>OX123197.2:19810184-21165505 GCA_944739405.2 Euclidia mi
AAAAGAAAATTTCAGCTCTTTGAGTAAAAAAGTCACTGGGATTTCCGCTGCCAAATCCGTCTTCGGCCAAGTTTAATACTTGAAAAATAATCTCAATCGAACCTCCGAATTGATTGAAAAGTTAGTGGGCGTCGAAAAGGTTATAAAGTGACATTCGGAGGGGCTGTTCGTCAGAGAAGTTCATACCGCGAGCCGCGCTCCGCGGCCTTCAAGATTATACAACGAATTGTAGTCCGCGATTATAGGACGATTTTATCTTGGATAATTTATATCTTGGATTACTCTCTTTGTAACAAATTTTTTGAAAGTATCGGAATATTGGGAATAAAAAACTTTAGACACAGCCTTCACCGAAACGTACAAACGTTTAATACGTAAATTATCTGTTTAACAAAATAAATACTGGTGATTGCCACGAATTCATTATATGTAAAACAGTCTGTTTATACAAACTATGTTCTTGTTTAGTTTGCTTGTTTGTTTTAAGCTTTAAATTAAGGTCAACATCAATCGTCACGATGACATCACGATGTCAAATGAATCTACATGTTTTTAAACTCCAGTGTTCGTTATCCGTTATAAAAACATTCGATAAGGTAAACTAAAAGTTGCTTTGAAAACGACTGTGTTCGCTCTTGTACTCACTACAGGATATCATGCTCGCCGATAAATCGTAAGTACCTACAGGTCAAAATTACCTACACACTTTTAGTATAAGGTGACCAGCCGTGATATAAGCTGTTCATTGGCATCTGGTTCAGATTATACTGGGATTTATTAGTTTGATTTGTCGCCACGTATTTTCCCGTCGAGACCGCAGTTTTGTCCTTGTTAGGTAACAAATCAGATGTATTACGATCCCCGAGGGCATGGTTAAATCTATGGCTAAATAATTACCGAGGTGTTATTTTATTTTGTTGGCTTACCTCTTTTTGTGTGTTTTATGTTCAGCAGTTGCTTTGGTTGATTTTATATGATTTCAGAGTCAGTGATTGGGGGTGCGCAGGAATGGACAAGTCAGCAAATAGGGTGTGTGTAACGTAGTATTTTTCTTCTGTACTTGTGCTAACAAGTACAATATGTAGTTGTGTATTTTAATTACTGGCCTGTTGGTGTAGTTGTTGATAACAGTGACAACTAAACCGGAGGGCGCCATTGCGTTTCCTATCTGAGAGAAATCTTTGACGTGCACGATATATTTTCTCGAAATGTTTCTGTTATATGTATGTACATGCTTTAGAATATACAAGTATGATTATCAGTTGTCTGGTTGCCATTATACAGGCGCAGATTAGTCTAAAGTATTGTTCGCATGCGATGCTATTTATTATGTAAGATATACTTGCATGATGTGTTGTAGTAACTGTTCCTAAATCATAGCATAACCTTGATTGTCATTACTAGTAATGACAATCAAGAGATTTATAAGCTGTTTAACTTCAAAGATTTAAAAAGTGAGACGCCACGGTGGATGGCCACAAAAATGGATAAAGATTACATTTTCTGCTGTGGATGTAAAAAAAAACCTTGTATACATTTACTATGATATCTATTGGACTTCTTCGTCTTGTAGCAAAAACATGTGAACACTAATTTCATTTATAAAATACCCTCTGTCAAGAAGAACGCAATAACTCGGAGCAATCTAGGTACAATTTAACCTAGATCAGAGTCAAACCTTTATCTAAACACGAGAGGCTATTTAAACCCACAGCCTCAAGGCTATCGGGTGAGCCGTTATAACAGAAAATACCTAAAGATATTTGATCGTTCAAGCCGAAATGTTTACTGAACACACAATTATAAGTGAACCCCTATTATAAGTTACACACCCCGTCTTTCCGCGAATCGTTTAAACGATATTTCAATAGAGCCACCACCGCAGGTACAGATGCGCCACTTATCCGAGATTTTCCAAATTGGCTTGACTCAAATCTTGATGCTCTGCCCCGAAACCCCCGGGCTTTTCTAAGGATTTCCGGGACCGCACTCTATGAAAAAAGATCGCGAAAATTGTATGTACTTGTTTCCTGCGGGCTTACCTTATTGAATATTAATTTCGATTAATTTTGCGTGCCACCTGCAGCATCGCAGTGACGTGGTCGTGTCGCCGCGGACAGCTATTTGTCATATACGATATTATGAAATAACGATTTGGGTACTCTAGGTGAGCGTTCTGCTGATGATAATAGCCACTTACTGAACACAACCATCACGTAGCTAGACAATGGGAGGCCACACAATCGCGGGGACTGTGTGGCCTCCCATTTTACACTAATCTTTAAGGTAAATAAAACAAGTCTCTGTGTACCTAAGTCGCGTCTTTAACAAGTGAAAGGGCCGAAGAATACTAGCCGACACAATAATGTACGTAAAACAATCCGTATGTTAGTTGCATAGGATTCCTCATAACACACGCGCAACGATTACGTTTAGCGTATATAAAAACCGGAATATGGAATTTCGCTGTCTTGCGTACGACAGCATATTTAATAACATTTTAATAATTCTGCTTGGAATATGAAAAAAATGGTCACATAGAGTGGGGCCGTGAGCCCTTTGATCCTCGCCCTCCGCCCCGTGCCTCCTGGCCGTGCAGCTTAAGCGTATCTAAGGGGAGGGTTTAGCGATGTCGGCGTATTAGTGTCGATGCGGACGCCGCGTCCCTCAAGGATTATATGTACAGTAATTAACTATGTGTTTTGTGCGCACTAGTACGCATCTTACAATATTGTCATACTAAGAAAGGCAAGCGGCCGATGTAGCTTCAAGGATTTTATACAAAGGATATCACGTCGTCGACCCGACCTATAAATTTATCGCTACGATGTCAGCGCGGTGTTTAAGGCGCTGTTATACCTCAGAAGCCGTGAAATACCTAATTTTTCGTCGCGCATCTAGCCATAACGGTACATATTACAACCTAGCAAAAAATAGAGCTTAAAGTCAAAAGTCTGAACAAAAGACTTTTGAAAGAATTTTTCACGTATGTAAAATAGAATCACGGTAAAAAAATCACAAAATCGAGGCAGAAAATAATCTTTCGTCTCACTGTTTGCAATATTTTGATCGTAAGCTGTCATATGTTTTTTAATAATATTGTAGGAAACCTAATGAACTAAAGAATTACCTAATTTATTTTCATATTATACGTGTATATTTCGTAAAATTAAATAAAATCTGCCAAACGTCTATGATTTTGACGCTCGGTAGATCACATCAATATCAAACGCTTCTGCAATTTAAACCTTATTAGCATAAGCGGTGTACTGAGTGTCAGTTGTTAGTTTACGCCCCGCCCAGACCTCATCATTCGGCTATGAGCCCTGTGAGAGATAGGTCATGTCGCTTGCGTCTCCGCTGCACGAAATTTTACGTAAACCTTTTTGTTATTATAATACGCCGATTTGAGTTCGTAATTTCATGTTTTATGTTATAGACTGAATACTTTGAATCAAAGAGGCTTTTCATGTAACAATGGGCACATATAATTAGGAACTAAGTTTATACTCTTGTTGCGTTTAATGTGTTATTGTTTCTGTGCTTATAAATATATAATTAGAAGAATAAAATATAAACAATTAGAGAAATGAAGTTCTACGAAGGATTTGTACAAGAAAGCGTCGTAATAAAATAGAAATTCATCCATGGCCAAGTGATTATGAAATATGTAACATTTTTACACAAATTATTTTCATAAGAGTCTTTTATGACTAACTATGTTACTTATATATTATCGATTATGCATAATATAATTATATAAATTATTCTCACAATACATAGCTGCCACAGTTTTCAATTTTTGAAAGAGTAATAACATAAAATCGAATCATTTTATGTACTTATATTTCAAATTCATTAGCTTGTCAGACCGCCTGGAGCGCTAAGATGCCGCCACGGCGAACAATAATGATGACAGCGCTAATATGGCGCTCCGCAATCCGCACACAAGCGGTAACGAATGTTGTATTATTGTGTTTTGAACATAAACCTTTTTAGGTACATCGGGTAAAACTTTGATTATTCATAAACTATTAGGTATGTCTCAGTACATCTAATATCTTTTTAATTTCTAAAATCAATCATTTATAAGTAAGAAGGTGACTTCTCTGTTTGCTATAACACAAGATATAGTATTTTTTTAATAATAAAGTTCGTAACTAATTATCATTATTGTAATTACAGTGAAGTTAAAGATAACAGTTTTGCAACGTCTTACACACATTTGACTTCAGTCATTCCTAACACGATCTGTTCAAGAGCTAGCCAAGAAATGCCAAACAATATTTTAACAAATTTGACTCAAATTCCGTAGTGATAAGCAAAAATTACAAGACAGCAGAAGAAGAAGTGCAAGAAGCAGTGACTGGTTCGAATTGCGTAAGAATATGTTGACAGATTGAAATTTTTGTATAGTGGTAAAAAGAAGAGATAACATCAGTAAAGCCAACTTAGTAAAAAATATTTTGTACAAATAAAATATTTGCAATGTAAAAGCAGTTGCACATGGAGTCTAAAATTAACAACTGGCTTTGCAATAACTGGCGAAGCAAGAAAATGTAACAATCGAGCCTTGTGGATTATCCGTTTATTGGTGCCACGCCAGATGGATAAATAGGTCTAAACACGATTGTGGAAATGTAATGTTCTATAGTTGCCTATAAGAATGGCCTGGAGAAAAGTATAAGAGCAAATAAAAGACAAATATGGAAAAATGATAAAAAAGTGAACTGACTAGTCTAAACAAATATTGTAATTGTTATTACCAAATTCAGGGACAACGCCACCTTACACGCAAACAAATGTGTTTATTTGCTGTGTGGAGTGGCGAAAGTATACCACTAAAAATAGAAATTATAGAAAGAGATGATGTTTTCTGGGAGAAGAAAATGAAAGAAAAGCTTGTGGCGTTTTATATGAATTGGCAGTTGCATGAAATTGTTGATTCTCGTCAAGTTCAAGGGATGGCATTGCGAGATCACGGAGAGGAAAATGTTTCATCAGTGCTTGAAATTTCTACAATATCAAGCCGTAAAAGGAAATTAAATGAAACTGAGCCTCGTGAACAACAGCAAATAATAAGTATTGAAGCCTTATCACCTCACACACTGCCTTTAACTTTCGATGAGAATAAAGAAAACCTGCCGGGTTGTAGCAGACAGCTAACTTTTGATGAGCTGTATACTCTGTATTTCGTTAATAAATGATAAATGAATACAAATAAATATCTTTTAATATTTATTTTCTTTGAAACAACACATATTTGATGCGAAAGAAAATTTTTATATTTTCCATACAAACATGTATGAGGAGTGCTAACGAAAAAGCAGTAACTCAAATTCTAATTCTATAATTTTCTAAGCGACATAGCACTATCTCATGAATAAGGTATATCCACATATATTTTTGATATTTCATTTATTTTGAAAAATAATAATGGGTTGGGTTTCGAAACGAGTCGCCTGAATTTGAGGGTATTGGTAGTGTAGGGGGCTTAAGGGAGTTTGTTTTAATCCCCTTAAAGTAATTTTGGCCGCCGGAGTTGCGTCTAAATATTTTTAAATAATTTCCAAAATTTCATATTTACTTCGGCAATTATGTAAAACGGAACGTAGTTTTTATACTTAAGTACAGTTTTACAAATGTAATTTTTAGGTTTTATGTGAAAAACGTGAAACAAAACGCAAAACCGCCATCTTGGAATGATCATATTGACAGCTAATGTCAAATTTGTGCGTCATTGCTTTCGAGTGCCTAGGGTTAGTAGCGACTGTAATAAGTAACTAAATAGGTTATATTAGGTTTTCTTTTGACCCTTAATCCGAAAATAGGAGCCCTTCGCAGGGCTCCGTCAACCTTAGTTTATTAAACTAGTGTGATGAATGTGGAAGTTGGCAGTGCCATACACACCGATGTTTGGAGATATTTTTTTTTTCAGAGGAAACCAAGTATTTCCGGCAAGTGAAAATGGTGAGGGGGGGTTTCGAGACCTCCCCTCCTCCCCCCCAATCACTCACAACCCCTCAAAACGGCGACGTATTTCGAAACTTTTACCATAATAATTATACCTATAATAACAATAAACATCCATAAATTATTAAAATAAATCAACTTTTACTAAACTTCAATTATCTCGTAACGCGCTTTAGTTGAGATACGGCTTTTGCGCTTACTAGGGCAGTATTGTGGTTTTTAGGGTACCGTAGCCAAAAATTGTTAAAACGGAACCCTTATAGATTCGCCATGTCTGTCTGTCCGCCCGTATGTCACAGCCAATTTATTGCAAAACAGATTTGAAAACTGGCAGGAATGGAATTAGATGTAGGTATTCTATGAACTGCTTCACTATTTTTATACAAAAACAAAAATTATAATGGCCTCTCCATACAAGGAACTGACTTAATTATTTTTATCATCTTAGGGCACGTAGGTATTTACCAACTTTCGTCAACTATTAATACCTATAACGTCTAATGTAAACCAGTTTTGCTCATGGCTGCACTGAGAACAAAAATTGCGCTATGCCTATATTGTACAAACAGATTGATGTATGTAATATAAATTATAATATCAGTATCTCAATTCAACATGCTAAAACGTTTTGCTTGCGATTTTGAAATATTGGAATACGGATGTCGCCAGAATACGGCCACACGCGACGAGAATGAAGGGGGGCGCCCCGCAGTAGACGGAGCTAAGCTCCCTTCACCTCCCCTGCCCCTCATTTACCAAAACAGTCGCTTAGGACAGCGCCTTAAAGAGTTCTGAGCCCGTGGTAAGTGTCCTGCCGTCGGCGATTTAAAAATGGATCCCATGGGACATACAAAGTATTTCCTACAGTCTCCAGTAGAGTAGAAATGTATGTCTAGCTTTATTTCTTAAGATTTGAGAAACGTTTGTTGTGTTATAAGTCATGGTTCAAAACGAAGGAATAGAATATTTAGGTTAATGCTTAGTGCAAGTGTTGTAGAGTCGATACTTACACGGGACAAGACTGTGTGTGCAGCAACAAATACTTACTGTTCTAGATATTCTTGTTTGTTTTCGTTGATCAAATACCTGTAGAGCCCTCCACAATACAAAAATCATTCCTAGTGCGAGAGTTAGAACGAAAAGAATAATTATTCATGCAGCTATCTTTTACGATAACGTACGAGAAAAACAAGCATAACAGAGATCTGTGCTGTTAACTGGATCTTAGATACCAAACGTTTTATTTTTATATGAATTTATCTATAATACAAGATTTCAACACAATGCAAATTGTTAATAAACTAAATTAAATGTTCAATTATACAGCATTGATGCTGCTACTGTACTGTTAACTTATTGCCATTTTTCAGGTGAAACACGCTAAAGCTTTTAATATTATTCTATTTATTCATTACAAACACACATACATGTTTACATACATATCTGCAGCACGCACAGAGCCATAATTATGCCGCGTGTAGGTAGCTAGCTCCATCTGTCTAGCCGCGGTTTCATCGCTACGGAAAACATAGGAATTGTTCACTCGCCCGTGACCAACGCCGAAGCCACTCATTTGAATAACAAATAACAAAATAAGCCCATTAATACATTAGCACCAAATGTATTGTTTATATTTTAACTCGCTGGTAATAATCTAATTTGGACATGTTGTTGATAGCTCTCTTGAGTTGTAGACGAGTTTTATTTGCTGGCGCGGCGGAAATGGTCTGTTCGTGCTATTTCAGAAGGCAACACGGAAGTAATATTATGAGCGAACTTACTCAATCAGATATAAAGATTACAGCTAATTTGGAGCACTACTACAAGGATAAGTATGATAATACAGTTACAGTGTGCTTACTGTAGTATTTGGGCAAGAAGAACCACCGCCAGCGACTCAAACTCCCCAAAAGCAACATTTTGTCCTTCGCCTACTTATATTTTCTTAGACCGGAACAAGTGATAAACTTAATAACTTGCGCGTATTGCACATAAGCGGTAGCAATCAAAATGCTAAAAGCTGCACTTTGTACCAAGCTTATATAAAAAACATAAATATTAAAAAGAATATCCTTAATTCTTGACCTAAATAAATCTCCTTCATGTTTTCAGTTCGGTCCTCAGCTCATTCTTCAAAAAACAGCATGAGCTGAAACAGAATCCATTTAAGCAAAGAAACAAAAGAATATTGTCAGCACTTCGAAATACGAATACAGGATGACCAACAAAAGGATAATTCAGAATCGCTGCCCTACTTTTAAATTTGTAATCGAAGAGTTGAGTTGAAATAGCTCGAGCAAAATGGTTTTAATTACTTATTGTATTAATTAATTTATACGTTACATTATTCTTGAAAGAAGGACGCATTGCTTCTATAATACAAATGTCGAGTTTAAAATATACGTTTAATTTTAATATGCTGTTAATAAATAGTTTGCCAGTAAAATAAAACATCGCAACCTTTTCAATTCGCCGAAAGGCACGATATTAATTTTTGTAGAGTTCCTCACAAGGAAAAAGGCTCTTGATATATTATCAGCTTTGTTATCAATCTATCTAACACTCTGCTTGACTCCTTTTCCCTGGAATGGAGATGAAGATTTAATGTTGCAAGGAAAATCTACGTTTGAATTTGGAGGAGAGATAATTGTCAATGTATATGTTTTTACCTAAATCTTCCTGCAACATTTACAAAGTACGGAACCTACGATCAAAGTTTAGCTCCTTAAAGGATGTTATTGTAAAATAAATAGGCATCATAGTAAATATGAAGAAATAAAAATAATATTTTTAGATAATAAGTATTTTATTTAAAATAGATATTAGGACCTGTATATTTTATAAATTAAAAATAATTTTGTGTCAGACGTTATTTTAAGTAAGTTAAACTGTTACCATGCTGCCTAGACGACTGAAATAAATGGTTTTATATGTGTGTGTAAGTGTGAAAGTGTGTATATTTGTTAGTGTAATTATTCCATAATTTATGTATGTTACGATATTATAATTAGGTCTTTTAGTATCATAATTTAATAAATTTTGAAACCATCTGTACATTTTCAAATTGTATTAGCATTATTCAGTTAAAATATCAAAAGGTAATCATTCCTTTTATTGCATCTTGAAACATGTCCTGAACAGGCATTTTAAGTAAATAAATTAACTAATATTTATCTTAAACTTAATTAAAGAGTAAACGTATTTATTAGTTTTTTGGAACGGCATTTGACGTGATGGTCACTCAATAACCAAAGTACATGGTTTAAAGAACTTGTAGTAAACACGTGAGTAACTTCACAGCATTCAATATGAATAGCTGGCAAACATGAAATTATCGCAATATGTAGTTACACAACACAACTTTAGCAATTCTATTCAAAGCTGTACACGAGTCGTATTACTCGACAGTTTGCTGACCCTCGCCGGGTTTCACCGTCCCAGTCCACTAGATTGATTTTGTACCATCTATTTGGTAACCTTAATTTCACAGCCATTGTTACACATTGTTACAAGATTACCAATATATTAAGTATGTAGTTTATACAGTGGGTAAGACCGCCGGAAGGAGATGGAGGGATCATTGGTAAACAAATTCGGTTAATATTTGACGAGGCAAAGTAAATGGGACATGAGTGGCCGTACATTAATGATGAGGCCGCGGCTCGGGCCGGTCATTACCGCGCACAAGTCGCAGCTGCTGGCGACACGCACAAATTCTTGTATTTTCGTGAGTTGTCTCCAATGACTTATATTGGGCGGTAAGCAAACTCCCGCAAGTATCAAAACACGTAATGACTAAGGTAGTAAAAATGCACTAACAAACTTAAATTTTGGTGGGATAGCTATTGAAATAAAAATAAAGAATAAACTCTTATGAAAAATCGCTGGCAGGTAAAATTTATTACTTCTACTTACTTGTACACAATAAATTAATTCAGTCATTTTGCTTTGAAACTAAACTATTGTGCCGATTTTAATTAAATTTTGATACCTTATCTCTGAAATGATAGAGTTCAGAGGTAAAACATAAAAAAACAGAAGAGAAATGAGAATAGCCTTCTTTGATGAAATAACAAAGTCGCGCTAATAGGCTAGATTTATGCCATTTTTCCTGTTCTGTATCTCATTCACTATAATCTTCTCAGATTATAATCCTACATTGTTTGATGCAATTTTTGTCTGTGATGGCTTGAGGAGCTTATCCAGGGAATCATGTGTAAAAATAACACATTTAAGTATCACTGATTATTGCGGAAGTTACACTTATCAAGTTATATAAGAACAGGGGTGGGTTCTAAAGACGAGGCGAATGTTGATCCTCGCAGGCCGATGGCTTCAGCTGGCAGGTGCCGGCGGTGTGTGTGCGATGAGCAGGGCGGGCCAGACTCTTCGGCAGAGGTGACGCCGAAGGCGATGCAGGAAGTGTGGCGGTCTAGGTAGCGTAGCCCGAAGCTTAAGGTAGACCTGGAACCTGAAGGAAAGCAGCATTAGGAGAGCCCAACCAATAGAGACAGGCAGGCGGCGTCAGCCGGCCTCAGCTAGCAGGTAGAGAGATGGGCAGTACGCTAGTGCAGTAAATGTAGTAACTCACCCAGCTGCTGGGATCAGGATAACGTAAGACGTAGGGTCAGTAGGTACGCGTAGGTATGTAGTAGAAGCGACGTTAGAGTAGCGGTGCTGGCCTCTCTGTCGGCCCCTTTATATACTGGGCTCTCCATCAGAGTTGGAGTCCGTTCATGACCATATTTGGTCAGGCTTCGCGAGCGAGGACGATGGCCTTCTCTGATTGGCCGAGCGTATGAACGGTACTGTGACGTAGACGCGGTAGGTACCGGACATACGTCACAAAAGCGATGACCAGGGTCTTGTAGCAAGGAGTAGGAAGGCACTTAACTTCTAAGTATCAGCTGGACGCGAGAGGATATATAAGCTTCTTTCACAGAGATGTGCAAGTGTGCATGCGATGAGTGTAGAAGTGCACACACGTTTATAGTGCCTCCATACAGATGGCACCTAAACAGCCTAAACCAACTGTTGAGTCAGCAGCTTTGCTACTATAGTAATATGACGCAGTGTACTTTTTCACACTCCTCGGAAGGACAGACTTGTCAACTTCTGTACAGTCAGAACTCATAACTCGTACCCCGACATAATCGATATCTTTACTTCAAATATCACGAACCTATTCAACCATTTGTATCGCTTTGTTAAACTTGGAATTTGGTACTTTCTATTTTTTACAAAGAAAATTGCGGCGAAAATAGCTTTGCTTGTCACATGAACTACAAACTTAAATTGAGAGAAGAAAGCCTAATAAACATCAAACAAAAAGCAACTAACTATAGAGCCTATATAAACATTTGTTTCGATTTGTAAAGACTGTACTGTATGTTCACGTATTTTTTATTGACCTCTTGAACTTCAGCGCTGAGTGTAAACATGCAAATAGAAATCCAAATGCGTTTATTTGCATAAAACAGGTTTAAAAAGTTGGTACATAAATTGGAAGAAAATGCGCTGTTTTATAACCTAAAACAGCTGTGCAAATTTTGAGGTCAAATGTAATATTACTTAATAACATGCCTCAGATTGTTACAAATTATAGTAAAAATAATACAATAACAATAATGGATTTATCATAATAAAAAAATATTACCCTGGATATATGTACCTATCTATTTTCCTTAAAGTTAATTTGCTCACATTCTTGACCAGACGATAAATATAGTTTCTAAATTAGAAGTAAGTCTTATATTTTCATCGGTAGTATACAAAAACTGCATGTTCTATTAATATGTGAAGGGTAAAAAACTACATGAATAATTATATATTGTAAATGATTCAGGCATCTGGATAACAAAGAGAGCAATTTAACATATAGTATTCATGTCATATGAATACTATATTATGTTAAATTGTTAAATGACGGATCTGAGCTGAACCTCAGATTCGGCAAAATTTTCGCAAAGTAAGCTTTTGATTTGCTTTTGACGAACAGATAGACCGGTGTGTCAGAAGCTGACGGTGAAAACGATGCTTACAAACTGTCAAACATTTTACATAAGCAGTTTATTCAGGCAAGATATGGGCAACAACACAGAACAAAGAGTCTCTATTTTCTTTGGACAACCATTTATATTGAAACACACGCCAAATACTTAATATTATCTGGCGCTTAGTATCCCTAAAGCCTTACACATGAAATGTCAATGTCTAAATAGTGAATAGGGAGTTACTAAAATATAAGCATTCGTTCTCTTATGGTGTGACTTTGTTACTCATTTTATAACAAATTATTTTTTATTTAAGATACATTTTAAATCTACTACTAATGTACAATAGCAGCGAAAAAGTTAAAAGCACTTTACTTTCAATATGTAGCACAGTGCACAAGTGCTTAGAGACGGTGTTACTAACATAACCGGCATGCTGTGAGCGTTCCCTGGAGCCGGAGGCAGTAAATAAATCACAGTACGACGCTGACCTGGCTAACACTACTTACGATCTAGATGCGGCCATGTCCGATTTCTTGCTACGACATAGCTAACCGTTGCGCTACGACGTAGCTTATGCTACGTAGATGGCATATTATTCTATGTTAGTTGAGAACATGGCTGATGTTAGTACGGTAATTGCAGTAATAATAGCAGATAATTTGTGGAAATAATAAGAGATGATTGGGAGTTTTCCATACCTGTATAATAGGAAGCTGACAGAGAGAGCAGTCATTTAAGCGACCGCATCGCATTACTGTGCTCTAAGCGCTTGATAGACGAAAATTTGATTAGAAATACAGTAGAATCCGGATATAACGACCTTCAAGGGACCGGCGACACTATGTCGTACTAACCGGATGACGAACAAAACGGCAGAAGTATTTCTTATGTATATACATACAAGTGAGGCCTTTGCCCAGCAGTGGGACAATTTTGGCTACTAAAATAATAATAACATACATACATACATATGTACTTAACTTACGAATGCATATTAAAAATGCGAAAGCTTGGTTTTCCTATTTAGGTAAATATGTATATTATTTTATAGGAATCACAACCGCTTTATTTTAATTGTTCTTAAACATTTGAAATTACAAACATAGGTACATTTTTTTGACGGTTGTCAAGTCAGCAGAAAAATAATGTTTTATTTTAACTATAATTATGAAAACATCAGTCGCCGAAGAAATCAATTCGTACTAAACCATTTGAAGGCAATAGTAATATGATATAATAATATATTGAAGTACTAAGAACAATTTGAAGGCCACTCCGTCTTGCGTGGCCTACTGCGTATCGCAACATCATCTGCTGGAGCAAGAAGAGCACAACTGAGCACTTTAGGCACAGATTACAATTCGGGCTGGTCGGTGGAGGGCTGGTTGGCCGATGAAGAACTATGCCGGCCTCTGCTAGCGTACTGGCCGCCGGCCGCAAACCGCCGCGTCGGAAAATAAAAACTATAATTTGTGGCAAACGTCAACATTTGTATATTTCGTATTTATAATCTTTATAGTGTGTTATTTTAAGTGTATTATTTTTTAAGTTCTTTTCTGGATTATGTCGTACAACGGTGGTAAAAGTGTTGCAGAAATAGGTGCCAGTCTATCTTGCACATGGACGACGCTGGTGCGCTGCCCTATTTGCTCCCAGGCACGTTATTTTAAAGGAGAGCGGGGCTTAAGGTACATTTTGGTAAAGTTCATAAACACCAAAATGTACCTTCTGGCCCTAATACATCAATACACAATACAACAACACACACAGCAAACAGTCTCCTGCGAAATTCCTTTTTGGCAATATTTGCGAAAATTAAAAAATCTGTTCCGGTTATCAAACGAATTTCCCGTGGCGCAAGGCCTTCAGTGGCCCAAAATCTAGCACTGTGCATAGGTCTTGTGGTACGGGAGAATTCAGTGACGGCTTGGAAGCAACTCTTCACCTTTACTTACAGAATTTTACACGCACAAGATGATCGGCTAACAGAAAAAAAACACTAACAACCAAAATAAAAGAAAACTGCAATGTTTCGGCGTCAAAATTACAGCACTATACACCCAAACCATACCGTAACAGTACTCTCTACCACCACGTAGAAACCAAACTAAGGGAAGGTGATATCAGGAACATCAGGGGAGCGTCCAGGCTCCTATTTTGTAGCGATGTGGTGGCGCCTTGCTCTGCAGACACACTCACGAGTCTCCAGGGCAAGCATCCAGCGCCAGGGGATAATTTTTCCTTTCCTGACCCACCTGACTCTGTTTCAGATTGCCTCAGGATTACAGCCAAGGACGTGGTTGCGACCGTTTGCTCCTTCCAAAGCGGGTCTGCTGGTGGCCTCGACGGCTTAACACCACAGCATTTAAAGGACCTGGTGTGTGCAAGCACCGGATCGGCCGGTGACGCGCTTTTGATGGAGCTTACGCCTTTAATGAATGTTATGCTATGTGAACGATGCCATCGTCGATATTTTGTATGGCGCAAATCTGTGCGCCTTGCGGAAGCGAGACGGTGGCCTTCGTCCCATTGCCGTTGGGTGGGTGCAGGCGTATGGCAGTCAAGATTTGCTGCCGCCATTATAAGACCCTTTTAGGCGGCAAATTTCAGCCCCTGCAGCTTGGATTTGGATCCAAAGGGGGCTGCAAGGCTGCCATACATGCCTTGTCAACATACCTTGGCTGTAATAAGGGTGAGGTTATCCTAAAGGTAGACTTAAAGAATGCCTTTAACTCGGTTAATAGGGACACCTTGCTGACATAAGCTCAATTAGAAACACCCGAAATTTTCAGTTTTCTTTGGCAGTGTTACAGGCACCCAGGTCAAATTGATATACAGGGTGGCGCTACCATAGGGGCATTTTTTGAACAGAGGCATAGCGTACAACATTATGAAGCCCTGTACCAAAAATCAATTAAATCGGTGCAGTAGTTTAGCCACAATATTGATTTTAAGTTCCGCAATTTTTGCACATGTTTTGAATTCCACACAGCTGATACAAAACGGTCAACGAACCTACATTGCGCGCTACGACTCACTACGATGCGGGCGCCGACTCAACGCCGCGCGAGGATTCCCGCATATCTTCGAGGACGCGCAAATGTTTTTTGTCAGGTTCAAGCATTTATGCACTTTATTGTAAAAAAAATATAGTTTATTTTCAAGTGAGTTAATAAAATCCTCTCAACTGCGCTCCGTTTTATCTTCGACTTCGACGTCGAGGCGTCGCGTCGGAGCGAGTCGGGGCGTGCATTGTAGGGTCGTTGACCGTTTTGTATCAGCTGTGTGGAATTCAAAGCATGTGCAAAAATTGCGGAACTTAAAATCGATATTGTGGCTAAACTACTGCACCGATTTAATTGATTTTTGGTACAAGGCTTCAGAATGTTGTACGCTATGCCTCTGTTTAAAAAGTGCCCCTATGGTAGCGCCACCCTGTATAAGGAAAATATTTTGGAATCCGCCGTTGACTCAACGCCGTCAACAAGGCAATCCGCTTGGACCGCATCTTTAGCTTGGCCATTCACCCAATCATCAATCAGTTAAAATAAAAATTTTACATCTGGTACCTAGATGATGGACACCTTGGAGGTGATGTAGATACAGTTTATCAAGATCTGGCACTTCTAAAGTCGAAATTTTTATCCATTGGAATAAAACTTAGATAGATAGATAGATAGAGAATTCTTTATTGTACACCAGATACGATACAAATGCTACAAAACATGATACAATTCAATATAGGTATGTACAATAGGCGGCCTTATCGCTGAAAGCAATTTCTTCCAGGCAACCTTGGGATGGACTGGAAAAGATCAGAGAAAGAAAAACAGTGGTGTAGTCATAAAATTAAGTAAGGATAGATGTATAGATACACAAGTGCATAAATACATCAATACATAAAAAACATAAATACATAAATCAATAAATACATAAATATATAAATACATAAATACATGTAATATACATATAGCCATACAAAATACGTAGTTACATCGAACTAAATAGAATATGAAAATTCAGTCACATAGCCAAGTAATGCCGTTTTAAGGCGTTTCTGAATATGCCAAGCGAGTTTGCTTGCCTAATTTCTATCGGCAACGCATTCCACAAGCGTACTGCTTGCACAGTAAAGGACTTGTCATAGAAATTTGTGGAATGTTTTGGCATCTGCAGCCTCAGATCCTTAGACGACCTCAGAAACTTTGCATGTGTGTCATGAAGGAACTTAAAACGTTCTTTGAGATACGAAGGGGTGTCCGGGTTGAATAGGATATTATACAGTAATGTATGAATATGAGTATTCCTGCGAAGACGAATTGGGAGCCACTTGAGTTTGCTACGAAATTCTGATACGTGATCATATTTACGTAATCCAAATATGAATCTAATAAAAAAGTTTTGGAGACGCTCAAGTTTATCAAGTTGCTACTCAGTAAGGTCAAGATAGCTGACATCAGCATAATCGAGTACTGGGAGAAGTAATGACTGTGCCAGCGCAGTTTTAGTGGCCGTTGGGAGAAAATTCCGTAGCCTACGCAACGAGCCTGCTGACGCGAATAGTTTTCGACTAGTCTCCTGCATTTGATAGACCCAGGTTAAAGTTTTATCCATGCATAACCCCAAGTTTTTTACATGATCAGTAAGAGCTAATACGTTTCCGTCGAATTTAATCTCAGGTAGTATTGACCAATTTAACTTAGAGATCGTTCTGGGACTGCCGATAAGAATCATTTGCGTTTTAGGTGGATTAATCTTGAGCCCATACTTTTTACTCCACTCACAGATCTGTGCTAAGTCCGAGTTTATAGCAGAAAATACATCTGCTACCGATTCTAGTGGTGCCTGCGAGTAAATTTGTAAGTCATCTGCGTAAAGGTGGTAGGACGAAATTAACTGTTGAGAGATAGAATTTATAAAAATTGCGAAGAGTAACGGAGATAAAACGCCACCCTGCGGAACACCGGCAGTCGTATTACACCAAGAAGAGTACGATTCCTCAACGCGTATACGCTGTCGCCGCCCAAACAGGTTACTATGAAACCAGTCAATCACTGTTGGAGATATGTTAATAGAGCGGAGTATGCCAAGCAGGACGTGGCAATCCACTGTGTTGAAAGCATTGCTAAAATCAAGTAGAGAAAGTAGCGTGAGCTTTCCACTATCCATATCCAGTCTAATCTCATCGGTAATATGTATCAGTGCTGTGGCAGTACTATGTCCAGGACGAAAACCTGATTGGAAGGGATTTAGGAGAGTGTTCTTAGTGAGGAATGTGGAAAGTTGTTTATGTATCAGACGCTCAAGAACTTTGGATACGAATGGCAATATAGATATAGGGCGGTAATCAGAGAAAGAAGATGGCTTCGGATTTTTTGGGAGAGGAATTATTTGCGCATCTTTCCACGCTGAGGTAAAGATATCGGTAGTTATAGAATGATTTAGAATATGGCACAGGATAGAAAGGATTTCATCAAGGATAGGGAGAATCATGTTTCGACTGATACAGTCACTACCAACAGCATTGGATGAGATTGAAGTTATGCTCTTTTGAACATCACAACAAGTAAATTGCTCGAAAACAAAAGGAGAATATTTGGGAGCTGAGATTTTTGAAAGATCTATTAAAGTGTTTGTTTTAGTGGTCCCGTCAAAATTGGGCGAAGCTGTGAAATGTACGTTTAAAGAATTTATATCTATGTCTTTGAGGAGGACTTCATCACGTGACTTGCCAACTCCCAGTTTTTTAAGAAATTTCCAGACTTTAGCCGGATCTCCGTTTTGAACAGAGATATGGATATGTTGGCGTTGTGCTTTCCTACACACCTTGTTGCAAAGATTTCTTACATTAACATATTTCTCCAAGTTTATGGAAGTTGGTCGTCACTTGTATCTCGCTTTGGCTACAGCTTTTTTGGACAATAAGTTTTTAATATCTTGTGTCAGCCAAGGCGCTGGTAAGTGTTTCAACTTTATAGGCCGTATTGGAGCATGTTTATCATAGAGCTGTATTATGCTATCTGTAAATATCTGCAGTTTATCGTCCACACAGTCTGAGTTAAGCAAAGGAGACCAATCAATTTTGTGGGCATCTTCGCAGAGTAGCGAACAATCCATGTTACTGAAATTGCACTGCATAATAACTCTCGCTTTTGCTTTAGGGGTACGTATTCTAAAAGAAAGATAGAGCAAGTCATGATAGGAGAAAGCATCAGCAGAGCATTGGCCGTGCCTGCAAACTAGACTAGGAGAAGAAACAAAGATGAAGTCGAGAAGAGAAGGAACAGAATTTGGAAAGTGATGCGTAGCACTAAGAGGAAGAAGAGTTAAATTATTAGATTCTAGAACGCGTTTAAGAGAAGACGAGCGTGTGTCCTGTTTTAACATACAGGTATTAAAATCTCCCATTATGATTGTGTGACTGTAAGAAGGGATTAAGGATTTAAGAAGTTGGTCGAAAGATGAAAAGAAATTTATGCGTGAAGAAGGAGAGTAATAGACACCTAGAAGGACTTTAGAATGGTTTAGTTCCACTTCTAAAAAGAGATGCTCGCCGGCGTCTGATGGCGGTGGCTGTGCTGAGATGCTTATTACACGAAAAGGTATTTGTTCACGAAGATATATAGCAACACCGCCACCAGCACGATCCGCCCGAGCATTCCTGATTAGGTGAGATAGATGGAAGGCATGGTTTAAGCCACGACTCCGAAATAAGAATAGCGTGTATGTTCTTACAGTCAAAAGTTGTCAGCATATTGGAGAAATGAGCTGGAATACTTTGAGTATTTATATGGACTACATTGAAGTTCTTTGGCACGTCAGAAAACTGAGCCTGCAGAGTTTCTGTGAGAGAGGGCAAGCTAGTGAAACTATCATTCAGGCTAGAAGCGCTAACAAAACTTTCATCATCGCTACTGCAACTACACATAAATACGTAATATTAAAATAATATATAATATATATAATAAAAACACAAAAAAATAGAATAAAACAAAAAATAAATAATAAACCACGATCTTCAAGCCCACCCGCCAGTTGCGTGTCTTGGGAAGAAGAAATAAAAGTGTTGAGAAAAGTGATACAAAACACTAAATTTACGACAGCATAAATAAAACTAGGAAATAAATAAACATACAAAGTAAAACAAATGTTCAGACCAGGTGAATTAACATTTTACACAAAAAGGAATAAAGTAAATGTAATTTAACATCATTTATGAAATAAAATAATAAAGTTCGGAAATAAGAAGAAAGATTAAAAGCCACGTATTCAGATTGTTCGAAATATTTGAGAGGAAGGTTTGACAGTGACGTCAGTGATAGATGTCATAGTGAAAAAAAAATTATGACAAACTTAATCCCAGTAAATGCGAAATGTTCATTAACGATAACTTAGACAAGTCCGATATACTTTGTAAATTTCAACATCTGGCTCCAAATTTTTCTCATGTTGAAAAAAGTGCTCTTCGCCTCCTTGGGTTTCCAATATTAGAAGAAGGTTTCGATTCATTTATACAATAAAAAATCAAATTTTAGTGATATTTTAGACAGGTTACTCAAAATTAATATGCCTTCGGCTTTTACTATTATCAAGTATTGTCTTTTTGTGCCTAAATTTACACACGATCTTCGATCTTCCCCGTTTTGGAAAAACCCATCTGTACTCGCCCAAATTAACAAACCTATACAAATTACTCTAAGCAAATTTCTAAATCTGGCCCTGAACGACCGAGTGTAGCTACAGGCGTCTTTGCCTGTACGCCTGGGCGGCCTTGGCGTTCGCAAAATTTCCGACGTAAGCTTACCAGCATTCCTATCCTCGGTCCGCAGCACTGAAGAATTGACCAGGAAAATTTTACCACCCACACTGGTCGATTCTGAGGTGCCGTGTAAGACCGATGCCATGAATGCTTGGAGAATGGCTTGTCCAAGCACCGAGTTACCCCGGATCCCATCTTCTCAGAGGCAGTGGGACGGGCCGCTTTGCCGCGTGGTACGAGAAAATATCTTAAGTACGTCGTCCAATGCTGCAGAGCGTGCTCGTTTGCTGGCTGTGGGAGCACTCTCCCACTCACTCTCCCTGGAGTCGGGGCTTTGGCTTCAGGCACTGCCATTTATTTATTTATTTATTTATTTGGTTAACCAACAATTGTAAACACTAATACATACATTATAGACACTTACTAACTAAGGCTACATAATTAAGTGTAACAATCAATTACAGGTTAACTCCTCATGCATAAAATACGGCTTATTCGTGTTATTAATTCAATTTTTATCGTAAAATACATTAATTCATAATTAAATAATAATTAATTTAAAAAAATGAATAATAATTAAATAATAAAAATGAATAATAATTAATTAATAAAAATGGAATAACAAAATAAATTAGTAAACACATAATGCAAAACATAATGAAAATCAAAATTACAAAATTATAACTATAAAAAAAAATCAAATTAAGAAAAGAAAATTACATAGTTTAATACTTAACTATTATATAAAATATTAGATTCAGAGAGATTTCGAATGTCACATTAGAATAAATTATAATAATTGGAATTTAAACAACAAACCAAATTAAAACTAAATCAATACAAATTATCTAAGAGTGTTACTGAAACTCCTGTATAGTTTGCCTAAACTGTCAAGATGAACATCAATTATGTCACTGCATTCATTTAGAGTTTTACTCATCCTAGCCACAGGTGAGTTTGCCCCTAGCACTGTTCTCCTTAGTGGTGGACATAGCGGTGTTATGCTATGTCTTGGGTATCTTGCTGGTGCACGAAATCTAAAGAGGCTAAGCAACTTAGGACAGTCTATGTAGTTTCTTAAAATTTTACAAGCAAACATACCGTCCATTATTTGCCTACGCAGTGATAGAGGTTGGATTTTGAAATATTGCAGGCGTGAATTGTAAGAAGGCAGATGTTTGGCCTTATTTTTCATAAATGCAAGGTGCCAGAGAAAACGTTTCTGCACTCGCTCTAAACGTAATGTGTGAGCTGCGTAATGAGGCCTCCATACTACACTGCAATAGTCCAGGATGCTGCGTACCAGACTATTGTAAAGCATAACTTTCGTGCTTGTCTTATGGGACTCCCTAGTATTGCGTAATACAAATCCTAACATTTTAGATGAGCTTTTGATGATATTGTCTATATGCGAATGAAAGGTTAATTTTTTATCAAAAAATACACCCAGATCTTTAATGGCTTGTTTTTCGTCGATTTTTTTGTCCATTATTTGATATTGCGTGTCTATAGGTTGAGTTTTCCTAGAAAACGTAACGTGGCTACATTTTTTTAAGTTGAGTTCCATTTTATTAAGCTTAGACCATTCGATGACTCTATCTAAGTCATTTTGTAATAGCTTACTATCTACTGTGGACTCAATTTTTCTGGAAAACTTCAAATCATCAGCGTACAAGAAACACTCAGAGTAACGGAAGCAGTAATCGGGAAGATCGTTGATGTATATATTGAATAATTTTGGGGCCAAATGAGACCCCTGAGGGGCACCTGAGGTTATCCTACAATTAGCAGATTTAAAGCCATTCACAACAACATAAAATTCACGTTCAATTAAATAAGACCTGAACCATCCCAACAGTGGCCCTGCTATACCATATGCTGAGAGCTTTGAAATTAATATTTTGTGAGAAATTTTATCGAACGCCTTTGAGAAATCTGTGTATATTACATCATATTGTTTATTAGCATCTAATGTTTGGATGACAGTCTCTGTGAACGTTATTAGATTAGTAGATGTGGATCTAGACGCGACAAAGCCGTGTTGATGCTCACTAATATACATATTGAAATGGCGTTGAATGTACGGACATATCAGTGACTCAAAGATCTTAGCAAAGGTCGACAGAACTGATATGGGTCTATAATTGCATATAATATCTCTTTTATCCGATTTATACACAGGAACCACTTTGGCTTTTTTCCACTCTAATGGGAAGGTGCCTGAGGCCAATGATACATTATATATATGCAGTAACGGGACTATTAGCTCCGATGCACATTCAGCGATAAAATATGGCGGGATGCCATCAGGACCGGCCCCTTTCTTTCTATCCAAAGTTTGTAGCTTTACAAGTAGTGTTTCATGTTCTATTATTGGGTAGGTTAAACATTGAGTATTATTTTTTAATAAATGTAATAATGGAGAAGAGGTGTGACCCTTGCAACCTATGTCATCATCGTCTCTATAAACAGATGAAAAGTAGTCCGCAAAAAGTCTACAGATATGTGAGGGGTTTGATGTTATCGTCTGTCCGTCAGTCATAGTCAATGGATAAGTACTGCGGCCACCGCGTTTGCTCTTTACATGAGTCCAAAACAATTTAGGATTCGTTTTGAGCTCCGTTTCTAGGTCATTCATGTAACTATTGTATAAATCTATTGCCATTTTTTGACATCTGTTGTTAAGTAATGTGAGCTCTATTTTGTATTTATTATATATTGTATATAATGAATGAAATAATGAAAAAAATATTATATTTGTATTTATTGTAACGTAGCCTGAGTCTATTTTTTACTTTTAACGATCTTATAATAGATTTATTGAACCAGGGTGGGTACCGACCGTCGGTCAATTTCCGTTTTGGAACATATTTATTTATGGCTTTGGTAAGAATATCGTAGAAAACATTTAACATATCATTGACATTATTCCCTCCCGCAAAGAGATGATCCCAATCTTTTTCTTTTAAGTATTTTTTATATTAGAATAATCCGCTTTGTAGAAGTTTGGTCTTGTGTTTGATTTATTATATGGGAGTTTATAGTTTTTTATTAAGGAGAAAGTGATATCAAGTGGCGGATGTAGTTTATCGACAAGAGTCAGTGAGTTGAGAGATTCTGACACAAAGCAACACGGTAGTGTGGACAAAACAAGATCCAGAATACGTCCAGAGACGTTAGTTATAGTACTGTGCTGAGTAAGCTTACTAACATTTATGAACTCTAACAGGCTCTCACAAGTGCTAGGCAGTGAACTATTATCAGCTCCTACATTCCAGATTATTTTACCCAAGTTAAAATCACCTACGATACTAATCGGCATATCAGTCGTCACGAAAACATAGTTGCAATGTTTAACAAAATGCTCAAGCCTCGTGTGACAGACAGGAGGTGGCAAATACACTGCACAGAGGGCCATCCGACGAGAAGAATGCGTGGTAGAAATGTCAATTGTGACCCAGAGGTCTTCACAGTCACTTTCCCATCTGTTAATTCGTGTTGAGTTTAAATGTTTGGATACGGCTATGAGTACTCCCCCGCCGTCTTTACTACTTTGAAAATTAGACGTCTCTCTGTCCCTCCTATATACCACGTATCTACCATCAAACAGCTCACTGCTGAGTATGTTGCCATTTAACCAAGTTTCTGTCAAAATAACAATATCATAATCCACGCAGCACAGATTATTATAAAATGAATTAGTTTTGGTTCTTAGTCCTCTACAATTTTGGTAATAAATCTTTAAACAGTTGAATTTAATAAAAATGTAGTTCCTTAATCATGCATAAAAATATATATTACCTACTAGAGTACAAAATCATACCAGCTTGCTGAGACAATCCATATTCTTAATTAGTATGTATGCAGCGCTATCAGTTTTTCTCACATATATCCTACCATTCCTTACCCATACATATTTATATTGTTTTTCTTTGGCTTTTGACCTAGTAGCAGCATGAAGAGATTTGTTCGCTGGCGAGAGGTGTTCAACAACATATACTGGCGAGGTACGTCCAGCTAAACCCAGATGTCCACAGTTTAGTTTGTTCTGAGGATTATCTCGGTTGTATTTTATAACTGCAGCTAGGAGCTGATCACGTAGCCTTGATGAGCGCAGTTGAATAATTATGGATCGGGGACGAACGCTGGAAGAATTTAACTTTGCAATTCGTGTACAGTGCATAATGTCGTTTTCATGTATCTCACAGCCTACCACATGTCCAAGTTGTGCGACTGTTGTATACAAATTCTCGTTCTTGTTTTCGGGCATACATTGTAGTTCTAAGTTATTAGACCGGCTTTGCTGTTCCACGTTGTTAATTCTCATGTGAAGGTCTTCGATAGTGGTTTTAAGATCAGCATTTTCTGACTGCAAATTTCGTACCGTTTCGCTGGCTATGCGTTGTTGTTTTTCTATTTCCTCAAATTTGTCATTTATAAAGGCCATGGAGGCCATTATATCTTTCACTTCTTGCTTAAGGGGCTCCAATTCTTTATGCATTGTAATAACCATATCTTTCTTAAACTCCGTAAACATTTCCTGAAACTCCGATTTGATAATCTCTTGGATCATGGTTCGAATCTCGTCTCTATCACACGGGAATTGCGAAGGCGGAGTTGCGGTATCTACTGCTTGTCTCTTACTGCCTCTGTTCATGGATATGTTCCGAATAGGAGTCGAGTCCTTTCTAGAGACTTTTGGACCACAGTTTAAACAATTTGGGCATTTCCAAGTGTTCCGATTTCCAGCTTTACTAGGCGAGTCCTTCAAAGACAGACAGGCGTAATGATAAAATCTTCCACATGTTGTACATTTTATGGATTTCTCATCTATATCCATTTCATTCTTACAACAGCCCCATTGGACAGGATTACTCGCCATTGTAATTTGTTGTAATCAAATTTCAGAAAATAAAACTAATTGTACAAAAAATTATATCAGATACTGAGGCAAAAAAAAACAAAAAGTTCAAAAAGACAATGCTTGCCTGAGGTTTGAACCCGACTCACTTAATGCATCAGTCTATGTAGCCAACCACTCAGCTGCCGGTGGTAGTTATCTAACGATTGAAATAAGCGATAATTATCGGCTGTGCGCTGGTTGCAGTTAAGAAATAGTTGTAGGTATGCGATGAATTTATTTGCTCGCACTAATGGGTCCAAAGTTCACTTTGCGCAAAAGTTTTAAATATTGTAGCGACCGTTTCAAAGTTTATACATGTTATTTGTTGTATATCACTAAGAATTTTGCAATTGTTTTTATCACAGTTTATCACTCAGACACTTAAGTTTAGTTTTGTAATTTCGTTATTATTGTTTAAGCACTTTTTGCACACTTTTTGGATTAAAAATACAGAGAAAACTTGTAGCACGTCCGTACTCAATGACGCCGCAGTGGGTCTTTTTTGATCATGCCATCGTCAAACATAGGTATCATGTTGGACGATACGACTTTCCGCATTGCTTCTTGCCTTCGTTTAGGTGCGCCATGTGTTTCTCCACATCGCTGTGGAGAGGCTGTCGACAGCCTTTGTCACCATGGTCTGTCATGCAGCAGGAGCGCAGGTCGTATTTCACGACACGCCAACCTCAATGACATACTTCACCGGGCTCTTGTCACCGCTGGCGTTCCAGCCCAACTTGAATCTTAGGGCTTGGCACGCGACGATGGTAAGAGACCAGACGGTATGTCTTTACTGCCATGGAAGCTGGGTAGGGCTTCGGTGTGGGACGCAACATGTGTCGACACCCTTGGGCCATCTCATCTTCCTAGCACAGCGGGTTGTGCAGGCGCTGCTGCTGCTTTAGTGGATACTCTCAAACGGCGCAAATACATAAATCTGGTAGAGGATTATGTATTTGAGCGGTTTGGAGGTGAAACGTTGGGACCATGGGGTCCAAGTGCGAGATCTCATTTTAGAGATCTTTCAAAGAGACTTGTTGACGCCTCGCGTGACCAGAAGGCTGGCCTGTATGTGGCACAAAAGATCAGCATTGCCATACAACGTGGCAATGCTGCCAGCATTCTGGGCACGCTTCCAATTGATGGCGATGTGCAGGATTTCCATGACACCCCTTAAATTTTGCTTTTCCTTTTTTTTTTGTTTTATGTACTTATTGCTTTTATTTCTTAGTTTTTTAAGTATGGAAATTATTGTTTTAATTTATGTGTAAATAGCTCCTTACTTATAGTTAGTTTTAATGCGATTGTATTTAAACCTTACAATAAATGTACAATTTGATTTAGGTACCTACATGTAATGTAATAACAAGAGATAAAATACACACGCAATACACGAAAAATCTCTGTGTTACTAACATAGAACGTCTGTTATTTGAGTTTGTACGTACTATCATGAAAAACGGTCGCTATTAGAAGTTGGTCGCTCAAACCATAATCGCACTAAACGGTTATATTTTCTCAATATGTAATTATGAAACCTAACTTGAGAAAACATTATCGTCGCTAAAAACAGTTAGTCGCTATAAGCGAAGTCGTTATAAATGAATTCTACTGTAGTTGCTTAGATTGTGTCTTGTCATTATTTAATCAATCATTTCAGTGCGTCAGTCAATAGCTTGTGGCACTCTGCGAATGAATCGAAGTCTGCTTAAGAACCATACGAAAGGTGAGCATTTTGGACGATATTCCCTCAGATGACCGTTTTGAGATCAATGATTATGTTATGAGCAGTCAAAGTACCAATCATGGGCCACATCAGGATGTTTGGCACTCCCGTATGTTGAGGTGTAGAGCTTAACTTTAAAAATTAATCAATATGTTTTATCATAGATTTTATTAGCAGTTATGTTTTACAGATTTTCTTAGTCGTAAGCAGACAAGGTATTAAATAATTTAATTTTAGCAATACAGGCGACTTTTATTATTTTTACCAAGTACTAATTTGATAACAAAATCACAAACAAAACAACACATTTCGCTCTACTTATACTCTAAGTTGGCAAATTATCTCTAGGCGGTTCGCTGTCCACTATCTTTGAGCTAAATATTTGAGTCGCGGGGTCGTTACCGTAATATTTAGAGGCACGTCCTGCCACTACCAACTAATATTTAGCCTCAGACCACACACCAGCTCACTACTGCGCATCGCGCTACTTATTTTTATTTTATATGGTATGATTTATAATATGTATGTTATGGGAGTTGAGTAGCCATAAACATTTTTGGCCCAGATTCCATAACGCCCAGTCCAGAGGTAGGACGGACCGGTAAAGCCACCGGATGCGTAAGCAGCGAATCCGGAGAATTTGCAGGCTTCGTAGATTTCAACAAACTTTCATACAAAATACATTTTACCTTGGCTTTAAAACCGATGATATATCTGCATAATTAGCAAGAATGTGAGACAGTGCCATATAGAAACGTCCAACAAAATATACGGGAGTATTACTCGCCTAAATAAAATAAGACTGTGCATTGAAATATATAATAACACTTGTAAACGAAACCCACTGCACGGGTGGTGTAGTGGTCGAATCGGCTTGCTTCGCGTTAGTGCCCAATCCCAGTGACAAATAATATACAAAAGTTCTAGTTGAAGCTAAATAAAATAGAGCACATCGAATATTCTAATGACACCTAAGAAATTTAAATGCTTTACTCGTAAAGACGTTCAGACTTAATCTATAGCCCCATGTGCTTCATTTAAATTATGTGCCAAGCTGTTATATGGCCGTCTTAATTTTAATAGCTTTTAATAGCACTGTTTTTTGGCAATGTTTATATGAATGATCATTATAATAATTTAATGTTCAAGTTAACCATCGTATTCTACCTACGCAGATTGAGCTTTGTTAGGAAAGCTAGCACTATATCATGCCAGCCTAGAAACGTCCACTGCTGGACATAGGCCTCCCCCAAGGTTCTCCACACAGACCGATTTTGAGCCGCCCGCATCCAACCGCTTCCCGCTCGAACGACGATCTTAGGCAGATCGTCGTTCCACCTTGCGGGAGGCCTACCCCCGCTGCGTCGTCCGGTACGTGGTTGACACTCCAGAACCCGCCTATCGTAACGGCCATCGATTCTTCGAGCAATGTGCCCTGCCCATTGCCTCTTCAGCCTGGATATTCGGAGAGCTATGTCGGTGATTTTGGTTCTTCTGAGGATCTCCTCATTTCTGGTTCGATCTCGCAGGGAAACTCCGAGCATAGCTCTCTCTCTGTCGCCCTCGGAGTGACCCCGAGCTTTCGGGTAAGGCTCATAGTTAGCGACCACGTCTCAGTGCCGTAGATCATCACTGGCAACACACACTGGTCATAGACTTTCGTCTTAAGCCACTGCGGGATATTGGACGTGAAGATATGCCGTAATTTCTCAACTGAGTTGGAATGGACGAATGACCTCTTTCTCGAAATTGGACCAACCCAATTGGGTCATTTGTCCTAGGTAAACGTACTTGTCGACAACTTCGAGTGTAGAGTTCCCAACCTGAATATAAGCAGGTACAACATGGACGTTAGACATGATTTTCGTTTTGTCCATGTTCATCTTAAGATCTACTTGTTGAGAAACTCTACAGAGGCCATCGAGCATTGTGCTAAAGTCTTCCATGGCCACCACATACCACAATACATCCTTATAATAATGTCATGGTTCAAGATACCTACATATATTGTTATTGAATACTTTAAAACTTTGGCGACTTGTGACACGCCACATAATTCATATTACACTACTGTCAATTTGAACCTACTTCTATTACAATAATTAAGTTTAGCTAGGTTAATTAAGTTATTTATTTGTAGCTCACATGCTTATATACATATATGACAGACAGGGCGAAAATTATTCAGTAAACTTAAATATTCCATATAATTAGTAAAACGTTAATTTTAAATGTGCAAATAACGCCATGGATTATCTAATAAAGATTATTTTAAAATAAAGCTGCTAAAAATTGGTCGTGTAGTGACAATGAGTTTTCGTACTCGACATTTATTTTCAGTGTAAATGTTTGAGTCTTCTTATTACAAGTTTATCCATTATAATTAAATAATTAATGAAATTTTCCTCGTAAAGAATTTCATGGGCATCTTTATATTATGCTGGATAATATTTTTATAGAGGAATTGAATAGGTAAAATTCATGGCGAAATGTGGGTGTAATGTTACTAATGTTACACCTCTGCCTACCCCTTCGGGGATACAGGCGTGAGTCTATAAATGAATAGGTAAATAAGTGATATAATATTTTATGACTGAAAATAATATACAGCTTTATCAAAAATAGTGCCATTTTTAGGGTTCCGTAGTCCACAAGGAACCCTTATAGTTTCATCATGTCCGTCCGTCTGTCCGTCCGCAGCCTAGCTCAAAGACGCCTGGTGCTAGAAAGCTGATATTTAACATGAATATAGACATAAGATATTGCAACAAAACTGTAGAATAAATTTTTTTAAGGGTATCTCCCCTACATATACAGGGTGTCACAAGACCTATCACCAAGCCGAAGTTTACTCGTTTTGCACATCATGTCAAGTCATACTACGCGAAAATAATACCTGGGAATCAAAAAAAATTTTTAAGCTTAAAAAAATTTACAACTTTTATTACCGGTAATGTATAGCGCGCGCTTGCAGACATCGTACCTACGCCGGCCGTATCTACCTACACCGTGCGCCGCGGTGGTGGCAGTTTATGATCACGTGGTCGCGCGGCCGAGGGGAATGACCTCGCAGCTGATTGATGTAGGCATACACTACGCGTCGGGAACTTTAAAGCCGTTTATTTTAGGGAAATATTGAACATTTTGTTTATGTTTATTTGGCAGAAAGTGTACATTTATCATTCTAAGCACGATTTTGGAATAATTCGAAAAAAAAATCGTGACTTTGAACCTCAATATCTCCTGAACCAGTAATATCCCAGGTATGGTGCCGAAGTAAAAAATGATCGTAATAATTGGTACTATATGGGGTTTCAGTTTTCGTTAAGGGTATTTTTACACCCTGTATAGTGGGGTTGATTTTTTTTTGGTTGAGTACCCCATTATGTGGGCTATCATTGGATACGTTTTAAAAAAATATTATTAGTTTGCTTAAATCATTTTTCGATCAAGTGATTGGTTTGTCAAATATCAAGCTTTGAAGTGAAAAAATTGTTAGACTCAAGTGTCCCCCCCCCCCCCCCCTCTGCCGGCTAAACTATTAATTTGGAAGAGGTGAAAAAAATCACAAATGTAGAAATGTAGTACATATAACGAATTTAAAAGGAAAACTATCATGGCTAAGTAGACATCACTAGTTTACGAGTAATCGTCGGGTAACTTATAAATATTCTGTGAGTTAACATTGGGAGCGCTGGCTTAATCTTAAAGATGCCAGTTTTTAGTCCCATGTGAACCAGAAGTTATTATCTATAAGTTAAGTTATATCAAAATAGTCTCTTGGTAAAACGTATCTACGTTGGAGGAAACTATAAGGGTTCAAAATGAGTTAGCGATTTGTGTTCGAAGATATCGGTAATTTTGTCTAAGATGGCTTTTGTCACTTTTTAAAGCTAGATACAATCTGAACGCAATATTTGAGGAAAACATTACTGCATATGTTATTAGTTAACTCTTAAAACTACAAATATAAATGTCTTTCTTATTTATATATCATAATATTAGGACTGTATTTAAAGAGTCCCACTGCTGAGTAAGTAGAGACCCTTTCCATGAGACGCAAAGAATTTGGAATGAGAGGAGTTAGGCTCCAGGCCACCACGCTGCGCTGGTCAAATGTCAGTTTGCAGACTTATTATTATTATTATGGAGAATTCTTAGTCATGCAGGTGTGCTTGTGATGAGGGACACATTGCAAAACCCGAGAAACTTTGCGTAGTATTCTATTCTAGGCTGCCACTGCGAATAAAAAAGTATGATTATTTTCAATTTCTTACATGTTTAAAAAGCAGTCATCGTAAAATAACACAACAACTAACAATAAACATTTTGAACGCATTGCACCCAATGTTTGATAGGTCGAATGCTACACCAAAGCGTACTACATCGAAGAAAGCTACAATATCATCAAAACTTTCGAAGTAATTTCGTAGTTTCCAATACACTTTTGGTCGGCGTTTGTCATATATGACGAATGTAGTGCGATCAGTTTCTTTTTTAAGCAGTGCTTGGTAGCAAAAATATCTATCTATGGTGCAACGCATTTTTTCAAAGTCATGTATGTAATTTGTTCTACCTGTCAAGAACATCTCGCACCGTCGTGACCTGGTGTCGTGTTCCTGCTCCAAATATCATGACAAGTGTTTAATCATTGAATACATCGCTTTTAGGTTTTAAAAAGCCGAGGACAGTGTACAAGCATATTCTGCCAAATCTGCATCAGATACCAGGCAATCGCAACCTGAATAAATCTGGATTCATAATGGAAGGCCAAGGACCTTTTGAATTGAATAAAAATCGTGTTAAACAAACATTTAACACAATTACAAGTATTTTTTACCTTGCAATTTGCTACAGTTTGCAACCGAACTTCGAACAATACGATATCGCGTTACCACTAATATTTGGCATGGTGAAATATGAAATTAAATGTATTTCTCGTAATTCGGTATACATTGTTGATGTAAGAAATTCTAAAAAACTCTTTGTATTATTCGATTTAACTCAGTCCCCATACTCAGTATTTACGCTAACAAAAATTTGGAACAATGATGAAAACATCAGATAATCCTTTTCACCTTGTCTTTCAAACAGCTTTTAAACACATACATACATTACCTACATATAAATATGTGACACTCGTGAGGCCTTAAATATACTGTCAAATCAAAGTGACGATTCAGTGCCAAAACACATGTTACGGTTATTATCGGCGACCGGTAATTTAGCTTCGATTTCTCATTACGATTTGATAACTTTTTCAATCATATAAATTGAAATAAAATATTATTATTGCTCTCAATGATCTCGGTCGTAGCATGTCCTAAGCCTCCTATTTCTATCGTCAATATACTGGGTGCTAGTTTGTAATCTCGAATATATCTCATATGCATCTTACGTATATTCATATCGTATATTTTAATGAGGCACAATAACACCGTAATTATTATGATAAGCCCGGCAAGTTGAAAACAGTGACACATATCTTGTCTAACAACAATAGTACGTAAGTCCGTTCTGTTCGAGACAGGTGTAATTAGGAGATACTTGCAGTTTCCGTGTGAATACAGGTCGCTGGGTCACATGTGGAACATTCTGACGGACGCACAGACATAATGTACATTGTACAGCCCGGTCCGGTATTCCCGCTCCTCTCAGTCATTTGTCTTGTCTTAACACAGGATCTGAATTATTAATTGGCGCCTTGCACAATGCACGTGAAAGGAACATACCCACCTATCTGATACTAAGCTGTCTTACGAGAGAAATTTAATTAGAAAGTGAGAAAGGACACCAGTATCCAAAGATGATTGCAGTGAAATGTAGAGGTAAGACCAAGGTATTGTTTAGAAGATATTTTACTTTTTAATGTACTTCAATGCGATTAACTTACTCCCATGTTCACTACCACTTGTTAAGGATTCGGCGTTGAGAACCTCAACAAGTTTTAGGTACTCTAATAGAATCATAGATTTGCTGTTATAACAATATTTTTTTGATAAATAATTGGTAAAAATGATTTTGCGATTACAAACATACTTTTGTAGTAAGAATACCGATATGTGGAAGAATATTCTTGCAGGTGAAAATTTCAATTAGTGCTTCAATTTGAACACTAAGAACTAGTTGGATTAGTTTCATGAACATTAAAAATATTTTTTTAAGATGAACGTATTTACATAAATTATCAAGTCAGACTCGCCCTTACTAATTTTTAATAGTAAACGGAAGTTACTTGAACTCGCAGGCGAATTGTTTTAACAAACATCCGGTTTGTTAGTTTTCTTAGTTGTGTAAAGCAAAGAATTATATTTGGTTAGTAATAATATTTATTTAGGCCTGCTCAACACTTTGTGTGATTCATAAATTGTTGTTTCGAGTCTGGATGTTTATTGTGTCCTTTAATTGTATGTTTATAAAGTCCCCCGCGATACGGGATTTTAGTCCTAGTGCGGGAGTTGTCTTTAAAAAATAAATGTTGAACATTCATAGTCATATCAAAAGTAGTGTAAATATTACGTGATGGTCTATAAAATTTGTTGCTATGATGCTGTATCCCTTTGGGTTGCGGAGGTCGGACATACTGCCATATCTAGTTGGATTAGTAAGCGGACCCCGGGCTTCAAAGCTTTAGTCTTGGATGCAACCGGGATAACGTTAGGACGATGATGATTCAGTGTCACGTATATGGGTGTATATTGATGGGGCAATTATAAACAGGCAGCATAAAATAAAAAATATTAAAATGGAGTTACATACAAAGACTGCCAACGCGTATGTCGATAAAGACAGAAATACTATATAGATGGCATTATGCTTAATCAATGCTAATAGCTCCATATACTTATTACTAACACACCGAAAAAGAACCCGATATCCAAAATTTGTAACAGAGCTATTTCGCAAGGCTGATAAATGCAAGATTCTTCACGTAGCTAATTGATACATCTTGCGGCGCAAGACGAGTTTCTCCCAGTTTACTCCCAGACCATTTATACTAGTTATGCGGTCGTGTTACACGTCATCTGGCCTGTGTGTGTGAGTGTGTATGTGTGCGTGTAAATTAGGCAAACCTCGGCGTTTTGTAGCCGGCGCGCGTTGCTTAAACTTTGGCTTCATTACTTATGCATTAAGTTGAATCTTTCACCAAGTTGCGCTAACTAGAGCTAAGATAAATAACCGTAACCTCACCTTGGTTATTATTGAGCTCTGTTTATTTATACTCACCGTTATTTATTACCTATAATTACTACCGTACCGCTAGTTAAAATACCTCGAACAAGAAACAATAGGTCTTTGTATGGTGTTTTCTTGGAAAATATTTAGTACTAGAGGACGCCAGCAGCTACGCCTGCATTTTTTTAAATTTACCCGTTTTGGCCGATCCCGTGAGAATTTCGGAAAATCCCTTCTTAGTGCACCCTTACGGTCCCCAAGGAACATACATGCCAAATTTCTGCTCCCTGCGCCCAATAGTTTCGGCTGTAGCGTGTCTGTCAGTCAGTCAGTAACGCAAGGATTTTATATATTAAGATTTACTAGCTGTTGTCCGCAATTTCGTAGCGCTTGCTAAACAAACTTGCGCTCTCAATGCTTTATCCCCTTAAGGGAGTAATACTAAAAAATATTGCCTTATTGGGTCCCTAAGCTAGAAAACCAGAATCTCTGTAAAAAATTGAATTATATTCGGTTCAGACACGCGAGACATCAAACTTATAACGTCCCTCTTTTTGTGCCAAGAGGTTAAAAAGTATAATTTTACTTAAGTCGAGATTGTCATAAAACTAAATCGTGGATGTTTCAGATTTTGCCATATTCATTTTACTAGCCAAATATTGTAAAAAGGGACAGCTGAATGGTAGAGAATACCAAAATTACGCACTTTCGTAATTCTTACGATACAATCTTAATATATAAAATCCTTGCGTTACTGACTGACTGACAGACACGCTACAGCCGAAACTAATGGGCGCAGGAAGCTGAAATTTGACATGTATGTTCCTTGGGGATCGTAGGGATGCACTAAGAAGGGATTTCCCGAAATTCCCACGAGATCGGCCAAAACGGGTAAATTTAAAAAAAATGCAGGCGTAGCTGCTGGCGTCCTCTAGTTAAAAATATTTTTCGAGGGAAATAGCCCGATACACATTAAATACATCAAAAAGCAAAAGGTAGTCGTATATTTATGTTTTATTCTGTCAATAACTGAAAAAATTGGAAGCGTAGGTAGTTGGAAGTAGATCTCGGCGACAGAAAATTAACTAAAAATAGAACGACTTTATTCAAACTAAATGCCACCCGCGTCTAACGGCCTTCATTTTCATTATAATATTGCCTTCGTACAAAAATAGGTTTACCTTTTTATATGACCAATCTTTTTTAGCGCAATATTTGAAATATTGTTATAAAAATACCCAAATAATTGTTTCTGTTAGAGTAAGTAGCCATATATCTTTGAATCAGAGTTACTCGCTGGCAATATTACGAATAGAATATTTCTGATATCTTCCAATATTTATCTTCTTCTTCCTTACCTGTCTTGTCCTGCCCTCCAGGCTATCAAAAAGTAAATACCTATTTGCATGATACAATGAATAAACCAAAGGTAGAAGTTCTTTTCCAAAACAAACGTCTGTTTAAACATGAGGTGCCATCGCGATCGTACTGTAATCGTTCTCACGACACAGCGCTACCTTTCCACAGTTCAACCCCGTGGTTCAGTGCCGAATAGAGGCTATTTATCCGTGTTCAAATATGTAAAAGCACTTAGAGTTAATGGCGGGGCTAGATGCGCCCACTAATTGAATAGCGGGAGCGTTAGCGGTGGGCTGACTGTCTTTTAATTAATGTGTTTGTGTGGCTGGAAGTTACGTATCCACTGTAGATGGCCGATGTGACATGCCTGAAAGAGGTGCAACAATATCTACCAAACGTATCATTTGCGTTTTCGAAGCTAGGTTTAAAACAGGCTAGGGAAATAATCCTGGTACAATTTACACGCGGCCTTCTGATTCTAAGCTGGGCAGTAGTAGAGACAATCAGACAACTGATAAACATGCTTAAATATTATAGATAAAATACTCCCCGTCATCAAAACATCGTGCGCATCACAAAAAGTTTTTTATGGTTCTACCCATAAGTGACTGGTAAACTGGAGGTCTGCGTTAGATTCTCTAACGCAGACCTCCAGTTTACCAGTCACTTTAAATAAATACCTGTGGTTCTTAAAGTAAAGCGGAACGGAAACCTCATCATCATCCTAGCGCTATCCCGATCGTGGTCTAAGAAGCTAAAAAGCCGTTTTATTTTGTTTTGCCTGCGCTGCCCAGTTTAGGAATCGCTGTACTAGACCAACAGGCAAAGGGGTGGTAGTGGCCAATTTTCGTACTCTTTATTTACCTGGCTCACTCATCTCTAGTGGAAACACAGCCACGCGTGTGTGGACGCAGCCGATAGAGTACGCGCTCTGCTTACGCTCCTAACGCACGCCCACTTAGCTCTCGCTATATCACCTCATTCAGGCCGGGAATTTACAAAATGAGTTCGAAATCATTTTACTCACAGTGTGCTGTAGGCTTTATCTCACGACGTAATTTGTTTATCTAGTGGGCGTTGGGGCGTTGGTAGGTCCACGGTCAAGGCTCGACATACATACGTAATTTTGATAGTTTGTTGTTATATACGTGAATGACACTAACAGCGTGAATTCTAATACTAATTATTTGCTAGTAAGTATACTCCTCTACTAGGGATACAAAAAAAATATGTGTTCTTTGTTGAAAGACGTGAAAAAGCTAAATTATTGTCTCTGATGCTGCGGCTTCGATTGAAGATACTTAGAACTTGTTTGTATGAGTATATTAATCACTCGCGAGAACTTTAATAGCGCTATTTAAGATCTAGTACTGTTGTGGTGTCCGTTAGATGTCGTCGGCATTGATTATCATCGCCATTACAAGACTGATAGTCAAATCTTGAGCTAAATCCTTGATACTAACATTTAAGATTTATATACATCTCGGTTCTTTTGCCGTTGAAGTAGACAGATAATCTTATACATCCTAATATTGAACTTGGCTCTCATTTTACAATTACGTTTTTGATAGCCTTGGTTATAACTGCACATTTTTGCTCCTTTAAGTAACACCTACGGGCGATAAAAACAAGGTAAGAAACGTACTAATAAATATATTTGCAAGTATAATTGTTACGTGAGAGTAAGCAACAATTGTACTAACGCTAACTATGTAGTCCATACTCATGTACTATTTATAACTCTAATAAAAGCTCATACAATAACAAGTAATGATACACGGACAGTAATAAAGGTTGAAAATAATCTAGAACAAAAAGCGTAATCAACATAACAATTAGTTAAGACCGTATGTCGTGTCGTATCTGGAGCTGATGCCTTAGTTCTTGCGAATCTCTGGACTCAAGCTAGTGCACGCTACAAAAACTTGCTCTGAATTCATTGCCCAAGGGTGCGGGCCACCTCAAAGGGAAGGGGTGTGACACTTCACATACAAAGAGCGCAAACAACAGACACTGGGCAGTATTTGTTTTAAACTATTTCATTCCGCAATTAAAAGACGTTATCAGCGACTCAGCGAATCTATAGTCAACAAAACTTGTGTTTATTTGTGCGACTAATGAGACGCGACAGACATAACTTAAATGTAAATATATATAAACATAATATCTACAGTATATTAGGTTGGAGTCTAAAAGTTTATCGCTTTTGTCAGCGATGGTCTAGCTTATATAAGATGTTGCTTTCTAAAGCTCTAGTTGCTATCCAAGTAAGTTCAGAAACATTAAGACACTGAAAACCACTTAAATAATATTATAAAGTTACCTGCTACACAAAAACTTAGAATCAATAAGTAGGTAGGCACAACGAGAGCGTGTTGTACAATTACATTAGCATGAAAATAGCAATGAAACGTGTCGGCACACGTTTCATTCGTTAACTTTAACAATATCCGACTAACACTGTCTGTGTTTTTTATCGAAGAACCTATTTATTAGATGGCATTACACACAGAGTTACAGTACACCTGTAATGGAATCGTACGAAATAACGTGCCAAACAGAAATAAAAAAAAGAAAATCCTAAACAAGTGTATTTGAAAGTTGTAGAAACACGTTCAGTTCGGTCATCGCTGAACATTGAAAAAGGTAAAGATACAAATTTGTGTGGAACGTGCGGCACGAACAAAGAGTCGCTGGGTCGAGGCCAGAGACGCTATTTATACCGGGAATATTATAAAATTGAGGAGGGCGAGAGGCCGTGCCGATCCATTGGAGTCCATTTATAAAATGTATTGTGGAGTGGTGACGGCGCTGGGTCGCGCCGGGCCCGCGCCGGGTCTTCACCGGGCCTCATTCGGCCACCTGCCAAGTATTTTATATCCCCGTTCATATTACGGCACCGCCATTACCGGAATGTTCTTTACGGCCTCGTTATATAATATATTCATTTGTATCCTGATTACACACGTTCTGCATCCTGATGTTTTCATATTTGACATAATTAATGATATTTTGTTCAGAAATTGAGGTTTATTCTGTCATGAAATGGAACAATACAATAAAACATGCCAATCTTAAGTACCACTTACACTCTTAAGTACACTACTCCGTGAGACTGGTGCTCAAAAAAGAGTCAATCAATCATTACTTTTAGACACTATAGATTAAAAAGTGTATGGTTAACTATACCTAACAGTGATACTACTAGTCAGTTGAAAAGGGTTAGAATATATTTAAATACATTATTATTATGAATTTATAAGAAATGATGTTACCTACCTATCATCTGTCACTCCGTTTCACCTACGCTCTATATGTGAATGATTTTATACAAATCTTTGCGAAACATTTTAAATATGAAGACGTAGAAGAAAAATGGCTACGTAACATCGGAAGGGGCGCACGGTGTCTACGTCACCGGCGCGGCGTCACTTGTGCCGAGTCAGCGATGAACATCACTCATCCCGATATTAAAATACAACCTACTTTTATTTAAACTTCTTCGTAAGAACATTAAATAAAAAAAAGATATTCAGTTTTCCAATAAGTCAAATAGAAAGCTAAGTTTTTAAGAAAACATGACTAGGCCAGACCGGCCAGACTAAGATTTTTTTATACTAATTTCAAAAAAAAATCACATCACAATCAATCACACAAGGTTAACATTACACAGCCTGTTATGTAAGGGTACTCGTTAATATTTGAAGGGTCGCATGAAAGCTCATGAATAAAGTCCACAAACTTTTATTTTGTGGTCATATGAAAATCCTTTTAACAAATTGATTAGGTATATGGAGCTATAATTTAGTGTGTCATAAATCATAACTAAATAGTTCTTGGGATGTTAGATAGCTAAGTGTGTCTGAACTATATTCCGTGACCAGGACACAAACACACACACAGGTACAAATTACCTAACAACATGCGGTTTTCCTTTCTTGTTACTTGTGCTGTAGGATCTTGTTAAATAACATGATTCTAGGACAAAGGAAATTATCCTATAGGTTTTAAGTAGGCAATATCCGTTAAAAGCCACTAATAAGTGGCCATATATTTTTATTGACGTGGAATTTGATATTTTACACCACTAAAGGACTACACTATACAAGTAAAAAATAACAACAAGTGTGAAAGAAAATTTAGTTTAGTTTCCATGCATTCTCAGAAAACGATCCTCTCAGAAATAAATAGAGAGATGGACAGAGAACTAACTGTGACCTTACAAAAGTTTCGTTTTATCATTTGAGACAAAAATCCAGAAAAATAGAACTGACTGAAAATGTAATGCCCGTTATGACTGTGAAATATGTCCACGCGTTCCTGTGACGCGCTCAATAAAACCTAAATGCTTACCTGTGACTTTAGATATCGCATGTAGCAGTGGCAGATAACTTTTATAACGTGATGCGGCGTAACGAGGCTGTTTGCATGTGTCCGCACGCCTGTTAAATCAGCACTCGTGGTTAATGCTCTCATGTTTAAGGATTGTGGTATTAGGAAACAGTATGCGGTGTATTAACCCCTTGAGTGTCCTACGGGAACGGTGTGCCCGTAAGAGAAATAGGCCGGTAGTGTCCTACGGACACGGTGTGCCCATAAGGATTTGTGTGAACTTCACTCCGGTGTTGTGTGATTGGTTACAATAATAAAAACGTAAATCGACTAGTTACAGATTAACCAACATAATAACATAAATTTTTACCATATTTCCAAGCTTGTAACCGAGAAAAATAATAAAATTGCTGATTTCGGTACTCAATTTTCTCCGTGCCGCCATATTGCGCTGTGGCGATCAACTAAGTTGAATTTGTGATTTTTCAAAAATGTATTCTTAACGCAAACGCTAAGTGATTGTATTAGTATTATATATCAAATTATTGAAAATTTAGTGAAGTACATGTTTTAAATATTTTTTTAGCCTGGTATAAAATCATTTACAAAAAAAGTGTTAGTAATTTTTGTGATCGTTGGCCGCTAGCTATCCTCCATATTTTTAATGATATAGTAAGTATTTAATAATAACTTTACTAAATATAGATATGTTTCTCACAAAGTTGTTTTAAAATCATTGTTAATTAGACATTTCGTATTGTTTTTCTATAAATAGGTATTAATATGTTTTGTGTGTGAGAAATGTTTTCCGTCGGATCGTCAAACTGCCGCAAATTTTTCGCTGCTATGAATAAATGGTTATTGTGAAGTGATATCGGTGACCTGTGCCGTCGCGTCGCCTACCCGTGTTAAGATTCGTGCAATGAGAAAGTAAATTTCGTGAATAGTTTATGTGTATTGTGGAAAAATGTTTCACATGGTGTAAGAAAAACAAAGTGACCTGCATTTATCAATTTTTTCCGACATGAAAAGGTTAAAGGTAAGCGTTTTTAATAAAATTCGCATATAGAATAACTTCTTAACTGTATACGGATTAAAATTTGCGTCATATAATTACACCAAACGCGAGAAAATTAAAGTTTTATAACCTAGGACCTTATAAACATTACATCCTCAAAATGGCTGGACACTACCGGAGAAAATGCATTTTGGAGCGGGGCATGCGAGGGGTTAACAGATTACATGCAAGTTTAATTTTAAGAAATGGTATCCAGTTGAATGTTTGCCATGATAACATAGATTTATATACGTACTTGTTTACTTTGATTTTATTGTTTCCTTGAAGGGATAGGCACTGGCCTGTATAAGGCACGTTTTGCATCTTGTGGTTCAACGTTTATTTATGTATTAAGCCTTTTGGGAACCCTAGATCTTTTGTTAGACCCAGCCCCGTTTAGGCTGTCAAATAACAAAAAAGAATATATGTGCCAAATAATCAAATAGTTATTACACCAGTAATATTATTGTCCATATGCAAATTTAGATTACCTACCAAAATGATTGGCACACAGAACATTTTGCACAGATTTGAAGCGTACAATCGGTAGCATACAATCAGCTGGATCTCTAACAAAGCCTCGTCTCATGTGTCAGTGTCCACACGGTCGTCATACATCAGCATAATAATATATACAAATACATACCCAACATATGTACATAAACACCCAGTGGAGTACAATGCTGTGCCCAACACAACGTCCTATTTAATGTAGCGCGCGGACATTAATTGTCTCGCTCTTGTCCGAATTAACAGTCTTAATCTTAGAGATATAGTTAGTTGAGGGAAACAGAGCAATATATTATTCGTATCTTTATAGAAGCGTTGCCCGGGGAACCATTTTTGTTTTCAGAATTAAATGTGAGATACTTAATGAGCAAGGCGGATTAACGGATTATACATTAATAATTTCTTCTTAGATTTCTTGGGGTGGAGAACAGTGAAATGACTAAAAATAGGTACAAGATCTCTGTTACCGCTCGATTAAACGGGATTTGAGATTATTGTTTATTAAGATGTGATAATGTGGTTTTACTAATTATTTTCAAAATACAATTCTATGGAAACATACAATCAGGTAATGTTATTGTTCCAATTGGTCTATATGATGTACTGTATATTTTTTTGATGTATTTTACAAAGATTAGCGAGTCAGCTGAGCGGTGTGACTACCTTCACTGATGAGCCGGTGAGGCTATGCAAGTAACAGGATATTTTAGGCGGATGTCTTTAACCACTATCATTATAATATTTTTTAGTGACGGATACAGCCTCAATGGCTCTACTAGCAGTTCATTTAGCATCTCGATTCACTTGATTCCGTAGAAATCAAACATTTTAACAACTTAACATCTTATCATATCAAATCATCCAATTACATCCTTACGGAACAGAAAATAAAACCGATACAGGTATGCACTGAACCACTATCCCTGACGTCTATTTATTCAAGAAAGTCTGTACATAAATAGGCAGAGTATAGGCATTATGCCGAAACAACACAGTGCGGTTGTCGTGCTAAAAAAAAAAAAAAGTTAATACCGGCAAGTGTCGCTCGGATAGAGAGGACTATGTCTGGCTGCGGATCGCGACAGATTGAATTTATACCCTGTCGGTTTTACGAGTGTTATGGATTCCTAACAGTAAAAGTTTTACAATCAGTCAAAAACTTCAGTGTTTGGCGTATATAAAGAATTTGGGATATGCATTAAAAATAAATGTCTTTATCTGGATGTTATCGTCGCTTTTTGCGCCTTTATCTGTATATTGTCGTGATTGACTTCATTGATATCTATTATTGTACTTTAAAAGTAAATATAGCTGAATGGGCTGACTAATAGACTGACGGGGAGAATATCTCCGAGATTCAAACGCAAGCCAAGGCACGCCGCACCGCTGACTTTTCTAGGTTATACATATAACAAATTGTGAGCCATCTGCAAGTCTGCGATCCCAGCTGACATGAAGATATTTGACAGTGTTATGGTGACACTAGTTCATGAAAAGGTTTAAAGGGTTACAGAGCAGTAACTCTGGGTTCAATTTTCCTCGATGCCTCGATGTTTGGGTGAGTCAGTCATTCAACAGAATACGCGATAAATGGCTTGAACATTAAAAAAATATAAAATATACGAACCTGTACCTGTACGAGATACTCAGTTTATTTGGGCTTAGCTTCAGGGCTACGAACTTGCACTATCGTAGAATACCAATAATTTCCAACGCGTTTCGTGTCATATGTGATAGAATGCACGTATTCAGGAATATATTAGGTCTCGACTTGGACCAATCACATTAAGTGAATAAGGCAGGTCTGTACTGACGTCAGTGCTCTGTGAAGCACTATGGCAGCTGGTTTGAGCCTGTGTCGACTGGCGAATAACGACGAAATTGTGCGCCTAATAACTCAGTTTGGATTATGATTGAATATAGGCATTTAAACTTTCGTGTTCATTTAAACTTATTTTAAATTGTCTTTCGGGATATATACCACGTACCTTTGTTTGGAGTAACCGATATTTCGGCACTGTTGCAAGCGCCATGTTCCCGTGAACAGTACATCCGTACATCCGTATGTACTGAGGGTACTGCGGGTGGATGAATGTTACGAGCAAGTATAACGGTTTACCCGATTTCTTACTCGTTTTTGGCGTTCAACACCACTAGCACTGTTATCACTATCGCACTGTACCCGATCACGACATACTACACTCACTACGTCAGCTCGTGGTTTGACTTTGTTCTTTTCACGGGTTTTACATAGACGTACCACTGGATGCCAGATACTCGACAGTTGAAACCCATCCTCTCTATTGAAATGTTTGCACTTTTTAATTTCAATAGCCTCCCTAACCATTCGAGGTATGTAGTGGCGTTCTGTCGAAAGCACCTGAGGGTTATGTAACTCAATGCAGTGGTCGGTACCCGAGTCTAAGGGCCTTATCATACTAGCGGTTTGGGAGCGGTTGCGGGGCGGAGCGGACGCGCAGCGAATGCGTCGCGAACACGCCGCGGCTGCGCAGCGAAGACGCCGCTGCTGCGCAGCGAAGACGCCGTGGACGCGTGGCGAATACGTTACGTTTTCGTCGCGTGTTTGTAGCAAAATATCGATGTACAGTACATCCAGTAACTGTACAGTGTGTGTCCAGTAACTGGATGTACTGTACATCGAGGTTCAACACCTCTATGGCTATGGCCGACTTGTGTGATTCATTATTTTTGACTGCCCTGTTGTGTTCCTTTATCCGGCAAGAGATGGTGCGTTTAGTTTGTCCTATTTAGGAACTCCCACAGCTGCAGTCAATTTTGTGTACACCTGGCTTTTATAAGGGAAGACTGTCTTTCGGCGTTCTTATATATTGCGACAGTTTCGTAAAAGGAATAAAGATAGTTTTAACTGAAACCTTCTTAAGAATGTTGGCGATCTTATCTGTCACTCCTTTGACGTACGGTAAGTACGCTGGGTGCCGTTCAACCTTGAAATCCAGGTGTTTTTGAGTATGTCTGGGTATAAACAAAGGCACGTGGTATATATCCCGAAAGACAATTTAAAATGATCGAATATATTTACACTGTAGGCATATATATACACCGCTATTTTTTAATTAGTACAAAAACTTTAAGGACATATTAGCGAAGATATTATTATCATATATGTGACGTAAGAATTTCATAATATCAATAAAGAGCAAAGTTATTATCATTTGTTTATTGTAGAAAATCTCACTTTAATCATAGTCATATTTTACAATACATTCACTAATTCATTGATAATATTCCATCCTGCTCATTCGCATTCTCTCTGTCGCACTTATGATGTAGGTAGCAATAGAAAATAAAATGAAGAAAAATAATAAATGTAGGTAGTTATTTTTTAATTTTGTTAGTTCTACCCTCTCCTTCATACTTCATTCGGGCGTAGGACCGTTAAAATTTATCGTTTAACAAGTAATTAAATACGGAGGTATGTAATTAGAAAGCAAACAAATATCAAAATAAAAGATGGTGTTCTGGACTAAAAGAAAAGAGTAATTTTGGCGTATTTATGAAGTTAGAATCATCTGCTATTTACAAATTATTTTATCGTCATCATGTCAGCCTAGAGACGTCCACTGTTGGACATAGGCCTTCCTCAAGGTGTGTGGAGAACACAGACCGATTTTGAGGCGCCTGCATCAAATTATTATTTACTTAAGTACGTATTATTTACTAAACTTACAAGTATTTCCATTGTCCTTCGAAATGTCCACCACCGTTGTAAAAAGCATCCAATATGCACTGTTTTAATTGTTTGACACTGACCCGGTCACTTTTGTACACTCACAATACGATGTCCATGGGTACACAGCTGCACTCGCGATTTTTCCACTCAAAAAGTACGCACGAAGCATAGCTACATACTCCCGTGATATGAACTGATATGATAGGCCATCGCGTCGGGCAAACGTAGACAAACAATTAAGTTTTGCAACGAAATTAGATACGCTGACTTTCGCTAGTAATTTAGTACTGTTTTTCGCATCGTCGGGGCGTGGCGCAGGCGCAGAAGGCGGGGGGGGGGGGGGGGTAATTTATCAATGTTCTGATAGTACACGGGTCGGTCATAGTATTAGTATTGCATTTACCAATTATCACGTATTTTTGTGGACAGTTTTGAGACAATTTTGGGACTTAGTGTTTTTATTTTTCAACTACATAATTATGATCAGTTAAAGATACTTAGTGCCCTGTTACATTTTTTGTACTAATTAAAAAATAGCGGTGTATATACCTATGATATTTCCATATTGGATATGTGTGTGCATATATGTACATAGTTATATAATAAAGCTAAACTAAATGTATAATAATATATTAATTGTGTTTAGATGACAGATCTCAATCGAGTCAATTAGATAGATAGATTAACACTTTATTGTACACCAGTAAACATAAGAGATACAATATTTAATGAAATAACTTAAAACTAATTGCAGAATGGTCTTATCGCAATATGCGATCTCTTCCAGACAACCTAGCTTGAAATACAATTAAAATGTAAGAACAATAGTGTAGGTTACGGTGTACCATGAGGAACAGTGTCATAAATAGGAAAATAATAGTACATATTACATACATACATACATAGACTCACGCCTGTTTCCCGGAGGGGTAGGCAGAGACTACGGAACGCCATTTGCAACGATCCTGACATACCTCACTTGCGTCACTCACTCCCATCAAGTTTCTCATGCATGCTCTTCTGTTAAGGGTACTTCTGACTTGTCCTTTTTTCAGGATGTCTCCAATCTGGTCAGAGAACGTTCTCCTAGGTCTTCCCCTTTGTCCTGTCCCATTCACACTAGTCTGATATATCTTCTTTGTCAGTCTATCGTCATCCATCCTCTCTATGTGCCCAAACCATCTTAACATGCCTTTCTCAATGCTTGTCACTACATCTTCTTTTACCCCACACCACTCTCGTATCACACAATTCTAGTACATATTATTGACATAATATTGTATATGAGTAAAAAAATATATATATATATAAATATTACATATAAATCGTACATACAATACAAAATAATACTAATACCAAATTACTACATAACAAACCAATACTTATATACTTACAGTAGATAAATAAGCTATAATCTGCACATATTATAATATAATATTCATATAAACTGTATACTATACACCATTATTTTTTAATTAGTACAAAAACTTTAAGGACAGATTAGCGAATATATTATTATCATATATGTGACGTAAGAATTTCATTATACCATTAAAGAGCAAAGTTATTATCATTTGTTTATTGTAGAAAATCTCACTTAAATCATAGTCATATTTTACAATCCATTCACTAATTTATTGATAATATTCCATCCTGCTCATTCGCATTCTCTCTGTCACACTTATGATATAGGTAGCCATAGAAAATAAAATGAAGAAAAATAATAAATGTAGGTAGTTATTTTTTAATTTTGTTAATTCTACCCTCTCCTTCATACTTCATTCGGGCTTAGGACCGGTAAAATTTATCGTTTAACAAGTAATTAAATACGGAGGTATGTAATTAGAAAGCAAACAAATATCAAAATAAAAGAAGGTGTTCTGGACTAAAAGAAAAGAGTAATTTTGGCGTATTTATGAAGTTAGAATCATCTGCTATATACAAATATTTTATCATCATCATGTCAGTCTAGAGACGTCCACTGCTGGACATAGGCCTTCCTCAAGGTGTGTGGAGAACACAGACCGATTTTCAGCCCGCATCAAAGTATTATTTACTTAAATACGTATTATACTAAACTTACAAGTATTTCCATTGTCCTTCGAAATGTCCTCCACCCTTGTCAAAAGCATCCAATATGCACTGTTTTAATTGTTTGACACTGACCGGATCACTTTTGTACACTCACAATAAGATGTCCAACACAGCTGCACTCGCGATTTTTCCACTCAAAAAGTACGCACGAAGCATAGCTACATACTCCCGTGATATGAACTGATATGATAGGCCATCGCGTCGGGCAAACGTAGACAAACAATTAACTTTTGCAACGAAATTAGATACGCTCACTTTTGCTAGCAATTTAGCACTGTTTGTCGCATCGTCGGGGCGTGGCGCAGGCGCAGAGGGGCGTGGGGAATTTGTCAATGGTTCATTTTACTATGAGTGTGCGCGGGTCGGTCATAGTATTAGTATTGCATTTACCAATTATCACGTATTTTTGTGGACAGTTTTGAGACAGTTTTGGGACTTAGTGTTTTTATTTTTTAACTACTTAAATATGATGAGTTAAAGATACTTAGTGCTCTGTTAATTTTTTTGTACTAATAAAAAAATTGCGGTGTATATAAATTTATTTATAAATATATACAATTGTCAAGATAATTGTGATAAATAATGATTTGTAACCAGATTTTTAAATATAGCGAGTGATTGAGCCCGTCTGATAGCTTCGGGTAACGCATTCCACAAACGTACAGCTTGCACTGTAAATGATTTTTGAAGGAAAACTGTAGAATGAGTAGGGACCTTCAATTTCAGATTCTCTGATGATCTCAAGCACTTCGAATGAGTGTCATGTAGATATTCGAATCGTCATTTTAGGTAAAAGGGGAACGAAGGATTAAAAAGTATATTATATAGAAGACAAAGGATGTGAGTATTCCGTCGAAGGCGGATTGGCAGCCATTTGAGCTTGTTACGAAATTCAGTGATGTGGTCATATTTTCGTAAACCATATAATATGAACCTTATGCAGAAGTTTTGAAGGCGCTCAAGTTTGTCTAGCTGGTCCTCATTGAGATCTAGATAGCTGGCATCGGCATAGTCAAGAATGGGAAGAAGAATAGATTGCACGAGTGCAATTTTAGTAGGTATGGGAAGGAAATTGCGTAACCTTCTCAGTGATGCAGCGGCAGCAAAAAGTCGTCGACTGCTATTTTGTAATTGGATAGTCCAAGATAATGTTTTATCCATGTATATCCCCAGATTCTTCACTTCTTTACTAATAGGAATTGAAACACCACCAAAAGATAGGGGAAAGCAATGACGGCACCTTTGACATCAATCTAGAACTGCCGACAATTATGATCTGGGTTTTCGTATGATTAATCATAAGTCCGTACATTTTGGTCCAATTTGATATTATAGCCAGATCGTTATTAACTGTGGAAATAGCAGACGCCAAATTTTCACAGTCTGCTTGAGAGTAAATTTGCATATCATCAGCATAAAGATGGTAGGAAGAAGAAATATTATTGGATATAGAATTAATAAAAATTGAGAAGAGCAAAGGAGATAAAACGCTGCCTTGTGGTACACCTGCAGAATTTTGGCACCAGGAGGAAAAAGTTGTCCAGATAGACACGCTGCCGGCGACTAAACAGGTAACTACGAAACCAGTCAATTACTGATGGAGATATGTTAAGAGAGCTTAAAATGGCAAGGAGAACATCAAAGTCGACTGTATTAAACGCATTGCTAAAATCTAGCAAACAGAGAATGATGAACTTGCCATTCTCCATACCTGATCTGATATCTTCAGTTATATTGATTAGCGCAGTAGTGGTACTATGACCCGTACGAAAACCAGATTGGAAGGGATTGAGGATGTTATATCGAGAGAGGAAAGAGTTAAGTTGGTTATGGTTAAGACGTTCAAGGACTTTGGAAAGAAAGGGTAAGATGGATATTGGTCGATATTCAGAGAAGGATTCAGGATTAAATTTCTTGGGGAGAGGAACTACGTGGGCATCTTTCCAAGATGTTGGAAACATGCCGCTATAAATTGAATAATTAAGTATGTGGGAAATAATAGGAAGAATCTCATCAAGGATGGGGAGGATCATATTACGAGTAATACCATCGCTACCAACTGCGTTAGACGTTATGGATAAAATGCTCTTCTCAACATCACATGCAGTAAACTGACTAAAGACAAAAGGATCAGGGGTTGAAAGCGACGAAAGGTAATTTAAAGTATTAGTTTTTGGTGTCCCATCAAAAACGGACGAAGCTGAGAAGTGCTTGTTAAGCAAATTGATATTAATATTCAAGGATTTTGGATTCTTTGCCTTCCAACCCCTAATGATCTAAGGAACTTCCAGACTATCGCTGGATCTCCGTTTTGAACAGAATTGTGGATATGCCGGCGTTATGCATCACTACACACCCTATTGCAGTGATTTCTGATCTTTAAATACTTTTCTTTATTAAGCTCTGTGGGTTTAGACTTGTACTTAGATTTTGCAGCTGCTTTTTTCTGAATAAGTAAACTTATGTCTGTACTAAGCCAAGGCAAAGGTGCATGTTTTATCTTAATGGCTCGGATAGGTGCACGGACGTCATAGAGGTCAATAATGTTCCTCTCAAACAACTGAACTTTGCAATCCAAAGATTGTGCATCAAATAACGGCTGCCAATTTATAGTTTTGGCGTCCTTACGCAAAAAATCGCTATCCATTCTACTATAATTGCGAAGCAAGAGAATTCTTGACCTAGCCTTGGGAGGACGGATTTTGTAAGAGAGAAAAATGAGATCATGATAAGAAAATGCATCTGCATCAAATTGGCCGTGCTTAGCAACATGGCCAAGTGATGAGACGAAGATTAGGTCTAGAAGTGAGGGAGTAGAATTAGGAAAATTATGGGTGGCATTCAGGGGAAGAATATGTAAATTACTGGAAACCGAAATAGAATGAAGAGATGAGGAGCGTGAGTCGTTCTTAAGTAAAAAAGTGTTAAAGTCACCCATAATTATAGTTTGACTGTAAGAAGGAGACAAATTAAGTAAAAGATTTTCAAAGGAGGAAAAAAGTAGATACGCAAAGAAGGACAGTAGTAAACACCAAGTAGAATTTTGGTGTGGTGTAGCTTAACCTCTAAGAAAAGATGCTCACCAGCATTGGGTGGAGGCGGCTGTGCAGACATGCTTACCAAAGAATAGTCAATATAAAAGCGGAGATAAATAGCAACACCGCCGCCACCACTACCAATTCGGTCATTCCTATTTAGCTGGAAGCCAGGTAAAGAATAAGAGGCAGAGGAAAGGCATGGCTTAAGCCATGATTCGGAGACAAGAATAACATGGATGTTCTTACAGTCGAAGTTTGCCAGCAAATCTGGGAAATGGGCCGGAATACTCTGTGCATTCATATGAACCACATTCAAATTACTGGGAACATCAGAGAAAGTAGCTTGCAGATTATCTGCTAGAGAAGGGACACTAACGAAACTATAATTGTCGGTACTCACTGAGAAAAAGTCATCACTGTCACTGTCGAAATCCATAAATGACATATAAAATAAAATATAAGTATAAATTATAAATATATATAATTGTAAATGTATTAACAAGTAAAACCAATATAACGCGAAAAAATGCGTAAACTCTAGTTTAATTTCAATATATAATAATATAAATAATAAAAAAATATAAAGAATTTATAAAATGTATAAAACTAATTTTATAAAAAATTATGCACAACTAAATAACACTATTCACCAAAGTGCACCTGCCAGTTACATTATTACTCAGTACCACTTTAAATCAATATTTTAAAACAAAAACAAAAAAAACAATAAGCGTTATAAGAATAAATAAAATAAAGTACAAACCCAGGCAGGAAAGAAGAAGAACAGAAAACATTAAATATTATAAATATATTACAGTTAGACGTTAACACAGATTGTAAAAACATTACTACGGCGTGTAACAATGGCCCAAACAGTTAATACGTTTTGAAGTGTATCCGAACATAAATCGTGAGGGCTGCTACTGTCATATTTGACACTTGGTCATGTAAATAGAAATAATTAGAATCAAAACAAGAAGAAGGTATCAGACGAAACAATGAAAATTAAACACAAATTAGTGAAAGTAATTTATAAAAGTTGTGTAGATACCGTCCTAGTACGAGAAGTAATGAAATATAGTTTGAGTAATATTTAGTCACCTACCTGGGTTTGAAAGTATTGAGAACGAAAAAAAGATGTTGCACTATTTCTTAGTTACTGCAGCTCTTCGAGTTTTAGCCGGCTCATTCTTCAGAGCAGGGGGCTCTTGTTGCTGCTGATCTACGGCAGACAGATGACAAAGGCTTTGCATATCCGCCAAAGAATTGATGCGATGCCGCTCACCCTTTGCTCCGAGGACATAAAACACCCCTTCCCTAGTCCAGCACTTGGAGACTCCAAATTTCTCCCGAGCAGCTACAAAGACGTCATGTCGGGCCTTCGTCAGGAATTCTAAAGCTGTGATACCGGAGCCCTTAAGTGTAGGTTTAGCAAACCACACCTTATCCCGGACCAACTCTGAAACTTGACCAGTATTGGGCGATGTCTGTTTGGAGCTGCGAGTCTACCCATACTTGTTGGCAGCGTATTAATGCTACTTGGAGTGATGTCATTGAGCTTCAAGTGTGTGTCAAAAAATCAGCAACAGTCTGCGCAAGATCTTCTTTCTTATCTTCCTTCACACCGTGGAACAAAAGAATCTTACGGCGACGCCGCATTTCCAAACTGTACAAACTGTGCATTAGCAACTGGACTTGTTGCTGCAGACCCTTTAATGCTTCAGTGACAAAACTGCGGAATGAAGCAAATTCTGATGCCAGACCAGCCATGCTTGAAGGAGGAATGGTGTTGCTTTGCAGCTTGTCCTCAAACTGCGACATCCTTTGATGAAACATGCTATTTAAGTTTTGTATTATGTTTTGTAATGACTCCATAGTATTATATGTGTACTGTGAATTTAAGGAGGAGATAACACTCACTGGCAGGTAGCGTAATTCTATAATTTTATTTTATTTACATACATACATACATACATACATAGATTCACGCCTGTTTCCCCGAAGGGGTAGGCAGAGGCATATTAAACGCCCACTTTTCGCCAGTGTTTTGATCCCACGTAATAGGTGGCGAGCCTATTGCCGCTTATTGGGACATTTTGTTTGCCAGAGCCTCGTCCATTGATCGGCAGGTGCACCACTTGCAGGTGAGGTTGGCTTGGGACCCTAAGTTCTTGGTGGGAACCCTATGCACCATTATTTTATTTTATTTATTTATTGTCGGGAAGCTTACAGACATATAAGACATAATATGTTAACAGATTACACAAATAAATGCTAACAACAAGCTTCCACAGAATTACAGCGTAATATTTGCACTTGTTGCAACGCGCGCTTAATACATAAGTATATTACAAGAATTATACTTTAAAAAGAAAAAAAAAATATTTTCAATATCTGACACAATCTCTGGACAAAATACCTTTTGTATTAGATTATAACTACAAAATAATGACTACAACGTTTTAATTCCTAACAGACCCATCAAAAATTGTGCGAGTGTGCGGCGACACATGCAGTCGACTACACTATGGTATTACTGAAGCTGTGTTACGATACATACGTGAATTCGATATCAGAGTTTCAGCTGGTTGTGTCAATTACAAAAAGAAGTCATTATTTATCAATTTCCTGAATGAGCTTGGTTTGGTATTAAATAAATCTATATCAAGTTTAGAGGCCACTTTATTAAATGATCTAGCACTGCGTAGCAGGAAGGAATTCTGTCGATAGTTGGTTGTTGCGAAGTTAATATTTAATGGGGAATGCTGTCTGAGTCCTAACTGATTAGTGCGCAATTCTATTGCAGCTAGAAGCGTTGGGCAGTCAATGGAGCTGGTCGCAAAGTTCGTCAAGTAACTAATATCGTTAACTGTGCGTCTGAGTTCAAGGGGCATGAAATGATACCACTTGCATCACTCGTTATAATCCGCTGAGTATTGTTGCGCTTTAAAATCGAGATACCTCAGGAACCGCCTTTGTATACCCTCAATACGAGCTATATACATTTGATATCGTGGATTCCATACTTGACAGGCATATTCTAGATGACTTCGTACATACGAACAATACAATATCTTCACACTTTTTAAAGAGTGAAAATTGGCCGAAGATCTTATAATAAAACCAAGTGCCTTGGATGCCCTATTAACGATATAGTCAATATGCCTGTCAAATAGAAGTTTGCTATCAAAGATAACCCCAAGATCCCTAATCACGTTACACTTGGAAATGCTTTGATCGTGCAGCTTGTAACCTGATCCGATGGTCGATTTCTGGCAAGTATATGTTACATAGGAACACTTAGTTATATTTAGATGCAGGTTATTACGTGTACAGTAATCAGCGAATCGATTGAGATCACTAAGCAACAGTTCAGTATCAGAGACGTCTCGAATAGTCTTAAGAACCTTCATGTCGTCTGCATATAATAATACAGAAGAGTTTCTAAAACATGATGATATATCAGTGATGAACATGACGAACAACCAAGGTCCCAATAAAGATCCCTGGGGAACTCCGGATGGGATAGAACACCAAGATGATGTGTACCCGTTGAGTACCACCGCTTGGGAACGGTTATCAATATAAGAACAAAACCAGCGGTATAAATTCCCATGGATTCCGGCTGCAAGTATCTTCTCCAGGAGGACCAGATGGTCTATGCGATCAAAGCACTTGCTGTAGTCGGTGTAAATTACGTCTACCTGTATCCCTTGTTCCATACCTTTAGAGATGAAATCGTGAGTCAATATCAGGTTAGACGTGGTGGATCGCTTGCGAAGAAAGCCATGCTGTTCCTCACCAAAACTATTTTGAATGGCTGTGTAAACTTCGTTATAAACGATTCGTTCTAGAATTTTAGAGAATATACACAGTTTTGATATCGGGATATTTTCGACATTAGATTTGTCTCCTTTTTGTAGGACGGGAGTTATAAAAGCTGACTTCCACATTTGTGGAACTACGCCTTCGTTTAGAGATCTCTTAAATAATATGCAAATTGGAACGACTAAATTATCCGCTAAGTTCACAATAAACAAAGGTGGAATTAGATCAGGGCCCCCAGACTTCGAGAGATCCAAACCTTTTATCAATTTAAGGACGCCATCTGGTGACACATCAATTGCACTAATAAAGTTAGTGTTACTACAACATTCCACAGACTGGCGTGTATGATAAGAGTTGCAATCAGGCTCTTAAAAAGTTGATTTAAAGTAATCGGCAAATAAATTACTGATGCCGTCACTAGTGTCAGCGCAGATGTCACCGTAATGCATGACGTTAGGCAGTGTAGGAGAGTTTTTTCTAGCTTTAATAAAAGACCAGAATGCCCTAGGATTATCTGTGATAGAAGATTATATTTTTTCGATATATGTAAGTATCAAAACAGCTCTGTTCCAGCTGAACAGCCCTACTACGCAAAGAAGTAAAGGACAGATAGTCAGATAAATTCCCGTACAGTTTATATTTGCGATGATACGTCTTTTGTTTCTCCTTTAAGACTTTTATTAATGCGGAGTTATACCAAGAGGGATGCGATGAGTGATTGACTGATTTTAATGGTATAAATGTGTCTCTAACCTCATACAATTTGTCGTAGAAGAGTGTAACAGCTTGATCCAAGGTTGGAGTATCCAATAAAACCTGCCAGTCCACCTGATCAAGTGCATGTCGAATTCCTTCGTAATCGCCCTGGTTAAATAGATATTTTGGGATAACATTTTCTTTCAATTTATGTAACTCCACGAACTCAACATTAATTATCAGCGGTTTGTGATGTAAATCAATGGGTACTGCCAACGGTTCTAAGCATTCTTTAATAGTTACGGTATCATTAGAGAAAACTAGGTCCAAGAGTCTATCGTTAGCGTTACGTATATTACTAAATTGGGATAATGAACAAGTAGATAATATGTCGAAGAATTCAGTTAGGTATTGACCAGAGTAGTTTGTAGGTGATAGGTCACTTCCACCGTCGTTGAACCTCCAAACCACCTGATTTCCAAAATTAAAGTCACCAAGAACGACAAACTTATCCGAGAGATGTGATAATATTAAATTATTGAGATTGGTGTAAAAATTTTGTAATTGAGTATTAAAAGGGTTATCTGTGTTTTCCTTGCAGAGGTAAAGAGCGCAGATATGCAAATTGTAACTCACTGAGGGTCTAGACCTTTTTAACGTTAAACTAATCCAAATATCTTCAGCTGAAATTCGCCACTCAGGTTTCTCCACGGCAATTAGATCACTTTTCACTGCAATCAGGACCTCGCCTCCTCGCGTCTGCGAAGTACTAGTATAATCGCAATCACGTCGCCAAACTAAATAGCGACTATCAAATAACTCACTATTGTTCACACTATCCACTAACCAAGTTTCCTTAAAGATAATTATATCGTATGAATTTAACCGTATGTTCCTAAATAAACTTTGAGTTTTTGTACGCAAACCACGGACGTTTTCGTAATAAATACTAAGATTTAACACTTTTTGCACATATTACAACAGCATTACTAATTTCTACATTAAGATATAACTCAGTTATCAATAAGTAGCAAAAAATATAATTAAGTACGACATTTTTCCGTAAATAAATTGTGAGGTAACAGGTAGTTAGCAAAAATAAATGATATTTGAACTGACACAGTAAGGCACAGTGACTAGGAATACGCGGCATTTTAATATACCTTTCTAACGAGTTATGAATAATAAAAAACGAGGTACAATGAAGTGGTCATTAGCGGGCGACGGATTATGAATAGTCTTAAAGAACAGCGTGAGGTCATAAAAAATGGGCCTTAAGTACATTATTTTAACTATTACTTTGCAAGAGCAAATGCGAATAGTGAAGTAGGTAAATTTTAAAGTTTTGTTGAGCGACACAGAACAGAGACACAGAAATTGATGGAATACGCAAGCAGCACACTTAGGCCAGCTGTTTTCAAAGTTCAATTTCACGCATGATATTGTTATGAGTACATTTAACAAAATAAAGACTTTTGATAAGATACAAGGTGATAGGCTTACATTTACGCTATTTTGACGAGATCTTTTTCCGATCTTACAGTTATGATGTGTAATCCATCTGATTGCCTTGCGTGAATTTTGGCATGTTTCACCCAGACATATCGAAAAATTTTCGCTGCAGCAGCTTTCTTTGTTTTCATTAGCAGGGCTTTGTTCTGTACGGAGAGATGGTCATTGATATATATCCTGTGATTTCCCGGGAATCCCATAAATCCACTAGTTAGGGGATTGGTCTTAGACACAAGTCTCGCCGCTGCTATGAAGTCCTCCTTCACATATCTATTACAAAAGCTAGCGATGATCGTTTTCGTCCGTTCTTTCTCGTGAGTGGGAATACGCGTAACGAAGTTAATCTGTGCTTTCGTGATTGGGTATTGTATGTGGGACCTAATCTTTTGCAGTACTTGGATCAGGTTCTCGTTGTTAGCTTGGGGCACACCCTTTATCTCCACATTATTTAACCTAGCCCACTGCTCTCCTGAATTCGATTCCTGTTCTAGTTGTTCCAACCTCGTTTGTATGAGGTCTGACTCTGAGCTTTCTCAACTTGTACCAGTCGATTTTCAAGGTCCTTCATTCTAGAGTGAAATTCCTTTAACTCTTTGTTGGTGTCATTAAGAGAAATTTTTATTTCCAGGAACTCAGCACGTAATGCACTGCTTTCATCCTTTAAGCAGTCCAACGGTACTAGTTTCTCGTTGATCGCTCTAATCTCCTTCAGAACGAGTGATTCGGGTTCAATTCTTGGCGAGGATGGTTGACTAGCTTGTTTGCACTTAGGACAACGCCACGTAAGCTTCCTATTGCCTAGCTTATTGTAACCAGCTTCACTAATCCCAGCGCAATGAAAATGCAGTTCTTGATTGCATGCAGTGCAGCGGGCACCATCCGCTAGCGGTTCGCTGCAAGTTCCACACTTGTTTGTGTTCATAGTGGAATGAATATCGATTCTATTGCGGGTAACACGAATACGGCTTGAGAAACGCTGACTTTGTTGACTAGCGCGATAAGTGCAGGTGTACAAAAGACCTGTCGGCACGCGGCTCAATCGGCGACAACGATAATAAATAATTACAACGATAATAAACTAAATTAAATCATAAAATAACTGAATAATGAATTGAAATAAATTATAATTAATTTTCAAAGGAGGATTAAACATTTTTACTGTTAAAGCCACAACTACCCACGCAGAAAAACTAAAGGAGTTTTCGAGTCTTAATTCTCTTGAATTGCCTATGGTCACTTAGTCATATGTGTGTAAGCCAAGATGTAAGGTTCTGCGGCTTCTTATTGCTGAATCTGCACTGTCCAATGTATTAAATATTGCAACTTAAGCTTACAAGACTTAGCAACACTCTCATTGGAGTTATTTTCTTACAAAAATGTGTTTATTGCTGTCTTTTACGAACACAATGCGGAAAAAGGGAATGTGATATTGTAGGGACGTCAAATTCAATTTCGTTCATACTCGGCGGTGATTGAGACACGTCTCAAAGCGTCACTTAACAAACAACGTATGAATTTGACCGATGTTATTTTTTTCCATCTCTATCTATTTCGACGAACATAAGCATAACTTGGGTTTAGATGTGCTCAACAGAATCACTAACATTCGATCATCATCGTCGTCCTAGTGTTATCGTCGTCTAATTGTATCCAAGACTTTCATTGTGTCTACCGCTTAGACTAGCTAACTATTTGACTATATAATGTTTTTATATCACCGCTAACATGATAATTATATCTAAAGGAAACTGACCAGAAGGCTGGTTTATTCTTTGCACAGAGAATCAGCATTGCCATCCAGCGTGGCAATGCTGCCAGCCTTCTGGGCACGTTACCCGATGACATTGATGCGGAGGCATTTTACGACGCCTAAACCATGTAAATATTTTCAGTTTTTAAATTTGTTTTTAAGTTTTTTGTATTAGATTAGATTACATTAAGCTTCTTATAAATTATGTTACTTAATACAAAATGAAATAATAAATTATTGAAGGAAACTACAATATCTGACCGACTGTTTAAAAGTTTGTTAATTATTTCAGCACGATTGCCAAAGAGAAAGAAAACAATTATTGAAGTAAACAATAGCCTTCAAATGTAATTAAATTCGTAGCTAGTAGAAATTCGTAACCCCATTTGGCTTCTAGGCGGCGACCCGCTTTTGAGTGGAATATTTATTTGGTATTTGAGTTATGTGAAAAAACAGATTTGTGAGCGGTAAGGCACGCGACTAACCGTTCCGTGGAGTCAATCTATCAACTGGTTTATGGGGAAGAATATGGTATTACATAGATCGTATTAAATTATATTCAGTACGATGGATATTTTGTGGGGTGGCGCCTAATGTAAAAATTGAAGAGGCACGTGAAAAATTTACCTAGTAGGTATAAATATAAATAAATTATCTCCGAATTAATTTTAATGAGTAGAAAAACGGTCTTGAGGCGTTTAACAGAAATCATTAGCTTAAAATAATAATTATTACAGCTATTGAATAATATTGTACCTTTTTAGTTACGAGGAGAATGTACCTTCGGGCAGATTATGGTAAGACTCTACCACAATTGCAGTATTTATAATTATTAATTTTTTTCTGCAGTACATTTTTTAGTAACTTTTCAGCAAAGCATTTGAAAATTGAAGACCGAATTAAAACATTCCGGACCATGTTCCTAAAGCGTAAACGCCAATATCTGTATAATAACGCAGAGTGCAAGTATTTCTGATCCAAACATCAATAAAAGCTACCATTTAGTTTTTGATCGAATGAAGTTCAGAAATTGTACCGCTCGTTCGGAGTCCGGAAGTGTTCGGTGCTACTCGTTAAAAGATACACTGTAATCGCCGATAAAGTCTAAAAGGAAAAAATTTACTTGTTATTCGGATGTAGGGACCGGCCACAGAGTAAACATCACTAGTTGCAGACGCGACAGTCTACAAGACGTGTTTGGACCTACGATCTTTCATAATGTAGATTATTTGACTGGCCTACGGCTGACCGGTAGCAATATTTTATCAATCGATGAATTGCCTAGTAGAAATTTGACATAATATTTTGTATGGCTCTTATGTGAATCTTAGTAGTCAAATCCCTCATGGCTGGTGGTGGCTATCTTAGCTGCTAAGCCGGTAGTCGTAGGTTCGATTCTCATCAAAGGCAAATCTTTGGTAGAAGGAAAGTATGATTATAAGTAGTCTGATTAATGTGCCAAATTCGCATGATACAAATACGGCCACCCATGCCACCGGGCATTATTATGATTATTAAATTGAATTATTTAATAGAGTATTATGAATATTTATCAAAGCTACTAAATTTTAGGCCAGTCCAATAAAAGAGGGTCTTTCTTTGTGCTTTTAAAACAACCACTTTTGATTATTGAAGAAAACTCTATGTTACACTACAAAGCAAGCAAGCGAGGCACCAATCATGAAAATTACGATAATAGATAGTTCGCTATTCAATTATACACAACCTGAACTCGTTACCTAGAATTCCTCTCGGAAACTTGCTTAAGTGGTTTAATTGTCTTTATGTATTGGTTAGTAAAATAACGTTAAGTAGTTACACACTCACTGTACACTGTGTATCTAAATTATACGCACTATGAATATATACTTGAATGTGTATGCATGTGTGTGTAGAGAGTATGAGTAATATTATGGCACGTTGTTATATTACTATATAAATTTACTGTGAAATTTAACATTAGAAGGTTCAGGTTACATATAACCTGTATAAATTAGATCGCATCGCATCACAGTAGACATGGTTTTATTCTCAGTTTAGAAAAGCAGAAAGCTACTTTTAAAACCAACTTTTTGTTTAACTTTTTTATGTTTTAACATGTTTCGTTACTATACTCTTAGATCTTGTAGTAGGTACACTGGTGACGCATTTAGCTGCCAAAGTGGGATGTACGATGTACATATAAGGATTTTTATATAGTTATTAAGTTTATTTCATAAAGTTTAAATGTATTGTAATGTATGCCCTTTAAACCAAAGGTATTTTGAGTAAAAAAATCAATACACATCACTCGTAATTTATTTAGGTATCATTTGAAAACGGCTGACCCATTTGGTGTTAGGACAATGTATTTGAGAGAGACTGTTTTTATAAAATACGTCAGAGAAATAATATTTAGAATATTTAGATGTTAAAAAAACGTGCTAAGGCACAAGCAATATTGTAAATGTTAATGTATCTCTACTTTGTGAAGTAAAAACAAAAATACAAGCAAATAATGAAAAAAGCTGCGTAAATTCTCGAGTAAGTAATATCTATCTCCAATAACAGACACGTCGAAAAACCTGATTTATATTTCTATCATTCTAGGCAAAGCGGCTGGCAAGTGGCGAAACAAATACGAATATTTAAATTATTCATCTTGTCTAAACAATACTGTGTACTTAATCCTCATGCTACGGCTGAGGCGCTGACGCCTTTTAATTAAATATTCAACACTTTATCATCTAAAGATTATATAGTTGCTTGGACAGACCGGCCAATAATTCAACACAGAGCATACACCGTTACAGATACAATCTAGAAATTTTGGCTGTTGATGTCTTTTATATTATAGGAAGGAATTTTTTGAAAACTTTTACCTTAGTAGGTAAAATTGAACTTATAAGGTATGGTTGAACAATTGAATATCGTTCGTCATACTCAAAGAAGGTAGCAGGAAATTTCATTTGGCAGGAAATTGGCCCCTGGTAAGATATAAATGTAATGCTTATGAGATTTTTGTAAACATACAAGTAAATAAAGTTAATCGCTAGCCGAGTAAACTAGGGGTTAAGGTTTGTATGGTCTTTAAACTTCGTGTACCTGCTGCTGATTATGGACTTTTATTAAATTGTATTTTAATCCTCAGAAAATATGTGCCAATGTGTTATGTAATGGACTTATCAAATTTTAATTATAAACATTGAGAATGTGAGAACATACTACTTAGCGTCAACTCAACAGCGCTGCACGTCTGTGCTTGACTTAGTCTTGGTGTGTTGAGCCCGAGGAGCTGCGAGAGCCCCTAGAATAATAATAAAAACAAATTGTACAACTTTTATCGACGGAAATTCGGGTCCGAGCGATTCATGCCGATGCGAAACGAAAGTGTTTATATGGACTAAACAATTTACTATGTGTCCGCGTAAAGTGGCCATAAAACGTTATTGCACCGTACGATGTAAATTAGGGCGGATAAAGTGCGGCCGTGTGCGGCGCGCATGTATCTACATACAGGCGAGCTCTCGCGACTCGCTCTCATTACGGCGCAGTGCACGCCTGCACTTAGTGCGTTGCCTATTCTTTAATTGTTATGCGAGGTCGACGCGACACACCAGCGAATGCCTTCATTTGCAATTTAACCGTACCATGGTACCGCACACAACGCGAAGTAACTCAAGTATTTACGCGGCACGGAGTGGGGCACAGGCCGCGTATACTGAAACACAATTCACTTAATATTCACGCTCTGTTTTGAGCAAAGATCCTCCGGCACGAATACAAGCTCCACCGAGGAAACCTGCGATTTCACCTACGAAGCGCTGAACTCGAAATATAGCGATCTGACAGGGAGGGCCCCTCATGTATCACAAATATATTATGTAAGCAGGTAAGTTATTGTTTATATTCATTGATATGGCGTATGCGCGGTCGGGAGACGCGGGAGGGGTTTGTTATGGCCGGCGCGTTGCATAAACAAGACGGTAGCATCGCCCAGGGCCACACGCTCGATTCGATACTTGGGGCCCCGCACCATGTTTATCTTTTCACCAGATGTATTCATATTTTATTTATTCGCAAAGGAAACGTCTCGTAAACGGTGGTTTTGAATGGCTGATGTCGTGATTTAGTTTGTGGAAGACGGAAAATACTTCACAATTTAACTTATGATTAATTCACAGTGAGGCTTTCATAGCTCCCCCTGTTGCAGTTACTCACAACGCTGGGATTTAGTGTCCGGTTTTAACATATTATATAAACTGTTCTGTCCTTTCTGGTAAGGTCTGTTGTGTTTGACCAAATTTACGACCCTTTCAGACCACTAGTGACGGATTGCTGCTGTGTCGTTTTGCACACGGATGGTTCGATATTATGAAAAGCGTACGTCGCAAATCTATAGGGCAACGCGGCGACATACTTTTCTCTGCGCCGCAAAACGTACATTGCTTCACTGTTGCACGATCTCGAGTCCAGCATATCATTATACACAGCTGAATACGTGCGTATGCAGTCTGTTTAATTTTAAAGTGCCGTTGTTTGTATTAACGTCTAAACATCATATTTTTATAATTTTAAAATGTGACACAACAAAAAGGACCCTTCTATAGATTGAAAGCAAGATGTTCCAAGGTTTGGTTCGCGTTTAAATTGCTTTTGTCGGTGCATATTGGTATGCTTTTATTTTTTATAATAATATTAGTTTTTAGTTTCAGTACTAAGCTATCCTGGTTTACTTAGGCATATATATTTAGCATATCGTGCGCACAGCACGGGGAAATTGGTATAGTTAAAGTATGTATACAGAAAGAACCGGGCGGTATAATTCAAGTTAAAGTCGAAAGCTTGATTATATAGAAATAGAATAGTGCTCCGATTCAAATAAACATTCAATCCATCGTCTAAAGCGATATCTCACTCACACAGTGATAAAACAGTGAGCAGAAACTCGTTGTCCAACAAACAAATGCTAACACATTTATATTATTTACGAGTCTCTGCGATAGTGGTTTACGCTCCGTTATCCTTTATTTTCAGATCAGCGGCGTAAACCGGCCGCAGACATAAAGATAACGCTAGATTACAGTCCGACTATGAGCCATGCAAGCGGAGCAGTAGCCTTAAATAGCACGGGTGTAACCGTGGGCTCATCTTGTTATTTATAAGCGAAAGTTATTTGTAGGCAGTAAGTGACAATCCCCAGGCGCGCTACTGGCCCGGGTTTTTGTCCGGGTTTGTGTAACGCTTGAAATATGATCAGTGTCCGACACGGGACCCAAGTGACATCATTGAAGATTTTATACGATAAAAGTAAGCTTTGAGAGAATATCATCTTAATAACTAACTCATACACCTACGTTTGTTTTACGATCTTATAAATAGGAGGGTCATAATGTATACTTTTGCCGATTCTAAAAGTCACTGGTGCTTAAACCTTATAATATGTGAAGTCGAAGCGGACGCCCTCCTCCCACTACTCTGCCGTCATAAAAAGAAAAGACGCATCTTACATTTTTGTCAAAACTGAGTTAATTGCATATTCGGAATCAGAAGAAAAAGACGCATCTACAAGTATTTTTAAATTTTGCCTAAACCAATTGTACCCCTGTTAACCTCACTATCAAAAAATACACTTCTGCTTAATTCTGTAACATTTACTAAATAGAAAAAACATTTCTCGTGCGCAATAAATTGAAAAGACGCATTTAAGTAGAAGCGCCTTATTACTTTATATAATAACTATCAGATCATAAAATGAAAAAACGGCTTACTTTGGTCATAAGAAAAAAAGACATATCTGCGTAGATGTGTCTTTTCTTTTTAGTATTATGAAAATTAACCGAGCGCAAGTGGCAGTAGCGTCTTTTCTCCTAAGCATTTGTAGTTTTGCGGAGTGAAGTGGGGGTCGCGGTTGCAATACTATACGATCAGTTGCGCCCAGTTTGTGGCGGACAAGAGACGTGTGCACGCGCATTTCCACAGGTTATAACTGCGGCAAAATCATAAGGTAAGTTGTGACTCTTTTATTGTTAAAATATGTATTATTGTTAACATACGAAGATCGTAAAAGTTTCGCGATTAGTAACCTGTGAAAATGTTTTATAACGGGTCAACGTCGCGTATTATATTTAAAGGATAATAAATACCTATTTTACTGTCGCTTATTTATTCAAGTAATAAATAAGGTATTTATAATCCTTAAATATAACACGCGACATAGACCCGTTAGAAAGTAATGAAATTAGATATATGAAGTATAAATACTTGCAGTTAATTTACTTACACGTTCTTCGTAATGTACCTACCTATCACGTGAGATTAACAGACTATTGAACTGAGTGTTGAACCTTGTAAGCAACGGTAATTCTTTTGAGTACAACATGTATTTACCTACTGACATAAAGTATTAAACAATAAAAAAGTATAAATTTTGGGTCAGATAAATTTGTGTATCTATTTATGTTAGTCATAACTTTTTTTTTAACAAAAATGTCTTCTTTTTGTTGTAAATATTTCATTTAGTTCACACCTGAAGTTGGCAATTTGTTTTAGTTGTCTCTACTATTGCAATGATTTTATACCAGGTTTTCTGACGTCACGTATCCTATAATTGTTTTTCTTTTTTCAGTGCAAAAATGAAACGCAATTGTTGCTCAAAAATAATTTCTTTGGTGACATCAACCAGTTCTTCACAAGAGTTACAGCAGGAGCATATAGCTTCTTCCTCCTGACGACGAATATGAAGTACGTTGAGCCTTTGCCTACAACGGACGAAGGTAACACTTTGAATATAACGGATCGTCAAAACATGTGTCTTAGCGATCTAGATTTTGATTCTGATGAATCCATTTTTGATAAGGATTATGTACCCACAAGTATAGACATGAATACAATAAACCAAGATTCGGACTCATCTACAAATACCATCCCCAATTCACAATCAGTTATGGTTACGATATCTGAATCACCTGAAATTTCAAGTTACGAAGTAACGCCGCAAAATCTTACAAAAAAAGGAACAATCAGAAAACGTAAAAAGTGTGATCGATCACTAGCACAAAGAAAAGAAATGAAAATCTGGAAGTCATAGTTTCGTTCCATTAGGTGACAAACAAAAAAACACAATTTTTCACACATTTGCTGCAATATGGCATGAAGCAAGAACAACAACACAAGCAACTTCCGGTCGCAAAATGAGCGATATAGCCAGCTGTTCCAGAGCTTTTCTGCACGCCAATGGAGACTTAAAAAACATTTTTATTTGGTTGGATAACTGTGCAGCCCAAAATAAAAACTGGTCTTTGTATTCATACTTAGTTTATCTTGTCAATTCAGTTGAAGTCAATTTTCAAACCATAACGTTAAAATACTTAGAGGTAGACCATACGTACATGGCTGCTGATGAATTTCACCATCAGGTAGAGTTATCCATGAAAAAGAAGAAACTATATATGATTTTGAAGACTTTAAAAAGCTGTCTCGAATACCAGAACTAATATTACCGTTAAAGTAATGAACATGGAAGATTTTTGTCAGTTTGAAGATTGTTCCTCAACTTATAAATTGCAAAACTCATCACCTCGAGCTTACTTAAGTGACCTCTGCAAAGTGACATTCTTCAGAGGCACTCACGTTATTCGCTACAAAACGGACTTTAATGACGAACAAGAATACTCACTAGACTTTTTGAGATTAAAAATATTAAATCTGGAAAACCGCCTCTAAAACCAAATAATCGGTGTATAGGCGTTACTCAAGAGCGCAGGTCAGGGATCATACAAAAACTGACTCTTTTAATGCCAGATAATAGAAAATCATTTTGGTATAATTTACTTATTGATAAAAATAGCGTTGATCTCACTGAAGTTCATGAAGACTGAATTATAAGTAAATAGCTTTCAGGGATGTGATAATGTTCCGAATTAGATTTAAGAGAAACTACAATACACTGTTAAGTTCTATGATTATTATTTTTATGTTATTATTTGATAATTTGTTTTTATTAATGAGAGAAATAAAAAAAAGAAGATTTTGTGATAACTATTTAGATATGTAACCATTATTAAATAAGAAAATACGTAATTCCTGATTAGAATATTGTGTTTGAAAGAAGTTCAAATTTATATCTAACTATCTATATCGTCACGCCTGTCTCCCATTGGGGTAGGCAGAGACTATAGAACGCCACATGCTTCGGTGCAAACATATCTTTTTCGCTTCCTCGACATTCATTAACCTCATCATGCATGCGCGTCGGTTATGGGTACTTTTAATTTGGCCCTTTTTCAGTACGTCACCTATTTGGTCGGCGTACGTCCGCCTAGGGCGTCCCCTACCGACATTTCCATTCATTCTCGCACGATACACTCCTTTCGTATTCCTTCTTTCATCCATCCATTCCAAATGTCCAAACCAACGCAACATTCCTTTTTCAATCTTTGTCACTACATCTTCTTTTAGACCACACTTCACTGCTGAAAGTTCAAACTTATGCTAAGTTTAGAGAAACGTTATTATTATTTTTTAAATTGTTTCTTTTTTATAGTTTTTTAATTGAGAATAGGAAGAATCCTAACTGAATAGCTTTTTTTGTTTGTGTAAGATATAATATAAATAATATAAATAATATAAAATTTATTGACTCAATTTAAATACATTCACAAGTTACACATTGTATTTAGTTACAGCAATTTGATGTAATGCATTACACTATACGTGCTGGCACTGTTTTCCAAACTAGGCTAAAGCCTGTATTTTGGAAGTCAGTGTTCAGGCGTGGAGTTGTGACACAGTAATAGTAGATAAAGTGAATGTCGCTGTGCACTTAATCAGTTACATTTTATTACTTATCTAGAACATATAACACTAAATTAAAAAGTTTTGTATTATTAACTATATAAATATGGTAGTGTGTGCGAGTGTTTATGTGTGTGTGTGTGTGAGTGTGCGTGTGTGTGGAGGGGGAGTGTGTATGTGTGTGTGTGTGTGTGTATGCGCACGCGTGCGTGTGAGTATGTTATGTGCGTGAGTTAGTACGTGTGTGAGTGAGTGAAGCGTTATCTCTCTATGTAGCGTCCTTACGAAATATAGGTAAGTAGGTCTTCCGTCAGCCGATAGTCAAGCTGGAGTAACCAGGCGGTAACTTTCCTTTTTAAAACAAACTTGTTTAAACCAGCAATATCGATTTTTTTGTTTATGCTGTTGTAAATTTTGCTACTTATACTATGAAATTGCCTTCTTCCAAACGAAGTTTTATATCGGGTTCTAGGGCAGATGGATTTCTTGCTGCGTCTATTTGGATCTGGAGCAGGGATGGTCAAATGCTTTATGAGGGTTGTACGGAGCACAAAGAGTTGACGCACTGTTAATACCTTCATATCTGCATAAAGTTGCACGGTAGAATATCTGTATGGCTTTTTGGACAGAACTTTAAGTACGGCACGCTGTGCTCTTTCTAAGCCAATGAGATGGGTTTTGGCTGCTCCACCCCACGTTGCGATACAGTATTGGATGATAGATTGACCTAGCGCCAGATATACCATCCTAAGCTTGTCAAGAGGTGCAGCGCCTCTTAGAGTTTTAAAAAGAAGTATTAATCTTCTTACGCGTGTGGTCATCAGGCTTATGTGCTTGTCCCATTTCAAACCACTGTCCGTTTCCATACCTAGATATTTAGCGCATTCGAGTCTTGTGAGTTTATGGCAGTTACAATTGGTTTGGGATACGCAAGTATGGGCTTTAATTGTATAATCTTCAGGTGGACTGTTAACTCTAGTAATAGAAAAAGGGATGTAATGGGTTTTTGTGAGATTTAAAGTTAATAAGTTGTTATTCAACCAGCGCATTACTATCCTAAGGGAGTACTCCGCTCTATCCTTGACTGCTTGCCAGTTTGGTCCAGTAACAAGAATTGCTGTATCATCTGCGTAAGTATATATATTAGTATTTGGTAAAGAAAGGGCACAGAGATCATTGATATATATTTGGAATAGAGTGGGACCTAAAATACTCCCCTGGGGGACGCCGTACGTAGCCGTAACCTCCTCACTCATATAGTTGTCAATCTTTACAGACTGCTTTCTGTTGGTCAGATAGTCCCGAAAAATATCGTGTGGTGTACCCCGTACACCAATCTTTTCTAGCTTATCTAGAAGGATAGGGACAGAGACTGTGTCAAAGGCTTTGGACAGATCCAAGAATATGCACAAGCACTTGTTTCCAGCGTCGAGACTCCTGCTTATTGAGGTTGTAAGATCGAGCACGGCATCTTCGGTTGAGATACCCGACCGAAACCCGTATTGGTTCTTTGCTAGGATTTGATATTTGTCGAGAAAGTTTTTGAGTGCGTTGTTCAGTATCCTTTCTAAGATTTTTGATAGTGCAGTTAGAATTGCAATAGGTCTGTAATTGCTTACACAGTCTCTGTCCCCACTCTTGTAGATTGGGTGGATGATCGCATTCTTAAAGACTGAAGGGAAAACACCAGTAGTTATAGCTAGATTGCAGATATGGGTTATAATGGGGACCAGTACCAGCCGAGATTCCTGCAGAACCCGAGAAGAGATACCGTCCCATCCCACTGCACAATCCGCACGGAGTTGCAAGATGATGGTCTCTATTTCAGATTCAGATATTTCAGTGATCGCTATCGAGTTCGAGGGACTATGTAATGAGGAGGCCTGGGCAGCCGGCGTTGTAGAATGCTGAAGATTTGAGGAGATGATATCATCTGCTAAGTTTTTTCCAATTTCGTTAAAATATTTGCCTATGAGATTAATTGACAATTGCGGGTTTGTGTGTGTTTGTAGAAGTTCTGAAGGGCTAGTGTTCTGTTTTTTAGTATTAGTTATGAGCTTGATGGCTTTCCATAACGCCTTTGGGTCGTTGCCGGCCTTGTCAATTAGGGATTTTTCATACTCCGTTTTCAGCTTGCGGAGTAGACCGTTACAAAAATTCCTATATCGAGTGTAGGTAATCTTAATTGTGATATTATCAGGTGACTTTTTGGACTTCTTATGTAGTCTATCACGATTTCTGATGCAGCGTAGTAATCCAACCGACATCCATGGCTTAAGAATTTTATTTTTCTTTGCTAATGTTGAAGTGGTGGTGTGACTAGATATAATCGACGATAGCGTTGATAAGAGGGTATTTGCTGCTAAGTTTGGGTCATTTATTTTTGTAATATCGGTGAGGTCTGTGTTCTCTAGCTCTGTTTTTACTTTGGAATGGTCCAGTGTAGTCTTAATGTAACTGTGTTGACGAACTGAAACAGATTTATTTATTGCTAGTATCAATGGCATGTGATCTGTAATATATGATTCTAATACAAGAGTTGTACTAGGGAGAGCCGAATTTGTCAAAATATGATCTAGACATGTTTTGATCCTCGTGGGGTGATTGTGGGTTGGAAAGAGACCATGAGACGCGTTAAAGGTAAGGTACTCTTCAGCGTAGGGGTCTTTATTATTTGGGGAAATATCAATATTCGTGTCACCCACGAGATACAGTTCTTTAGTATAAAAGTTGGTAAAAACATTGTTAAGGCTGTCAATAAAGTTATTAAAATTATTCTGAGTCTTTAGTGATGGCGATCGGTAAATCGTCACTATATTAATGTCATCTATTTTGCAGACTAGACAATTCGCATCTTTAAACTCTGGTTCAGAAATTGTACATATTATATTAATTTTAGTGTAGATAATTATACCATCGTTTTGATTTGACGTCACCTTGGAACAGTGAGCTGTGTAGCCGTCTAAGGTAGGTAAGTCATTAACTTTACTGAGCCAACATTCTGTTAGGACTATGACATCGTACAAAATGGCTGTTTGGTCTATTAATATGCGAAGTTGGTCAACATTTTTATTTAGGCTACGGATGTTAATGTGAAGTAATCTCATCGATGAATTACTGTTACTGAGGTAGTTATTACAGTCTTTAGGGTTGCAAATGTAAGAGTCTGCAGTTTTATATGAGTCTAATTCGGAATTAATATTGATTAAATTAGTCATTTTTATATGGAAACGTGAAACGGACTGCTGAAGAAGTTGTTGGGTAGGTAATAATTGTAAATATACCTAACATAATACACCTGTTTATGAATAAAGGAGAGATAATGCGCTGTAGGAGATGATTTGTGTAATGAGTAAGGATTGAGTGTGTTTGTGTATGAGTGTAAATGAGTGGTGGTATTATTATAGTTATCTGGTGAGAATAACAATAAAATAGTATTTTAGATGTGACGAAAACTAAAAGAGCAAGTACAATATTTAGAACGACGAAAAGTAAAAAAGAGTTAACATAACATATATAACATATTCTAATAAAAAGCAACGCATATCTTATGGCTAGTCACGTACTCTTCCGTAGGTCTTCCAACGACTGGTAAGAAGATATCAGAATTTGCTTTTCCCCTTCTGCCTTGCGAAGGAATATGTTACCATTAGACGCCCAGCAGAAACGGTATGAGTTTTGTTTGGCAAACTCCCGCGATAGGTGAAATAGCCTCTTCGAGCTAGCGGGCAGATGGTCTGCGACATAAATAGGTTGCCTCTTACCGGGGATGGATATCTGTTGAGTGTTGAGTTTTTCCTCGACAGACTTCTTTTTATTATTGAATTCCCGTACGGCGGATAAAGTTATGATCTTCATTTGAACCGTTTGAAATTCTGCGATGACGGGCCGGTTTGTACCAGATTTACCAGGAATACGGTATACATCACGAAGGTCCGACTTAGAGATATCTGATCCAGTGATGTTTCCGATTTTACAAACAGTATCCGCAAGGTATTCACTGGTTTCGTTGTCGGCTTGGGGAATGTTTCTTACTTCGATACTGGATGATCTTGACTTTAGCTGGAGGTCATGTAACTTTCTTTCCAGTAACTCAAGAGATTTGCGCTGTACCAATCGCTCCTTTTGTAAGTTATCCAAGCTTGATTTGATTTCCTCATATTGTTTATTTATAAATGTCATGGAGTGTACAACTTCATCATTAGATTTTTGAATTTTCGAGGTCTGCTTCTTCAAATCTGAGATATCAGCGGATAATTTTGTAATAAGGGTGTTCTGGTTATGGCATAATTCATCTATTTTTGTATCGAAATCGGTTTTCCATTTGTTTAGTAACTCCATTATTCCCTCTTTTATACTATTATCCGCTGGTCCCACAGGTGCGCATAAATCAGTGCGTTGATGCTTTTTTCTATTCATATTCACAGAGGACATATCAGACAACTGTAGCTTATTTGAGTCGGTTTCAGATTGCGTATATATTGTGGTCGTTGTAGGCGTAGTAGGGGTGACCTGCGGTGACCGTTGAAGCGACATAGTGTATCAATCTTGAGCAGTATAATTACTTTATTATACTAAAATAATATACGTCGGCTACGACAGGCGATAACACTCGTCGTAGCGCGTGCCGCTTGTAGCGATCGTCACTTAGACTCGTAGCCGAAGACTGGCGCTGTAGCACGTTTCTGCGTAGCGGCGGGTTCGGTGACATCAGAGTGGCGCGTAGCAGATGTTTATTTTGCGACGCTCGCTACTCGTTTCCGCAGCACAGTGGTCAAAGGCCCCGCCTGTTCACAATGGGTGGTCGGGGTTTCAAAACTCGACGAATCCTGTCTCGGTATGTGTGGTAATTTCGAGACGAAAGTCCGAATATATTGTGATCCTTATCTAGGACGATATATTGTGATCCTTATCAGATTTCAGAATATTATTTTAAAATTACCAGAAATGTTTATATAATTGCGTATTTTTAAATTAAAAATTTGATTCTCATATTTTGTGTTTTATTGGCGTATTCACGCCAAAATGTTAATGTATTTAAAATGGTGCGAGGGCGCATCAGCATTTAATATTTCAATTCCAATAAGTTGAAACACAGCAAATGGCTAGAAAGGTCTTTTTACTTTGGGTTACTAGAACTTGGTAACGTATTATTACTAAGTAAGAAAGACGTATGATAAATGACTACATTGAAAAGACGTATATAGCCAGAAACGACTTTTCTTTGTAGTATTATGTATTTCTTTGCATTTTTTGTACTACAATGAAAAATAAAATATGAATTATTTAATACATTAAATAACTTTAGTTAAAATTTGCATTAATATTTCGATAGGTCAACCTTTAATGTACCCACCAGAACAATAAAATTATTACATTTATTATTTACCTTCAGACAGCGATCTTTTTAATTTATAAAACACAAAACATTTTTTTTTTCGATTTCACATTTTGTGTAGATATGTCTTTTTTCGTTATGGCGGCAGTACTCCTGTCCGGCCAGCCGTCTTCGTCTCCCGTGCACCCCAGCGGCATATATATACCGTGGCACGGCAGCGGTCGACCTTTTTCGGATCCTGGACACCGCCGCCAAGTTAAGTGCTCCTTCTCTCCTGGAGGACCGAAGCCTCGTCAGCCTGCCTGCCTACCCTTTTTTTTTTTTTTTTTTTTTTTTTGTTTTACGAGGTGGAAAATCCCTTCGGATCTCCGACTCTTGGGGGAAATAAGAGCCGGAGTATGTGGTGTTTCCACTAAAAACCACCTCGACTTCCGCCATGTACCCGTGTGTCGGAGGGTGGGGCATCACCAAAGCACTCGTCGCCACCCTCCGACGGGTATTGGCCCGCCAGATGGTCAGGCGGGCCCCGAACAAAACCCCCTTGGCGACGGATTAAGGTGTTGGACTCCGCCGCCAAAACGCCCAGCGGCCGCAGAGGATAGGGAGGACGGCAACGCAACACCGCATCTCCTCTTCCTCTGCGGCCCCACCGCGACGCATCGAATGGTGCGCCCCCATTTGGTCGCGGGAGATAGGGCGCGCGGCAACGCAACACCGACACGCCTCTCCTCCCGCGACCGCACCCGACTGCGAGGGACAGACAGAACTGTCCCCCGCACCCGCACCGTTGGACGCATCCTGCGCAGGCCCCTCCAAGCCCACGCGGAGCGTCCCCTCCTGGATCCCTCTTAGCTTCACCGCGGGTGACCAATCCACGGTTACTGAGCCCCCCCACCACGACAAGGTGGAGATCCCACAGGGGGGTGCCTGCCTACCCTTTTTTTTTTTTTTTGTTTCGGGTTGGAAAATCCTCATGGAGTCCCTCCGCCCTGGGGGATGGGTGAAGAGGACTGTCAGACTCTTACTGACTAAAAACCAACCCGTGTGCCTCGTGTACCCGTGAGTCGGAGGGTCGGGTTTCGCCCAAGCATACGTCGCAACCCCCCGACGGGTATCGGCCCGCCTGATGGTCAGGCGGGCCCCGAACAAAACCCCCTTGGCGGCGGATTAAGGTGTTGGGCTCCGCCGCCAAAACACTCAGCGGCCGCAGAGGATAGGGAGGACGGCAACGCAACACCGCATCTCCTCTTCCTCTGCGGCCCCACCGCGACGCATCGAATGGTGCGCCCCCATTTGGTCGCGGGAGATAGGGCGCGCGGCAACGCAACACCGACACGCCTCTCCTCCCGCGACCGCACCCGACTGCGAGGGACAGACAGAACTGTCCCCCGCACCCGCACCGCTGGACGCATCCTGCGCAGGCCCCGTCAAGCCCACGCGGAGCGTCCCCTCCTGGGGATCCCTCTTAGCTTCACCGCGGGTCACCAATCCACGGTTACTGAGCCCCCCCACCACGACAAGGTGGAGATCCCACGGGGGGGGTGCCTGCCTACCCTTTTTTTTTTTTTTTTTTTTTTTTTGGTTTCGGGTTGGAAAATCCTCATGGAGTCCCTCCGCCCTGGGGGATGGGCGAAGGGGACTGTCAGACTCTTACTGACTAAAAACCAACCCGTGTGCCTCATGTACCCGTGTGTCGGAGGGTCGGGTTTCGCCCAAGCATACGTCGCAACCCCCCGACGGGTATCGGCCCGCCAGATGGTCAGGCGGGCCCCGAACAAAACCCCCTTGGCGGCGGATTAAGGTGTTGGGCTCCGCCGCCAAATCACCCAGCGGCCGCAGAGGATAGGGAGGACGGCAACGCAACACCGCATCTCCTCTTCCTCTGCGGCCCCACCGCGACGCATCGAATGGTGCGCCCCCATTTGGTCGCGGGAGATAGGGCGCGCGGCAACGCAACACCGACACGCCTCTCCTCCCGCGACCGCACCCGACTGCGAGGGACAGACAGAACTGTCCCCCGCACCCGCACCGTTGGACGCATCCTGCGCAGGCCCCGTCAAGCCCACGCGGAGCGTCCCCTCCTGGATCCCTCTTAGCTTCACCGCGGGTCACCAATCCACGGTTACTGAGCCCCCCCACCACGACAAGGTGGAGATCCCACGGGGGGGTGCCTGCCTACCCTGCCCTGAGTCTAGGTCTTAGCTCTAACCACTTGCTACCGGGTTTTTTCTGTTTGTAAAGCTTGTCAATTAAATAGTATTTTGTAACCAACGAATAAGTATTTAATTTATCTCCAGTATACTGCCTTCATAAGCCAAAAAGCGGTATCTCAAAAAAATACAAATTTCTGATTTTTGTGTTGCATCTGATAACAAATTCCCTACAGGTTAAATGAAGTTACATGGCGCTATCTCAACCAGAAACCACCTAAAACCCACTAAGAAAATATTGCATATCTCAAATTTATACGATATTACTAAGGAGCTGAGAGAGCTAAGTACTTACGGTGGAATCGCTTAGAAAAGTTCTTATAATTGCTGGCCAAAATTTCTAAGAACATTGGCAGTATCTGTTGAATGCGTAGCGAACTATTGATAAAGCTCTTGCACTTAGTAAAATTAGGCGAAAATAGTTCGCAAAATGTGAGATGCCGCTGCCCTCGCAGAGTTTGTTGCATAAAAATAAACGCTAGCTGATGAACAATAAGGGCGATATTTAAATGCAAATCTATCAATCATCATAATAATGTTTACTAACAACAATTTTACTTGTCAGTTCTTGTTTGTTTTGCTTGAAGTAACAGGTCGTGGAGTTGAAAAAATCAGGAATAATTTGAAATTGGTGATAATAAAGTGATAGCCAGTGTTTGGTGTTATGAGTGTGATACTTGGTGTTCAGGTGAGTTATTTTGAAGGAAAAAGAATAAAGATTTAAGAAACAAATTCAAGCGATCGGGAAAATTACATAGCGATATTCAAAATATCGATCCAGACTTTTTTCCTAAAAGTGATAGTTTAGATGAAGAGTCCACCTATTCAAAATACGAAACACGAAATGTTTCACAATCGGTAGCTGAAAATATCAAAACAAAATATTCCTCTGAAAAACTTAATAACAATGAAATATTATTTGGGCCATCTACATCAACAGCTCTATCAGTCTATGAGGATGAATATGATATGTTACCAGGGTCATCTCAACCGACAGCAATGTCTATCAATGACGATGTGTTGCCAAAACAATCAATAATAATTGATTAGCCAGGATGAAAACGACATAAGGCAACCTAAATCAGCACCATAGTTGATCAATGGACATGTAGATTTAGATACTTTAAATAACATCTCCATTAAATCATTGGTTACACTAACGTCGGTTACTTTACCATTGTCTGCCGTTAATGATAGCTTTTCTGATATCCCGGACCCAAAATCTATGCTGGAAAATTGTGAAGAAGACAATGTTCCTCTTGATTCCAATAAAATTTATGTATTGACCGGAGAAAACACTGAACAACCTTTTAATGTTTTGAATTGAAGTAATACAAGTGAAGAAACAAATAACGATTTACAAGATGTGATAGAAAACAAGGATACAGAATGTGCCAATAGTACTGACACAAACGATACTGTGGAAAATGAAACAGAAGATGATAAGCTTAGAGAAAGTTCAATCAGTTACACAAAAGCAGGAACAATAAGAAAAAGAAAACACTATGATGTATCACGTAAAACCAGAAAATAAATAGAAAGAAATATTTTAAAAGAGAAACATGGTGTTAAACCACCTTGCAATACAAACTGCAAAAAATCCTGTACATTAAATATTTCTGAGGGGTAAAGAAAAAATATAAATTATCATTTTTGGACCTTGAGTTACAAAGATAGAATTTTTTTATGTTGCATCATACGTCCAAAAAACCTGTAAAGCAGAGAACAGTCACTGAGCCTTTGGCAACTGATTACCGTAGATAAAAAACTTTCGTATATTCTATTAAGGATGAAAATGTAACAGTATGTAAACATTTTGTACATACAGTATGTAAACATTTTTTTAACTACCTTAGAGTTTAAAGCTTTAAATGATAAGCCCTTACAAACTGCATTAGCAGATTTAAGCAACTCAGTGGTAGCTCCAGGAGATAAAAGGTGTCAAAATGTTCCATATAATAAAATGGATGATGGTCCTATTAAAGAACATATTCTGAGTTTCGAACTTAGTATTTCTCACTATAAACGCAAACGCGCCCCCAATCGGTTGTATTTGCCTAGTGACTTGTCAATAACACATTTATATAAAGATTTTAAGACAAAGAATCCTTCGCATAATATTTCTTACGACAAGATTGAAATATGGTTTGCGATCTAAACATTTCTTTTGTAAAATTAGGGCATGAAAAATGTGAAATTTGTGAAGGATTTCTTTTGCACAATGATACACATGACAAAAATAATATAAAGAATGACTGTATTTGTTGTCAAAATTGGGTTGCACATATGGAAAAAGCAAATAGATCCAGAGATGAATATAAATCTGATTTAGAATACAGAGAAAATGATACTGTAATATATTCGGCGGACTTACAAAAAGTAATAATGCTTCCTAGGATTGACATGTTTAAGTCTGCTGTTTTCACTCACAGGATAGTAGTTTATAATGAGAGTTTTGTAGTAACTGGTAAAGGTCGACAAAATTCCGTTGTACCTGTGTTGTGGCATGAGGCATTATAGTGTGCATGAGGCAGTGCATATTACCATTTTTTACTGTTTCACCGAGATGTCAAAAATATAATTATAAATATATGTTAAATGTTCAGCGCAAAATAAAAACTGGACATTCTTTTCTTTTCTAATTTATATAGTTAACTCGGGTGAATTCAATGCTGACAAAATTGTTATAAAGTTTTTTGAAGCCGGCCACACTTTTATGTCTGCCGACTCATTTCATCACAGAGTTGAATTGTCTATCAAGCGGATGAAGAATAAGATTTATGACTTTGAAGATTTTTATACCGCTGTGACTAGTGCTGAGAAAAATGTGATTCCAAAAAATGGACAACAATGACTTTTATGAATGGCAAGATTACACAACGCAATACAACCTGTCTCGCCTATTAAGGCGAGACATTTTGTCGCAGATATAAGGACGTGGATTACCACGTCCTTATATCTGCGACATAGTGCAAGTGGAAGCTACGAGAGGTAGTTTGATTTTAATTACAAGACATCCTTTGATAGTGAGTATATAACTGCTAGTATTATTGGAAACAAGATTTTAAAAACGAATTTTCCACCATTGAAATTTGAAATTCCACCTCCAAAGAAGAAAACCATGCTTAACGGAATTTCGCAAGCCAAGAAGAACAATATTTTGAAATCCCTTCAAAATATAATACCAGGCAATAGACTGTTCTTCTGGAGGGAGCTCCCTATTTCTGAGTTTCCAAATGCACTTTTTTCGTGTTTTATTTTCTTTTGCATGGATTTTTAGCAAAAATGTATAGAAAAACATTTGTATGAAAATTCCTATGAACATACTTTAACTAAAAGCTCATATTAATAAACATATTATTTGAAGCCCAATAGCGGTATCTCAAAGATGAGGTAAAAAAACATATTTTTCTTTTTTTTAAAACATCAATAGGAAACATGGCGCCTGCTCTACGGAAAAACAAAGTAATTGCAGTCAAGCAAAATTATCAGGAGGAGCAAAAAACCGAAAATCACAAATTTAAAACGTACTGCCGACAACTTAAGTACTTTTGTTATTTCATAATTTGTAAAATAATTAGTACTATCTGTTTCAAAGCAATTTTTTGAGAAATTATTGGTAACTTTCCTTTAAATTGAAAAAAATATTTTTCTATAGACATAAAATTAATTTTAAATAAAAAGAACAATTCAGAAACAAAGTAACTACAGTCACTTTGTTTTTTAAATAATTTAAATGGACAAGTTAGGGTTTAGTTTTAATAACAAAGCAAATGCATTTATTATTTTTAACAAAGATAATGGAGCCATTTAAAACTTAATATATATGCTATAAGATTTGTTGGCTTTTGCTTTTTATGAATCAAATAATTTGTAAGAATTGTAAAAACTAGTTCATCTTAGGATTTATTAAGTTAAGTGTCACTCAAGGAATAGGGCAAGTATATATCGGTTACCTAAAATAAATTAAAAAATCATAGATATAAATTGTAATCATATAATGAAGTATTCAATCAATCCGCCTATCGCAGTCCACTATGATAGGCGGATTGATGACTGGTGATTGGCGACTTTTAGTTTGTGGACTAGTCCCACTGTGATTGTCCACGTCTCGGCACCGTACGTCATAACAGGAAGGATGCATTGGTTAAAGACTTTGGTCTTCAGGCATTGCGGTAAGGGCGAAGAGAAAACTCGACATAGCTTGCCAAACGCTGCCCAACCCACTTGGGTTGGGCAGCGTTTGGCAAGATACGTCTCGGTAGAATCCAGTTGGATCCTGCGGTCCATTTTTTTCTCGAAGTTGTTTCAACCAAGCTGGACTACTTGACCAAGGTAGACATACTCTTGAACAACTTCGAGCATCAATCCGTCGACACAAACCGGTCCCGGCACAATGTGTTCGTTGAACATAATCTTGGTTTTATCCAAGTTCATGCAGTCCAGCTTCTCAAAGACGTCTTCGAGTGCGTTGGTGAAGAGCTTAGGGGATATTACATCCCCTTGCCTCACCCCTCTACGCAACTCAATGGGACTGGTTTTACTGTCCTGGAGCTGGACGGTCATAGTGGCCGTGTCGTACAAACATCTTAACACCTCTATGTAGCGCCAATCGATGCAACACCGCTGCAGAGCATCCAGAACCGCCCAGGTTTCGATGAAGTCAAAGGCTTTCTCGTAGTCCACGAAAGCCATACACAGCGGCTTATTGTACTCGTTGATCTTCTGTACAATCTGCCGAACAGTATGGATGTGGTCTACGGTGCTGTAGTCTTTTCGAAACCCGGCTTGTTCCGGTGGCTGGAAATCGTCGAGTTTTCTGGCGAGGCGGTTTGTTAGGACTCTCGAGAACAACTTGTAGACGTGGCTTAGGAGTGAGATGGGTCTATAGTTTTTTTGCAGGGTTTTGTCACCTTTTTTGAAAAACAGAACCACCGCACTCCCACTCCACGCCTGAGGTGTTAGGCCTTGGTGGACAACGGAATTAAACAGGCTCACCAGCTCTTACAGAACTGTTGTCCCACCTGCTTTTAAGAGCTCTGTGGTGATTCCCTCATCCCCTGGAGACTTGTTGTTCTTAAGCTGCTCGAGAACCGCTCTTACCTCGCCCTGGTTGACATCAGGGATGTCCTCCGTGTTATGGCGCGTGAGTTGGAGCTCTGTGGTCATCATTGCTGGGTCTCGTGGGTTTAAACATCCGTGATGCGTACAAGTCCTTGTAGAAACTCTCAATTTCAGCGAGAAACTCGAACTTGGAGGCTACAGTTTTGCCCAGACAGATGAATTCTACCAAGCTGGCGAGCGAAGTCTTTGGTGCCTCGATTCTGTTCAATCACATCAAATTAATACATACTTCCGATCAGACATGATGAAATCTATCTCGTTCTTTGTCACAGTATCGGGGCTTCGCCATCTCCACTTTCTATGAGGCTTCTTCTTGAAGAAGGAGTTCATTAAGAAGACCCCCTGTGACTCCAGAAAGTTGACCAGCATTTGCCCCCTGTGATTTCGGCGCCCCACCCCATAGGGTCCGATTTTCGTTTCACCGCGTTCTTGTACTCCCACTTTGGCATTAAAATCCCCCATAACAACGCTGTAGTGTGTCTTGGTGGTATGATGTAGAGCCTTAGTAATATCTTCATGCATGGCTTCGACGATGTCATCGCAGTATGTCGAGGTTGGCGCATATACCTGTTCCACCTTCAGAGAGTATCGTCCTGTCTGTGACCCTTAATATGAGGTACGCTACCCGTGTCGACACACTGCTGATTTCTACAACGCTGTTAGTGAGAGATTTGTTAACGAGCAAACCGACACCGCCCTGAGAGGGCTGATCACCTTTTCGAAAGTAGAACAGATTGAATGAATCAAGGGTTATCATGTCCTCCCCCTGTCTTCGGACTTCGGATAACCCCAATATATTATGCCAGTTTATACGACCTAGTTCTACTTCGAGTTCGGTGATGTGTTGGTCCAGCCGTAAGAGCGTCCATTGTACGTAGCCCGGAGCTTCTTAGCACCCCCTGCCCCGCTGTTACCGCGACCGCTACCGTTGTTGCGAACAGCGGGACTACCGGGAACTGGAGGCATTTTATTCGTTGGTGCGCTCATTGGGTGGAGTTTGGCCCACTATACCGCGCTGGCCAGACGAGTTGGTATTGGGTTTGGTTTCAAGTTTTCGATCTCTTCGCAAAGATATTGTTCGCTTTTTGCAATTTTCTTAGTCGCCTTTTACGACACCCACGGAATGAAATGGGGTAGTGACACTTGTATTTTTTATCCGTCACTACACGGACAGTTTATTAACAAATTGATTAGTATTTCTTATAGACAGCCAAATCAAAACAGAATAATAGGTACTACTTCATGTATGCCTACGATATATTTCGTAAATAGGTATTTGCGAAATGTAAACACACAATACAAATAATTGGACATTTGCACTTACATTTGTGCTAACTGTACCATAGTTCTCGAAGGTAAACTGTGGCTATTTTGCATTTTCAATATTTTCTAAACAAAACACACAAGAATCACAAGCCTCGGCAAACTTATGTCACGAAGTTGTAAGTGTTGTAACTGACAAGTTTAATTGTGGGAAAACTGACTTTTGAAAGGTGATAAAACCGAGTAATGTCAAATAATTTAGACATTTGAAATGTTCAAATGAACGACAGCATATTAAAAACTAAGTAAATGGGATATAGTAATAGCTTGAATTGATTTACAATAAAGAAACAAAGCAACTGTTATTCAGTTGCTTTGTTTTACATTTATCATTTTACTTGCTTTATTTTTACGTTAACAAATTTGTCATTTTGACCATTTTTAACAATCCAAAAACAAGGTAAAGTTGTTTGATTTTCTGATAGCTAGATAAAGGTGCTTAAAAACAAATTTATATCAAATTAAAAGCCAATTAAATCATTTCACAACGTAAAAACAATGTAATCGACGTGCAATTTCTTTGTTTTTGCTTAGACATTGTGGTTTACTTTGTTTTACCGTAGATATGTTGGACAAGTGCCTGCAGTTACTTTATTTTACAAAGTTTTATCTCGAAAAATAAAGCCTTTTCGATGGTTCTGTGAATGTAGCAGTGTCCGTTATAGGCAAAATGTTCCAAATATGTAAAAAACTGATTTTAAAAAATATGTTAGTTGCTTTGTTTTTCCGTAGCACAGCCGATGGGGTGGGTATCTAATATTATGAATGAATAATTTAAAAACTACTTTACTAAGTTGACGCGAAATCAAAAAAACTAAAACATGATTTTTCTTGAGTCTCACTTTTTTGAGATGACGCTTTTTGGCTTATGAGGGCAGTATACTACTCGTAACTCATTAGGCATATAGGTACCCACATCACACCCCTAAACGTTACACTGGCGCCAAACAATTTTAAAGGCCTATTCAAACCTGAACGATATTCGCTGCCGCTGTGGGTAGAGGTACATATCGCGCGGGTTTCGCTCAGGTATTTAGTATCAAGTACCGCGGCTAGAGCGACCTGAGCGATATTCGCTGTCGCTGTGGGTAGAGGTACATACCGCGCGGGTTTCGCTCAGGTATTTGGTATCAAGTACCGCGGCGAAACTCGACTACGGCGCGTTATTCTACCCACAAGGTTAGCGAATACCGCTTAGGTCTGAACAGTAATATTACCGCATACCCACTGGGTTTTCTCTGCCGCAGACGGTAGCGAATACCGCTTAGGTCTGAACAGGCCTTAAGGGCTCAGGGTTCTGACGCGGCTTCTGGTTGCTTCCTTTTTACTGTGTTTTTCTGTGTGTTAGTGTGTTCACAGTCGGTAAGATGTTTTTTAAGTGTGTTAGAATATATAACGCATTAAAGCTTACATAAATTAGGCAATATAGTCGACTAAAGGCTTGCGCCACGTCTTATGTACCTCTTAACTTCTTTTCTTACTCAAATTCGTTTACTAATGACGCATATGCAGTGGGTAGATTCCGCTTCGCGCTATTCTTACGCATTGCAAACGTAACTTGTTTACTTGCTACATATATCTTTCTTTTTAACAACCCTTTGTGAACATATTTACATTACCTTTTACTTTATTGTTATATTATAGGTATAACCCTTCTGTGCGTGATGTTTAGTGCTGTTAGGTTTTTTCTTTTAACATGACTTAGTTTTTTTAACGTAACTTAGCCATGTCTTTTAAAATAAACTGGTAAAATTGGAGCTAGTTTATGAAGTAGTTATTCGTGGCGGTGACAATTCTGGCTCGGTGGCCGAGTTACGCCAACAAATAGCGACACTAGCGTCCCAGTTTTCCTCTGAAACTATATTAGATTCCAATTTAGACCCCGAAGAGGAAATTTCGGCTATCCGGAACTCATTAATTAGGGTTACGAATAATATTTCTCTGCTTAAATTAAAATTCGACCAAAACCTCTATTCGCGCACAGAGTCTATTCTCAACCATATTTATTTTAGATTGAATAGACTGGATCTGGAACGCCTGGATCTGGATCGCCTTTCTGATACCGACTCGGCTGAGATAGTTTCGAGTAATTAGCGTAATCAATTAGCTATTTTTAAATCTTTAACTTCGGGTACGTCTGAACCAACTTCACACGAGGTACAAAAGGACAGCTCGGTACCTACCCCCGTGGTTTCTGACGACTTTAAGTATTACCGTAAATTGTTTTCCGAACTCGTTAAATTTAAATATAATGGCAAGTCTTGTGTTCGCGGGTTCATTGAAAAAATTTTGCAGGCAAAAAATTTTTTTGAGTTTATGCAGGCTAGGTGTATTCCCGAAAATAAAATATTACTATTTGCTTTTGAGATATTTACGGGCGATGCATTGTTCTGGTATCGTTCGCTCAAAGAATAGATTTCTAGTTGGAGTGAATTATGTTGTCTTTTGAAGCGTGATTTTAGCCCGACTGACTATGATTTTAAAATTTTAAATGAAATTTGGTTTCGCCTTTAAAATGAGGACGAAGATATAACACTTTATATTGCTAAAATGCAGAGTATATTTTCTCCCCTTGATGTGCCTATTAGTGAGTCCGAAAAATTAGATATTTTGTTGCCTAATGTCTTGCCATGTTACAATCAAACTATTTTAATGGCTAAGGTGGCCGATATCTCTAGTCTCGTTAGTGTCTGTCGAGAATTTGAGACCTTTAATAACCAAACTAAAGACCATCGGGCATCTTCCAAAGCCACAACAAATACCTTGTTGCCTGAGTTTGCTCACCAACCTCAAAAGCCTAATTTTTCTAATAGCAAACCGAAAAATTATTATAATTATTCTAATAAAAACTTAAACGCTCAACCACGGATAAACGCTATCAACCTACCCACCACTAATAAAAACGACAGCCCCAGCCCCAGGTGTCGATCCAATTCTCATAGTTTATATAATTGTCGCCAACCACATTTTTAATTTGTTTTAAATGCAGTCTAAAAGGTTTTCGTGTGTCTGATTGTCCTAAATGTAATCCTAAATCAAATAAATCAAAAAACGAATAAGCGAGGATTGGGGAATAAATAAATCAAATAATTTCAATAAAACTGAGTGGAATAATTGGTTAAATTATCTTAAAAATAATTTTAATTGTTATCGTCTATCCTCAATCCGTAATTCTAATGTAGAATATTCACCCTTTATTTCTGTTATTATAAATGGTAAACCTGCAGTGGGTCTGCTGGATTAAGGCTCTTGTGTTACAATCATGGGTAACAATTCTCATAATTTATTTTTAAATAATGAGTATCAGTTGGATTGTTCTCAGCCCTTGAGTTTGGTAACTACTGGTGGTAAAAAATTGTGTTCTTTAGGGTCTATCTCGCTTCCTATTGAATTTCAAAATAAAACAGTTTCCCTAAATTTTCATGTAGTGCCAGGGATTAAAAATAGTTTAATTCTCGGTATGCATTTTTGGTGAATTTTTAATTTATTTCCTAACCATTTGGAGTCGGTGTTGTTATTGAATGAAACTGATTCACAAGTTACAGAGCTGCGGACCGATGACTCACCGCGCCTTGAGTCTTATAATAATTTATCTATTGAACAGAGAGCTGCCACTGATAACATTGTTTCTAAATTTTCCGATATTTCTTATAAAAGCGGGGTCTCGGTTGTACAACTCTCATTAATCACTCTATTGACACAGGCGATAGCCCACCTATTTGTCAGCGTTATTATCGTATGTTTCTCGATAAACAATGCATTTTGATACAACAACTAGACGAAATGTTGAGGGAAGATGTCGTAGAACCCTCTGAGAGTCCTTGGTCTAACCCTGTTATTCTAACCGAAGTCGAACTAAGATTTTGCTTAGATAGTCGTAAATTGAATTCTGTTACTAGAAAATATGCTTATAATTTGCCCTACATTTCGGAAATTCTAGATAATTTAAGAGATGCCAAATACCTATCTTGTTAAGATATTTCTAAATGTTTCTGGCAGACATTAATTAAAGAGAAGGATCGTTTTAAAATCGCTTTCTACATACCTACTCATGGCACGTTGCATTTTAAAAGGATGGCGTTCGATCTATCAAATGCGCCCGCTACTCAACAACGTTTAGTTGATACGTTGTTTACGGTCCTGAATTTGAAAATAAGGTCTTTTGTTTTATCGATGATATTGTATGTATATCGTCAACGTTTGAAGAACATATTACGCTTTTATTAGTTATTTTTGAAAAATTGAAAATGGCAAATCTTACTATAAACTTAGATATGTGTAATTTTTTCGTGATAAAATAAATATTTAGGCTACGTTGTCGATTCGCAAGGTCTCCATGTAGATCCTGATAAAATTGATGCCATAATTAATTACCTTACCCCTTCTAATAAAAAGAAATTGCGTCGTTTTCTGGACATGGCTTCATGGTATAGGCGATTTATTCCAAATTTTAGTCGTTAATCGTCACCTCTAAACAAATTAACCTCTCAAGGTAAAAAGGCTCCCCCTTTTTGTTGGTCTAAAGAGGCGGACCAGGCTTTTATCAAATTGAAAGGCTGCTTGTCTTCTCCTTCTATTTTATCTTGTCCGGACTACTCCGAACCTTTTGAAATACACACAGACGCCTATGGCGTAGGCGCTGCCCTCTGCCAGGTTTTGAAGGGCGAAGAAAAATCATAGCCTACTTCAGTAAGTCTCTGTCTGATGCAGAAAAGAATTACAGCGCTACTGAGCGCGAGGCATTCGCTGAGTTATCTGCCATCGAGCACTGGCGTTGTTATGTCGATAACGCTAAAAAGTTTATTGTTTACACTGACCACGCTGTGCTCAAATGATTTCTAAAACTTAATTATCCTACTGGTCGTTTGGCCAGGTGGAGTGTTCGTCTTTCGTCGTATAATTTCGAGATTCGACATCGTCGTGGTTCAGACAACATATTGCCCGACCTCCTGTTTCGTTCTGTTCCCGTTTCAGCCATTATCAATGATAATGACATTACTCCTAATTTTAACCTAACATTCCCAATGTCTACTAACGACTCGTGGTATCTTAACATTTATAAAAGTTGTCTAAACAATCCCACATCTTTCGTGGACTACCAAATAAATAACCGCTTGACCGCTAGCGCCAATTCGCCGAATTCACTTGACCACTCACGTTCTAAACAAAATGTCGCGCCACCGCTCGCCAGATGGGCGCGCTAACATAAACATTTATTGTTGATAAGTCGGTAACATGAGTAAGTTGAAGTGATGTTTTTCTTCAACCTTATAAGTGACTCTTTCAAGTCGTATGAATTCTTTGTTGATAATTACTTTCTAATCTTAATATATATAAATCTCCTGTCACGATTTTTGTTCGCGATGGATTCCTAAACTACTTAACCGATTTTAAATTAAATTGGCACACCGTGAGCAGTCTGGTCCAACTTGAGAGATAGGATAGCTTAGATCTTTAATTATAGTCGCAATTTTATTTTATTGCAAATTTTTAATTTAATTTGTAAGTAGTTGTGGATTTTGGAATGTTTCACTTTGGAACCGACGGACTGCGCTGCTATCGCAGTGTCAAATCTTATACCCAATAATTATTTCGTCAAGGAGTACATCGATACCTTACCTGAATAATAAAACATTAAAAAATAAAGATATCGAGTCGACAACATATATCCGCAAAATTTAGATTGTGGAGTATTTTGTTAAATTGTAATGGTTCTGACAGACAAATCACAGTCGCCATATTGGCCGATCTAGCGAAACGTCACAGATACCGGATAACACAGTTTTTACAGTTTGTATGTGTAAATACTTTTTGCAGTTATATTTCTTAAACATTTAAAACGACAACTATGGAAGTATCCGCCCAATAAAGGACATTTGTATCAAATATAAAAAAATCAAATATCTTTATCTTTACTAATATAATAAAGCGGAAGAAATTGTTTGTTTGTTTGTTTGTTTGAACGCGCTAATCTCAGAAACTACCGGTAGGATCTGAAAAATTCATTTGTATACGATAGCCCAGTTATTCCGGAAGGCTATAGGCTGTATAAATAACTCTTCGACCCTTCGGGGCCGGGCAAAAGGCTAAAAAGGCTAAAAGATAATGTCGGCTAATCTCAGGAACTAGCAGTCAGATTTTAAAAATTGTTATTGCCTATGATAGCCCAATTAGTACGAAAGGCTATAGGCTATTATAAAATTAAGCCACAACTTTTAGGGGCCAGACAAAACTAATAAAATGGTCAAACGAGAAGGGGGAGGCAAAAAAAAAGCTAAACGAATAGGATACAATCTATATGGGTATCGTTTTCGAGATTTTCGGGACGCTGATTAATAATATGAAATTTATTTAGTGATCCAAGATGGCGGACGGGAAATCAAAGATGGCGAATGAGAAAATTTTAAAAATCAATATGGGTACCTCCTTCGATATTTTAAGGGGTGGGGAATCGAAATACAACATCTATTTCGTGATCAAAGATGGCGGATGGAAATAAAAGATGGCGGATGGGAAAATTTTTAAAAAGTCTGTGGTATCGTCTGCGATGTTAAAAGGGATGGGGAATCCAAATACAACAGCTGTTTCGTGATTCAAGATGGTGGATGGGAAATCAAAGATGGCGGATGGGAAAATTTAAAAAATCAATATGGGTGTCGTCTCTGATGATTTAAGGGATGGAGAATCCAAATACAACATCTATTTCGTGATCAAAGATGGCGGATAGGAAATCAATTATGGCGGACGGAATTTTTTTTAAAGTCGATATGGGTATCGTCTCCGATATTTTAAGGAACGGGGAAATCAAAAACACCATCTATTTCGTGATCAAAGATGGCGGATGGGACATTAAAAAAAAAAAAACAATATGGGTATCGTCTCCGATGTTTAAAGGGATGGGGAATCCAAATACAACATCTATTTCGTGATTCAAGATGGTGGATGGGAAATCAAAGATGGTGGATGGAAAAATTTTAAAAATCAATATGGGTATCGTCTCTGATGATTTAAGGGATGGTGAATCCAAATACAACATCTATTTCGTGATCAAAGATGGCGGACGGGATTTTTTTTAAAGTCGATATGGGTATCGTCTCCGATATTTTAAGGAATGGGGAATTCAATATTATATAAAAATCTATGTTTATTTGTTCAGCATTTATAGACTCTGAAATAATAAGAGATTAAGCGCTAATTCAATGGTAACTTTGGAAAAGGGGCTTGAAAAAAAGGGAATTAAATAAAAACTCTTAAAAAGGCGAAACGGAGTTCGCTGGGTCAGCTAGTTTATTATACTTAGCAGCGAACATTGACTATCGTTGAAAAAACACTTTGTGTATTTTAAACAGGATTATTTTAAAAAGTAAATCGATGACATACATATTTTATGAGTTTTAACTGTAGAGGGATTCTATCTACACCGAATTAAATAAAAAAAACATGTATCATAGTATAAAAATATTTAATTACACGCATACGATAAACACGTAATTACTTAGCAGCGAACATTGACTATCGTTGAAAAAAACACTTTGTGTGTTTTAAACAGGATTATTTTAAAAAGTAAATTGATGACATACTTATTTTATGAGTTATAACTGTAAAGGGATTCTATTTACACCGAATTAAATAAAAAAAAAAAACATGTATCATAGTATAAAAATATTTAATTACACGCATACGATTAGCACGTAATTACTTAGCAGCGAACATTGACTATCGTTGAAAAAACACTTTGTGTATTTTAAACAGGATTATTTTAAAAAGTAAATCGATGACATACATATTTTATGAGTTTTAACTGTAGAGGGATTCTATCTACACCGAATTAAATAAAAAAAACATGTATCATAGTATAAAAATATTTAATTACACGCATACGATAAGCACGTAATCACGGAGCGCGCGAAACAAAGAGTGGCATTTGACATTATTTTTTCGTTCCGGGTTAACGATTTTAAGACTCTCTTCGTATTTTTAGCATGAAGAAATGTTCAATGATTTGAATAGAACAGAGAAAAATAATTTCAGTTTTCAATTCAGACCGAGTATAGCGCTGTAACCAAAAAGGGAAAATAGTCACTTGTGCGCGGTCTACGGCATTTCGAAAAAGGGAGAATAGTCACTTGTGCGCGGTCAAGCGGTTAATAATAAATTATATCGTTTTAAAAAGTGTCTAAATCCTTTTACCCGAGATTTTTAATGGAAAGAGGTTATTCCGTCTGACCAAAGATCTAATATTATTGCTGAGAACCATTCGCTGCCCACTGCTGGTCACCTAGATATTTTTAAAACCTACAAGCGCTTGGCATTATATTATTACTGGCCGAATATGTATTCCGACGTTGTTAAGGCTGTGAATTCGTGTGATGTTTCATAAACATCAAAACCATTCAACTTTAGGTCATATGGGTAGATCTAAGTCTTGTTATAAACCATTCCAGATGTTGAATATTGATTTAATTGGTCCACTACCTACTTCTAGAAGGCTAAACAATTTTATTTTTACTGTTTATTGTTGCTTTTCCAAATATTGTATGCTTTTTCCCATTAAACGAGCTACTGCCGAAATAATTACTAAAATTTTAGAAGAAAATGTTTTTGTTGGTCCATGGTATTCCGTCAACTATTGTTATCGATAATGGTAAACAGTTTATTAGTTCTACATTTAAAATTTTGATAACTAAATACAAAATTTCTAATTTGCATTTTACGCCGCTGTATACACCCCATGTAAACTCAGTCGAGCGTTATAAAACTATTATGACGGCTATTTCTACTTTTATCGAACGAGATCAGCGCGTTTAGGATTTGGTTGTTCCTAAGATTCAGTTTCCAATAAATTGCGCAGTAAATGAGGTAACTGGCTATTCTCCATCTTTTCTTGTCTTTGGTCGTGAATTGGTCACTTGTGGGTCACACTATGTGGTCAACAAATCTGACCCTGATATTGTTTTTGAACCGCGTGATACATACGCGGAGGCCCTCGGCCATTTGTCTCCTATCTTCGAAAAGGTACAGGCCGCCTTGATAGCCGCTCACCAACGTAATTGTAATTCTTATAATCTTCATCGTAAACCGGCAGAATTCAATGTCGGCGATATTGTATGGCGACGTACTTACTATTTAAGCGATAAAGATAAATATTTCAATAAAAAACTTGCTCTTAAATGTATTAAATGCAAAGTTGTAGCTAAAAAGTCTCCTTTAGTCTACAAATTGTCTGATATGACTGGCAAGCCAGTTGGCGAATGGCATATTAAAACTTTAAAATTAATAAATTACGAACAATAAATCATCTCATACAAAGATCTCGCCAAATTTTTTTATAATTACTTCTGCTCACCCACAGTTTATAATGGTCGTTATAGTAGTACCGATTTTTTCTATTTTTAAAAACTTCTTATGTTATGACTCAGTGGTTATAACTGATATCAACTGCTCCTCCCGGGTTCGAAACTTCTTGAATCTATGTTACTTGTTGTACTAATCACCTTGTTTACGTTATATTATGCTCGGAGTTATTAATTTTAACCCACTCTATTTAGCGAGCCACTAGCACGCCTTCTAAATAATATTTGATCCCACGCACATAAGGCTTACTCTCGTATACATTCGTCTCGACTACCTGCGTTGAGTTTTATGAACTGTCACTCACTCCTTTGTAATCGGAGCTGGCCTTTTGTTTCAATGGTTTTACACAGTAATATTATAATAGGTATTTCATAAACTGAGCAGCTCATTTGTATTCTATTTGACTTAACTTATATATAAAAATCCTAAACAATTGTTTTGAAGAGTGTCACTAATAAATGTTAATTATTTATCTACTATTCTAGACTATCTCAATTATGTGTAATCCTTGACGTGTTATGCCTTCAAGCAGAAATCGTATTGATTTGTATGATAGCTGGTATACTAGTTGTTGTGTATTGGCATGTATCTAGTATGTATGCGAGGTATGATGGATTATTTTTTTATTATCAAAAGGCGTCCATTGTATGCGTGATATATGAAAGGTTGGGGGGTTATACATAACCAAATTTCTTTTGGGTGGTGTTTAGCACTTAAAAGACTGACACCATTTTTTCTTCTCTGTTCCAGGCGCTGTCGACGGCAGGGGGCCAGGGAGTTTTTCCCCAGGAAAAATTCCGGCCTAAAGGGGGGAGTGTGTGACGTCGTGGCGGACGCCCTCCTCTCACTACTCATGTCCGGCTGGCCGTCTTCGTCTCCCGCGCACCCCAGCGGCTTATATATACCGTGGTGCGGCAGCGGTCGACCTTTTTCGGACCCGGACACTGCCGCCAAGTTAAGTGCTCCTTCTCTCCTGGAGCACCGAAGCCTCGTTAGCCTGCCTGCCTACCCTGCCCTGAGTCTAGGTCTTAGCTTTTACCACTTGCGACCGGGTTTATTCTGTTTGTAACACTTGCCAATTAAATAGTATTTTGTAACCAACAAATATGTATTTAATTTATCTCTAGTATAGTACTCATAACTCATTAGGCATATAGGTACCCACATCACACCCCTAAACGTTACAAATAATAAGACACTATTACGATTTATAATATAGTGCTTACCGCATTCCTATGAACTTAAAGTCAACTACAGTAATGGCGTTTACATCAGAGTGCTACCGTGCTTCGGAGGCCACGTGAAGCATTCGGTCTCGGTTCTTGTCTCTGGACAAGAATGTACGGCCACGTAGGACGCCTACGGGCGGTCTGAAAACTCCGACATCAGAGCTATTTATGAATGCTTTCACATTTTCACGACTTGTTCACATATATTTAGTCAATAATATACATACAAGTGTCCTACATATCGTTGTATGGACAAAATGAAATCCTTACAAATGTGAGCTTTAGTGATAACCCAAGATAATCAGCGCAGTTTAGGAGGATAAAAAATTTGTCGCATGTCGTCGGAGCCATTCCGCAGTAACAAGGGACTCGCATGGTGCCGCATAGATGTTACACACGCTGTGAACTGTCAGCTACTATAGAGGCTGTATGGATTTACTTTAAATGTGTGTCGCTTCTCTAGTTCGCATCGTCTACTGTTTATATAGGTATAACATTGATCAGTTTAAAATAATATTTTGATGAAAATAGAACCATTATCACAATATTAAAACCGTTGCACAAAGTTTTACTTTCAAATAAGTAGTCAAAGTTGCTAGTTGGTACATGATTGGTAAAACCTCGAAAAAGCTTGTTACATGCTGAAACATTCATTATTCGACAGAAATGACCAAATCAAAGGAAAATAAATCAATATCTGTAGATACGAAAATAACTGGTTAAGGGTTGTTGCATTGCTAGAAAAGTAGATGATACGTAATAAATTACCTATATGAACAAGAACATAGCCGGAGCAGGAGCCCCATTCTGTTAATTTTCCCTTGCATATCAACCGGTATGTATCCTTTATTACACAATACTAAGAATTGTTGTGTTCCATGCGCCCCATGTCGCGGGTATTCGGGCCTCTACTTACGTCTTCACGTGCCCACTATGAAAATACAACATTAAATAAACTCTAACAAATATTGCAGTGACCTGCTTCATTTAATATCAGACCCGCCTGCTTCTATGTGTTACGTACCATCTAGGTAGAACGAACAATATCGTATGAATTTACATACGGTTCTTATTTAAATAAGGTTTATGGGTTGTTTTAAGAGTTCCTAGTTTCGGTTCTTGTAGTTGCCGAAAAGCTTCAATGTGCGTGTTTATTGTTGTGTGGTATATAATTCAACAGATGTGTACGTTTAGGTTTTATGAGAGAGAAAGAGTAAATGAAACGATCGAGTACCAAAAGCGAAACATTATAAAATCCTTCCGTTACTGACTGACTAACAACGAACAGAGAAAACAACTGCGCACAATAAGTTGGCATTTATCATGTATGCTCCTTTGGGACAGTAGGGAAGCACTAGCAGGGGCTTTTTGGACATTCACTCCTCAAGGGGCTAAAATGTCCCTAAAGGGCGATGCCACAGTCGAAGTTTAGTATAATATGAAGTACTTAAATATGGAGTGGGCAGTATATAATAGGGAAACACTATATCATAGGTACATAGAGTAATTTACAGTCACGAGCATAAATATATTACTATGGGTAGATAAGCATAAATCATAAATCATTAATTTGCATGAAAATGGGTGTACAAAGGATGTTACAATTTCGTTGAGTCCATTTAATCATATTCAACCTCATCAGGTGTGCAAATTTAAAAATACTGTTTTAATTACATAATGGAATTAAAAAAAAATCGTAAGATGAGCTAGTATGTCAAAGAGTTATAACCTCAGTCAGCAATAATAATACCATAATTAATAATACAATGTGAAATGAGTCAATATTACGAGAAAATGTCAAAAAGTAATAATTAATAATACAATAATTGAAATAATTGAACATAGAGAATTCAAATAATAATGCTGGTTAATAAATATAATCAATTCAATGTTTTAGAGCCATTCATTTACAGAATAAATCATTATTTCAAGAAGTAACGATTTCAGCTTTTTCTTGAATTTTGATAGAGGAAGCTCTAGAATATGACATGGTAATTTATTGAAGATTTTAACACACATGTTGTAGCAGTTTCTTTGAAACAACGTTGTCTTTGGAGCTACATCTAGTACAAGCTGTTCTCCACGTCTTGTGTTTCGATAATATACGTCTTTTGCCTTTAAAAATATATGAGGATTAGTTTTTACGAAGACGCATATTTCAAAAATATACATTCCAGGCAAGGGCAATATGTTTAATTTTTTGAAGTGTGGTTTGCAAGATTCAAACGGTGGTATTCCAACTAAAGCCCTGATACATCTTTTTTGACACAAGAAAACCCTTTGTATATCAGTAGAATTTCCCCATAGTATTAGACCGTATCTCAATACAGCACTTACGTAACCATGGTAAGCTAGAAGTCCAGTCTGCAAGGTTGATGTAGCTCTTAGTCTATTAAGTACATACGCGAAATTATTAAATTTATTACATACCCCATCTATATGCTGCTTCCAGTTGCAGTGCCTATCAACCACTATACCTAGAAATTTGGTGTGTGACGTTTCATTTATTGTTGTGTCATTGTGTACTAGTGCCCTAGGAATGGCTGTTGATTTATAAGTTTGGAATTATATGTATTGTGTTTTTGCAAGGTTTGCATGTAAGTTGTTGTCTTTTAGCCATTTAACTACGGAGTCAATTGTGTTATTGATCTATATGGTTTTTACTTAGTATAATAATAGACACGTCATCTGCAAAGAGGATACATTTGTGTTGTGTAATGTCAGGCAGGTCATTTATGTACAGTAGGAAGAAAAGTGGCCCAAGCACACTCCCTTGCGGAACACCACAACCGTTTGTAATATAGTTTGATTGTTCCTGTCTTACAACTGCATCAGTACCTAAATTAGCTATTTGAACACATTGCTCTCGGTTATTAAGGTAAATTTTAGTCCAACTTAATGCCAGACCTCTTACACCATAGTTCTCTAACTTTTCTATTAAGATTTTATGAGACACGAAGTCGAACGCTTTTGACATGTCAATGAAAACGACAGTTATAGACTTCTTTTTATCGATATTTAAAAGTACATTATTGATTAGATCGAAAGTGGCGAGAGTAGTCGATTTTCCTGCCTGGAACCCATATTGTTCAGTTTTAATAAGTTTGAACTTTTCTAAGTATGAAGTGAGCCGTTTTTTCATGGCCTTTTCGAATATTTTGGAAAGCACAGGTATAAGGGTAATTGGCCTGTAATTTGACATTTCCTATTTGTCTCCTTTCTTGTAAAGTGGCTTAACTATTGATTTCTTTAATCTCTCTGGAAATTCACCCTGTTCAAATGAGAGGTTAACTAGGTACTTTAACAATGGTACCAAAATATATTTATTCTGTTTAATTATATGAGTAGGAATATTATCATATCCAACAGACTGCGTATTATTTAGGGATAGAATAATATTATTTATTTCTATTCCATTGAAAGGATACAAGAACATGCTGCTATCTGCACGAATTTTAAGCATAAATATCTGTCCCAAGAATGAGTTCAATAATATCTGTCTGCACGTACGCAGCAAAAATATCTGATATTATAAGGCAGCATAATGAAGTGGCATCAAAATGATGTGATGAAAATGTCGAAGCATAAATATCTGATGTGACAGGTGGCAAAATGTTATGATCCCTTGTGGAGAGCAAATATATGTATGTAACGTTTTATATTTCTGTAATTTGCATTGATTCCGCCCTAAAAGCATAAATATGTGACACCAACTAGGTGGCAATAATATCTGACATTATTTTATTTTTATTTATTTATTTCATTTAAACTTTATTGTACACCGGTATCAACATTATAGTAATCTTATATATTAGGTAAAGTACAAAGGGCGGCCTTATCGCTTAAAGCGATATCTACCAGGCAACCTTTGGATGGAGATATTGGTAGGAAAAGGAGTGGTAGTTGTAGGTGTACCAATTTTATAATATTTATACTATAAACATATACATTTATACAATACATATATAACATATACATACATATCTAGATAAATTAGTGCATAATACTAAATATATACTAATACATTAATAACATATACATAAATATCTAGATAAATTAGTGCATAATGCTAAATACATATTTTTAGAATAGGGAATAAATTAAACGGACAAGTAATGTTCCTTAACTAAAGTTTTGAATGTAGTAACCGTCTGTGCCTGCCTTATGTTTAGAGGCAATGCATTCCACAAGCGAACGGCCGTTACAGAAAAAGATTATCATAGAATGCTGTGGAATGTGTCGGCATTTTCAGTCGTAAATTTTCTGATGACCTTAAATATCGATTGTACGTGTCATGAAGGAACTCGAATCGTCCTTTAAGATAGGAGGGTGTTGAAGGGTTAAACAATATATTGTATAGTAAAGTTAAAACGTGGGCATTCCGAAGATGTCTAATAGGTAACCACTTGAGTTGGGCTCGAAATTGTGAAACATGATCATATTTGCGTAATCCAAATATGAATCGTATGCAGAAATTTTGAAGTCGCTTAAGTTTATCAAGCTGGTTTTCGGCGAGATCTAGATAGCTGACGTCTGCATAATCAATAATGGGCAGCAAAAGAGATTTTGCTAGCACAATTTTGGTGGTAGTGGGAAGAAAGTTCCTTAGTCTTCTTAGTGCACCTGCTGAGGCAAACACTTTCCGACTTACTTCTTGGATCTGCGGATCCCAAGACAGAGTTGAGTCTATAGTGAGACCTAAGTTTTTAACTTTATTCTGTATTGGAATAGTGGTGCCATCAAAAATAACTGGAGGCAGTGAAGACCAGTCGATTTTCGATTTCATTCTGGAACTACCAATAACAATGACTTGGGTTTTCGTGGGGTTCACTTTGAGTCCAAAGGAATTGCTCCAGCTGTTGATCAGTGCCAGATCACGGTTAATGATAGCTAAAGATTGCGATAAACTTGCTAATGACGACCGCGTATATATTTGGAGATCATTTGCATAAAGGTCATAGGAGGAGCGAAGGTTGTTTGAGATAGAATTTATAAAAAGTGCGAAGAGTAAAGGAGACAATACGCCACCCTGGGGCACGCCAGCAGATGTATTACACCAAGAAGAAAGTGAGTTCTCAATGCATATACGCTGTCGGCGGTCACACAGGTAACTGCGAAACCAATCAATCACCGTAAGAGATATGTTAAGAGAGCAAAGGCGACCAAGTAGAATATCGTAATCTACTGTGTTGAAGGCATTGCTGAAATCAAGAAGTGCAAGAATAGTGAGTTCTCCGCCTTCCATACCAGCCCTGATGTCATCCGTAATATTGACCAAGTATGTGACGGTGCTATGACCCGAACGGAAACCGTATTGAAAAGGATTAAGTAGGTTATTTATGCAGAGGAATGAGTTCATTTTGTTGTAGACAAGACGTTCGAGGACTTTGGAGAGGAATGGTAGGATTGAAATGGGACGATAATCAGACGATATTTATTATCTTCAATTTAATTTAATTTATACGAAATAGTTAAAAAAAACAAATGTTATTTTACATTGTTTTAATATAGGCTGTCGTTTTATACTATACAGGGTGTAAAAAAACCCTTAACAAAAACTGAAATCCCATGTTGTACCAATTACTACGAATATTTTTTTCTTCGGCACCATACCTGGGCAATTACTGGTTCAGGAGATATTGAGGCTCAAAGTTACTATGAACATTTTGTAATTACAGTACAAAATCGATGAATTTACCCCTCCAACGTGTTCTATAGATGTCCTATGCACCTATGGATAAGTAGGGTTTTCGAAAATTGCACGCGCGTACTTTTAATTGCGGATAAAAAAATGTGTCTCCTTAAAAAAAAATCGTTTCCCAGGTTTTATTTTTGCTTTGTATGACTTGGCATGACGTCCATAACGAGTAGACTTCGGGTTGGTGATGGGTCTTGTGGCACCCTGTATTTATGTCTAGACATATCCAATACTACGACCGAATTAAATTATTTATTATTATAATGGGTAGATCTATTTTATCTACGGCTGCCGAGTAATAGTTTAGGAATAGGGTATCGGACTGCCTAGTCAAATTAGTAACTTTTTGTCACCCGTCAAAACGCTAGTTTTGTATTTTATCAACTGCTGTACTATTTTATGGTTTTATTCATATGAAATTTGCTGTAAGAGCAAAATTAAAATTTAAGAATATATATAGTGGTGATTTGAGACAATCTTTTTGATAAATGATAATTTGCAATTTATTTTTGATACTGTCCGATCCCCTATTGTTTTTATAGTAATATATCAGGCTTAATAGGCTAATACGCAAACCTTACTTATTTTTTTTTGGATTTCATTGGATTGACGATGAGTTATCGAACAGTATCCATTTATGAAGACATACATGGATACTATTGGATGCACAAATTCCATTCATTGCTCTCGAAAAACTCGTGAATGGTTTAAAAGTTAATATTCAAAGAGAGGCCTTAAAGTTAATCAATTTCCCTTCAGAGAGCCTTGATTTGAATCCCATTGAGAATCTGTGGAGTTCAAAGTTTCAACAATAGGATCCAACTCTGGCTGGAACCCCTGATTTTTTACGTTGTCACACTTTTGACATTTGGGAGTCACTCCGAGGCTCACAAGTGTGTGCTAATATAGTTCTACAATGCAAGAGAGGCTACAGGACGTAATGATGCAAATGAAGGATTTACGTGATTTTAATTCATTATGTTTAATTAGGTTTCACCGGAAGGTAACAAGACCCGCAAGTTTATAAATTTACTAGGAAATTCTAAACGGGAGATAAATTGTATTATTTTATGCCCATATTTTCGCAAATTTATCAATTTGCGACGTCTCGTGGAAAATTTATAAACTACCGGATATCTATTCGTAAGTTAATAGATCTATTCGTAAGATTCTAAACAGTTCAACCAATCACACAAGTTTCACATTAATTTTAAGCTTCTTTAAAATAGGGCAAATATCATACTGCTCTCCGATTGGTCAGTCGGTGACAATGAAGGTCGGCATCAATATAACTTTATAGGTTATGTTAGGTTTTCTTGTGACCTTGAACAGAAAAATAGGAGCCTTGCGAAGCAGGGTTCCGTTAACTTAGGCTCACAAATATTACTATAGTTCCAGTTTATTCGTTAAAGTGGCGAAAAATGGCGGTGAAGAGGAAGGAAAAAACACGTGACTCATTCTACCAATCAGAGCCCACATGGCGTTTGGTAATTGTTATTATTTTACGCATGAATTCGTGAGTTAAGCCATTTGCGAAAAGGTGGGCGTAAAATAATACAATTCATCTCTCGTTTAGAATCCTACGAATTTTTTTCATTCTCCGGTGACATAAATACTCGCTTAAAATCATCATTTTATTAAGTTGATTAGGCAAATAAAAATAAAAAATATTTATAACGTGTTTTTGTTCATATGCTTTGCCCGACAAAATACATAACAATAAAACATTTTGGCCCATTTCACCGGCGTTATTCATAATATCAAATATTTATTGTTTATAAATTGTATTTCAGATATTATGGCCACCTAGTTGGTGTCACATATTTATGCTTTTACGGCGGAATCAATACAAATTATTGAAATTTTATATTTCTGTAATTTGTATTGATTCCGCCGTAAACGATACATATATTTATTTGCTTTCCACAAAGTATCATAACATTTTGCCACCTGTCACATCAGATATTTGTGCTTCGACATTTTCATCACATCAGTTTGATGCCACTTCATTATGCTGCCTGATAATATGATATATTTTTGCTGCGTACGTGCAGACAGATATAATTGAACTCATTCTTGGGACGGATATTTTTGCTAATCTGCCCATATTAATATATTTATGCTCGCGACTGTATATTTATTATTTTAAAATTCTGAATTTTTTTGTATATTACTTACTTTGAAACATACACAAATAATACTCACAAACATATTATGTCGGACGCAATCCTCAGAATTACATGATGGAAGGGTGACCCTTAACCCAGAAAGAGAATAACACACATGTCTTAGTATAAAATACATCTAAATAATACACATAAATATAGGTACGCTATTTTGGTATAAAATACATGTGTATAATACACACTTTCATACTAAAATAACGCTCCAAAGAAGTAGCGTTTAAGTAAAGGTATACAAAGCACAGTCTAATAAAGACTGAGCGTGAATCTTCTTTGTAACGAGTAATTTAAATGTCTAAACAGCGCAGCGGGGCTTTGGTGCAAGCCTGCGAAGGTCGTAGCATTCCCCGTATTGCCTGCAGCGGTGCTCCCCTCAATAAACCTCCTTTCACAGACTTCATGTGCAGTACTCTTACTAGATATCCGTAATACATTATAATATTGGCTTGTATTACGTTGTGGCCTTTGGAAATATATTGTATCTTAATTTATATCGTGGCTATCGTTAAATTTAAAATCAAGTGTTTGTATTATTTGTCCGTCGTTTTGTTCTAGCGCGATTATGTAAAGGTTTGGTGTAGATGTAGCGAAGTTTACGTGTTTATATAATAAAAGTAAGTAAAATTAGGGTTCTCTAGTTATAGTATATCATCTATGTTCGGGGTAACACAAATCTTCTTTATTGGGATACTTTTATAATTGTCGTTTTAACTGTTTAAGAAATATAACTGCAAAAAGTATTTACACATACAAACTACTTAGTACCTACTAAGACTTGTACTTAAAATGTTATCCCATGAAGGTATTGTTATCCGGTATCAGTGACGTTTCGCTAGAGTGGCCAATATGGCGACTGCGATTTGTCTGTCAGAACCATTAGAATTTAACAAAATACTCGACAATCCGAATTTTGCGGATATGTTGTCGACTCGAAATCTTTATTTTTTTATGTTTTATTATTCAGGTAAGGTTTTGATCGAGTCTACCGTACCCCTTGACGAAATTATTAATATAGAGATTTGACACTGCGATGGTAGCGCAATCGGTCGGTTCCAATGTGAAACATTCCAAAATAAACAACTACTTACAAATAAAAAATTAACTAATAAAACATTTGCCATTGGACTAAATTGTGAATCTAAACAATTCTCAAGTCCCCTTGAACACACACAAAAACATTCATCAAAATCGGTCCAGTCGTTGAGGAGGAGATCAGTGACATACACACGCACACAAGAAATATAATTATATATAAAGATGTAGTAAATTGCGGCCGTGTGGGTGTCGGCGACCGCGACAAAAGGTAGCCCTTATGTTATTTTAGATGTACGAATGAAACCTATATTGAGTTTGCATGAAAGAAGAACAAACAAACACACTTTCGCATGTATAATATAAGTTTAACTTTTGGTACACTCAGCATTAAGATTAATTTTTTTTTTAAATAGAAGTGCACTAAAATTTACCGGTTACTACATAACAGAAAATTTCCTACAAAATATCCTAGAGAAGAGGAAAGAGCTTCAAGAACAAGCAAAAATCGAAAGGGAAAAGGTAAACAATGTAAAACAAAATATGACAAGCTTTTCATAATTGAAGGAAAGAAAACAGCTGGAAATAACAAAAGAATGCTTTCAGCTTCGCCAGAAAACAAAACCACAAAAGGAACCAAAACAAACACACAGGCTTACAAGAAAAATAAATGAAAATCACAAATAAGAAGAACTTCAAGCCTATCGAAAGGTATTTTACAACCGAGCATGCTAAATTACCTGATTGATAGAAACACAAACAACTCATCAGATCTGCAGCAAAATAATAACGTTAATATATAGCAATTACCAACATCGCACGTCAACATACAACAATCACTACCAGAACACCAAACCCATCTTCCAAGCCGGCTGGTCACCGTGGAAGATAATGACCAAAACCCTCCAAACAATCCAAAAAAATGAAAAATCCTCACAAAAACGCTATACATTCAGACATATAACGTTAAAACACTTTCATCATACGAACGTTTGTTAGAGCTAAATAAAGCGCTCCAAGAAATTGATTACGACATATTAGGACTGGCTGAAACAAGACGCACTGGAAACCAAATTGAAGAACATGAAAAATTCATTTTCTGCTATACAGGCCATACACCTGGAAGACGTGGCATAGGATTTATAGTTAAACACCATGTTAAAAATAATATAGAAGGCTACCTCGGCCTTTCTGAAAGAGTAGCCTTATTGAACCTAAAATTCGAGAGTACCAGCTTATCCATCATTCAAGTCGCGTAGACTGCACAAGAGACTGTAGACTGTAGACTGTAGACTCCACTGCACAAGCAAGCGATGATGAAATTTATAACTTTTATGCGACACTTAACAGGGCAATAGAACTAGCACACAAAGACTTCATACTGATGGGCGACCTAAATGCTAAAATTGGGATACCAAAAAATGAGGAACATCTAATCACGAAAGCACACGGGTATGGAATAAAAAATGAGAGAGGACAAAGACTAATCGAATACGCCAGCGAAACAAACTGTCTATTTTGAAAACTTTCTTCAAGAAATAACAAAAATAAATGGACCTGGCGATCACCGGATAGAACCAGCAAAAATGAAATCTTCGACATCGTGTTGTCAAATCAACCTCGTCTGTTTAAAAACATAGAAGTACTGAACATTAACTACCCTTCTGATCACAGGCCAGTAAGAGCTACAATATCATATGACACACATTTAAAAAAAAAGATGAACAAACTTTACTAACTGTCAACATAACACAATAACAAGCGAAGAAGAAACCCTTGGTGGTTTCTTCTATGAAACTTTAAATAAACTGCGCTAAAAAATAATAATCTGCCTCTTTTTCCAGCTATAACTATGTGATGTAATTTTGACTTATTGTTTTAAAATTCACTCAGCTTACGATTAACTATCAAAATGTAAGAGGTCTCAGAACTAAGACTCACAATTTTTTATAGAAATATTTGTTCTTGTAATTACGATGTTATCATTTTAACAGAAACCTGTTGAGTTAAACTAGAAACAACCGGTCCCTGGTTCCCTATAAAGAAAAGCATATGACAAGGGGACCCGCTTTCACCTATACTATTTATAGCCACATTAGAGTCGATAATAAGCAAGCTTGACTGAAATAAATGCGGAAGCTAGCAATCTCGACGGGCTAGAGATGAACCACTCTAAAACTATGGTAATGACCAACATACACATACACCATTTTACAAATATATGTTGACAACGAGCCTCTCCAATACACTGATAAATACATTTACCTAAGCAAGCAAATTCGTTTCGACAAACTAAAAGATTGAGCGCAGAGCCCAGTTAACATGGAATAAGTACTGGAGCCGTAAATAAATTTTTAAGAGCAACATGCCAATCAAACTGAAGACAATGGTTATGAGTTCTTGCCTTATGCCATGCCTGACCTATGCTTGTCAGACATTAACAAGCTTAACAAAAATATTAAAAATAAAATTATAACATGCCAGCGAGGAATGGAGTGGAGTATGGTAAACATAAAGAGAATACGTAACATCACAAAAGCAACAGACAGTTTAGCTCAAGCTCTTGCATTAAAATGGAAGTGGGCTGGACACATAGCACGCCTCGAAGATCAGAGGTGCACAAAAAGAGTGACATAATGGAGGGGGCCAGTGGGCAAAAGAAAGAAAGGGAGACCTTCCACCAGATGGGAGGACGAAATCAAACGCATAGCGGGTCCAAACTGGACACAAACAGCACAATCCAGAAAAAACTGACCCAATTTGGAGGTAACCTTCACCCGCAGAGGAGTTCTTATACACAATAATTTTTATAAAAAACACAACTAACTTACAAAACTAAATTGTAAAATGACACTTTAAATATAAGTTGGGAAATATGGCTTATAATAATTTTTTCTCCAAATTAATTGTGATAACGTTGTTTTCATACAACGATTTTCGATAAAATGCACCCAGGATCTATACATTTAACCTATCATCGCGTACGTCCTTGAAAGGCCCGAGTATTTCAAAGGAATTACACATGTCAGCTTGTATATATACTTTATTATTTGAAACTTAAGCTGAGCTCTCATGGATATGGGTATTATACTTAGGGTATAGACAAACACTAATTATTACTGGCATGATTGCTTTAAATGGTTGCTTATTTGTATTGTACATTCATGCAATCACTAGTTGGTAGTATGAAAATGTTATAAATGGTACAATGTAAATGAAATTTGTCCCTAGTGTACTTGTACCTGTCCCTGCTACGGTATGGTGCAGTTAGTATGTAGTCGATGGTCATTAGACATAGTACTCTGGTGCTACTGTTAAAAATATTTACAAACATTAGTTTTTTTTTAATAGACTCACGCCTGTATCCCTGAAGGAGTAGGTAGAGGTGTAATATTACACCCATACTTCGCCATGAATTTTCAGTTCCAACGTAATAGGGGCGAGTCTATTGCCGTTACCGGGCACATCACAAACATTAGAAAACATCTAAAAAAACACATAATCACAATGTTCACATGCACAAATTATGATTGTAGAGTATGGATGTAGATACAGTGCTCCTTTTTTGTTCTTGCTCGTTCTCGTTTTGAAATCCATTGCGGGCCGTCTCCTCTACCAGTTGAGACAAGGGGTAAAACCCTGCGGGTGCGCGACCCTGTCGGAACTTATTTTACTTCCTGCGAGGCTCGTCTGGACACTGCATTCTCTATGTACTAAAATATGAGAAAATAAAGGTACCGGAATCTGACTATAGTTGGTTACTTTATAAGAAACGCTATAGAAAACGAGCCTTATTTTAGTCTCTGTAAGTCTATTATTTATTTCTAACAGAAAACCTTACAACGCTTTTGCTCTGCTCCGAATAATTTTATCATACAGAACACTAAGCAAAACCTTCTAAGTCCCACTGGAATACCGGTTTAACATTTTCATATCCAATTCGTAACTAATCAATAAACAATTAAAAACCAAAAGGATGTTGACCTGTCCCAAAGCCTCGATCAAGTCTGGTCGTTAGCTCTACATAAACAATGTTGTAATGAAATTATAGAGCTTTGATCACAGGCCACCTAAGCCCAAATCAATCAATGGATCTAATCGCGAATTGTTGAACAAGCGGTGCCGACAGCCATTATAATCAGTGGCGAGTATTTTTGTAATCCCTAGATTAGGATCTATGTAGTTAGTGTGAATAGTTTGATATGTATATATTATAGATGGATATAAACTTGTTGTTCGAGACAGCAGAGCCTGGTTTTGCAAGTTTATTTAGCTGTTCTTAAATACGTATTAAGTTATGTGATGTTGAATACTTTGGTCTTCACTGATGCGTGTTGTTTTTTTTTTCAAATCTGTATCTATCTCTTCTTTTTCTATTTTTACAATTTCTTTGGCTCTTTATTTATATAAAAGCAAGTCATAAATAATCTCAAAACCTATTTTGTTTATTTTAGTCGATTTAGGAATACAAAGAAGAGACTTTTTGGTATTAAGCCGGATAAGTGGGCTCTTTAGAGGACGGCAACACCGAGAAAATAATCAAGAAAGGGTCTTAGATAAAATTAAAGATGAAAACCTACAAGAGAAAGATGTGAAAGATGAGTATAAATGAAGGTTGATAGCAAAATTTGAGAGGTTTAATAGCATAAATGATATGGAAGAATTGTGGCAGTCCCTTAAGGAAGAGGTAGTATATGACTGTAGCGTCTGAAGTATGTGGTGTGATCAAGAGAAGGAAAATACGAAAGATTAAGAATACATGCTGGGTCACGGATGTCCAAACAGCAGTGTTAGAGAAGAAGAAAGCTTGGTTAGATTGGTTGGCTTTCAGAGCAAATGAAAGAATGGGAAAAGCAACGATTGAGGACATAGATGAAGCTAGAAAAGTGTTTGTATGTTCAAAAAGAATAGTGAAAGAAGTTGTTAAAAGGAAAAAAACGAAAAGAAAGATGAGTTTGATAGTAGATTATCTGACGACCTTCGGAGAAACATTAAGATTTTCTGGAAATCCGTTCGTGCAGTTTGAGGAAAAACTCAATCCTCAGAATACACAGCAATCAGAGATAAGAATGGAAAGATACTGAATGGTGAATCGTGTGTGCTGAAGAGATAAAAGAGTATTTTGATGGCTTATTTGAAAGAACGACGACAGAGATATCAACAGGTGAAGTGAATGGTAATGATAGCAATGCTGAAAGCGATATTGGCGTGGTTGAGATTTTGAAGGCACTGGCCAGTATGAAATTAGGTAAGGCTGCAGGGTGTGATAGGATTACAGTCGAAATGCTGAAAGCTGGACAGGGCATCATAGTCAGTCAGCTGCAGCGTTTATTTAACTTGTGCTGGAGCATCGGCCGAGTACCTGATGACTGGGCCACAGCAATAGTTGTGCCTCTTTATAAAGGAAAAGGCTCGCAAGACTGCAAAAACTATAGAGGCATTAGCCTTCTCAGCATTGTTGGCAAATTGTATGCGAAGGTACTGATTGAAAGAGTTATGAAAGTAACCGACAAGAAAATATGGGATGTACAAGCGAGATTCCGAAAGGGTATGGGATGTACGGATCAGGTTTTTTCCTTGCAAAGCAAAGCCGAAAAGTTTTTGACCAAAGGTCAAAAGGTCTATTGCGCATTCGTGGATTTGAAAAAGGCTTACAATAAAGTGGTGAGGAATGAAATGTGGTCGGTGCTGTCAATGAATGGGGTGGACAGCAGCCTCATTCGAGTTCTGAAATCCCTTTATGAGGATTCTAGAGCTTGTGTGAGGATAAACGGGGCATACACTGACTGGTTTACCATCGAGAAAGGTGTTAGACAGTGATGTGTAGCGTCGCCGTGGCTGTTTAACCTCTTCATGGACAATTGTTTGCAAGATTTAAAACATACTGACTGCGGATTAAGGATGAATGGGTTACTCGTCAAATGCCTCCTTTATGCTGATGATCAGTTAATACTTGCATCTTCAGCGGAGGAGTTGCAGGAGATGGTAACAATCATGCATGGTGCGTTAGAGAGGAAAGGAATGAAAGTGAATGTAAGGAAAACGAAAGTTATGGTTTTTGAAAAGGAGGAATGCATTACGGCTTGTAATGTTATGATCGATGGACAGCAAGTGGAACAAGTGAATGAGTTTGTTTACTTAGGTACGTTGTTTACAAGAGGTGGTAAGAATGAAGATAATGAAAGAATAGTTAATGCAGGTAATAGTGTGAATGGAGCTCTGAATGCGTTTATGAACAGTCAAAACGTGTCCAAAAAGGCGCGTTAGGCTGTGCATAGAGGGGTGTTAGTGCCTACCCTTATGTATGGTAGTGAAAGTTCGGTATGGCAAAAGAGACTTGAAAGTAAAATAAATGCTGTAGAAATGAGAGCACTGAGAAGTATGTGTGGTGTGTCTTTGACCGACAGAGTAAAGAATTGTGTGATACGAGAGTGGTGTGGGGTAAAAGAAGATGTCACGACAAGCATCGAGAAAGGCATGTTAAGATGGTTTGGGCACATGGAGAGGATGGATGACGAAAGACTGACAAGGAAGATATATAAGGCAAGTGTGAATGGGATAGGACGAAGGGGAAGACCAAGGCGGACGTTCTCTGACCAGATTGCAGACATCCTAAAAAAAGGACAGGTCAGAAGTACCCTAAACAGAAGAGCATGCATGAGAAATTTGATGGGAGTGAATGAAGCAAGAGAGGTATATCAGGATTGTTGCAAATGGCGTTCCGTAGTCTCAGCCTACCCTTCCGGGAAACAGGCGTGAGTCTATGTATGTATGAATGTATGTTAATACTTATCTCTGTATGTAGGCCTTATTATTTATGTTTTGGAGCTGATGATTGCCGGCAACTTTTCTTTTGAAGTACAAGCTTATGGCAGTCTTACATATAATCATTAAAGTGATGATGATCACGCATAGGTTTGTGACAAAACTTAGCTAGTCTGCCCTGGAGACGTGATTAAGACTCGTGGTAATTGAGCATCACGCCGAGTTTAGTAGTTTCAATTTAATAAAAAAAAGACAACACTTTAGGTGATCCATTAATTGTTGTTCCCAGTCTGGAAGTTCTTTGTGTTCGTTTGTGTCTAACAAATTTATTTTATTATTATAGAAGTCTTGTTGTATTACTGTAGCTGCCGTCAAAAATTCTGATTCAGATGTTAATTATGCCATCGTTATGTTAATTATGTTATGTCGGATAATTGGCCGTCACCTGACTGGGGTTGTGACGTCAGTGTGTTACATGTTGTTCGTCCACCGCCGCTTACTCATTTTTACGAGTCACAAAAAACACTAACCACATCCGTATACCTTTAGTTATTCCTAAAGTGTGCAATCATAACCAGCTTGTATTACTTTAATGACCGGATTCTCCGTCTCAGGTAATTTGAAACTGCTTTATCGTTGAAAAGTTTTGCATCATATTCTAGATTTAACTGTCAATCGAAGCTACCTAATCGTGGGAATTTGTTTCATGTATATGAAATTACTATTGTACTAAATACATAAACTTGTGCCATAAATCCATGAATTTATCTCCTCCCTAAATTTATCGGCTCAATTTCATCTCGTGTTCTGAACTGGTACGTATAATCTACTTAGGTGGGATTCAAACTATAAGTTTAACTTGGACTTCTAACTACGAACTGCTGAATAGCGTTTACATAATATGGATTATATATGCTTTACCATCTTTATACAACAATTATAGTACCTAGAAAATCTTTTTTTTTTGTTTTACTAAATATTTGCTAATATTACTGTGCTCCGTTTTTATTTATAAGGAATAATGAATTCGTAAAAGCATAAGATTTCATATCGGGATATTTTTGGCACCGTCATGTTGGATTATTAGTGATCCATAGGACGTATGCCCACAGAAACTATAGCAAAAGTATCCTCTAACGTATTTTCAGTTGGCTAAACTAATACCACCAGTGACAAGACGTCAGCTTAAGTATTAAGATGTCATATTTTTTCCACTTTTACTACACATTTTCATTTATTCTCCTTAACATAGTCATGTTTAAGGTTGTTTTCCTCGTTGGGTTACATTCTGTAGATGTTTTTTGTATAAATGTATCCGCTGTGATGTAATAACACTTTATTAAAAATAAATCTACTGATTTATTAGTATTATTAGCTCGGTTGTGGTGTGAGAGGGTGAAATACGTCCCGGCGTGGCGGCACCGCGTGTTACAAGACCCACGTGATATGCGACATGTTGTAACCTCTCCTAAGTAAGCAACAGAGTGTCACGCTCACGACGTTACTTCACTTATTTACTGCATGCACAATACTGCATTATCTGTTACTATTTTATATTGTTTCAGTGTTTCTGTAAAGCCTAGCGTTGTTAGGTGACGCCATTTGCACGGGCCTGCCGTATTTCGGGATCTGGAGACATGTCTCGATTTGTTCTTGATCGATATGTTATATACCCCCATAAATAATGGATTTTTGTTATTTCTACCAGTCCAGTATACCTGACTGTTATTTTGCAGGCTTTAATTGAGAGCTAGTAGATTTAGTAATTATGTATATCAGTTGTGAGGACTTTGTACCGATCTACAACCCTATTATTTATTTAATCTTCTAACCCGAATAAAATAAATCGTACCTGGTAACACTAATTGCGATTCGCGTTGCGTTGCAGCGTTTTTCAGTTACTTTAGTAAAACGCGATGTCTGTCGCGAGCGTGCAACGCTCGGCATGTCGCTGTGACGCGTGACTCTCTGCTGCGCAAACAAGGCATGTTTGGCGATGCTACTTACGGTCATATATGTATATTGCTGTTCTGGCTCAAATATCATAACATCTTATTAAACATATTTTCATATGTCGTTACATCATGTTTTTTTTGTCACGGTTTATACAGAAGATTATTTGACTGGCGAAAAGTAGGTATAACAATATACCTCTGCCTACCTCTTCGGGGATATAGGCGTGAGACTGTGTATGTATGTATGATTTGACTAGAGGGAGAAGTAAAAATAATATGGGATTAAAAATTGGCAAGGTCGTACAGAGAATTGTTTTCTTGCAGAGGACAGTATTTGTATTAACCGTGTTTTAGCATTCTAAACATATACCATAATCCGAGTGTGAATACTAGTTTTTGCATTGGTTAGGAACGTGTGGGTGCAATTATTCTTTTTAAATTTAAATAGATATAAAATCTGTGTTCTTATTAGTATTTGTGAAAATTTGCTCAGTCTGTAATACAAAACTTAATTGATAACTCATAATTCTGCGGTGGCAGACTAATAAAAGACCAGGTATGTAGGTATATGTAAATGATTATAAAGTAATATGATTGCAAAGTATTAGCTTTTGATTTTAATATCGTGTTTAAATGTGTATTAGTATTATATATTAAATGATTGACAATTTAGTGAAGTATATGTTTTAAATATTTTTTAGCTAGTTATAAAAACATTTACAAAAAATGTGTAAGTAACTTTTGTGATGCAAATTTCGGGCGTTGGCCGCTAGCCGTCCTCCATATTTTAAATCATTATATGTAAGTATTTATTAATTAATTTTCTAAAACATAGATTAGTTTCTCACAAAATTGTCTTAGGATCCATTGTTAATAAGACATTTTGTATTGTTTTTGATATAAATAGGTATAAACATGTTTTGTGAGCGAGAAATGTTTTTCGTCGGATCGTCAAAATGGCGCAAATATTTTCGCTGCTATGAATAAATGGTTATTTTGAAGTAATATCGGTGATTTGTGCTAAATAAAAAAAAATAGTAAGCTAGTGCTAAAAAAACCGTCGCGACGTCTACCCGTGTCAATATTAGTGCAGTGAGAAAGGGAATTTTGTGAATAATTTATGTGTATTTTGGAAAAATGTTTCACATGGTGTAAGAAAAAGCTAAGTGACCTGCATTTATAATTTTTTTTCGATATGAAAAGGTTTAAGGTAAGCCAATTTAATATAATTCTCATAAAGAGTAACTTCTAAACTGTACACGGTTTAAAATTTACTAATTATACCAAACGCGAGAAAATTAAAGTTTTATAACCTAGGATCTTATAAACGTTACATCCTCAATATGGCTGGACACTACCGGAGAAAATGCATTTTAGAGCGGTGCATGCGAGGGGTTAATGTAGTGCAGATAGGGTAGGTGCGGTGGTGAAGGCAGGGATAGGGGAGCGCGGAGGGGGTAACAGCCAATTTATACAATGTATGTAATTGGTGGCGGAACAATAGCTGTTGAAATACGGCTTTATTTGCAAATCACGTTATACCATAATGCGCGGAGGCTCCATGAATACAGTATATTATATGCCTGATGGTGAATGGGGTCGCCATGCCATGTCATGTAATGTTTAGATATGTTGATTATTTCTCACTGTTTTACGGTTAGTTGCTTATACTGGTACAAGTTTAAGATCTGTCATAGTGGTCGCGTGGGCCATCGGTTGCCATATATGCGTACCTATACTTAGTACGGTAGTGATTTTATGAAATGCGTCTTACCTTTTGCCAATGTCACTATATACTTATTTCTAAATTCACTACTATTATAATTAAAAGTTAACAAGAATAGCTCAGACAATTTCTAAATCATATTATTATGAATCATGTGTTCTTACGCGTACATTGCGATTAATAGTTGTACTTAGTTCGGTAGTTACTTGATGTTCGAAAATTAAAGCACACCTAGTATATCGCAATTCGAGTAGAAAAATGATTTTAACGGTCGATAGGCGGCATTATCCCTCCAATAAGGTTTGAATACAGATGATATTAAACTACTCTCACGGATTTTGGGCTATTGACGCACGGGGTTGCGCCGATTAATCATTTTCTGCCGATCTTTATACACATAGTGACGGGCAGTGATACTAATTCTCACTCGATTTTCTTTTAAAAAGTAGTTATAGTCTTGAACGGGCAACATCATCATTCAATGGGATTGGGTCGGGTTGGACCATGGTACATTGAGAGGAAGGCTGGGCGACTCCTGTACCTTGACTTCTCCTCGTAAGGCGTCAGCAGTAAGGGTGATGGTGGAGGTCAATGTAAAACGCCCCACAATTTCTGGCCATTCTTAGCCTAATGGCCGTGCAGTTTAAATGTATATAGAGGGTATCTAACTACTTACTAACTGCAAGGCGCTCTGGTTGCTTCCATCCTTCCGAGAACCACGAACCAAGTGAACGTACTGACAATTTTTGTTTCGCTTGTAAATCTAGCAACTATGTATTCTAAGATACCCTTTTAAATAAAACCAATGTGACTAGTAGTTCCATGTAAAAACCATGTAGCTTTATTGTACTGTATACGGTTTTTAAATTGTTTTTACGCTCATCCTAGAGTCTTTGTTACAAAAACTCACAGTTGTTGCAATAATTTTATTTCTGTTTATAAACGCGATATATGTATATATCATATCACCTCTTTTACTTTATATTTAGTGAATTGTCACTCAACTAGTCTTTTATTTAATGTGCTGGGTGGATCAATATTATTTTAAAAGCATTGTAATAAAGTGGCATTTGAAATAATTTTGTTAATGGGGTATTTTAGTGACCTTGTGAAAATCGTTTAGGCACTCCACTACTCCCAAATAAAAGATTTTTAACTTTAGTGCGGCCAGCGGCAGTTTATACTGTTTTTTTATCCTAATACACATATATAGGAAGCAAAAGGTGACTGCGAGTACCTAATAAAAAAATTAAAAAGCTGGGTATGTACCTACTGTCATAATTAATATAATAGTTACGGACTGAATATAATTTAATATCGGCACAGTGGTTAAGCAGTTACGTTTTATATACATGTATAAAGCGTAGGGATACTTCCCTGTAGTTATATTAACTAGACATTCACTCTTGATTTAGTTAGTTAGTGTGTACGACAATTTATTTATTTTATTTATTTAATCTTAGGAAGACCAACAGCATATAGAAATTAAATAAGTATGTAAAATATGTCACATATAGCCAATTACAGGTCTCCACGCTTAGCTATTGTATATGAAATAATGCGTGAACAATGTTTAGAACAGCATATTGAACATTATGTATGTTATTCTGTTAAATTTTATAGTTCAGCTAAGGAATAAAGGTACCACTAATTCTAGAGTTGTAAATTGTGTCTTTAAATGCGAAAAAAAAAAACTTTTATCTGGTTTTAGCTGAACAATATTTATCTGTTTTTATTTATAACTTAATTTATAGGGACATAATAATAAAACATAATTTTGTATCTGAAGCTTAATCTAATCTAATCTAACCTAATCTAATACAAAAAAACATAAAACAAATCTAAAGTGAAAATATTTACAAGGTTTAGGCGTCGTAAAATGCCTCCGCATCAATGTCATCGGGTAACGTGCCCAGAAGGCTGGCAGCATTGCCACGCTGGATGGCAATGCTGATTCTTTGAGCAAAGAATAAACCAGCCTTCTGGTCACGTGAGAAGTCAATTAATCGTTTAGAAATTTCCCAGAATAGAGAACGAGCACTTGGACCCCATGAGCCTAGCGTTTCCACCCCAAACGGCTCAAACACGTAATTACTCACTAAATTACAGTATTTGCGCCGTTTGAGGGTTTCCGCAGTTGCAGCAGCAGCGCCGGCGTGGCCTCCCGTGCTTGGAATATGTGATGGCGCGAGGGTGTCTACGCAGGTTGCGTCCCACACCAAAGGCCTACCCATTTTCCAAGGCAACAATGACATACCATCAGGTCTCTTACCGTCGTCACGTACCAAACCATTTGGTTCAAGTACAGCTGGTACGCCAGACGCGACAAGAGCACGACGGATTATGTCATTTAGATGGGCATGACGAGGAATTCTACCAGCGCTTCTGCTGCAAGATAGCCCATGGTGTCCGAGGCTATCGACGTCTTCTCCACAATGACATCGATGCGGAGAAACACACGGAGCACCTAAACGCAGACAGGTGGCAATACGGAATGTCTCATCGTCCAACATGGTTCCTGTGTTAGTCGATGGTAGTGCCTGAAGCCATAGACCGGATTCCCACTCTCCCACAGCCAGCAAGCGAGCACGCTCTGTAACATTAAGATATGTATCCAAAAGACTTTTTCTTACTATGTTACAAAGCGGCGCGTCCCACTGTCTTTGGGAGAATAGGTTGGAAGGCAAATCAGTGCTTGGACACGCCATTTTCCAGGCGATTATAGCTTCGGTTTTGCACAACACTTCTGAGTTAACTAGTGTACGTAATAAAATTTTCCTAGTTAACTCTTCCGTGCTGTGGACCGAAGATAGAAACGCTGGTAAACTAACACTAGAAATTTTGCGTATACCGAGCCCACCTAGACGTATGGGCAAAGACACTTGTAGCCAGGCTCGGTCGTTCAAATCCACATTTAATATTCTCTTTAAAGTAATTTGGATAATTTTGTCGATTTGTTCTAAAAGTGATTTTTTTTTCCAAAGTTGGGAAGATCTTAAGGCATGTGTGAATTTTGGGACGAAAAGACAATATCGAATAATGGGATAAGCCGAATGAATATTAATTTTGAATAAGCGATCATAAATTTCACAAAAATTTTGTATTTTTTCCTCTAAGAAAAAATCGAAAGATTCTTCAAATACTGGAGAACCCAGGAGGCGGAGAGAAGTCTTATCAAAAATTTTTAAGTTTGATGCCAAATTATTAAATTTTGATATTATCGAATGTTTTTTTGTGTAGTCTGTTGTATTTACAAACAGCTCACATTTACTTTAATTTAGTTCCAAGCCAATAGAAGCGAATTTATTTTTAAGATAAGTCAAATCTTGCAATACTATGTCTACTTCGCCCCCCAGGGTCCCATCGTCCAAAAACCATACATTAAATTTAGAATTTATTTGTCGAATAATGGGTTGTATAGCTAAACTAAAAATGACTGGTCCAACAGGGTCACCTTGTTGGCATCCAACTGCAGATTCCAAAAGATTGTCCTGATATAGTAATTTTGTGGGATACCTGTAACATTGCCAAAGAAATTTAAAAATTTTGGGGGTTTCTAATTTTGCTTGTGTCAACAAGATGTCCCTATTCACTGAATTGAAGGCGTTTTTCAAGTCAACCTTCAAAATGACCTCTCCATCACCACTTCCAAGGTACGTGGAAAGGGCATGTATAGCAGCCTCACAACCCCCTTTGGAACCAAAACCTAGCTGTAGGGGTTGGAATTTTTCTGATAGCTCCCTGCTGTAAAATTTACAGCATATCTTGGCTGCTATACGCCGATATGTGCAACCCACGGCAATGGGACGAATACCACCATCCCTCTTGTTAAGGGCACATAGATTCGCCCCATACAAGATGTCAATGATGGCATCGTCCACATTACCGGAGAGCATCATATTGACTAGCGCAGTCAACTCCTTCAAGAGTGTATCGCCAGCCACCCCAGCACTTGCACACACAAGATCTTTAAGATGCTGTGGTGTCAAGGCATCAAGGACCACCTGCCGAGCCACTCCGGAAGAAGCAAACTGCTGCTAACACGTCCTTGGCCGTGGTGATCAGGTGTTCTGATTCGCTGTCGGGAGCTTCAGGAAAGGAGAGATCATTAATGGGCGCTGGATGCTTGCTCTTAAGACCCGCAAGCGTCTCTGGAGAGCAAGGCGCCACCACATCACTACTGAATAATAGTCTAGACGCGCCTCGTATGTCACCATCCCTTAATTTGGATTCCACATATTGATAGAGTGATTTATGCTTGTATAACGTGAATTTAGGGTCTAAAGTGTTGGCCGAAATTTGACAATTATACTTAATTTGGGATGTTAATGAATTTTGGGCTGCCTGATTTTTATCAATATGTAAAATCCTATAAGGGTGTGTCAATAATTGCTCCCAGGCCGTTTTGGAATTCTCCCTTACGACAAGACCTATGCATTCAGCCAATTTTTTTGACACTGATGGTCTTTCCCCACGGGGAATTCGTTTAATAATCGGAACCGAATGTTTTAATTTAGATAAAATTTGCCAAAAAAGAATTTGGTGGATGTCTCCTGATCCAGATTGTGAAAGTATTGAAGGGCCTGGAAGTATATTCTGGGATTTATGTACTTTACCAAAATGCACTTTCAGGCCCCGCTTACCTTTGAAAAAGCGGTCCTGGGAACAATCCGGACAACGCACCAGACCAGTCAGTGACGTGGCAGGTTGACTGGCACTCACATCCGTATCGCCATAACGGTCTTGCATGCAATTTATTTCAAAAAAGAATTACAAATAAAATATACAATAAAACATATTTACAATAACAGATACGCATAAACTGTCAAAGATTTGTTGTTTATAAATTGAATCCACAGATTGTTGTATGCGGGCATCCAGACTTTTTGGGTGCAGTGGCACCGTCCTGTTTGCTGTTACCTGGTATCTTGTCGTATTTGCTTCTCTTATACGACCGTAAAGCGAGTTATTCTCCTGCTATTGTAGCACTTCTGACTTTGATGCAAACGGCTTTAAAATAATTTCAATGGGAATGTGGTGTACACATGACAGTTAGCTTTTGGAATCGTAAACTGAATAAATATCATTGATTGGAACTCGTTGTGAACTTGGTTAAATATATTGCAAATTTTTGCTATTGTTTATTTGGTATATTAAATGATATTGTATTTATAAGGTACTATTATTTATATTTATTTTATTTTCTTGGTTTTTATAAGCTGTCCTTTTATCTTAATTTTTACAGTTGTTAATTGTGTCTTTGAAAAAGTCAAGTCTGAGCATCCGCCTTACCAAGTTGGGTTATACGTCTAGGTTATGTTTTAAAGACAGTTCATTTAGAGTTTTGCTCGCTCGCCAGAGAAAAGCGTTCTGACGATAGTTAGTGGATACTAATGGAAGATGTATAGGTCTATATTGTCTGATACTGTTTGATGGTACGTTAATATTAATTTTGTTCAAAAGATCAGGACAATCAATCGTCCCGGATATTATATTTAGTAAGTAAGTTACATCGGCAATTAACCGACGATTAGTTAAGGGAAGGATATGGATTCATATCTGATATTTAATTTGTAGCATAAATATTTTATGAATTCCCGTTGGATATTCTCGATGCGAAGGATGTATTTATTATATTGTGGATTCCAAACTTGACTTGCATATTCTAGAATACTACGTACGTATGTACAGTATAATATCTTGAGGGTTTTGGCTTCTTTAAAGCTGTCACATGCACGCATCACGAACCCTAGCGCCTGGCATGCCTTTGTTACAATATTCTTAATAAAGTCTTCGAAAAGCAGCTTCGAGTCGTGAATAATTCCGAGATCGCGGACGTTGGTGCATCGATTGAGTTGGTGTCCATTTAAATAGTATTCAGAAGGTAGTATTATGGATTTCCTGGTAAAGGTCGTAACTAAACATTTGCTGTGATTTAATTCTAATTTGTTGAGTGAGCAGTAATGTGTTAAGCGTGAAAGATCAGATTGAAGTCCAATTACATCAGAAACTGTGGATACGGCTGAAAAACTTTTCATATCGTCTGCGAAGCATAAAAGTTGAGAGTGCTGAAAACATTTATCTATGTCATTAAATAAATAAGAAATAATAATTGGGCCTTTATTATATATAATAGAAGAGAACCTTGAGGGACTCCGCTTGGTACCTTTACCCAACCTGACATGTAGTTATTAACTACCACGGCTTGCGAGCGATTAGATATATATGATGTAAACCATTGCAATAAGTCTCCTATTATCCCGATCGATTGTAACTTGGAAATTAACACGGTATGATCAATTCTATCGAAACACTTTGTGTAGTCTGTGTAGATCACGTCAACTTGCTTACCTTTATTCATGGACTCAGTGATATAGTCATTTAGTAATATTAGATTGGATGTTGTAGAGCGATCTCTGAGAAACCCGTGTTGAAAACTATTGAAACTATTTTTAATGGCAGGATATAATTGATTATAGATTATTTTTTCAAAGATTTTAGATAAAATACATAATTTGGAAACTGGTCTATAATTGCTCACCTCTGATTTAGATCCTTTCTTGTGAATAGGAGTAATAAATGCCTTCTTCCATATTATTGGTACAGTACATTCGGTAAGAGATTTGTTAAATAGAATGCTGATAGGTAATGCGATGGTGTCTGCACACTTGTACAGGAAAAGAGGGGGTATAAGGTCGGGCCCCGCTGATTTGTCAAGATCGAGTGTTTTTAAAAGTTTCGTTACTGCTTCTATATCTATATTTACCTTATAAATGTCGGAAACAGCATTGCTATCATTATGGGACGTGTCAGTAGACACGATAGGTGAATTGGAAGGTTGCAGAAAGGTTGAGAAGAAGTAGCAAGAAAAGGCGTCACATAAATGGTGTCACCTGTATTTGCAACAGAGCCGCCATATGTGACGGAACCTGGTATGTTGAATGACTTGCGACGTGCTTTGATATATGACCAGAAATATTTCGGATTGAACTTAATCGAATCTTCTACTGATTTGATGTAATTATCATAGCATTGCTTTTCTAAACGCTTCACTCTGTCGCGTAATAATTTAAACGCCTCGTAGTCCGAGCGATTATCGTATAGTTTAAATTTGCGATTATATTTATGTTTTTCTTTGATACATTTTTTCAATGACAGTGTATACCATACTGGAAAAGAATTGTTACATCCAGACTTACGTTTTGCGATATGCTTATCAATTTGTTGCATAATGAATGAATAAAAGAAATCAACCCCGTCGCTGATTGACATATTTGATTGTATATGTCGGCGATACGCCAGGGTTATCGTGTCCAGACTCCATTATAATAAAAACACTCACGTAATATTACTTGGTTTATTTTCAGACGATTTCTAGCACAGAATTGAATTAAAATATGAGCTACGTCCTTTTTATAAACTAACCGTCATTACACTTAATGTTTAACAAGTGCCACTTCCTTTTAAACATATAATTGAAATTACTGTACAATTAATTATTAATTATAAATCAAAAATCAACATTAATATTGTAATGAATTTTGCACAACACGAAATGATTTATTTTACACGAATAACAAAATGTATTTTAATAACCAAACGCTGCTTTACAACATTGTCAACAGATGGCGCTATCAACAGGATGTAAATATAAGCGCATGTTATTTATTACTGTAAACATAAAAATAAGTGGCAGAATAATGTTATTTAATACTAATTGATTTTACTTTGAGAGTTTCTGGAGTTATTTTAATAATTAAGCGATAAATTATAAATACCCAATCTTTATAAAACAGTGAAGCAGTCGATACAGTGTCTAATATTCTAAAGTAGTGAAGTTCTCAGTTCTGTGTTCACAAATAGTTATTAAAATATCAATCTTAAATATAATTAACATTTTCGTAACAATATAATTATTATATATTAATTTGCGCCCATATATACTATGCCAATCAATATTTTGAATATTGTTATTTATTTCGGCGTAATCTCCTTTTGTAAACAAATAAGTAGTTTTAGATGCTGCTTTCAAATAAGGTTACTTGAATGATATTAATTTCACAGCGAGGGCTTTGTGGTGAGGGTCAATGGGTACTAGCGTGTCGTCACATTCAGATACGCATGTGGAGTCGTTTGATAGGACTAGGTCGAGAACTCTACCATAACTGTTCGACACGTGATTAAATTGTTGTAAATTGTGATAGTGTAACGTGTCAATCAGGTTTTGCTCATCGGTGGTCTTCGCATTAACAGGTGATAATGAGTTATCACCCGTGTTTCGGTGCCACGATATTCCACTCATATTAAAGTCACCTAGTATTAAAAATGTATCATTTGCGTGGTTTGTTATAATTTCATCCAATTTAGATATATAATTGTTAAGTTGACATGAAAATGTGAGCCCGCAGTTTTGTTTACACATGTATACTACTCCTATATATATATTTGATCGATGTCTGTGGTTATTAGTATTTGTAGTTATTTCAATCCAAAGATCCTCCGCTGTGGAATTAAAACCAGGCATTACATTGACAGGGATGTCTTTCCGCACTGCTATTAAAAGTCCCCGCCGAGGGTTTGATTCGTAAGCTCGTAGTTTCTGGCGCGACGCCACACTACGTATCTGTTGTCAAACAACTCTGAATCGCTAATACTAAAAGTTAACCACGTTTCTGTTAAAACTACGATATCATAGGAATTTAGACAGAGATTTCTATAGAAAAGAGATGTCTTCGAGTGAAGACCTCGTACATTTTGATAAAAAATTGTTATATCAGTATTATTATTATAGATATTAGCCATTAGTAAAATCTGGACATATAAACACAATTAACCATATTTGAAATGAGTAATAATAAAGCAACAACGAAATCATCAACTAAATCTTCCAAATAAGAACTAAAATATCGTGCAAAATAATAAACCATAATCCAACAAAACCAAGCAATATTGAAGCGAAGACACAGCAATATAAAACGTGCATTTTATTAGACCTCTAATTCCGTTTGATTAGAAATAATAGTGTGCCAATAAGTGCGAGTGAGATAGTTGTAGAAATTGTATTTTTAGTTTAAGTTGAGCAGGCCACCAGGTGCAGGTGCGAGCGCAGGTGTTTATTCGCGGTGACGTCACACTTTATAAAGCAGGGATGCTCAATCTTTTACATGCAATTAGGTTAAGGAATATAAAATTGTGGTAGTTTATAGTGGAAAAAGTTATTAGAGTATTAACATATAAGGACATTAAGCGTAATGCGGTTTAGTAACAATTATATATTAACATGCTTAGCTAGCTTATTACTATAGCTTATGCAATTTTGTTTAAATCCTGAACCTTATTTATTATGAATGTGTGAGATGTATTATTCTTACGTACATGGATTTTGCCATACTTCACCCAGACGAACTCGAAGGCGTTTTGCTTCACAGCTTCTTTTGTTTTATTCAGCAGCATTTTTGTATCGGCACTTAGATGATCGTTGACATATACTTTCTTCGGTGAGTTAAGATATTCTAAATCTTCTGCTTTCAGGGACTTCCGTGCTCGTGCAGATGCGACAAATTCTTTTTTGACATATCTATTTATAAAACTGACGATAATCGGTTTGTCCTTGGAGTTGTATGCAAGTATTCTAGACAAATAGTTAATTTGGGGTCTTGGGATTTCGTAACCGACCTTGGTACAAATTTTGTCGATTATGTTAAATAGGTTTTCGTCTTTTTCTTGAAGTATGCATTTTATTTCTACGTTGTTTAGGCAGGATCTTTGATCCGCATTTGAGATATGTAATTTGAGTACTCTCAGTTCACTTTCTAATGTTGCCCACCTGCCTTCTATATCTTCTATTTTTTTCTCTGCTTTGAGCATCCTACCGTTGAACTCGTCTATCTTGTTGCTGATGAATTGATAGGAAGATTTGAGGTCCCAAAATTTTCTCTCGCATGTTCCTGACATCTTCGGCAATCTTAGGTATAGTAGTAAGTTGTACCTTGATCTCCCGGATCTCGTTCATGATACTTTGAAGAGTATCAGACTGCTGCAGAGGAGATGACGCTATGCACGATGTGCACTTCCAGGACGACCTGCGAACTGCACCTAGTCTTCTCCATGCTGATTATGTTATATTAGCACACTCGAAGTCGTAATGCTTGCTACAACTGAACTCCGTTAGTGAACTGGTAATCACATACGGTACACTTCATCTTTATTAATTAGTAATTTAACTTGACTAATCTTGAAAAAAATGTTGACGATATATGAAAGTTTTTATTTTAGCGTGAATACGTGTTGTTCGAACAGTGACCACGCGCCGAATGATGCTATGTCTATATCCCAACAAACGTGTTCTTGTCTGTCAAGGTCTCCGTTAAGTGTTTATCAAGCGTGTCCGCAATAAACTAGAACTGCGTTCAGCTTCAACGTCTTCATCCCCTAAATATCTTAGATTTTATGTTCCTCAGCGTAGTATTGGGGTTTAGTAGATACATAGCTGATTGTAGGTAGTTGTAGTTGTTGTATTAGATAAAAGGTCATGTAGTGTTATGGCTCCAAGCCAGTGTACAACTTGTCCTATCAAATCTATGTGAGGCCGATGTCCTGCAGTGGACGTATCTGGGCTGATATAATGTTAGCGTGCTTCCAAGGGCACGTAAAGCCGGTTCTTGTCTCACATTGTTCACAACCGAAAATTGTTAGCAGCATGCAGCAAAGACTAAGTACGCCAAGAATCGCGTTTTGAATAGCTGTAAGTCCTCACCATGATATTATGCCAACTATATTAAAAAGCAACTCAAAACTTCAAATTATTTTATGCCCATACAGCCCAGTCTAAAAATGAACTCTATTAAAACACGTAATACAATTTTTTTTTTAATTTTTCCTGTATCCCCGAAGGGGTAGGCAGAGGTGTAATATTACACCCAGATTTCGCCAGGAATTGTTAGGTCCCACGTAATAGGGGGCGAGCCTATTGCCATACCGGGCACATTACCAGACCCAGGGCTGCTACTGAGAATATCCTAACGGAAAAACCCAATAACACTTTGCCCGACCCGGGAATCAAACCCGAGACCTCTCACTCCCACGCGCACATTTATGCCGCGAGACCAACGAGGCAGTTTTCAAATTTAATATCAGCATTAATTCTTTCATAATTTCCCGTAACAAATGAAGTAGTTAACATTCATCTCAAACGCGTGTAAAATTAAAAACGCGGGCAACGTTGAGGCACAGTCGTACCGCTAAATCGACTACATTACCCGCGGATAAAGCTTCAATAATCAGAGATGTGCGGGGCAGCGGAGAGTTCAGCGAAAAAATAAAAAAAACATCCTGCAATCAAATCCCTTGCGCTGAGCGGAAAGAAAATATGATATTGATGGTTGGTTTCCTCAAGTCAACTGCTCACGATGCGTGATATTTCAGGTTTATCACCGACAGTCACGCACCGCACATGAAGGCTTTCTATAGATGCGGCTCCGCTTGTGTGAGTGATATGCGAAGCAATTTAAGTCAGCAGTTGATTCGTTGCGGATCCGACGCACTGCTTCGGACGCATCTGATACATGAGATCATTTCACGGTGCGTGAAGTTAGCTTCATACACCGCTCAGCTATCTCACTCATTTGCAATGTATTCGCAGCTTTATTATCGGTGTCCGGGCACTGCGGGCCTACCCGCCCACCCGGGGTAACATTGTTGCCGAAACCTGCGGGCCTAGCGCAGGATAATGTGTGACAAAATTTGGCTTGTGGCTTTTAGAGATCATTGCGAAAATGTTATCTGGTTGATTCAGAGGGATGAATATTGTTTTTGTCTAAAAGCAATGCTATTTGAATGATGTAGTTGTATTTGCGAATGTAATGTAAAAGTAAAAAGAAATAAGGTGAATAGCAACGCGTTGATACTAATATGATAATAATAAAACTATTGGGTAATAGGTAAAAACTAGAAACTCTGGTCACTTAAGAGCGTTTACACCTTACGGCTTTTCATACAAACTTTCAAGTCCTTATTTTTCGAAATGAATGAACCGATTTTAATGACACTTCATACACATAAGCAGGATACATAGGTCTAAAAAGTTGGTTGAAAATATTAAAAAAAAATGTGTTACAGCTAAATTAGGCCGATTTTATATATTATATTTCAAATTATCTTTTTTTTTAAAAGATATTTCGGAAATATTTTCAACTAACTTTTTAGACCTATGTATCCTGCTTATGTGTATGAAGTTTCATTAAAATCGGTTCATTCATTTCGAAAAATAAGGACTTGAAAGTTTGTATGAAAAGCCGTAAGGTGTAAACACTCTTAAGGTGACGCTTGGCGCTTTCTACATAAAACATTCAATTGAAAATAGACTACATAAATATTATCTAGTAGTAAGGTACAAAACCTTATTATTTATCTACTTTCAGCTCATGACGCCAAAAAATATCACGAGTATTGTCTTGTCACAATCCCATGGTAGGTCTGGGCCTCCCATCGTACTGCGTTGCGCCGTGGCGAGGTACCGCGCCCCGGTGCCGCCAGCATCGCCCTCTGTTCATTACGTTAATTTCTAATTGTACCGGCGCAAATGTAATGTAGGCTAATTTAACAATTCTGTTTTTGTACGTCATCTGTCATTTCCGTAAAAAGCTCGCAAAGTTTATTAAAAAGACCGTTTCAGTTTGTGAAAGGGTAGATAGTATTCATTTATTTATGGTAAATAAGGAGGGAACGGAGATAGGGTAAGGTTGCAGTTCGCTGATGACGTAATTAGCGTCGAAGATAAGGATGGGCTTATCTTCATTGATCGGCCACTGTTCCAGTTTAGGGCTAAAGGTGCTCGGTCATTGGGACGTGACTGCGATTACGGACCGCGGTACCACTAAAAGTTTGATTAAAAGTTGATAGGACCGTCTCAACTTTTAACCACAGGCTTTTAGATGGCTCTTTGGGCTAGTGTTTATGGCATGGCATATTGTGGTCATCTCTAGGTGTTGTCTATCTATATGTTCAGCTATCTTTAAAAATATTCTACAGGATTATTTTTATATCACGTTTACTTATTTATACTTTAGGTGGCCTTCTTTGTCTCTAGACTGAAATCTTCTAGACTCCTAATACTTTTGATGCGAATGATTCTAATGGTTCATCACATCTTTTATAAATCTTTCTGAATGTGGCACATTAAGATTTTTATGGTATTTCTGCCTGGTTTCAAACAATGCAAGCTAAGCAGTGGGGCTAGATTATTGTTGCAATAAGCACAATGTGTAACCAATTTCATAATCTCATATATTAATTACAATATGTTGCGACATGTTTAGTTTCAATCATCCGCTTTAATAAATATTAGCACTACTCATTAGTGTATACCAAAGCTATAAATCAAATTATTTAAAAGCTTTATTTTAATGCAATGTTTTTTATTTTAATTTAATGGTTTAAAACCTATACAACTGGTAATATTCAGGGTATCACCAGACCCTCCCTCCCTGTGGGATCTCCACCTTGTCGTTGTGGGGAGGCTCAGTAACCGTGGGTTTGAGGTACACCCACGGTGAAGCTAAGCGGGATCCCGGGAGGGGACGCTCCACGTGGGCTTGAGTGAGGCCTGCGTAGGATGCGTCCAAAGTGCGGGTGCGGGGGACAGTTCTGTCTGTCCCTTGCAGTCGGGTGCGGTCGCGGGAGGAGAGGCGTGTCGGTGTTGCGTTGCCGCGTGCCCTATCTCCCGCGACCAAATGGGGGCGCACCATTGTTGCGTCGCAGTGGGGCCGCAGAGGAAGAGGAGATGCGGTGTTGCGTTGCCGTCCGCCCTATACTCAGCGGCCGCTGGGTGTTTTGGCGGCGGAGACCAACACCTTCATCCGCCGCCAAGGGGGTTTCGTTCGGGGCCCGCCTGACCATCTGGTGGGCTAATACCCGTCGGGGGGTAGCAAGGAGTGAAACCCTACCCTCTGACACATGGGTACATGAGGAGCATGGGTTGGTTTTTAGTCAGTAAGAGTCTGACAGTCCCCTTCGTCCTTCCCCCCAGGGCGGAGGGACTCTATGAGGATTTTCCAACCCGACACCAAAAACAAAAAAAAACAAAAGGTGTCATCAGACCCATCATGAAGCCGAAGTCTACTCGTTTTACATATCATGCCAAGTCACACTATGAAAAAGAAATACCAGGGAAACTTCTTTTTTTAAGTTAAAACTTTTTCAAGCCCCAGTTAAAATTGCGTGCGTTCAATTCTTGAAATAACTACTTATCCATGGCTGCACAGGACCTCTATAGAACAAATTGGCGGTGAATGCATTGATTTTGTACCTAATTAGAAAAAAAAATATGGTGACTTTGAGCCTCAATATTTTCTGAATCAGTAATTTCCCAGATATGGTATCGGAGTATAAAATATTTGTAATGAATGGTACAACATGGGATTTCAGTTTTCGTTAAGGGTCTTGTTAAACCCTGTATTCACGGTTGTTGTTCTATTTTATGTATTCAGTTAGTCCAGCTTAAGTAGCTTTGGCTTTGCGCTGATGTGTCCGGAGAAGTGATAAGTCAAAATCAGTGATTTTAAACAATATAGGTATAGCAAACAAAACCTTATTATTTGTTTCCAAAATGGGAAACAAGGCGAAACTATTGTAGGGCTGAGCAAAATTTGCGTATCTATGATTCAAATAAATAATTGAGGAAACAGCGCGATGAATTGGTCGTTTTTCAGAAGGCGATTGCGTCCTGCCAAATCTATTTTGGCTCGAGTCTGATCGCGACAAGTGGACGATGGAAGGCGAAGCCTTTGCCAAGCAGTGGGCCATAAAATAGGCTTCTAATAATAATCATGATATAAAGCGTATTTATAAACTTCTCTGTTTATTAGCAACCAATATTAGAGTTATACTAAGCTCCAAAACAAAAATCGCTACAAAGATTGCAAACTGAAATGGGACTGGGCAGGCCATGTTTGCCGCATGCTGGAAGAGCTTTGGACCAAAATCACCTCTAATTGGGTCCCCGAAGGTACTAGGTGACAGCGTGGAAGGCCGAGACGACGATGACGGGACGCACAGGACTCTTACAAGAAGGACTGGCCTGTGCTAGCACAAAACAGAGATCTGTGGGAAAAGGAGAGGGAGGCCTTTGCCCTGCAGTGGGACGCTACATCCTGAAAATAAAATAAAATAATATTAAAGTTATGTTTGAACAATTCAACTCTGAAAATTACTCTTGAATTAAATGTTTATCGTGTCGTTTAGAAAACCATTTAGAAGCGAGTTTCAACATTTTATCCTTTGCCTAAAAACGTAAACCACATAGCTGATTACATACGTTTTCACAAAATTGAAAAAACAGAGTAACTTATTTACATATTTATGGTGTAATGATCCACCTGCCATTATTGTGAGATGAAATCCATTGTCGACACCAGAACATTATAAAACACTGATATAATTTGAAAAAGCGGCGATAGCCGCGTGGTTTAGGTAACGGACTGCCGAGACGATAGTCTCGGGTTCAATCCCCAGTTACCCCAGGCACACACCTCTGACTTTTCGAAGTTATGTGTGCATTGAAAAAGGTTAATTATCGCTCGCTTAATAATGCGCCCGGTAGATGGCAATAGGCTCGCCCCCTAATACATTGGGGCCGAAACATAACTGGCGAAGTGTGGGTGTGTAATACACCTGTCCTCTGCCTACACCTTCGGGTATAAAAGGCGTAAAGTTATGATGTTATGTGAAGTAATTTATTGATTTGTATTCCTGTCGACTCTACGTGGTTTTACATTCTGCAACCGCAGGATGAGCCATAGCATAGCTGTTCTTCTCTGACATAGTTTAAATTCCAGCTGCAATACATTCTAAACATAATGCATACTATTTATAATTTGGATTATGGGGCTTCGTTAAGGAATAAATTCAAGGAAATAAACATTTTAACAGTTGCAAGCCAGTACACTTATTCCAACTTAATATATTTATTCCAAAACAAGGCCTCATACTCAAAGAAAAGTGATATCCACAATTTGAATACTAGAAATAACAGCAAACTAGTAGTGCCGGCTACCCGGCTATAGAAAATAAAAAAAACTTTTCAAGGCTAATGCAATAAAGTGCCAAGCAATATACAAAATTTAAGTTTTAATAAATTCAAAAAGGTTATAAAGCGTTAACTTTATCGAAAAGGGTACTATTCGGTGCTAGATTATATTGAAGACCAAAATGCTTGGGATTAATTTGCTCGGTCCCACAGGCTACTTATGTTTGATTAGTGTTAAGTTTCATGAGGGTGTGAGTTATTGTGTCTATATTATGCTAGTTTAGTACTTTTATATTATTATAAAAAAAACTTATTAATTGACAACAACATTATAGACACACCAGCTCATGTACCTATGAAAAAATCAAGGTAGTTACTAAGTTTTTAAATTGTATAGAATCAAGACGAAGAAAAGAGTGGCCCGGAGTTACTCTTGTCTGATTCTTCTCAGGAGGCTCTACTTTCTGAACTGACATTTTTTTTTCAATGTTCAATTATGTTAATATGCATTTAAAGTTACTTTTTTATTTTTATTTGTATGACCTGACGTGTCCAAAAAATTTTAACTTTTTATGGAAATAAACATATTTGACTTTGAGTTTGATTTATTTAAGAATAAGATAAGAATAAGAATTAAGTTATTTGCACACAATAACATAAATTTTACAGCAAGTGAGAACCAAAGAAATTAGATAAAATACATAAGAAATAAAGTAAGTAGATAAGTAGATACAAAACAAGATGGATGAACAAGATGGGTATGGCTTGGTTCGGTATAATATTGTGGCAAATAGGCCAACAGCTCAGTATTATGTTGCAAAATAAAAATTTGCAACCCTGCTTTTCAGCTGAGGCCTCTGAAGGGCTAGTGGGCTTACTACTTCTACAGTCAGATGGTACTTATTTATGCAATCAGATGGATGGATATAATTGTATTAAGTAAGTAGGTATGTCAGTAATAAAATTTCAAAATAAAATAAAAAAGGTCAACAGATATGATTAAAATAATATAGTTAAAATAGGCCTGTAAAGAGGGCAATTCATAAGTAATTGAAAATTCATAAGTACAAATGGATATAATAATATTAAGCAAGTATGTCAGTAAAAAAAGTAAGTAAAATTTCAAAATAAAATAAAATAGGTCAACAGATATGATTAAAATAACATAATTACAATAGGCCTGTAAAGAGGGCAATGGGGACAAAATTAATACATATTAACAAGCAAATAAAAAGGCTTATTTGACATGTTATATAAAACGTTATTAGACATGTAGTTAGCTAATTACCTCTTATGCCTTTTATTTATTGAGTTGTGCACATGTTTAAGTATATTGCAGCCAAGTGCTGTTTATTTGTTCATTTAAAAGCATTACTTTTAGTTTTAATTTAAAATTCTGTGCACCTTTTAAACTACGTTTTGGTGGTTTATAAGTGATACGTTGGTATAACTAAATATTTTCAAAAACCTGAGATGTAAAAACTTGATATACTGATAGGGTGATGTTAATAGGTACTTATTTATGAATATTACAGATAACTGACGCTACACCATCAATGAACATGACTGTTAACCTGCATCATTTCTGTCCATCCGCGGTTACCTAGAAGAGATCGCTCCACTAGCGATAAGACCGCCAATTGCACACTAGTTTTAAGTTATATATGTACCTATGTAAATACTTTGTTTGTTTTGGTGTTCAATAAAGTGTAATCTATCTATCTATCTATAACACATTTGAGGCCATATGCTAAAGACACGGAGGTTGGTCTGGTAGGTACTTCAGTGAGGCGTAGCAGGAAAAATAAGTAAGAAAGAGAAATGTAAAGTCTTTTTGTACTTTCTTTCTTTTTCTTATTCTAGGCGCAATTTTATCATAGCGTTATCCCGGTTGCAACAGACCTCTGGTCCGTTTACTAGTCTAGCCAGATTTGACTGAATATTAGCTTTTCCATAGAGTTTCGGAGGCGGTATCCCCTATTCCTTCTCCCTCATCCCACTCCTCATCCTATCCCTTTTCCCAGCCCCAGGGGGCGGCACACTTGTGACTCCTGTGGTTTTGCTTGTGTCCATGGGCGGCGGTAATTGCTTACCATCCGGCGATCCGTCTGCTCGTTTGCCGCCTATACTATAAAAAAAAAGAGCAACTGCCTGTCTGACCACCGCAACCCAAAAAGATACTTTGACCGCATGTATTCAAATACCACCTTTATATAAAAACGTTTCTAATAACGCACCTACTATCAAATTATCTCTTCAGTCCCGTAGTTAGGTTGAATGGTAGAGAATGCCTAAGACATTATATCCGCCTAAGTGCCACAATTATTTTATGGTTAAAGAATGTTATGTTTATTTACTCAGAATGATTTTCATAAATATTGTTACTCCATGTCAACAGTGAATAACATGTGTAAGTGTATACAAACATGTAGGCGCTAGCAGGGCTCGCATTTGCTATTTTAGAGGCTGTTAAAATCCGACCATTGCCAGAGCGTCAAAATATTTTATAATGTACTTTGGCATTTAACCAGGCACTCTAGTTGGTTTCGCAGTACGAATTCAGGCATACGCTACTGTATAATTTTGAAACACGTGTAATCTTCAGTTATTTTTTAACAATAAAATATTTACCAACTCGCAATCGTGAAATGATGTTACTGTGATATGTTTTGTCAGATAAGCTTTGTTTGGTAAGGTTGTGAACCTGAATATTTGATTGTAATGAAAATCCCGCCGTACAGCACTTTCTTTAAATTTATAGAGTTCTTAGAACTTGGGCAGTTTTCGATCTTATCAATAGAAAGTTTTGAGCGTATACACATTAATTCACATTATTTTCGAATTTGCGTTCTATCCCGGTAGAAAACCTTAGTAGCGGGATTCCCTACACCACTCAAAATGGAGTACAACTCAAAGTTGTGCGTTTAGCTTGTCACGCGCGCTTGTCAAGCGGTGTCACGAGATGAACAAAGGGTTACGCGATCCAACCAGGCATTCCCAAACAACATTACTTAATCTAACGGTATTATGTTTTTAGTTATATTTGTCTAATATCTATACTATATCATACTTATGTATATTCATTACCCAATTATAAATAAATTTTGAGATAGGTAAATTGGTGAACTAATTAATTTATCCAAATAAAATAATTCATCGCTCATCTAAAAACGTGTGTAATTTTGGCGTTTAGTTAATAAACGCAGTCATGCGACTATTGTTTATGACGTGCGATGTAATATGCCAATAGTTAGAAAGGGTTTTGAAAACAAAGTTGTTTGTTCACTGCCCTCGTCGAGTGACTGGCTCGATCAGCGGGAGCAATTATATCACCTTTTTACTTGTAATATTATTGCACGGGAGCACTGAACATGAGCCTGCTTTAAGCAAGGCAAGGAGGCGGCAAGGCGTGCCTCGGGTCGAGGCAGCCGCTCGACAGACCGAGTAGCTCTCAGACCCGAAGGTTTTTAGGCTTCCGTCAATTTCCTTGTGATTCCATCATGAGATCTTGACTTACTACCGATGGGACCACGTTAGCAGAATACTTATCAAATAATAAGGGCTAGCGCATACATACAATTTTTAATTGAACAAGTATTTTGTTGTGTATCATATGTCTTAAAGAATATATTGAAGCGCACATATACTGTCAACTCGATAGTTGCTCGACAAAAAAGTCAAAAATGCTTATCGATTTGCTTTTGATTTAAAAGTTGGACAACTATCGATCAAGCGCTCAATTTGTATTGCATTGTATTGATGTGCGCAGACCATCGACTAAACAGTCGATCCGCGACTGACCTTGACTACCAATCTCATATAAGGATTTGAAGCGGTGCCACGTCTCTATCTTTGTAAACACCTTGACTCGAGCGTTGCTGAATAAAGAGTGGTCGATTTGAGGAGATAAAAAAATCGATTGTATGCGCACTTCCATCAACTAAACTGTTTGGTTGAGTAGAAATCACGAAAAGTACACAACTCGACGAAACAGTTTAGTCGATGTAACAGTTGTATGTATGCGCTCGGCCTAAAATATACGGAAAAATTGAGAAGCATGCGTCGTAAACACGGCTACTTATCAAGTTAGACACTTTGACCTTGGTAATGTTTTGGCGAACGAAATAAGTGTTAAAATCGTGCTGTGTGGCCATGGAATATGGAACGTAGAACATGGAACGTCCTCCTTTTTTTTAATTTGGTTAAAACTAATCGTCAGTTGTTCAGAACGGCAGCAATTAAAACTAACACTATTAAATTAGTGCCAGGTTCGCAAGCGGTGCAGTTTTTATGAGAAGAATGCTAATAACTGTAATAATTAGTTCAGAGCCGTTCTTTTAAAATTAAACCATTAAGACTGAACTACCGACCGATTTGATCGTCGGCGCACGCGTCATGATTGTTCCAATGGTAGTAGTTTTTATACTTTACTATTATGCTACACGCTGTACTACTTTTCATATAAACTTTCAAATATATTTTTTTAATTATTAAAGAAATACGTTGTTCATGTAATCTGTAGAATACAAAGGTCTACAAATTCAGTTAAAATGGTTTAAAAAGTTGTAGGAAAACTGAAGCTATTTAAAATGTGTCACTGTAGGCAACAAAGCCATCGTGTTTTTCAGTTTTCGAAAATTTCAATTGGATTGTTTTAAATTATTGTCAATAGTTGCATACAATCTACTCGCTTTTACTCGTTCTGAAATTCTTAATTAATGATAAATGAACAAGTACATCAGTGTGATCACTTTGAAAGTAAAGATGAAAAACCAAAACGAGCAGTAAGTATGCGTTTCGATATTCATTTGTATCAGTCCTATTGTTATGTTTGAGAGGTTAATATCAGTCGTGGTAAATGACGTCAGGTGGTGTCGCCGTCTCCGTTTGACATTTAAAGATTCAGAACAGTTACATTGTAGGAGAGATTGGCGTCGCTGCTGTTTATCATAAGTCTCAGCTACATCTTAAACTGTTTCATTCGTGACGCTACGCACTCAATGTAACCCGGTTTTCGCTAAGCGATGTTGAAAAATAAAGGATATTTCCATTTCTTTTTGGTTTCTTTAAATCTGAAAGATTTATTGTATAAAAGTTTACTATTATAGAAAACTATCACAACAAACAATTCTTTATAGGCTAAACTTCTCTTTTGTTAATAAAAATAGAAATGTTGGAGGAACAAGTGTTATTTTTATCGGAAACTCGACAAGTACGACGAGAGGTTTGGATATACACATGAATAAGTGACTTTATTTTGATCTACGATATGATGATTCATTAATTATATAGACTTTATCGTCTACCTTCTTTCATTTAAATTTAACCATTAATCTTACTACTATTATAAATGCAGGAGTTTGTGAGGATGGAAGGATGTTCGTTACTGTTTTACACAAATTTGACCTAATAAATAAAGTATATAACTTATAAGTATTTAACTTTATGAGCTACATTTTGTCGTGATAACTGCCAACCACGTGGCTGAATGGCTGCGGGCGAACTCTAGTATTTGTATAATTTTATAAAATTTTATATTCGGCAACTTTAGGCTAATTAATAATAAGATATATTTATCATAACAAAAGCTGTAACGTTTCTTAACACAATTCAAAGAACAGATTCTTTGTTTTCTTCTAAGCTTATTTTGAAAGCTTTGATGTCAAAAGCAATCACTTATTGCTTAATAACATTAAATTAAAATTGTTTTGCGAAGTCAATATTTTAAGGGCTGGTGACAATAGCAGTTCCGTTACCGAGGTGGGTTCAAAGTGCTCTCTACGTTCCGTTTAAAAAAGGTAATGAGTTCTGTTAAATTGATTGTGACGTAACAAAAACGAACGGGTCATGAAGGAAAAGTAGACGATAACAACACTGAAAAGAAGCATAGAATTTGAAATGAATTTAAAATTTCATCATAAACATACATTCAATGATAATATTATTTAATTTCATCAACTAACTTATTTAAAATAAACATACCCATATATATGCGTTTATAAATTTCTGAAGAAGATCCATCTATCTGAAATTCTTAAATGACAAATTGAGAAAGTACCCGTTCAGTACCCGTTTTAAATTAAGAATAAAAATCTTCAGAATTATAAAAAGCATAATATATTATCATTTTCAATGTAAGACAATGCTACCCCTTAAGCAGTAACTAACGTTTATAAATATCATAAAATTTATTGATTAAGCCTGTTAGCACGGAAGCTTTGCTCATAGAAAAGAGCCTACTTCATAAGCCCTCAATACCCCAATCATCACCGATCTTACTGGTATAGAGTTATTTATCTGCAGTATATTTAGTTGTGGTGTCCTCAGCTGTAACCGAACACTCACTGACTCTGCCTCTTAACACAATATATTTTAAGTACTCGCATCGGTGTACAGAAAACTCATCTCAATATTGATGAGCGGAGCTTGACGTGAAGGCGGTCGAGCAACGACAGTCGCGTCGCGCCTACGTGACGAATTGAAATTGCTACAATATGGAACTCAATAAGCTCCACTATAACACACGTGTGTGTATACGCCTCGAGAAAACCCACCTGAAAATATTCCCGTTATAACGGTAAATATGAATAATTCGAGCATTCTCTGCGGAGCTCGTAGCTTCAAGTTTACGAGGCGGTATCGGGAGCGTAGTGGTATAGTAAAATGGAAAATATTTCATCATTAGGTGGAGGAAAACCGGGTGTTAGTCGGACGGGCGCGGCAGTGCGTGAACACGCGTTTTAATGTTGTTGATGCGCGTAAATCTGGCGAACGAGCGCGTAAAGATGATGGGCAGAACCGCCGCCGCCATCAAGAAGCGCCTTTATTTATCTCTTACGGCGGCAGCTATTTTATAACTGCCTTCAAATAATTCCCCATTTAGAGTTCCCGTGTGGAAAAATAAATCGGTTCGTTAAACAGATGGAATTTGTTTGACAATCAGATCATTTTTCTTCATACGAACTGTTGCTTATTACGTTTCTTTGAAAATAAGTTACCGTCGTTGCTATATTTTACCCATCGCCGAATTAAATTATGTAATAATAGACTAATGGAGAAAATGAAGTGATACTATTCAAGGATAATTATACAGTAAACCTATTGTTTTATTGCGTCAGTATTTTTATAGCATAACGTATCACTGGTGACTGTTTGGTGTGGCAAATGCAGAGAAGAAATGTCCATGGCCGTCACATGAAGATTTTGGGACACTAATTTCCAGGGCGAGTGATCGCCCGTTTAGGAGATTTACACTGGTCGCCCAGATCTCCATATGGAACAGAGCGGGACTTCTTGCTATGGAGAATTTTGAAGCTCGTGTTTACCACAATAAACCACAATAAACCACAAACCTTGCAAGTCGTTAAATCTACCAATGAAGAAGACATCTCCAATTTTGACTGCACGGTTGGCGTAGTGGTTTAAGCGGTCGCCTCGCCGCTTGACGCTGCGCCAACTGTGTGATCCATAAATTATGTTTCGAGTCTGAATGTTCATTGTGTCCGATAGTTGTAAGTTTGTAAAGTCCCCCGCGACGCAGGATTTATTCCTAGTGCGGGAGTGTATTTTTAAAAAGAAAGAATTTGTAGGCAGATGTTCGGTGAGCAGCAATTCAAAATGCCGTGAAACGAGCACAACCGTGCATCGACTCGACACTCTACTTGAGTGATATAATTTTCCAATGAATGTCATCAATTTAGCACAAGAAATAAACTTTTCATGAAACCAGAAACCATTATTTTCATTACATAAAAAATTGCGGCCAAATTCTCTCATTCTCAGTAACGGTTCTTTGGTGAAAGATTGGAAAGATTTTTTTTATATTGTACGTGATTTTAACTTACCTCTTACTATTTGGCATGTGGCTTCTAATAGTACCCAAGATAGTTGGTAGCGCCATCTACCTTCATATCTATAACGAATCGCATCAAGATCAATCGTTCCACGTCTAGTGCGAGCGATACCATATTTCCGTCCCACTCAATCACCCTTTAGCGTATCCATCCACTAGAAGAACCGCTATCCTCTCTATACAGTCCATTTCCCTCTCCAAATCGCCTAGAACCCTACGGTTTCGGTGTAAAGCCGAACCATTTTTTTGATCCATACGAGTCGGATTCATTTACGTTTTATACGTTATACCGCTATACCTAGGCAGTTATAGCACCTAGCTATACTCCTAATATATTCACATAACCGTCACATGGTTATTTCCGCCCGCATCAGTAGGTAAACTTTTATGTAGCTACCTACTTATTAAATTATTATTTCTGCAACTATCATAGTTGTCTTGTAAATCTCATATTTCGAGCATCTTTTAATTCCACAGCGCTAAAGTGTTGCCTACTTAGCCTACTTAGGTAAAATAATAGATACGTTAGATATTCTTATTTTGTTTCGGTCTCATTAGCTTATACTTACGTAAGCATGTCACAACAAAGGAAGTCACGCGTGTCGGAAGACAAAGAGATGACAATCTTAGAAGCAAAACGCAATATTTTATTTGAGCGCATTCAAAATATCTATGAATGCTCAAAAACCGCATCTATGTCTGACAGTAATAGCGAAGCATTTCTCAGTTATTGTATAACAGTAGATAGTATTCGAACAGATTTTCATAAGTTGTTAGACGATTATAACGCAAGATTACTTTCTATCAATCCTGATGAAAAACCGAACTATCAGGCGTATACCTCATTCGAAGATCTTTATTGTATTATTAAGCGTATACAATCGCAATTGGAGGGTAAATGTTCAGCAAAGCCCGTTGCCCGCAAACCGAGATTACCGCCAATCGAGATTATGTCGTTTGACGGAGATATACGAAATTGGCCGTTATTCTATGCGAGTTTTAAGTCTACAGTGCACGATAATGGTTCTCTGACAGATGCTGACAGGTTGTACTATTTAATAGGTAAACTGTCACCGAAAGCCCAGTCCGTATTTGCAGGTGTCACACCCAGTGCTGAGAATTATCAGGTCATATTTCAGTCACTACTTGACAGATATCAGGACACGCGCGTCCTAGCGTCTACGTACTTTGACCAAGCTTTAAATCTCAAACTGTCCGGCAACGCGTCTGTCTCGAATTTCCAGCTGTTTATAGACAACTTTGTTACCGCGGTTAATTCTCTTAGGAATTTAAAATTAGAAGATCTTTCCGACTTTATGTTGCTTCAACTCGCTTTAAAAAAGTTTGACACTGATACAATTCGCGCATTCGAGATGACGGAACGCAATAATAAAATACCTACACTAGATAGTTTTATTTCGTTCATCAAAGATCAGTGTCGAATATTTCATAATACGCAGTCTGGTTCACCTGGCCCGTCTAACACTAACAACAACAAACAAAGGTTGAATAAATCGCGAAATAGTAATAATAACTCAGTCCCTAATCCACAATCTTACGTAACATGTTCGGAATCTAATAGCAATAATTCACTGAAGTGTCTGTGCAGTAATATAGTGCACGACCATTACTATAAGTGTCCCACCTTTAATGATTTAAATCCAATTGCTCGTTTTAAAAGCGTAAAAGATAACAAAGCTTGCATTAATTGCTTAAGCATAAAACATAAAACGAGTAATTGTTCCAGTAGAACGAGATGTCGCTCGTGTAAACAAAAACATCATACACTGTTACATTTCGATAAAAATAACCGGTTGTCAAGTCAAGCCGCTAACCTTGACACACTCACGCCGCAAGTGCAGAACACGGTAGTTGCGCCTTCCACGCCTCGCAATAATGAGATATCGTTGTGTACGACATCCATTGCGCGGGCGGCACGCACGCGCGGACGGCCTTCGCGCGCTTGTAGTGATCAGAGCAGTGCTAGGCCGCCATGTATGGCGTCTAAGACTGTTCTGTTAGCGACAGCGCAAGTTATCATATATGATGTCAATGGGTCGCCGCACATGGTACGTTGTCTGCTAGATAGCGCATCTCAGACCAATCTAATAACATCTGAATGCTTCAAACGCCTCGGATTATGGAATAACTTTAAAAATACTAACTCAAACGTCAAAGGGATAGGCGGATCAGAAAGGCATTGCAGGGGTTCCGTAGATATTAAAATACATTCGCGTTTTGATAGGAATATTAATTTTAACATTTCTTCGCTTATCGTGGAGCGTATCACGGACGCATTGCCGAACGCTAATGTAGACGTAGCATCACTCACTCATCTCGAGTCATTGTCGTTAGCCGACGCGGAGTTTGCGAATCCGGCAGGCATTGATCTTTTGATCGGAGCTTCAATATTTCCGCACTTGCTACTAACTAACATAGTTCGTAGTGAGCGATATGATTTACCGCCCGCTATTGAGACGGTACTTGGGTATGTGATTATGGGTACCGTACCTACGTTACATACTTCTCATTTTATTACGTCTTGTTGTTGTTCTGCTCTTCAAGAGATCAAGGTGGGTGCTATAACTGTGTGTAAGATAAAGCACTAATTAGCTACGTTATGCTATGCTACGCTATGCTACGCTATGCTACGCTATGCTACGCTATGCTACGCTATGCTACGCTATGCTATGCTATGCTACGCTATGCTACGCTATGCTATGCTAAGCTACGCTACGCTACACTATACTATACTACACTTCCGCTTTGTATATAGATGACATTGCCTGTAATGTCATACCCGCTCCGCTAGCAATTTCGCTTTGTGAAGAGCTTATTCAGCTTTTCAAGCGAGGCCAGTTTGATCTTGTCAAATGGACAAGCAACTCTAAGGAGGTTCTCGCACGCATACCAGATTCTCATAAAGCTTCTCCAGACATTGAGTTTGAGAAGTCTGTACCGCATAAGGTTCTCGGTTTACGCTGGGACAAATCCTGCGATAGTTTTCGGTTTGACGTCTCACCGCCAGATGATAAGTGCGCCAAGCGCACTATGCTGTCAACAGTGGCTCGACAATTTTGTACGCCAAGCTCTTGATCAAAGAGCTTTGGCTATCAAAGTGTGAGTGGGATGAAACACCCCCTGACCATATTGTCGCCGCTTGGGGCCAGTTTTGTATTGAGCTTACCGCGCTCAATCAAGTTACTATTCCGCGTCATCTTGGGTTGGTAGATGGATGTACCATCAACTTAACAGGTTTCGCTGACGCCAGCGAGCGTGCTTACGGCGGAGTCGTATATCTGCAAGTCCGCATTGGTTCTAACTACTCGTTGCAGTTAGTTTGTGCCAAGTCTAAGGTCTCGCCTGTTAAAACCATTTCGGTTGCGAGACTGGAGTTGTGCGCGGCCCTTCTGCTGTCTCAGTTGCTCCACAAGGTTCAAGACACAGTTTTGCCCCACCACTCTATTAATAAATATACGCATTTTCCGACTCCAAGGTAGTGCTCGCTTGGATTCATTCTTCTCCTCATCGCTGGCAGACATTTGTCGCCAACCGCGTTAGTAAATTGATTGAACTTGTTCCCGCTACTTGTTTCAATCACGTCGCGGGTTATCGTACTCGTCTTCAGGAAGATTTCTCCATAGATCATATCGACTGGAAGTTTATTCCACCAGCATCACCACATTTCGGTGGATGTTGGGCAAGCATGGTCAAAGTAATTAAAACGCATCTCTTCAAAGTTATAGGTCAACAGATCCTCTCTTACGAAGAGCCTTTAACTGTCCTTGCCCAAGTCGAGGCACTGATCAACTCGCGTCCGCTTCCAACTCAGTGAGATCTAGCCTGAAGTTGGACTTACCTCTTAGTTTAAGTATTTAGTTAGTAGTTTTCGCTATTATTGCGTTTGTAGCTTTCGATAAAGTTAATTTAGATTAATTTTATTGTCATATCGCTGTCTTAGCCTATTGATGGGTTATGCGGTAGTACACCCAACATAGCTAAGTTCAATTTTATTTTTTTTAAAGGCAACCCTTTAGGGCCGGGGGGATATGGTAGCGCCATCTACTTTCATATCTATAACGAATCGCATCAAGGTCAATCGTTCCACGTCTAGTGCGAGCGATACCATATTTCCGTCCCGCTCTATCCCACTCCCTGGAAGAGGCACTGCCTTGCGCCTGATTTGTCGACGCGATCGTGAACGCGAGTGACAGTCTAGAACATTCCGCTCGCTGAGAACGCCGTCTCGATACCGTACCGCGCCGCACCGTTGTATGTGATTTATTACCGCTTCCACCAAGGAAAACCCGCTCGCGAATGGTGAATTGAAGTGAAAACAAGCAGCTGCATCACGAAACCACCAGGAGACTGCCCTACGAAAACGAACAAGGTTGTATAAGGTAAGTGCCCTCCATCCTTGAAATATCCTATACCCAATCCATCTCCTCTTCCCTTATTCCTTTCTAGGCGACCCAGAACTCGCCCTAATACATTCCATTTTCCTGCTCCAAGTCGCCTAGAACCCTACGGTTTCGGTGTAACGCCGAACCAATAGTGTCATCAATAACCGTTTTAATATATTTTTTTTCAATCTACTAGGAGTGTGCAGTGTAATAATTTAAAGAATAATATGAATCGTATCTAATAATAAACATATTTTTATTTGATAATAAATATAAATGTTGTTAAAACTAACTATAACTAAGTGGCTATTTACACATAAATTAAAACAATAATTTCTGTACTTAAATAACTAACAAATAAAAAGAAATACATAAAAAAAAGTAAAAGCAGAATTTAAAGGGCGTCATGGAAATCCTCCACATCGCCATCAATTGGAAGCGTGCCCAGAATGCTGGCAGCATTGCCACGTTGTATGGCAATGCTGATCTTTTGTGCCAAATACAGGCCAGCCTTCTGGTCACGCGAGGTGTCAACAAGTCTCTTTGAAAGATCTCTAAAAAGAGATCTCGCACTTGGACCCCATGGTCCCAACGTTTCAACTCCAAACGGCTCAAATACATAATCCCCTACTAGATTGATGTATTTGCGCCTTTTGAGAGTCTCCGCTGAAGCAGCAGCAGCGCCCGCACAACCCGCTGTGCTAGGAAGATGAGATGGCGCAAGGGTGTCGACACATGTTGCGTCCCACACCAAAGGCCTACCCAGTTTCCATGGCAGTAAAGACATACCGTCTGGTCTCTTACCATTGTCGCGTGCCAAGCCCTGAGGTTCAAGTTGGGCTGGAACGCCAGCGGTGACAAGAACCCGACGAAGTATGTCATTGAGGTTGGCGTATCGTGAAATACGACCTGCGCTCCTGCTACATGACAGACCATGGTGACCAAGGCTGTTGACAGCCTCTCCACAGTGACAGCGATGTGGAGAAACACATGGCGCACCTAAACGAAGGCAAGAAGCAATGCGGAAGGTCGTATCGTCCAACATGGTACCTATGTTGGACGATGGCAGTGCCTGAAGCCGAAGCCCTGACTCCCACTCTCCCGCAGCCAGCAAACGAGCACGCTCTGTAGCATTGGACGACGTACTTAAGAGATTTTCTCGTACCACGCTGCAAAGCGGCCCGTCCCACTGCCTCTGAGAATCGTATCTTGGATTTATTTATTACCAACGACATAAATTGTAAATGTGAACCAGTTCATAACGTATTAGTGCCCATCGTTCCGCTACAACTTCCTTTTTATGTCTTGATTACATGTAATGTTTCAACTAAGCCCTTAAAAACGACACCTACATCTAAATATTGTTACTTAGAAGGTAATTAATACACTTATTAATCTTAATAGTATTTAAAATCCTTGCGTTACTAACTGACTGACAGACACGCTACAGCCGAAACTATTGGACGCAGGAAGCTGAAATTTGGCATGTATGTTCCTTGGGGACCGTAGGGGTGCACTAAGAAGGGATTACCCGAAATTCCCACGGGATCGGCCAAAACGGATAAATTAAAAAAAAAATGCGTCTGCATTTTTTTGGATTTTATTTTTTTGGATCCGTGTGGTGATGGATTAAGAATACGGAATGTCACCACCCCATATCATCCCATGGGTGTCGTAAAAGCCGACAGAGGGAGTATATTATGCAGAGAACAACACTGCAAGAGAAAAAAAACTTGATACAAACCCTATACCAATCTGTTTGGCCAGTGTGGTATAGTAGGCCAATTCCTCCTTTCAAAGGAGAGGCCTAGTCTAGCAGTGGACTGTTAAAGGCTGATGATGATGATATGAACAAAGAGGGTTTGGAGTGGATCTAGAATCTTTACCATTTAATGAAAATTGTAATTTCATCTTATCAAATTTTTATACTTCGAAGGAACTTATAGTAAAAGAACTTAAACTTTTAGATGTTACTAAGGGTCCAGGGCCGGATGGTCTGACACCGTTCTTCTAAAAGTCTATTGCTGATACCATTGCACTGCCTTTACATATATTGTACAACAATAGTTTACGTGAAGGTTTAGTTCCTGAAATTTGGAAGTTGGCTAATGTGATACCTGTGTTTAAAAGTGGCAATAGGAATGACGTCAGCAACTGCCGTCCAATTTCACTATCATCAACCCAATCAAAAGTCTTGGAACGTCTAATACATAACCACATTTATCCTTATTTACACAAAATAATAATTGCAGAGCAACACGGGTTTGTAAAGAATCAGAGGAAATTTGCTACGATGGTGAATCGCTCACAAAGAGTTGTTATCAATGGGCTTACTTCCGACAATATTGTAAAGGTAACTTCAGGCGTGGTGCAAGGCTCTATTTTAGGTCCTCTGCTCTTTGTATTATTTATTAATGATATAAATCGTGGGTATAATGGAAGAACTAAATAACTCAGATTTAGGCCAAATTGACCTTTTACCATTTTCGTGAATCCCAAAATGTGCCGCATCTTTTGGTCTAACAAACATTCTTATATCTTAACCCAGTCAAAAAATAATGCCATTTTTGTGTTTCAATTGTAGAAATAGATATGTATAAATGAACATTAAATATTAGTAGAAAAATTACTAACTCTGTAAATAAATGAACAACTGTGACTTCTGATCACTTGAGTATGAAATGAATTAGCTAAATTGAGTTATTCAGTTCCTCGGCGCACGAAAATATTTTAATGCAACTAAGTTGCATTAAAATATTTTCGTGCGAGTTGAAAGAAAATTAAACAACTTGAGTTATTTAATTCGGACATTAATGAGCGTTCTTTCGTTTTAAAATAAGTATTTTTATTTATTTCTTCTTCGAAAAAATATAAATTTATAAGAGATTCCAATCAAATAAATGTCAATAGGTGAAATTATTTAATATTTCTATTTATAGTATACGCACGTAAGCAAAGTTATCGTGAAATTCAGTAGTACAAATAAGTGCAAAATAATGTAAACCTATAGATCAACCATTCTCAAAGTGTGCTCCGCGGAGTGCCAGGACTCCACGAAACATCTCTAGAGACTCCTTGACAATTTTACTCCAATTAAAATAAAATTACTTAAATATAACTAAATCACTAGGTAGCAGAATACAGCAAAATGATTTAGATTAACTCACTGCAACTTAAAGTACTAGTACGTGCTTTATGCCATGTTTTTACCGGCGATTTATGACAATCGGATAATTATAGTATAAACAGATATACTATTATTAGACATATTATGATACTAAGGTAGGCAGCGATAGCCTAGTAGAGTTATAAACAGACTGCCATTCACAGGGCTCAGGTTAGAATTCTAGACAGTAATTTTTCGAAGTAATGTGATTGAATTGTTAATTATGGATTGCCTCGTGCCTCAGAGAGCAGCTCTTTAAGACTAGGTGGTGTGAACACCCCCCTACTTTTTTCCGACATCAATATTTGATGTCTTCCAGCCACCGGTGCAGGCTAGGTTTCTTAAAGTCTTTAGTACCGTGGGCCAAATCCATATAGAGCATACTTTTTCATAGGTTATTTAGAAATCCGAAGAGTAAAACCGGCCGCTGTGGCTGGCTTTTGTGGATTACGAAAATGCCTTCAACTCCATTGAAACTGGGCTGTCCTGCAATGCACTGCCTAGACTACATGTCTCTCGGAGAGCTATGAAAAGGGCATTGCTAGGGATTTAGAAGAAGTAGTTAATATATTTTTAATAATAATAATAATATTCTACCACATACACACATCACCATCTAGTCCCAAACTAAGCAGAGCTTGTACTATGGATACTAGATAATGGGTAAACATACATATATACTTTTTTTTTGTAAATACATACATATTATACATAGAAACACCCAGACCAAGACAAACACCCATGTTCATGCACATTTGTTTGACCATTATACGCCCCCGTCCTATTATGAAAGCCTACAGGTGAGAAAATATGTCACGAGATAGCAAGCAAGGCGTGACGTGGCACACTGATACTCCGAAGAGGTAGACAGAAGTTGTTATTATTACACCCACATTTAGCCATGTCATGCATTTTTAGGTCCTACGTAAAAAATTACGTTGCCGGGCACATTGCCAGACTTCGTTCTACTACTGAGAATTCCGTGTCTATGTGGTGACGGATTAAGAATACGGATTGTCACCACCCCATATCATCCCATGGGTGTCGTAAGAGCCGACAGAGGGAGCATATTATGCAGAGAACAGCACTGTAAGAGAAGAAAAACTTGATACAAACCCTATACCAAACCATTTGGCCAGCATGGTATAGTAGGCCAATTCCTCCTTTCAAAGGAGAGGCCTAGTCCAGCAGTGGACTGTGAAAGGCTGATGATGACTGAGAATTCGGAAAAATCATATCCCGGGAATCGAACCCAAGACCTCTCGATCAACAGACGCATAGGTTATTAACTGGGCCATGGATGCAATCAGCGACAAAATAAATATAAAATATACGACGCGTAACTCATTTTCCACACGTTAAAAAAAAAGAAGGCATCCAACATTTTGAAGGTTACAAAGTACGTAATGAATATTGAAATAAATAAAAAGTCATTCTTCGAACAGTATATTTGTAACTCAAGAATAATTAAATTATAATTTATTTAGTATAATCTTGCTTATATCGCGACGGCCTTCTTAAGCTGACATAGAAATACCGACTACTGTTTACAGATTTGTGCCATCATTTTTGTACACACAATGTGTGGGGATGAAGCTCACGTTACACACAATAGAAGGAACACTGACTGGCGAGCTACCCTTTTAAACCGCAAGACAATGACTCAAAGACTGTTTATCTTCGGACTTATAGGTTTTGCACAGGGGCAAAAAAATCGTATGTGGATATTTAAGCAGAGGCGTAAAAGTCGTTCTTTCATGAATCCCCTACTATAAGCTTAAACAAATGTTCACATTACCGCTTCATACTGAGCTTATTGCTTGACGTAGCAACAATTCTAAACAAGAACTGAATATATCACTCTCGGTGACCTTAGATCATAACCGAACATAATTATAGGTATGTTATACCGACGACCTTGCTACGTTTTATTATAATAAATACTAACTTATCCTTTATCTCATTAACAAAATATTCATTTATAATTACGAGTAACACAACAATCCCATTTAGATAAGTAATAAGTAAAACAATACCAAAGGGTTTAAATCGTATTGTCACGTGACCTTACCCTAATTTCTTTGTTAAAAAGAAATTTCAGAAGAAGTTACTTTGTGCGAAGGAAGTTTTTTTTTTATTTAAATAGATATCTACCGCACTAGAAATTAATCCAGTGATTTTAAAAACATATTACGCCACCCGTACAGTAATATAATCTGGATAAAAAAAGGGCGCTAAAACTGGTTAAAAATACTTAATAACCACTACGTTTATAAAATAACGCATCTCTTATAGACTAGAAACAACTAGAGGAAGCTCGTAGCTATACCCAGACCTTTTTAAATAACTTTTTAAATCCCTTTTTATGGCACCCCTACGCTCTGTAAGAAACTTACATGCCAAATTTCAGCTTATTGCGCTCTCTAGCTTCGGCTGTGGCTTGTTTATTGGTCAGTTAGTAAGCAAGAATTGTATATATACAGATGTTTGAGATCTGAAAATTATATTTGAAGGTAAAGTTAACCATGATACTATTACCTATTAACTACATGATATTTGATCCCTGACATCGCTATTATCAAGTCAAGTCAAAATCCTTTATTCATTTGGGTCACAATGTGACGCTTATGAACGTCAAAATAATAAATTTATAAAATAATTACGTAATGACTCTACATTTACATTTACTGTCACGTTCGCAAAGCAAGGGCGTAGAACCATGAGAAAGAACGGGCGATAAAACTCATGGTCACTCTTTTTCATCGCCAGGTTTTGTATAATACACATAGTTTACATTTTGTAAGATGCTGCAACTGTTACACCTTCTAGAGATCTATCAGAGTTCCTATTTGTCAAATGAATCAGTTGCTATCGTGAAACTTGAATGTACAAACTTTCGGGCTGCTAACATTGCTGCCATCTCACTGTATGAAACATTAGAGCTGCTATTTACAGTAAAACAAAACTTAATGGAACACTACATAACTTTACAGTTCTGATTAAAGAAATTTAGTTATATGCACCGGATTTAAGAAAGCGGCGATAGCCCAGTGGTGTTCGTAACGGGCTGCCAAGACGATGGTCTCGGGTGCGATCCCCAGTTACCCCGGGCACACACCTCTGACTTTTCGAAGTTATATGTGTATTAGAAATGTTAATTATCGCTCGCTTAACAATGTGCCCGGTAGATGGCAATAGGCTCGCCCCCTATTACATTGGGACCGAAACATAACTGGCGAAATGTAGGTGTGTAATACACCTCTGCCTACCCCTTTGGGGATAAAAGCCGTGAAGTTATGTTATGTTATGTTAAGACAGTAAAATCTAAAATAAAGCCAGGAAGCCAAAGGTTATAAATTGGTATAACATATGGTTTACTATTCAACTTCTCAATAAGTGCAGCAACTTGAGCGATTTGGACACCTACTTACTTAAATTAAATGTGAAAAATCTTCGCCACCGATATTTGAGCATGGATTACGCACGGCAAGGTCAGGATGGGTTTGCTATTCAGTAAGATCATAGCAGTCATGTACTGAAATCACATGACCAGTACAAATAAAATAAAACAGACGGTATACAAACATTATATTATAAGGCGATGGTATACTTAGGTACACATCTTTGACATCTTTTACTTCTCAGGAATTACTTATAAGAAAATGCTTCAGGTTTACAAATTTCCTGCAACCAAATCCTCGGGCATTGGTATAGCTAATATTTTTATTATGTATGTGAAAGCGTCAAGAGGGCTCTCGGAGCAGTCTTCGTAGGTTTTCTCCATCGTGGGCGCAATGGCGGCGAGAGATTCAAAATAAAAGCACCACTTTACTTGCAGACGCTGTATTGCTCGAATTGATAACAATTTGGCACGAAATACAATAAAATATGGAGGATAAAACATGATTATGCATTTGTGAACCAATAGTTTAGCACGTGTCCGCCCGATGCGACAGCTGTCAGAATAATGGACGACTGTCACCGCGTTTAGCACCACTTCCTCCTCTATTCGGGGTTACCCGCTCTTAATTTTATTTAACTACTAATTGAGTAATCGATTACAACCATCGGTAAATTAAGTAATAATTTCTAAAGACAAATTTTATGGTTAAATTAAACCTAAGAATCATTCTTAAATAATCAGCGCACCGTCACGGCCGTCCTCACACCCGTTTCACACGTCCTCGTGTGTAACGTTGTCGCCTGTGAACAATAGGTACAGTGATTTACTCTACACTCCTCTTGGCCTTACTGATCAATTAATCGATTATAATTAACTGTTCGTTTCACACGGAATACATTTTACATGTCAAATTTAAATTCATTGAATGTATCATCAAACAATACACACACACTGAAGGGACAAAATCAACTAAATCATTTACGTCGGTTAACGTCTACCACCCAGGCGATGTCACACAGACTTGTAAGTGCCACCCTGGCCAGTCAATGACACACACACTAGTCAACGCCACACAGGCTACGCATTGCCACACATGCCAGTCATTGTCACACAGGCCAATCATTGCCATACAGGCTACTCATTGCCACACAGGCCAATCATTGCCACACCGGCTTGTCAGTCAAGTCACGTCAATTGTTAGCTACTTATTGTTTACACTAATACAAAATAGAAATAAATTACTCACCTGCGCCGTCATTGGCACATTCTACTTCTTCTAGCCAAATTTCTTTAATAAACTACCTTCACTTTCATTGTCAGTTTCGGCCAGATAGGCTTTAGCTATACCAGTTACCAGTCTCCTCAAAACCACATACAGGCCACACACGTATCGCGCCAGCCACCAGGTGGCGCCGGCTATCAGAGCGCGCCGGCCTCCAGGCCGCGCCGGCCATCAGGCCGCGCTAGCCACCAGGATTACCCAAAGAGGAAATAAATCTACCAACAGTATTTCAAAGATTCCTCTCATCGTATACCCACTGAATATAGTATCCGTTCTTTTAGACTAATTCAACGTCCGCACTTCGTCAAGTTTTAAGCGATTATCAAATTCATTAAGAACTTCGCAACTGTACAGAACGTAACTCCCGTCCATACTCTCAATGAGCTATGTTAAAACTGGATTTGACCACTGACAAAAACTAAAACCAAATGCGAACATGGCGAGAACTGATAAGCTACCTTCGAACAAACAGATTTCCTTTGGCTACATAGAGGCAACGACTACAGTTCTGAGATAACCAATCGACAGTCTATGAGTACTTTTAGATTCTCGCAACACGCTCTTGTCATACGACACAGAAACCAGAGGTAGATAATTTTAGCGATCAAAAATCAAATGAGAACTACTTGAGTAGCAGTGTATCCATGATTGCGATCCATAACCACACTTTAATGTACTTCGCTCCTTCGCTCCAGGAATAAAAGAAAATTCAGTAATTCTAGTCGTTCGGCCATTCCTGGCAAAAGTCGGTGGGCAATAAAAGGTACTAAAAAATCAAAATCATCGCAGGTTTTAATGAAAACCTTAACTAACTCTTTCTCTTGAAGCGGACATGTTGAACAACACGCATACTCGTTCAAATAATAAGAAACTCATTAAAATATTGCATTGCTCATACTCTGACATCCATCGTGTCTTCAACATCACGCTATGCAACCTCCATCCGGTTACACAACACTACCCGGATAATAATTTCGAGCGTAAACTTAAACTAGGTTTGTTCAACAGGTTGCTTTAGTTTTCCTTATCACATAGCAGACTATAAGAAAATCTTACTAGGCTGATACTCTAGATGTTAAGTTTACTACCAAGTATCCAATCAGTCTTTTCAGCGTTATAATTTTATCATGGATAGTCTAAATACGAAACATACCCTAACCAAATCATTAGCGATACAGCAACGGACCTTTCGCGTTCAAGATGATGCACAACGTTTGTGATACTATGATAAATGCACTAATGGCTGGCTTGTTTGTGCTCCATCGGAGGCTATGACTAACACAAAAGATTCAGCATAAACTAGGCTAACCAGAAAGGCACTTTGCCGGTCCAACCAACGGCAACGCATGGCTAAACATGCAGCCGCACAAATAGCTTATCCAGTTTATGCAAATCTACACCAACAGAAACGTGGGTACCCCAATATTATCACAACAACGACTAACAAAGTACCCATTTAATGAAAATGAGGTTAAGCATACAATGATCACTAACGATCACTAACCTAGTTCTACCTACAGTGAAAATTAAAATCGCTGAACCTGACTATCGTAACGCACTACGATGATAATTCAATCATTTTCTTCTACGTCTGATAATCGAGTTTAACAGCTTCTACTAGAAAAGCTCTTAAACGTCCTAAGCATAACTTGGAATTGGCCAGAGAACTCGGGGCACACACAGTAGGTAATTTTCACAGGTAAAATCATTGAATTTAATTTTACTTGTGGTGCCATCTAATAATCATGAGTAAGAAACATTTTAATGTGCCATGTAAAAAATTATGCACACAAAGAAGCAGGTGTAATTGCAACACCGAGATCGTCTGTACAACTCAGAATTACAACGAGTAACAGTGTGACGTCGTGCCCCGGCGCCCGCGAGCCTCGCTACGAGTGACGCACAGCAGTGGGGCGCCCCGGTCGCCCCCCTCCTCCTCGCCGGCCTTATATATACCGGGGACACACGTGGTTTGGCCCTTTTTGCTCCGGGACAACACGACCAAAGCTGAGTACCCTATCTGAAGACCTGTGAAGTGCCAACAACGTCGCTCACGCCCTGGATAATAGTCTCTTCTGTGTATGTGTATAACTGGAATTATAACGCGAGTTTAAACTTTCCTGGTGATATTTTTTATTTATTTCCCGTAAGCCAACCTAATTATCTCTCTTTAATTGCTCGGCGAGTGATCGATCCCGGCTACCCCGTGGAAATCAATCACTCGTGCGACATTGGCGCCCAATAGAATTTTTAATTATATTTTTAAAACGTAAGTTGGCACTTTACAGGTGAGTGAAATAATTTCTTTTTCTCTTGTATATTTTTCTCCTGTGTGTGCATATATTCTGGTGTGGTGAATTGCGTACAGGTACAGTTTCTATCTATTTTGGTTGGCCATAAGCAATTTAACTGTGTAAATAACATAACGGTGATTTAATTAACGTCGGTCTAAAATCACGTTTCACCGCGGGCAGCGTGTCGAGTCGCCAAACGGTTCTAACCGCTTAGCCGTTGAACTAGCGAGCCTCGTGTTCGCGAAAAAATATTGTGATTCAACCTTTGAGTGACCTTTAAGAATTTTTTTTTTAATCCTTTACCAATCATCACACCATTGTATAATTTAGTGTATTTCAGCTTTTCTTAGCACGGTATTCGATTTTCTGGCGATATTTATTTTTTTTCTAGTGCCGGTGTAAATACTTAGATTTTCTATTATTGTTTTGTAATAATGGCTTACATTATAAATTTCTCATTACTAACTAAAGCGGAATTAGAATATGAGACCACAATACGCGGCGTTTCAAAGCCTGACGATCCCCGCAAACAAATCGCTAAACTTTCAGTTAAAACTCCCTCAGAGGATATATTATCTTCACCCTTCCCACCAGAGGAGGATGTGGCAGAAGTGGAAAAGTCGTTATTAAGATCAAATAAACACTTATCTATGTTGGAAGCAAACTATACTTCCGAGCTTCAACAGAAGGTCGAAACCGTGCTACACCATTGTTTTCATCGACTGAATAGGGTGGATACCGGCAGTCTGGATATAAAAAAAATTGAGTCTGTGTGGAATAAATTTAATGACTTATATGCGAAATTACAATTAATCACGAGCCGTAGTTCGCGGTCGGATTGCTCAGTGGCAGAGGGAAACACTTCCTATAATTACGACCGTAAGCTTTTTTCGGAATTAGGTAAATTCAAATTTAACGGTAAATCATGTGTAAGATCCTTTATCGAAAAAATTGATGAATTTATGTCCTGTAGATCTATTCCTCACGACAAGATGTTGTCTTTCGCTTTTGAAATATTTTCGGGTGACGCATTAGTTTGGTATCGTTCTGTTAAAAATAATGTAAAGACTTGGTTAGAACTTTGCGAACTTTTGAAACGAGATTTTAGTCCGCATAACTACGATTATCGGCTTATGACGGAGATTCATCAGCGCTCACAGAGCGAAAACGAATCAATAACTATTTACGTGGCAAAAATGCACGGTCTGTTTTCGCGACTTAGTTCTCCTATCGCTGATTCGGAGAAGCTAGAAATTTTTCTAAATAATATTAGACCTTGTTACACTAATTGTCTGCTCACTGCAAAGGTTGTTGATGTTGATAGTCTGGTCGAAGTTTGTCGTCTTTTCGAAAATTACCAAAGTCGCAGTAAGCAATTTTCTGAACCCCCTAAAGTTTCAAAGAATACTGTAGCACCTGATCTAGCGTATAATTATCCGTTTTCTAATTTTTCTTCAAACAAAAATGTTTACAATCATAATCAATTCAATAAATATAACTCTGTCGCTGATACATCGAGATACAAGTCTGTACCACAAGTTAACGCCGTATCGAGTACTTCTAATATAAATATTTTTTTTTGCGTGCGTTGTAGATGCAATTCGCACTCATTACGTAATTGCCGTCAACCACACTACCTAATCTGTTTTAAGTGCGGTACAAAGGGTTTCAAGGTGTCAGACTGCCCCAATTGTAAATCTAAGTCGACCCCTACAGTTTCAAAAAACTAGTTAACAAAGATTGTGGAAAATCAAATTATACAACTAATTGTAATAAAACAGAGTGGAATAATTGGTTGGACTTTTTAAAAAAATTCTTTAGTAGCTATCATATATCCTCAATCCGTAATTCTAAAGTAGAATATTTACCTTACGTTACCCTAAAATTAAACGGAATACCTACCACTGGTCTTTTAGATTCTGGATCTTGCGTTACAATTTTAGGTAATAATTAGCATAACTTATTTTTGAAAGACGATGTTTTGGATAAATCGAAACCTTTAAGGTTAATAACAGCTGGCGGCGAACGATTTGAGTCTTTGGGATCGGTGTTTTTACCCTTTGAGTTTCAGGATAAATTGATTAACTTAGACGTTCATGTTGTACCTGGGATTCAAAATTCCCTTATCCTTGGCATGGATTTTTGGCGAAGCTTTGGCCTATTTCCTAACAAATAAGAGTCTGTTTTGATTGTGAACAAGTCTGACGCTCAAGTAATGGAGTTGCAGGCAGTTCCCCCTACACATCTTGTTTCTCATGATCATCTTACAGTCGACCAGAGAGCTACCGCTGACAACATTATTTCTAAATTTACCGATATTTCATACGAGAAGCGGGGTCTCGGTTGCACAAATATTATTTCTCATTCAATTGATACAGGTGACTGCCCCCCTATTCGGCAAAGATTTTATCGCATGTCTCCCGATAAACAAAGAATTTTAATAAAGCATCTTGACGACATGCTCTCAGAGGATGTTGTTGAACGATGTGAAAGCCCGTGGTCAAACCCGGTCATTTTGACCCCTAAGAAGAATGGTGAACTGCGTTTCTGTTTGGACAGTCGTAAATTAAATTCCGTTACAAAAAAAGATGCTTATAGCTTGCCTTATATTTCGGAAATTTTAGATAATCTGAGAGATGCTAAATACTTGTCTAGTTTAGATTTGTCTAAATCTTTTTGGCAAACATTAATTAAAGAAGAGGACCGTTGCAAAACAGCCTTTTATATTCCTACGCGTGGCACATTTCAATTCAAAAGAATGCCCGACGGGCTTACGAATGCGCCAGCTACTCAACAACGATTAGTTGATATTTTATTTTATGGTCCAGAATTTGAAAATAAGGTTTTCTGTTTTATCGATGACATAATCTGTATAACGTCCAGCTTCAACGAGCATATTACTCTTTTATTACGCATTCTTAATAAACTAAAAAGCGCTAATTTAACAATTAATCTCGAAAAATGTCAATTTTTTAGAGATAAACTAAAATATTTAGGCTATGTTGTCGACTCTAGTGGATTGCATCCCGATCCGGATAAAGTAAATTCAATGAAAAATTATCCCACTCCTTCTAATAGAAAAGAAGTACGTCGATTTTTAGGCGCAACCTCGTGGTACAGGCGTTTTATACCGAATTTTAGCTCTATTGCTGCACCTTTAAATAAGTTAACATCTCAAAGTAAAAACGCACCTCAATTCTGTTGGACTACAGAGGCTAATGAGGCGTTTAATAACCTAAAGAATTGTTTGATTTCCTCCTCGGTGTTGGCTTGTCCTGACTACTCGCAACCGTTTGAAATACACTCAGATGCTAGCGATTTTGGTCTTGGCGCGATCCTCTGTCAAAGGTTAAATGGTGAGGAAAGAGTCATAGCGTACTATAGCAAATCACTCACTAAGCAAGAAAAAAATTACAGTGCCACAGAGCGCGAGGCCCTGGCTGTTCTATCTGCTATAGAACACTGGCGTTGTTATGTTGAAAATGGTAAAAAGTTTATTGTTTACACAGATCACGCTGCTTTGAAATGGTTCTTGACCTTAAATAACCCTATTGGCCGGTTAGCCAGATGGGGAGTTCGCTTATCTTCCTATAATTTCGAAATACGTCATCGTCGGGGTTCCGATAACGTTTTACCTGATTTTCTGTCTCGCTCTTTACCCGTTTCTGCTATTGCTAATGATATAAATATAGATATTAATTCTAATCAGAATTTACCAGTTTCTACTGATGATCCTTGGTATTTAAATATCTATAAAGGCTGTTTAAGTTATCCGACTTCCTTTGTTAACTACCAAGTAATAAACAATAAATTGTATTGTTTTAAAAAAAACATTAAACCCTCTCACTAGAGAATTTCAATGGAAAGAGGTTATTCCGTCTGACCAAAGAAATGACATTCTAAGGGAGAATCATTCTTCGCCCACTGCTGGACATCTGGGTATTTTTAAGACATACAAACGTCTCGCACTTAATTACTTTTGGCCTGGTATGTACACCGATGTTGTCAATTTCGTCAGTTCATGTGAACCTTGTATCACCCATAAACACCAAAATCACCCAAATTTAGGTCTAATGGGAAAACCCAAATCATGTCAAAAGCCCTTCCAGACGATTAATATTGATTTGATTGGTCCATTGCCTCCCAGCAGGAAACAAAACACTTTTATATTTGTGGTCAGTTGTTGCTTCTCTAAATATTGTTTACTTTTCCCCATTAAACGGGCAACTGCAGAAGTGATAACAAAAATTCTTGAGGAAAATGTATTTTTGGTGCATGGAATTCCATCTACTATTGTTTTGGATAACGGTAAACAATTTATTAGCGCAACCTTTAAAAGTATGTTGTCAAAATATAAAATTCCAAATTTGCATTTTACACCGTTGTATACTCCCCACGTTAACTCAGTTGAACGTTACAACAAAACCATTATGACAGCTATTTCAACTTTCATAGAATCTGATCATCGAATCTGGGACACTCTAATCACTAAAGTTCAATTCGCCCTTAACTGCGCAGTTAGTGAGTTTACTGGTTATTCTCCTAATTTCCTTGTTTTTGGTAGGGAGGTCATAACATGTGGTTCTCAGTATATTGACAAGGAATTTAATTCCAATATGGTGTTTGAACAACGGGATGGCTATGCCGAAACCTTAGGCTACTTATCTTCTATTTTCGAGAAGGTACATTCAGCTCTGTTGTCGGCCCACCAACGAAATTGTTCATCTTATAATCTTCGCCGTAAACCGGCAGAATTCAATTTCGGTGATATAGTTTGGCGCAGAACGTTTCTACTTAGTGACAAGGATAAATACTTTAGCAAGAAATTGGCGCCTAAATTTATTAAATGTAAGATTGCCTCAAAAAAGTCACCTCTAGTATACAAACTTAACGACATGGCCGGAAAACCTTTAGGCGAATGGCACATCAAGGATTTAAAGTTGATTAATTACAAAGAATAATAAAAGTATAAAAACAACAATGTAAGACGCATATCTATACAAAGTTATAATTACCTACATAATTATTTGTGAAGGCCAACAATGGTTCTTTTGTTTTCGAGTCGAAGCTCACAAGATAATGGATTGTGTTGTGTTAATGATTTATGTAAACATGCTAACATAAAATGAATAAATGTTTCAGTTATAAATTGTAATAAAGTTTATTACATGTAATATTTTTACAAAGAATCTGTTGTTTATCTAACTATCAGTTATGGCTCAGTGGTTAAAAAGTTGTTGTCGGATCGGTCTATGGTTCGATTCTCGCATGTGTATTTTCTTTCCGCAAATCTATTTGTTGAAATGCATCTTGATTGGCGTATTGTTTTTCGCCGTGCCTTGTTCTGAAGTTCTGTTGTTATTCTTAATTCTGTATAAATTCCATAATCAAATTGTTATTATATGTACTTTATAAACATTGAGGGTGATTAACCGCGCGTCGCGAGCTCGGAACAGGCGAATAGTACCTACCATTTAGATCGTACCTACCTGGTTGTCGTTATGACGCAAGCGCGTTCACTCAGCGACGCGCCGATAAATAAATGCCTAACTAATGATTCACCATTGTTTACATTCAAAAGGTGTTTACTGGTCGTGTTGTAGTTATTAATTAGAGCAAAATATTTATTAATTTCTTTCCTTTGACATTGAGCGGTCCGGTCGTGTCTGCGGCTTATATTATTTTTGTTCATCGTTACAAAAAATCTGTTGTTATACCTAACTATATTCAAAAAGTTTACTTATCTAGTGGCAAAGGCCGAACCCAAGATTTTTAAGTCGTAGGGCTAGATCAAGTTTCTTATATCTACAAATCATTATTACCTAATAATTACCCTAAGCGCTTCTCCATAGATTGTTATCTTTAATATTAAGCTACTAGCTGACCCAGCGAACTCCGTATCGCCTTTTTAAGAGTTTTTATTTAATTCCCTTTTTTCCAAGCCCCTTTTCCAAAGTAACTATTGACTTAGCGCTTAATCTCTTATCATTTCAGGGTCTATAAATGACGCAAAAACAAACATAGATTTTTATATAATAAAAAAAATCCCATCCACCATCTTTGATCACGAAATAGATGGTGTTTTTCAATTCCCCATTCCTTAAAATATCGGAGACGATACCCATATCGACTTTAAAAAAAAAACCTGGCCGCCATCTTTGATTTCCTATCCACCATCATTGATCACGAAATAGATGTTGTATTTAGATTCACCATCCCTTAAATCATGCGAGACGATACCCATATTGATTTTTAAAATTTTTCCCATCCGCCATCTTTGATTTCCCATCCGCCATCTTGAATCACGAAATAGATGTTGTATTTGGATTCCCCATCCCTTCAAACATAGGAGACGATACCAATATTGATTTAAAAAAAAAACCCATCCGCCATCTTTGATCACGAAATAGATGGTGTTTTTGAATTCCCCATTCCTTAAAATATCGGAGACGATACCCATATCGACTTTAGAAAAAATCCCGTCCGCCATCTTTGATTTCCTATCCGCCATCTTTGATCACAAAATAGATGTTATATTTAGATTCGCCATCCCTTAAAACATCGGAGACGATAACCATATTGATTTTTTAAAACTTTTTCATCCGCCATCTTTGATTTCTCATCCGCCATCTTTGATCACGAAATAGATGTCGGATTTGGATTCCCCATCCCTTTAAATATCGGCGACGATACCCATATCAACTTTAAAAAAAATCCCATCCGCCATTTTTGATTTCATATCCGCCATCTTTGATCACGAAATAGATGTTGTATTTGGATTCACCATCCCTTAAATCATCAGAGACGATACCTATATTGATTTTTTTAATTTTTCCCATCCGCCATTTTTGATTTCCCATCCGCCATCTTGAATCACGAAATAGATGTTGTATTTGGATTCCCCATCCCTTTAAACATCGGAGACGATACCAATATTGATATTTTAAAATTTTCACATCCACCATCTTTGATTGCCCATCCGCCATCTTTGATCACGAAATAGATGTTGTATTTCGATTCTCCACCCCTTAAAATATCGAAGTCGATACCCATATTGATATTTAAAATTTTCTCATCCGCCACCTTTGATTTCCCGTCCGCCATCTTGGATCACTAAATAAATTTCATATTATTAATCAGCGTCCCGAAAATCTCGAAAACGATGCCCATATAGATTGTATCCTTTTCGTTTTGCCTTTTTTTGCCTTTGACCCAACCCTCCCCCCTTCTCTTTTGACCATTTTCTTATTTTTGCCTGGCCCCTAAAAGTTATGGCGTAATTTTATATAGCCTATAGCCTTTCGGAATAATTGGGCTATCATAGGCAATAACAATTTTTAAAATCCGACTGCTAGTTCCTGAGATTAGCCGACATTATGTTTTAGCCTTTTTAGCCTTTTGCCCGGTCCCCAAGGGTCGAAGCGTTACGTTATATAGCCTATAGCCTTCCGGAATAACTGGGCTATCGTATACAAAAAGAATTTTTCAGATCCGACCGGTAGTTCCTGAGATTAGCGCGTTCAAACAAACAAACAAACAAACAAATAAACAAACAAACAAACAAACTCTTCCGCTTTATTATATTAGTATAGATTACACTGGCCTTGGCATTTACATGTAGGTATGTGTGATGAATTATGAATGATAAATGTTTATGTTCAAATTCAGACTGCCGTTGTACGCGTGGTACGCGTATCCTAATTAGCGTATAGGGTTGTCACTTGTTTAAGGTACTCATGCCCTTGTTTTCTCTAATTTCAGGGAGTATCTTCAGGGCTGCTACGCCCGTTGGGCTAGGGAATTTTCCTTAGGGAAAATCCCGGCCTAACGGGGGGGGTGTGTGACGTCATGCCCCGGCGCCCGCGAGCCTTGTTACGAGTGACGCACAGCAGTGGGGCGCCCCGCTCGCCCCCCTCCTCCTCGCCGGCCTTATATATACCGGGGACACACATGGTTTGGCCCTTTTTGCTCCGGGACAACACGACCAAAGCTGAGTACCCTATCTGAAGACCTGTGAAGTGCCAACAACGTCGCTCACGCCCTGGATAATAGTCTCTTCTGTGTATGTGTATAACTGGAATTATAACGCGAGTTTAAACTTTCCTGGTGATATTTTTTATTTATTTCCCGTAAGCCAACCTAATTATCTCTCTTTAATTGCTCGGCGAGTGATCGATCCCGGCTACCCCGTGGAAATCAATCACTCGTGCGACAACAGTGCCACTTTTTACTTAGGCTCTGATCACGTTTAAAAGCACTCATCTAAACAGCACTGCCGTTCACATGTCTCTTTAATAAATAAAAGCTACAAGCTGTTCTACACAAAATAAGCACAGTCAGAAGCAATAGCTCCGCACAGTCTTACACTATGAACTTAGTATGTGCGATTCGATTAGTTTACCAACTTTAGCGCCGCTGCCCTGCGAAGGATAGTCTAGACCGGAGTTATTGTTCTAGATTTATCAGAAAACCAACCGAAGCTGGGTGTTGGTTCTAAAACCAATATTACAACTGCACTAGAACAATAACTAGCACGTTTCACTCAAACGCACTTGCTTGGAATAATGCAAGTTGGCCTGTACGCTCACTCTCGTTACTATTACAGTCCATAACGTAAGACCAAGACAAGATAATTTATTTGCAAGCAAGCATATGATTACAAGGTTCGTGTGTGCGAGCCACCCTCGCATGAAGAAATAAAAATAATCGCTTTCTTTTTAACCGGCGTATCAAACTCAAAACTTCCGTTCAATATCTACGCTATAGCTAGGTCACTGTGGTAGTCGGACAACAATACGCTAACATAAAATACAGCAAAGGTCGCAATTAGATCGTTCAGTTCTACCTAAATTTTTTTTGTCTTTTCTTCTTTAAGCTATTAAAAATATTATTCATGGGAAACACGACACCGTAAAAGTCAAACGGTTCCACAACTCAATGTCTCGTACAGGAACCGAACCCACAACACTCGGTACGATGTGATGGACATATCACTACAATGATTATGACATTTCCAACTTTAAACGCGTAATGCTTTACAACTACCGTCACTAAGCAAAATTTGCAGCACAAATAAAAAAACACACAGAACAGACAGCATACGCTAGATAGATAATTCTGATTATTGTGCATACGTATATATGTTTCTATAAAATGTTAAAATAATTATATTTTAATATAAAACGTATTATAAATTAGTTTTATAATAAAACATTGTATTTCAATCTGCACGTGGCGACGAAACGTCATATACCAACGTGGTGAGTTGTTTGGTCACTAGTATAAAAGACAGACCGCTACGAAGCGACATTTGGTTGTCTCTCGGCAGTCGAAGTGTGAACATCAGACGAAGAAGTGTTGCCAATTCTAAATAGACAAATTGGTTTGACGTTTGGCAGTTGACACTGTCAAACGGGTAAATAAAGCATAAAATGTGAACAGACTCTGTTCAGTTCCGCCCCGGCAACGGCTTACTAAGGTACAATATAATTCTCACTTTTATATTATTGAGTTTTTACTAATAATGTGTTTCACAATTCTTTATTGCTATTGTGGTATCATTTAGAGTATTTTCAATATAGACAATGTATAGTTAATGTAATAACATAGCTTAGCAATTGTATAATTGATATTGTGGGTGGTTCCGTTAGTTGAGATGTTAAAGTTCAGAACTTGGGGTATCATATATTATAGAATCGAATTTATGCTGAGAAACAAGTCGTGCCTAATATATACATCATGTAGTGAATATTTCAGTGGTAAATATTTAATACACTTATAGTAAATATATCTGTGGTGAATATTACTAAATGAATTATGCTAATATATTGAATTAAGGTAATAGTTACTTTTAAAATATTGAACTACCCACAACCTGGCTATCCGATATGTCTTGATTGTACCGCTTTTATAAACGATAACTATAACTATTTAAAGAATGGCCAAGAGTTTTCTCGCCACGTTCTTTCTCTTGGATCTATGCCCTTGCTTTGCGAACGTGGCGCTAAATGTAGATGTAGAATCAGAACTTTAGATTCTAAAATATACTCTTGTGACAAGCTGAATAAACGAAAGTAAGAATTGATAGTTGTATCTTAGTAAGCCATTGCCGGGGCGGAACTGAACAGACTCTGTTCACATTTTATACTTTATTTACCGGTTTGACAGTGTCAACTGTCAAACGTCAAACCAATTTGTCTATTTAGAACTGGCAACACTTCTTCGTCTGATGTTGACACTTCGACTGCCAAGAGACAACTAACTGTCGCTCCATAGCGGTCTGTCTTTTATACTATTGAACAAACAACTCACGACGTGGGGATATGACTTTTCGTCGCCACGACGTGCAGATTGAAATAAAATGTTTAATTATAAAACTAATTTATTTTAAATTTTATACTAAAAGTATAATTATTTTAACATTTTATAGAAACATATATATGCACAATAATCAGAATTATCTATCACGCTCACCACGGTTGCAGTTGAAAGCTCAGCTGATTCACCAACATAGCGGCGTTAGCAGTCACCTTCGCTCGCGCATTGTGTGCACACTTCATTGTACAATGTCATCCCAGGAAACGACACGGTAGATAGCCAGGTCGAAGCTCCTCCCTTCAAGGCCCGGATTAGTGCGACCACAAGCGGGGCGCAATGCGGGTCTTGATCTTCAATCACATGTCTGCAGTCATCACCCAAGCACGTGCATCCACATCTTGTTGTTCAGGATCAAAGTCCAGTAAACAAAGGCCATGTGACGATGTAAGGTAAAAGCACCTATTAAGGAGGTATTTCGCAACATTTGAAAGTAAGAAACAAAAATAAGCATTTTTAAAGGTGCCAAACAACTTTATCGTCAAAAATGAAACTTACATTTTGTATTGCTGTTGAGTCTGTTTCTTTTCATGATATTTCTTATTTTAAAATTTATTTAAATAGTCCGGTCAATTTTCTCTAATACGGAGGTATAAGTTTGGTCAGAGCCTATTACTGCGGTAGACGGCTCCTAATACGGAGGGTCCAAAATTATATTAATTGAAGTTCCGTACAAGTAATATTTATTAAATAATATAATATATTATTTAAAATGTACAATTTACTTTACTAACATATTATGTTAGTAAAGTAAATTGTACATTTTTCATTCATTGACCATTGATTTGATTACATTCGTAACGTAGTCTCTGGTACATTATATTGTCTCGAGGCGTTGTAAATACTCACACCTTGTCGAATTGATGGAAGTGCTTCAGCCACTTGCGCATTAGTGTAACACTTTCATTATGTGCATATTATCTATAAAAACAAAATAAAAATTACGTAGATTGCATAAACTTAAATAAAATATTTACATTAATTTAAAAGCTTTTATTGCTTTTGGTTTTATCAAAAAAGACATGCATATCAAATAAGAATCCACAAAAAAAGATACAAAACTTTTTATTTATTTATGCAACCCTAATTCTTGTAATTTTATGTTCTATGAATAGGCCCATAATAGGAGATGATACAACCTAATTCAGAATTACCTTGAAATAACTACCACCGTAATAGGAAAACTACTCGTGTTTTTATAATCCTAATTCTGATTCACCAAAATTTCGATATTCAAAAGAGTGTAAATTTTTGGCTCAGATGTGTAAAACTCAAGTCAACAGTTATACAAAATATATGATTTGTAATAAATTAAAATACACCTTCCTATTTTGACCCCTTCTAAGAAACCAACATTTTGTACCCAACAGTTTTCCTATTTAACTAGATTTCTCATTAAGAACACATACCGCAGAATATGGTTTCTAATTTATGAGATTAATAATTATGTCAACTAAACTTGGAACTACTTCAATAAGTTAATAAATTGAAAGTTATACACCATTAAACATGCCCAGTATTTTTCCTATTTCGGAGTTATACCAACGTATTAGGATTAATCTATAAAATAAGCATCGTATTACGGCGGTATTTTATTTATTTTTTGGGTAAAAAACGAATTACAAATATGAAACAAGCTATTTAAATAGTGGGTGTAATAGTAGGAAAATGCTATAAATAATACATAAACCAACTTGAACGGTTTATTAATACGAAAAACTTAGTTTATAAATATTAGTGTACTTACTTTTGTTGTTTCGCGTTTGTATGGAAACGCCTCTCACGTCGATGCCGTTACACAAATTGATTGATCTTGTTGTGTTGTCTATGTGCTATACTTGCAAACGTCAGTTAATACGTGAAGTAATAAATTTTGAGTAAATAGTTTACGTTTTGGTGTACTTAAACTGAATAAAACAGGAATAAAACTTGAAAATAGAAATATCACCGTAATAGGAACCGATTTTGACTACCGCCGTATTAGGAGCTTTTACCTTAGTAGGTATTTTCATGGCTTGCATCAGCGTCACAAATTGCGATTTTGTAGTTCGAACAGGCCCAGCTATTTTTCGTTACTAGCGTCTTCATTTTGAACACGTGGAACGTTGTGGTCCTATCCCAATTCTGATGTGGAAGCGTCAAAAGGGCTCTCGGAGCAGTCTTCGTAGGTTTTCTCCTGCATCGTGGGCGTAATGGCGGCGAGAGATTCAAAATAAAAGCACCACTTTACTTGCACACGCTGTATTGCTCGAATTGATAACAATTTGGCACGAAATACAATAGAATATGGAGGATGAAACACGATTATGAATTTGTGAGCCAATAGTTTAGCACGTGTCCGCCCAGTGCGACAGCTGTCAGAATAATGGATGACTGTCACCGCATTTAGCGCCACCTACTACTCTATTCGGGGTTATCCGCTCTTAATTTTATTTTACTACTAATCGAGTAATCGATTACAACCATCGGTAAATTAAGTAACATTTTCTAAAGACAACTTTTATGGTTAAATTAAACCTAAAAATCATTCTTAAATACATAACATGTATATATTTAAGATAACTAGCCAACAAGATAGTGTGCCTACCTTGTATCGTATCTTTACCTATATAAACAATGTGTGTAATGAATATAATTAGTATCAATTGGTGCACTACAATAAACGCACGTACTTTGGACATCTGCAGTTTCATTGATACTCACCCAATTTAGCTATACGACCATACGTGTACAGTGGTGACCCCGATCTCAAGTTACGCGAATACGACGTTCGAGAATCAAAGTGTGTTCACTGCTCAGACAAAGGATTTGAACCACAATGACTTCTCAGCAGGATAGCCAAATGAAACCAAGTGCAAGCGGGTCAGCAGAAGTAGCTGTTGAGTGCAATGTGACACGTCGTTCACCTGATAGTGCGGACTGGCTGTGTGTTTACCATTTCAAATATCGCCATAGAGCTAGGAAATGTGTAGAACTGTGCGCCTGGCCAAAAACAGACAAGAAGGAAAACTAGATCTGGTGCAATCGGAGGTGGAGATTTGCACCATAGCTCCTGTTCGCCGATTATGTATAACGGATGATAGCAGCGGACTTCGATTTTTAGTAGACACCGGTGCGAACATTTCAGTGCTACCGATAAATAAAAATCGTGTTGCTAGTGCTAAATGTGAGGACTATAAACTTTACGCTGCGAACGGTAGTGAAATTATGACTTATGGTGTTAAGACATTGGACTTAGATTTTAGGTTACGGCGACCATTTCGTTGGTCATTTGTGTTGGCAGAAGTCAAGCAACCCATACTCGGTGCTGATTTCTTAGCCCATTACAAACTTTTAGTGGATATGAACAATAAAAAACTTATCGACTCAGTGACTAATCTAAAAACTATTGCGTCTGTGGCAGTGCAAAGTGAGCCGTCAGTGAGAACAATTGACTGTAAAAACGAGTTTAGTGACATTTTAGACGAATTTCCCAACGTAACGAAACCGATATGTTTCAAGGACGCTCCTTGTCATTCGGTGGTACATCGCATCGAGACTTCGGGCGCAGCAGTATTCGCACGCCCAAGACCTTTACCGCCTGATAAATACTACAAAGTCAAGGCCGAATTTCAACGCATGCAGGAGATGGGGATATGCAGGCCCTCTAAGAGCAACTGGGCGAGCCCTCTTCATGTCGTTACGAAAAAGAACGGCGAGCTAAGACCGTGCGGCGATTACCGCGCACTGAACGCGATCACTAAACCGGACCGATACCCGATACCGCGCATTCAAGATTGTAGTTATTTATTGCACGGGAAGACTATATTTACGAAAATTTACATCCAACGGGCTTACCATAATATTCCCATTCATGAAGAGGACATTCCAAAGACGGCAATAACAACACCATTCGGTTTGTTCGAATTTTTACGACTGGGTTTTGGTTTCCGTACAGCGGCGCAAACATTTCAGCGCTTCATGCAAGATGAAGTGCTACGGAACCTTGACTTCGTGTTCACATACATTGATGACGTCATTATTGCGTCATCAACGGAAAATGAGCATCGACGTCACATACGAGAAGTACTACAGCGATTAGACAAATATGGAATCACAATAAATTAATTCAAGTGTGAATTTGGCAAGTCTGAAATATATTTTTTGGGATATCGTATGTCAAAGGAAGGTATGAAGCCGTTGGACAGTCAAGTAAAGGTCATAACTGAGTTTCCAAGGCCGAAGACAGTTGAGGAACTTCGTCGTTTTCTCGGAATGATAAATTTCTACAGACGACATTTACCTAAAGCTGCAGGAATACAAGCGAAGTTGAACGTGTTTCTTCATGATTCCAAAAAGAAAGATAAGAGTTTGATTCCCTGGACGGACGAAAGTATCGAGGCATTTGAACAGTGTAAACAAAGCTTGAAAAGCGCAGTTACACTGTCATTTCCGTCGCCAGATGCGCCGATCGCTCTCATGACTGACTGTTCCAACACCTGTGCAGTAGCTGTATTGCAGCAAAGAGAAAGCGATGCCTGGAGACCATTGGGATTTTTTTCTACGAAATTGAGCGAAACGCAGCAGCGATACTCGACATATGACAGAGAGTTGTTGGCCATTTACCTTGCTATTAAACACTTTCGAGCATTTATTGAAGGGAGACCTGTTACAGTATATACCGATCACAAGCCCATAGTTTACTCGTTACAGAAAAATACAGTTAGTAAGAATGATACCCCACGGAGAATAAGGCAATTGGACTTGATAATGCAATTTTCTACAGAGATAAGGCATATTTCCGGTATGGAAAATACGGTTGCTGACTGTTTGTCAAGAATATCAGCAATTGACATTTCATCACCGTTAGATTACGACAAGTTAGCCGAAGCACAGGGTCATGATGTCGAGCTACAAAACATTATGAAGTCGAAATCATTAACATTTAAGAAAATATTGATACTTAATTGTAGCAAACCAATACAATGCGAAGTATCATTGAATCGAGCACGCCCATATTTGCCCAAAGAATTTCGTGTATCAGCTTTCAACGCGGTACACGGAATTAGTCACCCGGGCACACGTACGACTAGAAGGATGATGCAAGACAAATATATATGGCAAGGTATGAACAAAGACGTGACGGAATGGGTCAAAGGTTGCGTAGATTGTCAAAAATCAAAAATACAGAGGCATACGGTATCACCCCACGGACATTTTGTATACAGTGACCGATTTGACCATCTGCATGTGGATATCGTTGGACCACTTACCTATTGCAATGGCTATCGTTATTTAGTGACTATGGTGGATAGGAAAACGGGATGGCCGGAAGCTTACCCGGCTAAGGATATCACAGCCGAAACAGTAGCGGATATTTTGTACTCCGGATGGATATCGCGATTCGGATGTCCTTTGAACTTAACCACTGATCAAGGCTCTACTTTCTTATCGCAATTGTTCATGCATTTAGCCAAGAGGATGGGCATAAATAAATTTAGGACAACAGCGTATCACTAGCAGTCGAATGGCATCGTGGAAAGATGGCACCGATCCCTCAAGGCTGCACTTATGTGCAGAGGCAAAACGGAACAATGGGTCTCAGAGTTACCAACAGTTCTATTGGGATTAAGAGCGTGTCTGAGAGACGATACGCAAACGAGCGCTGCAGAGATGGTGTTAGGTGAAGCACTGCGATTGCCTGGAGATTTTTTCCAGCCGCTAAGGCAAGAAACCTCCGACAATGTTTTGTTTGTACAAGAACTACGCAGAAAAATATCAGATTTAGGTTCCGTTCTAAGAAAGGAGTTACACCAAGGAAAAATTTTTATTCACCCTGAATTAAAAGATTGCACCCATGTATTTGTGCGCGTGGACAAAGTGTCTAAACCACTAACTCAACCGTATATGAGTCCTTTTAAGGTCATTGAAAAGTCAGAAAAATATTTTAAAATCGTGCAAGCAGATACGCCGAAAGTAGTTAGTATTGATCGATTAAAACCAGCCTATTCGATAGTGGCACAAGAATGCACAGATGCTCCTAAAAAGGCAACGGCGAATGTAAACAATGACACTAAGGTATCGAGATTTGGACGAGTTATTAAACCTGTGGTGCACTATACACTGTGAATACATATCTAAGTGCATAAGATCATTCGAATTAAATGCAATGGGTTCTTCACCTAGTAGAAACACAGAGGAAATAGTTATTGCCCAAAACGGCGCTGGGAATAGTGCCGCCACTGCGCAAACAGAGTCGCAAGCATCCGTATATATGCGACACGAGACATACCTGCTAATTATAATAGCATGTATCCTGATGGCTATATTATATGTTATGTGGCGTTATTGTAAGACCGGGTACGCGCGATACCTGCGTCGGGAACTGCTGGAGTTGCCGAGAATCGAACCGCGGGCTGGTGAGCCGGGCTCTGACAGCCGCCCACCACAGCGCGTCATAGTGTAGTGATAGTGTAAAAACAAACAAAGTGTGATAAAGTGATAACGGTTGCTATACGGTATCGAATAGTTTATCGGAATATGAATAGCGTTTATAGTGTTAGTAGCTGTATGTTTACAATACAGACCGTGTATTATTATGTAACCGAACACCCTATAATAACAATGTAGATAACCTGTGTAACCGAGCTAGGTTTAGATATTAATGATTTTTATTTTATGTAACTGTTTTTATTTTATGTATTGCGTAGACGAATAATTACTTTTATTTTATATAACTTTTTTTTATAAAGGGGGATGTACTGTGCCTACCTTGTATCGTATCTTTACCTATATAAACAATGTGTGTAATGAATATAATTAGTATCAATTGGTGCACTACAATAAACGCACGTACTTTGGACATCTGCAGTTTCATTGATACTCACCCAATTTAGCTACACGACCATACGTGTACAATAGCCATAACTGCATATTACTCGCGGATACGACTGATTCATAGATCCCGACTAGGCGAAGAATTATTCGACTAATGAGTCCGTGGCTGGGAGTTAGTGATAAATCGTCCTACTCGATCTACGTCCGACGACACTGACTCAATCCAAATGAGACAGCGCTGATAATTTATTCGAAACAACTCTTACTTAATTCTCCTCGACCGTCTATAAAACTTTCTAGATAGAGATAAATGGATTCCATATGTTTAATATTTTGACAGTGAATATTCAGCACATCTAGAAATATTTATTTAATATTTTTGTACACACAAAAAAAGGATGGTAGATTTTAGCATTTTCTCCCAGTCTACATTAGAGAGTTGCAGAGATTAAAATGAAATGAAATAAATGTATTTTAAAATTACTTATTTGCATAAATAAATACATACTTAAAGACAAAATCATGATCCTACTGACATAAAAAATCTTTCAAAATGAAACGTTTGAGATAAATTGTTGACGAAGCCGCCATCACGCTTCACATGTGTGATTCCAATGCACGCTAAAAGTCTTCAAGATCATTATTTTCCCCAGAAAATCAGACCGTCTCTTACTTAGAAGGTCTTTTCCTATATTTGATATTGTTTATTGTCTCTCTACTGCTCTGTTACAGCGCTGCTTATTTGTGCAATCCCTCATTGATATTTGTTTGCAGTTTGGCAACGTATAGTGTAATTGTATTGTTATTCTATTTCCCAGAGGAAAAAGAAAATACGTAAAAGTAAATATTATTTGGAGACGTCGTTCAACAAATTTGACAAATTGATACCTATAAACTTATTACTATAAGCTTTATACTTTATTTACTAAATAAAGTTCTAGGAGCTTTACAATTAACTCTATTTAATAAACATCAAAGGATTTATTTTTATTTGCTAGATTACGTTTAGTAGCTTTGAGATAACTAGCTGTCGATTGAAATTGAATTTGTAATTTGAAAGCTAATTGATTGATAATTAAATAGCCCTGTTTTTTATTGATCATTGATTGATTTATTTTAACCTTTTGAATAAATTACAGCTAACAAGTAACATAAGTAAAATAACGATGAAAGCCATTTTAATAATTTCACATACTAAACATTGCTTAATATTCACTACAACGAAACATGAGCGAAATCCAAGAAAATTGTAGGTGCTACCGTTTATTGCGAACATTATTATCATGAATTTTAGCATTTTTATTTTCGCTATTGCGAATTCATATTGCAATACATTTACATAAAATCCGATCACTACCGGTCATCAACCGCGTCGCTTGAACTCATTATCATTATATCATTCATAATTTTCTATCAATTGTATACTTAGTATTAGGACTTTAGGAATAGGTAATAAATATATTATGTAGTCTATCTCCTCGTATCACCACAAAAATTCAATAGGTGTTTGGTACAATACCATACAGTAGGTAAATGCTGAAAATATGTATCGTACTTAGTTAGTACTAGAGGATGCCCGCGGTTACACCCGCGTTATTTAAGGCTACTGTTCCGCTCCCGTCGTTCAAAACGCGATGTCATAATAATATAGAGCCTTCCTCGATGAATGGGCTAACTATGAAAGAATTTTTCAAATCGGACTAGAAGTTCCTGAGATTCAACCAAACAAACTGACAAACAGCTTTATATATTAGCATAAGATATAGTCATAACAGTGTCGACAATTTTATTCAATTCGGTATTTTAATTAATTATGTGAATCATACGTAGATAAATTTATTACATCATATCCTATTGAAATTAGACATGTTTGTTTTAAAAAATATTATATCGATACTAGATATAATATGGCGTCGTGAAGTCTGTAAGGATAGAAGCAAGTGGCGTTCCGTTGTCTCCGCCTACCCCGACGGGAAAAAGGCGTGAGTATGTATGTATATAATATGGTTATTAGTAAGTATTATTTCTAATGATTATCAGGCAATAAATGCCCGTAGCGAAGTAACCTTTGATATATTTTTACAAGGTAAAAAAAACAACGTTGAGTCAGTGAGTTAATAATGTGAGTGAGATTAAAGCACAGGTGAGTCAATAAGTGGCCGATCGTGTAATTTATTCTTATGAGCGTAAGGCTACACTGCCTGCCATTTACTTGTAATATATACGTCGCCGGCAAACCTCGCCTGTTCCATTATATTAAGATTTGCCGCTAAATTTGTTAAATGACTTCATAATTTTGTTGGCGTTTGGTATTTGATAGATATGTTTTGTGTACTGCGCAGATAACTTTTCGTGATGTTATTAGGTATATTATACAAAATATAATAAGTAAATTGGATGGTATATATTAAAAAAGGGTGCGGAAAATGTCGGTTGTTATGGGAAAATAGGACGAGCCTTGCTTGCTGGACGTTGATAGATAGATTGCGATTTATTTATTACTTAAGGATTTTTATTTACTGAAGCTAAAACATCTCAAAAGTGTAAGGTAAGTACTAAAATGTTTTAGTTTTTGACACGTATAGTATGTTTTAACTTTAACAGAACCTTGATATTCCAACGGTTTCATTGTCCATATATTTCACTGGGATTAACAAAATAATAAATAACCCTTTCTTACTATCTCCTCATCAGAACAAAAGCATACCTACTGAGGAAAAGCTATCAACGGTTTGCGGATAGTTCGAAACTATCCGTCCTTTCTTACAACTGTGCCGTAGTTTATTGTTTTATATATTTGACGACCGGTTGGCGCAGCGGGAGTGTAAGCGACTGTTACGCCGAAGGTCGCGGGTTCGATTCCCGCTCAAGTCAAACATTTGTGTGCATGAACATGAATGTTTGTCTTGGTCTGGGTGTTTCTATGTATAATATGTATGTATTTACAAAAAAAAAGTATATCGATGCCTTCCGGGCAAAAGGGGTAAGCGACATTTTTTGCGAAATTGACTTATATATATGGTTAGAATCGGCTTTTTTTTCTGCATCTAATGGTCTAAGTTTCGTGGCTCTAGGACAAACTTTTTGTCGCTTAGGCGGTAAAGGAATTGAGGTTCTAACACTAAGTTTTTCGTCATAAACGACAGTTATTTTTGGTGTATTTTGTATTATGGTGGTTAGATAAAAATAATATTTTAAAATTGTGAGATAAGCATTTTTGGCTTTGGATATGTTTTTCTTTACTTGAACGTCAAGTAGTTTGGGCTGTAAATACTTTTTTGTAAAAAATACATTAGTCAAATTTTACTTGAATCTTTGTGTACCAAACTTTCGGTTAGGATATTAGGGCAGTTCCTTTGGATAAAATATATGTCATTTATTACATTTAGGTCTCATTTCCGTGACTTTATTTGGAGTTTATTTTTATTTTCCCTAGTCACCAAATCAATCATCGAAGGCGCTTAGGATAATTCATCCAAACGAATGTCGCCTTGCATTGTCGCTTACCCTTTTTTTTCTCTCCCAAAAAAAAATATCTAGTATGGTGGTTAGATAACAAGGTAAATCAAAGGTTTGGCTTAGATATGGTCTTAGTGGTTGAATTTATTTATTTGTTAAAAGTTATTTGATAAAAATAATTAACTGTTAATTTTAATGGTTGAAAATATTAGTTAATTTTAATTCTAACAACACACAGGCATAACAAAGTTGATATTGCTAGTCAACATTTGTTTTTGATAATAATGAATGTGATTGGTTGATTTTAAACACCTGAATGACATTCGAATATGTGTTTTAACATTAACTTGCTGAGGTTTAGTGTTACTTTAATATTGTAATCTGATGGAACGAAACACTAATTTCATTAAATATTTTTGTAGAATATTGAGTGATTGAGTAGTGAGATTAGTTGATGTCACGCGTTCTAAGTGCGAGTTACGAAATTAAACTGTTCTGTTTTGATTTTAGCTGACTAGCGTGTTATTGTTATTTTTTATTGTTGTTTGTTACCGAATATTATAGGGAACTAATTAATTATTATCAAAAACAAAATAATATGTTGACTAGGTACTTACGAACGTAGGGAGGTATGGGATAGGTTATGTTAATGCAACATGCATCTTAAAGCAATCACAGTTAAGTGCAAATTTCAACGTAGTGAATTGTTGTACCTAGACGCGTATTTCCCTTTCCGTGTTCAACTGGCGAAATCGGTCTCGCCAAATCCACACGCTTTTGTATTACTACGGAGTTCAACCAACCCGTGCTCAACTCGCGTCAACTGAGCACGTTTTTGCGATCAAGCAACGTTAAAAGAAGGTTGTACAAAATAGTGTGTAAGTGACGCCCGAAGTTGGATTCGCGCGCTTCTCATTGTAATTTGTTTAGGTGAGACTAATTCAAGTAAGTAGGTTATGTTAGGTTGTCACGACTCAATGCCCAATCTCGGGGGGCCAACCGCCTCCTGCCGGAGGCTCTACGAAGGAGTCGTGCAGTCCATGGCCCTTTATGGGGCCCCGATATGGGCGCACGACCTGACGGCCCACAATATCACGGCGCTTCGCGCACCGCAGCGCGCCATGGCCGTCAGGTTGATACGAGGCTACCGCACGGTCTCCTTCGAGACAGCGAGCCTCCTAGCCGGATCACCGCCCTGGGATCTGGAAGCTGAGCTGCTGGCGTCACTCTATACATGGCGCCAGCAAGCCCTGGAGCAGGGCGAGAGACCGGCGCACCGTGACATCGAGGCGCGTCGGTCGGAGCTCCGCCAAGTCCTAGTGGCGGAGTGGAAGGCACGACTTGTGCACCCCAGCGCCGGGCACGCCATGATAGTGGCGGTAAGTCCCGTGGTTGATGAGTGGTTGGAGAGACGTCACGGCGTCCTCACCTTCCGGTTGACTCAAATCCTTACCGGCCATGGTTGTTTTGGCCGGTATTTGTGGAGGATAGGCCGGGAGGAAACGCCCGGATGCCACCATTGTGGCAGCAGCCGCGACCCTGTCGAAGACACGGCGTTGCATACTTTGGCGGAATGCCCAGCCTGGGCATCGCAGCGCCGTGATCTGGTTGCGGCTCTCAATACGGTTGTCCTCTCGCTCCCGGCCGTAGTTCTGTCTATGGTCCGGAGTGAGAGGTCTTGGAACGCCGTCGCCTCTTTCTGCGAAGCAGTCATGCTGAGCAAGGAGGCGGCGGAGCGGGAGAGGGAAATACATCGCCCTCTCCCCAACCGTAGGTCCGGGCGTCGGGGACGTCGAACTAGAGACGACCTCCGACCACCGTAAATTTATTGCCTGCGGACGGTGAGCGCTGGGGCTGCTCCCTGTCCGCCAAAAGGCGGGAGGCGGCGCGTGTCCTCGCCGCCTCCCAAGTAGCTTTGTGAGGTGATGGATGCCAGAAGTTTGATGTATGCAAGAAGTTTGATGGATGATTGCGAGATCATAATGAGACGGGGCCCGCCAACACCAACGGCGGGCCAATCCCGGGCGGGGTCGCGAGAAAGTATGCAAATCGCGGATCGCGTGACCCCGCCAACACACGGGACCCGTAGGGACACCGCGGTGGTTTTTAGTGGGTATGCCCCGAACGCCTTTAGGGGAGAGCCTCCACATACCTCCTCCGCCAGTCCCAAGCCTAGCCGTTCTAATGGCTGGGTTGGCGGAGTTGAGATGACTCATAAGGAGAGTTTTACCACCGTAGTGAACAAAAAAAAAAAAAAAAAAAGGTTATGTTAGGTTCTCTTGTGACCCTTAAAGCAAAAATAGGAGCCCTGCGAAGCAGGGCGCCGTCAACTTCGTGTTTTTTTATTTAAAAATTCGGTCAGTCAAAAAAGTGTTCAGTTCAACTGCACACGATTTTGTTAAACCTTACCCAGCGCCACTTGATCACAAATGCGTGCTCAGTTGACGCGAATTGAACACGGGATCGTAGGATTCCGTAGTAAAACAAAAGCGTGTGGATTTCGCGAGACCGGTGTCGCCAGTTGAACACGGGAAGGGAAATACGCTACCATTATTTCTTGGAAACGAATCCGAGTTGGCGCGTGGCGCGTCGAGCGACGGCCGCGCCGCGCGTCGTCGGTTGAATGAATAGGTTATAATATTTTCATTCAATCGCGTTGATTTTATTTATCATATCATACAGTTGAAATTTTTTATCAGTTAATTTTAATGGTTGATAGTTATATTCACCATCTCTAGTTTGGCGGTTAGCTTACAGAACAATGACAAACAGCGTCGGTTATCTCACTCTTTCGTTCGAACAAAATGTCGTTAGCGTTGCACAGCGAACATTCACCGCGGGCATAAGCACCTCCGTGCTAGCGTGTCCGTTTGGCGCGAAGTTTTTCGAAGGAAATAAAACGGTAAGATTATTTTAACAGACTTTTATATTCATCTATAATTGTGTATTCTAATTAAAAGAAAATTATAACGAGCTATTCAAATACTGTAACGTGTTACCAGTGCAATGTAAAATCCAAATGGCCGTTATGAAAGAACTTGTAAACACAGACCTACTTAGTAAGTACAACTGCCACAGTACTCTAAGACAGTTGCCAAACGCAAAGAAATATGTTTTACCATAATCTAATAATCTGTATGAAACTATAATATGTCGATACATACTTCCAAAGATATTAAATAGTTTACCAGAAGTTATAGCTAATAAATATGTAACAAAACAGCCGTATAAAAACATGTTAAAAAGGTATTTCGTCAACAACATAGATAAGGTACTCATTTCGTTGTAAATATTGTGTCATGATAAATATGAACTCACATTCGCAAAAAAACTCTAGTGGTTTAAACGAATGGTATAAGTGAGACTATTGTAAATTGAAAATTTTGGTCAGTAAATAAAAAATAACAAAAATAGTTATTTTAAGTTTTATAGGTAAGAAGTCATTCTTTTGCTATCTTGTTCAGACAATACTTCTTTCTCTTAGCGTTATCCCAGTTTCAATCTGGGGTCTGCTTACTAGTCTAACCGGATTTGGCTGAATATTAGCTTTTCCACGCAGCGACTGCCTGTCTGACCTCCGCAACCCGAAGGGATAGCGATATTCCATGGTTTAGACTAGTGTCAGTTTAATAAGAAGGTACTGACGCTCAATAACGACTGTCAAAGATCTTCATGACAACCGGGACCGACGGCTTAACGTGCTCTCCGAGGCACGGGACAAGCAATAATTAACAATTCAATACGCACATAACTCCGAAAAGTCATTGGTGCGCGCCGTGGATTCGAACCCGATACCCTCTGCATGGCAGTCTGTTGGTAGGTATATTCACTCGGCTATCGCTGCCATACTGAATGGTTAAATAAGTACCTGCAGTGTTTTTGTTGGCTGGCCTGGCTTAGGATCATAATCAAGGGTTCGAACCCCAGGTTGGGCCAGCAAGGAATTATTGGATTTTTTGAAGAATTCTCAGTAACAGTCAAGAGTTAATCCTGCGACTGATATGACTCTGTTGTGTCGAATTGCCTATAGGACTATGAGAGTGAGATAATAAAAACTGCACGTTTGTTTTGCACATATATTAGCGCACGTTAGTAGGTCCGTCTTTTGCAAATTGTTATTCTGCCTCAAGATTTGTCACCGTGACTGATTTAACATGTGTCATCATCATTGTTTTATCGATTGAGTGAATGGATGGGTGAGTGCGAATGAATGGATACACGGCAAAAGCGATAGTAAGAACCCTCTTTTTGGAGTGGTTGAAGGCCGCCACGGTGTCCTCACCTTCCGCCTGACGCATGTCTTCGTCGGACACGGTTGTTTTAGGTAGTTTCTTTGCTGTGGAGGACTCCCCCGGCAACGGACGTTGCGAGGCGATTTACGGCAACTGTAGACGCGGTAATGCGGACGACGAGGACCAAACGCCTACCGTCATACCTAAAAGTGGTCCTTAAGTACGAAATTTTAAGTTTATATTTTTTTGTCATACCTAGAATGTCAGCATGAATGTATAATGCAAGACTAACTTACAATGAGTAACAATTGCTTTGTTTAATTTTCTAAAATAAAGACTGATTGAGCACAATTTCTCTTTTTTTAAATTCATACCTTAGTCGGTTAGCCTGTTTAAAAACTTATAAAAGTCTAATGTATGTATGTAAGTATGTATGTATAATTTTATAAGAATTAATCACAATGTGCTTTCGCGTTGCATAAAAGAGCTTATATTTTTTTTTATAGATAATTAACTTATAACAATTTTCTTGTTCTTCTGCCATTAACCAATAGCCGGTTATGTCATATTGGCTCCACTTGATGAACGGAAAAAGCGCAGGTATGCTCTTTTTCTTCAACAGAAATAAAATAAATGGTGCAGTTAAATCATTTGGGTTGGAACTCATTAATTGGGTTGTTTTCATTTACGACGTTTTTTCTTGTTAGTATAATTAGGACCATTTGAGGGTAAGCGACAGTAAATTGCGTTAGGAGTGTGATTAGTTTTAATTAACAATGTCGTTTCGTAGAGACCTAATCAAAAACTATATGGTTAAATTTTGAAACTTTTGAAATTTTCTATGATTTTTTTTCACTTATTTTGAACTTTAAACTACTCTCCTGTAAAGTTTGCTAAGTGGCGGTTAGCCTCTTTTGGCCGTAAGGCATCGATATATGTATGTTTATCCATTATCTAGTACCCATAACACAAGCTCTGCTTAGCTTGGGACTAGATGGTGATGTGTGTATGTGGTAGAATATTTTATTATTATTATATTATTATTGTAAACCTACAAAGTAAAGTTAGGGCGTAAACAATAGAGATTTCGTCTTCTATTTGGCAGTTCAATCAACAAACTTTGTCTATTTCTTTCTCTTCGGTAATTTCTAGAATGTTCCAGTTTTGCGTGTTCGCAGTAACATATGTATATAGGATGCTAATAAGTCTGATATTGTATCCTTACGGCGCAGGGCGTAGTTTGCACTGATTAAGTTAGTTTTGTGAGTGGTCCGCAGATGGGCGACGTTGGGCAGAGATTACAGACGGATTACCGAGGATTACACCACTGTGTACTCTCGTATGACTGAATTATTAATGTACGTTTCATTACGACGTACGACATGGTCTTATATAACATAAATTAACGTAATAGAATACGTTGACAAAGGAACAAGGTACAATACATGTTTCGAGAGTATTCAAAGCTTGTGACGGAATAAGGAACGTCTCAATGATGAGTTGAGTGTTCGTTAGACTAAGTTCGTTAGCTCCATTGTTAGGCAATAATGGTCAGGGCGACGGACTGGCTGGACGCTGGACGAACTTATACTGGACTAAGATTACTATTTCATAAGTAACTAGACTTCGCTGGCCCGTCCGCCCTCGGCTACGTTCGCGTGGCATCGGTAATCGGGGCAAAAGGTACCTACTCTATATCACCGAGTCTCTCGCCATAATCAGTATACTGATCCCCGTTATTATACGGAGATTGAAGAGCGTATAATTCGCAGGATCACCTTCTAAATCAGTTCGCTTCCGTTCGCTAGTGACCCAGTTCAGCAGGATTGAACCAATTGAGTCTCGATGTTATTACTACGTATATTGTTACTGCATCCACTATTGCTCTTATTTACGTTAACGCGAATTCTACGCATTGAAAATGTTATCAAGTACTTTCCGCGAAAGAATTTTGGATTGTACAGCGGATTAGTTCTGCCAATGAATACAGATTTACATAGAAGCGCAGTTCTTAATTTCGTTTCAAGATTTCGTGTGCCGTTTCCAAGTGGGGACTGTCTTCAGTTTAGTTCGGAGTTGGCGCCTTTGGCGGCGCTGGCGTCGTTCTCCTTGTCTCTTGCTCTCGTAGTTAAGATACACTTGAGAATGTTCGTCTGTCTTGCTCTCTTAGAGACAGCTGTCTCAGCGCGACTGCCACGCCACTTGAGATTAGAGTCGCTGAAAAATGCGCTTCGATGTAAATATCTGAGCTTTTTGGTTCTACCTACAGGACCGCCTAAATTACTATCAGCTATTTCGACAAAAGGCAACCTACTCTGATAAGAGGCTGTATTACTGCAAAGTTTCATCAAAAACCGTACAGTTGTTTTTGTGTCAAAGAGTCACAAGAATCCATACCTACATCCTTACTAACTATTGCGTTTATAACAGTAGACGGATAAGCTGATTTTTGCTTTTATTATAAAGTTTGTCAGTTTATTTTACACACACTTTATACCCTAGTTTTACCTCCCTAAGGGTGGAATATAAAAAAAAACTTTCATTTACACCTACGCCACAAAACAAATCCACAGACATTTTATTTTTGTAGCTTGAGCGGTTTTTGGCTTTGCAAAGATATTTCAGCTATCATGTCTTTGATATGGTGATATTCCATCCGGTCTAGAAATAGCACGGGCTTCAATGGCCGAAGTCATATTTAGGGTTTATTTAGGATTTATACAGTATCAATACTTTACACTTTCACGATGCTCTTAATAACCATTTATATACTTGATTGGCCTTAAGTCTGTAATTTATAGCTACGATAATTATGTAAGCTTTGTCTGTACTGAGTTAACATAAAGAAATGCTGAATACAAAATTATTCTTCTTCCCTCTCTCTTAGCCTCCCTAGACATATCCCAACAAACATTTTTGTTTATATAGTCAAACCTTTTTATGACCTTGGATCTTATTACTTACTATAAAGTCACAGGAACACTTAGTTTGGGAGTTAGGGTTATTATATTAGTGTAACCTCAATCATTATTAGATGTAAATTAGTCCTAAGGCATTGTGTAAAAGGTTATCTGCATCAATAAAGATTATTATTATTATTATGGTTTACGAATTGTAAAAAGTCTCAGCATATGCTGGTAAATATGATGAACCTATCACGGGCCTAAGCCAAGTAGGTTGGTTCATTGTGTAGCGTTGTCGGTGTCTGTGTGGTGAATGTAAGGAATCGCCGAACTATGGAACATGTATCAATGATAACGGATTTCTGGAGTGATATGAATAAATTCTTATGTAGATCTAATTCTTTTAGTGATGTGTGTAGTGATTTTGGTATGACTCCTGTTGATGAAATGATGATTGGGATTATCTTGACCGTATGTTGGTGCCACATTTGCCGGATTTCATCAGCAAGGGGTATATACTTTTGTATTTTTTCTATGTATTTTTTTCTGACATTTTCTGTGTTGGGTATTGCAATGTCTGTTAAATACGTTATCTTAGAATCTTTCAGTGTTACTACTATATCTGGTCTATTATTTGTGGTGGTTTTGTCTGTTATCATATCCCGATCCCAGTAAAGTTTTATATTTTCATTATTAATCACATTCTTTGGTTTATATTTGTATTAAGGTTCTGTATTATCTAACAACTTATATTTCATTGCCAACTGAGAGTGTATTTGTTTTGCTACATTGTTGTGTCGTTCTGTGTACTGCTTATTGGCTAGAAAACCACATGCTCCGATTATGTGATCAATTGTTTCTTGGCTGTTGTTACATAATCTACATCTGTCTGAAACTATTGTTGGATCTTTTATTATGTATTTCTGATAATTTTTAGTTTTAATTATTTGGTCTTGTATCGCCACCATGAAGCCTTCTGTCTCCTTGTAAACATTTCCTTTGTACAACCATGCATTTGAGGCTTCCTTATCTATAAAATCTTGCTGAGTCTGATTAGGATATTTACCATGTAGTGTTTTTTATTTCCAGCTGTTTAATTTTTGCTCATCCGTTACTATACTGTCCGTAGGTGTATTCCTGTCATTCAGTTTAAGTGGTGTACCTGAAGTCTGTATAACTGTAAGAGCTTTGTGGATGGGGCTATTATTGGCTTTATCTATCATGTATGTACGTATGTTGTGTATCTGTTTGTTGTGTAAATTTTTTATGTCTATAAACTCTCTGGCGCCAGATTTTCTTTTTAGTTTAAAACGTTCAGTTGCTGAATGAATATGATGGACATTGTATTTGTTGCATGTCATGCGTGTAAGTCTATTGAATCGATGTCGATGTCTGTAGCTGTCCATTTTATTATACCGAAAGAATAAGTTAAAACAGGGACTGCGTATGTATTAATCGCTTTGACTGTATTCTTTCCCGATAGCTCTGTCTTAAATATTTTGTTTATTCTTTCAGTATACTTCTTTGTTAGTTCGTCTTTAATTTTACCATGATCTAATCCTATACTCTGAGAATAGCCTAGGTATTTGTAAGTATCTGTTATTGTCATTGTATCTATTAAAGAATTTTGTTGTGACTGTAAAATGTATGCATCTGCTGTGTGATGTATTCCCCGAATGATACTGTTTATCTTACAATTATCTAGGCCGAAATTCATGTTAATGTCAGAACTAAAGTTTTCTGTAATTTGTAAAAGAGTCTTTAACTGCTGCTTATTTGCTCCATATAACTTTATATCGTCCATATATAATAGATGTGTGATTTTTGTGTTGCTTTCTCTGTGTAATATATAACCTTGTTCTGTTCTATTAAGTAGTTGTGATAGTGGGTTTAAAGACATGCGGAACCACAATGGGCTAAGTGAATCTCCCTGAAATATTCCTCGTGCTATTTTTATGGGGCTTGATCGAAGAATGCCCGATTCAGTGTTAATACTGAGTATTGTAGACCACTGTTAACGTTTTGTCAACTTTATACAGCTCTAAAATACGAATCAACCACGTATGAAGGACGCTATCATATGCCTTCTGGTAATCTATATAAGCATAATAGAGATTTCTATGCGCTTGCTTCACTTGATTATGAATTTCTGCGTCGATTGCTAACTGCTCTTTACATCCTTTTGAGCCTTTCTTGCAGCCTTTTTGCTCCTCCGCAATAAAATTATTGGTCGTCAAATGGCTATTGATTTTAGATGATATAACGGATGTGAGTAGTTTGTATAAAGTGGGCAAGCAAGTGATAAGGCGATATTTTGCTGGGTTTTTTGTATCTGAATCCTTGGGTGAAGTCCTTAGTAGAAATGTGTTTGCTTGCGTAAAGAATTTAGGTATGTTGTTTGGGTCCTGAATTATAGAGTTAAAAGCGTATGCTATATGTTTGTGTGTTGTAAAGAAATATTTAATCCAATAATTTTGTATTTTATCCGGGCCGGGTGTTTTCCAGTTAAGTGTCTTTTTTATTGCTAGTTCCATATCTTTCTCGTCTATATTTATTGCAGGCATTTTACTTAGTATTATTATTATTCACTTTATTTATCATACTTCCCATAATTAATTTTATATTCATAAACTACATTTGTAAAAAAAAATCTTTTAAAAATATAAAAGGGACCACGGAGACCCACCGGTGTCGGGTATAGGGACCAAGCCACCGGTGGTTAGGGCCTCAGAGACAGGAACTTCCTCACGATGCGTGCCGTGTCGAGAAGAACTGCCTTCTGTATCAAGGACTTGATCCAGCTGCCTAGAGCGAGCCTTTTTAGGTGTTGATCGAGGCTCTTGGCGATTAGCTCATTTACCGACACGACTATCGGCACAATGATCGCCGAATCCACATTCCACATGTCAACAATCTCGTGAGCTAGATCAAAATATTTAATCTCCTTCTCTTTTTCTGCCTTCACGAGATTGCCGTCATGCGGTATGGTGATATCGATTATCATTGCGAGTCGCTCTGCTCGGTCTATCACTACAATATCAGGCTTATTGGCTACAATAGTCCTGTCTGTAATGATAGACCGATCCCAGTACAACAATGCACGACCATTCTCGAGAACTGGGTCGGGCACATATCTGTAGTACGGTACCTCTGAACCAACGAGATAATATTTAAGTGCTAGTTGCTGATGGATTATCCTGGCCACTTGGTTGTGTCTGTGCAAATACTGTCCATTGGCAAGACTCAACCAACCGGACACTATATGCCTGAGGGATTCCCCGGGTTGGTGACACGCCCGAAATATGTCAACCGTCCCATCCCTCAGAATATACTTCCGGTAGTTGTTTGTCATGACAACTTCGTCCATAATTGCAAAGACAAAACCTTCGGTTTCTCCAAAGAGATCACCGAATCGCAGCCAGGAGATGGAAGCTTTAAAATTCACATCGGGCCCATGTAAGGCCCGGTAGAATCGTCCATGCAGCTCCTTGCCCCTCCATACTTCCCGTCGGTCCTCAGTACTAAGTACTGCAGGTTTATGGTTATTATTATTATTATTAAAGTTATATTACAGTATTTTTTTTAACTCTTCGTCATGTACTGGTGCATTATGTGTCCGAATAGTCATATAAATTTTTATCGTATAATAATGTCATATGAACGTTCTTTCGACTTTTTTTACAACCGTCCTATAATAGCATCTACGACAACGTCTATAAGACTTACTTATATAACTTTTTGTCGTGTAAACGTTTTTGTAGTATAAACATCATAATACTGTCAAATTTGTCATAAAATTACCATTTAAACATCTGCTATACGGATAACAATTGTTTACACGTAGTATTTGTAACCATTATATTATATAAGTCGAATAAGTGTTACTAGTGCAACCTGTATACATCTTCAAGTATCACAAACACGATAATACGACCGCTATTTAATTAATAATTATATTAAAAGTTTATAATAAGCTTGTATACAACTTCTACCATTTGGAATAAAATTTATCATAGGTATTTATTTACTGTATGGTACAACATGGATCAAAAAAACGATTAAAGTATTAAAATTGTTCTTAAAATATAAATTAATTGAACTAAGTTAGCTAGTCGTTTATTATTTTATTATTGATCCCTAAATCAACTGACATGGCGTACACGTTTAAAATGAACACGCAGTTTATAGGTCGGGAAGTTATATAGTTGTCATATAACGCAGTTACTTAAAAAATTTATTCATAAAATATGTAAAAACATTAGAATTTTAAAAGCGCATAAAAATTTTGTTCCGTACTTTCCTAACATTTATCAGTAAACTTGATTGCACAATGCTTTACAACTGAGGTAAGGGTTTTATCACTTTAAATTACAAATTAAAATATTTACTCAGTTGTCAAAAACACTGCCATATTAAATTAAGGTGATATAATGTGTCATAATATTGACACAACAGTTTCAATAAACAAAAGTCATATTGTGGGACATGAAGTCGAATACACGCCGCGACAGCTATTTTTACATGACATGTAGTGAAATCGCCGACGTGTATATGACGACTATGCGACTAATTAGGTAATTATATGACCGTTACACGAAACTCTTAGCGCCTTAAGTTGAATAAAGTGGGCCCTTTTGCCGTCTAGTAAACGTCCTCATGACGTTTATACGATTATACTAAATAACATTAAGTTGCCACCAAAACGTTTACTCAACGCCATAAATGTTTGTTGGTTCGTGATAAGAGAACAAGAATCATAAACATTCTAATTGATGAAATATTAAGAATATATTCTGAACTATTTTCTCTAATTACTTGTGGCAGGCTTGTAATTGATAGTTAAGCTAGTAATAAAAGAGGCACTGATATTGAATATTATACTATTTGTTTATTTTTATTGCAATTCTCTACAACTTAATTATCACTCATAAATTAAAAGTTTATGAATTTCTAATAAATTATTGTACAAAAATTGCTTGCTGCACTACTTATGCATATAGATTTTGCTTGCTCTTAATTTAAGTCTTCATCATATCAGCGAAACGACGTCCACTGCTGGACATAGGCCTCCCTCAAGGTTCTCCACACAGACCGGTCTTGAGCCGCCCGCGTCCAACCTCCTCCCGCGATCTTGACAAGATCGTCGCTCCACCTTGCGGGGGGCCTACCTCTGCTGCGTCGTCCGGTACGTGGCCGTCACTCCAGAACCTTTCTGCCCCAACGGCCATCGGTTCTTCGAGCTATGTGCCCTGCCCACTGCCACTTCAGCTTGGCTATCCGGAGAGCTATGTCGGCGACTTTGGTTCTACTGCGGATCACCTCATTTCTGATTCGATCTCGCAGGGAAACTCCAAGCATAGCTCTCTCCATCGCCCTCTAAGTGACCTTGAGCCTTCTGATAAGGCCCATAGTGAGCGACCACGTCTCTGATCCGTAAGTTATCACTGGCAACACACACTGGTCAAAGACTTTCGTCTTGAGACACTGCGGGATATCGGACGAGAAGATATGTCGCAGCTTCCCGAACGCTGCCCAACCGAGTTGGATTCGACGATTGACCTCATTCTCGGAGTTGGACCTACCTTATTGGACTACTTGTCCTAGGTAGATATACTTGTCGACAACTTCGAGCGTAGAGTTCCCAACCTGAATAGGAGCAGGTACAACATGGACATTCGACATGATTTTCGTCTTGTCCATGTTCATCTTAAGACCTACTTGTTGGGAGACTCTACAGAGGCCATCGAGCATTGTGCCTAGGTCTTCCATGGTCTCAGCCATGACTACGATATCGTCTGCGAATCGAAGGTGAGTGATGTACTCGCCGTTGATGTTGATGCCGAGTCCATTCCAGTCCAGAAGCTTGAACACATCCTCTAGCGCAGTGGTAAACAGTTTCGGGGATATGACATCCCCCTGTCTCACCCCTCGCTGGAGTTGAATAGGTTTCGAACTCTGGTCCTGGTGGCGGACTGACATAGTGGCGTTTTCATACAAACACTTCAGCACTTCGATATATCGGTAGTCAAAACGGCACCGTTGGAGAGACTGTAGCACCGCCGAGGTTTCGATCTGTTATAACCGAATTTAGTTAAAGGGAAATGCAATGTAAGCATATTATAATTAATATATAAGCCATTACCGCCATGCGGCCAGTTAGTTAGCACACAGTTATCATACAGTTCGCATCATTCATCTACCGCGCCAACATCCTACATCTCGCGGTCGCGAAAGCTTGAGTTCGGTCTAGTTAAGTCAGTCATGGTTGTCTAATTTCGGGTGTAATTAATAAACGTTTTTCAGCTGTGAAAAATAGTTTTTTTTTAAAAACTCGTTACGTACTACGCGCAAAACATTGGTGTCAGAAGTGGGATGCTGTTGGCTTTCTGGATCCGTATTCAGACCGCAGCATCTGAACAGTGCGTAGTGAAAGTGTACTAGCAGCGCAAGGTCGACGATCAGCCTCCGCTCTCATAGCGTGAGTCCGCACCACACCAGATAGAGGATAAGTCTCCGCCCCTCGCAGCGTGAGCCCCCATCGATACACGCAAGTACACCCCCTTAGCCGACTGTCAGCCTCCGCTTTATAGCGTGAGCCAGCGCTTACCCTTGCAGCCTTGACCTTGACTAGAGTGTAGCCGACCGTCAGCCTCCGCTATTAAGCGTGAGCCGGCGCCGCACCGATCGAGACCGTTCCCAAAACCTTCTACTGAGCTTTGAAAACCCTCTGGGTGTAAAGCAGCTCGACGTCTTCAACTACAGGGTGATATCCGCACCCTATGATGCAGCTAACTCACCTTACTCTCTTCGTCTTCATGTGGAACACGAAATCATCATCAACGTAAGTCTTATACTTATTTCCAAACTCTTTGTGTTGTGTTGTGTTTGTGCAGTGTTTTGTGATAAAAGCAGAGCATTCTAAAAAGCGTGTGCGTCATCTCGTAACTTCTAAAAGGGAAATCTAATTATAAGCACGTATTTTCAATTGACCTTGTAACAAATATTATTTTCTATATCTTATAAACTAAATCTTATAAACTAAATCTTATAAACTAAATCTTATATCCTAATTATTATATTAGTAATCAATCTATCCTAAGGTCATATCTACTAAATCTTAAAGTTATCTAAATATTTGTTAAGTACTCACCATTTATGACGGATTCCGAATATTCAGTAAAATCTGAAAAAGATATTAAAAAGCCTACAAAAATGGCTAATGCCACAACGCTGAATTTCCTTACTAAATTTATTAAACCATATGATGGTAAAAGGGAGACTCTCCCCGCATTCCTCACAAACTGTGACAATGCCATTTCACTCGCTTCTGACGAACAGCAGACTATTTTATGTAAATTTATCATTTCCCAATTGGAAGGTAAGGCACAAGTAGCGTGTTCTTTAAAAACTTTTAGTAACTGGTCAGAACTTAAAGATTTTCTAAAACAAAACTTTAGCGAGAAGAAACACTCTACACATCTCTTGTCCGACCTTCAAAATTGCAAGCAAAACTTGCCGTCGGAAACTGTCTCACAATATTATTTGAGAATCGAATCATGCCTAACGCGTTTGTTATCAGATGTGCATTTCTCCTGTGATAAAAAGGATGAATTAGTTGGTAGAGTCGCCGGTATCGAAGACTTGGCACTCAACACTTTCCTAATGGGTCTAAATCCGAGTTTTTCGCATATAGTTCGATGTCGTAACCCTAAAACGCTAAACGAGGCCGTCACACATGCTATTGAGGAAGAAAAATTATTTAACGCTTCCAAATTTTCCTTAAAATCGCCAAAAACATGTTCGACCTGTAACAAACAAGGTCACTTGTCTTCTGAATGTTTTTGGAATAAAAACAAAAACGTGAAATCTTATAATACGAATTTTACTAATCCTAATACTTATCACAAAATCCTTAACTCATTATTAAACACACACAACTCAAAATACTTAATTCATTTCTTTTCTCTATTCGGATTTCCTAAAATGATACTTACCGATCAAGGTACCTGCTTCACCTCCGATCTCTTCAAGCAACTAACTGATATCCTGAAAATCAAAAACCTATTTTCAACCCCGTATCATCCTCAAACCAATGGTGCTCTAGAAAGGAGTCACGCCACTCTCAAGGAGTATCTCAAGTCGTTCGTGAACGAAAATCACGACGATTGGCATTGCTACCTAGCAACTGCAATCTTATCATACAATACAACTCCCCATTGCACAACAGAATTTACTCCCTTCGAGTTATTATTTGGCCATAAGCCTTCCATACCTAGTAGCTTATATGAAACAAACGATAGCACAACTTATCATGACTATATTCGCGCCTTACAGTATAGAATGCGTTTTTCTCGCGAAAAAGCATTAGAAAATATAATTAAAAGTAAAGAAACCTCTAAGAAATATTATGATGCAAATGCCAGTTCTAAAACTTACAGAGTCGGTGATATGGTTTATTTAAGACATCACCATAGATTAAGGAAAGCCTTATCTCCCATTTGGAAAGGACCCTATAAAATAGTCAAAGTGCACGGTAAAAATAACGTCTCTTTGAATATTAATAGAAAACACATGAAGTACCACGTTAACGAAATTAAACCGGCGTGATTTGTCATTGTTACAGATTGGTTTCTGCTGATCCCATTGAATATATTTCTCACAGTCCGGGCATATATTTTGACCCGATATCAATTGCGTATTTTTACAACGACTTCTGGAACGTGATTACTTATGTCGAAGTCGTCCCTATCAAACCTTATTTGGATAAAATCCAAAAATCTATTTTATATTTATCTGCTTTCTGTGAAAAAGCAAGAAATTTAGCTATAGTTACTTTAGATTGTAAGAATGCGATTGACCCTTTAGAAATATTAATTAATGCTAATTTTCTTAAATATAACTCTTTATCTCACCTTATCTCGGAAAAGCTTGATGATCGTGCTAAAAGGTCACTCGAATTCGGTGGCGAAATATTAAAGTTCTTTTTCGGCACTTTAGACGCTGATGACGCTAGAAAATATGACGAAGCCATTTCAGCATGTCAAGAAAACGAAAATCATATATTTTCTCTTATGAAGGACAACATACACGTTGTTCAGTCCACAATAAATAACTTTAATATTTCTATACATAAATTAAATGAGAATGAAATGAAATTAGATAAACAAATACAAAAACTTAGTTATATATTTACAGAAAATTCTAGAACGAATGCTAATCTAATAAACATTGAGAAAATGAATTCCTTGTTTAATGTCCTTGAAGGATCATTGTTGTCAATCTCTAATATTCTAGATACAATTTTAAATTCAATTTTATTTGCAAAAGCTAATATTTTACATCCATATGTTTTAACTCCCACAAAATTATACAATGAACTTTCAAGTAGTAAACAAGTTAAATCTAATATCGAATTTCCTGTCTCTTTATCTTTACAAAATATACATAGTATTATAGATTTGTCGCAATTAACTGCATATTATTATAATAACAAAATAATGTTTGTAATTCAGATTCCGTTAGTAAATCCTATGAGGTTTAATGTTTATAAAAACTTACCGTTACCTACTCCTCAAGAAGATAATTTCTTAACTTATGCATTAATTCATCCCTCTAAGCTCTTTATAGCAATAACTGACGATAGGTTAAGTTATGCATTATTAGATGATATCTCTAGTTGTAAGAATGTCAATACTAAGTACATAATATGTCCTCTACCTTCTGTTCTATCGACAATCAATAACCCATCGTGTGAGTCGAAATTGTTAACGGAAGTAACTGTGTCTCTTCCGGATATGTGTAATAATAAGCTAATATATGGTAATATTAATATTTGGCAGAAGTTAAATGATGGAAAATATATTTTTGTCCAATCTAAGCCTAGTAAGTTAACATTAAAGTGTAACCATGATATTAAGGATTATACTCTGCAAGGTACTGGTCTGTTATCCTTGAAAAATGATTGTATTGCATATTTTCAAACTTTACAATTCTATCCTTCCCATACTTATAACAGAGTTTTACCAAGTCAACTATCAATTAACTATGATATAACAGAAGATGATTGTTGTAAATTTAATAAGATTTTAAATAACAGTTTTCATGAATTTTCTCCTATCTCGTTAACAAACGTAGATTTAGAATCATTAAAATTAGCTTCGCATAAACTAGATAGCCTAGAAAACCAAATAAATAATGTACAAAATCAATCTCATATTGTTAAATATGGACATTATTACTCCACACTAACTTATATAATAATCAGTACAATTATTGTTTATGCGCTTTACAAGTTATACAAGAAATGTTTTGCTAAATGCGTTAACCCATCCTGTTGTATACAGATATACAATCATTGTTATAATGATAGTAAAAGTAGCAATGAAACTTCAATAAGCCATCCTATGGAATTAACTACCATATCTGAAAACTCAGATGAATTTGACAGAAGGTCAATTCATAGTTTGCCAGAAATTGAAATTAATAAACTAAATAAAAATGTAAAATTTAGGCAGTTTGAAAAATCAAATCGCAACCTAAGCATTTATTAGCAATTAAATGACAATCATCTCCATACTTTATAATATATAAATTGTATGTGTTATTATAAGAATCTTTATTTTACGAATATTCTCCACTTAGCTTATATAATTTTACTATTGTCTTATAATGATTTTAATCATATAAGACCTTGTTTTTATATTACTATTTTCTTAATACCTTATACTACTTTCTATGTCTTAATATAATAAGTACCTTATTGTAAAACTCAAGCTCTTGCACGCTGTTTCCATTAAACTTCGCGTTCATCTTATTTAAGATGAAGCTTCGTCTTCAAGGGGGGACGTGTTATAACCGAATTTAGTTAAAGGGAAATGCAATGTAAGCATATTATAATTAATATATAAGCCATTACCGCCATGCGGCCAGTTAGTTAGCACACAGTTATCATACAGTTCGCATCATTCATCTACCGCGCCAACATCCTACATCTCGCGGTCGCAAAAGCTTGAGTTCGGTCTAGTTAAGTCAGTCATGGTTGTCTAATTTCGGGTGTAATTAATAAACGTTTTTCAGCTGTGAAAAATAGTTTTTTTTTAAAAACTCGCTACGTACTACGCGCAAAACAGATCGAATCGAAGGCTTTCTCATAGTCCACAAACGCCAAGCATAGGGGCTGGTTATACTCCTCGGACTTCTGTTTAATCTGCCGCAGCGTATGTATGTGGTCTATGGTACTATAGCCTTTACGGAAACCGGCTTGTTCGGGAGGCTGGAAGTCGTCTAGCTTGCGCTCGAGACGATTCGTGATGACCCTCAAAAACAGCTTGTAGACGTGGCTCAGAAGTGTGATGGGTCTGTAGTTCTTCAAGAGGATTTTATCCCCTTTCTTAAAGAAAAGCACCACCACACCTCTGTGCCACGCCTGTGGCGTTTTACTCTCGAGAATGACGGAATTAAATAGCTTCCGGAGGGCTTCTCTAGCGGGTGCACCGCCGGCCTTCAGAAGCTCACTCGTAATTCCGTCATCACCCGGCGCCTTGTTGTTTTTAAGCTGTTTGAGAGCCACACTAATCTCGTGCATGCTGACGTCCGGGATATCTTCGGTATAGTGTCGGGTCAATCCAGCTCTAGGGTCTGACGCTGGAGTGCTTGCGGGTTGTTGCGTTGTCGTGTATAGCTGTCCATAGAACCTTTCGATCTCCTCCAAGAGCTCAGGCTTGGACGATACAAATCTGCCATCCTCCGTCTTCAGCTTTGTCAGCTGACTCTGCCCAGCAGACAGATCCCTCTGGAACACTTTGGATCCCTTATTCTGCTCTATTGCCTCACGAACACATTTTGTGTTGTATTGGCGGAGATCGCGAGTCAGAGACTTAGAGATCTGTCTGTTAAGGTGCCGATATTTCGGCATGTCGTCGGAGGATAGCAGAACCATCTTGCGCCTTTCCTCTAACAGCTCGAGGGTCGGATCCGAGATCTTTTTGGTTCTCTGGCTTTTTTGGGGCTTAAAAAATTTTGCCCCTGTTGTATGGACAGCATCCACGAACCCGTTACTGTACACGTCCACATCTACGCATTCACCCAGGCATTCGAAACGGTTCTTGAGTTCGAGCTGAAAGCTCTCGAGGTTTTGGATATGAACCGGTGCCGGTCGGAGCGTGGACTTTATCAACCTCGACCGCTCGAGGCTTTTACAGATATTCAATGTGCCTCTTACCATTCGGTGATCGCTCCCCACTTTAAGTGAATTGATCACGGAGACATCATTGAATATCTGCCTCTTCGTCGACATGATAAAGTCGATCTCATTTTTGGTTGCACCGTCTGGACTTACCCAGGTCCACTTGCGGCATTCTCGCTTCTTGAAGAAGGAATTCATCATATAGAGTCCTTCCTTCTCCATAAAGCTAGCCAGCAAGTGCCCCGGGAATTCCGATGCCCATAACCAAATTGCCCCACTCTCAGCTCATCACCGTCGCGTTTGCCCATTTTCGCGTTAAAATCTGCCATGACAACGGTGTAATGGGTTTTGTAGCCATGTGTAGCCCGAGATATGTCCTCGTACATGGCTTCCACCTCCTCATCGGGGTGCGACGAGGTCGGAGCGTATACCTGTATGACCTTCAGCGAATACCGCTTGGATATTCTGAGTATAAGGTACGCTACCCTGCTCGACACACTCCCGATATTTACCACGTTGGTCACGAGAGATTTGTGGACGATGAACCCGACACCACCTTGGGACTGTTGGTCGCCCTCCCGGTAGAAGAGCAAGTTACCGGAATTGAGAACTATCGAGTCCTCCCCCTGTCTTCGGACTTCAGATAGGCCTATGATATCCCATCGCAACTTGCTCAATTCTTCTTCCAGCTCGACAATCTTCTCGTCGGTCCGCAGTGTGCGCGTGTTCAGTGTTGCCAGGGCCAATTTAAGTCTTACAATTAGCTAATTTTCACGAAAACGATTTCAACATTTTTGACTCACATTTAGATAAATATGCATAGATCTACTTATGTATTAACGATATAAAGATTCCAGAATTAGACACATTGCATGTTGACAGCAACATAACAACTTACATTTGGAAAAAAAAAATCTTATGAGTAAACTCTCATATACTCCAAAACATGGTACTCTTGACTTAATTCGTTACACGAAAATATTACAAAAAGTATTATTTGTAGTGGTTTAAGCGGCCGCTTCTCCGCTTGACACTGCGCCGAGTGTTGTGGGTTCGATTCCTACATGAGACAACACTTTGTGTGATCCATAAATTGTGGTTTCGAGTCTGGGTATTCATAGTGTCCGGTGGTTGTATGTTTGTAAAGTCCCCCGCGGCACAGGATTTATTCCTAATTCGGAAGTTGTCTTTTCTTATAAAAATAATAATTTCTAATTTTTCAAAAGTCATTATTTTCATACATCTGTAGCTAGCTCGAAGTCTTGATGAAGTAGCTGTTTATAGGTGGGATTACATACAAATGATGGTAAAACAGGAATTTATCTTATCACTAACAAGTTGAAGCTCAGTGCTGTATACAGGCTGTTCGCTTCACTCATCCACTCTTCATGTCCAGTCCCCGTCAGCCACTTTGCGTATATCGTGATTTCACCTAAATCGACGTACAGAGTAGAGACGACGCCGCACGCGTCACTTAGCGCAAAATAAATAAATCCACGTTAGCTTAGGCTATTCCCCGTAGTACAGTAAATCAAAATGCTGCGTTCAGGTATTAATCATGATTTCATTACATACCGAGCTTATTTAGTATCGTTAATTAAAAGGAAACAGAAATAAGCGCTCCGTGTGGTGGTACGTTGTTTATCGTGTATTATGCACCACCTTTATTTAAATATTAATTGCAAACGGGGTGATGTTGTTTTGTATTTGTGGGGCGCGCGTCGCTACATTCACTAAGTATTTAATGTTCTGTGTGTAATGCTAATCAAATGTAGTACTGAATATGCATCGTTACATTAAACACTATTTTCTTAGTGTTTGATGTTTGTAGCATGTTGTTAACTGGGGTTTGTGTGGTTGTATTGTCGCTTTAATATTGCTGCTGTGGGAGGCTCATATCGCATGATAAATCAATTTGTGTTGAAGCTCGTTCGATTTTGGTTGCCTTTGAGCCGTTTCTAATCAAAACATCAAAGATCTGGTGTTAATTGGCATTGATATTCAACATATCAATGCGGTCAGTCTTCTGGACACGCTTTCAGTTGACAACGATGTGGTAAGATCGCTATTTAAATTTTAAAACGTTTGATAATTTCTCTATAATTACAGATACAAATATTATAACATGTAAAAAAAACGTTACTAAGGGTCAGTACCTTTCTATGACTATTACGAGTATATATATATATATATATATATATATATATATATATATATATATATATATATATATATATATATATATATATATATATATATATATAATACATGTATATAGGTTTATATAATTATTTACGTACTATGCTTGTATATTTGTATGTAGGTTTACAATTTGGATATATATTTGTGAATAATTTGAAATTATGTGTTATTTGTAAGTATGTATATAATATAATGTTTATTTGTTTGTATGTACTTAAAAATCTACGTAATTTTGGTTGTTTAAATTCATTTTCGTTAGTCATATATTGCACCTACTTCATTTCTCTCTGCACCTTTAAGGTAGACTGGGAGATAATGTCTATGGCATTAAGTCCGCCTGTATACATTGTGTATGTATATGAAGTTATTAAATAAAATAAAATAAATAAACCCTCAGTAAGTACGTGAGCTGGTACTATATTAGTAAGTATGAGAGTTGGAGCGTCATTACGCGCCACAATCCACGCTAACGTCACTTTTTGTTGTACAAATGTGTCTGCTTATCCCGCACATTATGACTTGTACTTGTTTTGTACAACAACTTTTGACTCTTTTATGAATAATTCACTTAGAATAATGTCGTTTCATACTTTTACATTGTACATTCATCGTGCCTCGGTTTATGTTACAAGAGTATTCTTAGATACTCCTTTAACTTGTAGATTTGAAATATGATATTCCGGGCAAACAGAGGGCTTAAATGCTTTAGAGGTTACAATTACCGATGATGAGCTTCCAAGTCGAATCTTTTGGGTGGTCTTAGTGTTCTTGGATTTTCTGTAAGACAATTCCCCGTAATGAAGAATTAAATAAAGGCATAATAACATGGTTTGAGCGTTTGGTCAAACGATCTGAAAGAATAGATCAATAAAGTTTACCAAGAAAATTCTGTGATCAAATTTGATGGTATGTAGAGCGAATTCGACACTGAGTTGATCACAAAGTATGTGAAGACATGTAGAATCGATGCAATCGAGAATGTTTAGTGTTCGCCTCCGGCTACACACGTCAGTAAGTGCACAATGTAATGTTCCGACACATTATTTATTTATTTATTATGACGTTTTAATAACAAAACATATCTTTGTTTTCTCCAGCGAAATAAACTCAGCCCACAGTAAATTTAAAACTACATACATACATACATACATATGACTCACGCTTGTTTCCCCGAAGGGGTAGGCAGAGGCATATTAAACGCCCACTTTTCGTCAGTGTTTTGATCCCACGTAAAAGGTGGCGAGCCTATTGCCGCTTATCGGGATATTTTGTTTGCCAGAGCCTCGTCCGTTGATCGGCAGGTGCACCACTTGCAGGTGAGGTTGGCTTGGGACCCTAAGTTCTTGGTGGGAACCCTATGCACCCTAATTAAAACCCAAATTTAAAACTATTGCAGACAAAAATAACAACGCAAAAATTTAAAATCTAGTTAGCAAAATAATTTCGCCTAATAACACATCATTGAAATTCATTGCCATATTTTTGTGCTACATTTTTAGGTTTTAGGTACATGTTTCGGCATGTGAGGAGAGGCAAGACAGACAACACAGAGTACAAGGAGCTCGTGTAGTTCAGCGGGCGGTTGTAATTGTAAGCAAATTCAAAGTATTCTGCGACTAAACTGTTTGCAAGCGAAGGCATTGTGCGCTCGAATTAAACGTGGTGAGCACTCGACGCGCGGGCCCGACGCTCATCGCTCAAGGCTCCCAGCTACCAGCGCCGGCTCCCAGGATACACTTCAAAGGAGAGTCAAGACCTTTCTTTGCGAGAGAACGTGCCGCTCGGCTCAATGGAATAATAAGGCAGTAAGAAGTAAAATGAATTGTTTATCTCTTTGTATTTGTATAACGCCGCTCGCCTTATACTGTCTTATTTGTACAACTAATTAGAGTTTGTCTAATTACTTAAGCGTTCAAAACCATCACAAACCCGACCTTGTTATCTCTAAAGATAATAATAATAATTTATTTATTTCAAAAATTACATTTTATATGGTACACATAAAATACACGGCATGAAGCAGTCCATGTTTTTGAACTCTGGTACCCAAGGTAAGATTAAACTTGTGTTTTGGGTACCAGGGCTCTCGCATACTGGTGTATTACAAAATAAATGTATAATTAAAATATGGCGTGGATATTAGTTGAATAAATAAATCTTAACTATGACGAACATGTATATGGGCGTGTAAGTGCGTGTGTGCATATAATAACATATAATAACAGCGTGTGTGTGTATAATAGTGCATGCGTGTGAGTGTTTGTGAGGGAGAGAGAAGCGTGTGTGTGTGTGTGTGTTCATATGTGTCCTTCCTGTTATGTAATACAGTGTGTGCCGGTGGAAGGTACAATTAAAGAGGAGTCAGCTTTAGCATATCCTCCGTCTGTGCATAAGTTTTAGCCATTAGCCAACTTGACGTAACTCTTTTGCATTGGGTTCTTAAAAGCGGGTAAACATTACAGCTTCTGTTTACAGTATTGTATAAATGACTGCCAATGACATAGAAATGACGTGCAGCTAATGTTGTTCTAAAGCGAGGGGTACGGCAAATTTTGTAGCTCCGGCGTTTTTTTATGTAGTCCGGATCCTACGTTAACGAGGCATGTTTACGAGTTATTGTATGGAGCACAAAAAGTTGTCTAACAAGTAAAATTGCACATTCTTTATGGAGTTGGGTAGTAGGGTACCGGAATGGCTTTAAAGTCATCACCTTTAACACAGCTCTTTGTGCTCGCTCAAGTGGTAATAAATGGGTTTTGGCCGCTCCGCCCCAGACCGATATACAGTACGATAGCACAGACTGACATAGAGCAGTGTAGACAGTTTTTTGTGTTTGACTATCTGCACAGTGGCGAAGTTTTTTGAAAATAAATATCATCTTACGAATACGACCTGTGAGACAAGCAAGTTGGCATTTCCAATTGAGGAGATAGTCAACACATACACCAAGATATTTTGTGTGGGTAGATCTAGTTAATTCAGGGCAATTACAGGGGAAGGACGAGTGGAGTGGAGAGCAAGTGTGGGCTTTGAGTGTGTAGGTGTTCAGTGACGGCTGTGTGGAATTGGAGAGCGAAAAGGTTAGAAAAGTAGTTTTGTCTAGGTTCAATGTTAATAAATTAGTCGATAGCCACTGCATTACTTGGCGTAAAGCCTGTTCGGCTTGGGAGAATATTTCGAGCCAGGTCTTGCCACGGATAAATAGTGCAGTGTCGTCGGCGTAGGAAAAGATAGAACAATTAGGTATGGACACATTGCATAAGGAGTTAATATAAAGGAGGAAGAGCGTTGGAGATAAGACCGAGCCTTGTGGGGCGCCGAAGTAAAGAGGAGCACTATCGCTAACGAACGAATCGATCTTCACGCACTGTTGTCTGTCAGATAAAAAGTCTCTAAATATTCTGTGTGCGTATCCATGAATACCCATCCTTTCCATCTTAAGAAGGAGGTGTGGGACAGAGACAGTGTCAAAAGCTTTTTTAAGGTCGAGAAAAATGCCTAGGCATTTTACATTTTTGTCCAGGCATTCCACGACCTCATCAACAAGAGAGGCCACTGCATTTTCTGATGACCTTCCGGCTCGAAATCCGAACTGGTTTGAGGCCAAGATGTTGTTCTTTGTCAGGAAACTTAATAGACGAGTATTCAGTAGTCTCTCTAGTATTTTGGACAAAACAGGTAACACCGATATTGGTCAATAGTTGCCGACACTGTCTCTGTCCCCACCCTTGTAAATAGGGTGGACTATGGCTTTTTTGAAACATTTAGGGAAGGTACCACTTGACATACAACTATTACAAATATGTGTAATTACTGGTTCAAGGGTATTGGAACATCTCTGTAGCAGCAATGTTGGTATGGTATCCCAACCGACATCGACAGCGGCAGCGCTTTTTAACCCCTTGATAATGCGAAGAACCTCGTTTTCATCCGTCGGCATGAGAACGAAAGAGTTTTGGTTAATATTATCGTCTGGTTGATATATACTGCTCTTACTTTGAGAATTAATTTTGATCAATTCCGCTAAATCACTGCCTATGGTGGAAAATATTTGTTGACTTTATTGACAGCATTAATTTTATCTGGGTCTATGTTTAGGAGCTCTTGGGGAGAATCTTTTGAGGGGCCAGTTTGAATTATATTCTTGATCACCTTCCAGGTTGCTTTGGGGTTATTTTTTGCCTTTTGCAATTGACTTACCTCGTAAGCGTTTTTAAGTTTTTTGAGTAATTTATTGCAAAAGTTGCGATATTTGATATAAGTTATCTTAAAAATGTAGTTATTTTGATCGCTTTTCAATTTTCTACCCATTGAGTCCCTATTTTGGATACAACGTAGCAAGCCCTTGGTAATCCACGGCTTAATTATTCTTTGATTGGACGGGACTTTTATTAATTTCGAGTGTGACTTTATAATAGAGGCTAAGCTTGTAACTAAAATTTGGGCTGCAGTTTCAGGATTTGATGTATTAATTATGCCACTGAAGTCCTTAATCGACACTTCTGCAAACACGGACGGGTAATCTATTTTGACGAAACTTGTTCGATACGATACGTACTTGCCTGCTGATTTATGAGAAGTTTCGATACTAAGAAATAGAGGCTTATGGTCGGTTATATGGGCTTCAAATATGAGTGTAGTTGATTTTAAATTACATTTTAGGAGTATATGGTCCAAACAATTTCTGTCTCGGGTAGGTAGTGTGTGTGTTGGTAAGAGACCGTGGGTAACTGACATGTCAAGATAGTCGTTAGCCTGTGCGCTCAGGTTACTTGGCATAATGTTTATATTCATGTCACCGATCACGACAATATTCTGATAATTTGAGATTGATGTGAGTATCGTATCTAGGCCATTTAGAAAGTTATCGATATTGCGGTTACACGGAGGACGATATAATGCTACTACTATCAAATTAACGGGATCTATTCTACAAATCAGGCAATTGGCTTCCGGAACTTGCATTTCACAACTACATGTAACAGAGTCTCTTTTAGGTAGACAACAATGCCGTCGTTCTGATTTAGGTTGTTGTTGGTATTATAATTCTTATGGGTGTTTAGTGATTGGATGTTATTCGTTTTGCTAAGCCAACACTCCGATAGGATTATTATATCAGCAGGACATCCATGCTACTTAATAATACAAGAAGCTCGTCAAAATTGCGGTTAATGCTGCGTATATTAACGTGTAATAGTTTCAGTGAGTTAACATGATTTGTTATGATATCTTTACATTGCTCTGGGTAGCAAACATGGGCTTGTGGTGAACTTATTGCGTCTAGCTCACTTGAGATTTGGGTCAAATAAAACATTGTATAAATGATTGTACTACGTGAAATATATGCATTTTATATAGTTGATCCAAAAATGTAACTGCGTAAACTGGACAATTATTTGAATTATTTTTAATATCGCAAGTTTCATATAAAGATTTGAATGTTGAATATTCATAACAATTTGTGTTTTGTAAATAACAATGTTTCGTGTGATTTTGGGATTTTGTATGTGAGATTGTTTCGTGAAGTGCGTGAATTTGTGGTATACGTGCGTGGTTAAAGTGTATTGTTCGTCATATAACAAAATAAAGAAAGTGTAATGTTTCATACTTGTTATCGACAAGAATATTCTGTTACGGAATAGAAAATAACAAAATATAATTACATACAGGAATATCTGGTTCATTATGATAGCGTAACTTATATAGGTATAATTTACTGTTAATCTAATATAGTTATTGTAATTTTGATAATTTATTGAGACAAGCTATTGAGTATACAGGGTGTAAAAAGACCCTTAACGAAAACTGAAATCCCATGCTGTACCAATCACTGCGAACATTTTTTACTTCGTCACCATACCTGGGAAATTACTGGTTCAGGAGATATTGAGGCTCAAAGTTAGTATGGAATTTCTCTAATTTGGTACAAAATCGATGAATTTACCCCTCTAATATGTTCTTTAGATGCCCTATGAACCCATGGATAAGTAGGTATTTCGGACATTGCACGCGCGCGCTTATAATTGTGTTTTAATAAATGAGAAAACTTAAAAAAACGTATTTTCCCAGGTAATATTTTTGGTTAGTATGACTTGGCATTATGTCCAAAACGAGTAGACTTCGGCTTGGTGATGGGTCTTGTGACACCCTGTATAATGGTAGCATCCATACCTTCTTGTTTCGAAGAAAAATCTTATTGTTTTGCACCCAACAAAATTTGTAATCGTGTGAATTGGCGAACTTTCGGGCCTCAAAAAATAATTGTCTTTGGCACGTCGGAAGATCTTCTGCAACGTATACTGGTTTTATTTCGCCTGCAATGCCAAGGTGCCCTGTATTAAGCTTTTCCGATAGGGGACGCGTTTTGTTAAAGTTACGGGTGGCATCGAGTATATTTCGTTTTAAAGGTAAGCTTAGGAACTCCGCTACGATTGGCCTGTTTGTACCTTTTTTGCTAGGCATGCGATATATGTCACGTAGATCTGACGTGTTCAGTGGGACTTCTAATGAATTACATGTGTTTAACACCATTGATGTGAGATCAGCTGTAGTTTCGTTATCCTTCCATGGTATATTTCTTATTTCTATACTAGCCGATCTGGATCTGACGCGTTCAGTGGGACTTCTAATGTGTTACATGTGTTTGACACCATTGATGTGAGATCAGCCGTAGTTTCGTTATCCCTCCATGGTATGTATCTTATTTCTATACTAGCCGATCTGGTGCTTTGTTGTAGATCCAAGATTTTTCTTTCCAAGTCCATGATGTAGACACGCTGTTCTTGCCGTTCCTTTTCTAGTCTTTCTACAGTCTTCTTCATGTCTTCATACGCCATATTTATATACTCAATAGATATCTCTATATCAACATTGGTCTTTTGTATTTCCTTGTTTTGTAATTTAACTTCTTGTATATCCTCTGTTAATTTGTTTAGTAAGATATCTTGCTCTTCTTTCCATGAAGTTAACATAGACATAATTTTATTCTTAAAAGCTATGAGGTCATTTGGCTGTTCGGGTGAAAAATTTGGCTGGAAAGGCTTGGAACGTGAGGTAACATTCATAGTCTCTGGCTCTTTCTCCTTGTTGGATACAACGCTCGCAGGACTCCCATGCTGTTTCTCTTTTACTGGGGCCTCACTCGGCGAATGGGCTACTCGCGGCATTTTTGTAACAACGAAGTAAACATAATATTTTCTTGGGTTTACGCGAATGTTACACATTGAAATTAAACTACAGTTTACGGATTTTATCGCGTTATATTGGTTTCACTGGTTATTTGTTATTACATTTAAACCGAAAGATCTAGAAACTACATTTTTATTACTAGCCGACGTTTCGAATTCTTTACAGGATTCGTGTTCACGGCAGACTGAGGTGATATTTGTCTTTGTCTTGAATTTATAAGTTATCTCAAAGTACCTGAACTCGCGTGTAAACGTAACAAAATAGAAAAATTTGAAAAATTACAACAAAAATCAAATGACCAGTACAAAATGAAACAGAACGTTTTTGCACGGACCAATCACACGCTACCGTCCGCCGATCATAGACAAACAGTTGTCAATCTGTCAAAACACACGTTAGATCAAAACACCGAAAAAGTATTATGCAGAGGTTTAAATTATGCGATAACGCCATCCAGAATACCGTATGAGACCATTATTTGCAACGTTGAAGATTGTCTAGTGAAGAACAATGTGTGTAAGGAAGATTTCGAGGCCATACGTCAGGATGTTTCGGCTATATTGCGTCAGTCGAAAGTGCCGAGAAGGAATCTACCAAAACCAGAGTATCTCGCACTGAAGAACCTACAAGCTAGACCTGAACTAACAGTACTTCGAGCAGATAAAGGAAATGCAACGGTAGTGATGGACACGTCCGATTATAAACAAAAAATGGAAAATCTTTTGTCGGATGAAAGCACATATAAATTGGTTAAGACAGACCCGACCAACAAAATACTCAAGCAAACGAGTGACATTGTTAAGAAATACTCCGAACAACTAAATCTGGACGTGAAACACTTAATACCATCGTGTGCAAAACCTCCTCAATTGTATGGTCTACCGAAAATACACAAAGAAAATGCTCCACTGCGCCCTATAGTCAGTCAAATAGGGGCACCAACCTACAGATTGGCTCAACACATTGCGAAGATTCTCTCGCCACTCAGAGGCAAGACGAGAGCGCATGTAAAGGATTCCTACCATTTTGTCAGTGAAATAAAACACCTACATCTCTCTGACAAGGAAACTATGGTTAGTTTTGATGTACAGTCATTATTTACATGCTTACCAGCACATGACTGTATTGAAATAACTAGAAGGAAGCTAATAGAGAACAACATGCCTGAGGAATATGCAGAAATATTGAAACACTGCTTAACAACTGGCTATCTGTTATGGGATGAGAAATACTACATACAAGTAGATGGTGTGGCAATGGGCTCTCCAGTATCGCCTGTTGTTGCTGACATCTTCATGGAGGACTTCGAGGCGCGAGCCCTGCAGACTGCCACCATCACACCGAGGTTCTACAAGCGGTATGTAGATGACACTTTCACAATTTTACCAACAGATAGTGTTAATGTATTCCTAGACCATCTTAATTCTATTCATAACCACATCAAATTTACAATGGAATTAGAGGCAAACAATTCTTTAGCTTTCCTAGATGTACTTGTTATCAGGAACAAAAACAACTCTTTGAGCCACACTGTGTATAGGAAAAAGACACATACAAATAGGTACTTAAACGGTGAATCTCACCACCATCCTAAACAGTTAGCTACCGTGGGAATGTCTTTGTTTCAGAGAGCCCGGGGGATCTGTGACAAGAAACACCTGGACGCCGAGCTTCAACATGTCAAGCAAGTTCTGCAAGACAACAAGCTCCGACCGCCGCGCCAACGTCACAAATCCCCGAAGAACAAGCCAGCCACAGTAGAGAGACAACCTGCTGTCCTCCCATACATCAAGGGCGTGACCGACAAGATTGGCTACATCTTGAAGCGAGCTTCAATCAAAACATTCTACAAGCCGCCAACCAAGATAAGCCAATTATTACCATCTGTCAAGAGTCAGTTACCCTTACAAGAGGCCGGGGTTTACAAGATAGACTGTGAGTGTGGGCTCTCATACATTGGACAAACCAAGAGAAGCATAGGCATTAGACTAAAGGAACATATAGCTGACATTAAACACAAACGCTCGACGAAGTCTGCTGTGTGTGAACATGTAGAACAAGGAACCAACCATTACCTGCGATTTGATAAACCACAGATACTCGCAAAAGAACACCGCTTTATTCCAATAATGATACGTGAAGCTATTGAAATTAAGAAACATCCTAATTTCAATAGGGAAGATGGTTGGAATGTTCCTCCAGCTTGGGACCCTGTTATCAGGCTAATGAAACCCAAGAAGGACAAAGTCACCAGAAGACATCAAGACACAGTGAGCACATTCTGCGTAGATAGTAACACCAATAGTTGAAAAATGTTCAGGTACTTTGAGATAACTTATAAATTCAAGACAAAGACAAATATCACCTCAGTCTGCCGTGAACACGAATCCTGTAAAGAATTCGAAACATCGGCTAGTAATAAAAATGTAGTTTCTAGATCTTTCGGTTTAAATGTAATAACAAATAACCAGTGAAACCAATATAACGCGATAAAATCCGTAAACTGTAGTTTAATTTCAACGAAGTAAAGTTTATAATATGTAACAACAATTATATTATCACCGGGTAAGCGTAGCCGTAGCGCATAAGAAAATCGACTGTAGACCTGTTCAAGGTCGGTGAGTCACCGCTACACGCCACACAGTGTCGCCACACAGTATCGCACGCGGCGACACTGTGTGGCGTGTAGCGGTGGCGAGCGAGTGTGGATGCGACGCAGCGCGTAGCTTGTAGTAAGCCGCGCAAAGCAGATAGTTATTTCGTTGGGTGCGCTTACGTGTCGATGGCGGGGTGGTAAAACATGCGGCGTTTGGCGCAGGCGCTTTGAGTTCAAATCCACGCCGGAACGACGAATCACTAAACTGCACGAAAGGTGGCGAAACACTTGCAGTCTATTTATCCCTTTCGGGGGGCGGCGCTCCGTCGTAAAAAGTCCGTATGAGTAAACGAGAATTTAAAATCTACATTTCGGCCAATAAAAATTTAGTAATACTATTTAATTGTACAATTTGAGAGCACACGCGACACACGTCCACTTCCAGTGAATGCCGGAGCCAGAGGTGTAAAGAGATACGTCGTATTTGACAATGAAGTATTAAGATACTGATTTGACAAGCAGTTTAAGTTTTGCGGTACAGTCGGCTATATGAATATACGGAAACAAAACTTTGACAGAAGTCAGATAAAAAAAGTGTCGTTTACTTTTAGCCACTCGTTGACCTCGCACCTTCCGCCGCCCGCTCCCTCCACCCCGCAGCCTACATACAGCCCACTCTATTTCTTTATTTACCACTCTGTTACCGTGATCTGGGACTTTTATGTCTTTCTGTTTTTTACTTACGTTATTTGCTCACTTAACTATATACATTTTATTTGGTTTTGAGTCGATCATAGGGGGTCAAAATGGCCTGAATTGCTTTGAGAAAAGGATGGTACGGCCGTGCCGTTTTTTTGCTCGACTCGCCAAGTCGAGCAAAAAAACGAAAGATTATGATATATTGGAAGCCTTAGAATAATATGTACAAATGTACATATATTTTGCTTGCTACTCCATTTGTATTTTTATAGTGAATACTACGACTGTGTTCATACACGTATTTTTGAATAAATGCTTGATAAATATACCTAATATAAATGGATTTTATAAGACGGATTGAATGTGGCAATCTGAATTTAATACTCGTTATTAAAGTCCTTCTTACGGGTTATCAACGACCGAGTTATACTGTGTGATCGGGTGGTGGTGATACCGTAAGCTTATGGACTCTCTGGGTAGTATAACAAAATTACTTTCTTTATATTCACCAAAAGTTCCTCAAACACATAATTTGCTTTAGTTTTCCATCTAGAAAGTATATTATAATATAAAATTTCGGATGTTGGTTCTTTTACACGTATTAAATTGTCAATCTTGTGAAAATGGCCATGTCCTGAATCTGCTTAGACGTTGACGGCATCGTGTCACAAGTAATAACATTTAAAAAGAATATGTTATGAGCTGGGTGCTCCGGACACATTTATCACTCTCGTCTCGTTTCATCGATCAAACGATCTAAAACAAGGTCTTGACTTTCACTCAGGAGGAGTAATAGAGCAGTATACGAGCTAAGTATGACATTGACCAACTCACGTTTCACTTCGATTCGATCGGCGGCGTTCGGTACACTGATTCCACAATTTTAAAGGTAGATTTTTGTAGACCAGGGTGTTATAATTGAATATCCTGGACGTTGGTTATAAGGCGACTCAAATACTAGGTTAATTAAAGTTATATTGAATTTTCTAACAGGAAGTACTCGTATGCCCGGTTAACGGCAGTAGGGTCGTCCTTGAAAACATATCTGCCTATCGCTCGGAATATAATAACAACCATATCCCTTTAATAACAGAAATATAACCGCTGCGTATTTATATAGTAGTGAAACATTTCATACTTTTCCGCTTTGTCGGAGTGGTGAAAGTTTGTCGAAATGTAAAGGGTAATTAAAATCTGTTTGTGAAATATCGGCGCGATGTAGCGACGCGGGTGGTGGCGCGGCGCGCGGCGTACCGCCAATCTTCTGTTTAGTTATGATTGCGCGGTGTGTGCTTCATCGCATGCATAACCACGTTTAACGACATCTATCGAACAATTATGGTAATGTTTAGCCAAAAATCACAACTATTACTATTGAAAATATTTACCTAACTCTGGAAACGAGTGTAAGCGTTTGTATACCCGCAAAAATACCCGCTGAGCCCCTGCTATGTAAATAGCTCATAAAATTGTACTACTAGTGCCACCATTACGGAAAAACACGCTATCGGCGTAATAGCAAAATGTTCGCACTGTGAACCTAATTCTGAATGCTTAAATGAATCTGCCGCTCATCAAAATTACGTTGAATTAACTATGTATGTACCTGTGTACGGACCATTCTCGTAGAAACGCCCCCGCGGGAATGTGCCTTTATACAATCGAGTGTACAAACATACAGAAAATGCTGATAACGTCAGCGTCAATTTGAGCGTGAACATAATACTGCCGCCCATACGATAATCACAGTAAGTCACATTTTTGTCAATATTGAGTTAAGTACATATTCAGAAAGTAGAGATCGAGATCTACAATTCTGTATGTTCAGAATTTGAAAATGTGACTGAGTTAAATCAATTTACCTAGGTGTTACTACAGTAAGCAATCTTACTATAAATATTATAAAGTTACGATTTTATTACACTAAGTATGACTTAAACATATTAACAGGAAGTGGCACTTGTCGTTACTATATTAAGTAATTGGAATAAAACATACTATTGCATTACCTTAGCATAACAACAGCAAGTGGAACTTACTGTGATTATGTTTAGGAATACCTTATATTATGTGTAAACTTGTCTAGAACAAATAAGGTAAGTGCATTACTTACTATATATATTTTAAGATTTTTAAGGCGTTTAGTTCGTCGCGTCGATGTCCGTGTGGTGACGGATTAAGAATACGAATTGTCACCACCCCATATCATCCCGTGGGTGTCATAAGAGCCGACAGAGGGAGTATATCATGCAGAGAACAGCACTGTAAGAGAAGGAAAACTTGATACAAACCCTATACCAACCCGCTTGGCCAGCGTGGTATAGTAGGCCAATTCCTCCTTTCAAAGAAGAGGCCTAGTCCAGCAGTGGACTATTAAAGGCTGATGATGATGAGTTCGTCGCACCTTACCCCAGGAACTAGCTGTTGATAATAAAATTTAATTTATTTTTCGGGATTTAAAATTTCGGGATTTTAAACTTTCGACCAAACAACCATTCGGCGTTTCAATTATCGGGATTTCATCCATCGGTATTTTAAAATTCGGGATTTTGATACATACCCATTTAAAAATTATGTTTCATAATCATTATAGCGTTTAAATATTATGTCTAATTATTATAATTACAATTAAAAATATGAAAAACAATACGTATGGCACTCGTATTTTATGGTATCTAAGTTTCGGGCAGTTAAAACTATGTCATGTCTTTTAGGGCAAACAAAACATTCGGGCAAATGAAATTTGGGTACCTAAATGAAATTCGGGAATATGAGATAAACAATATGAGGTAAACAATAGACAACCCTTAAACTTTCTTATTGTAACTTTGGAAAATATATTTGTAAGTCTACATTTTACTAGTCATTTAAAACACTTTAAGGTATTTTAAACTTCTACAAATAGGTTATAAAACAAATTAAATGCATGACAGGACTGAGGACGAATAATTTGTAAGACGAATTTGTTTTAGTTAAACTAAGATCTCATAATTTATATGAAGATTTTAATTATTTTTTCTCGTTCTGAAAGGTAAATAAGCCTTATCAGAAATTAAAGTGCCTTTGCCTTTTTATGTTTTTTGTTGTGTACAAAGAAGTACAACTAATAGTTTAATAAGAGTTTTATGGAAAAACTATAAACGTGTTATGTTTTAGAGATAGTGCTTAGTTTGTTTAATATTGTTTCATGCACGAAGAAGTTTTGTACAAATACGAATGATTACCTTTGGTTACGTTAAGCCATTTTTAATGCTATAAATAATTAAATAATAGAACTGATTTTAAAATTTTCTAGTTTCACAAAGTTAGTTGTACTTGTTTTATTAAACTGTGAATTCATAACATCAGTTATGTTTCATTTTTTACAAATAATTAAGAAAAATGTAAATAAAGTTGGTGTCGGTGCTTTATGAGGGATGCTGTAATTTTACATATTTCTTCTAGCTATAATTACAGTAAGTGCCTAAGTTACTGTAAGCAAAAAATATCATATTTGTTATTCTATTTAAATTTATCTTATTTCATAATCATTGTTACAGTATGTATCTGCAACTAAAGATAGTTACAGTAAGTCACACACTTACTGTGGTAATAATAAGAAAATGTTTTTATTTATTTTCTTCATTACTTAACATAAATATATTTTTAAGATTTACAACACATTTATTACATTTAAATAAAAAATAAAATAGAAAACCTATAAAACATGCCTATATTTACGTTATACATTTGTAAGAACTTAGATTTTATCTATATTAAGGCAGAAATGCTAAAAATAAAGAAAAAATCTTTAAGCGCGTTTTCTCTAAACTGTCTTCAAGGCACTTACTGTGTTAATCACAAGCACAGCAGAATAGTGATGTGTTACAGTGTAGTGTAATGACGTGTTGTTGAAGATGTGTCACGGCATGAGTATGACGTGTCGTCCACGGCATGACGCGTGACGAGGGTCGCAGCGTGACACTGTGATGGCACTATTACCGAGTCGCCACTAGCTGTGCCGCGCCGTACAATACTATCACATTGTTAAATGATACTCTTTTGTGAATGTTAAATGGAAAGGTACGTTGATACTCGTGTTTCAAGTCCATTATATTCACCTGTTAATAAATGTTTGACTACACAGTAATTTTATTTCCCGTAGCTGATAATTTCATTTGGTAAGGCTTTCAATGACTATAGATTCTGAAACAAAAGCTTATTTCGTAGCAATAACTTTTAAAAAGAAAGCTTAAACCAAATTGCTAAATCTTCATTAATATATCTTAAATTACCAACAATACAACTTGCTCCAAAAGTCTTGTAAAGTAGTTCAGGCTTTTGTTTTAGTTATTATTATTATATTTAAACGGCAGGCAATTGAGACATCTGATGATGCCTGTATCTCGCTTTTTTACTGGTTTTAATTTGCAGCTAAGTATTTGTCCGGTCGGTTCTTAAATTGGTTTATGTTGTCAGCTGTGATAACATGTTGCAAAAAGTGCTATGGCGGGGTGGTAAAACATGCGGCGTTTGGCGCAGGCGCTTTGAGTTCAAATCCACGCCGGAACGACGAATCACTAAACTGCACGAAAGGTGGCGAAACACTTGCAGTCTATTTATCCCTTTCGGGGGGCGGCGCTCCGTCGTAAAAAGTCCGTATGAGTAAACGAGAATTTAAAATCTACATTTCGGCCAATAAAAATTTAGTAATACTATTTAATTGTACAATTTGAGAGCACACGCGACACACGTCCACTTCCAGTGAATGCCGGAGCCAGAGGTGTAAAGAGATACGTCGTATTTGACAATGAAGTATTAAGATACTGATTTGACAAGCAGTTTAAGTTTTGCGGTACAGTCGGCTATATGAATATACGGAAACAAAACTTTGACAGAAGTCAGATAAAAAAAGTGTCGTTTACTTTTAGCCACTCGTTGACCTCGCACCTTCCGCCGCCCGCTCCCTCCACCCCGCAGCCTACATACAGCCCACTCTATTTCTTTATTTACCACTCTGTTACCGTGATCTGGGACTTTTATGTCTTTCTGTTTTTTACTTACGTTATTTGCTCACTTAACTATATACATTTTATTTGGTTTTGAGTCGATCATAGGGGGTCAAAATGGCCTGAATTGCTTTGAGAAAAGGATGGTACGGCCGTGCCGTTTTTTTGCTCGACTCGCCAAGTCGAGCAAAAAAACGAAAGATTATGATATATTGGAAGCCTTAGAATAATATGTACAAATGTACATATATTTTGCTTGCTACTCCATTTGTATTTTTATAGTGAATACTACGACTGTGTTCATACACGTATTTTTGAATAAATGCTTGATAAATATACCTAATATAAATGGATTTTATAAGACGGATTGAATGTGGCAATCTGAATTTAATACTCGTTATTAAAGTCCTTCTTACGGGTTATCAACGACCGAGTTATACTGTGTGATCGGGTGGTGGTGATACCGTAAGCTTATGGACTCTCTGGGTAGTATAACAAAATTACTTTCTTTATATTCACCAAAAGTTCCTCAAACACATAATTTGCTTTAGTTTTCCATCTAGAAAGTATATTATAATATAAAATTTCGGATGTTGGTTCTTTTACACGTATTAAATTGTCAATCTTGTGAAAATGGCCATGTCCTGAATCTGCTTAGACGTTGACGGCATCGTGTCACAAGTAATAACATTTAAAAAGAATATGTTATGAGCTGGGTGCTCCGGACACATTTATCACTCTCGTCTCGTTTCATCGATCAAACGATCTAAAACAAGGTCTTGACTTTCACTCAGGAGGAGTAATAGAGCAGTATACGAGCTAAGTATGACATTGACCAACTCACGTTTCACTTCGATTCGATCGGCGGCGTTCGGTACACTGATTCCACAATTTTAAAGGTAGATTTTTGTAGACCAGGGTGTTATAATTGAATATCCTGGACGTTGGTTATAAGGCGACTCAAATACTAGGTTAATTAAAGTTATATTGAATTTTCTAACAGGAAGTACTCGTATGCCCGGTTAACGGCAGTAGGGTCGTCCTTGAAAACATATCTGCCTATCGCTCGGAATATAATAACAACCATATCCCTTTAATAACAGAAATATAACCGCTGCGTATTTATATAGTAGTGAAACATTTCATACTTTTCCGCTTTGTCGGAGTGGTGAAAGTTTGTCGAAATGTAAAGGGTAATTAAAATCTGTTTGTGAAATATCGGCGCGATGTAGCGACGCGGGTGGTGGCGCGGCGCGCGGCGTACCGCCAATCTTCTGTTTAGTTATGATTGCGCGGTGTGTGCTTCATCGCATGCATAACCACGTTTAACGACATCTATCGAACAATTATGGTAATGTTTAGCCAAAAATCACAACTATTACTATTGAAAATATTTACCTAACTCTGGAAACGAGTGTAAGCGTTTGTATACCCGCAAAAATACCCGCTGAGCCCCTGCTATGTAAATAGCTCATAAAATTGTACTACTAGTGCCACCATTACGGAAAAACACGCTATCGGCGTAATAGCAAAATGTTCGCACTGTGAACCTAATTCTGAATGCTTAAATGAATCTGCCGCTCATCAAAATTACGTTGAATTAACTATGTATGTACCTGTGTACGGACCATTCTCGTAGAAACGCCCCCGCGGGAATGTGCCTTTATACAATCGAGTGTACAAACATACAGAAAATGCTGATAACGTCAGCGTCAATTTGAGCGTGAACATAATACTGCCGCCCATACGATAATCACAGTAAGTCACATTTTTGTCAATATTGAGTTAAGTACATATTCAGAAAGTAGAGATCGAGATCTACAATTCTGTATGTTCAGAATTTGAAAATGTGACTGAGTTAAATCAATTTACCTAGGTGTTACTACAGTAAGCAATCTTACTATAAATATTATAAAGTTACGATTTTATTACACTAAGTATGACTTAAACATATTAACAGGAAGTGGCACTTGTCGTTACTATATTAAGTAATTGGAATAAAACATACTATTGCATTACCTTAGCATAACAACAGCAAGTGGAACTTACTGTGATTATGTTTAGGAATACCTTATATTATGTGTAAACTTGTCTAGAACAAATAAGGTAAGTGCATTACTTACTATATATATTTTAAGATTTTTAAGGCGTTTAGTTCGTCGCGTCGATGTCCGTGTGGTGACGGATTAAGAATACGAATTGTCACCACCCCATATCATCCCGTGGGTGTCATAAGAGCCGACAGAGGGAGTATATCATGCAGAGAACAGCACTGTAAGAGAAGGAAAACTTGATACAAACCCTATACCAACCCGCTTGGCCAGCGTGGTATAGTAGGCCAATTCCTCCTTTCAAAGAAGAGGCCTAGTCCAGCAGTGGACTATTAAAGGCTGATGATGATGAGTTCGTCGCACCTTACCCCAGGAACTAGCTGTTGATAATAAAATTTAATTTATTTTTCGGGATTTAAAATTTCGGGATTTTAAACTTTCGACCAAACAACCATTCGGCGTTTCAATTATCGGGATTTCATCCATCGGTATTTTAAAATTCGGGATTTTGATACATACCCATTTAAAAATTATGTTTCATAATCATTATAGCGTTTAAATATTATGTCTAATTATTATAATTACAATTAAAAATATGAAAAACAATACGTATGGCACTCGTATTTTATGGTATCTAAGTTTCGGGCAGTTAAAACTATGTCATGTCTTTTAGGGCAAACAAAACATTCGGGCAAATGAAATTTGGGTACCTAAATGAAATTCGGGAATATGAGATAAACAATATGAGGTAAACAATAGACAACCCTTAAACTTTCTTATTGTAACTTTGGAAAATATATTTGTAAGTCTACATTTTACTAGTCATTTAAAACACTTTAAGGTATTTTAAACTTCTACAAATAGGTTATAAAACAAATTAAATGCATGACAGGACTGAGGACGAATAATTTGTAAGACGAATTTGTTTTAGTTAAACTAAGATCTCATAATTTATATGAAGATTTTAATTATTTTTTCTCGTTCTGAAAGGTAAATAAGCCTTATCAGAAATTAAAGTGCCTTTGCCTTTTTATGTTTTTTGTTGTGTACAAAGAAGTACAACTAATAGTTTAATAAGAGTTTTATGGAAAAACTATAAACGTGTTATGTTTTAGAGATAGTGCTTAGTTTGTTTAATATTGTTTCATGCACGAAGAAGTTTTGTACAAATACGAATGATTACCTTTGGTTACGTTAAGCCATTTTTAATGCTATAAATAATTAAATAATAGAACTGATTTTAAAATTTTCTAGTTTCACAAAGTTAGTTGTACTTGTTTTATTAAACTGTGAATTCATAACATCAGTTATGTTTCATTTTTTACAAATAATTAAGAAAAATGTAAATAAAGTTGGTGTCGGTGCTTTATGAGGGATGCTGTAATTTTACATATTTCTTCTAGCTATAATTACAGTAAGTGCCTAAGTTACTGTAAGCAAAAAATATCATATTTGTTATTCTATTTAAATTTATCTTATTTCATAATCATTGTTACAGTATGTATCTGCAACTAAAGATAGTTACAGTAAGTCACACACTTACTGTGGTAATAATAAGAAAATGTTTTTATTTATTTTCTTCATTACTTAACATAAATATATTTTTAAGATTTACAACACATTTATTACATTTAAATAAAAAATAAAATAGAAAACCTATAAAACATGCCTATATTTACGTTATACATTTGTAAGAACTTAGATTTTATCTATATTAAGGCAGAAATGCTAAAAATAAAGAAAAAATCTTTAAGCGCGTTTTCTCTAAACTGTCTTCAAGGCACTTACTGTGTTAATCACAAGCACGGCAGAATAGTGATGTGTTACAGTGTAGTGTAATGACGTGTTGTTGAAGATGTGTCACGGCATGAGTATGACGTGTCGTCCACGGCATGACGCGTGACGAGGGTCGCAGCGTGACACTGTGATGGCACTATTACCGAGTCGCCACTAGCTGTGCCGCGCCGTACAATACTATCACATTGTTAAATGATACTCTTTTGTGAATGTTAAATGGAAAGGTACGTTGATACTCGTGTTTCAAGTCCATTATATTCACCTGTTAATAAATGTTTGACTACACAGTAATTTTATTTCCCGTAGCTGATAATTTCATTTGGTAAGGCTTTCAATGACTATAGATTCTGAAACAAAAGCTTATTTCGTAGCAATAACTTTTAAAAAGAAAGCTTAAACCAAATTGCTAAATCTTCATTAATATATCTTAAATTACCAACAATACAACTTGCTCCAAAAGTCTTGTAAAGTAGTTCAGGCTTTTGTTTTAGTTATTATTATTATATTTAAACGGCAGGCAATTGAGACATCTGATGATGCCTGTATCTCGCTTTTTTACTGGTTTTAATTTGCAGCTAAGTATTTGTCCGGTCGGTTCTTAAATTGGTTTATGTTGTCAGCTGTGATAACATGTTGCAAAAAGTGCTTGTGTGGATTATTGTTTGAGAAACTGGTACATAGTTTCAAGGAATGGCCTCTTAGAAGGGTATTTTCGTTACGTGTGAAGATGTGATCAAAGTCTTGAATGTCGTAGTGTCCAGTTAAGATCTTGTATGTTTCGATCAGATCTACACGGGCCCTGCGATCCTTCAGGGTTGTGAGCCTCAACATCTTTAGGCGTTCTTCGTAACTTCCTTGTTTCAGGATTCGGGGAAATTTTGTGAAGCTGCGTTGTACCTTTTCCAGGAGTTCGATATCTTTAGCAAAATAGGGGCTCCAGGCTTGAAATGCATACTCTAGAATTGGCCTTATAAAGGTTTTGTGTATTCGAAGCACCATGTCTGGTGTGAGATTGCCTAAGGCCTTTCTAATTAGATAGATAAGGGTCTTTGCTTTCTTCGTTATTGATGTTACATGTTCTTCCCACTTGAGGTCTTCCGCTATTTTCACTCCCAGGTCTGTCTGCACCTTGGTCTCCGTCAGTGAAGAGGAATTCAAATTATAAGTTAGACGAGGATTGTTTTTGCCTATGTGTAGTACAGTGCATTTCGTGGCGTTAAGGTTAATAAGCCATTCTTTGGACCAGTTAGCTATTCTGTTTAGATCCTCTTGGAGGTGGTCATAATCAATTAGTGGATTCCCAAATATTTTGGTGTCGTCTGCAAAGATGCTGACTTTATAGTTCAGGTTTTGTGGGAGATCGAAGGTGTACAGTATGTACAACACTGGACCCAACACTGAACCTTGTTTCACACCACTGTGTATCTCTCGGTATTTAGACATTGTGTCATCCACTCTTACCAGTAGGGTTCTTTGTCGTAAGAATGCCTCAATCCATTTTAACAGTTTCCCGCGTATTCCTAGGCACTCCAGCTTTTGTAGAAGTCTTCTTATTGGGACTTTATCGAAGGCTTTTTCATAGTCTAGATATATTACGTCGATGGGTTCTCTTTTGTTAAAGTGTTTAGTCCAGGATGACAGACATGCTAGCAAGTTTGACACTGTTGAGCGATGCGGGCAGAAACCATGCTGTTGTTCTGGTATAATTATGTGGTTGGTAAAGAAGTGTCTGATATGCTTAACTATATTTTTTTCCATTGCTTTACATACAATACTAGTCAAGCTGATAGGTCTGTAGTTTGATGGCTTCAGTTTATTTCCCTTTTTAAATATGGGTGTCACTGTTGCTGTCTTCCATATATCTGGTAGTATTCCCGTATCGTATGATGTCTGCATTATTATTGCAAGGCTGTCGGTGATGTTACATTTTTTAAGTATTAATACAGGAATTTCATCAGGTCTCGGTGAAGACGTTGTTTTCATATCTTTTATTGCTTATTGAATTTTATCTCGAGTGAATATTATGTCATTAATGGAGTCCACCACTCTATGTGATGAGTTTAAAATTGGCAGCGGATCTGGCGGTTCGGTTTGAAAAACACTTGCAAACTGATCTACAAATACAGTGGCAATATCGCAGGGCTCAGTCACAGTATGGCCTTGTTGGTTGAGCAGAATGAATATGGAATGCTGACTTTTGATGTCACTTGTTGCGTTATGTATGAATAGAATTTCTTGGGTCCGGCATTTAGTATGTCATTCTCATGTGTTAAACGAGCTTTTCTAATTTGGTTTATTAGTCGGTTATTTAGTTTTCTATATTCCGTGTAGTGTTCGCCAAGTCTGATCAGTACATATCTATTCCATAGTGCAAGTTTGTCTTTTATTAGCTTTTTCGTCTCCACTGAGACCCAGGGCTTATTCGTGGTGTGGTGGGTAATTATAGTTTTGGGTACGTGTGCCTTTATAGCTTCTCTAATTGCATTGTGAATAATCTTGAATTGGCTTTTGGCGCAATTTGTATTTAGCAAGAAACTGAGTAAACTTTCATTTAGCTTTTCGTTACTTTTGTCAAAATCTGCCTTATTGAAATTAAGTATGGTTTGGCTTCCTTGTTTTGTTTGCTTACTTGTAGTTGTATGGATGTCAAAAAGCATGTGTGGTCGCTTTTACCAATGGGGGCATGGTGCTCGACATTGAATATTAGTGAGTCATCATTCATAAAGAGCAGATCTAGGAACGATGATTGTCTTCCTTGGCGAAATCTTGTGTTTGTCTATTATCTGGTGAAGGTTGCTACTCTCATAACATTGTATGAAATTATCTTCTCTTGGCGTAATATATGAGCAGTCCTCAAGAGGCCATCTTACTCCACCATAGTTAAAATCACCCATTATAGCTACCGTATTATTCTCTGAGGCCAAACTAAGTTGTTTAAGTAAATCATTGTCTTGCTTTAGTGTACAGTCTTGACCGCTGTATAGTCCACATAGTAAAAATTTGCAATCTCCAATTTGAATGTCGAGCCAAAGGCATTCAGAAGCTATTTGTTTTTTATTATAGGTAGTATTTAATTTGGTTGTCATAAATTCGGTTCTATTTGAGGCATAGATGGCAACACCACCACTACGTCTTCCAATCCGGTCATCTCTATATATGTCGTATCCAGGTATTTTTATCATTGAGGCTGGTATGTTAAGTTTAAGCCATGTTTCAGTGATTATAATTAGCGTAGGTTTTAGTGAATTCACTCTAGCAGTGAAAATATCAAGTTTAGAAGTAACTGATTGGATGTTGGTATAAAGTATGGTAATTGTGGATATTGTTTTTAGCAGAGGCTTTGTATTGGAGGGGTTCTAGTTAGTTGCTTGTTGACTGTGTGTTGTTTTGATGAAGCTTTTATTTAGTTTTTTTGAGTATTCTTCAGAATAATGGGGTGTCCTCGGACATATTTTATGGTGATGTCCGTCTCTCTCTTGTCTATGCGCTGTTTAAGTTCCTCCTGTAGGTATTTTAGATATTCTTTTTGCATTGGAGTCAGGTCTGAGGTAATAGACAGGTGAGGTGAGGTGATAAAGTTAGTAATATATTATGTAAAATACTTTTAATATTGTATTTTACTTTTATTCTCACTACTCTGTTTCATTTTATTAATAACTAGAGGACGCCAGCAGCAACGCTTGCATTTTTTTTTAAATTTACCCGTTTTGGCCTATCCCGTGGGAATTTCAGAAAATCCCTTCTTAGTGCACCCCTACGGTCCCCAAGGAACATACATGCTAAATTTCAGCTTCCTGCACCCAACAGTTTCGGCTGTAGCGTGTCTGTCAGTCAGTAAGTAACGCAAGGATTTTATATATTAAGATAGTAGGTGACATACAACACAGTGAGGGTTTGCTGAGAATTTTACCAAAACTCAGCGAATGTGTCGCTTCCAATCGCGTTCCGTCGCCGTTGTAATCGAAAAGTAATAAACTACGTCACGTGAAAGTATGTCACGTAACACTAATGACTGAACTTGAAAAGATCATCGTACGGTCGAGCGCTAATTCGTCGAGAGGTTTCTTTGAAGGCCTCCACTGAATAAGGTCGTTTTATTCTTAATACGAAATTAAACGAGTAACGAAGTGAAGGTACTACATCACAAAAGTGCCAACAACAAAGTATAAGCTTTATAAATACTAGGGGTAGGTTCCACGATCTGCTAGCTCGTTTGTCGCCTGGTAACTTTTCGGCGGCGTCAATTCCGACTACATAAATAAATAAGCATTTTAATTGGATGTTATAAAGCAGAATTGAGGTTGTTTATGGGTGAACGGAAACTCCCCGACGCGTCGTGCCGTTCGGCCGCGTGTGTATTTAAGAGTTAATTTACGAAGACCTTGTGCACTGTGTCGAGATGCGGCCGGCACCGCCATGTGCACACAATTCATGTTATATAGGTATATAGACTACTATAGATGCTTTATAGAACTGAACTCTGTAATATTTCGGGAACAATTTTACCTTTTATTAAAGTAAGGAAGTAATATCAAGTTATAACGACAGCGGAGGTGGTGCGTTAGTTATCAATGTTATGAAATATCAAACGAATGTTCCATGCGCCGCAAACTGTCCGAATATAACGGAAACTTGTTGTAATTCAGCTTTATAGAGGTAGTTTAATTGTGCCACTAAGGCGACATCCGCATTTTTTTAGTAACACTTCTACGGCCAACTGATAACATGGATTCAAAGTTTTAAGTTACAAATTAAATTCCGTTCAACTTTAGTTACAATTGAAAACTAAGTACAGCTTAGTAAGGTGATATAATCCCACCATTTGTAAGTGAACAGTTTGCAATATGTCCTTATTATTAAATGAAGTCCTGTTTTCGTCTTGTCTGTATATATGAACGTTTTAAACTAACAACAGATAGAGTGATTCGATTTATTAGGCTCACGTGTACGATGTATTTTTTAATATTGGTGTTTGCTATATAATTTGATTACTATCTCTTTTTCAGCGATGGGAAATATTTAACTCTGCTTATTTCGTTGGTAACAATTGCGTTTGATCTTAGGGATTTTACATGCTTTGGCAGTTCATCAATTGTATATCGCGTTTGCCTACGTTTCTGCTATCAATCACTATTATTTTATAATGTTGAAAATGACTGCTTAAATAAACTAGATAAAGGGTTAAGGCCTTATTTAGCTGCCGGCTCTGCAACGATATATCGGATATAGATAATAGTAGGAAAAAGGTATTTTATTCTAGCATCGGGTTTCTGTGTGGAAATATACCTTGCAGGATATTGCATTTAGAGTGTTTTTCAAATATGAGGTTGCAATGTGATGGTTTGATCCTAGTATGTTTAAACAGAATAAACGGGGCCTACACGGACTGGTTTAACATTGATCGTGATGTTAGACAAGGATGTGTAGCGTCTCCTTGGCTGTTCAATCTATTCATGGACAGTTGTTTGACCGATTTGAAAGAGTCTGAATGTGGATTAAGAATGGGTGAATCAGTGTTTAGGACCCTGCTATACGCTGACGATCAGGTACTTTTTGCGTCGTCAGCGTCTAATTTACAGCAGATGGTCACCGTAATGAATGAGGCGTATAAGAAGAAGGGCATGAAAGTTAATGTAAGCAAAACTAAGGTCATGGTCATAGAGAGGGAAGATAGTATAACTGAATGAGACAAAATGATAGGAGATGAAAAAGTGGAACTAGTGAATGAGTTTGTCTACTTAGGGTCATTGTTTACGAGAGGTGGTAAATGTGAGGGAGATGTTGAAAGGAGAGTGAAAGCAGGAAATTGTGTGAATGACGCCTTGCAGGCCATTTTTAGCAGTAAAATTATACCGAGTAAGGCTTGCCTTGCTATACTGCAGGGAGTTTTGGCGCCAACACTGATGTATGGGAGTGAATCGTGGGTATGGCAGAAAAAGCATGAAAGTAGAATTAATGCTGTGGAGATGAAAACTTTAAGGAGTATGTGCGGGGTAAGAATGACAGATAAAGTAAGAAATAGTGTTATTCGAGAAAGGTGTGGTTTGAAAGAAGATGTAGAGACAAAGATCGAGAAAGGTATGTTGCGATCGTTTGGACACTTGGAACGGATGGATGAAAGAATATTTACGAAAGAACTGTATCGAGTAAGAATGAATGGATATGTCGGTAGAGGACGCCCAAGACGGACTTACGCCGACCAAATTGGTGACGTACTGCGGAAGGGCCAAATCAAAAGTACCCATAACCGACGAGCATGCATGACGAGGTTAATGAATGTCAAGGAAGCGAAAGAGGTATGTTCAAACCGGAGCATTTGGCTTTCCATTGTCTCTGCCTACCCCAATGGGAGACAGGCGTGACGTTTAGATAGATAGATTGTTTCGATGAATCATATTCAAATATGTACATTTTATTCTTACCAGCCTAACTTTGAAATAACATAAGTTTACAGGGTTATTTTATAACTGCTGTCATATTTTAATGCATTTCTTGTTTTGAGATATTTTAACTTACATTTTTAGAATACATTAATTTTGAAAATCTTAGACTTTACTATTGTAGCAAAAAAGCAAGTTCTGTGGGAAGCCTTTGGCGATGAAAAATGTAGCGACTAGGTGGTGGCTTGTCATGTAGCACGACTCGGCAACCTATTACCAATGTTCAGAGGTTTTAGTGTTTTATGTTTGCATTACAGCTTGGTACTTAGCACCGGCGATACTGTGTTTGGTCGTGGCGTGCGGTGGTTTTACCCGGCGGGCCGACGACGTCGCGTGTGGTCTTAGGTCTTGTTCGCGTCTTAGGCTGCCTGTTTATTACATGTTTTACGTACCTGATGAGAAAAAGTTCTGATTGCTTGATACTAACAAACATAAGAAAAAAGAAAAATCTATCTTTTCGGCAAATAAATAAGAACAACTATACTTAAGTTACGCGCGTAAATACATTTCAGCGATTCATTTTTGCTTATATAGCTGTGCGAGCGAGCTGAGCAGTAGGAAACAGCATCTGCAAGAGTATAGATGCTTAAGGCGAGGATTTCCCAAAACACAGTGTTATCTAGCGTGTTCAAACGCGTTTTATTTGTAAATAACAGAGATTTAAATTCTGAACAAAATTATATGGTATTCTACAGCATTAGCTATATTTGTCGGCCATTCGAAACACGATTACTGACATTTTATACGATAGAAAATAATCGCGAATAGAATTTTCAAAAGTATATCAAAAGAAAAGTCATTTAAAAGCGGATGTTTCTCGGCCATTACATTATGAATTTTAATATATACAAAAATATAATACCGAAAATATCATAGAGATATATTACATAGAGATGATATTTCAAACAAAATTACTGTCACTCATTGTCACTCAGACTGATTGACTACGCATGCGCGCGTGGGTATTTTCGTCATAGATTAAGAATGTATATACGCAGATGTGACAAACTGTTTGTTTTACCTACTTGATATTTCGTGGACACAGAAAAATACAATCAGATATTTTTTTTATATTTTGTGCAAGTCATTTATTTTTTACAGATACTTCACGTAAGCTTGCTTTTAGTTTAACTTTTCTTGGGCTATCAAATATCTAATCAGATTCCGATACGTGCATATTATGTAGAGAAGAAGGCGATGCATATTTAGGAGTTTTTAAAATCTCAAACGTGTCATATGGAGTCCAACAAGGATCATAAGGAATTTCGTATTTTTTAAGAAACCTTCCAGTTTTGGAAATTGTGAAATCATCAGGACGGAAATGCGCTGAGCAGATATGCGACTGGCAACCACGTTTCTTTTCTTCTCTCAGCTTGGACGAATTTGATCCAAATTTCCCTTTTCTCAAGGTTTTCGCGCAAGAATCTAAAATAATTAAACTTTTATGTCCCGTGGTCGCAAGCTGTCAGCTTGCGACCACGGGATGTGCAACCGTCTCGAAACGTCAAGCAAAATAAGGTATGTAAATACTTAATGCATGTTCGCGTTAATTAAAGTATAAGGATATGTTTGTTGTCAGTTCACCGCTGGAGCCGTCATCACCTGAAACCGTTAGCGCGTTGTCTCAATCTGTAGAATTTTTGTAAGATTTACTGTGGAACAAGTTAGACAAGCTATTTTAAAAATGAAGCGTGGTAAGTCTCCGGGTCATGACGGGCTCAGTGTGGAGCATATAAAACATGCTGGCAGACATTTGCCTCGAGTCTTAGCAATGTTCTATAACCTATGTATGTCTCACTCTTATTTGTGATATGATGAAATGTGCCTATCACAAAAATAAAACAGGTGACATTTTAGACAAAATGAATTACAGGCCTATATCATTAGCCACGATTATTGGTAAAGTATTTGATAATGTTTTAAATGCACTTTTACAAAAGTATATCAATTTGCACGAATCACAACACGGTTTTAGACGGGGATTGTCAACTGAGACTGCAATATTGTGTTTAAAAGAGGCTATAAGGTATTATACACAATGACAAACACCTGAATTTACATGCTTTCTTGATATGTCCAAAGCATTTGAAATGGTAAATTACAATAAATTATGGCAGAAAATGTTAAACTCAAATATACCATTAGACATAATTAACATTTTAAAATATTGGTATAGGAATCAAGTAAATTATGTGCGATGGGCAAATGTGTTATCAGAAGAATACAAACTACAATGTGGGGTCAGACAAGGGGGGCTAACATCCCCAGCATTGTTTAATTTATATATTAATAAGTTAATTACGGAGCTTAGCAGTGTGCAATCTGGGTGTTACATAGATAGAGTAGCTTATAATAATATAAGCTATGCTGATGACATGGCTCTTCTGATTCAGTGTCGGGACTAAGAATCTTAATAAAGATATGTAAGAGATATGCTAATGAACACGGTTTAAAATATAATGCCAAGAAGAGCGAAATTCTAATTTTTGGAGTAAAACCAACCGTAAATTTACCTTTGTTTAAGTTGTCTGGTGGAGTTTTGAATCGTGTTCAACAATTTAAATATCTTGGACATATAGTTACTGCGAATATGAAAGATGATATGGATATAGAACGGGAGCGAAGAGCATTGGTGGTCAGAAGCAACATGCTTTGTCGAAGATTTGCACGTTGCACATGTGAGGTAAAATTGCCGCTTTTCAGGGCTTATTGTCAGACATTATACACGTGTAATCTTTGGACTAGCTGTTCGTTGAAGACCATTAATGCTCTTCGCGTCCAGTATGATAATGCATTCAGGATGCTGTTGGGGTTGCCGCACATGTGCAGTGCATCTGGTATGTTCGCAGACGCTCATAAAGATGGTTTCGACGCAATCAGACGAAAGCGCGCGGCTTCAGTACTGTAAAGGGTTCGCGGTAGTTCTGACAGGCTCGAGAATGTAATTGCGGGTAAATATGATTGCCCGATTATAAAATATTTAAGCAATTTACATGTACTAACATAGTTATTAAGTTAAATAGTGTATTTACTAACAAGATGTATGGATATCATTTCTGAAATAAATGGATTATTATTAGTAATTCCCGTCTATATATACACCATTATTTTTTAATTAGTACAAATACTTTAAGGACATATTAGCGAAGACATTATTATCTTATAAGTGACGTAAGAATTTCATAATATCTATAAATAGCAAAGTTATAATCATTTGTTTTTTGTAGAAAATCTCAATCAAATCATAGACAAATTTTACAATCCATTCACTACTTCATTGATAGTACTTACTTTCCGTCCTACTCCTATGCATTCTTTCCGTCGCACTTATAATGCAGGTAGCCGTAGACAATAAAATGAAGCAAAATAATAAGTGTAGGTAGATATTTTTTATTTTTTTTAATTCTACCCACTCCTTCATACTTCATCCTGTCTTAGGACCGGCAAAATTTACCGTTTTAAAAAGGTCGCGTAAATAAGAGCTTGCGCCCTCAAAACAAGTGCCGTTATCCGTATACAAACACTGTATAGGGCCGCGCCGTGAAAGAAATCGTTTAAGGGCTGCAAGGAATGACACCGTGCTTAAATATGTCGCAACTTCAATATGCGTAGCGCGCGTTGTTAAGCATGGAAAAATACATAGCCAAGCTTTACGGCTTTTAACACCTCTACCACGCACTGGCGTATACTGCAGCGGTCCTGCGTAATCACAACCGGTATGTGTAAACGCTTTATCAACTTGATTGACGCGTTGGCTAGGAAGATCTGCCATGGGAGGGAAAGTCGGACGCGGACAAAATTTGAAACAGACGTTACATTTATATATTCTGTGACGAATTATTCGTCGAGCGGCTAAAATCCAATACTTATGCCTAAGTAAGGACATAAGCAACTCTGGACCAGCATGGAGGTGCTTTTTGTGATAAAAATCAACAAGAAGGTCGACAACATGATCATGACGTGGCAGAATGCAAGGATGTTTGTAGTTATAAGGTTCATCCGAATTTGACCGACGACCCCCAACGCGTATGACGCCGTGTTCATCAAGAAACGGCTTGAGCCTAAGGATAGCGGGAGAACAAGATACATTGTTTTTCAAATTTTGAATGTCGTTACTAAAACGAACAGCCTGTACAGCTCGTAGTAACTTACATTCTGCGAATTTGATATCAGTACTTGAAACTGAAGTCCCATTAGGTAGGTGCCTAAGAAACCTACAGACATAAACGATGGCGCGGAGTAACTTAGACCACGATGACATGCGTAGTGCGAGTGCATAGATCGGAGACTCCGCAACCTCAGAAATCACGGGATAAGAAACAGACTTCCGTTCGGGTACATCTTCGTCTTCTGCACTGTGGTCAAAGGGTTGCATGGGCCACTCTGACGGATCATGGGAAATCCAAGAAGGCCCACGATGCCACAATGGATGATGCAGAAGATTAAGTGGAGTAACACCACGAGACAAGCAATCAGCGGGGTTCTCAGTACCCGCGAAGTGATTGAAACAAGTAGCAGGAACAAGTTCAATTAATTTACTAACGCGGTTGGCGACAAAAGTCTGCCAGCGGTGAGGAGAAGAATAAATCCAAGCGAGCACTATTTTGGGTCAGAAAACGCGTATATTTTATTAATAGGGTAGTGGGGCAAAACTGTGTCTTGAACCTTGCGGAGCAACTGAGACAGCAGAAGGGCCGCGCACAACTCCAGTCTCGCAACCGAAATGGTTTTAATAGGCGAAACCTTGGACTTGGCACAAACTAACTGCACCGAGTAGTTAGAACCAATGCGGACTTGCAGATATACGACTCCGCCGTAAGCACGCTCGCTGGCGTTAGCGAAACCTATTAAGTTGATGGTACATCCATCTACCAACCCAAGATGACGCGGAATAGTAATTTGATTGAGCGCGGTAAGCTCAATACAAAACTGGCCCCAAGCGGCGACAATATGGTCAGGGGGTGTTTCATCCCACTCACACTTTGATAGCCAAAGTTCTTTGATCAAGAGCTTGGCGTACAAAATTGTGGGAGCCACAAAACCCATTATGTCCCATAGTGGACGCTTGAAAAGCTGAATAAGCTCTTCACAAAGCGAAATTGCTAGCGGAGCGGATATGACACTGAAGGCAATGTCATCCATATACAAAGTGGAAGTAGCAATAGCTGCTGCGGCGGGAAAGTGATCGCCTTCATCAGCGATCAACTGACGAACAACTCGTAACGCGTGATATGGGCTAGACTTGAGTCCAAAACAAACACGATTGAAATGATACACGGATAAAGGTTCCTTATTGTCAAAACGATAAAAGATCCGTTGAAATCTACGGTCAGATTCGCGAACGCCGATATTGAGAAACATTTGGCGGCAATCAGCTGACAGAGCGATTTGGAAAAGACGAAATTTTATTATGATGTTAAATAAATCACCCTGTAGATTAGGGCTGGCATGCAAAATGTCATTAATCGACTGACCCGATGTAGTCTTACAACTAGCATCTAAAATCACACGAAGTTTGGTAGAGGTTTTATCTTCGCGAACTACGCCGTGATGCGGGATATAATATGAGGGAAGAGAATTGCCCTCGTCGTTTACAACTACACTCAAAAAACCTTTATTTTGGTAGTCACGAATGATGTCATTATAGGCGCCACGCAACTTAAGTGATGCATCAAGTTTACGTTCTAAACAATGAAAACGTCTAAGCGCAGCAGCGTACGAGTCGCCTAACGAATAAGGGTCACCATAGAATGGCAACGCCACTACGTATCTGCCACTGTCGTCACGAACAGTGGTAGCGCGGAAATGTTGTTCACACTCGAGATCCTTACGGCTCATCGAGGGCGGTGCGGTAATCTCTTCGAGCTCCCAAAATCGCTTGAGAAGAGAATCAATATTATTTTCTTGAAGAACAGAACAACGACAAGACGTAATATATTGAGAAGTATGTAACGTAGGTACGGTACCCATAATCACATACCCAAATACCGTCTTAATAGCGGGCGGTAAATTATATTGCTCACTACGTACCACTTTTGTTAGTAGCAAGTGTCTACATTAGCGTTCGGCAATGCGTCCGTGATACGCTCCACGATAAGCGAAGAAATGTTAAAATTAATATTCCTATCAAAGCGCGAATATATTTTAACATCTACGGAACCCTTGCAATGTTTTTCTGAACCCACGATGTCTTTGACTACTAAATTAGTATTTCTAAAGTTTTCCACAATCCGAGGCGTTTGAAACTATCAGAAGTTATAAAATTACTCTGAGACGCGCTATCGAGCAGACAACGTACCATGTGCGGCGATCCATTAATATCATAAACGATAACTTGCGCTGTCGCTAACAGAACCGTCTTGGACGCCATACACTGCGGCTTAGCCCCGCGCTGATCATGATAAATGCGCACGCGCGTCCGCACGTGCGCGTCCGCGCGTGCGCGTCGCCCGCGCTATGGATGTCGTACACAACGATATTGCACCCTGTGACGCGGAAGGCGCAGTTATCGTGGCCTGCACTTGCGACGTAAGTGTGTCAAGGTTACCAGCTTGGCTCGACAACGGACTACTTTTATCAAAGTGCAACAATGAGTGATGTCGCTGATTACATGAACGACATTTCGTCTTACTAGAACAATCACTCGTTTTATGCTTTATACTTAAGCAATTAATGCAAGCTTTGTTATCTTTTACGCATTTGAAACGAGCAGTCGGATTTAAACCATTAAAGGCGGGACACTTATAGAAATGGTCGTGCACTATATTACTGCACAGACACTTCTGTGAATTATTATTATTAGATTCCGAGTATGCTACGTAAGATTGCGGATTAGAGACCGAGTTATTATTACTATTTCGCGCTTTATTCGACCTTTGTTTGCTATTGTTATTATTAGACGAGCTAGATGAACTAGACTGCGTATTATGAAATATTCGACACTAATCTTTGATGAAAGAAATAAAACTATCTAGTGTAGGTATTTTATTATTGCGTTCCGTCATTTCGAATGCGCGTTTTGTTTCAGTGTCAAACTTTTTTAAAATGAGTTGAAGAAACATAAAGTCGGAAAGATCTTCTAATTTTAAGTTTTTAAGGGAATTATCCGCGGTAACAAAGTTGTCTATAATCAGCTGGAAATTCGAGACAGACGCGGCACCGGACAATTTAAGATTTAAAGCTTGATCAAAGTAAGTAGACGCTAGAACACGAGTATCTTGATACCTATCAAGTAGTGACTGAAATATGACCTGATAATTCTCAGCACTGGGTGTGACACCTGCAAATACGGACTGGGCCTTTGGTGACAGTTAACCTATTAAATAGTACAACCTGTCAGCATCTGTCAGAGAACATTAATGGTGCACTGTAGACTTAAAACTCGCATAGAATGACGGCGAATTTCGTATATCGCCATCAAATGACATTAGCTCAATTGGCGGTAATCTCGGCGTTCGAACCGCAGAAACGGGCTGTGCTTAATATTTACCCTCTAATTGTGATTGTATGCGCTTGATGATACAATAAAGATCTTCGAATGAGGTGTACGCCTGATAATTCGGCTTTTCATCAGGATTAATAGAAAGCAATCTTGCGTTATAATCGTCTAACAACTTATGAAAATCTGTTCGAATACTATCTACTGTCATACAATAACTAAGAAATGATTCCCTATCTATATCGGAAGCGGCGACAGTTTTCGAGCGCTGGTAAATGTTTTGAATACGCTCAAATAAAATATTACGTTTAGCTTCTAAGATTGTCAGCTCTCTGTCTTCCGACATGCGTGGCTTCTTTTGTTGTGCCATGCTTACGTAAGTATAAGCTAATGAGACCGAATCAAAATAAGAATACCTTAAGTACCTATTATTTTACCTAAGTAGGCAACACTTTAAGGCGGTGGAATTAAAAGGTGCTTAAAATATGTAATTTACAAGACAACTATGATAGTGCCAGTAATAATAATTGGGTTAGTAGGTAGCTACATAAAAGTATTTTACCAACTGATGCGTGCGGAAATAACCATGTAATGGGTCTGTAAATGGACTAAGAGTATAGCTAGGTGCTATAACTGCCTAGGTAGGTACTTCTATAAGATACCTACGCGAAATATAAGCGAGAGGTTACGTATAAACGCAAATGAATCCGGCTTCGTACGGACCAAAAAATGGTTCGGCGTTACACTGAAATCGAATGTTCCTAGGCGATTTGGAAAAATTATTAATATTGTGGACTGTAAGAAGGTGGGTTCTGATCGCCTAGGAAAGGAAAAGTGAGTGGAATAGGAGGCGGGAGTATAGATACTAGGGGTTGCGGTACACCTAGCTTGTAAATCAGTCTTCTTCTTCACAAATGGCGGCCTCCTGGTGTCTTCGGGAATCCTGAAGCTGCACTAATCACTTCGTCTGGATCCAACCCAGAATTATACAATTCACTCCACTTCACTCGCGGGCGGTTTTGTTGCGTTTATAGTATAAAGCGGTAAAATATGGCGGTGTTCGGTACACGTGTTCGGCGCGACACGGATGATTCTAGACTCCCTCGTAGCGTCGTTGAATTCTTGCGACCAATCAGCGAGGCGTGCCTTTGGGAGGGAAGGAATAAAAGGATCGCTCGTATTGGACGAGCAAGCGAGGAACGATTGATGTTGATGTAATTAATTATCAATAGAAAGGTAGATGGCGCTACCAAAATGAATAATAATAATAAATGAATGCAGCTTTTTTTGTATGTTTTGACGTATTTTTAACCCACTTCAAAAAAAGGAGGAGGTTCTCAAGTCGTCGGAATCTTTGTTTTTTTATGTATGTTCCCCGATTTCTCTAAGACGCCTGGACCAATTTCAAAATTTATTGTTTTGATTGAAAGAGTATATATACCTCCTAATTGGTCCCATGATCATCAGGTTAAGATTTGATCATGGAATCCTGAAAAAATCGGAGAAACTCTTCAAATGTTATTAGCACATTTGAAGCGATTTGACGATAACAACCCAATGCCGTCGAGTTTGGGCTCGTTTGAGGCGTCTTTACATAGACTTTGATGCTGGATGATTTCTATAGTCTGATCATAGAGCTGGAAGGTAACCATGAGATCTTTGTGGTACAACAACCCAATCTCATCGAGTTTAGGGTCGTATGATTCGTCTTTACATGGACTTTGGTACTGGATATTTTCCAGGGTCTGATGATGGAGCAGGAAGCTGGCCATGGGATCTTTTTAATTCAAAGACGCAATCCCATTGAGCTTGGGCTCGTTTGATTCGTCTTTACATGCACTTAATGCTGAATGTTTACCACACTCTGATGATGGAGCAGAAAGGTGGCCATGGGATCTTTGTAATACAATAACGAAATCTCATCGAGTTTAGGCTCCTTTGTTTTGTCTTGGCAAACACTTTGGTACTGGATGATTGCCGGGATCTGATGATGGAACTAAAACGAACGTGTTTAGGCTAGTAAGTTGAAAACAAAAAAAATACTTGAAATTGCCAGAAAGGTACAGGTCTACATTTCAGAATTGAGGCACGTAAGGAAGGCCTCCACATCATGTACCACCTACACTATCCTATGTAGCTACTTACCACTTATTAATATTTTTTTATTAGTATACCACTAAAAAGCAAAAAATAAAAATTATTTTTAAATAAAAAAGAAAACCGACTTCAAAAATCACTAAGGAACTAAAAAGCAAAAAATAATTGGTTTTGGAGCAAAACTTTTTGGAGTCGGTGCCAAGCCCTTACGCAAAAAGTTACTAAACTACTAACTAACTATTCAATCAACAACGAAGGTTATATAAAAAAGTGCAGAGGTTTTATAGTCAGATCAGAAATACTTGGCTTGGCACCGACTCCAAAAAGTTTTCTCCAGAAACTATATTATTTATAATATAGTTTTAACTACATACCAACCATTAATAAATATTACAGAGCAAAAAATATTAAGTCGGTACTCGAGATTCTCAAAGGAATTTTTCCAGTCTGTAATTTTATTCTACGACGAGAACTGCCGACAACTCCGCGTATATATCTGTATCGTTTTTGCAAACGTAATATCGTGCATATGTGAAAGTGACAGAAAGTACAATGGACTCGCCCTCATTTATTCATCATGCACTTGCCCACAATGGACTTGCCTACAATGGACTTGCCCGGTGCACGAAAATTGATAATATTGCCTAGTAATTGCGTTGCTAAGATGTTTTATGCCAAAAAGTAGATTAGTTACCAAGCAATAAAACAGATTTGCACAGAATAATCACTGAAATCTTTCTTATTCCAATTAAATAAATAATTTCGTAAGCAGTTTGACAGAGCGCGGTTTCGTGCGCCCACTAGAGAGTTGTCGAACGAACTAAGAGCTATATGGTTCCCAATTCATAAGTCAGTGGAACATTTTCGTTGTACAGAAGGGCGCATCTAGTACGTTAGTACATATAAATCTATGGAAAATATGTAATTTTCTACTGCCGACGCGCTCTCTCCAGCGTCGTTCAGACCCGAGCGGGATGTAATGGAGACAGGACGTATCGCTAGTTTGCAGAGCGCACCGCAGGCACAGATTTACTAAATAAGAATTATTCTATAGTCTTAGACCGCAGGATTACGAATTATTTTATCGTCAGTTACGAATGTCATCATCACTTATTGATAAATATATTATATCTAGGTTAAGTAATAGGTATTGTACATTTTTAGTAAGTAATAAGAGTATATAGGTAATTAGTATAGTTTTGAATATATCGTTTTGATTATTGGACAAGATAACGGACTTGATAACAACAGCAGAGTTAGGTACCAGTACTTCAGAAAATTATTGATGTGTTGTGTATTGTGGATGATTTATAGCATTACCTATTATTGTATTGGGTACCTATCTAATAAAATAATACACACTTTTATTCTGTGTACCTATATACGGAAATAAAAATGTCAGATGTGCCTAAAAGCTATACAAGCGAATTTTATAGGTACCTGCCTACCTAAATAAATACAAATATCCGCAGTTACCTGCATAGTCGTATTTATGGTTACTGCACCACCCTCGTGGGTAGTAGCGTGATGTTATTTGGTATAACCTTCCTCAACATATGGGCTAGAGAGACAAAACAATCTTAGAAATAGTAGTTCCTAAAACAAGCGCGATCAAAAACAAAAAAAAAAATATGTATATAGGTAGATTTATGAATTTCCGTATAAGTATATTCAATAATTCTATTGACTATTTCCACCAATAATATCATTGATTTCTACACTATTACTAAACACGGAACAATGGACACCAAATAATATTATTGTATTATTTATCACGTCGAGGAAGAGTACACTGGTGTAACAGCTTAGAAATGTTCGGTAGGTAAGTATATCAATTTGACTGACAAATAATAACGGAAACTAGAGTTTATTATTGGTTGGCGGAAAATAATCGTTGTGGGTGTAGGAGAATGATTTCGTACGTATGTATGTATGTATGTATATATAATTTTAACTTTTTTTCACTACTACTTGCCGATGGCAACGCCTAAAGGAGATCACCCAAATTGGGCTAATTTTTATTTTGTCGGCCAATCAATAAAATTGTGTTATTTTAATAGAACACACTGTTGTAAACATTTTTAACTATTACACCAAACTTCTAAGTCAATTCTCTGAGACAATATTTAGGTTTGAATGTATGTCTCAAAGTACCGTAGAGCAGTTTTGTTTTGAAAAAAGTGATAAATCAAAGAGGTGTGAAGGTGGTCAACTATACGTTTTCAGCCTAACGTGAAATACGTGAGCCATAAAATGCAGTGGACTCATTAAAAAAGTAAAAAACATTTTTTTAAATACTCCTGACCAAATATAAAAATATCGTCTAAACCTTTAGTAGGAATGTCTATGACCGGTCAGGTACAGATGTCTTGTATACAGGCATGGCACCATAATGGCGCTAATTCCTGTTCCCAACATGTGGTTGAAGAGATTTTGCGTCGCGACGTTCTCACTTTCCGTTGTTTCGGCCGGTTCTTGTAGAGAAAAAGCCAAGAGGAAACGCCTGGATATCACTATAGTGACAGCAGCCGCAACCCTGTCCAAGAAACGGCGCTGCAAATGTTAGCGGAATGCCCCGCTTATGCGTCCCAGCGCCGTGAACATCACCATTTAAGCCGACCATTTTGGTGTAACCTCTACAACAACTTCCTTTCCGTTCTGTTTTGGGCAGTCTTCAACCAATTACTGCCCGCTATCTTTATGATGTCTTCTTTCCATCTCATTTGCAGTCTTCCAGCTAGTCATTTACAATCCTATGGTTGCCATTTTAATATTTGCTTGCACCATGTTTCGGGATTTCTGGCTACATGCCCAGCCGCTACTCTTTTGGCAACATCTGATACTAGACTTTCTTTTCGGAGCTATTTATTGGTCTTTCTGTCTCTGAGTGTCACTCCTGCCAGTTTTCTCTCCATTGCCCTTTGAACAACTTCAAGTTTCTGTAGCGCTGCCTCTGTAGTAACCCAAGTTTCGGCTCCGTAGGTGAGCACTGGCAGGACGCACTGGTTGAATATTCTTGCTTTTTGTTGCTTCGTAAAAGCATACTTGACTGCACGGCTGGTGTAGTGGTTTAAGCGGCCGCCTCGCCCCTTGACACTGCGCCGAGTGTTGTGGGTTCGATCCCCACACGGGACAGTTCGTGTAATTCATAAATTGTTGTTTCGAGTCTGGGTGTACATTGTGTCCGTTAGTTGTATATTTGTAAAGTCCCCCGCGACACAGGATTTAATCCTAATGCGGGAGTTGTCTTTTGAACAAAATAAAAAGAAAATTATATCGAATAAGGTAGATGTTTCCGTGAGAATAAAGGATTAATAATAATTTATATTAGATTTGTATTGTTTTAACTATTTCCTCGACCAAATTAGGGACGAAAAATATGCCAGTTTATCGAAAGCAGCCCAACACAAATGGATACGTATATCAATCCTGTTCACTTGGTTTGCTTTGCCCATCTTTATTTCTTGCCCTAGGTATAATATACAGAATTTTCTTCTAAATTCTAATCGGGTACATCCTACTGCAATTGTTATTCCGCTGGAGTTTTCACTGGTCATGTTTCGAATTGGCCGTAAACTGATCGCGGCAATTGTTACAGTCGTACCCTCGCTACCTGCCCTGCCCATGGTCTGGTGCGTGATTGCTTGGAACGTCACTGTCTCTTTCTGTGAGGCAGTAATGCTTATCAATCAGATATTTCGCTCTTGGCTTACTACCTGCCATTACCTGATGCCATTTAAATGGCAACTTGCACATTATTTTAGGCAAAAAATAACAATAATTACTGAGGATTTATTTCAGGAACAGAATAGATTCTTTGAGCTCGAATATGATCTCACAGACTGCACTTAGAACCTTATTGTAGTAATAAAAAGTGTTTATTTCGTAATCTTAATATATATATTTCTTGTGTGCGTGTGTATGTCACTGAAGTCCTCCTAAACGACAGGACCGATCTTGATGACATTTTTGTGTGTGTTCAAGGGGACTTGAGAATGGTTTAGATTCACAATTTAGTCCACTGGTAAATGTTTTTTTTACTTTCTTTTTTTTTCTTTTTTTTTTTGTTTTGAAATTTTATAGACTTTATTGAAGTAACAAATAACATATATACAACAGAATAAAACTACTTATGCAACTAAACTATCCTAAACTAAACCAATTAAACTAAATAAATAAAAATTAAAAAATAGAAACTACGCGGCGTCAAAAAATTCCTCCGCAACGCTGTCGGCTGGTAGCGTGCCCAGAAGGCTGGCAGCATTGCCACGTTGTATGGCAATGCTTATTCTCTCTGCAAAATATAAACCAGCCCTCTGGTCACGGGAAGCGTCGATCAGCCTTTTAGCGATTTCTTTGTACAGAGCGCGTGCACTAGGCCCCCATGGCCCCAGAGTTTCGACCCCAAACGGCTCAAAAACGTAATTACCAGATAGGTTTGCGTATTTGCGCCGTTTGAGGGTCTCCGCTGATGCAGCAGCAGCGCCAGCCGATCCAGCTGTGCTTGGAAGATGTGATGGCGCAAGGGTATCGATGCATGTCGCGTCCCATACCAAAGGCCTGCCCATCTTCCAAGGTAATAAGGACATACCGTCTGGTCTCTTCCCATCGTCGCGTACCAACCCATTCGGTTCAAGATGAGCTGGTACTCCGGCGGTGACAAGAGCTCGACGGATTATGTCGTTAATGTGGGCATGTCGGGAAAAACGCCCAGCACTCTTGCTGCACTATAGGCCATGGTGGCCAAGACTGTCGACGGCTTCACCGCAGTGACAGCGATGCGGAGAATTGCAAACAGCTCCCAAGCGTAGGCAAGAAGCGATGCGGAAAGTTGTGTCGTCCAACATAGTTCCTATGTTGGACGATGGAAGTGCTTGAAGCCATAGCCCCGATTCCCACTCTCCCACAGCCAACAATCGGGCGCGCTCTACAACACTGGATGCAGTACTTAAAAGATATTCTCTCATCTTGCTACAGAGCGGCCCGTCCCATTGCCTCTGAGAGGATAGATATCGGGGTAAGTCAGAGCTCGGGCAAGCCATTTTCCAAGCGTTAATGGCATCAGTCTTGCACGGCACCTCAGAATTAACAAGTGTGGGTTCTAGAATTTTCCTGGTCAATTCCTCAGTGCCGTGGATCGAGGCCCAAAACGCTGGGAGGCTTACATCGGTAATTTTGCGAACGCCGAGGCCGCCCAAACGAACTGGTAAAGTCGCTTGAAGCCACACTCGGTCGTTCATGTCAAGATTTAGAATTTTGCTCAAGGTGTGCCGAATAATATTATCAATGTTTTCCAATAGGGATAAATGTTTCCAAAAAGGAGAGGACCGCAAGTAATATGTAAATTTTGGAACAAAAAGGCAGTGCCGAATAATCGTGAAAGCCGAATGAATATTAATTTTGTAAAGGCGTTCTGAAGTTTCACAGAAATTTTGTAGATTTTCGTCTATAAAAGATCCAAAAGCGTCGTCGAAAATAGGGGACCCCAGGAGGCGGAAGGAAAATTTATTGATGATTTTATTATTTGGCGCCAAAGAATTAAATTTTGTTAAGATCGAAAGGTTATCCAAATTGTCATTAATAAAAATTTCACATTTTTTTACTTAATTTTTAATTTGTAATTAGTTGTGAATTTCGGAATGTTTCACATTGGAACTGACGGACTGCGCTGCTATCGCAGTGTCAAATCTTATATTAATAATTTTGTCAAGGAGTACATCGAAACACTACCTGAATAATAAAACATTAAAAAATAAAGATTTAGAGTCGACAACATATATCCGCAAAATTCGGATTGTCGAGTATTTTGATAAATTCTAATGGTTCTGACAGACAAATCGCAGTCGCCATATTGGCCACTCTAGCGAAACGTCACCGGATAACATTTTGACATAAAGCATTTTGAGTACCTACTACTATGTCTTAGTACTAAGTAGTTTGTATGTGTAAATACTTTTTGCAGTTATATTTCTTAGACAATTAAAACGACATATTCTATACTAATATAATAAAGCGGAAGAGTTTGTTTGTTTGTTTGAACGCGCTAATCTCAGGAACTACCGGTTGGATCTGAAAAATTCTTTTTGTAAACCATAGCCCAGGTATTCCGAAAGGCTATAGGCTATATAACATAACGCTTCGACCCTTTGGGGCCGGGCAAAACGCTAAAAAGGCTAAAAGATAATGTCGGCTAATCTCAGGAACTAGCAGTCGGATTTTAAAAATTGTTATTGCCCATGACAGCCTAATTATTCCGCCACAACTTTTAGGGGCCAGACAAAAATAATAAAATGGTCAAACGAGAACGGGGAGGGTTGGGTCAAAGGCAAAAAAGGCTAAACGAATAGGATACAATCTATATGGGTATCGTTTTCGAGATTTTCGGGACGCTGATTAATAATATGAAATTTATTTAGTGACCCAAGATGGCGGACGGGAAATCAAAGATGGCGGATGAGAAAATTTTTAAAAATCAATATGGGTATCGCCTTTGATATTTTACGGGGTGAGGAATCGAAATACAACATCTATTTCGTGATCAAAGATGGCGGATGGGAAATCAAAGATAGCGAATAGGAAAATTTTAAATAATCAATATTGGTATCGTCTGCGATGTTAAAAGGGACGGGGAATCCAAATACAACATCTGTTTCGTGATTCAAGATGGTGGATGGGAAATCAAAGATGGCGGATGGGAAAAATTTAAAAAATCAATATGTGTATCGTCTCTGATGATTTCAGGGATGGAGAATCCAAATACAACATCTATTTCGTGATCAAAGATGGCGGATAGGAAATCAAAGATGGCGGACGGGATTTTTTTTAAAGTCGATATGAGTATCGTCTCCGATATTTTAAGGAATGGGGAATTCAAAAACACCATCTATTTCGTGATCAAAGATGGCGGATGGATTTTTTTTTAAAAATCAAAATGGGTAGGTATGGTCTCCGATGTTTAAAGGGATGGAGAATCCAAATACAACATCAATTTCGTGATTCAAGAAGGCGGAATATGGGTATCGTCTCTGATGATTTAAGGGATGATGAATCCAAATAAAACATCTATTTTGTGATGATTTGCGATATTTTTTAAAGTCGATATGGGTATCGAATGGGGAATTCAATATTATATAAAAATCTATGTTTGTTTGTTCATCATTTATAGACTCTGAAATGATAACAGATTAAGTGCTAAGTCAATGGTAACTTTGGAAAAGGGGCATAGAAAAAGGGAATTAAATAAAAACTGTAGCGCGCAATATAGCGTTAAAGGGCAACAACGTGCGCGTCCGCAGGGTTGAATCGAAACCGTTACCGCGCCGCCCGCGCCTCTTCGCGAGCGGCGTCCGTCGCGTCCAGCAGTCGCCCGATCACGCTACCGCGAGACGCAACGCGTATAAGTTTGTCCCGTCTCGGCGGCTCCCGCTCTTTCTGTTTGTGTCCTTATGTACTTATGTAACTAATATAAGAACTGCAACTGTTTTGTGTACTTATGACTGTAAACCGTGTTTTCAAGAATAAACTGTATTCGATTGTGCGCGCATCCAGTGACTATTATTTCAACCACGACCACGCCCAGTTACAGTGACGCCCAACTAGCGGCCATTGTTAGATACCTAACATTGGAACCCAGTGAATTAACACAGTTTAAGCACATTCGAGTCAGTGATCATGCCACGAACGACGCGAGCAACCCAGGCGGCGACAGCGGCGGCGGAATCATTCGACCGTAAACCCGGGGAAGAGAGCGACGCCTACCCCGAAGATGATAACGACGCAGTAGTGGAACCGCGCACCGGCGCTTGTGCCGCTGCCACGCCTGCCACACATGTACGCGTCGCGACCGACGCGGCGGATGAGCCGCGCACCCATGGGGGCGCCACTCCCGTCGACACGCTCAGCGGGGCATACAAAAACGGCGATATATCCTTTGGTACACCTTACGGCTCTTCCTTTGGCAGACTTGACATCAATGAAGCCTGTAAAATCGACCCCCGTATGGTAGAAGGGTCGTGTAATATTGGTCCTGGCTGCTGGTAATTCCCCCATCAACTGTTTGTGTTTGTAGGGATTATTTCTTCTACAGGTAATGCATCGTCGAAGTCTCTTTTTGACAGCATTATTGCCACCCACTATCCAAAACTCTTGACGCAGCCACGCCAACGTTAGGCGTGCGCCTCCATGGAAAGTCAATCTATGGGCGTGGTCAATAAGCATATCCGTTAATATATGGTTATGTGGTAATATTTGAAGGATGTTTCATATTGTTTTGCACGTTTGCATTTGCAATTCGTCCGCCGACTCTCAGTAGGTACTCCCTGGTCACTCACTCCTTGGTCATCAATAAATGGGTGCAACTTGTATAAACTGCTCTTGGTATTTGGCTGATTATGTTTCTGAAAATAAGCTATATCATCTGCAAACTCGAGCTGTGCGTGTTTTATCAATATATTTTTAGCTTTACGTAGTTCGTGTATGGTTAAATAAGTAGGTTTATTTTGTAATCATGACGTCATTCGTAACGCCCAAGCAAGCACTCGCGACGCTCGCGTAAAATCGCTGTGTCTGCTTAATATCGAGTCAATTACTTCATTATTATGATTTATTGTAGAAATATTTATCATGACCGATTTTTTCATTTCTTCATTTGTTTGGTATGTAATCTTTTTTATGGTATTTTCATCAAAAGATATAAGCGACCTTGGTCCTTGCCACCAAATGGGGTGCTTGGTAAGTTGATCAGCAGTGATGCCGCGACCTGCGCAGTCAGCAGGATTTTCCTTGGACTGTACATAATGCCAGCATGCTGGTGGTATCACTTCTACTACATTACTAACCCTAATCGCGACAAATGGCTTCCAGCGACTGGGATCGCCATTTAGCCAACCTAGTACCGCCATCGAGTCTGACCAAGCGAATATTTTGATGTTGAAGTTAGCCAAGCATTCACGGGTGGTCTTCATTAATCTCGCGAGCAATACAGCAGCACACAGTTCCAACCTTGGTAGCGAAACGGTTTTCTTTGCTGATACGAGACGCGATTTAGCCGCTATGATGACGATTGATAGTTTCGTTTGCTTATCCCTGTTGACCTTGCAGTAAATGACGCATGCATAGGCCTTCTCCGACGCGTCACAGTAGCCATGCATTTCTATGGTATCGCCTTTATTGCATTGCAGCCACCTCGGGATCTTAACATGGTTGATGTTTCTTACATCTTCTTTCATAGCATTCCACTTAGAGGTGATGGAGTCTGGTAGTACATCATCCCACTGTAGGTTGAGTAGCCAAATTTCCTGGAATAACAGCTTGAACTTGCATGTAACTGGTGACAGCCATCCCAGAGGATCGAAGATCTTGGATATAGCCGAAAGCAAAGTTCTTTTGGTTAGCTTGACTGGTGATTCTACCTCAAACTGAAACGTGAAATGATCTTCTGTCGGTCTCCACTGTAACCCTAATGCCTTGGTGGATTCTTGGTGCTTGAAGTTGTAAGTCTGGTTGCCTACATCTGTTGAATCGTAATCTTCCAATAGCTCTGGTTTATTGGATGACCATTTCCTAAGGTTAAACCCACCTTAGCGCAAAAGTGCCATAAGGTCGGATTTTAGGTTTTTCGTGGATTCAAGGTCATGCTCACCTTGCAATACTTCATCCATAAAAAAAAACTGGTTTCCACAACCTTACCTACGTCAGGAAATCGATGTGCTTCATCCTTGGCCAGCTGCCTTAACGTCATAATCGCCAAAAATGGTGAACTCTTTTGACCGTATGTTACGGTGGCCAACTGATATTCCCGCAATGGTTGTTTGGGATGATCACGCCATACGATTTTCTGTAAAGCTTGATCATCTTCATGAACGAATATCTGGCGAAACATTTTCTCAATGACAACAATGAACGCAATTCGAAATTGTCTCCAGCTTATGATCAGGGTAAGCAAATCTCTTTGTAGATTTGGCCCACTGTACATAAGATTGTTCAATGAATAGCCTGTCGATATTTTAGCTGACGCGTTAAAAACGACACGAATCGCAGTCGTTGTTGACTCGCGTAAAATGCATTGGTGCGGTAAATATGATGCCAGTGTTTGGTTCCCGGTGGTGTTATCCCAGTTTCAATCTGGGGTCCGTTTACTAGTCTAACCGAATTTTGGCTGAATATAAGCTTTTCCACAGAGCGAATGCCTGTCTGACCTTCGCAACCCGAAGGGATAGCGATATTCCATGGTTAAGACTAGTGTCAATTTATTTAGAAGGTACTGACGCCCTGTAACGACCGACAAAGATCTTCATGACAACCGGGACCGACGGCTTAACGTGCTTTCCGAGGCACGGGACAAGCGATAGTTAATAATTCAATGCGCACATAACTCTGAAAAATCATTGGTGCACTCCGTGGATTCAAACCCGATACCCTCTGCATGGCAGTCTGTTGGTATCTCCTCTCGGCTATCGCAGCCTTATTAACATCTTAAGAAACTAAGCGAAGCAAATTCCAGTTGTGATATACTTAGAAGGTTCTAAAAAAACCTATACCTTTAAATAATCAGATTATTATGTTGATGTGTGGAAATTATAATATGTCGTCAAACATGGTTCGACTTCAACTTTCTTAATTAATCTTGGATACAGACGGATAAACGCTGATAAGAACTCTGAGTTACAAATATAACGAGCCCAACTTTGAACAATAATAATCTGTGAATCTTTGACAGTCATGATTTATTTCACCTATTTGTCTGAAAACAAGTAACATTACAAATTGTTTTGTAAAGCACCTTGTGAACTTCAGTTAGCTTCAAGTTAGGCGTCACTTCCGGCAGGTGCGCCTAACGCACCAATTTTCACCATCTCCTGAACAATCATGAACAATGTACGCCTCACTTATCTTACAAACTTGAGCGACCAACTTGTGACTAAAGCACAGATATCTTTGCGGAACAATTATTTATAGAAAGACTTCATTAGTGGACGCTTTAAGTTCGATGAGAAGCTTAGTTTTTCATTACTGGCGGCTGAAGCTTGCCGAGATTGCAGTGAGGTCACGATTTAAAGTGACGCCGGGAACTTTGCGCAAGTTTAGTAGTTGACCACGAGTTGGCTCGCATAAATTATTTTAATAGCTTCCGTCCGCGGTGGATGTTCTAAGAGAACTCTACTTATGAATTATGCGCTGTTCCGGGACGGAAACCAGTTGAGAAATTTGTTCTTGCGCCTGGTTTCAGCGAAACTATCTTTCTAGTTGGATGTTTAAATTATACGAACTTTTTACGGTTAATATAATATATAGAAAAATGGTAAAAAATTATTACATAAAAAAATTAATACATTAATAAATGATAAATTATAAATGGTTAAATTATAGCTAATTATGATTTGATATTGATATTGGTTTGAGTTACGCGACGATTGGTTTTAACGATTTGGTTTTAACGCCGATTGCGTACTAACTCGAATAAATAAATGTCAATGAAAAAAAATGAAAAGACTAATCTGCTGAACTGTTCGTTGCTATGCACCGAACATACTCCCAGGCATAAGATGAGAAGAATTAGAATAATCAAGATCAAATCATAAAATAATTGTAAAATTTAAAACATAACACATTTATATATTTATAGGTAAAATGTAAAAATGGTAATAAACAATATAGTAAAAAATTGTTCAGAAAAATGTTAAATTCAAATAGAAATAACAATAAAATGAAACATATTAAAACAAAACTTATTAAATTAAAACTTAAAAGGTAATGGTTACACTAATGAGTCCTCTACTGTAAAAATACGGTCTTTTCGAGGAGCAGGCAACGTTGCCCTGTTCCTTTTGCCGTCACTACGCATAGCACTGGGCCACCGTTGGGCAAAAAATTAACTAAGACCTATTTGCTCATTTTCACTTAGCTGACGGTCAGCTGCACTCTGCTTTCGCGTTTGCTCATTCTCATTAAGCTGGCGATCAACTGTACTCTACTTTCGCGGTTGCACCTCACTATTCACTCTGTCACTAGTCGACTGGTCCATCATCGGTTGAGACTCGTGTCTGCAACGAGCATCTCCACGCCCGCGCGTACCACGCGGAACTGCTCTCGCCCTCTTCCAGATCCAAACTACTGCTGATAATCGAGACATATGATAATCGCTAACAGTATATAGATTACTGTGTAATGGTGGATATCGTGCAACGATACACCATCGACTTCCGCTTTACTTTCTCGTAAAGTTTTTATCTGTTCATCCAGGATTGATAACGATTAATTTATTCCGGCATCATCTGGTAAGCTTTCCTCCGTGGGAATTGGAATATTTACAATGTGATTAATCTAGTCTAGTTCCGGTATAAATATATTTGCTGAAACATTCAATTTATTGGATTGCTGCTGTAATGAATAAAGTGCAAAGTCCTTGCCCTTAATAACACATTGTTGACTCATGCTAGTCATTAGCATGCCTGCTCGCCTTAGCTGACGAATCTTTACTTGATCGTCACATATTATTTTAATAGTATAACTATCACAACAAAAGTAAAAATATTGTGAAGTCGACTGCAATTCAAGCCATATATTATTGCATATAGCTTTTTGGACTTGGCATTTTTTGGTTACCGGATTTTTCTCACAAAAGTTCTCGTAATTTTTCATATTCCGAATGGGTTTAAACAATTCGCACATAAATGATTCTCCGTGATATAAACATGTATTAAGCTCGTGACTGGTTGGTATAAAATATGAATTTTTGCCCAGGTTCACAGCAATATATTCTGAGATCGGTACTATACTAATCATGCTTGTATTTATTTGGTGTGGAACTGGTAACAGTTTGTAAAGCTGGAACCTTTCCTGAGCCATAAGAGGAAAAGTTATTTAAAAAATAACGTAATCCTTGGTAACTCGAGCTTTTGTTTTCAATAATTTATATATATATTGTAAGTCTGTTTCAATATTATTTATTGGTAAAGATAATTATTTAGGCATTTGGGCGTGAATTATTTGCAATTCTTGTTTGAGTTGGTCTGGTGTAAGTAAATGTAAGCTAATTTGACCTTAGTAAATGTCTGATATTGTGTCTATCAGCGTATCCTGCACACATCTTAAGTTTTGCATCATATTTATGGTTGCTACAGATACCAAAGTAAAGTTCTGTTGGTTGGACAACACATTAATTTACTTTTGCATTTTATTGTTTGCGGTATCCAAGGCGTTTAAGTGTTTATTTATCATTTTGTGTTGTTTTTCTATCAAACTTTCTGTGCTTTGTAGAATATTGTTTTCCGCTTCTACTACAGACGTTTGGCGCTTCCACAACTGTGCTAGGTGATCTTGATTACGACGTACAAGTTCAATGTCCCGCTTATACTTTTCTGCGAAACTGTCATCCAATATACCAAACAACGAGTTCACAATTGAGCCGACTGTGTTGATAAGACCGCGTCGGGTTCGTTGTCGCGTGCCGGAATGCTGACTAAGTAACAACAGGTTGTAATATTGCAGTTCATTATAATCGTGCCGTATTTGTAACAATAATATATGACAGTGATTTGGTTCCTTTATTCTTTCACACGTTTTTCCTAAGTAATTAATGAATCCATCAATTGCTTCACAACCACGCCAATATTGTCTCATATTATAGTATTTGACAAGGTTCAATTTCTCGCGAATTAATTGCAACTTGCTTAGGGATTCAAAGTATATAGTTTGATTATCATCTAATTGCGTAAAGTTGTAGGATGTTGTCGTAGGTGATATAATGTTAATAAATAATAATAATGCAAGCACGATATTTACAAGTTTTGGATAACTTGGCGATTTTCTGGTAGAGATTTTTGGCGTTGGTTCGCTTATTCGCTGGTTTTCATTACCATTTTCTATAGGTTCTATGGGTAAAACGGACAATTTTACTATAGGTCGTTTTATATAACCATTTTTGGTTTTCAGGGTGACTACTCTTACGAGTTCGTCTTTTCCTGGGTGTATTTCCACTACTTGACCCATCGGCCACTTTTCTGCTGGTGTATTTTCGCCATGTATAGTGACTAAATCTCCCACGCTTATGTTTTGCCTATAATCTTTCCATTTATTCCTGGCTGATAGTTGCACTAAGTATTCAGTTTTCCACCTTTTCCACAAATCTTCAAATAACTTAGACCCTAAATGCCACCTGGTTCTAGCATCTTCCGCTGTTTCGATTACAGTTAATCCTGGTTTCATGGATAAGGGTGCTTACATAAAGAAACAGGTTTCCGGTACAGACAAATCTGCACACAGGCGTGAGTCTATGTATGTATGTACAAATCTGTACCCTAAGAAATGCGCCGGTATCAAGACTTCATGATCTTTGGGATCTTCTGATAATGCACAAAGCGGCTTTGAATTCATGCAAGCTTCTACTCTTGCTAACAGCGTGCTGTATTCTTCGTACGTTATTTTTTGATGGCCTATTACCCGTCTGAGATGGTGCTTAAGACTTCTCACAGCTCTTTCCCAAAGTCCTCCTGCTTGTGGTCATGATGGTGGATTGAAATGCCACTCAATCTGCATTTCGGTTATCTCCTTAAAAAAGCTGTCGCTAAATACTTTTTGTAGACGGTCAAACTCTTCTTGCAAATTACGATTGGCTCCCACGAAATTTGTCCCGTTGTCACTGTAGATGTAACGAGGAGCTCCGCGTCGCGCTGCCAACCTTTTTAGAGCCGCCAAAAAAGCCGAACTGGTCAAATCTGATACTAAGTCTAAATGTACGGCTTTGGTCACCATACACACGAAAACTGCTATGTATCATTTGGTCGTTTTTATGCCGCGTCCCTTGTTTGCCTTAACCTCCACGAAGCCTGTGTAGTCTACGCCGCAATGATAAAACGCACTTTCCGGGTTTACTCTCGAAGATGGTAAGTCACCCATCAACTTACCTGTTTGATCGGTTCCCGCTTCTTACATGTAATGCACTGACGTATAAATTTCTTGGCAGCCATATACCTATCCACCAATGATCCAATATAGCTGACGAATATTTGCAAGCTTTAGGCGCGCTCCACCATGTCATGTGAATTTATGAGCGTATTTTATTAATAAGGTGGTAAGTCGATGGTTATGGGGTAACAGAATATGATGTTTCATTTCGGCGCTGATCTGGGCGTTTCTCAATCTACCGCCCACACGCAGAATTCCTGATTGGTCCAGGAAGGGATATAAATTTAACAGCTTACTTTTAGGATGCACCTTATTATGTTTACTTAAATAACTAATGTCATCGCTAAATTGCATTTGTTGCACAGTTTTGATGACTTAAATTTTTGCATGTCGTAATTCATATATTGTTAGGTATGTAGGACGCATCTGTTTCATAGTAGGTAATTAGAGTATTCATGCAAAAATACGTAATATTTTTACAAAGCAACTATATCTGTTTAATTATTGGTTTTTTATACTGGTAATGGTCGACGTATTCTGCTTATCCAATGTCGTTGTGTTACATTGCTTTTGTGTACATTTCTTAACTTCTAAATTGGTTATGTAATTGGTTTGACACCTATCTATGTTTTCATATGATTTGAGCCATGCGGTCCTATGCCACCACAATGTATGGTTTCTTTATTGCTTGATGGTTAAACCTCGGCTGGCACAATCGGCTGGATTTTCACTTGTACTTACATATCGCCAATCATTTGCTGGTATTATTTTGGTGATTTTTAGTACGCGATTGGATACAAATGTTTTCCATCTCCCCGGGTCTCCCTGAATCCATCCAAGGACTGCTGTTGAATCTATCCAGCAATATGTTTCTATTTTATAGCCTTTTAAAGACACGCGAACCTTTTGCATCAGCTGTGATAAAAGATGAGCACCTAATAGCTCTAGCCTAGGTGTAGAAATAATTTTATTTAACTGCACCAGTCTGGCCTTTGCTGTTACCAGAGTCACAGTAAAGGTATCTCCTCTCCTAACTCTGCAGTATATTACGGCGGCGTAAGCTTTGTTCGACGCATCGCAAAAACCGTGTAACTGAACCGATTGGTTTTCTTTTGTGCTAAACTTAACTTAATATACTAAACTTAACTTATGCGAACAACTCACGCCAGCATTTTGTAGGCGTGATAGAAAATTCAAAATGCTTGGAAACAACTATGCTGATATAATTAAACAGCTTTGGATTTCGGCCATTATATGCTCTTGCGACCTGAATACAAAACTTTAAAAATATGCCTTGGATTTGTCATTCTCGTGTGAAAATTATCATATCCACCATCATTTTATACGAGTGCGGTTCAATATATGAGCTTTCATTGCTTACTTATCTAGTAGAATATTTATCCACAAACATTAAAAAATATCGATATAAAATAGTCTAGTAGGTTTGCCTGTTGGAAATTTGGTTGGTTTGGGTTGAAAACATCAAGTTATATTAAGAAGACTTATGACACCTCAAAACTCATTGTACTATATAAGATGATGAGTAATGGTTCGACGCGTTGTCATACTCTATTTCAATTAAGAATACCCAGTTTTTGTAACTCTTTCTTCTCGAATTTGCTAGTATCTTTGGCTCAGATAACTTCTAGGTAACAGTTACGAAAGTTGACATACAATCTTTGTCAAATATTGTCACATCAGTTTCGTTCTCAAGAAGAAGAGCCGTGAAAAACATCTTAAATATTTGAATAGCTATCGATATGCAGAGAATACATCCAAACGCACCAACAGTCCTGTCATATGTGGACAATTTACTCAGCGAGTGGCGAGCTGCCATGCTGCGAAAACATGGCAGATTTAACCCTGGGCGGCGCGGCGGTGCGGTGAATATTGGTTGCGTATATAGGACGGTTTCAGATTAGCGTTTTATACGCGCATATAAATTCGTTTTTGGAAGCGCATGTAGGCGCGTATAGGCGCGTCTTTTAGCACACACGCAACTTGTACGAGCGTTTACGCGCTTTTAAGCTTTTATAAGCGCGAGCAGTCAGAATCCATGTTGACACTGACACGATGTCACTACCGTTTCGAGCGAAAACGCTGAAATATGCCCGTTTACGCGAGTCCGGTTTTTTGAAGCGCGTAACGAAGCGCGCGTGTAAGCGCGTATGCTGAAACGACCGTATAAGCGCAGAAAAATACGTTTTTCTGAAACCGCCCTTAATGTGCGTACCTGCATTCCCATTACAGCTTGATAGGCTATAGTGAGACACAAACTAAGATAAACTGTAAATTGTTTTTTTCTATAAGGATGCTGTAATATAAGCATGGACCGTTTACTTTCCAATACCGGCAACGCATAAGTGTTTATAATGAAATATTATTACCTGTCCGTGTTACAGGAATTTTACCAACAATTAGTATTACGTATATTTTTTTTCATAATTAGCTGTATTTGTGCAGTGAATATATTCTTCACATCATTTTGTAGTAGGTACGTCTCAATATTTAAAATATTGAGACGTACATATATACATTTATGCACATATATGTTATAATTCTTGTTTTTCATAGTTCGCTGTTTATTATTCACTCCGTGTTTGATTTTTTTATCACCTATTTTAGATTACATTAAAATCTTAGTAAAATATCGGCAGTTTCATTTTCAACATAGAATGTCATAATAAAGTATCTAACGGGCATGCTTTATAAATAGAGCTGCTATCTCAATGCAGTGAATATGTCCATAAACTGTGTTGCATCGCCCGTCATACATGGACAATTTTCTCAGCGAGGTTGAGCCGGCATGGCCACAAACATGGCAGATTTAACCCTGTGAGGCGTGGCGGTGCCAAAGCGTCTTTATTACTTGCGTATATGGCGTGCGTACCTGCCAGCCACGACAGGTTGATAGGGATGACACTATACTATAGATGACTGACGATTTTTTATTATATATGATAAAAGTTATTGCTGTGAAGATAGCCAGTAGAAGTAACTTTCTGATTAGAAGCACTAGTACGTTGGCCATTTTTCAATTCTTCATTGAAAACACTGTGAATATTGTGTATGAAGAAGTATCCAATTTTCACCGAGCTGATCTCATATAATAATCATATCAGATAAGTTACAAAGAACATAATATATTATTATATACTCCAAAACACTTTATCAGAGCGTAGACGTTGAAAGGATATTACGGAGCATAATCTCCTTATAGATAAAAATGTACTGCCTCTAAGTATATAAGTGACTTTGAGCAGAGATAATGAGTCCTTCTCCTAAGTGTTAAACTAAGCCTATAAATCAACGGGAGGAATATGTTACACAAGTTGTTGTATAATTTACTAACGCACTTACTTCACACTGTACATAGACGTAATTGTTGTATGCAAATAGGGCCGTAGTCAACTAGTGCAGCATGAATGAGCGGTTAGCGGTCAGCGGGTATCGTCCCTGTCATTACCGCGTCCGTCACGAGGTGATTACAGCCCTGCGCTGTTTACCCTGCCATCGAGTCGTTATGAGCGCGATCGGTTACTTTGTCAAGTTGGCTTTTATGTGTCACTAAGTAAACAAACAGCTTACTAAATAAAACTACGAGTAAATTCTTACTACTGTTCCTTTGTTGACATAGTAAAAATTTACTGTGAGCCTTTGTGATTCAAACACTGGTGCAGTGCAGTGCAGGGGCAGCCCTGGGGGTGTTTGATCGACAGTGTTGAGTGTTTGGCGCGCGGCCAGCGGGGTGCCTGGAGGAGCCCGCTAGCGGTCCATGAGCTCGCGGGGCGCAGCTGCTATCGACACTCGCAGCAAAAACCAGCTGACGAAGGTCGCGCACTGTGTGCGTGTTATAGTACCATTTGTGACTTATATCGAGGCGCGCTTCTCATTCAAATCACTGAAGACGGAACTCCCGCTCAAGTAACGCACATTCGCCATATATTATACAAAATCGAGTTCATTTATCTCTGCGGAACGTCGCGTACCTGTCGTATGTCGTCCCGCCCATAGTTTATTGCTGATCCTATCTATTGTTCCAGCTTTTGACATTCATGATCTGACTATTGTTGGTGCTACCTCATTTCACATTTTATTAAAGGAGTCTATTGTTGAATCGTTGAGCTTTATTCTGGAAATTATTTTGTAGGGAAGTAAGTATTTTCTAAGCAATTACGTGGTCGTTATGAGGTTTCTCTTTAAAAGAGTTGCGAATACAAAGGGTGAAACAATTTATTCTAGTCTACATATTATTTTGTTTTACGTACCTATTCTATATGGTTTCGGTCTGTTGTTGGAGACTTGAAGCAGTCATTGCCAAGTCTATATATTCATTACCTCCTCGCCGCGTCTGGAACTCTGTAACGTAATTGACTCGTCTGACGTCTGGGGTGCTTTGAATTTAGAACAATTCAAAGAGTTACATGGCTACATCTCTTACATTTAGATATTATTTTACATTAATCCACACTAACCTACAGGTCTAAAATAACACAACGCCACCTTCACAAAAAATTTATGCATGCCCTTGAAAATACATTTGTTATTTTTATTCGTTAGGTACCGAACTTCAACTTTCAACGAATGGTAGCAATTATCCGCGTATAAAATAAGTCGTGATTAATATTGTTTGTTTTAGTTATGACACGTGTGTGTGAGATATTTTGGTATTGGGGCATATCGCTATATGGGGCATATAAGTTTATGGGACAAATAGGTGTATGGAGCAAGTCAGTAGGTATTGAGGCAAGTCGGTGTTAAACACGCAATCATCGGCAACACACAAATAAGTGCAAAGTTCTGATTGCTTGAAAACTTTACATTACTTTGGTTTTAATTATAGCGTTTTATTTGTGTCGGTGGCGTCGCTTGTTACAATACAAAGTACCGCTGACGAACCGCCACCTGACGTTACCATTAATATCAGTTTAATAAGTATGTGTTAAGCTTAGGAAATTATAACACACAAAGACACTTTAACTGGGTGTTCCACGACAGAAGCACGAGAATTATTAAATACTAGAGGACGCCAGCAGCTAAGCCTGCATTCTTTTAAAATTTACCCGTTTTGGCCGATTCCGTGGGAATTTCGGGAAATCCCTTTTTATTGCACCCCTACGGTCTCCAAGGAACATACATGCCAAATTTTAGGTTCTTGTGTCTGTCAGTCAGTAAGTAACGCAAGGATTTTATATATTAAAGATGATACAAGTGTTGTTAAATATAACTTATCTTCAACAATAGCGGCGATAGCCTCGTGGTTTACGTAACGGAATACCGAGACGATGGTACTGGGCACGCACCTCAGACTTTTCGAAGTTATGTGTGTATTAAAAAAATTTGATTAACGCTCGCTTAAAAATGAGCCCGGTAGATGGCAATAGTTTCGCACCTACTACATTGGGACTGAAACATAACTGGCGAAAGTATGGGTGTGTAATACACCTCTGCCTACCCCTTCGGGGATAAAAGGCATGAAGTTATGTGTGTGTGTTATACAATTATTTCTTAAGAATTGTGTGGCACAAAATGAAAACGTCTTCGTTTAGAAAACACTGTTCTAATGACATGTGACTTTCTTTAGAATGATAAATTTATTTCCAGTCACAAATAATTAATAATAATATAAACTACGAGGGTATTAGCTGAATAGTCAAAACGTCAGTGTACGCGCCATGGACATAAACGCGTGACCATTTGAGTAGCAGTCAGTTCTTCAGTCTGCTTCGTTATTTATGACAAAACATTTTAGCACCAGTAAAATATCTCGTGGTTTTTATTTTGGGGCATAGTTATATGTGGAGGAAAGTATGACTCGTAAATTACAGCTGCCATGTCGTTAATTGAAAGTTATGAAATATGATGCTTTCTCCATTTAAAATGCACGTCATGTTTTGTTTGTTAGTCGTCTCAAAGTAAAATATAAATAGTTAATATCTCAGTATTCTATTAAAGTAAATATCAATAGGAATAATATACGACCAATGCTTGATATTCAGCAGTTCAAAGTCTATAAAATCTAGGCCATCATTCGTAAAACTGCCGACGGTTCAAAGGCGAAGATTAGTAGGGAATTATCTTAGAATCGAGAATTTCTATCCCAAAAGACAGTCATTCTACTAACGGCCGTTTTCAATATTCGAATCATACATGGATTTTGAGATTCGAGATTCGTGTTTGACATATTCTGTATGTAGCTTAGGTCAAAAACGAATCTAAAATCTACAGTTCTATCTATAGATTGAATATTGAATTCCGTAGTAAGCTGTAGCCGTTGATACCGAGATTCATTCTTTCGTAATAAACTAAAATTAGGTATAAGCAATTGGGTCGAATAAATTGGTATCGCGAATATTATTCAGTGGCTCAACACAGCCTTCTCCGTACGTTGGATTGATTACACCACTATTTATTATACTGTATACGTTCTCTCATGTGTGCGTTGGATATTTCCGCAATTTCTATGTGTTAATGTAAAGTTTGATGGTGTGTGCTTGTATCTGCGTGTAGGTGCTTATTTGGACTTGTAGAGCACGCAGAGACTAACGGCAAATTGATTAGCATTATGTTAATGTTGAAAGGTTCCGTACAGTTGCGCTAGTAGCGTTTAGGGACAATTTTGTGGTTCACTAGTGTCCGCAATATTCATACGTATGTTGTAATATTTAGTGTATCTGTGTAGAGAATTAATGTTCTAGAACTAAGTAATGGCTGTGTTTTGCGGGGATGTAGAATGGGTTATGCTTCGTTCGTTGTTTAGTTTATTATTATCTGTGTAATTAGAAAGCCAGATAAGGTTTATGCTCCAATAAACATTGAATTAAATCCGTGAAGGGTTGTTTTAACTCAACTTATGCTTGAGTTAAAACGATCCCTGTCATGGACCTATAGGCACAATTGATCGGCGGCAGTTGTTAGACGAGTTTCTAATTATTGTTTTAGATTGATTTGGTAGTTATGATAAGTTGTTTAAATGTTATGTTGTGTATTTGTCAGATGAAATGGATTGGCAGTCAATACAAATTTAACTTACAGAGCCCTGTTACAAAACAAGAAATAAAATATGTAGTTCGAAGTTCAGTTCTAGTCTCAATTGTACTAAAATGGTCAATATAATAACAACTTCCCAAAAAAAAATTTGGTATTTTAAACCTTGGATTAGTTCTGGCGTTAAACTTAGTCCCCGTTTTATTATAAGCTCTATGGGATAAATTAAATTCTTTACCAATGTGTTGACGATAGAGGTTTACCTGTCATTAATTTTCTTTGAGATTATTTTGCAGTAAATAAAGCAGCTCAACTTTTACGATATGCAGTCATTCAACTTATTATAAAATATTTTATGCACGAATTTCTATTTTACATACGAGTTTCGTACAGACACAAAACATGTACGGTTCGCAATAAACTTATTCGTTTTTTTACGAAGCATTGGTTTCCAGTTCTCAGTAATAAGTTCAGTGCAGCGCTTGAAAAAAAAATTGAAATATCAGGCAACATAAAAAGCTAGTTGTGAGTTAGTATGTATTAAAGTGAGCATTATATTTTGATAGTATTTTAATATTTAAAAAAGGCAGCTTTCAGGCTGTGTTTTATTTTGGTGTAGCGGGGAAATCATCAAACATTCAAACAACGGACACGAGCACTCAGAATCCAAACAACAAATTATGCATAATATGGAGGACACAAAGTGTTGTCTCTTGTAGAAATCGAACTCACTGTACGGAGTGTATTAGTAGTGGCGAGACAACCACATTGACCACTGCATCACAAGTCTAGTCATGTATAGTACAACTATAGTGCAACGTACCTTAAATGACATTCTGTTCATTAACGATCACGAAGAGGTACATCAATACTGAAAGTTGTATTGGAAGAGCAACGGGTGGTGTGTCGCAGTGTCGCCACTTGTTTTAAATTGAAATCAAAGCTTTACCATTGTTGCAAGTTAACGTTAACATGCAGTGGGGTGAAACATCGCAAGTACTCACTCAGCAATGTATTTCATTTATTTAAAGCGTTCGCATTGGGTGCAAGCTTGCCGCATTTTATGCGGAAATAAAAATATCATTACTCTGTGTCTAGATTACGTGCGATCCTTTGAGGCAAGAATATACATAGAGAGGGCAAATAGTACATAATATTTTATGGAAACATTACATTATACAAATATATACGAAATCGACATAAAGGCACCAAACATGGTGTTGTCTCGTTTTGTCTTAGATATATCTCTGTCAGAAAAAAGAGATAGGCATAGTTTACCGAATACATTCATCATGGCGATATTTTATTAGAAATGTCAATCGTGCCAGTGTCGCCATATTGTTCGCCAAGTTTTGTGGTACATCTGCTGTCAAGTCGTTGTGTATCGAACATTATAATTTTGTTTTTGTGCATCATTATGTCTAAAAACCAGGTGAATCAGTGCTTCAAGTTTTGCTAGGGATCGTAAAATCATGCCTAAGTGTTGAATTAAACTGTGCAGTGCAAGATAAAGCTATAATCAACATAAATGTACTCTTCACAAGTAAGTAACTAGTTTTGACCTATATTATAGAATTGGATAAGTATTTGTACAAAATATTGTTACAAGAGTTTATTTTGTAGGTAATTTAACAGTTTTTAGCTTTGTTATGGCCTTAATGTTTTTATTTTCGTAGTTTGGATATTTCCATATTTACATATTAGACGTTAGTATTAATGTTACTGATAATGTCGATATGGGTTATCGATATATCCATACCACTTCTACAAACTATAATATTGTTAAAAATATCTTATGTCTTTAAACGGAAATAAATGAAACATTCCACCAATTTTGTCTGTACCTAGTTATGGAAAAGCCATATTTGACTAACTTACTTTACTTAGCCCTGATTACATGAAACCTAAAACCGCTGCATCCTGCCCTATGTTAAGGAAAATGAGGCAGTTAAAATAATTATATTTTTTTTTTGTCAACAGATAGCTAACATGAACAGCAACTGTATGCGAGAATGCCTAGCAATGAAACGTTGAAGAAAATAATTTTATTTATAAATAAAAACAAATAAATAAAATTTATCAATCAATTTTGATTTTTCTTATCCCCTTTTTTGTTACATGTTCGATACAAGGGACGTTTTTCACTTTACCATGTTCACCCGCATTTGCATTATGGAATAAACTAATCTGGCAAAAGATTTAAACTAACTAAAGTAAATTACTCCAAATATCTTCAATATTTCTATATCTCTCTTCTATATTTTTTTCTTAATCAACAATAATGTATTATTTACCTCTAACCGGCTCAATGTCGATATCGATTATATTCTTCACCCAACGTTTCGTAGGTATGCACGCTAATGTAAATGTAGAATGGCAGTAAATGTAAATGTAGAATCATTAAGTAATTAACTTAAATTTTGACGTTCATAAGCGTCACTTTTTGGCCTAGATGAATAAATTATTTTGACTTTTGACTTGACTTGTCCCCACTTGATCCCGAAGTGTTCAAATGCATTTATTGTGCGCTTTCTAGAAACACTCCGTGTGATTGTTATTTGTGGTTTTGTTGTTGGCCGCGGTTACCAACTAACTCGAAATTAGTCACTGTACTTTGTATGTCTATTTCATTATATAAATCACCTGCAATTTGTACAGTATGCAGAAACTTAAATTATTACTTGTTTAAGTCATTAGATGTGTATTATGTTGGAGTACATACATGAGTCTTATAAATATTTGTACCTGCTAATATTGTCACCTATTCTGAAAACTATGGAGCTTTGGTATTCATTTATGGAGTAAACTGATGGAGAAAGAACCTCTGTTCTCTACTAATACGAGGTCTTGTCATCTATGAAACCAGTTAATATATTAGCGGACCTTCGACAGATTGCTTGCGAGCACAATTAAGGGCAGCTACTTTATGATTAAAGGTGCTCTATCAAATGAGACTTGACAAATATTGCTGTACAAAGTGATGCAAATGATGATGAAATATTGAATGATGCGAAATCATCATCGTTCATCTTGTACTTATCTAATATATCGATAGGCTTAGCAGTAGCTAAGCCTATAGATATTTTAGCCTTCTAATTATAACAAAGGCTCCCTAATTAAAATGAAAAAAAAAAAAAGAAAAGAAAAGAAATATTTTATTTGTATCTCCATAATAACCCTTAAAACTAAACATGTAGAGTACATATTGAGTAGAGTACAAATAGGAACCTGCGTCAGCTATTGTTGCAGATGAACTGCAACGCTGATATTCTCGCAGGACCAGAGGGTATAATTTTAATAATTATATGTATAGGTATACTTAAATAATAATTATTATTAATTAAATGCTATTTAAAATATATACGATACTATAATATATACACATACATTTTATATTATATTATTATGTAAAAAAAAATAAAAAATATTAATACTAAGGACTTTTGGTTGACATGTGTTGTGTATCAGACAGGCAATCTTAACAAATTTATAGCGCGTTTCCGAACGCTTTCGGTCTATTCCGTCAAAAGTGTCAGCTGTCACGCAAGATACCATTGCGTTAACCGGCTGAAGCCGGTACCTAGTAATCAAAACATCAATAAAATAAAACAAGGCAACGCTGCGCTGGCGCTGTTGAGTGTACTACGTAATAACAGATAGTATAAACAAGACAAGAAACTGAGTAACGTTGACAGCCATATGAAATTCCTTCCAACAATGAGTGGCGTACAGGTAGGTGGTTATACTAAAGTCGATTTTTGTTTGTTTAATAAAATTTGCCTATACTTATTTTTAAAAGAATATACCGATTTCAGGCTACGTATAGGCGGTGGGAGGTCATTCCATATTTTGGCTGCCGAAAATTTAAAACCATTTTCGAACGAGGCTGATTTGTGTTTTGAAACAACCAACAGATAAAATGCGGCTCTTGTGCTGTATTGATTTACATCCCTGGACCATGTCAACTTTTTATAAAGGTAATTCGGCTTTTGATATTTAGCTATTCTAAAGAGTAAGGTTGCCAAATGTAAATGCCTACGCGCAGCCATCTTCAAGAGGTTCCCACTATTTAGGAATGGAGTGACATGTGTACGTGGTGGAATATTATAGCAGAACCGAGCACATGCATTTTGTACACGTTGAATTACCTTCTCTGTTCTTTTCAGTAAACATGACCCGAATACAGTGTCTGCATAATTAAGTTTGGATAGTACCAGAGTTTCGCAAAGCAGAATCCGCATGTCGGTACTCAGATGCCGGCGAATTCGGTATAGCAGTTTGAGACGGTAAAAACAGTTTTTTACAGCTTCAAGTACATGCGTCTCAAAATGCAGTTCACCATCTACAACTAATCCCAGATTGCGAGCCTCACTAACTCGGTCTATGGGACAATTATCAACCATCACTACAGGTTTAAGGTCTTCTATTCTTTTGATGCATTCCTTTGAGCCTAATATTAAATACTTGGATTTAGTAGGGTTTAGCACCAAGGAATTTTGTCTTGCCCAATCTGATATGTTGTCTAAATCCTCATTCAACCTCTTTACAGATTCGTGACAATCATTTGGGTGAAATGATATATAAAGTTGGAGGTCATCAGCATATATGTGAAACTGGGCATTTCTGATGTGGTTGGTAACATCGGCACTGTACAATATGAAGAGGAGAGGGCCGAGAACTGATCCCTGTGGGACGCCCCGAGTCACCTGACAGCAAGAAGAATTGGCCTTATTACCCTCCCTGGCATTATCCAGTTGCACGAATTGAGATCTGTCAGTCAGATAACTATGGAACCACTTTACAGTTGCTGACTCACATCCGTAGTAGGAAAGTTTGGCAAGAAGAAGAGAAACATTAATTGTTTCAAAAGCCCTCGAAAAATCAAGTAGGGTAAGCAAAGTACCCATGCCCATAAGGGCGTTTTGGATGATTGTTGATTTGTTGATGACATTTTGGAGGCGAGGGATAACCCTCGCCTCCAAAATGTCATCAACAACATCTAGGAGGGCGGTGGCCGTACTATGACCTTTGCGAAATCCAGATTGTCTATGAGGTATAATATTATAATTTTCAAGGTATTTCCTCAACTGACTGCACACCACCTTCTCCAGCACCTTAGATAGACAAGGAAGTAAGCTGATGGGTCTAAGATCTTTGGCTGTAACCGGATTGGCTATTTTGGGTATGGGCTTGACAATAGCAGTTTTCCACACATCAGGAAAGGTAGAGGAGGTGATAGACTTATTTATTATTGCTGTGATGTACGGAAGGCTATGAGGAAGTGTCATCATCAGCATTTCTAGTGAAATGTTGTCAATGCCAAGGGCATTAGATTTAAGACTGCTAATGTGTAAGCGAACCTCTTCCTCACTAATTGGCTCAAGACAGAATGTGTTTGAGTGAAACCTATTTGTTTCAAAATATATTAAATCTGTTAAAGTGACAGTATCATTCCCAGGTATGTTCATGAAATGTTTATTTATGTCTTCTGGATTGTTAAACATGTGAGGCAATTCATGACTCTTTTGTTTGCCTATGTTAATGGTAGATTTTAAGTTATACCAAAGCTTTTTTGGGTTTTGTATATGTCCATTTACGTATGACTCAAAATAAGCTCTTTTTTCACTGTCAATTGCACTCACTATAACATTTTTCAAGTACTTATAACTACTTTTATGTATATCACTTTTACTTTGTTTGTAGCGTGTTTGGTACCTGTCACGCAATTTCACCATATCTTTGATTGTGTCCGTAATCCATGGATAAGACCTTTCTTTTACAAAAATTCTTTTGATTGGAGCATGTAAATCGAAAAGGGTAGTGATGAAAGTATTTAGTATTGATACCATGTCACTCACATTCTCCAGAGTGGTAATATAAGACCAGTCTAATTTGCCAAGGTCATTCTGAAACATATCGGGCATTATATTGTTTATTGGTCTATAATGGATCCACTGTGGGGTAGGCTTATTAATTTTAAATAGGAAATTCACAGATATAATAGCATGTTGCCCTAATTCCGGTTTATGTTGAACGACAATGTTGTTGACTTGAACATCAGTGCACACAATATCAATCAGCGTCTCACTGTGATCAGTAAAGTGTGTTGGCTGCTGGATAATTTGGTTAAGACTCATGTAATGTAGGAAATTATTTAATGATGTAGTACTGCTATTAGTCTCTAGACAATTTATATTAAAATCGCCCAAAATTATAATTTTATCAGCTTGGCTGAATGACATCATAGAATCTGTCAATGCATCTAGGAAGGTATTGATGTCTAACCATGGTGGTCTATATGCCGTACCGATAATGACAGTTAGCGCATTGACGGAGAGTCTGAGCCACATTTGTTCAACATTTGGTGTGACTGGGTGTATGATGGTTCGAACTCTGAGGTCACGGCGCACATAGAAGCCAACGCCCCCACCCCGTCCACCCCGCACACTCACCGGCCGCGGTACGTGTTTAAGGCGATAATTGGCGACTAAAGGCGCCTTGCCTTCCTCTCCGTCCCGCAACCAAGTTTCGTTTATTGCCATTATATCCACTGCAAGTTCATCCATAGCCAACAAAAATTCGTCATGGCGTGTTCCTAGCGAACCAGCGTTGAATAATCCTACTTTCAAATATTTGCTCTTAGGCATTATTAAAGTTTAAAAATAAATTTACTGTATTGAATACTATACAATATAAAGTATGATTTAGATGAAGGAATATACCGTTTTTGAATATAACTAATAGACGATACTTTTTAATCTTCAGTTTCCACTGTACTGTTTTGTAATTGTAAAGTAGTAGTAGTAATAGTAGTGTTATTAATATTTGTAGTAATACCATGTCTTTATTGTGTGCATTTGATATGTAAATATATATAATTGGTGTATAATTGAAAGTAGTAATATCAAGCATGTGTGTATTAAATAATATACTAAATATAAATATATAATAACTAATATATTGTATAAATTTGTATAAAGAATAAATATATATGATTATAAATATATAATAACTTATTTTATCAATACAACCCATCTTAATTATGTTCTTTAAGTGTGATTTTCTATATTGCTTACGACTAATTACTATTTCTAAATAACAATTATGTTGTGTTGGAGCCAAAAACCAGTTGGATGTCCGACTCACATTTAATTGAACAGACCTTGTCTCCCGGCTTGTGCCGTGCAAGGATGCGGCCCCGTTTGACCCACACAAACTTCCACCCCGAGCGCTGGCCGGCATCTCGCGCCAAGCGAAACAATTGACGGTTCGCCTTCGTGAGCCGCTCATTAATATAGAAGCGCCTGGGCGCTCCCGGGACCAGGTCGGCCGACGTCACCCCTCGCCGAACTCGCGCGCTGTGCAGCAATGCGTCCCTCACGGCCCTGTGCGTGAAAGACACCGCTAAAGCCCGTGGACGCGCCTCGGGTCCCGAGGCGTCGGTCGCAACGATACGTCGTCCGCCAACTCTCTCAGCGCTCGCTATTTGCGTTTCTGTTAAAGTGACACCTATTTTCGCAGCGATTTGCATCACTACATGGACAGGATTCTCTCCGCTCACCTCTGGAAAATTAGCCACCTCGACGTCATAGGCCAACAGTTCCTGGTCACGCTCGTGGAGGTCCTGCCTGAGCTGGGTGATCACGCTATCAACGTCACCCGTCTGTGTTGGCAGCTGTTTTTCTAGTGCGTCGACTCTCTCTTCCAAGGTGTCTACTTTGTTTTTGTATTTTTCCATGCACGATTTTATGTCTGCCAACTCGTCCCTGAATATCTGCAGGTCTTTATTGACCGAACGAATGTGGTCACGGAAGGTTTTTAGCTCCTCCATAATATCATTGGTGAGTTCCTGAGTGGACTCGAATGTTGAGTTCATAGGAGAACTGACACTTACAGGAACATCGCGATTCAGGTCAGTGGGCGGCAAGCCAGATTCGCTAGCGGCTGTAGATTTTTCTGGTCTTTTTATGGAGCTTTTTGCTTGAATACAGCCCGGGCATTGCCAGGATGGAGAAATATTGCCTGCTGGAGGCAGCGATACACATCTCAGATGGAAGTAAGCGTTGCAGTGGCGACATCTTGCAGACTCACCCGGCGACAGAAAGCGCCGGCAGCGGCCACAGGACTTAGACATGCTAAGAACAGCTATGATTGACCGTGATCTAATAGGGCGCGTGTTTATTCAGAGATGGCGTACCGCTGTACCGCGATAACACACTGCCAACGCTTGCCACAGTTCAGACGCGAACACAGAGATGGCGCTGTGCTATGTTCTGTGAAAAGGCTTTCGTTTAAGGCTTTCACTGTTTCGACGACGCGCGGGGGTTTTGAAACATTCAGCCACTGACACCACTCCAAACACCACGTACACCGGTCAGCACCTACAATGTCTGTAACCTGAGATCACTGCATTTTATATTAACCAAGGGTAGTTTTAAGTGAGTCCAGTTAGTTCGTAAGTTTTAATTTAAGATTATATTTAATTTTAATGATTAAAAGTCACTGCCAACACTTTCAGTTCTTTATTGTGTCACTGTACACAAACTCACTACTTTAGATTATAGGGAAAATTGGTCTTTTATTTTTAAAACAATATTAAGACGGAGCGTAACTAGTAAACAGTAACGATTTTAAAATGCTCATCTTTATTATTTTTTGCTTAGTTATATTCAAATGCCGCGTTGTTTTCTTTTATCAAATAAGGCAAATTGTTAATCTAAAATAAAATAAATATTGATTCAGGCATATTATTACATTTGAATCCAAATTTTTGTTTCCAAGTGAAGCTTGGTTTAAATTTACTGAATATTAATGATTTGAAAAATTCATATTACATTTTCTTAGAAATAAAAAATAAAAATTATTGTTGTTTTAAGACTTCAAAAAATTAGATCAGTATTTAAAACTTTTTGTAGATAGGTCAAATGTGTTTTAAAGACATATATCAAAACTATGTTTATTCTTTTGTGTGCTAGTTCGTGTATATATAATAATGATAATTGTGGTATATTTATTTGTGGTGAAGGAGGTTGGAGAGTGATATATATTTACTTTGGGCAATCGCGAACGAAGTGCGTAATCATAAAATATTATTATTAAATACGTAAGTCGTCGTCTAATTTGATGACAGACAATGCACAGCTGAAACTATTGAGGACTATAAGGGCGCACTGAGGAAGGATTTACCGAAATTTCGCACGTAATTGGCTAGAAATTTATAAAATTAATGTGCGTACTTTCTTGACTATGTTGACGATGAACCGAAATTGAAACCTACAGAACCTTCGCAAGGTTCATGCTTCTTTAAGGGTCAATGTTACTTATTACAAAACACACCTTACATTAATATATGCCCATTGCTACGAAGTATTCCGTGACAAAATCGAAGCCTGTATGTGGGCCTCCAGCCATCAAAATAGAGATATTAACTTAATAATCATTCTAAAACCAATAGACTCAAGTAGAGTCGAACCCACGACCCCAGGTGGGGGCCAAACATAGTTCGATATAATCATTTCATATAATTTGACATGAAGAACATCTTGAGAAAATTCATCATCATCATCAGCCTTTAATAGTCCACTGCTGGACTAGGCCTCTCCTTTGAAAGGAGGAATTGGCCTGCTATACCACGCTGGCCAAGCGAGTTGGTAGAGGGTTTGTATCAAGTTTTCCTTCTCTTACAGTGCTATTCTCTGCATGATATACTCCCTCTGTCGGCTCTTACGACACCCATGGGATGATATGGGGTGGTGACAATTCGTATTCTTAATCCGTCACCACACGGACAAAGTTGAGAAAATTATTGTATAAGTTTATATCCCTCGAAACAAACCTTTAGAGACACCTGTGATTTTCTTTCCCTATAATAACAATATCATGCTTTGCCTTGTTTCCAAAAATCGCATCAATTTCAGTGTTGAAACGAACACATTTAATGAATGTAAATGGATCACCAGTGACATGAATCGTTGCTTAAGCCTCGCCAAACCATAAACGCCTGATATATCAAGCGAATCCCAACAAATGGCGTTCAGAATTTATTACGGCAGAAATGTCAAACTGCGCAAGTAAAGCGATATCCGTTCATAAGTTTCTTAGAAATCTATAGATATTTGAGAACGTGTGACTAGGTTTAGCCAGTACTTGCGCACTTAGCTCTGTGTTATAGACTATATTATAGAAATATGGTGTTAGAATTACCGCTAAACCGCTCAAAATGAGCTAGCGATTCTACAGTGTGAGATAAAAACCGGGACTGTCTATAAGAGCCCTCCGAAAGACTGTAGAATTCCGATGTAAATACCACATGCGGTCACCCATTAAATTGGCGACTTGTGTGTTGCAAATCAATTACGAATGGCGAGTTAAGTCACGCTACGAACGCGTGCAATTGTTTACTTTATAGCTTATGGTGCATCCACACCCCAGACATGCAACAATTGATACCATTCAATAAATTTTAGCGATATCTGAAATACTTTGGTATGAAGTTTTAATCTCTAACATTTTGAAATGTTGCACAATAAAAAGTAATTTCGATTCAAAAGTTCGACTAAAATTTACCAATATATTACAATGTGCTTTTTAGTGTGTGCGTAAGCGTATATGTGTGTGTGTGTGGCAGATCCGAGACAGTTACAAAGCCACCTTCCGCAGCGCTGACCGTTAAATGACCCAAGTTCACTTACCTTATGTTAAATTCAGAGAAACGGCTGAAATACTAACACTTATTCAAAGTTTAACAGGTTGCTACTGTAAAGCATCTGTCTTGTACGAAAATTTAACAAGATTTTTGGTTATTTAACTAACTTATGCAGTAGTTAGCACCTGATGGTAATAATTCTATAATATATTGCTGATAACGCCGGGGAAAGTAATAAGTTTATTTTTTATCTACGCTACGAATGCAACGGACGCTGTTTCTGCCCGGAATAAATTTTACTGAAAATTACGGTTTCACGTGCATGGTGCGAGAGTTTTGTATAAATACAATGACACAAACTTAGTGTTAAAAAACTATACCACAGGCAGTTAGGTTGGCTAAGAGCACTGAGATGGAGATGCGCTTCTATGCATCCCAGTGGACACGAAAAGCTGAGCACTTTAATCCACTTCTGAATGGAGCTTCAGCAGTGGGCTGATGATGATGTGCTGATGATGATGTGCTGATGATGATGTGCTGATGATGAATAATTTTCTAACTTTAATTAAATATTTTTTTGTAAATATCCGAAACCGGCGAGCATCTATGAAAAGAGTAATGAGATGATAATGATAAAAATTTATTCGTCGGAATATGGGTATACAAAGTTGTTAGTGTTTGACATTACATTCAAACCATATTCTACCATTATCTGGCATACAAATATTGTTTCTTTTTGTTGGTAGCATGTATACAATACAATACACTAGTTAGTTTATAAGCTTAATAATAATATCTAATAAAAAATCATTTTAAAATTCCATGCAGTTATAAATATGTCACAATTTTTTGTCGTCCAAGAATGCATTGAGTAAAAATATTTATTTCATCATCATCATCATCATCAGCCTTTAAAAGTCCACTGCTGGACTAGGCCTCTCCTTTGAAAGGAGGAATTGGCCTACTATACCACGCTGGCCAAGCGGGTTGGTATAGGGTTTGTATCAAGGTTTCCTTCTCTTACAGTGCTGTTCTCTGCATGATATACTCCCTCTGTCGGCTCTTACGACACCCATGGGATGATATGGGGTGGTGACAACTCGTATTCTTAATCCGTCACCACACGGACAATTTACTTAATAACATTACATTTATTTAATAACAGTATAAATAATTTTCGTTTAAAAGTATCAATTTTCTTAAAACTATTTGGCAACTTATTGTAAATACGTATCGCCATACAGTAAACATTCTTGCTAAATACATTCACCCCTTTTTTGGGTATGAGTAGCTTGTGTGTGTGTCTCCCTGGTCTCATCACGACATCATTGTGCTTACAGAACGAGTGTGGATGTTTGCGTACAAAAATACTAAATTCATATATATATACTGGCTAGATAAAGGTAAGATATTATGTTTTTTAAAGTACTCCCTACAGCTCTCAATCCGATTTAAGCCGAATAATGCTCGTATACATTTTTTTCTGCATGATGAAAGCTTTCTTTGACTCCGCCGAGTTGCCCCATAATATCAGACCATATCTTAATTTGGACGAAACATAGCCATGATAGGCATTTAAGGCAGTTTCTAAAGTTGAGACTTGTCGCAATCTATATAAAGCGTAAACAAATTTGTCTATATTTATGCAAAGATTCTGAACATGGTCTTTCCAATTACAATGTTTGTCTATTATGATGCCCTAGAAATTATGTGGCATCTACTTCTTCGATCATGTTTGCATTATACTTTACATTAAGTTTAGTAGGTTCACTATTATAAGTTTGGAATTGGATCATTTTTGTTTTATTAATGTTAACTTAAAGGTGATTGTGATCTAACCATTCCATTATATTCCCCAAGGCGTTGTTTATTTTATGCTCAAGTTTATTCTTGCTTTTATCTGTAATTATTAGGGTAGTATCATCAGCATATAGTACACAGTGGTGGTCCGTCACGTAAGGCAGGTCATTTATATATAACAAAAACAGGAGGGAGCCAAGGATACTCCCTTGAGGTACTCCAGAACTGTTCATTAATTTAAATTCTGACCTAGTAGATGTATTATATTTACCCGCAGTTCCAAGGATTTGTACACACTGATAACGGTTTTCAAGGTAGCTAGTAATCCAATCTAAGGCTTTTCCGCGAATTGCGTATCTATCAAGTTTATGTATTTACAATTTATGGTTGATAAAATCAAAAGCCTTGGACATATCTAAAAAGATTGTAACTATGTTGTTTTTATTATTGAGACTTTCGGTAATGATTTTTGTTAGAGTAAAACCTGCCAACGTGGTCGAAGAATTTTTTCGGAAGCCATACTGCTCAGGCTTGAGAATATCATATTTTTCTAAAATACAGAAATTTTATCGTGTATTATTCTCTCAAAAACTTTTGATAAGATAGGTATCAACGTTATGGGTCTGTAATTGTTCATATCACTAGCGTCACTTTTCTTATGCAATGGTTTTACGACTGCAAATTTTAATTTAGAAGGAAAGTGTCCTTGTATAAGTGATAAATTAAGAAAACGACACAAAGGAGTGCATAGTATTTTAGCACAGAATTTTAATATGTCGGTTCTAAGGTCGTCATAGCCTACTGAAAAGGTATTGTTCAACGATATAATAGTCTTAAAAATGACAAAATTATCCACTGGAGTCAAGAAAATTGTATTAGGATTATTTGCAATTGTAGTCGGGTAATTAGTCATGTTGAGGTAATTAGAATTAGTATTAATGTCAATAGGATCAGATGTCAAGTTTATAAAAAATTAATTGAATTGTTGAGCTATTTGATTTGGTTTTGAATATTCAACATTATTTACTTTTACACAATTAATATGATTACCTTTTTCCTTGCTTGATACATTATTTTTTATTATGTTCCACGCTGCTCTATATTTGTTACTTGATTTATTTATGTATTTCAAAACCTCTATTTTTTGTACTCTAAACATATATTTTTTTAAGATTTTGCTATAATTAAGATATATTTGTTTATTGTTATGCGTTCTTGAAACTTTATACTGTAAATAGAGATAACGTTTTTGTTTACAAGATCTTATTAATCCTTTCGATACCCATTTAATATGATTCGGCTTTTTTGTAATATTGACTGTAATTGTAGGAAAACAGAGGTCATAAAATAGAGTTATAATATCATGGAATCTATTAAATGCATCCTCAGTGTCAGAGCAACTCAGAACTTCACTAAAAGAGAACGCTGAAAGACACTCTATAAATTTAACTTTATTACTTTTACATAAATCTCTTCTTTTTTCGAACCAAAATTGTCTTTCTTCTCTTAATATACACGGTTGTTGAAAAGATATGGTTTGTGCGGTTTCGTGATCGGATAGCGCTAGCTTACATCAATTGGGTATTACATTGCTCATATTACTTGCTATTAGATCAATGCAAGTTTTGACGCGTTCGATATACTATATGATTAGTAAAGTTATAGTTGCGTAAAATAGACTGTAATTTTTTTACATTTTCACTACTTTTGAGAACGTCTATATTCCAATCCCCACATACCACGATATGTCTTTTTGACCTCCTACATACTATATTTATAAGCGCCGTCAAGTTTTCTAGGAATATCTCAGCATTGTAATTGGGTATCCTATATATACATTGTAACAAAGGGGACCTTCCAGGTGTTCACTGTAACGTTATCCCTACTTAGGGTGTGTTTAAATGAGAAACGTGGTTAAATGTTACAAAAAAAATTGATTTAATTCTCAAGTAAATCTAAACATCATTTAGCAAGCGATTCACTAGCGAAAAAAATTACTAAAAAAAATGTTATTCGCAAAGATTTAAACAAGGTCGCGTGATTCGGCGATGGTAAAGGTTTTGTTGAGGATCCTGCTGCCGGTTCGTCCAGGAAAGGTGGTCACTTAGCTCGTCTCCGGTTCGCCAGTAGAAAAAAAGGGACGAGCGCAGCCAGCGCTTGAGTATTTATTGCAGCTCGAGGTGCGGTGGGGGGCGAAGATGCAGGCGGCCGGGAGGCGGTGTCATCACGACGTCACAGTGACGTCACAACATATAACTTATAATTTCAGTGAGGTAATTCAACTTCACAATATTCAAAGTAATATGGTATCGCTTGTATTTTGAAGTCAGGTATTCTACACTCAAGATATTTTTTTACTTAGATACATGAACCTCCTCTACGTTGGTTTATACGAGAATAAGATGCAGCTAATTTGTACCTTTTTAATATTAAATTAGATTTGGATCCTCTTTTTATAAATGTCTCTGTGAGACATATTATGTCAACATTAAATTTCAATTGTTCAAGAATAAGTTCAAAGATTTTTTTTTGTTTAGAATACCTGCTATATTCTGTTGCAATAGTGTGTATTTCTGTTTAGTATCAACGAAAAATATTAGGCGGGTCTTCCACAATACAATCCGTTGGAATCGTTGTGCTTAATCCGTCATTTGCGTAAACATTATTTTCATCATCTGTATAAGTTGAAATACTAGTGACATAACAGACAAGATCGTCGAAAATAATTGACATTCCATGATTATGAAGTGCACCACTGTGCTTTGAAAACATGCTTTAATCATAAGCTAAATTTAAATTAGAGTCAAAGAACATTGCATAGTTATACATTTGTATGTCATGATAGAGTAAGTAGCTAAACATTTTTATTCGCCAATTATACAACACAAAAAATTTTTAAACATTTATATGTCGGCAAACAAAGTATTTGTGTGATTTAAATTCATCAAGGTTTTGCGTGCATAAGCTACAAGTTCTGAATAGTTATTAGACTTTTTGAAGTCATTTAAACCAATAAAAATAATACAATAATCTTCCAGTGTGTAGTGATAGAGTTTTACATGCAGGTTTAACAGAAGTTGTTACGGGTCACAGTTTGTCGACAGATAGTAGCAAATATTTATATAATATAATATAATAGTTAGAAAAGCTGTTTTCGGCAATGGATATAATTTAAAAGACCTATTACTACTGACAATACATAACTTGTTCTTTTTATCAGACTTTCTATTTGATTTTAATTTTTGTTCCATTGAAGGTGCATTTTTCTGTGATTCAAGCATCATTGGTAAACATTCCGCTGATTCACCCTCGGCCTTTGCGAATAATGATGCTGTTTCCGTTTGTGTTTGTTTATTACTTTTAATAAAATGCTTTTATTTGGTGTAGTTGTTTTATGTAACTTACTGGGACTTCTAGTAGTTAAAGTTTTGTATAAGTCATTTTTCTTCATCAGGTTTTGGTTTAATTCTCTTAAAGGACAATGGGCGGCATGGTCCCCACCCATCAACAGAAATGAAATGTGGCTCAATTTTCACATCTTGGCAAGATGATAATTTTTACTATTGGGACGATGCCCAAATGCATGGGGTTGTCATAGTAATTAACGTTTAAACAAATATTTCCTTTACGTATTTTATTGACGATTAATTGTAAAATACCTCATAATATACTCATTTATCTATAGGAAGTTGCGCACAAATTATATCGATTGTATGGTACATGGGAATAGGTTATCAATGTTATCATACAGATTTTAATCTGCCAGCGCAGCTGTTAAACAGTTTTATAATAAACCAGTAATATTAAAACTCACTATTGTTATTTGCCTACTATGAGCATTGCAGGAACGAATAATTAGAAGACAATGAATTTTAAATGATTCATTCATTCGTTATTTTCTTTTTTTTTCTTTAGCCTGTACTGTCCCACTGCTGGGCAAAGAGCTCCCCCAAAACTTTCCGACCTTGGCGTCGATGACCATTTTCTGGCACTTACAGTGTCGAGATTTTCGCCCAAACGGCTCACTTGGCCCGCCCAGTTCCTTTTTAAGGCTAGCAGCCTTTTTTCCCTCATCTTCAACATTAGTTCTTTTTATTTATATTTTTTTATTTTCTAAGTATTCATTCATAATCATTTAAATGATTATGTTTAAAAATACATTATTTTTTATTTCGTATAGTTACTAAATCATGTTTTGTACTGTAATATAATGTTTATGTTAAAATAACTTACAAGTGTGAAATGAAAATATAGGTTAATTAATAATAATACATTGTTTTTTATGGATATATGCCAGGGATTTAAGAAAAAAAAGGATTATAATCAAGTAGTGGATACTTAAGATACACATTGGCATCAGTTCCATGTGTATTGGTATATGGGGACGGAGCCCATACATTTTTGCCCATAGTCCTTTGCATTTTCCAGTCACAAAGATACAATTTCGCTATGTGCACTGTTTAATTCCGATTGAACGAATTTAGTCTTTCTTGCTAAAAAGTTTCATATGCGAGCAGCAAATCTAGCTCTGACTGTATTAGCCGAAGTCTGCGTAGTTTGTAACTAAAGTTAGACAATAGTAAACTTGTTTAGGCAAATAGAGGCGGGTCGTCGGACGGGTTACATGGTCGCAGCGACATTTAATGGTAGAAGTCAAAAGGTAATAAATATGTCGTGTATTATGTGCGACAATTTTGCAGCAGTGACCGCGCGACAATATATCTCCGCGACGCGGTATGTCGGCTATGTCGCGCTGAGTGACAGACAACGCACGATAGCGAGGTCACCGCCACCGCATACATCATGGGAATCAATCGGTGTCAGCGACACAACGACCAAACATGCTCCACAAAACCGCTATTTCATTCGATGACACGTCTATTTTTACATCAAGTGTACGTGCAAGCTCGCGTTCACCACAAAGAAGCCGTTTAAATGATAAAATGTAAAACAATGCATTGTGGTTTATTCCGTTCTCTTTAGTACTGCTTAAGCCCGCTTTAATAACAATTCTTTCAGTTTTTCATGAAACCTAAGAGGATTATTATACCCACAGCAAGGTTTTCAGTTGAAAAGTGTTTTACATTTTTTCTACAATGTTTTTTTTACATTTGTGCTATAGTGATAGAGCACAGTATATAACAGGGTTTTTGAAATGTGCCCACAAAATTACTTTATACTTACTTAAACTTAATACATATCAAAGACAGATATTTCCGGAATTAAATACCAGTGTAGCAGTTCGTGTGGTTGATGGTGATTAAGAATACGGAATGTCACCACCCCATAATTATCATACCATGGGTGTCGTAAGAGCCGACAAAGGGAGCATATTATGCAGAGAACAGCACCGTAAGAAAAGGAAAACTTGATACAAACCCTATACCAACCCGTCTGGCCAGCGTGGTATAGTAGGCCAATTCCTCCTTTCAAAGGAGAGGCCTAGTCCAGCAGTGGACTGTTAAAGGCTGATGATGATGAATCGATAAAAAAAGAAATTATGCAAGCAACTTGGTATAAACTCTAGTCACAAAATTAAATTATTACGCTTTTGGTGCAACCACATGCTTGTGTACACCGGAATTTAATTCCGGAAATATCTGTCTTTGATATGTATTAAGTTTAAGTAAGTATAAAGTAATATTGTGGCCACATTTCGAAAACCCTATTATTACTGTGCACTATCACAGCTTAGTAAATTAATACTTCAAGTTCAACAGACGTTGCTGAATACTGGTCTATAAACAAATGCATCATCGCGTCATTATTTAACGACGCAATTTATTTGCGCAGCGGTTAAAGCGACACAAAAACTCGGTGGCTACACTTCATTTAAGTTGCGGTGTTGGACGCGCTAATTAGTTTACAGTAATGTACTGACTTTGTAATGAGAAAACGAATCTATTTCATCCACACGACGGTATATCACGGTTGTGTATACAAGCTTTATAAGCTGTGATTATTCAAACTCAATGGATGAATCGTCCGTGTGGTGACGGATTAAGAATACGGAATGTCACCACCCCATATCATCCCGTGGGTGTCGTAAGAGCCGACAGAGGGACCATACTATGCAGAGAACAGCACAGTAAGAGAAGGAAAACTTGATACAAACCCTATACCAAACCGTTTGGCCAGCGTGGTATAGTAAGCCAATTCCTCCTTTCAAAGGAGAGGCCTAGTCCAGCAGTGGACTGTTAAAAGCTGATGATGATGATGTATACAAGCATGTGGTTGCACCAAAAGCGCAATAATTTAATTTTGTGATTAGAGGTTATACCAAGTTGCTTGCATAATATTTTTATTCATCTATTGAGTCTGAATAATCCTTGTATACACAACCGTGATATACCGTCGTGTGGATGAAATAGATTTGTTTTCTCATTACAAAGTCAGTACATTACCGTAAACGAATTAGCGCGTGCAACACCGCTACTTAAATGCCAAGTACTTAGTGTAGCCGCCGAGTTTTTGTGTCGGTTTAACTGCTGCGCAAATAAATTGTGACGTTAAGTGGTGGGAGCGGGGCGAATAAGGCTGCGTGTGTATTGGAGCTCTGCGAGACTGAGTGGTGTCTACCTATGTCTGCTAATGAGCGAGCGAGGAAATGAAAGTAACGCGGTACCATTGGTGGTCCATGGCAAATGATTGGTTGGCCTATTGTCCTAGTGGTTGTAGTGATCCTGACTGCCTAGCTCCAGTTTAGTAGTCTAGGGTGGTAAGTGAATCCACGACGATGTGTCTAGGTGCAAATTGTCTATAACATGTATTTAAACCTTTAAAAGTATGTTTATCCATTACCTGGTTAGCATAGTACGTCTTCTGCCTAGCTTGAGATCTTATAGTAATGCGTTGGTCGAGGAAACATTAGCATGCCACTCAGCTGTTTCGTTCATCTCTGGTGTATACGCACCTTAGACGCAAACACAGCAGCGTCGCCTTCGAGAAGATGGTTGGATATTCACACAAATAACGTCAGTCGCGACGGCGCGCGGCGGTTTGATGCCTTGCACTGCTTAGCCTACCATTTATTTTTATTTATACACGAGTAGCGCGACGGCGCAGCTCAGTGTTTTACTCTGGCTATTGCTATTTCTATAAGGACAGAACAAACATAATATAAAAAGGTTGAAGTTTTAAACAAAAGGTTCTTGAAATAGATGAAGGATTAATGAAAAATCAAGACAATTATTAAAGAGATCTTACAGGAAAAACTGGCTACGACTAAAGGCTTGTAATTTTTAAAGCTATGACTTGTAGTTTCGAATTACTTGAGTAGTTATTATAAGATAAGGGTAAGGTACTATGGGAAATAAAACTGTTCACGTAGATAATCAGAAGGGATTTATAACAATTTGACATATTAAGATTGCGATGAAAACAACTTGACGTCTGTTTTAATGCAGTCCATTGGTTACATAATGGTTTTGCAAACGTGATCTAGAAAATAAAGTAGATAGTACAATCGTTAATGTAGTTATAGCTGCTACACCATGTTATCAGCTAACTATCCGCGTGCAAAGAATATTACAAAGAACCTTAGACTCAAGTAAGGCCTCCATGTAACAAGAATCCAAAGCGTTTTACTGAGAAAGTAGTTCTTTTTTTTTATTGCTGCTAGTGGCAGACGAGCGAACGGCCCATCTGATGGTAAACGGTAACCGTTGCTCATGGACTTCGCTAATGCCAGGGTATTCACAGCAAAGCCGCTGCCTACCGTGAAAGCAATGCTCTCTTTAAACCTCGTTTGAAGAAGGACAAGTCATAGTACCCGGGAAACACCGCAGCAGGTAGTTCATTCCAGAGCCTACACGTACGTGGTAGAAAAGATCGCTGGAAGCGCACCGTACTAGATGAGAACGCTTCCAGGTAGTACGGGTAAACGGCTTAATACATATCTGCTCACCATTAACCTGGCCAAAACCAGATATATTACATTTTGTCATCGGTTAAATACCCAACCCCCACCACATTTTCACATAAAGGCGCATACTTGTATGGAACAGACCAATTGCAGCTGTCCCAAATTACTATCTTCAGACACAGTCAAATATATTGGTCTCATCATCGATAGACATTTGAATTGGTCTGTGCATATAAATACATTGACTAACCGAATGAGGAAACTAATTCCAGTTTTTATAAACCTTAGACGTTCTGCGGACATCAGCACGTTGTTATGCGTATATTATGCCCTAGCCCATGTATACTACAATATTGTATTATAACATGGGGTGGAGCCGGATCAGCAATACTATTGCCATTAGAACCTGTCCAAAGAGGCATACTAAAGATAATTCTTGGCAAGCCTAGTAGATATAGCACCGATCTCCTATATAGCGAATGCCCCGCACTCACAGTACGGCAATTGTTTATAAAGAATTTACTTATTCGTAAACACAAAAACACCACCTATAAACCCATACTGAAACGCAACAAAATCAAAATATACCCGGTGATGCAACACAGAACAGCGCTCGCGAGGCGACAATATTACGTCCTGAGTAATCAACTCTACAATGCTGCAAACTCTGTAAATAACATATATCCCTTGTCAACAAACAAACTCAAAGCAACAATCACAAATTGGCTCAAAACACTTACTTACGAGTATATTGACACGGAAGAATTGATGCATAAGTTAGCAATTAATTAACACTTACTATTTTATACAAGTTTGCTACGCTAACACGCACACACGCACACACACACTCACACACACACGCACACACGCACGCACATACACACGCACACACGCACGCACACACGCACCCACACACGCACACACACACGCACACACACACTCCAACTATCATTAAGTGCAGATACATTGTGGTAATTAAGATAGAGATATTGTTTGGCTACCTTATTTCTTATTATGTACCTGAAATTTGTAATGAAATTAATTTTAATATCCTTAATATTATTTTTTTAAATCCATAATTATATACTTTGTAACTATGCCTAATAATTATTTTTAATGTTTATATTCAAATTTAAAAATGCATTATGTTTGTAATTTTAATCATAAATTAATGTATTAATAATTTCAAAGTAAACTTATTATGAATCATCTAGGGTGGAAGGCGCTGGCGACTGTAACACAATTTATATTAGTACGGTCGTCAACGGCAACCTCTTATTTTAAGCCGAACTATTTTCTTTGATTACTGGTTGAGTTAATGATGATGAATAAATGATTTTTATTATTAAAAAAAAACCTCTACTGCGTCGGCGAGTGGTACGTTGGTAGAAGGGTGACCCTGGTACCAAATTAAACAATTCTTCGGAGCACTCCCCGTGAAAGAGTCGGTAAGGACGCAGAGAGAACCAAAGTCTTTCCGCTGCTCCAGCGACTCTAGTCTAGCCGTAAGATCGGGATCATCGACGATTCGAACAGCTCGTCTCTGTAGGGAGTCAAGTGGATCAAGCTGATATTTTGGCGCTCCGGCCCAGAGATGTGAGCAGTACTCCACATCTGGCCGGACTTGCGCTTTATAAAGCATAAGCCGTTGGCTTGGTGTGAAGTACCGCTTAGCCCGGTTCAACAGTCCCAGCTTCTTGCTTGCCAATTTGGCTTTATCCTCCAAATGACTCCCAAATTGGACTTTGTTCGATATTTCGACGCCGAGGATGCCAATATTCTCGGCAATATGCAGGGGTACTCCTTGAAACCGAGGCGCTATAACGAAAGGGTCCTTTTTCGCAGTGAACGAGCATACTTGTGTCTTAGTGGGGTTAAATCGAACAAGGTTCTTTTCACCCCATTTGGAGGCGCGCCCTAGAGAGTCCTCGACTTCACACACAAGTTGCAATCGTCTTTCCTGTACCTGGCTCCGAGGGACATTCTGGTGGCTGGTGTACCGCGCATCACCCGTACTGTCATCTACATAGCAATGCATGTTCTCAATTGAAAACAAGTCATTGATATGCAAGATGAACAGCGTTGGGGAGAGCACCGAGCCTTGTGGGACGCCAGCGTTGATTGACTTCATTCCGGAGCAGCTGCCGTCTGCGACGACTTTTATGCTCCAATCAGCCAGAAAGCTGGCAATCCATTTGCGGAGTCCCTCGGGGATTCCATAAGATGGTAACTGCGATAGAATTGCCCTGTGCCAGACCCGGTCAAACGCCTTGGCAATGTCAAGACTAACGGCTAGAGCTTCGCCCCCACTCTCCAAGGCTTCTGCCCATCGGTGTGTAAGGTACACTAGAAGATCGCCAGCCGAACGACCACGACGGAAACCATACTGGCGGTCGCTGATCAGCTGGCGATCCTCTAGGTACTGGAGGAGTTTGTTGTTGATAACTCGCTCCATTACCTTGGAGAGTAAGGACGTTACCGCTATTGGCCTGTAGTTTGACGGGTCCGATCTGTCACCCTTTTTAGGAATAGGGTGAACATGGGCTATCTTCCACGAAGATGGAACCCTGTAAGCATTATGGGAAAGACGATATAAGCGCGTTAATACGGGGGTCAATTCAGGAGCGCACGTCTTCAGCACCACTGCTGGGATGCCGTCAGGTCCACTCGACTTGTGGATGTCCAGAAGTTTGAGCTGCCGCCTGATCGCACGTTGCGTAATGCGGATTTCAGGCAGGGAGCTCCCACACCAGGGGATGGACGGTGGTGTGGCTTGGTGGCCCTTGTCATCCAAAGTCGAGTTCAAGGCAAATAGTTGGACCAAGACGTTAGCCTTGTCTTTTCCGCTATGGGCCAGACTATCATCAAATATTCGTTCGTAATAAAAAGTTCGTAATATAAAGCGAATTCCACAGCGAAAATCTAATTCGTCATATGCAAGGAGCGCTTTTTCTTGGAATTAAAATGTCAAAGTTAGTTTGTTTCAGATTGCAGGGCGCAGTCGGCTCGATAAGACTGGTGTGTGTGTCATGTGTCAGGAACGTGACGATGGGCACAAATAAAAATGCACGATGAATGAGTTTCGTGTTCTGTTCTACTTCGAGTTCCTGGACATGTGGACGTTTTGTACGAACGTTATTTTTAGAGTTTATTTCACAATGAAAATTTCAGTGTTCATTTACTGTCGTAGAAGTTTTAATGCAATAAAAAATAAAAATATCAAATATGTTATAGTTTTACCAGCTGTACGTTTAAACTGCTCATAATACGGGTCGAATTATAGTCGATTGCTGAAGTATTTTTATGTTATTATAAAATTGGGTTCATATTTCTGTGTCCGTTTCAGTATCATCAATTAAACTATTGTTAGTAAGTTTTCAATATACCTCGGTATTTGAATTTTTAAATTTGATCCCGATGCGATAGGTCTGAGTCAATAATGAATCGTAAATTAAATGCTATCTTTAATATAAATAAACCTTAGGTTATCTAACTGAGTTTCTATAAAATTGTGAAGGTTGTCATAATATATGAGTGTTATATATTACCAGTTCAATGACCGACCGTTGCTGAACTTAGAATCTTTGAATAGTATTCAAATTACAAAGGTTACCATTTTAATGCCTTATTATTTTAAATAGAAACAAATTACAAGTTTAATTTATAGCTTAAGTAAAAGGGTTTTGTGTGTAGATGATGGTATTGTTATCTTATGTGCTTGTGCCCCATACCCCAGATTGTAGCGTTGAAGTAAATATTTTGTGTTATTGTCTCTTCGAAGTTCGCCTATCTGCGGTTATTACCAGGAAACAACGTATGTTTAGACTTCTCAAATAATAAAAATTATTTTTAAATAAAAAGAAACCGACTTCAAAAAACACTTAGGAACTAAAAAACAAAAAATAATTGGTTTTGGAGGAACAATTTTTGGAGTCGGTGCCAAGCCAAGTATTTCTGATCTGACTATAAAACCTCTACACATTTTTATACAACTTTGTTGTTGATAGAATAGGTAGTTTGTGATTTAGTAACTTTTTGCGTAAGTGCTTGGCACCGACTCCAAAAATTGTTCCTCCAAAACCAATTATTTTTTGTTTTTTAGTTTTTTAGTGTTTTTTGAAGTCGGTTTCTTATTATTTAAAAATAATTTTTATTTTTTGCTTTTTAGTGGTATACTAATAAAAATAGTAATAGGTGGTAATTAGGTACATAGGATAGTGTAGGTGGTAAATGATGGGGAGGACTTCTTTACGTGCTTCAATTCTGAAATGTAGACCTTTCTAGCAATTTGAAGTATTTTTTTTGTTATCAACTAACTAGCCTAAACACGTTCGTTTCAGTTCCATCATCAGATCCCGGAAATCATCCAGTACCAAAATAGTTGCCAAGATAAAACAAATGAGCCTAAACACGATGAGATTGCGTTATTGTATTACAAAGATCCCATGGCCACCTTCCTGCTCTATCATCAGAGTTTGGTAAACATTCAGCACTAAAGTCCATTGTAAAGACGAATCAAACGAGCTCAAACTCAATGGGATTGCGTCATTGTATTACAAAGATCCCATGGCCACCTTCCTGCTCCATCATCAGACTCTGCAAAACATCCAGTAACAAAGAACATGTAAAGACGAATCAAACAACCCTAAACTCGATGAGATTGGGTTATTGCATCACAAAGATCTCATGGTTACCTTCCAACTCTATCATCAGACCATGGCAATCATCCAGCATCAAAGTATATGTAAAGACGACTCAAACGACACTAAAGTCCATGTAAAGACGAATCAAACGAGCTCAAACTCAATGGGATTGCATCATTGTATTACCAAGATCCCATGGCCACCTTCCTGCTCCATCATCAGACCCTGCAAAACATCCAGTAACAAAGAACATGTAAAGACGAATCAAACAACCCTAAACTCGATGAGATTGGGTTATTGCATCACAAAGATCTCATGGTTACCTTCCAACTCTATCATCAGACCATGGCAATCATCCAGCATCAAAGTCTATGTAAAGACGACTCAAACGAGCCCAAACTCGACGGCATTGGGTTGTTATCGTCAAATTGCTTCAAGTGTGCTTATAAAATTTGAAGATTTCCTTCGATTTTTCAGGACTCCATGATCATATCATGACCTGATGATCATGGGACCAACTAGGAAGTATACTCTTTCAATCAAAATAAGAATTTTCGAAATCGGTCCAGGCGTCTTAGAGAAATCGGGGAACATACATAAAAAAATATTTTTAAATAAAACAAAACCGACTTCAAAAATCACTAAGGAACTAAAAAGCAAAAAAATAATTGGTTTTGGAGCAAAAATTTTTTGAGTCGGTGCCAAGCCAAGTATTTCTGATCTGACTATAAAACCTCTTCACCTTTTTATATAACTTTCGTTGTTGATAGAATAGGTAGTTTAAAATTTAGTAACTTTTTGCGTAAAGGCTTGGCACCGACTCCAAAAATGTTTGCTCCAAAACCAATAATTTTTTTGCTTTTTAGTTCCTTAGTGATTTTTGAAGTCGGTTTTGTTTTATTTAAAAATATTTTTTTTTTGCTTTTTAGTGGTATCATATAAAAATAGTATTAGGTGGTAAGTAGGTACATAGAATAGTGTAGGTGGTACATGATGGGGAGGTCTTCCTTACGTGCCTCAGTTCTGAAATGTAGACCTGTACCTTTCTGGCAATTTCAAGTTTTTTTTTGTCTTCAACTAACTATATTAAACACGTTCGTTTCAGTTCCATCATCAGATCCTGGAAATCATCCAGTATCAAAGTGTTTGCCAAGACATAACAAACGAGCCTAAACTCGATGAGATTGCGTTCTTGTATTATAAAGATCCCATGGCCACCTTCCTGCTCTATCATCAGACTTTGGAAAACATTCAGCACTAAAATCCATGTAAAGACGAAGCAAACGAGTCCAAACTCAATGGGCTTGCGTAATTGTATTACAAATATCCCATGGCTACCTTCCTGCTCCATCATCAGAGTTAGGTAAACATTTAGCACTAAAGTCCATGTAAAGACGAATCAAAGGAGCCCAAGCTCAATGGGATTGGGTCTTTGTATTACAGATTCCATGGCCACCTTTCTGCTACATCATCAGACCCTGAAAAACATCCAGTACCAAAGTCCATGTAAATATGAATCAAACGACCCTAAACTCGATGAGATTTGGTTGTTGTATCACAAAGATCTCACGGTTACCTTCCAGCTCTATCATCAGACCAAGGAAATCATCTAGCATCAAAGTCTATATAAAGACGACTCAAACGAGCCCAAACTCGACGGCATTGGGTTTTTATCGTCAAATCACTTCAAATGTGCTTATAAAATTTGAAGAGTTCCTTCGATTTTTCAGGATTCCATGATCAGATCCTGATCTGATGATCATGGAAGGTATACTCTTTCAATCGAAACAAGAATTTTTGAAATCGGTCCAGGCGTCTTAGAGAAATCGGGGAACATACATACAAAAAAAAAGATTCCGACGAATTGAGAACCTCCTCCTTTTTTTGAAGTCGGTTAAAAAGCAAGGCCTACATTGCAAAAAGGACATTTCACTTACCACTGAAGTCAAATAACGGAACGCCTCAAGATATACACACAGATTTTCTAAATCAAACAAAATAAAGTAGGTGACTCAACGTAAATCAAAACTAAATTATTTCTCTATTTATGGGTTAGTGGTCATACACTAATACGCATCACACCGGCACATCAATGCTTCATAGCATTGATGTGCCGGTTTGACGTGTATATTGGCTTGAAGTCTCCCTTTTATTCGCTATATATACAGTGCGCACTTTATTTAACTTATTTTACTTAATCTGAAAGGCATGGTCAAAAGTTGTTCTTGATTTCTGTAGACCACATTCAATTACATGCTATAGAGATCATCTTATCTTGACATCCATTTATTTGGAGCTTCATCTTAGAAGTAAATTCTCTGTAATAAGAGTTCCACCATTAGAACGACTTAGGTGATTCGTCAGTCAGTCTCGCGATGCTAGCTGCGATTAATTCTTACCGTGACATTGAGTCTACTTGCCTTCATCATCATCAGCCTTAAGCAGTCCACTGCTGGACTAGGCCTCTCCTTTGAAAGGAGGAATTGGCCTACTATACCACGCTGGCCAGACGGGTTGGTATAGGGTTTGTATCAAGTTTTCCTTTTCTTACAGTGCTGTTCTCTGCATAATATGCTCCCTTTGTCGGCTCTTACGACACCCATGGGATGATATGGGGTGGTGACATTCCGTATTCTTAATCCGTCACCACACGGAAGGCCTACTTGCCTTAATGGTCGTATAATGAAGGGCAAGAACGACCTACGGCTCAAAACAACACAAAACAATTAAATGGAACTTCAACGTTTATAGCACGTAGGCGTCGAACTTTGTGTTCGTTTTGAACTTTGCGACAATACAATCTTAGAAGAAACAATATAAGTTACATAGAATAAAGATTGTCTAGTGCCTTCACTAGACAATCTTCATTCTATGTTACTTATATTTCTACGTGAATCCTTATTCACGCCTACATATTCAGAATATGTATAAGGCTTGGTATATAATGCTTGCTTAACTATTTCTGCCGCTAATTTTCTTGTGTGTGTAATATTCTTTTGTGATCATCCATGCATCAATTTTATCATTTAGAATTTCTGCCTCCAGACTGTTCTTGTCATATTCTCAGTTTTTGAAAACCGACAGACCAATTGAATCTATTATTGTCTCTCATAATTAAACTTGTAATATTTCGTGCACTAAGAATGTTCGCTTTTAATGTTGCAGATATCAAATAGCGCTAAATACTTCACAACGTTGTGTAATGAGGTGACACCTCAAGTGTTGCACTGCAAACTACTGCAAAACTATTATGGGTCTGTTGAGCTTGCTGATTGTCAGACTAACATTGTCCCTGTCATTCTTGAGTCGTTAATAAATTAATACAGCAGTAGTTTAGCGAGAGTGTAATTTTCAAACGTGTCCATGAGGCAAGGTCTCCACAAATACCCCTCTACTGCCAAACTCACATTTTATACAATGGAAGGTAGTCCACAAATTGGTTTTTATCTCGAGACTAAAAAAAATAACGTAGTGGCCAGAAAGCGTATGTATATGTACGTTTATGAGCCATACAAGACCTCCAGCAAATTCTTTTACATACACATACATGACAATATCCAGCGTCAAACCACCTTCTTAGCCATACACATGCATATTTGCCCGTCTTGTCGCCACACAAATCCAGTGGAGCGGTCTGTGTTTGAATGGATGCATGTAATCCATAGAATTCGTAAATAACACAGACGTCATCGATCGCCGCTCTCGCTCTCGCAGCGACTAATGTTCCACTGTGACGGCTATTTATTTAATAGATTACAATCCTTCGAATAGTGGGAATGGGAAAACTACCTGAAATTCAATTTCTTCAAATGTCTGCTATTCATTTAGCGATAATTCACGTAACTAATGCTTTCGATTTGCGCTTTTTTTTAGTAGTGTGCTCGTATGTGTACCAGTGTGTTGAATGCGAATTTAATTCGAGGATTAGAAATTGAATATTTTATTGGTGGAGTTCTTTATTTTATTAAGTGGTTTTCGCGCTCCTACATGAACAAGAGACTTTGATTAAGTGATTTTTTGTCCGTGGTGCTTTTTGCCGATGCTAATGGGAAAATAAAACGAGGCGAACGAATGAAAGCAGGAGGTGTTTGGACGTCCTACACTTTGTTTGAAAACCCAATAGTAAAAAAACTTAAGATATTTTTTTAATGTAAGAGGGAGACAGATGTTGGTTGTGATTGAGTGCCGTCGTGAGAGAGCCAGCAAAGGTTATTAAGTAATTAGTAATATTAAGAAAAATTACTATCAGACTGTTTCTATATCTGACATTTAAGTTGATAAACGAAAGCAGATGTTAATTAATTTGGGCAAGGCCTACAAAGAAATAAGTTGAATAACGATTCATCTTTTTTTTTTTTTTTTTTTTTTTTTTTTGACTCATGGTGGAAACCAGACAATTTACGGGCTGACCCCCCCAGGCTGGGCCCCTAAAGGGGCTCAGTCTAGGGAGAGTGTGGTGACTCCCCGACGAGAAGCGCCGGGACTACCCACTAAAACCACCATGGTGTTCCTCTATCCGATCCCATTGAATGGCGGGGTCACGGGACCTACGTTAGTATTACTGCCGCGACCCCGCCTGAGCTGGCCCGCCGAAGCGGGCCCCGTCCCTCGCATGCATCCATCTGCATCCATCATAATTGTCCTCATACATCCTCTTTCATACTACGAGTGGAAAAGAAAGACGTAGTCTACTAACGCTACGAGAGGCGCACGCGGAACACGTGCGCCGCCTCTCGGGCCTAGCGGACGGCGGGCGGTTCAAAACAGGCCCGCCGCCCGCTGGCGTGTACTCACGGTGGCCGGAGATCGTTGAGCGCCCTCCGGCGACGACGCCCGGTTCTGCGGGTGGAGACAGGTCGCATGGGCTCCCTATCCCGCTCCGCCGCCTCCTTGATCGACATCACCGTCTCACAGAAGGAGGCGGCGGCGTCCCAACACATCTCGCTCCGAACCATGGAACGAATCAAGGTCCGAAGCGAGAGTTCGACCACTCCTATCGCCGCGACTAGGTCCCGGCGCTGCGATGCCCAAGCAGGGCATTCCGCCAAAGTGTGCAGCGCCGTGTCCTCTACTGGGTCACGGCGATCTCCGCAGTGGTGACATCCGGGCGTCTCCTCCCGGCCAATGCGGTGCAGGAACCGGCCAAAACAACCATGGCCGGTTATCACCTGTGTCAACCGGAAGGTGAGGGCGCCGTGTCGTCTCTCCAGCCACTCGTCGAGTACGGGCCTCACTGCCTCGATGCAGTGAAGCCCCGCGCTGGGGTGCGTGAGTCGCTGTCGCCATTCCGCCACTAGGACCTGTCGGAGTTCCGCCTTCCGCGCCTCAATCTCGCGAGGCGCGGGTTCTCCGCCTAGTGACCGGGCTTCGCGGCGCCACTTATAAAGCGACGCCAACAGCCCGGCCTGCAGGTCCCAGGGCGGACATCCGGCGAGGAGGGTTGCGGCTCCAAAGGAGACCGTGCGGTAGCCACAAATTATCCTGACGGCCATGGCGCGCTGCGGTGCGCGAAGCGCCCGAACGTTGCGGGCCGTCAGGTTCTCGGCCCAGATGGGACACCCGTATAGGGCCATCGACCGCACGACTCCCTCATATAGCCTCCGGCAAGAGGCGTTCGGCCCCCCTAGGTTTGGCAGCAGCCTTGACAGAGCGGCCGCCGCCCCCAGGAGTCTAGGTGCCAAACGCTCAAAATGCCGGTGAAAGTCCCATCGGCTGTCGAGAACGAGTCCAAGGTACTTCAAGCTCGTCCCGATGCCGATGCGGACCCCTCCTACCATTATGTTGGCCCCTGCAGGTGGCCTGTTCCGAGGCCCATGAAACGAAATGGCCTCGGATTTCGACAGGGCCACCTCAAGGCCCAACTGCCGGATGCGACTCACTACGTGTGCAACCCCAGCTGTCGCCAGTATGGCCGCCGCCCGGTGCGTCTTACCCTTGGCCGTGACCAACGTATCGTCGGCATAGCAGACTATGCCGACGCCGTGGAGGAGCGCACCCCGCAGCACATAGTCGTAGCCGATGTTCCACAGGAGTGGACCAAGAACCGACCCCTGTGGAACACCGCACGACATCTCTCGCCGACTCCAACCGTCGTGAACCGGGTATACCACATACCTCTCATGTAGGTATGCCCCGACTATTTGGCGGAGGTACGTCGGCACTCGATGGTAGACGAGTGCCGACTTGATGACGCTCCAGGGCAAGGTGTTAAACGCGTTGGCGATGTCAAGCGACACCGCCAGAACCACCTCGCCCCGGGATACTGCGTCCTCCGCCAGGCTCCTCACTGTTTGTATGGCATCAATCGTGGAGCGCCCTCGTCGGAAACCGAATTGGTTGTCCGCCAAGTTCGGGCCCTCGCTCGACAGATGCTGGACGAGGCGCTCGGCAACTATGTGCTCGAGCATCTTTGCAACCTCGTCCAGCAATACGATGGGCCGGTAGGCAGACGGACTGTCCGCCGGGCGCCCTTCCTTCTTGATTAGGACCAGCTTGCCCGTCTTCCAAAGACGAGGAAACCGGCCCTCTGCCATACATTTGGTGAAGAGCCCTATAAGTCGGGGCTCGAACTCGGCTATGACCAGGGCCCACGCTCGGCCTGGAATAACGATTCATCTCACTGAATATTACCTTACAAAAATAACTATAGCGTAGCAACCGAAAAACGCGGTTAATTTGTTGCTAGGTACCGAAATATTTCACCCAATATTACAACATTAATTAAAATATAAATAGTTAGAGTAAGTATAGATAGTTTACAGCGGGGAAGTAACAAACAACTAGATCATATAACATATTAGTTGAGCGCGGTCACAAAGCCTCGTCTGAGCACTTTATTAAAAGTTGCACTCGCTTTATTTGCACATCAGCCGTTGTCAACAACCGCACCCGGTCACAGGTTACACAATCGCTGACTCTCTCGCAACTTTTCTCACATCTCTGTTTCAAATGAACAAACACACACGTACACATGCTCATGCAAAGCACACATCTGTGTGTGCCCGCCTGTGTTACTCAGAATACATACTGCAGAAAAGCAACTGGTCCTTGAGGGTTGAAGGACTGCCAACTCATCGTCACATCATCTAAGGAAGTAAAAAAGAATTTTTGTTACAGCAATTTTAATTAACTACTAGAGAACGCCAGCAGCTACGCCTGCATTTTTTTAAAATTGACCCGTTTTGGCCGATCCCGTGGGAATTTCGGGAAATCCCTTCTTAGTGCACCCCTACGGTCCCCAAGGAATATATAAATTTCGGCTTCCTGCGCCCAATAGTTTCGGCTGTAGCGTGTCTGTCAGTCAGTCAGTAACGCAAGGATTTTATATATTAAGATTACGTCTTAGATTTCCATGCGTTTTAATACAATAATAATAATATTATGCTACCTGACAATTCATGAAAATATTCATGATGATAACAATAACTCGTTTTAACCCAAGGGGATAAGTAGATTTGTCGAATTCCTCTGAACTTTAAGGGCTATATTTTTAGATGTCGAAACATTTCACATTTCATTCAATGTTGCTGACACGAAGAAACTGACACGGACTCACTGTCAATCGCAAACATGCCTTGAGGTATTAATTTTGCTATCTATAATTAGTAAAATATCATCATCAGCCCTGTATATTAATTGTCCCACTACTGGGCACGGGCCTCTTGCGGGCAGCAACTCCCCGACTCACCGTGGGACCATTGCGAAGCCACTATCCCGACTCACTGGGATAGCTCACCGCGCACCGCACACAGTTCCGACTCACTGGAACTAGCGGTATCTACTCTCCACTGGCACTGGCACGCTCCTCAGAAGCATCGACAGCTGACTCATCACCTTCAAGATCGACCTCCGGTCTTGGGGGGAGTGATGTAGCGACCTATCGAAGACGACCCGCCAAATTCGAAAATCCTGAACCGCGCTATCAACTTTCACGCGCTACGACGCATATATACAACTTCCAAACTATGTCCGTCGCCTTGCAGGCCACTAAGCACGACCACCAAGCTTGGTTAGAGGATCCTCCCTCTAGTTGGAGCAACACCACACCTTTATCCTCCACATTGGTGACCCCGACGTGATCTGAAGCAACACCACACCTTTATCCTCCACACTGGTGACCCCGACGAAGAACGCAGACGACCGTCGAAGATCGAGAAAAACCTGGACACGGTAATCAAGGCCTAAGCGGTGAGCCAATTAATGTTCTATTTGCTGAACAGTGCTGACAAGTAGGTACTTGTCAGCACTGTTAACTGTTAAAGCTACCTATGGATCCAGTAAACGAGGAAGTGCAACGAGTGAGCGTACGTGTATCCCCTTTTTGGCCAGAGGAATCTTTGCTATGGGTGGAAAACCAGTTTATGCTATCCCGGATAACCACAGACGAAACTAAATTTTGATACGTAGTGGCACAACTGGATCACCAATATGCCCTTGAGGTCAAGGACATTATTACCCAACCACCTGCAACCAACAAATATCTTAAGCTCAAGACCGAGCTAATCAAGCGTTTGTCAGCTTCACACCAAAAAAGTGTCAAGCAGCTTCTGATGCACGAGGAGCTTGGCGATAGAAAACCCTCGCAATTTTTGCGTCATTTATCGGATTTAGCTGGCCCTAGTGTACCGTCTGATTTTTTATTAACGTTTTGGTCTAGCAGGTTACCTCAAAATATTCAGACAGTGATTGCCACGCAGATGCACCCCCTCTCACATTTGCCTTCTCGCTTAATCGCGAGAAATGTTCACCGAGGCAGTACCGGTACCTAGATTTTGTGGCACAATTCACGACAGACATCAGGTACATCCCTCGCCGAGACAATATTGTTGCCGATGCCCTCTCACGGGTCGAAGATGTGACAGCGATCGACTACGAGGCGCTTGCACGGTCTCAGGAGAGTAATCCGGAGCTGCAAGAATTACTCCGTCGTGGCTCCTCCTTGAAGCTGAAAAAGATCCGTACGGACGTAAGTACCACTCCAGTCTACTGCGACACCTCTTTATACACACTTCGTCCGTAGGTCACACCCGAATTCCTCAAGCAAATCTTTGAAACGCTGCACAACCTTCATCATCCAGGAGCTTCGGCTACAGTGCGACTGGTAACACAAAGATTTGTTTGGCCAGGGATTCGCAAGGACTGTAGAGAATCGTCCAGGCAATGTTTGAAATGCCAGTCATCTAAAGTTTCCCGCCACACCTTCTCTCTCTCCTTTCCTCTTTTCCTTCCCCCTCCTCAAGGTTTTCTCATATCCACCTCGATATACCTTTACCACTGTCTTGTGATTACAGGTACTGCCTGACGGTTATTGACAGATTTTTCCGTTGGCCAGAGGCATTTCCCCTGCGGGAAATCACGGCCGAGTCCTGTGCAGCCGCGCTAGTGTCTGACTGGATCGCAAGGTTCGGCTGTCCCGAGCGGGTGACCACAGACCGTGGTCGCCAGTTTGAGTGCCACCTTTTCAAGGCTCTCACTGCCTTGGTTGGTGCGCGCCACCTCCGCACGACAGCCTACCATCCAGCAGCCAACGGCATCGTAGAGCGTCTTCACCGCCAGCTCAAGGCGGCCATCATGTGCCACGCTCCATCGTCTCAGTGAAGTGAGGCTCTTCCACTGTTTCTTCTCGGCATGCGTAATGCCTGGAAGGAGGACCTATAGACATCACCATCTGAGCTAGTGTATGGTGAACCCCTTCACCTACCTGGCCAGTTCCTGTGCCCCAGCGATGACCACACCGCAGCCGACGCCACCCAGTACGTGACACGACTGCGCGCGTACATGGCGAGGCTCTGCCCTCGTCCTACCACCTGGCACAATACTACATCAACCTTCTACGTGCCACGTGACCTCTACACCACCTCGCATGTACTTGTACGCCAAGACCGCGTCAGGGGTCCCCTAGAACCACCCTACGCTGGTCCCTTCAAGGTACTCAGTCAACAAGACAAGTATTTAACTCTGTACATCAAGACCAAGTCTGCCAACGTCTCAATTGACAGACTGAAGCCGGCGTACATGGCGAAAGAAGAGCCGGTGGTACCCCTACCAACTACCAAAACCATACAACAAATGTCATCAGGCGGACTTCCAGTGGCAGAAAAGTCCGGCTGCCAGATTTTTATCGACCGTAGGCACGGTCTGCCGGGGGAGTACTTGTGGTGAACCTTCCACCACAAATAGCATCGCGTTCGCAACGCATCGTTATCGCGTCGCTTGCAGTGTACCGAAAGCGTACACGTGGAGCGCGCCGTACCAGGGGCACGACGAGGCACCGAAACGGTGCGTGTAACGCACGCGGTGGGCGCGTGACGTGCCGATCGGCGGAGCGGAGAAGACGTCGAGCCACCACTCTTCGGCTAGCTTTCGTATAGGACACTCGCGACGCGCTTGCTTATGTTCGGCTATTACATTATTACTTTTGCTGTAATAATAATAATAATAATATAATTTATTCAAGTAACCATAGACTCATTTTTGTTAGTAACAGAAACTTAAACTATGTTAGTAAAAAGCACACATTACAAAATTATCACATTCTAAAAACAGCTACTCAGATCACCGCAGCACAGTTCCATGGGCAATTACACAGCAGTGACCTACGTACCGGCAGTCAAACCTGCCTGCTATCATTTTCAGAAGGCTGTTGGAGCTAGCCCACACTCTGCGCACCAGGGATGCACACCTTTTGCGCATTGTGGTACAGAAACAATCCACAAGCGCTTCAGCGAACATCCCTGATGCGCTACAAAAGCGAGGAAGCCCCAGCAGCACTCGAAAGCGAGGAAGCCCATTAATCATTCTAATAATCATTAAATTAATTTTTCTTTTCCTTAAATAATAGCATTCATTCTCCCGCTTTCGTTTCTATCCTTCATCACCTTACCGACACCGCTTTATACAGCTACACGCACAGATGGTACCAGGTGCTGCTACGGGTTCGATACCGGAGCAATAAAAGTTGGTCAAGCCCGCCTACAGTGTAATATCATTCTATGTTCTAATTAATCAAATTCAGGTCACAACTTTACACGCGAAAACAACATATACACACTTTTCCCCTTTATATTATTGGCAGGGAAAAGGCACTTCGGATGATAATAGTGTAGGTATCTCTGCTCACTTGCTCCAATATTTAATGTTGTAACTATTATTATGTAAGATTTACGTTTTAATATATCATGTATCGCTAAAATAGCGCAACCTTAGGTTCATTGCATGATTGATTGAAACATCTAGCGCAAGTGACATTAAAATGTAAAGAAAATGATTTATGCCATAAACTCGAGTTTATTTTTATTATGTTGTCCAAACAAAATCAACTATTACATAAAAAGCAACTTAATTATGTCCTAAAATTAAAATAAGCCTATTTAATATATACAATACGAAAAATAAATAAAAATTAAATTTAGAAGGCGTCATGGAAGTCATCCGCATCGCTTTATGCCTAGATTTCAGACTAAATTGCGATCTGAGCTATGGAGTTTGTACCTATGTAAGAGCTATTCAAATAGATAATCTTATATAGAATATGTAATGCTTACCACAGAAAAGGATGCTTTTAATACGTATTACTCATATTTGCTGAAAGGCGAATGGTCGGCGGAACCGAGTTCTACAACGGAGACCGTAAAATGATAAACTTTGTAAGATTGGGCCGTCCTTTGGCAGGTAGACGAATGTCTTGAATAGGCTGCTAGGGTTGCTTTCCCCGGATTCACGTAAATGTTTACAGTAGATACTACCCTGGCCTCTTCTTTCTATTCGTATATGCATAAAGCCTACTCCAGTGTAGGCCGCTCAAATATCTCCGATACTATATATCTAACGATTTTCCCGGGACGGCTTTACGTGCGTTTAAAAGTATGGTAGTGTTCTTATAAATATTTAGCAACAACGAATACTTAAATTGGCCTACCTATTACAAACAAGTTAAGTAAAATTATTGCCAACATTTTTCAAACGGTGATCAACATTATTAAAGTTTGATATTGTTGTTTATTATTATAATTTATTAAAGAAATTACAATAAACATTTTTGCTTTTAAATTGACACATATAAGATTTTTGTATTGGTTATTTTAAAAAGTAATATTGTAAACACGGCTAATACTGTTTAATCTCTTATGATATCATTCTGTCAACACAGAGCGACCTCACTTTCAACAGTCCACAATTAGCATTTTTAAAGTAAGTATATTCTAGAAATATGATATGTATTATTTATAAATACTTTTACGAAGTGTTAGTTTCTTATAAAATAACATCAATAATTTATGTAGACCGTCCCACTGCTGGGCACGGCTCTCTTGATATAACAAAGGTTAGGGTTTGTAAAGGGTACAAACCCTAACACCCCCGTGGGATCTCCACCTTGTCGTGGTGGGGGGGCTCAGTAACCGTGGCTTGGACACCCGAGGTGAAGCCAACAGAGATCCCGGGAGTGGACACTCCGCGTGGTCCTGGAGGGGCCTGCGCAGGACGCGTCCAAAGGTGCGGGTGCGGGGGACAGTTTTGTCTGTCCCTCGCAGTCGGGCGCGGTCGCGGGAGGTGAGGCGTGTCGGTGTTGCGTTGCTGCGCGCCCTATTTCCCGCGGCCAAATGGGGGCACTCCATTGTTGCGTCGCGGTGGGGCCACAGAGGAAGAGGAGATGTGGTGTTGCCAGGTTGCCGACCTCCCTATCCTCTGCGGCCGCTGGGTGTTTTGATGGCGGAGCCCAACACCTTCATCCCTCGCCAAGGGGGTTTTGTTCGGGGACCGCCTGACCTTCTGGCGGGCCAAAAAAAAAAAGAGGGTTTGTACTCTGTGTATTTCGTCTATGGACATAAAAAGTGGTCCATATACTATTTTGATGTACTTATCTAGTGACTATATTGAACCAGTTTCCACAGATTAAACAAGAATCAGATGGAGCGCATTTATCAAACTAAGTGAGGCACGTTGACAGCTATGTGTGCGTGACATTTGGCGACTGGCACGCGAATCTATATGTGTGTAAAGTTGCCAGATTATGAATCCCACTTTTTTGCATATAGTTTTTGCAAACGAATATAAAAATATTACATATTTTTATATTCGTTTGCGGTTTTGAAGAATTTACCATGAATTTAATTAATGCTTTTAATCTGTTATGTTGTTGTGAAAATTATTCAAATAAAAGATACCATTAATGTATGCTTTTATAAATACATTTCTTAAATGTAGGTACCGAGTTAAGTTTCAACAAATTCGTAAATTGAGATATAAATACCTATATTATGTTTTGTGATTCATAGCCTCGATCCAGGAGAAATATAATACCAACTACATATTATTATATTTCTGAATACCAATCATGAGCTTCAGCTTCAGGTCTTAAATCGGCGAATATGTTATTTATTTTTTGTTTAAAAATTCTCAGTATGGTATTTGGAAATGTTTGGTTAATTGCAATAGGCTTGCTTCCTTAATAGTAATTAGCTAAAAACATTTTTTGCAAAATAAATTATGAATATTATTATTCATAACCATAAAAATTACAATTAAAAATAAATAATGGCTGCAATGAATACTTTCTGTTTCTGTACTTAATGTACACACGGCGCCAAGTCAAGCTAAATAGTTGCAGTACGATTTTGATACTTATTCCCTACGCCATAAGAACGGCACAAAGGTCAAAGTGTATAGCTTGACCAGCAGCCGTGTGTACACGAATATTTGGATCGTTTGGGGATCGAACTCAAAACAATATATATACTAATGGAAATTCTATTACTATATTTATAAGAAAAAAGATATATCTACAATATACTTTTTCAATACGTTAATGTATTTTTCATATAAAATGACAATAATTATTACATAATCAATTGACAAGTGCATTTTCCCTAATTCAGGCAGAACGGCGTCGACAAAAACTGGCAACACTTACATATTTCTTGCACAAATAAGAATTTTATCGAAATTAAATTATGTAACAGTCAAATTATCAATAGTTACTTGTGAAAAGATATTCCATTTTCCTTTTTTTGTTTTTGGGAACAACTTTTACAGTGTTTAAGAACACAAGACGGCATTTTAAGTATTTAAAAGCTGAAGTGATCGTGGCGCGTGAACTGTACGATGCTTCGTAGCGCACTGAGACGAGTTTGTATTCGCTTTTCAATTTGTATTTGCTTTAGTGGCCCCACGCAACTGTTCCGCGCGCTCCATCTGATTCTTGAAATGAAATGAAATGAAATGAAACTGAGCAAAGTTTCATCAAAATATATTCGTTATTATTATGATCAGTAGTTTTTGTGTCAGAGAGTAAGAAAAACCTATCCATCCTCGCAAACTTTCGCATTTACGAGGAATTCTTTAAGATTTTTCCTGATTTCTGTTTTATGTGTCTTCATATAAGCAGTAAAATAAGAGAGAGGTGCGGTGAAGCGGGGAGGGGATCATACTGGCGGGCGGTTAACGATACATTGCGGTTTCAGTGTATCCGCCAAGCGGCTGCTGGCCGACTCGCTTCAATAGATTGACGATTTCATCGTATAATAATAATAATAATCATCTTTATTGCACCAAAGAAATTTACAATAATGAATCTTAACATAAATTATAGATAGTACAATTGGCGGCCTTATCACTATTAAGTAATCTCTTACAGGCAACCTTTTGAGAAACAACATGGATTCAGAAGAAAGGGGGTAGTTTGGCGATCATTATTGATAAACATTATTATTACAAATTTTTACATAGATAAATAACCATAAACATACATAAATAACGATATACTTACATAAATGACTATGTACATACATAAATAAATAATAATAAAATACATAGATATTAATATTAATGATACATAAATTAGTGCTATATAAATGAAAGGAAATAGAAAAATGATAATTACAAGAGTAGGAAGGTTAAAGAGTCAAGTAGTATTCTTTGAGTAATTTCTTGAAAGAAGTTAGTGTTTGAGCTTGTTTAATAGACATCGGCAATGCATTCCACAAGCGTGCAGCTTGGACAGTAAATGATTTATCATAAAAACTACTGGAATGCATTGGCATTGCCAGTCTCAAATTCACCGATGACCTTAGAGATCTAGAATGCGTATCAGAAAGGAACTCGAAGCGATCCTTTAAGTAATGGGGAGCAGAAGGGTTAAAGAGAATGTTATAAAGTAAAGAAAGTATGTGAGTATTCCGTCGAAGGCGAATTGGGAGCCACTTGAGCACGTTGCGGAATTTGGAAACATGATCATATTTGCGCAATCCAAATATGAATCTAATACATAAATTTTGAAGTCGCTCAAGTTTATCAAGTTGCTCCTCCGTGAGATCTAGATAGCTGACATCGGCATAGTCAAGGATAGGTAGAAGAAGAGAATTTGCAAGCGCAGTTTTAGTGGCAGTCGGCAGAAAGTTTTGCAATCTTCGCAACGTCCCAGCCGCAGAAAATAATTTTCTACTTACTTCCCTAATTTGAGGGACCCAGGATAGAGTTTTATCAATATACACTCCTAAATCCTTCACGCAATCACTTATGGGTAAAGGAGTACCATTAAAGTTAACTTGGGGTAAACAAGTCCGGTCCACACGCGCAATCAACCTGGGACTACCAATAACAATAATTTGTGTTTTAGTAGGATTGATTTGGAGGCCAAATCTGAGGCTCCATGCAGATATACGATCTAAATCCGAATTTATGATACGAATTGCTTCAGACAGCTCATGGACAGGAGCTTGAGTGTAAATTTGGAGATCATCTGCATAAAGGTGGTAGGATGACCGAAGTTGATAAGAGATAGAATTTATAAAAATTGAGAAAAGCAAAGGAGATAGAACGCCACCCTGTGGAACGCCGAAAGTAGACGTACACCAAGAAGACAAAGAGTCTTCAATCCGTATACGCTGTCGGCGCCCAAACAGGTAGTTGTGAAACCAATCAATTACTGGTGGAGATATGTTAATAGAGCGCAATATGCCAAGCAGAATATGGAAATCAATAGTATTGAAGGCATTACTAAAATCAAGTAGGCAAAGGACAGTCACGTTGCCATTTTCCATACCGAGCCTGATGTCGTCGGTAATATTGATCAGTGCCGTAACCGTGCTGTGACCTGGACGGAAACCGGATTGGAGTGGATTGAAAAGAAGGTTTTTATTAAGGAATGTGCTGAGTTGGGCATGGACAAGACGCTCGAGCACTTTAGATAGAAATGGTAGGACGGAGATTGGCCGGAACTCAGTAAAGGAAGACGGATTAGGTTTTTTAGGTAAAGGAATAATTTGGGCGTCTTTCCATACGGTGGAAAAAACGCCCCTAGATAAGGAAAAATTTAAAATATGACAAAGGATGGGGAGGATTTCATCTAATATGGAACTTATCATTTTCCGGCTGATACAATCATTACCGACTGCGTTAGAAGCAATGGATAATACGCTCTTTTTAACATCACACTCAGATAGTTGATTAAAAACGAAAGATGGATAATTTGGAGTTGGAAGCAATGAAAGATCATGCAAAGTATTCGCTTTGGTTGTCTGATCAAATTTAGACGAAGTAGTGAAATGATGATTTAGTGAATTAATATCTATTTTATCAGAGACAGGATCATGTGAAGATTTTCCAACTCCCAAAGTTTTTAGAAATTTCCAGACCTTAGCTGGATCTTCATTCTCAACAGAACTATGGATGTATTGGCGTTGTGCTTTCCTACACACCTTTTTACAGTGATTTCTGATAGCAATGTAGTTGTCCCAATTGCGAGAAGTAGGTCGACATTTATATTTAGTTTTAGCTACAGCTTTCTTAGACAACAGAACTTTAATTTCAGCGGTTAGCCAAGGTGATGGTAATTGTCTAACTCTAATCGCACGGACTGGTGCATGAACATCGTATAGACGAATAATAGCGTTAGTGAACAATTCAACTTTCTCGTCAATGGTCTCTGCGCTATGTAAAGGACTCCAGTCGATCATACTTGCATCTCTGCGAAGATTTTCTACATTCATGCCACCAAAATTACGTTGCAGAAGAATTTTAGTCTTTGTCTTGGGAAGACGAAGTTTATAGGAGAGAAAGATAAGGTCGTGGTAGGAAAAAGCATCAGCTGGAAACTGCCCATGCTTGGCGACAAGAGAAGGTGAGGAGACAAACATGAGATCAAGAAGAGAAGGAGTGGAATTAGGAAAATTATGTGTAGCATTTAAAGGGAGGATAGATAGATTACAAGATTTGACAATACTACACAAGGAAGATGAGCGCGAATCCTTTTTCAACAAACAAGGGTTGAAATCACCCATGACTATGGTATGACTGTAAGTAGGAGCTAGATTTTCTAAGATACGTTCGAAAGAAGAGAAATAATTTATGTGACAGTTAGGGGAATAAAAAACACCAAGCAGAACCTTAGTATAGGCCAGATCTAGTTCCACGAAGAGATGTTCGCCGGCATTGAGCGGTGGAGGTTGTGATGACATATTAACAACATTGAAAGGAATGTGAGTACGGAGATAAATGGCAACACCACCACCACCACTCCCGGTTCGATCATTTCTTATGAGCCGGAAATTAGGAAGAGAGTAAGACACAGACGATAGGCAAGGTTTTAACCAAGATTCGGAAACAAGAATAGCATGGATATTCTTACAGTCAAAAGTGGTCAGCATATCCTGGAAATGGGCCGGAATACTCTGAGCATTTATATGAACGACATTAAAGTTCCCAGGTACATCGGCAAACTCGCACTGCAAAGTTTCAGCAAGAGAAGGAATGCTTTCAAAACTACTGTTATGACTACTCATAGAAAAAAAACTATCGTTATCGCTACTTTGTAACTGGTCTGACATAATATATAAAAAATAAATATAATAATAAATAAATAACTAAAAATATAATAAAATACAATTTGAGTATTATAACTTAATCTGTCTTATTTTATCCACCTGCCAGTTCAGTGCTAACAGATTACAGGACAAAAAAAAAATATTTATATACAAATTACAATGCTTGACAACAAAAGAAAAATAGGATTTAAAGTTTAAACATCTAATATTATTATGCGCTTTCGAAAAAAATAGGTAATTGTAAAATGCAACATCCGGGCTTTGTCTTTAGTACAGCGTAAATATTCAGAGATAAATAGTATATTATTAAGTATGAATAATTAACGAACCAATAAATAAATTTATGCTAAAAAAGATAGAAATGACTAGATAAATATCCAAATAAGTAAAGTAGTTCAAATATATATTTATAGAAAGTAAATAGTTATATGGGTTATGAAAGAATATTAAATGAAGAGTAAAGACTTACATATAATTCACGGCTCAGTTTCTAAACGTTTCCAACTATAGAAAACGAAACGCAGTTTTGACGTTGACAGATGTCAAGTGTCAATATAACATTAGTAGGAGGTATTTTAAGGGGCTTCATGGTCCTGTGGTTAGCTTTGGAGAGCTGGAGGGTATGGACGAAAACATTTATCTATATCGGCATTTTATAGTCAAAGCAGCAATCGATAGGCAATTGGAAATACTAACAGACGCTGGGGTCACGGGTCACCTAGGGCACACACCAATGAATTTTCAAAGTGTGAATTATGTAGTTACGCATTGCTTGCAAAGCGGAGAAGAAAAACATCGCGAGGAAACCAGTATGTTGACCATAGAGTTCGGGAAGCACATGTAAAGTCAAAGTATAATGGTCTAATTCTTCCCATAGTGATACGATGCCTGTGCCCAGCAGTGGGACTGATTATGAAAGCAAGTTTGGTGATATTGTATAGCGGCTTCTGCGCTAAGCGTGGTTCAGGAAATTAAGTGATACTTCTATCGCTATCATTTTGTAACTCTCTAGTGGATGATTAACCTAATGGGTACGTTGCGGTCCGCTGAATAACCGCAGCCGATCAGTAACTGGGCCACTCGCTTTAATGGCTCGACGGTTTCATCGTATAACACGTTATTGTGGACTCATTTGACGACTCTATGGAGTTTGCTAGGAATAATATAAGCAAGGTAGATGACTGCTGTACAAAAAATTATTTGAGAAAACAGGCCTAAAATTTTATGAATTATGTACTAGACTTCACACGCGGCTATGTCTGCGTAAATTATACACCTAAGACTTCCCCAGAAATCACACTATTTATTGGTGACAACCGTACAAAAATCTGTTCAATGGTTTTTTAGTTAATCGCGTCCATACAGACAAACAGAACGCGGCGGGTACTTTTACACATTTTATTATAAGTATAGATACCTGTTGACTAACACCGTTAGTTATATCATAAATACAAACTAAAAAAGATAAAATAAATTGAAATTAATAATAGTACAAGAAATTTGTAAAAACAAGCGTGGGGTACATGGTGTCAATAGGTGATTTAAAAAGCAACACACCCTTTTTTAGGGTTCCGTACCTCGAAATGAAAAAACGGAACCGGATTAGGATCACTTTGTTGTCCGTCCATCTGTCAAGACCCTTTTTCTCAGAAACGCGTGGTATCATACTGAAATTTATATCAAATGGTCAAGCTTATTGTCCCTTGGAGCTGTAAAATAACCAACTTTTAAGCCAACGCAATCAAAAGATACAGCCGTTTATGCTGCAAATTTCCGCAAATCTTCGAAACACGCAAGGGAAGCAAATCCTACAGGGTACTTTGCGTGAACTTAAAATCTTGAAATTTGGTACGAAGCAATGTCTTATAGCACAAATAAAGGAAATTGCAAAATCTGTAAACATCATATCATAAAAATATTTTTAATAATTTTAAAATTATTACCATTTGAACGCGTAGAGGTATTAAATAATTGAAATTCATATCAAACACTCAGGTCTATAATACTTTTAAGCTGTACCAAAATCAAATTTCTATGTCCGATGGCTAGCAACAGTTCTTCGACATCTTTGGATAGCACCATGAAGAGCCTGCCAAATATGAATGATAAACATGACGAGAATATACATTTGAAATTGAAAATCGAACAACTAATAATGGAACTGGATGGAGCACATATAAAAATAGACAAACTTAGCATTGAGAATGCTGAACTAAAAAAGGAATTGAAAAAATGCAGGAAGACCATTGACATGCTAAAGAAACTTTCTGAGCACACTCCAAAGAAAACGACCAGTAACTGTTCAGCAGATAGATCTAGTCTCAAGAAATTACATAAAACACAACAAAAAGAAGTTGATCTGGTTGCCAATTCGTCGCCACCGAAAGATGATCTGCAGCCAACACCTTAAGCTAAAGAAACTGACATCGGGGACAACATGCCTTCTTTACACTCGCCAGAGGGCGTCAATGCTGCTCACCACGAACATGAAGCAATCGGCGGCGCGCAGTATGGCAACAACTCCTCTTGTCTGTCAAGTTTTGACACTTCCGACATTAGGGACAATCGTAACAATAAGAATGATTTGTTTGACTATAGAAATTATAAAATATGTATTATTAGCGATAATCACGTAAATAAGATATTGAAAATGCACAAAATACCTTCCCAGGAGCAAAAATTTGTCACTATTGTTTGCCAAATGCGAATGTGGTTGATCTTCTTGCAACAGTGGACAAAAAAGTTGAAAATTACTCTATTAATGATTATTGCATTGTCTTTCTGGGTGAAAAGGATTTTCTGACTTCCAGCAGGTATGCAGAATAAGAAAGTTACATAAAGAGCAAACTTGAGGTAATAACGCACACAAACATTATTCTATGTAGCCCCTCTTTCAAACTTAAGCAAAATGTGACTTTAGGCCTATTGTCCACGCAAGCCGCACGTCATGCGCACGCTTTCGTCAATTGACGATTGCAAGACGAATGCTTGCATCTTGCGTATAAAAAATCAAAACTGTGTCCACGTCTCGTCATGCCGTCGTCATGCGATGCGCGCGGCAGCAAGCCGCACCGTATTTATTTAACCGAAGAATAGAGGCCTTTAATCAACTTCCGTATTCAAGTAATCAGATCTACGAATATGCTTATTTGTTCGATATAAATCGATCCCTGGAGTACACATTTGAAATGTTTTCCAAGTACACAGGCAAAATAAACAGCAATGCTAGTTCTAGTATCTTCTATGACCTTTAAAGTTATATAAATAAATTGAGATCTTTCTCTGTACCAAGTAATGGTACAGATTGCAGATAGGAAAGGGTCTGTTAAATGTTTTCGTTGATAGTAATATATCAACCAAAACACACACATTGCAGCTTGATCAACTTAACATTTTGCATCAAAATATGTGTGGTCTAAACAATAAAAAAGATACTTTGTAAATTTACATAGGTAGCATTCAAAGCACTATGCATTACTTATGTATTACTGAGCATTTTTTAAATGAGGATCAAGTCTCCTTGTAAAGTTTCCCTAATTACAGTGTCTCATCATATATGGGGTACAATGATTTTGGTAAACTTGGGTAGAGAATGTGAGGACATGCCTATAACTAAACAGTTGTATAAGACAGATAGCTTTGAAATATGTTGTGTGAAAGATATATTAACAGGTGTATATGTGTGTTGTTGTTACCGCACCCCCTATGATAGAAATTGTGAATCTTTTATGGAGCGGCTAGATCGCTTGTTGGAATTTTTTTTTAACAAGAACTGCATAGTGTGTGGAGATTTTAACACAGATTTTCTAACCGATAACAAGAAGAAGAATGAATTATTGAATTTATTGTCATGCTACCATTTCAGAGCTCTAATTCACACAAGTACATTTATTCGTAATAATTCCAGCTCTTGTCTAGACAATATTTTCACAAATGTAACTAATGACTGCATAAAAGATTGTGAGGTTGATCACAATGGCTTGGTCGATGGACATGCAGGGTTATTGTGTAGGACTGTTTTCAAAAGTAGTGGCTCGATTAAAATAGTTAACAACTCTTCTGTTTAAATCACTAAAAGAATCTTTAATAGTAACAATAAAAGTAGGTTCAGAACATTACTTCTTGAGCAATGTTGGAATGGCATCGGTATTAACTCTTTTATTAGACAATTTGAACGTACCTTCACATCAAGCTTCAAAAAAAGAAAACTCCTAGTAAAGTTAACACATAATACTCAGTTGCCATGGATGTCGAGGGGAGTAAAGGTTTCAAGTAAGATGAAACGATTCCTGTGTACTGGCAAAGGTAACCATCAACATGCCACTATAATAAATTATAGGCATAAGTATTTGAGGCTTTACAGAAAAGTAATCACCCTGTCTAAAAAATTGGCAGTGCAATCCAAATTTGCAAAGTCTAACAATATCGCAAAAGATGTGTGGAAAGTAATAAATAAGCATAGAAACAAAAAGTGAACTATGATGTAAGACTCAACCTAAAATTCAATAACAAAATGGTAACGGAACCCACTGAAGTAGTAAATATTTTTGCCAATAGATTTAAAATAGATTCAGTTCAGTCCACTTCTCACTTAAAAGCAGCCATGGATATTGTTAACAAAAGTTCAAACAGAATCACCACCGACCTTGTCTGGGAGCCTACCTCATCCAATGAGATACTCAGGGTGGTCAGGAGAATGGCTAATAAAAAATCATCGGGCTATGATGATATGCCAATATCTGTCATTAACCTCTTGTATGCCGGAATGCCAGACACAATTAAAAAGCTATTGTGTCTCGCGTAGATCTGCGTTCCGGCATACAAGGGGTTAAAGACAATATAGATATATTAGCGCAACCTTTAAGCACATTCTATAATGAATGTTTTGATGAAGCTGTTTTCCCTGACTAATTTAAAATAGCCAAAGTGATACCCGTGCACAAAAAGGGATCTAAAACTGACCCAAATATGTACAGACCTATTTCTCTACTGCCCACATTAGGAAAAATTTTCGAAAACCCTATAAAATCAAGACTACTAAGACATCTTAATAGAAATAGGGTACTTGACCTAAGACAATTTGGATACCAAAATAATATTGGTACACAAGATGCAATTTCTACTCTTGTGAATGATGTGGTGGGTAGATTAAACAACAGACAAAAAGTAGCTGCACTTTTCCTTGACTTAAGCTCTGCCTTCGACATAGTGGATCACAAATTGCTTCTGAACAAACTGGAGTACTATGGTGTCAGGGGCAAATCCCTGGAACTTATTACCTCGTATTTGAGGAATAGGAAAATGTTCGTAGAGATAAAAACAAGGATGGCAAGGGGTAACAATTCGCAATCGAACAGTAACATTCTTTAGGAAGATACATTCAAGTCCAGACTTTGTTCAGTTCTCACCAGTGCTCCTCAGGGCTCTATTTTGGGCCCGATATTCTTCATCACATTCATTAATGACTTAATTCAACATCTGAAAGACTCTGGCACTGGTTTTGTTGAGATGGTCGTGTTTGCTGATGACACAAATGCGGTAGTGTCGGCGAGTGACATTGGTACCTTAAATGTCACGACAAACCAGGCCTTGGAGATCTTTCATAACTGGTTCACTGTCAATAGCCTTAAAGTGAATTCTGGTAAGACGCATATTATGCTTTTTCGTTCGATGGCCAAAAGTAATTCTCAGATTAACTGTTCTATGAACGGAGAACCTGTAACCCAGGAACCAGTTGTTAAATTTCTAGGAGTTCACATAGACGACCAACTAAACTAGAAACAAGAGTTGACACATTTAGAAAAGACTATCGGTTCAACTTACTATATCCTGCGAAGTCTCAGAAGCGAAGTAGGTATCAAGCATTTAAAATTAGTATACTATGCCTTGGTTGAGTGAAGGCTGAGGTACAGTGTTCTTTTCTGGGGGGCAGTTATGACTATAATCTGCAAAAAGCGTTCACTTTACATAAAAGAGCAATAAAAACTATGGTCAGAATTCAACAGCAGGATTCATGCAGACCTCATTTCCAGGAATTAGGTATACTGACCGTGCCGAGTCTGTATAATTTAGTCTTATTAAGCCATTTACAAAAATAAATCCGAGAACGTGAAACTGATGAGGAAAGGCAAAAAAGGAAAACGAGAGAAAACTAAAAGGAAAGATCTGCAGTTCAAGGATGTACCTAACTTAGACATTGTTAAACATAGCGCATCTTACAGCTGTATTAGATTGTTTAATAAAATACCTATAGACATCAAAGACTTACTTTATAAGAGTAGTTTCCAGAGAAAACTTAAGCAGTTCTTGGTGGAAAAATGTTATTAAACTACTGAATTGACATGAATTTTGACATTGAATGACAATTTAATGAGATGACATCAGGATTGAATTATGACGACCGGTTGGCGCAGCGGGAGTGTAAGCGACTGCTACGCCGAAGGTCGCGGGTTCGATTCCCGCTCAAGTCAAACATTTGTGTGCATGAACATGGATGTTTGTCTTGGTCTGGGTGTTTCTATGTATAATATGTATGTATTTACAAAAAAAAACTATATAAGTATGTTTATCCATTATCTAGTACCCATAACACAAGCTCTGCTTAGCTTGGGACTAGATGGTGATGTGTGTATGTGGTAGAATATTATATTGTATTATATTATTATTATTTACACCCATAAATTTATTTTTGTAATTTTGACATTCTGTAATTTTGACATTCTTTAATTTTGACATTCTGTAATTTGGACATTCATTGCAATTTACATCAACTTAATATTAAAGGACTACATCAAAACTTGAACTCAGTTTTAAATAATGATTATAGCTAATTAAAATTTGTATTCAGTATCAAATAGTGTTTCTATCACAATATATGTATAATAAATATCCAATAACTTTGTATAATTTAATTTTATTATTGAATAATTAATTTTCATCTATACAGTATGGTCTTGATATGTGTACTTAATACTTTTTATTGAATTCAATGTGTACTTAATACAGTTTTGGAAAATTTAAATAATTCATAGGGTTTCCACCAAGAACTTAGGGTCCCAAGCCAACCTCACCTGCAAGTGGTGCACCTGCCGATCAACGGACGAGGCTCTGGCAAACAAAATATCCCGATAAGCGGCAATAGGCTCGCCACCTATTACGTGGGATCAAACACTGGCGAAAAGTGGGCGTTTAATAAGCCTCTGCCTACCCCTTCGGGGAAACAGGCGTGAGTCTATGTATGTATGTATGTATTTTGATTCATGCAGTATGGTTTGATATGTATACATAATGGATATATCAAATTTAATGTAATGTACTTATAGTTTTCAGAAATTCAGACACAATGTAAAATTGTGTCTGAATTTGTGTTTCGTGTTATTGAATAAATTAAATTGAAATTGAATTGTTAACGCAATAAAAAGAAACAGCAATGTAAGCAACATATTTTTTCGCAACTATGCGCAAAGGAATCAAAACCTACAGTGAACTATCCCGTGAACTCAGAATCTTGAAATTTGGTACGAAGCAGTGTCTTATAGCACAGATAAAGGAAAAATTGCGAAAACCGTAAATTTTTAGATAAGCCATATACAAAAATATTTGTATATATTTTAAAGTTACTACCCCTTTCCTCATGAACGCGTAAAATGCGTTCAAAGATTCCGTTACATAGATACATACATATATACAACCGAAGCTAATAAAAGCGTGTTAAAAATATATCCAGTTTTAGCCAAGTTGAAAGTTTATAACTAATTCCTATACTTTATCAAAAATCTGAAGCCCTAAATAATGAATACAAAATTAAATTTTATAAATAGGAAGAACTAATATTCCACTTTTTGAATCAATCCAACAGATTTGCCGAACCTTTAGTTATAAAATCATTCAGACCAGTACTGAAATGTCGTAGAACTGTTCTAAAATTACACAAACTACAATGAAATAACGTATTTTCATAAATTCTTGGAACTACAAAATGCTTTCTAACTGTTCCAAGATAATGGTAATTGTATCCAGCTTTACGCGATTGCTACGAGCAGCTACGAGGCGTGCTACGCGCCGCTATTATACTATTGTTACGGACGGGGTAACGAGATTGGAAGGAAACACCGAGTAGCACTGATGACGCTTTATTCGACTTGACACACGACACGCCGTTTAATTCCGACGCAGACAGCAACAACACTAGCGTCTTTAGCACTGCACTTCACTGCACTTTACTGCACTATACTTTCACTTCACTTTTTTACTACTTCTTCATTCTTCCTTTACTTCTTCCTTTTCTTCTTCACTTTACCTCTTTTCAACTTAAACTGGCGCTCAGCGCGTCTACACCGCCTTATATAACCCTAGGAATGTTCTAGATTCACTAATTTCGATCGTCATTTCATAATTCAATTGTTTTCCTATCCTGTCTCTTTTTAACCTTTCCATTCCTTCCTGAAGTTTCTAGAATTTTCTAATCTTTATTCGAAATATTTAAATTTGTTTTTCCATCTCCTGTCTCTTTTTAACCTTTCCATTCCTTCCTGATGTTTCTAGAATTTTCTAATTTTTACTCGAAATATTTAAATAATCTTTTTTTTTAATATTTGCCAAATATTCATAAACATTTTCCAAATTTCATAAAAACCATAATCCACATAACTGTTATGACTGGGATTTGAACCCACGCCTTCAGAACGTGAACGGAATGTGTTATCCGTACGGCCATCGCCTTGTTGTCAATGACTGGTGAATTTGGCGAACACGTGACAGAGTGTATACGTCATCGAACTAAAAACTCATTTCCAAATAATAAAATAGTCTTCAAACCTCTTTGCTAATAAATTATTGTGTTTGATGACCGGCTAGTTTGTCGTGTAGACGTCAGTAGTCCTTGGCAACGATAGTGATGACAGCTTGGCATGACACCGGCCGTCACACTATTATTCTTTGAAATTATAGGTATTATCTACAAGTTAGTGGTTATTATATCCAAAATGTATTTGAAGGAAACGTTGCACTCTATTAGTTAATGTTTAATTGCATACTTCGCATTGCTGAAAATACAGTGAAGTAGAAATACTGAAAGTATTTTAGCGAATATTTAGTTGTGTGTTATGTGCAGCTATAAGGTCGCGTACACACAAAGCGAGGGGGCGGGTACACGCGACATGCTCCAGTTGTGTACGGCGACCTACAAAAACTCGTAATGGGACCAAAAACAGTAGCAGCTCTATGCCCCCCAGGCCCCGGGCGATGCTAAGCTTTTATTATTTTTATAGTAGTACTTTCCTCACGCAATTACACGGCGCCGAGTTAACTCGGAGTAAACGTTTGTAAATAAAGCTCACAGCTACATATTGTGTTATGAGATTGCGTTCGGATAACGACACTAATGTCGCGCGGTGTCGCGGTGTCGCGGCGACAATTACCCGCCGTCGCGCAACGTGCCCCACGTACCCGAGTTACGCATTAGTGCGCCGCGTAATGTCACACACTGTTACGTATTTCCTCCTCGCACTCTGTAGATATCCTTCCGGCATCCTGCTCCCTCGTTAAGACCGAAAACATGAACTCAATTTATTTTTTGCAATTGGTGTAAACTGTTTAATCAACGAACTATGAGACTCCTTTGATTTAGCTCTCGGCGGTCGAGAGCGGGCGTGGGGTGCGGGGAGCTGCGGTGAGCAGGACGAGGGGTGAGCTGTAATTGTGTGTTTGTCTGGCTGTGATTGGATACTGATTGAAAATTTTCCTCCAGCGAATGAATGCCGTCGCCACTAGTCTGTAACTATATCGACATTATACTTCAAAGAATAGGGAAAGAATGGGAGTTATGTAAACTAATTAAACTTCTCATTATGACGGCACGTAACACTGATCCGGTAAAGAGTGCACTTGAACGAGGCGGATTTTTCAAGTTTGAGGAGCGAGTGTTCTCGCCGCCCTTTTAAATCACGTTACAAATGTTGCAACATTAACTAACTAGGTAACTGAAATTGGAAAAATAATAAGCTTACCGAGAGCCCCGCGTTGCAACAATTTGCATCGCTTCGCACCACTGCGGCTCGCATCGCACCACATTGCTTCGCATCGCGCTACTTCGTTCCGCCTAGAAGCGAGCGGTCTCGCAAATGAACTGGAGGGACTATTACTTGGCGTTGCGTCGCTCTAATATTAAAAATAAAAACTGTACTATACAATTGGGCTTTGGGGCCAGTAGTTAATGGATGTGGAGTTTATTAGGGACTTGCGGCTGCAGTAGTGTGTGCCACATTTATGCGAAATACGTGACGTTGCTCTCATTACTAAAGGCGGAGTAATTAGCTGTAAATGATAGAAGGAGTTAGAGGTAACTTTTTTGGCATCGTTATGTAATATTTTTCATTGTTAAAACACTTATAGACAATCTTTTAAATTACCCTCATTTCAAATAATAATTTGTGATTCACACAAAGTATTACAACCATAACATGCGACGCGAATCACTTGGTTGATTCAAAGAATATTGGTATAACAGAATGGTAAGAGAGTTGAGTTCTAGATTCGTTTATAACATTAGGGGTTTATTGTCGGTAATATAAAGGAACACAACAGGAAAATTACGCCGCGTATGAAGCAATTGCTAAGACTACTTACTCTACAACAACAAAAAATTTAATGGCGTAGTGCTTTAAGTAGTTGCATCGTCATGTTCTATTACACCGAGTGATTAGAGTAGAAATTGTAAAATAGAAAAAATAAAAAAAGATGTTGGCATAAAGTAATTTGTATAATCTGTCTCCTGTGCTAGTAGAGAGTAATGTAGAGTAAGTTATCCTTAAAAAATAATTCCGAATTAATGTTTCTTGTAATGGTCTTTTGATCGTGTGTAAAGTCCTTATTATATGCACTAACGTATGATATTGTCCAAAAATTTTAATAAATAAAATAAGGCCTGTTTTGGATAATGATTTTGCCTATTGTTTCATGTGTGACTCGAATATTATACACAACACAAGATTTGTAATAAATTCAAGCCATACTAGACGTAAAGTCAAACCTTAGACTACCTACTTAGTCTGTGAGGCAAACAGCGTTTTCTACATTTCCACTTCCAACATGCCATCAAGTTTCTATTCAAAGTCACCTTCACAAATTCGCTATTCAGTTAGAAACGCTCATACCTACCAAACATACGCCGGATCCCAGGGAGGCGTCGTTGAGGGTATGGTAAAAATTAACGAGTGCCTATTCTGTTGCCAAAGCGAGTGGGTGGCACTGATAATAGCGGCGACATTTTACAATTACTGCTAAATACTCGCGAGCAGACCGAAAGGAGCGACGTTCTCTCGCTTATATGACAACCAACAATTGCAACGTTTCCAATTATACACATGTGCTTTCATGATATCTTTAGGTACGTTAAAAAATTTAATATGAGATTTTAGTTCTGTAGTATTGGAATATTTTAAATATGTGTGTTTCTTTTTGTACACAGATTCAGAACAATCATGATTGTAGAAATATTGCGTTGGTAATACGACGAAGTAGTATGCTGAGGTCATGAATTTAAGTCATCATTTAGGATTAACTTTATAATTTCAACGGTGGAATATTTCTTAATTTTTTGAGGTGTTTGCTGGGTTAAGAGTATCGTAGTAAAGTCACAGTGCAACGATTAAAATATGTTTACAAAATCACCTAACATTTTTAATGATAGCAAAAATGTATAATGAAATAAAAGAAAAAAATGGCATTGCAATGGTGTGCGATGAAATTGCTATGCGTAGCATAATAATGCCGTTATTATGCAGAAATAGTACGTGCAGAGTCACATTTGCCACCTCTTCCCAAATAACAGGTCATGTGCTGCTACTTAGAATTTTTGCATAACAAACCCATAATATTGTACCCCATAAACAAATTGATGATATGTTCAGTCAATTCAACAAACATAGAATTTTAAAATTGGAATAAATGTTGTCGGCACACGTTGTTTATAAAATACGATAGTCTATTACAAAAGGCATGCTACTCGCTGCTGATGTTACGTTAGACAATCACGTCCTTTAGGTTAATTCGATATGCATATCGAATGAAAACTATATCCATTTAAGTTGCCTCGAGTTCGCCGAGGTGTGCGCCGCCGAAGGAAATTCATTAATATCATCGAATACTATTGCGAGCATGACAATGAATACCGGACTTTATTGTGTGTGAATAAGGTTGATATGATATGTGCGTGTGAAGTTGGGTTTGTAGAAAGAGAGGCAGCTGTGCACCCCTTGCAATAACTCAGCACACGCGGTGGCGGCAACAGGGTTGCATTAACTGCAACAAAGAGTCATTTTATGAGCGAATAAAAACGTGAGCGCACGGAGTTCGAGGTTAACGTTCCTTTAAAATTAACTATTGTTTGCCCAAGCACGTATCTTCGGATCAAAGCTAACACGTATGTTAATTTAGAATTAACATAATTATAGTCTCGATGGAGTGAATGGATATTAACCGTAAGTATCGCTATATAATTTAATTGGTTGGTTCGCTATGAATCATGATTATCGGAGGTGGCGTAATGTTGCCAAGATGCTTATCTATGCTTCAAGAATTAATCGTAATGTAATTAGGTAATATTGAAGATATTGATTATATACTGGGGAATGTCTACGGCAATAGTTAATTCAGTAATTTGCCATCGTTAGTGGAGGTTTACGTTTATAGGAGCTGACTGTGTTGAGGGGAAATGCTCATGGCGGTTAAAGCGTTGTATATTTATTATGTTGCTTTTAGTTTCAAGTAGTCTGAGACTGTACCTACAAAATGCATTGGTTGCCGGTTTATTGTATAAATGAGCCTTTTGTACTTAAAACTAATTACATTTGTTGCAACTCTCGTTTTAAAATAAGCTTTAAATCAACTGTTCTGAGGCTGAGCAATAAAAGAAGACTAATATAAAACATTACTGGCAAAATCTACGTATAAAATAGTAAATAAATCATAAATCCCTCTGGAAATATGAAAGCATAAATATAATGCGTACGTTAAATAATAACATATTACGTATACAGTTTATATGTAATAAATAGAAATTGAGTTGTTAAAATACGGCTATCTCATAAATACATCTAAATACCGTCGTAAATCAAATATCGTGTTGTTTGTACACAGATAACGAAACGGTGCTAAAATGTATAATACTTACTCCAGTCTAAGGCCCTTCGTACACATGGCTACGTAAATATTCTATAGAAACGTTTATACTTACCTGAATATGGTCAGAATTTTTCTCGTCTCCCACCGTAAGAAAAATCCTGTGTTGCGGGGGACTTAAGAAAAGCAACCAACGAACTCAATAACTTCCTTCCGTAGGTAACGTAAGAGGTAGCTAAGTAAATTCACGATGCAAATAGTATATATCTGGGAAGAAACGGAAAACTCGATAACCTAATGGAAGGAAAGAGGAACCCACCACGCACCCTCGGATTGACTACCCCAACTATTGCAATAGAAAAAGGTTGACAATATATAATAAGGGATATAGGAATGGTATGGGTTCCAGGAAGATACCTGACTTGCAGTATCCCGCTATATGCGCCGACTATTCTTCGACACGTGTTTCGCCTCTGCACGAGGCATCCTCAGGAGCGATGGGCAACGACTGAGGCTCAGTCGTTGCCCATCGCTGGCGCATACAGCGGGATACTGCAAGTCAGGTATCTTCCTGGAACCCATACCATTCCTATATCCCTTATCCTTTTAGAGAAGTTCGGTATTGTCAACCTTTTTCTATTGCAAAAGTTGGGGTAGTCAATCCGAGAGTGCGTGGTGGGTTCCTCTTTCCTTCCATTAGGTTACAATGGAGTTCCGCCAAGTAACGCCTGATTCAATCAACTATGGAAAACTCGATTTTAAAACCTATATAAATCCATCTATCTCTGGGTACAGAACGCCAAATTCTTCTACTGACACACCATGCTATTATGACGCAAATAAGGACAGGCACAATGAGAGGCTGCATGATGACTATGATACCTACTTACATCGCGATTGTTTTCCAGTGCATATTAAGTACAAATAGTGGTTGTACATATGAATCAAACGTTAATAATTCTGCCAATTTGAAAATCGCGATGGTGTTTTTAGTGATAATCTAGGCAGATAAAGGAGCGTGGGATAAGCGTCGGCGACTCAGAAATACGAAAGTCAGCAACGTGTGTCTGTACTAATCTCTTTGAATTTGTATTGGGGTAATAGCTTAGAAACTCTAATCATCGGTAGTCGAAGGTACACGTAGCCTTGTGTGCGAAGACTCTTAACTCTTTGACCGCCGCGACACCAGACACATTAGAAAATCTATTATATCTCGCACTGATCAGCTATAAAATATATAATGGATGGCGCTGAATACGGGTTTTTTTTTGCTGGACCGTTATTATAACTATACTACGAAAAGATATAATTTATATATTTTTTTAATTTCTATTTTATATTATATATATTTCGGCAGGTTGCTTGATTTTGGATTACTGAAAACGAAACTAGTGACTGTTTCTAGGTACTTGTTGCCCGCTCGGAGTCTCCAAGAGAAGTGATAGTTATTTTGCTCCGTTGAACGTCAACCGTCACCCCCCTCTTCAACTGTAGCTAACGTCACACTAGACTGTCAAAGCGCGCCATCTTAACACTTCCGTTTCGTAGTCAGCTGACGTCCCGTACTCATGACCATTCCGATACGGCCATCCTACAAGACACACGTCCCTGTGTTAATCTGTAACAACATTTTACACGCACAGTATCACATTGCTCGGTCACTCCTGACTTAACCCAGGTAAGGGTTGAATCAGAACAGTGTTAGGATTCCAATCAATGTCTTTTTACAAAATTACCTCCTACATTACATTCCTAACTATTATAGGAGCTGGATTCAGAGCATCACTGACTATACAGTTAATTACCATAGACTCACGTTATAATCAAATCAAATAACTGAAGCTCTACATGTGATTCATAACCATTTAGTAACCTCCAGTTACTAAACCAGGCACTCAACCAGCCACTCGGTTGCCACCATTCAGCAACCTCCAGTTACTAAACCAGGTGCTCAACCAGTCCACTCGGTTGCCACCCATTTATCTGCGCATCCTCACAAGGATCGCCAAGTCCCTCCTGGACTTTATGGTATCCTATGAAACACCAACACCAGAGTTGTCTACCTACCGCGTACTCACGGACAACTGCCTTCACAGTTGGTTGATACCGATATGTACTGATTAGCGGCTACAAATCAACCTCTGACATCGAATCACACAACGATTCAAACACCAGTGTTGTTTGCCTACCGTGTACTCACGTACAACTGCCTTCACAGTTGTATTGAATCCGATTTGTACTGATTTATGGCTACAAATCAACCTCTGACATTGAATCATACAACCAATCAAACACCAAAGTTGTCTGCCTACCGTGTACTCACGGACAACTGCCATCACAGTTGTATTGAATCCAATTTGTACTGATTTACGTACGGCTACAAATCAACCTTTGACATTTAATCACTTAACCAAACAACATGTTAGCTTAGTTGTCTACTGTTACGTCAGTATTAAGGTTCAGACTTTGCTCTCTTCAAGTTCGTCAGTTATGCTCTGATCCTCTGGCACAAAGTTTCAGTATCAAAACCAATAATCAGGAAACTCAAAGTAAAACTGACATTTCACTATCGCTGTATCTTCCAAAATATTATTTCAAACCAAGTAAACCATAACACTTAAGCTAAGGTCATTGGACTCTACATTTTCTAACCAAATTCCTTTAATAAACAACCTTCACTTTCATTGCCAGTTTCGACCTGATAGGCTTTAGCTACACCAGTTACCAGGCTCCTCAAAGCCACATACAGACCTCACACAGGCCTCCCGGCACATACGGGCTGCGCGCCACACACGGGCCGCACGCCACACAGACTAAGCTGGCCACCAAGCCACACTCGCCACCAGGCCGCACCAGCCACCAGGCCGCGCGGGCCTCCAAGCCGCGCCAGCCACGCCAGCCACCAGGCCGCGCCGGCCATCAGGCCGCACTAGCCACCAGGCCGCGCTAGCCACCAGGATTACCCAAAAAGGAAATAAATCTAACGATAGTATTTCAAAGATTCGTCTCATTATATACTCACTGAATAGAGTATCCGTTTCTTTCAGACTAATTCAACGTCCGCATTTCGTAAATTTTAAGCGATTATCAAATTCATTTACAACTTCACAACTGCACAGAACGTAACTCCCGTCCATACTCTCAATGAGCTATGTCAAAACTGGATTTGACCACTGACAAAAACTAAAACCAAATGCGAACATGGCGAGAACTGATAAGCTACTATCAGAGAAACTGATTTTTGTTGGCTACATAGAGGCAACGACTACAGTTCTGAGATAACCAATCGACAGTCTATGAGTACTTTCAGATTCTCACAACACGCTCTTGTCATACGACACAGAAACCCAGAGGTAGAAAATTTTTAGCGATCAAAAATCAAATGAGAGCTACTTGAGTAGCAGGGTATCCGTGATTGCGATCAACAGCCACACTTAAATGTACTTCGCTCTAGGATTAAGAGAAAATTCTCGAACAGCAATCCTAGTCGTTCGGCCATTCCTGGCACAAGTCGGTGGGCAATAAAAGGTACTTTGATCAAAATCATTACAGGTTTTAATGAAAATCACAACTAACTCTTTCTCTGGAAGCTGACATGTTGAACAACACGCATACTCGTTAAAATAATAGGAAACTCATTAAAATATTGCATTGCTCATACTCTGACATCCATCGGGTCTTCAACATCACGCTATGTAACCTCCATCCAAAAGGGTTAAATAACACCACCCGGATAATCATTTCGAGCGTTTAACAAAGTAATCTTAAACTAAAGGAAAAAGGGGTAAAGTAAAGGCAAACCAAAGAAACATGTTGAACAAACCTTGTTCAACATGTTTCTTTGGTTTTCCTTATCACATAGCAGACTATAAGAAAATCTTACCAGGCTGATACTCTAGATGTTAAGTTTACTACTAAGTATCCAGTCAGTCTTTTCAGCGTTATAATTTTGTCATGGATAGTCTAAATACGAAACTTATCCTAACTTAATCATTAGCGATACAGCAACGAACCTTTCGCGATCAAGACGATGGACAACTTTTGTGATACTATGATAAATACACTAATGGCTGTCTAGTTTGCGCACCAACGGAGACTATGACTAACACAAAAGCTTTAGGGTAAACTAGGCTAAACAGAAAGGCACTTTGCCGGTCCAACCAACGGCAACGCATGGCTAAGCATGCAGCCGCACAAACGGCTTATCCAGTTTATGCAAACCTACACCAACGGAAACGTGGGTACAACAAAATTATCATAACAACGACTAACAAAGTACCCATTTAATGAGAATAAGGTTAAGCATACAATCATCACTAATGATCACTAACCTAGTTCTACCTACAATGAAAATTAAAATCTCTGAAACTGAGTATCGTAACGCACTACGATGATAACTCAATCATTTCTCTCAATCTCAATCTTCTACGTCTGATAATCGAGTTTAACAGCTTCTACTCGAAACACTATCACTCCTAAACTTCCTAAGCATAACTTGGAATTGGCCAGAGAACTCGGGGCACTTGGTAAAAATGCCCAGCGTATCACATGAATTTAAAAACACACAGTAGGTAATTTTCACGCGTAAAATCTTAAAATTGAATTGAATTTTACTAGTGGTGCCATCTAATAATCATGATTAAGAAACATTTTAATGAGCCATGTTAAAAATGTTTGCACACCAAGAAGCAGGTGTAATTGCAGCACCGAGATCGTCTGTACAACTCAGAATTACAACGAGTAACAGTGCCACTGTTTACTTAGGCTCTGATCACGTTTAAACGCAAACCGTTAGGTATTATCAACACCACGAGTCGATAAAATAATGGCGCTAGTAATATCTTTCGACTATGGTCAGGTTATACTAACCAACCAACCGCACTCGTCTAAACAGCACTGCAGTTCACATGTCTATTTAAGAAATAAAAGCTACAAGCTGTTCTACACAAAATCAGCACAGTCAGAAGCAATAGCTCCGCACAGTCTTACACTATGAACTTAGTATGTACGATCCGATTAGTTTACCAACTTTAGCGCCGCTGCCCTGCGAAGGACAGTCTAGACCGGAGTTATTGTTCTAGATTTAGCAGAAAACTACAACTACAACACTCGATACGATGTGATGGCCACATCACCACCACAACCATTGTGAGATTCCCAAGATTACTAAATGTATAGCAGTGTTCTGCTAACCAAGAATGTTTTGCAACTACCGTCATTAATTAATCTGTCAAAATCGCTCACCACGGTTGCAGTTGAAAGCTCAGCTGATTCACCAACATAACAGCCGTAGCAGTCGCCTTCGCTCGCGCCTTGTGGTCGCGCTGGTCCATTATACCACTTCTGATGTCGGCGGGTAGCTTGATTTTGGCCGGTATCAATACTTCACAGTTTGTTATACGTTTACACCAAATCAAATTAACAAAACTGAATATAATTATTTTGGATTACTGAAGTTCAGTAACTGAACACGAAACGAGTGACAGTTTCTAGGTACTTGTTGCCCGCCCGGAGTCTCCAAGAGAAGTGATAGTTGTTTTGCACCGTTGAAGGTCAACCGTCACTCCCCTCTTCAACTGTAGCGAACGTCACACTAGACTCTGTCGAAGCGTGCCATCTTCACACTTCCGTTTCGTAGTCAGCTGACATCCCGTACTCATGACCATTCCGATATTTATGTAAGAAACCTAGACTTCACACTTTCTTTGCAATATTAAAAATCTTAGTCAGTTCTGAAAGCAATGACTGACAAAGCTATCTCATCATTTCCGACATCAGTATTGTTTTATAATAAATTTATTCCTGATACTTAGATGGTATTAGGTTCGATTCCAGCTGAGATTTACTTATTTTTTTAAAATCTATTTATGAATAAGAGTAAGCTGCTCCATGTTTTGAGAATACCGACCCTATCGCCGTGAGTCCCGCAGTTTGAGTTGACGCCACGAACTTCGCAAACACTTCTATTACATAGACAGTGCACACTTTTTAAACGCTCGCTGAATCACGACGGGGACATGCACTATACGGATTGCTTGCGGACCGAACAAATTAGGACAATTTAGCAATTAAATGCACAATGCATACTAATACCATTAATACCTAAGTGTGTTTATTTGTTTATTGTTCAGTTTTTTTATCATGTCGAAATAATGTTGACATTGGCATCATAATAACGAGTATTATTTAAGGGCTAGAGAATGACATTCTAATATGCTTCTTTAAATCATGATCATCTTAGCGCTGTCCCGGTTGCGATCTTGACCCACGCCTTGGAGCCTGGTGTCGGCTTTCCGGCTCTAACTCATCCATTTCGCACGGTCTTCAGCAACCCCGGTGGTAAGTCGATTGGGATAGACTCCTTTAAATAAGAAAATTTAAGGCGAGTGAAGCCACAGGTTGTAGGTAGTATTTAAATATACGTGATAACAAAAATATTTGTACAAGGATTTGAGATGAGCTACGCATGTTCATGTAGTCAAACTCGGCAGAATCTGCTCTACGGGATCAATAAAACAGATAAACATACTTATAGATTATATCGAGACTTACAAAATACTTAATGGCCACTATGATGTTCCTGGAATTAAAAACCTGTACAGCCTAAATGAAAATAAACATCTGCGAGGACACTCAATGAAATTATCACGAACATCCTCTAAGGGAAACCCATTGACACACTTTTTGTCACGGCGTGGAATAAACTACCAGACAGTGTTATAAAGGCAAAGTCACTGAACTCCTTTAAAAACAAACTCGACCAAATCTTCAAATCCGAAGACACACACGCATCAGCTTAAAGCTATAAGTGTGCTATTAATATATAATAATAATAGACAATTTCATCATACTCAGACGAAAAACAAAGACTAGTGCAGGGTTGGAAGCGAACCTTTGACCTTTTATGTAGCACTCAAGGTCACTAACTAGAAGGCCAACAATTTTGCAGTCTACGTGTTGTATATATTCTTTACAAGTAGAATGTTGAGTTCAACATGAAATAAACATACTTATCTTCATCTTAAATGAAATCAAATCATTGATTTGTTAAACATAGGTAAAATTAAAGGTGTTACATTTGTTACAGTGCACTATGTTTTTCTTTAGGACATACAAATATTTGAAAAACATAAAAAAAAATATTGAGTAACAATTATCATTATTATAAAAATAATGTAGGAAAATAATTAATAACATTTGTCAATAAAAAATTTACGTAATTTTTTTTCAAAACAAATTACGTAAATTAAATCGTAATACGTAAATCTTAAAATAAATTCCGAATGTTACCTGAAAATTGTGAAGATTTTCACATTACTGTGGCAAATTTCAAAATGCTCTGAGATATTTCAGAGATTTGGAATATATTTAAAGGAATTTCTGATTCCATGTCTCTATTTGAAGAAACTAATAGAACCATATATTAGGCATGCAACATTAAAATGTTTACCATAAGATAAAAATACCACGTATAGGTGTATTGAAGTTTAGATCATTAGACACTGTTTCAAACGCATTCATCGCAGATACTGTGCTACAGTACGTATCATAAATATATTGCCATAAACATTTTGACTAAAGTGTAAATGAACAGAAAGGTTTTTATGCTAGACTGCATATACCAACAAAATACTCCTCAAATTAAGAACAAGTAAATGTAGTGATTCCTAAACATGATTGTAGGAACTTAACATCAAAAACTGTACATCAAACACAATTAACCTTTAGTACAATTTCATTTTATCATTATTATTTTTTAATATAACCCAACCTTTCCATTTTATTCCGCACGTATGTTCCAACCACGCCGGATAAAAACCCGTTCCCCGATGGCATGACGCATCGCTCAGCTGTGTGTAAGCAATCTTCCGTACAAAAGTGATATTAAACTTTTGATAGCTACACCCGCTGCACGTCGCACTTCTCTTCGAAATAGAGCATCGTAAAATCGTTCCCGGTAAAGCTTAAACATATACTGTATTATATAATTTCACCTGGCGGCTTGCAGGCATGGAGTCGGATATTTGTTAAAACCTCCGTGCCTGCGTCCACGCCCGACCAACAGAAATATTAGTTTTCGAGCTGTGCCCCAAATCTATGTTCTTCTCTCTCGCAAATTTATTGAATCTTTAGTTATAAAGTCTTCGGATTTCGTGTTCGTGGGTATTATCTGTTAGTAACTGAGTACGTTTATATCTACGCCTTCTAGTAATAGCTGAGGATAAAGTTATGTTCGTATTGCCGTTATACATTTTATCTTCTAAGATAAGCTAAGTAAATCTTAAACCTTTTCTTGAGGTTAACAATGTAGGGTTTGAATACATATGTGTGTTGTTCTAAGATGAAAATAGAATCATTGCGATATTGACTAATACCTAATAATACTAGTATATATTTCCAGCTACCAGCTTTCAATGATTGTAATATATATTGATTACTAATCATCTAAACTAAGAGTTGCCGGAAGAAGACTACATACCTACATCTATTATTATTAGTCTTATTACTTACGAAATGAAGGCCTCTTTATGTACTCTGTGTGTAGGGCTGTTTATTTCTGTATTTATGAACGGAATGAACCCAAAATTTACTCAATGGAGTTTTGTACGATTTCACCAATTTTCCTGAGGAAGATTAAGGTGTATAATTCACGTGGGTGGAGCCGCAGGCGAAGTCTAGTACATAACATTACATAACATATCATTTCATCATTCATTCATATATGTAATTATATTCGAATTATATCACGAAGGATTGTCAGGCGAGGACTGTCTTAATCACTTTGCCATGAAATGTAGCGGTTCAATGTGTGCGTCAATCTATAAAACGTAAAACTATATCCTTGTCATCATACAATTTTAGCTCCTCTCATTTACTCTTTGAACAACTCAATTTATGTACGAGCGATATTCCTCTTTTAATAGTACGTTCTACAAGAGAGTGGTAAAAATAAATAAGTTTAAAAACTATAGCCCGACTAAGAAAAGGATTAAATAAAATAATAAGTTTAAAGACTATAACCCGACTCCGTAAAAAATGGGGACTAAAAATGACGAAACAAGAAAAGTATCAGTACAGAAATGCTCAAGCTAGAGCCGTGTCGCACGTATTGTGCGTAACACCTAATGTGGATGCCAGAAACACTTACCTGCTTTAAACAGACACGGCAGGGAACTGCATGTACACTAGTATACAATAGGTGCGACCACGGCTCTAGCTTGAGCATTCCTGTACTTATACTTTTCTTGTTTCGTCATTTTTAGTCCCCATTTTTTACGTAGTCGGGTTATAGTCTTTAAACTTATTATTTTTATTTAATCCTTTTCCGTGTTCCGGGCACAGGCATGTAAAAGTAGTTGTAAATTGGGGTTTCTGGATCAGAGGAGATCCAGAAACACCCAATTTACCCCATCATTCATTGTGTTCATAAATAGGTACTATTTGCTCTAATATTCAATCATTCATCATTCAGTCATTTATTTATTCTAATATTTCAATCATCAGAGCAGACCCATAAACACTTAATTTACCCTATCATTCATTGCATTCAGAAATTTAATATTCAATCATTCAGTCATTTATTATTCTAATATTTCAATCATCCCTTCAATAATTCAGTTATTCTAGTATTCAAACATCAAAACTTCTCAATTTAACCATTCTTTCAGTAATTTTTAGTCTGATTTTTCAAAAGATATGCTCGTTAATTTTATTCCATAAGTATTATATCCTCATTTATATTCATTCAAATTTTCACTTAAATAGTATGTTCATTCAATTCAGTTCAATTCATAATATAGCGGTGATAAAATGTTTAGTCCATTCGGCACGGTGAGCTATCAGGAATGGAATGCGCTCGGATGTCATCATGTTACCTTATTTGAGTACCTATGTTATGTGTTTGTGTTATACGATGCAATAAAATAAAACAATTAATGATATTTACTCGTTTAATTAATAGATTATTGTAATAGGTATTAATATAAAACAGAACAGTAACAATTATGGTATATTATAAATGGAATGCGCTCGCGATTATCCATCGCACTGCCTTATATTTATATGCAGTGCAGTGGCTATTAACTTTAAATTGTATGACTTAGAAATAAAAAGCAAAATAATATTTAGTATAACTATATTTTAAATGAATTACATTAATTTGAACTTAACTTTTTAACTATTTTGGTAACTAAATAATCAATCTCATTCATGATTTCATCGTAATCATTTCCTACTAAATATTGAATGTTCACACTTGCACTCTCAGGGTCACTGTCTATGTCTTCCATTTTACGACCATCCACATCGTGTATAATTATTTTTATAATACGACGAATATGTCCGGGCTCTTCCCGCATGATAAAGGATCTGTTTTTTAAAACCTTTGACTCATTTTTTTTCTTCTTTGCTTTTTTCTTTTCTATTTCTTGTTGTCTACTCTCTTCGCATGCTGTTGACGCCACTTCGCGGTACCAGCTTTCTCGGTCTTGAGCATAGTAAAATGGATTTAAAACCGGATCAGAGCCCCCAATCAAATGCCGAAATTAAATAGAAATGAATGATTTACTGTTATAAAACGACACCAAACATCAATTCGATTATTAATTAACATCAATAATCATTGAAATACTTACGTCAAATTGTTGGTCAATGTTATCTAATACTGGACTGTAGGATGGTGAGTGCGACATACTTGAATGCTGGGTTCAGACTCTGTGAAATACCTAGAAAAACGAGAAATTAAAATTTTATTTACTATTATTCTATCTCAGAACAATGATTATAGTTGAAACATAGTGTTATGTTGAAATAAATACTGACTTATATGCACCAGACACATATTTGTTTTGAATAACGATTATAGGTATTGTCTGATAATAATATAAGTCAATGTATTTTAATTGTTAGATAAAATAATGACGAATAATTTAAAAACTTACTGATATTACACGATGAAGGCAGTTGCAACACTGAGATATAGAATTTGAATGGATTTAGAAAGTTTTTCTATTTATATACTTACATAAAATTTTATTTTAAACTATAGAGTTCAAAATCGTACATATTCTCATCATCATTACTATTTTTGTCTAGGGCATACAAAAATGGTACGATGAAACTGAAACCCTAACATGTCGACACGTGCCCAACACTTATTGTTTACTAAAACTAATATGTATAAAATAAATACTACAGTACGTTTGTTCATCGTTCCTTTATATAATATATTCATACATGCAATTGAGAGAAAAATCGACACACAAAGTCGTTGTAGATAGCTAGTATGGCAATCATAATTATTATCGCAATGTAAGTGTTTATCTATAAGGTGAAGATCAAAACAATACAGCATTAATGACATAATATTGTTACGTTCGGTTTCGCCTACTATAATTTATAATATTTTTAAGCTTATTTTCATAGTTAAGTCACCAATACAAAAGGTAAGTAAGTAATATTTATATTGTATATTCGAATGGCCTGGTGAAATGTATAGTATAATATTTAATAATCATATCCACGGAGGATAAATAATAAGGCTTTTCTATTATGTAGGTAGGTGCAATGTCAGCTCGCATCGAATTCAAGTTATAGTTATCGCCTAATTATAAATGATCCTAACTGTATTATATGTATGTTATGGCATTATTTATAAATATAATAACTGAACGTATAGGTACCTAATAGTTGTTAATATTTTGCACATAAAAACTTAAAAAAATAAGTAACATAAATAATACCGTCTCATAATTGATACACATAACTTACCATTCTTTCAGTCGGTTAAAATATAGGGTTAGGGATTCACTGTAAGCAGTCACATGTACCTAATGTAACAATTCAGAAATCATTTTCTCCGTATTAATAACAAGGCACTGATAGCGCGGCAATTCAACATAGGGCTTAAAACAAAAGAAAAAAAAAGAAACGAGAAATAATTCAACGTTATAAAATCTTTCAAATTACAATGATTTTTATTGGTACTATACTAAGAAAGAGCTGTATTATTTAGCATTAGTTAATAGTAGTAGTAAGTGTTGAACTATTGATTAAAAGTGCGAACATTATATTGCAATACTTTGTACTCCGAACATATTAACTCATATAATGTTCGTATCGAAACTATTGCATTCAGATTGCCCACGGTGAGTATCAAACCTAATGGATGTGATATGTAACAGGAGTAGATATAATATTGTTTAAAAGTAAATCATATTTGGGTGCAGTGATCTGACACAGCATCTTTTACCAACACGTACCTAGTTCCATATTCGGGATATTATGACGTAGATTTAGCACTATTTAAGAGTGTAGCTGTCGAAGTAACACCACAAAGCATTTCTTCAAGAGCTACAAGCAAGAGCTTCACCATTCATCAGTATCTACCGATCATATACCTGACCAGATTTTCTTTAAGATGTAAGTTTCTTTTTGGTTTCTATTCATGTTTATCTAATTTTGATATTCGATCATTCAACTATTCAATAACTTTACTATTCAATAATTCTTTTATTCCATAAGTCTATAATTCAGTCATTCAAGTGTTCAATAATTTCACTATTCAATAAATTAATCGATCATCCTTGACTAAAGTGATACGGCAACTATTCAACTATCAGAAGATTACTGTTAGATGTAGTGCTAGTATTTATATTTAATTAATTATTGTTTATTACATTTTTCAGGTCCAAGCAAATGGCAGACCAGCTTTTCCCATCCGACGACTCGGAGGTGGAGGTCTCGGTGAGACCTAAACAAGAAAAAAAGAAGCGCAAGTCCACCCAGGGGTCCACTGAGTGCCAGCCGTCGAGTAGTAAGAGGCAGAAGTCCACTACCAAACCAACAGCAAGCGATTTATTCGGCAGTGATTCGGGTGACGAGCAGTTGGAGGCAACTGGTAAAAAAACGCAACCCATATACTCATATATCACGCGCAGATTAGCAAATGGTTTTTCGAGGCAGATGGATGATCGGAAGACCGGTAGTTACTATATTGAATTAAAAATATATAACTGCGACGACATTGAACGTGTGCCACCGGTTAATAGATGGCGACATTCTGTGTTGACAGTGAAAAATAAATGTGAAACAAATTCTGAGTCGTGGAATCACTTAAACGCGTATGTTAAGAGTGTGAGAAAAGAATTTAAGGACTGTCCGCCAACGTTTATAAGTTCATATCAATAAAAATGTATTTAAATTTAAATTATTATTAATATGAACTTAAGTACTTATGTATAATAATCATATTTACCAACACCTATATTATTATTATAATCTTGTATAATCGTTTTGTACTCAATTGTGTATTCTTATTAAATAAATAATCATACTTAGGTGTACAATATCATTGATTTTTTTTTTCCGGTTAAACCATCCGTTAATTCATCATCAAGCACTTATATTAAATGTGATAAATGTAAAATTGAGATCCCAGAACATGAATATAGATATCATAACAGAACACATATACATAAATCTAATTGTTTAATAAAGTCAAAGTTTGCAAATGTTGATATAATTGCCACAGCATTTAAAAACAGAATACTGACGTATCGCTTAAACCCATCTCAAGAAGACGAGTACCTATTGATAGAGGCGTTCTTAGATGGGAAGCGAAACGATATATTTAAAATAATTGAATTGACATTGATGAAACATTCCTGTATTAAACTGAACTTCGAGTTGTTTGCTTACTTCGCACTACCTGCATCGGGTGAGCAGCAACTGAAGTCATTTAATACAAAATATGAAACTATATACCAAAATACTAATTATGATGAGTTATATTCCCGAATAAGAGATGTTTATAAAATGAAATTATCTGAGTTTGAACATTGTCAATCTGGATGGTCATTCATATCTGTAAGTCATTTAGAAGTTAATATTAACAAGTATTCACCCATGCGAGGTGGATCCTTCATCGACTTGCCAACTAAAATTAAAAATACAAAGAGCTGTTTAAACATTCAAAATAATGATAGCTATTGTTTTCTGTGGTGCATAGCTGCAGCATTTTTCCAGCTAAAAATAATGTCTGTAGAACTAGCTCATACCCCGATTTTAATACCATATTTAATATACAGGGGATGTCATTTCCGCCAACACACAAAGATATCGAGTTGTTTGAAAAAAATAATAGTGAAATAAGTGTCAATGTTTACGGATTAGACAAGCATCATACTGTAACTGGTCCTTTATATGCCACCAATAGTAAGAGAATTAAGCACATCAATTTGCTGTATTTTGAACAAAACTGTAAATCACATTATTGTCTTATAAAAGATTTTACGCGCCTAGTCAGACGACAAGTTTCACGACATAAAGGCAAAATGTATTTATGTGAAATATGTCTGCAATTTTTTGCTAGTGAATCAAAATACACTTCGCACAGTTGTTCTAAAATTATAACGATATTACCAGAAAATAACAGTTTTTTAAGATTTAAACATTATGAGAGACAACAAAAAATAAACTTCGTCATATATGCAGATTTTGAATGTTTATTGTCGGATTTTAAAGAATCAAATTCTGAACAAAGTACTGTAAGAAATAAATTACACCAACCATCTTGTTTTGCCTACTATGTATGTTGTTCCTATGATAAAAGCTTGAATAAATTTGTTACATACAGAGGAAGAGATTGTGTGCAAGTGTTTGTTAAAAAATTGATTCAAGATGTACAGTTAATTCATAAGATTTTAATTTCAAATAAACCCATGAAAGCAATGACTAAAGAACAAATTGATGATTTTTGTCATGCAACATTATGCCACATTTGTAAGCAATTACTGTTTGATGATAAAGTGTGTGACCATGATCATATTACTTCTGAGTACAGAGGTGCAGCTCATTCACATTGCAATTTATTATTTAAAGTGTGTTCATTCGTACCGGTTATATTGCATAACTTATCTGGTTATGATGCCCACATATTTATTACTGAATTGTCTAAATACGATGGTGAATTAAAAATTATACCTAAAACAAAAGAAAAGTATTTATCGATAACAAAATTCATGAAATCAGATTATGATAGAAAGCCAGTGCAAATAAAATTTATTGATTCTTTTCAGTTTCTCAGTTCAAGCATTGATACGTTGACTAAAAGTTTATCAGATAAAGATTTCATGCATTTATCGCTTCATTATTCTCGTAAAGACCAGTTTAATTTAATAAGAAAAAAAGGTATATATCCATACGAATATGTAAATTCATGGCAAAGATATAATGAAACAGAACTTCCATCAAAATATTGTTTTTATAACAGCTTGCAAATGAAAAATATAACAGATGATGAATATGAACATGCTCAAACTGTCTGGAAATGTTTTAATATTGGTTCCATTGGTGAATACACTGATTTATATTTAAAGGGTGATGTACTTTTGCTTTGTGATGTATTCGAAAATTTTAGAAATATATGTCTAAAGAATGATAAACTTGATCCTGCTTACTATGTTACTTCTCCCAGTCTCAGTTGGGATGCTATGCTTTTTTACACAGGTGTTCAATTAGAGCTGATTAATGATTTAGAAATCTATCAAATGTTAGAAAAAGGCATACGTGGTGGGCTAGCACAATGCACTCATCGATATGCTGAAGCCAATAATATTTATTTACCTTATTTTAATGATACCCAACCATCAAGTTATTTAATATATTTAGATTGTAACAATCTTTACGGTTATGCTATGACAAAGAAATTACCAATATCAGATTTTAAATTTATGGAACATGATGACATTATGAACTTTAATGTTTTTGATATGCCTGACGATGCCTCCCACGGTTATATTTTAGAAGTTGATATTATATATCCAAATCATTTACATAATTTACATAGTGACTTACCCTTCGCTCCAGAAAAAATTGTACCTATTGGAGGGAAGACACCAAAATTAATTGCTAACTTGTACGATAAATATAATTACATAATACATTATGTTCACTTGAAGGAATGTCTTAGAAACGGTTTAGTTTTAAAAAAAGTTCATAAAGTACTTCAATTTAGACAAGACAATTTTTTAAAAAAGTATATAGATTTAAATACTAAATTACGTCAAGCAGCTTTGACGCAATTTGAAAAGGATTTCTTTAAGCTGTTGAATAATTCTATATTTGGTAAAACAATCGAAAATAAGCATAAACAGGTAGATGTCAAATTAGTCACTAAATGGAGTGATAATTGTAATAACACAAATAAGTCACTAGGTGCAGAGAAATTGATTGCGAAACCAAATCTAAAAAGTATTTCTATTTTTAACGAAGATTTAATTGCGGTTCAACTGAGTCATGAAAAGCTTATCTTAGATAGACCGATATATATTGGATTTGCCGTGCTTGAATACTCAAAACAGCATTTATATAACTTCCATTATAATTTTATTAGAAATAAATATGGCGACAATGCCAAATTATGTTATACTGATACTGATAGCTTACTGTATTTAATACATACACATGATTTTTATGAAGACATGCGTGATAATATACATGAATTTGATACTAGCAAGTTTGAAGTTAATAATCCGTACGGTATACCACGAGTAAACGAAAAAGTACCTGGCTTATTTAAGGACGAATTAGGCGGTGATATAATCACAGAATTTATTGGATTAAGAGCAAAACTTTACTCCATTAAAACGCTAAATACCCAAATCAAAAAAGCGAAAGGAGTATCAAAGCCAATTACAAAAAGTTTAAATACATCCAACTATAAAGAAGCATTATTTAACAATGTTGAATTAAAGCGTAAAATGAATATGATCAAATCCATTAGACATGTATTATATTCACAAAATGTTAATAAAGTAGTTTTGAAAAGAGTTGATGACAAAATACAAGTTCAGTCGAATCAAATAAATACGCTACCTTGGGGTCATTGTGATGCCATTCTGTAAACGTGTCGTTTTCTTTGGGTCATTGTGATTTCATATGTTATAACAAATCTATTATAAAACGTGTAACTAACTATATGGTGCGCTATGATGTGATTAGAAACTTGTATGATAAGTTCTATTAAAGTAGATAGTATAATTTGCATGCTTATAATTTAATAAACTAATATAAAATACATACTTTGCTCATAAATTTGTCTTTTCTTTTGTTTTGTTCATAAATCACATAAACATATGCTAAAGCGAAATTGGATAAGCAAGCAGTGTTGTTGTAGGTAATAAAAGACTAATTTGAAATGTTGTATAGAATGTATCAATTAATCTGTAACTTTGTAAACAGCATTTATTATTATTATTAAATCGCAATTTTTAAATATTTGTGATTAGTGATTAATGGTATTCAAATAAAATATATCAGACGTAATCTTATCTCTTTTTATTACTTTCCACAACCTAAATTAAAATCTCAAAGAGGGAATAATCTATAAATGTGTATGAAAGACAGTTATTAGGTTAATTGACGAGATGAAGTTGATCAAGCAACCCATATCCCTAAATGTTCATAATATAACATTAAGTGACTCTGCTCATCACATCAGACACAGCGCTTTATTGCCCAATTCTGTTCGTTGTATAATATGTGGGCCATCGAATTGTGGTAAAACAAATGTTATGATAAGTTTACTGCTGCATGAAAATGGGCTCAAATTTAGTAATCTATACTTGTATTCTACAACTTCTTTTCAACCTAAATATCGTTTCTTGACTGAAGTATTGAAAAGAGTACCACAGGTTAATTTCTATGAGTTCAATGATGATAAAGATGTCATATCGCCGAGTGAAGCTTTAACAAATTCTGTATTTATATTTGATGATATTGCATGTGAAAATCAAGTAAATATCCGCAATTATTTCTGTATGGGTCGACATAAACAAATTGATTGTTTCTATTTATCTCAAACTTATTCTAAAATTCCGAAACAATTTCTACGTGATAATGTTAATTTGATTATAATATTTAAACAAGACGATGTGAATTTAAAACATATTTATGAAGAGCATGTTAGTTCTGATCTACAATGGAAACAGTTCAAAAACATTTGTCAAACTGTTTGGTGCCAACCTTATAATTTTTTACTTATTAACAAAGAATCATCATTAAATAATGGACGATATCGACAGAATTTTGATATTTTTTTTAAATTTGACTGATAGATTATAAATATATGCGACCTACACACAAAAAATAAATCAGTATAATTTTTTCTTCAGTTGAACGCAGTTGTTATAATATAATATGGAACAAAATATTAAAATCGAATTAATGAAGTCTGTAGACTCCATAAAGAATAAAATAAAACAAATGAAAAACCAGGAACACACAATGAATTTGTCACTTGATAAAATGTTAAAACCTGTCACCGATCCCCTTAAATCACTGGTTAATTCGAATAAAACAATAGAAAAAATACAAGATTTAGAAAATACACACCCTAATTCTAATGATATAGAATTGGATGATGCTAATACTAGCTCATCAACAAAGTTTGGAGACTGTCATGATCCAAAACTGAATTCTGCACAGTTCATAAAAAATTCTCCCGCAAAAGAATTACCGGAAGATTTAGAAATATCATTAGAGGGTCGTGATATCCATGATATTTATGACGGTGTAAATATACCTTTTGGAATAAGAAGCGTTAACAAAAAATTACTAATGGGTAATTCAATAATTTCATTTGCTAAAATAGATAGTTTGAATGATGATAATGTCATTTTAATTAAAGTTGGTGACAAAACCTACAATTTAACCCCTGGTTTAAAAGAACTTTTACTTCGAAGAAAACCTGATTTAAACCTAATATCGAGCAAAGATAAACTTGTCTATAAGGATATGTTGCATTATACAAATGCTCATAAGAGAGATTTTAATCCAAATGGGCAAATTAGAGGTGATAAAGGTATAAAATATCGGGAAATAATCAAACCAATATTCTCCGAATCATTAAACAGTAATATTGTCGCAAAATTTGGAGGAAGCTTACCCACGCTAAAGAAATACAAAAATAACACCGACTTGGTATATTGGGATGATCCTAATGAACTTGTTGACAGATTGAAACTATTAATTGCATCAAGAGACGCCGGTAATACAAACCACGATAGTGAAATTTTATCAATAATCGAAGAATTAAAAGAAGCTGACATAATTAAGCAATAAATAGGAATAATATTATGCTTTTTATTCAGTATTATAGCTGAATTCAAGACAAATATACTGAATTGCGAACATGAGCAAAGCTGACGTGGTAAACGAAATTCATAAAAATGCGAGGGTGAACTATCCACGAAGACATGTTATCATGAAAGACATAGATGACTTGTGGCAGGCTGACTTAATTGATATGCAATCAATTTCAAAAGACAATAAAAATTATAAATATATTCTTGCCATCATTGATACATTTTCGAAATATGCTTGGACCTTTCCTATGAGAAGTAAATCCAAAGAAGATGTGTGTAACTCTTTCAAAACTTTGTTAGATAAAGGGCGTGTTCCTAAAAATCTGCAAACGGATAATGGAACAGAATTTTATAATAACAAATTTCAACAGCTGATAAAAACCTATCATATAAACCATTATTCAACCTTCTCAACAAAAAAGGCTTCAATTGTTGAACGATTTATCAGAACATTGAAATCTAAACTCTATAAGGAATTTAGTTTAAAAGGCAATTACAATTGGATAAATAATACCCTCAATGATGTTATTGACAAATACAATCACACTTACCATCGCACTATTAATGAAATGCCTGCTAATGTAGACAATATTAATAAAAAAGTTATATTAGAAAGGTATTTAAAATTACTAAAAAATGAGAATATAAAAAGTAAGTACAAAGTAGGTGATTATGTGCGTATTAGTAAATATAAAGGAACATTTGAAAAAGGTTACACTCCCAACTGGTCAACAGAAATATTTAAAATTCGTAAAATACAAAATACAACTCCTGTAACTTACTTAATTAAAGATACTATTAGAGGTCAACCTATTTTAGGTGCATTTTATACCCCCCCCCGTGGGATCTCCACCTTGTCGTGGTGGGGGGGCTCAGTAACCGTGGATTGGAGCCCCGCGGTGAAGCTAAGAGGGATCCAGGAGGGCACGCTCCGCGTGGGCTTGACGGAAGCCTGCGCAGGATGCGTCCAAAGGGGCGGGTGCGAGGGACAGTTCTTCTGTCCCTCGCAGTCGGGCGCGGTCGCGGGAGGAGAGGCGTGTCGGTGTTGCGTTGCCGCGCGCCCTATCTCCCGCGACCAAATGGGGGCGCACCATGCGATGCGTCGCGGTGGGGCCGCAGAGGAAGAGGAGATGCGGTGTTGCGTTGCCGTCCTCCCTATCCTCTGCGGCCGCTGGGTGTTTTGGCGGCGGAGCCCAACACCTTAATCCGCCGCCAAGGGGGTTTTGTTCGGGGCCCGCCTGACCATCTGGTGGGCCGATGCCCGTCGGGGGGTTGTGACGTATGCTTGGGCGAAACCCGACCCTCCGACATACGGGTACGTGAGGAATACGGGTTGGTTTTTAGTCAGTAAGAGTCTGACAGTCCCCTCCGCCCTTCCCCCAGGGCGGAGGGACTCCATGAGGATTTGCCAACCCGACACCAAAAAAAAAAAAAAAAGGTGCATTTTATACGCAAGAGCTTCAAAAAACAAAACAACCCAATGTATATCTAGTCGAAAAAGTTCTCAAAAGAAAAGGTGACAAGGTTTTGGTAAAATGGTTAGGTTTATCTGCAGCTGAAAATAGTTGGATTGATAAATCGAATATAATACTTTAACATTAACCCAAAGTCGTAGATAAATCGTTTAAGTATTTATTAGTACGTTCATTCTAGATTCATCAGTCTTATAATGTGTTTTGGGGAGACTAGTCTTCTCAATTGGCTTATAAATAATTTACCTTTTGAATTACATTTACCCGGATACAATTATTGTGGTCCAGGTACAAAATTAATTAAAAGACTTACACGTGGAGATAGTGGTATTAACAAATAAGACGAATATTGCAAAAACCACGACATTGCATATCATAAATCATCAAACTTAAGAGATCGGCACAAGGCTGATTTAATTCTATTAAAAATGTCGAAAAGGCGAGCAGTTGCTTCGGATGCGAGTGTCGGTGAAAAAATTGCAGCACGCTTAGTAAGCAAAGCTATGTCTACTAAAATTAAAACTGGTTCTGGCCTAAAAGCAAGTAGCAAAAGAAATTCTCAAAAAGTTAAGACTGGAAAAGGGTTAAAAAGTAAATTGACAAATATTATTACTAAAACTAAAAAACAGATAAAAAAATAAAACCAAAGACCAAGAAAATGGCTATAGAATTAGCTATTGCTGCTGCCAGAGAATTAGCTGATAATTCATCTCTTAAACTTCCTCGTGTAATTCCTATACCCAAAACTGGTGGTGTATTACCTTTGATTCCTATTTTTGCGGGACTGTCAGCGGTGGGAGCTTTAGCAGGCGGTGCAGCTGGTATTGCGAAAACCATTAATGAATATAAGATGGCTAAAAAGATGTTGATTGAATCGAAGAGACACAATGAAAAAATTGAAGCTCTATGTATTGGTAAAGGATTACACCTTAAACCACATAAAAATGGGTTTGGAATTTTTGTATCTAAAGAAAAAAACTAAGATATCGGCTACCCAAACGAGCTTTAACTAACTTTGATATTTTAAAATTCGGAAACAGTATTCCTTATTTTAGAGGTGTATTTATGAGAGATGAACTCCCAATATATCCTTTTAAAATAGAGTGTGGAGTTATTAATTTAGATAGTTCTAAAAATCCAGGCTCTCATTGGGTAGCCTATGCAAAATATAATGATTACATTGAGTATTTCGACAGTTACGGAAATCTAAAGCCTCCAAAGGAATTCAAGTATAAAATACGTAGGTTCTAAAATCCATTATAATTATGACAATATACAAGGTGATCACCCCTACAATTGTGGTCATCTCTGTTTAAAATTCTTGCAAAAATTCTGGTCTAAGCAAGGAATAAAATAAATGGGATCTTAAAAATTCGTTCAGTATGTAAGCATGTCTACAACGGTTACCATCTCGGGAAATACGTCTGAATTGATTTCGTACTTTCAACCACCACTACATTTATCTGATCAATACGAGTGTGGTTTGTTACACTTTTCGGTACTAAATTCAAGACCAAATGTGATAGTCAGCAACAGCGGTCCATCCGTAATCAGAATCGAATGTGATCTTGTAAACAGTTCATACTGCAACGGCTTACCAACTCATTTTATTCATGAATTTGTATCTGATACTGCTCCAGGTCACTGTTACATAGAAATACCGCGAAGTGTTATTTACTTTCCTATAAATAAACATATAATTCCATCTATATCTGTTAAGATTATCGACCAGTCCGACCACTGCATTGACTTTGGAAAAAAAAATTATATTGAATTACGTCTTCATTTAAGAAAAACAAAATGATAGTATACTATAAAAACACTCCAATAAAAATAAAACGTCTTATTCCATCTACGTTCACTAAAGTGCATGGACGTAAGAAAATAGTTAAGAAATTGACTAAAAAAATAAAGACTTTCTTAAAGCTCTAGGTTTTAAAATATGAATATACTACAGCTTACTGAATTACCGCAATTTGATACTTCAATCGAAAGTTATGAAGTCCATTCATATAATCCCTACAATAACAGCTTTAGAGAAAACGATGAAATCAGAATCCCCATCCACCAGCAAGACATATACGTGCTACCATCAGCCAGTTCAATTTACATCGAAGGTCAGGCAATGTTGTTCGGTAAAGATGGGAATCCTATTAAGAAAACTGTTACGTTCACTAACAACCCTGTTATGTTTTTGTTTCAAGACATCAGATACGAAATTAATGGAATCGAAATAGATCGTATGAAAAATTCTGGCATAACATCAACAATAAAGTCATATATTTCATTAAACGAAGCAGAAAATAAAGTTGCAGAATTATGGGGTTGGAATTTGGTCGGATTTAAAAGTGATGGTCATTTTAGTGCCGTTATACCGTTAGATAAAATTTTCGGGTTCGCTGAGGATTATAATAAAATTATAATAAATTGTAAACATGAACTTATAATGAATAGAAGCAATTCCAATTTAAACAGTGTCATACTTAGTGATGATATTACTCATTTTAAAATAGATATTCAAAGAGTGCAATGGCGGGTGCCACATATAAAAGTCTCAGATCGGGAACGGCTTACCCTTTTGAAATATTTGGAAAAAGATAAACCTATTCAAATGGCATTTAGAAATTGGGATTTGTATGAATATCCTTTACTGCCCAAATCTACAAAGCATTCTTGGTCAGTTAACCCAACGTCGGTCGCGCGGGGTCTTTTAAAGCACGAGGTTTCGAAAAACCGTCTTATTGTTTACATGGTGACACTTATGTATCTGTGTTTCAGAGTAGCTGCCTAAATAATAACAACTTATGAATTAAAGCATATTTGGATTAATTTGCATCGTGCATTTGAGTATAGCAGACATATAATTTGCGCGCGGGCTTTGAAAGACCCCACGCGACCGAGCATGTTATTTTTTGTTGTTGGATAAAAGTATCAAAAATGTCACTTCCGGACGAAGAACAAATAATTAGGTGGCCTGCAGATGAAGAAGAGGATAATGTGTTAGTGGATGAACCAATGGATGCTGAAGATTCTGATTACGGACCAGATGAACTAGAAGAAAGCTCGCATGAGACGGATTCAGAGCAAGACTGTATTTCAGAACCTGGAGATGTTGAAGAAATAGACTCAGGTGACAGCGAAGATGAAGAAGCCTGAGATAATTGAGTTTTATAATATTACAAAAGGTGGAGTGGAGGTTGTTGATCGACTGAAGAAAAATTATTCAGTTGCAAGATCCTACTACCGATGGCCTCTCAGAATATTCTTCACCCTATTAGATATTGCCGGAATCAAGTTACAGATTATACTGAAATCCAATATTCCAGACACTACCTTGACCAGGAAACAGTACCTTAAAACTTTGGCCTATGTTCTGTTTGACGATTATTTGAAATACAGGAGTACCATTTATACATTACCGCGAGAACTCAGGCAGCATATAAGAAGATTCACTGGTCCTAATATTCTTCAAGAACAGCCACAACAACAGCCAACCATGTCCAGGAGAAGATGCGCATATTGCCCACGAGCAATAGACCGAAAATATTCGACTCTGTGTTATTCTTGTCATCAAAATATATGTCCAAGACATGCAGTTCCGAGGCCCGAAACGATGCTGAATAAAACCTTTTGGATTTCTCCTTTTATCATTTTTATTTGTTCATATGGTCACTATTATGTTGTTTTTTAATTTCATTTATAAATTTAAGAAGAATTTTATTTTGTTTATTAATTATTGCTATAAGTAAACTTTGCCAAAAATAAGCCAAATTTTAGATACTCATTTGTAACGTAAGACTGATAATAAAATAAATATAATTATAAGAAGTTTTTGTGTTTATTTTATTACTTATATCCTAAAATAATAAATAAAATCATAAATTAAACAAATATCCTTGTATTTTATAATATATGTGTATATATAATGTAGGACTTTGAAAGACCCCACGCGACCGAAGATGTTACAAAATATAGCGCGACCGACGGCGGGTTAAAACGGCTTCACAGTTGGAAAAACCAAGATATGTAATTTTCTGCTTACAAACTAATAGAAAAAGTAATAAATCAAAAGACAGTTCAGTATTTGACCACTGTGACGTGACAAACGTAACGCTATTTTTGAATTCTCAATATTACCCGTACGAACCATTAGGCTTAAAGTTTTCTGAAAACAGCTACAGTATATTATACGAAATGTATGTGAAATTTCGTCAGTCGTATTACATCAGCCCAGTCGATCCCTTACTTGATCTGAAAGATTTTAAGGAAAAAGCTCCACTTTTCATCATTGATTGCTCGAGGCAAAACGATTGTATAAAAACGGGGCCGGTAGACGTAAGGCTGGAATTTGAGTGTTCAACATTAATACCAGATAACACAACTGCATATTGTTTAATTATAAACGATCGACTTGTGGAATACAAACCGTTAAGTAACGTCGTGCGCAGGCTATCATGACAGCCATTGTAGATGTTCAAGGTTTCAAAACAGAAGCAAACGAATTTATAATAAAAGAAATTGCGATATTATGCGATAAAAAAATACAGGTATTTCTAATAAAAGCTCCATTCCCATTTTACGAATTGACTAAACAAGAACGACGACAAGTAAGCTGGATTGAACGTAATAGAAAGATATACTGGAATGAAGGAATTGTGCCTTACTCTAATTATCAGAATTTGGTTATAAGTATTTTAAGAGAGAAATGTGTTTATACTAAAGGTGTAGAAAAAGTGTTGTGGTTAAAAAGTATTGTAAATAATAATAATATTAATAACTTAGAAGATAAAGGTTGTCCTAGTTTATTAAACTTGTATAAACAATATGAACACTCTGATGATCTGTATAGTTGTATTTATCATGATTCAATATGTGTTTTAAAAAACGTTCTCTGTTTAAATAAATGGTGTAAAACTATAATATCATAAATACGATAACTATGTAATAAATTTTTGAAATAAATATTATCTTGTTTTATTTTTGGTGCAGGCATAATAAATGACCCTTATTCTACAGTAATTTTTGCAGCTCATGGTTCAATTTTGAATCTAAGTATCGAGCAGCCAATGAATGGTGAAAGAAGACTAAAAATTAAATAATTGAATGAATAGTTTTAAAATTCATGGATAGGATACTTACTAGGAACATGAGAAGACTAGAATAACTGAAAATGATTGATAAGTTGATAGTTGATCTGTTTAGAATATTATACCTAATTCAAACTATAAAGAATACACACGCAGAAAACAGATCAGATCGGGTCAGATTATTGTATCAGTTTTTACGTGAATACACATTCATGGAAACTTTATATCAGATCAGTCGGAATTATTATCCGTGTATTCGGAGTAATGAATGATAGTGTAAATTGGGTGTTTCTGGATCTCCTCTGATCCAGAAACCCCAATTTACAACTACTTGTAAACTAACCGAGCAACATTTACATTGTCACATTCAAAGGAAGAAAGAAAGAAAATAGGTAACTCAACGCATCTAAACCGTGCGAATTGTAAGTACAAAGGCGTTTAAAACTTATATTTTGTCAGAAGAAGTAAAATATATGTACATATTTGTAATGTACTCACCAATACCTTTCGTTTGATATCAAACACGTAATGATTATCTAAGTTATTTTTTTTTTTTGAGGTTGGAATCTGAGGTATTTATTCCGTAACAGAAAATATTGACAAAATTTATATAGCCTTTGTCACTCGCGCCATTATGACGGATCTTTTGTCATCCCATTTATTAAAATCGGTTCAGTAGTTTAGGCGCTACGGTGGAACATACAAACATATATACATAGACTGCCAAAAACATTATCCTTCCTTTTGGCTTCGCCGTAGTCGGGTAAAAACGGCAAGTTAATGAAATCGTCCACTAGAGAGCTGTCATGTCATTTGCATATTTTAGCGGCTGATAAGCTGGGTTGGACTTTAGGGCAATTAGGTCATTAGACTTAATTAATCGATTGCTAGAGTGGAGACAATTCAGCTGAGTTATCTGTATATTATTATTTATTTGATGTTCATACAATAAATAATACTTTACTAGCAGCTTCGACTGCCCTAAACTTTCAAGCTTTACATTACCTCTTTGCGGTCGCATATAAAAATACTTACTTTCTTATGACTACGTCATATAAGAATCCCGTTGTTTAATTTTCATGTTCCTAGTTAGGCCTAATCCTAAACGATCTGTGGGCTCTACGATGGTATATCAATCAGGCGTTCATACATAATAGGTTAGTTTCCAGGGTCAAAATAATTACATTTGATTTAGTCCGTATTTTAGATTATAAAAAAATATTGGACACGTATTTTTTCTTTTTTCGATTTAATAAAAAATAACAAAGATATAGCCCATTAAAGTTACGTGTGATGTCACCTAGTGCGAAAAAATGCAGCACAGTGTGACGTTATATGTAACTTTAATGAGCGATATCTTGGTCATTTTTGGTTCAATTTACAAATAAAAAAATACGTATCGCTTATTTTTGAATAATCTAAAGGACGGACTTATAAAAATTTTTTCGTCAACTAGCCTAATAAATAATATTCTTGAACTAATATTTGATAATTTAGGTTAATACGAATGAATTATAAAACTTTGCATTTTCACTTAAAGTGTTTGATTGTGCATAAAACTCGGCATTTCAGTATATTAGCTTTAGTTATTGTTGTACATAGTTGTTTCATGAATGTTGAGCGATCTATACCCAGACGACGGAGCTTACAGGCACTGGATTAAGAGCGTTTACACCTTTCGGCTTTTCATACAAACTTTCATGTCCTTATTTTTCGAAATGAATGAACCGATTTTAATGAAACTTCATACACATAAGCAGGATACATAGGTCTAAAAAGTTAGTTGAAAATATTGTCGAAAAAATGTGTAACAGCTAAATTAGGCCAATTTTAAATTTTCCGTAGAAACAGATATTTCCAATTATCTTTTTTTAAATAAGATATTTCGAAAATATTTTCAACTAACTTTTAAGACCTATGTATCCTGCTTATGTGTATGAAGTTTCATTAAAATCAGTTCATTCGTTTCGAAAAATAAGGACTTGAAAGTTTGTATGAAAAGCCGAAAGGTGTAAACGCTCTTAAGACCTAAGCCGTTGTTAGTCCATTTAAGTTTGAGTCTAAATTGTTATATATGTTATTGAAGGTCAAGATCAAAGGCTGCCAGAGGATATCAAGTCCACAATCTTAATCATGGACTTTCATATAAAATTGTAAATTAATAGCCTTCCTCAATAAATATGCTAAACAAAACAAAGTGATTTATTAAAATTAAACGCTCAAAAAGCTCCTCAAATTAGCGCGTTCAACCAACCAAACAAACTCTTCAGCTTTATAATATTATACAATTACACATTAGTATAGATGTAGTACTGTACAATTGTAATACTTTATGGCGAACTGCATCGCTGTGCTTATCTCACACTACCAAAACTAACCGTGACGTATTTAAGCTCGTGTTTTTATATTCCGAGTGAGATATGTTGCCTCGTAACCCTATCAGCTTAGCGAGCAATTTTAAATATGTACTCATTTTAAAAGTAGCTGAACTTTAGCTAAACGTCAGAGGTGAAATAATTTTATTTTATTTATTTATAGTCTCACGCCTGTATCCCCGAAGGTGTAGGCAGAGGCGTAATATTACACCCACATTTCGCCATGAATATTTAGGTCCCACGTAATAGGGGGCGAGCCTATTGCCGTTACCGGGTACGTCACCAGTCTCCATGCTGCTACTGAGAATTCGGAAAAACCCAGTAACACTTTTGCCCGACCCGGGAATCGAACCGGGGACCTCCGATCAGCAGTCGCATACGCTATCCACTGGAACACGGAGGCAGTCTAATATCAGTCAGTGAAATAATATAAAGCTGCAATAAAAGTATAACTTTCGAATGACTTGATATTTTGCACAAATAAGATAAAATTGTTATTGTTTTATTTGAATATAAAATAGCAACAAATGAGAATGACTGTCTCCGTGGTCCAGTGGACAGCGTATGCGTCTGCTGATCGGAGGTCCCGGATTCGATAGTAATGACAATGGTCTCGCCCCCTATTACGTAGGACTTAAATTCATAAAGCGAAATGTGGGTGCAATTTTACACCTCGGGGATACAGGCGTGGTGATATATATAAAAAAATAGAATAGCAACCAAAGAGATCGCGATGCAAAAAGGCAAAATCACGATACTATGGAATGCCACTGTTTACTTATTATTCTCATGAATGTATACTACTACGTAGATGTGTGTATGTAGACTACTTACAAAACCGTGTCTGAGGCTCAAAGGGTACATACTTTATAGTTCTTGTGAACAAATTCTTTACGTGACAAATTTATGATTGAGGTCCGTGAACATAATTGGAATTTTATGAGATTTAGGGCTTGTCTTACAAGCCATAAACATATAGAAATAAAAAATAAATATCGATTACATACACGTATTTTTTTATTTTCGAATTTATTTGGACAGGGTAACAGGTCCTTAATAATGTGCAACACTTTGGTATTAAACCAGATAGAGTAGGGCACAGTGTAAGATACTCGTGTAGGTACATTCGCCCCAATTCTATACAACAAGAAAGTCTGAGAAAAATCTGGTGTTTGTTACGAATAATTCATTAAAATTAATTTTTGTAACACGTACTGACTAACAATACAAACATGATTTTCTCTAGAGGAACTTACTACTAGTTAGTATGTATGTTCCGGGCTTAAGCCATCGAACAGTTTTTTAGTAAAGGCGCGCAAGGGACTGTTTTCTACTTCAGATTAGACCTCTGTAACGCTCTGAATGTAGCAAACGCTTCCACTTCGGAACGTGTTATGGCGGACGAGAAAGAACGGAACAAAACCCTCCCCAGGAACATATTATCTTTTATCACTTCAACGATATCTTTTGCTACGAAAATTAGATCGAGCCCGCCTCCTTTCACGAAAAATAACGTTACTGAGAAAGCTTTACACCAGAATGTTATAATGTAAAGTGAGCAAAAAGATACGACCGCTTTTAAGGTCCATATAGTCGTATCATAAGTAAAGTAAACTGAGACTATCCTTAAAATAAATGGATTTGCATAAAGAAAGTGAAAATCTTGGGTGGAAAACTTTAAGATGCAGTTTTCACGTCTTAAAGTTTGCCACAATATTCTCGAAGTTGTGTGAATTTTGTTATACTGCACTTGGGTGCGGGAAACTACGGCTTAACGGGCTGAGTGGTATTTACACCACGTTTTATTACTTTGCTAATTACAAAAACCAATTAGATTGTTATTTGATAAAGAGCCGCGGATATAAATTGATAATGTTATGAAATTAAAAAAAAAATTACTTTTTGTCATAACAATCGTAACAGTCTTTAATTGGCTTTCTTCATCCAATTGTGTTTCCCATCAATCAATCTATGTATAATAAAATTTGCTATTGCTATTGCTATTTGTTGTTCCATAATATCAATTCTATCAAATTCACTGTGTATAATGTAATAGAACTCGTAACGGTATGTTACTTAATAGAAAATCAACAAAGCATTGGCGAAAACAAACGAGTTGAAAATACATAACAGTACGCACAATGGTCCACAAGCTAACAAGCGATCTATGGTAAAAAATAAAAGTTTTAATAATGTTTGTCACTCAGTTTTACTTTTTCAATTATTTATTTACCTTTTTAAGTGATAGCGTTTTAGAAACATTTTATTTAGATTTGTTATTTAAAGTAACAAAGTTTTTGGGAAATGTCATTGAATTTTGTTATATTGACTTGATTATCAATCTGGCCTCGTCTATCGAGTAATGTCGGCTCTTGCTCATTAATCAAAACACAATGTCAACGGCAGTTTTAATTTGGTTTTACAACTATTTTAAATGTGGTACGTATATCTGTATATATATGTTGACCAAGTTTTAGTCAAATAGGTAGAGATCAGGTAGTTATCGTAGAACTATTTTATCTAAGCAATAGATTGAAACAACAAAGAAGCAAATGCTCGTCAAAAGAATACACACAAAAACAATTTATCCTCTGTATACACACGTCATTGTACCAACAGGTTTTAATTCATCATCATCATCAGCCCCTTACAGTCCACTGCTGGACTAGGCCTCTCCTTTGAAAGGAGCAAACGGGTTGGTATAGGGTTCGTTTCAAGTTTTCCTTCTCTTACAGTGCTGTTCTCTGCATAGTATGGTCCCTCTGTCGGCTCTTACGACACCCACGGGATGATATGGGATGGTGACATTCCGTATTCTTAATCCGTCACCACACGGATAGGTTTTAATTACTTACAACAATATAATCGATTTGCGAAAGAACACCAGCACCACAAGAAAAGAACAAAATCTTAACAAAGGTGGGGCTGGGAATATAAAACTAAAAATGTAGACAGGGCGGGCCGACTCCGGCCCACTCACAGCCTTGTAGACATTACAACAAAAGCTCCTCCAACACACTCCAACACTAACACAACGTAATTAGGCTAATCTAGATCAGACGAGTATATCTAAGTTCTTTTCCATTTGTGTGGTTATTGGCGAAGTTTGTGTAAATATTGATTAGGTCACCTGGGTTTCATCTTCATAACGGTCGTATTGCAACAGACTTAATATGTTTATCCAAGAATGATAATTTATGTAGTGAATGATTTGAAGACGGTGAGCGAGGAGTTACTTAATTTGACGTTGATTTTCGTTCTCAATGCATACATAGTACAGTAATTATTGTAAGAAGGTGCTTGGGACTTATTTTTAGTAAATCATGTTTTCTAAAAATGGTTTCTAGTAGATCGATTTATCGCCTTCGAAACACTCTTATATTTTATTTTATAGATTCACACCTGTATTCCCGAAAGGGTAGGCCGAGGTGTAATATTACACCCATATTTCGCCATGAATTTTTAGGTCCCACGAAATAGGGGGCGAGCCTATTGCCGTTACCGGGCACATCACCAGACTCCGTGCTGCTACTGAGAATTTGGAAAAACTCAGTAACACTTTTGTCCCACCTGGGAATTGAACCCGGGACCTCTTCATCATATCAGATCAGCAGTCGTATACGCTATCCAATGGACCACGGAGGCAGTCCTGTATTCTAAATTTTATGAAATCGCCGCAGCCCTGCTTTAAGATGTTAATGAAGTCATTTCTAGGTTGGTTTACAATATTGAGACATTTATCAAAGCGAAATATTATAGATTTTAAATGGAAGCATTACAAATATGTACTTAGAATCTTATTAGTAATTTAAACGACTTATTATTGTATAACAGAATCACTCAAGTAAAGTCCAAAGCAAAGTCTAAAATAAAACGTGAAAGTAGTATAATGTCTAAGCTATATACGTTACATATACCTGACCTTTCCAAGCTCAAAGCTTGTTTGATAAATTATAACTGCGATCGCATCTATCAAAGCGGCTTGCGGCCAGTCGACCCGGCCGGGCCGTGTGTGTACATCTAAATATGTGCTAAACCTACGTCCAGACAAAGTAAACAATACACAAATTTTACTATACTAGGCCAATGATAATTATGTCCAAATATGTACCTCTATAAGGCAGCTCCCCTTTAAGCGTATTTTATGAGACACTTCAGCTGAGCGTTGTGTACTACCAATGAAATCACTTGCGCCATGTGGTAAGAGCTAAGAAAATAAACTGATGACTAATTCTCGTATTGACAGTGTCAGATAGACATGGGCAACGTATTTTGAATGCAATGCGATTAGATTTTTATTTGGCTCACAATCGGTATTCTGTTAACTTAATTTCATTATCGGCTAATTGGTATATATAGTTCGAGGTTGACACCCTGTTCAATTTACGATCTAGTCCCCGAATCATTAACATACATACATACATACATAGACTCACGCCTGTTTCCCCGAAGGGGTAGGCAGAGGCATATTAAACGCCCACTTTTCACCAGTGTTTTGATCCCACGTAATAGGTGGTGAGCCTATTGCCGCTTATCGGGATATTTTGTATGCCAGAGCCTCGTCCGTTGATCGGCAGGTGCACCACTTGCAGGTGAGGTTGGCTTGGGACCTTAAGTTCTTGGTGGGAACCCTATGCACCCATATCATATCATAGAATCATTAAAGTATCATTTAATTTAGGAGAATACTAACTACTTATGACAAGTATGACACTGACATATGACCGAAACTGCATTTTGAATAAATATAATTACGACCCTCTCTGATATTATTAGTGACAGTTTTCTTCACGCACCGCTCATCTCTGTCGCACATTTTTGCTTGATAGATAGGCTAAAATTTGTCCATACTCTTTGTTTGTTTTGACCATAATTTGAAGTGGAGCGCTCGCTTAAGGACATTGCTTCGCAAGCGGGGACGTTGCTCACATTGCTCAGTTAACCGGTGATTCGTGTATAAAGTTAGTGAATTGTGAAAATAGCTTCATTGACTTAAAAACGGTCACTTTTAATAAAATGGCTTCGTGTTGTGACAAAAATAACGAAATACATGTTTGATACTGAGTTCGGAACTTTAGTAGCATTTTTAGCAATTGCGCCCAGTGTTATGGGTTCGACCCCCCTCCTTCCCCCCACGAAGCCAATTTACAAATTGTTGCTTCATTTCATTCTGTACTTTGTCTTGGTTGATTGAAAGTTAAAGTTCCCCGAAATATAAGTGTTAGTGCTAGGTTTCAATATTGTTACTGTTGTGACGCAAATGAGAAAATTCCAGCAGTTTACTATAACAGCCCGTTTGATGATGTATAATTTGTAAAGCAGTAAGCATCGAGAGCACGTGCGGTAGTAAGCTTCACCTCATTGTATTAATGTGACATTATTACCAGCACTGTTTCCTTGAATGTATCGTGGTTGCAATGGAAAATAGAAAATAAGGTCATGTCAGGCGAACAGAATTTCATACATTTTCCAATTCAATGAACATGAGCGTGAAATTAAATTATGCCGCGTATGAAAGACGGTTTTATTTTCAAAATTATTTCCATACAACAACGAACACGAAGAAACGTCTAGACATGTATTTACTACTTGGGTTAAGTATCATACAAATTCTTTTACAAGCTGAAATTAAATTAAGTATATATCCTTTTAAGTGAATCTAAAAGGCACTTTCAGGACAAAGCTACTGCTTTTGTTTCAGACGTAGAGGTAACGCCGTACATACCGGTGATTGCTTTCATTGTGCTCCTTCCGTGAGAATTCGTTCACAGTTTTACACAAACCGTTTAAATTTGTCACGAGCACACTTGCATTTACTAAATTATTAACCTACCATGCTAGTCGCGGTGTGCCACAACTAGTTTTGTTACTTTAATAACTACGAGTACTTGCTTCTCATAATTATGTGAAAATATATTAGTTTCATATTATATCACTTAAGGCATCAATAGACTTTCGGGATCGATCGGCAAAGTTATTGTAAACATAACTTTTTTTTTGTATTACAATACTGGTCTCATGTAAGTAACTAAAATGTCTTATTTAATAAAAAAGAGTTTTAAACCGAAAGTTAGGCAAAGTTCGCTCAGGTCACGATATGGATGGGTGACCGATTGTTCTTTTATTAAAACAAAAGTGTCGCCGTGATTCGAATTTCAGAATTCAGTTCTAGTGACAGGCAGATTTATTTTGTTTATTTAAAAGTAGTGCCTATATAAAGTACATAAGTATTATTTGTCTTAATTTGTCAAATATCTTCGAGCGCCCTATTAACTCTTCATCAAAACTCATACTAATACGAAAGGAATGTTTTTACACGTGTTGACTATTAAAAACGCGCAATTGTTTAAATGTGTTTCGTTTACTATGCAGTTTGTTTTGTCGCCGTTGCTAGTGGAATTCATGAAAAATGTAACGATTTGCATGACTTTTTAATTTTCTATTTTGGTATTATGATTGGCCTGGTAACCATGCTTGTGTAATAAATCAAATTAAAGCTATTGCTCCATGAATACTTGCGGTTTTCACATGGCATCTGATGCTAGGAAAAGACTGCTACAAGAGGTTGCTGCCAGGTAAAAAATATATGCAGATGTGTAATATAACACCCACATTTTGGCCTTTGAATTTAAGGTCTCATCTAATAGGGGGCGAGCCTATTGCCGACACCGGGCACATTGCCCGACGCCGAGCTGCTACTGAGCATTGGGGCAAACTCAGTAACCCTTTTGTCCGACCTGGGAATCGAACCCAGCAGCGATCAGCAGACACACATGCTATCTACTGGACCACGCAGACAGTCACGCAGCTACTAGGTATGTTAATAAATAATTCAAGTTATTGAAGCAATTTAAATATTGAAGGAGCAATTCTATAAAATTTCGTTACATTATAAACTAAAAGCAATATTTATTTTAGCTTAAGAGTTTTAAGCGGTTGTTCTTAAAATATTTGAGTAATTTAAGAAATATTATAATTAATACATTTTCTTTGAAACCTTGTTCAATGAACCTAGGTGATAAACTTATATTCAATCATCATCATCGACGTAGCATTATCATAGTTGCATCCAAGACTTTCGCCTAAGAGCCCGGCACCCGCTTTCTAGTCCAATCTGATTTAACAGAATATTTGCTTTTCCTTCGAGCTATTACCGTCTTACCCCTGCCACCCAAGGGGCCATATTGCATGGCTAAAACCAGTATCATTCACTATATTCAAGGACATATTCTTCTCATAACGACTGTCGACTGTCAAATATTAAATTGTCAATATAAAATTGCTTGCTAAACGGTGAAGGAAAATATTGTTACAAGCTGGGGTTCGGTGATAAATTAAATGCACTATGCCACTAAACTGTACATTATTTATTAACACACTTAATTTTAGAACACCAATAAAAACTTATTTCATACTATGAATACACTTCCGACTCACTTAATCTTCGCACTCCTTCGCTTGTTGATCGCTCCGATTATTCAACTGAACTGTGTCAATTCATCAGTTGTCTTCTTCTCACCTCCCTTGTGAGGGTGGTGGGGAAACCAATTGGAAGTATTTTTCCTTTAGGTGGTCTTCAACGCGGCCCATTGTTATGGGCCGGTCATTGGTTTTGTCGCCCTCGAGGCTGACCAGCCGGGTGAGTCCCCGTCGAGGGCGGCCCAGTTAGTCGCCTTCGAGAGGACGGCGGTAGGTTATCTAGCTGATGTGAAGGTTGTGGATGTGGTGGCAGTGCCCCGCTCGAGGGAACCGGGATCAGTTCCCGAGCGGGGCGCTTCAGTCTCCTCCGGATCAGTGTAGTGGTGTCTGGATGGGGGGGGGGGGGGGGAAAGATGTTGACGAGGTGGGGATGCTCAGAGCGATCAGCTCGCTCGAACATGCCCCGCGCCAGACCGCTCACGAATCCCTCGATCGGCTCCCATTTAAGGTCGCGATGGATGGTCGTGTTTCTTAGGTACCTGGGCGCGTCGACCGGCCAGCGGAGGCACACGTTCTCCATCCGCTGCAGTCGCTCCCGAGTGGTCCTCGCTGTCAAGCTGTACCAGGCCGGGCGCCACATAGGTGAGGCGCGACCTGATGTATGTTTTATAGAGAGCTAGCTTGGCTCTCAGCGGCTATCTTGAGGACAGCAGCGGGCGTAACTTCGCTCTTGCTATTTGGACCTTCCCGACGATAGCCCCGACGTGGTGTGTCATCGTCAGGTTCCGGTCGATTGTGACGCCCAGGTACTTGACCCTCGGCAACCAAAGGAATTTGCTCCCCCATCAGCTCAAGTCCTCAACGGTCACGTGGAAGGTTCTCCCTCGGAGAAATGATGCGATGACCGTGATGAGTTGTTGTGGGATAGTGGACGTCAACAGTTTGTAAATGAGGCTGTCATGCCACACCCTGTCGAACGCCTTCTCCATATCGAGCATCACGTTCACCGTGTGGCCTTGCTTGTTCATCCACGTAGCCATCTCGCCCAGTATGCGAGTCAGCTGCAATGTGGTAGAGTGAGCTTGACGAAACCCGAATTGCTCGGGCCTTGATGCTAGGTGTAGGGAGATCGTCGTTAGCAGCAGCCGCTCGAATACTTTGGACATCGTCGACAGGAGTGTGATGGGCCTGTAGTTTTCTGGCTTCTTAGGGTCCTTGCCGGGCTTGGGGAGGACAATGACCCGGCCTCGCTTCCAGTTGGTCGGGAAGTGTCCGGTCGCCATGATGCCATTAAACAGTTGGATCGCTGCAATGAGCGAACTCCGAGGAAGTCGTTGCAGTGCGGAGTTTGTGATCCCGTCATCACCAGGCGCTTTTCGGGGATTGGTCTTGAGGATCACCGCTGCAACCTCTTGCGGGGTCACCAGCAGCTCAGCCTCCGATGTGACGAGAGAGAGCGAGAGGTAGGTCCTGACTACCTCCTCTATCTATCGCGTGTGGTCCTCGTCTTGAATCTTGTGTGGTGTGAACTGATGTTCGAGGCTGCTAGCGATGATCTCAGCTCAGTTCTTGGCCTTGTAGCGCAGAAGACCGTCTTGTCCGAGCAGAGGGCGCGTCGGGTTTGGGTCTGCGGATAATTGCCTGCAGAGGCGCGACAGCGAAGCGTGATTGTCCTCGATGTGGGAGAGGTGTTTCTCCCATTCGTCCCCTCTGTGCTCCTACAAGGCGGCCTTGACTGCCTTGGTGACGCGGTTGTATCGGGTCTTGTCCCGGGGTTGCTCCGTTTTCATCCAGGTCTTCTTGGCCTCGCGCTTTTCCTCGAGTAACTTCCTTATCGCGTTGGGTAGCGGATCCTGCCGCTCGGAGTCCACCCTGGTGCTCAAGGATGCTCGAAGCGCGGCCTGGATAGTGCTGGAGAGTTCATCAGCGACTGCATCGACTTCCTCGGCGTTGCGGATGATGGAAGGCCAGTGGTATGTTTCCATTTCCGCTTTGAATAGTTCCCAGTTAGTCTAGGTGCGGAGCCTGGGTGGGTTGACCATTGTCGCGGGTTCTCTGAATACCAGCAGCACCAGTCGGGGGTCGGATGGCAGGTCCGGCAGGACCTCTTGGGTGGGAGGCGCCCTCAATCGAAACGACAATGTGCTGGACATCCTGATTTACCAAGGTAAAGCAGGATGTCCAGCACATTGTCGTTGCGCCCCGAAGGATCTAGCCGGGTGGGCTTTCGGGGTCCGGTGACTCCGTAGTTAAAGGTGCTGGCATCCTGGAAAATGAGCGCTCCCGCTTGGTCACTGCTCGCGCAGTGCCATGCCGAGTGCTTGGCGTTCAGGTCTCTCGCGATGATGGTGGGTGTGGTGGGAAAAAGAAGCTTCCTCAGCTCGGCCACGTTGAATGTGCTCGTGGAGCCGGTTCCCTGGCGGTCGATAGGCCGCGTAAAGGCGCATCTCCCGTCCACCGTCTTGGACATCAACACCGATGGCGTAGATGGTGTTGTGTCTCTTCGGCTCGACTAGTTGATGCACCATTGTCCTCCTCACCAGCACAGCAAGTCCCCGGTAGGCTGTGCCTGCCGGCGAGACCTCATCCTGCCTGTACACAATGTACCCCGGGATCTTGAATGGGGCGGTGGTCTTCAGGTGGGTCTCACTTATCAGCATAATGTCGACTTGCTGCTCCTTGACGAAGAGGCGTAGGAGGCCTATTTTCCCAGATAAGTACTGAGCATTCCAATGGACCAGCCTAAGCGGCTTATCCATTGGAGGGGTCTGCAGCATTCCCGTAATGTAAATTTTGCCAGCCCTTACTTGCTGCGCAAACAGTGAGAGATGGGTGGCGAGCTGCTCCTTTTTGTTGGTGATGGTGGAAATGGGCTTGGCAGATCCATCCCCTATAGTGGCCGCAGGAGGTTGGTTCGATCCGAGCTGAGATTTCTTCTTCTTCTTCCTTTTCTTCTTCGGCTGAGTAGGTGCCATGGAACCCTTCTCGGCCGGAGTATTGGTTTTGGCCATAAGTGTGGTCGGGGCTGATTCTCCGACTTGGTTGGGGTGAGCGACCAATTGTGGTGGGCCGGTCCTAGTCATAAGGCCAGTCTTCTGGCTGTGTGGGGTCCCTGACAGTTGGCGCAGGTTGGAGGCTCGTCTTTGGGACGTGGACAGTCTCCAGCGTGGTGTCTGCCACCACATCGCACACAAGCAAGGGGACTGTGGCAGTTGTGGGACCTGTGGTGGAATCCCTGGCAACGGTGGCATTGTGAAGGGCCTTTCTTGCCTCTCCATGGCTCCACGGTGACTCCTGGCATCAGGAGGACTTCGTTCATCGCGTAAGCGGCTTTGGTGGCTTGGGGAGTTTTGTCCACCTCAGCGAAGAAAATGTACCCTGGTCTGCCCGTTCGGGCCCGGATGTGCTTACTGTACCTGACCGGTACTCCCTTGTCGGTCAGGTCTTATGTTATTTCCTCCGCAGGGGTGTCCGCTGGAAGTCCTCGAATGGCGACTTTGAATGGCCTCTCGGATGGTGGTGCGATGGCGTAATACGGCGCCTGTTCTTGGCCCAGGTTGTCCAAGTAAGCCTGGATGACCCGAAGTTCTTGGTCATCTTTGGGTGTGAATCGGATGCCCTTACCAAAGGGCCGTCCGTTAGGGACATGACCAAGTTGGGTGGCCAGCTCCTTAAAGTGGACCATCCAGTTATCCAGGCGGTCCACCACAAACACGGCCTGCTTCTTGGTGGTGGTAGTTGTGGTTGAGGTGGTAGGGGCAGCGGTGGTTGTGACTGTCGGCTTCGGCTTCGGTGTAGGCACTGCTGTCAATACGGCGGCTGCCGTCCTTGCCAGGCCAGGTGTCAGGGCTGGGGCGGGAGCCAGTGCGGGGGCAGGGGTGGGTGCTGTTGGCGTCGGCACCGATGTCGAAGTCGACGCCAATGTTGCCGACGCAACCGATTCTCCCGGGGGGAGGGTGCGGCTGCACTTCCCTTCGGGGAGGGCATACTGAGGTAGGGGGGGAGGGACTTGTAGGAGGAAGACAAGACCACCTGCACGTCCATCCTTCCCTCGCTGGGTCCCGGCGAGGTCGCGCGGGCTGGGGTTGATTGGACGAGCGGGCGTCCTCCAGGTCGGACCTCTTCATAATCTGGTGGTCATCTTCCTCTTCGCGCGGCCTTTTGGTAGGCGCTGCCATGGAGGGGGTGGTCTCGGGGTTGGTGGTGGTGTGGGTCGGATCGGTGGTGATGGAGGATGGTGTGCTACCGTGATCCGCTCCTGAAACATGCATGGTGGTCGCCCGTACGCGCTGGTTCGGGCGAGGTGGTGGTGGTAGTGGTGGTGGTGATGGTGGTCAGGCCGGTAGAAGCTGTAGTGGTGGTGGCGGCAGTATCCAGTCCGGTAAATATGTCAGAAAACACGGCCTGGATCACTTGTATGGTCTTGTAATCCGTGGGGGTGCAATGAAATGAAATGAAATGAAATCTTTATTCGCTGAGATCTGGTTACAAAGGTGTTATATTATTATTTGTCCTTAACATATCTTGCCCTCAGTAGGCATGCGAAAATTTTGATTTATTGACTCTAGAATTTATTGTTGCTTTTTTATATATAATTAAAATTAAATTATTAATTAAGTAAATTTAAAACGTAAATATAAACAATTTATATGAACCACAGAAAACATGCTTGGTACTTATACAATGTCAACATAATAATATTAAACATAGTATTATTCATAATAGCTCCTCCTTGCTCCTCTCCTTAAGCAGGACGTCCATCGCCCGGAAGTAGGCCTCAACCCAGCGCTGCAGGCCCCGCGGGATGCCACCCTTCGCACGAAGGGCGTCGAAAGCACGCAGGTCGCCCTCGTGTTCCGCACGTCTGGTCTGCAGCTCCGGGGTGGTTTTAGCCTCCAATCCGGACGATCCTTGATGCTGTTCGGCCATCTCGAGGTAGTGCCGTCACGCGGCGCCTAAGCGTGGTGGCTGGACGCCAGTCACCGCGCAGTCGGGAATCGGGGCTTGGCGCTGGTGCCAGACCGATCCTTTCCACACGGCGAGGGCACCACCACGCCGGCAATCAAGTTGGCGGCACTCCTCGCACGATCCTGTTGCGACAGAACCGGGCGCAAACAGTTATAATTTTATAATTAAACTAGCTGACCCGGCAAACGTTGGTTTGCAAAATTTTTTTTTTTTTGAAAAATAGATGTTGGCCGATTCTCATAGATACCGGATAAGCACAAAAAATTTCATCAAAATCGGTCAAGCCGTTTCGGAGGAGTATGGGAACGAAAACTGTGACACGAGAATTTTATATATTAGATTATTGTGTTTCGCAATGTAAACAAAGGCGCCCGAGCGTTGGCGAGCGAGCGAGCCGTGTCGAGCGGCATGTGTGATCGCCTCGACGTCCGTGGGAACCCTGTGTCGATTCGCGCGTCCACGCGGTATTCATAGCGGCCGCATAACAAACTAGTCCATTCTAGTCTATTCTGGAACGTTCTCGTCTCATTCGGAAACGCAGTCGATCGTTCGATAGAAAAAAAAAACAGCAACGCCATCTAGTAGAGAATAGATGAAACACTTTTAAACTACCGATATATCCATTCTGTTCTAGTTCTCTCAATTACCGATAGATGGCGTTATTTTCGTGAGGAACCCTGTATGTTGGATCGTTTCCATAATGTTCTCGAAAGACATGTGAAGTCTGCCAACCTGCATTTGGCCAGCGTGGTGGACTATGGCCTTACCCTTCTCAGAGTGAGAAGAGGCCCGTGCCCAGCAGTGGGACAGTTTATTACAAGGCCGATGATGATGAACAACAGTCAGTGGTACACGTTGGCTTGAAACCCTTCAAATGACAGACCGATGTTATCTCCACTAGACTACCGCTGTAACAAGATTATAATGGATTGAAAGAATTTATAAAAAATTTACAAATATTTGTAATTGATAAAACATACTTGATTAAGCCTCCAAGACGCAACACAATTGGATGTTTTCAGTATGTCATTTGGTCAGAAATTAAATAAGCCCTGTAATTGTACTTTGAATTGGCGGTTGTACAAGCCTTTGTGTTTTGTTTATGCGAACTTTGCTTATGAAAACGTATTGCCTACGTCTACCGCTACTTGATCTACCTACTTCAGTGGTTCTACTAAATAGTCTTTACTATCCTAGCGTGACTATGAATACAAATATTGACAGATTAGCAAAGACAGATTATGAGACGTCGTCGACGGCTTCAGCCAAACATGTCCGCTGAAAACTGTCTTAGAGTAATTAATAAGACATTTAAAGTGCCTCCCAGGGTATTCGTTCGTACTTAATGTAAATAACAAGTGGCAAATAAATATATAAATTAAAAGATATATGGTAAGCTTTAAATATTAGGAACAGCGTCATCACAATTTAAATTTTTTACATGCTTTCAATGATTAGATGTGCCACCGTCTAGAAACGACACCGGCTTACAGAAAGCGAGTCCCCTATATACTTATGCATATAGCTTTTTAAGCAAAAAATCGCATTCTTTGCTATAAACAAATTTTTGCGTTGTTCAGGTGACAAGCTGCGTGGCGGCGCGTGACGTCATCTCTTTGTGAACATGCGCTTACAATGGCTGCGTTGCTCACACATCACATAACTGTTCAGGAGACAGGCTACGCGGCGGCGCGTGACGTGATCTCTTTGTGAACACGCGCTAGCAATGGCTGCGTCGCACACACATCACATAACTGTTCAGGTGACAGGCTGCGCGGCGGCGCGTGACGTCATCTCTTTGTGAACATGCGCTAACAATGGCTGCGTCGCACAGACATCACATAACTGTTCAGGTGACAGGCTGCGCGGCGGCGCGTGACGTCATCTCTTTGTGAACACGCGCTAACAATAGCTGCGTCGCACACACATCACATAACTGTTCAGGTGACAGGCTGCGCGGCGGTGCGTGACGTCATCTATTTCTGAACACGTGCTAACAATGGCTGCGTCGCACACACATCACATAACTGTTCAGGTGACAGGCTGCGCGGCGGCGCGTGACGTCATCTCTTCGTGAACACGTGCTAACAGGTCTGCGTCGCACACACATCACATCACTGCTGCCACTAACAGGCTCAACCGTGTGCTGACGTATCATCGGTATAATGAATTTTAGCGGCTTTTTGAGTTACTAGTAAAGTACGAATTTGCCTGACTAAATGAATGTACTACAGAGGGCTTACTACGGAATTCAATATTCAAAATATAGATCGGTCTGTAGATTTTAGATTCGAACATATGTCAAACACGAATCTAAAATCTACAGATCTATCTATAGTTCGAATATTGAAAATGGCCGTTAGCCAAGTGGCATTCGCTTCTAATTTCTACTTCCGCTAACGCTTGGTTGCCATGGCAACATAAGGAATTCTACGTTGACCACGTGACATATCGAAAGCCTATGTAAATTTCATACATTTTTGCATTTAGCGATTAGCGATACTCGTATCGCTAATCGAATGGCACTTGGCTAGAGGCCCTGGTGTATCGAATTATTATATCGACTGTGAACTGGTAATAGCAGCCATTGTCCTATCACGTTTTACTGGGGATTTTATATTTTTTAATCATTGCTTACTTTTATACACTGATGTAGCGCTGCAAAAATGTGTATTTCAGTCTAACAAATTTTTTTTGGTACAAGTTCCCAGTTTACATCGATATTTAATTTTCTATCTCGTTTAAGGTTGTGAAAGATGACTACCTTTTTTCTTTAGTACTTAACACAAGAGAAAGGCCTTACATAGGCTCATCTTAGCACATTTTAGGTACTATATCAATCAAATGAAAATGTAGTCCATACATTTTTGATCTTCACGAGGTAAAAGAAGTATTTTGTTTCACGTTACTACAATCCCTCGCGCCCCACACGTCGATCGCCTTACTTCAAATCGAGCCTGCCACTCATATGCGTGATCATTTTATGAAAGGAAACACCTACATGTGTCTGCAGCGAAGAGACGGCGGGAGTCACTCGAATCCTCTCAATTTGAGTCATTTAAGACGCCCTAGTAAAGGTTTCACCTTATATTAAAGGTGAAAACGTTCTTAGATAAGTGGTAAGATTTATAAATTGAACGCCATAGAGAGCATTTTGATAAGGGCACTGTCCCACATAAATTCACAGCATCAATCTGTAGTTCAAATAGCAATCAAGAAAATAAAGTAACAATACTTTTGTTACAGTTTTTCTTACAGTTAATTACATTATCATATCAGTCAAACGACGTCCACTGCTGGACATAGGTCTCCCCCAACGTTCTCCACACAGACTGGCCTTGAACCACCCGCATCCAACCGCCACCCGCGATCTAATAGTTAATTACATATATTTTCAAAATTTTAATCGTGGCTCTAATGGTACAAAACTTGTCTCCTTAATTACGGAAGCAGTCAGCACTCTGCGGTAATACAAATATTCTGTAGAATACTTCAGTTTTATAATGCAGGCATCACATCCTGAATAGCAAGCGACTATGCGAACATCCAAGCAACGAGCAAATACAACAGTCAGATTCAGAAGAGCTATTTGAGGATCACACAAAGTGTAGTCCTGCGTGGGAATCGAACCCAAAATATTCGGGACTATTGTTGCCATATGTACAGGCATATTTGTACTGTTTCGACCAGAATATGTTACTACAGATGATGAAGATATACAGTAACAGTGTTTCATTTTATGTAATAAATTTCACGCTGAATAAGGTCCGATAGAGTGCTACGGATGACGTTCATTGCGGTAAGTCCGAATCAGTGTTGTAAAAATACCGTATAATACCAAAAGGCTATGTATTAAACCGGTATTTTATTATAACTTACGGTATTATTGGTATTTTATGTATTTTATATTCTGATTCAGTTTATAAGACCCTGCGATATTGCGACGAGTTCTAGTTTAAAACATTAAATATATTTTAAGTTTCGATTGTATTCTTTGTTTTAGAATTACCTACTAATTAATAATTTTGGAATTTTAACTTTTGGAAAAATTCATTGCAAAGCCCGAAATTCGTATCGTCGAAACACGTAGATAAATCACGTGTTTCTAAATTGGTCTCGATTTACACAAATCTTGGTGTTCCTGACAGCACATTCGAAGTTAAAGAAAGTGGTGATGAAGATGATTTAGCTGAAAGTATGTTGCTAGAATGCATTACTGCGTCGTCATCTACCGAGAACGTAGCAACACAAGAGGATTTAGATATGGAGGTAGAAGATCCTCTAAATCTCGGGTTTTCGAACTAGGAAGACAAACAGCGTGGGCCACGTCTGTGCTTTTCTTATGGATCTTGTATTAAGGTTCGGGCTTTACGTGTCTCCAGTTCTCCACGCAGAGAGGAACATAATGTAATTTAGAATAAATAGAGAGATGATTCAAATAACTTTAAGGACCCCTTTGCTCTAACGTACCTTAAAATGTTACGTGTTTTTCTTTAAATCATATTTTGACCTTGTTTTTATGGTAATATTGTTGTAGCTAATAGTAATTATGGGTCGAGTTTCGAAACGCGTCGCCCGAATTTGAGGGTATTGGTGGTGTAGGGGGCTTAAGGGAGTTAGTTTTAATCCCCTAAAAGTAATTTTGGCTGCCGGAGTTGCATCTAAATATTTTTAAACAATTTCCAAAAACTCTTCATTCAAATATGAAAAATGGAACGTAATTTTAGGTTTTATGTGAAAGTAACTAAATAGGTTGTGTTAGGTTCTATTTTGACCCTTAACCCGAAAATAGGAGCCCTGCGAAGCAGGTCTCCGTCAAACGTAGTTTATTAAACTAGTGGAATCAATAAAAGCGATATTTAGGTTTTATGTGAAAAACGTGAAACGAAACGCAACCGCCATCTTGTATGAATTATATTGACAGCTAATGTCAAATTTGTGCCTCATTACTTTCGAGTATCTAGGGTTAGGTGCGACTGTAATAAGTAACTAAATAGGTTATGTTAGGTTCTCTTTAGACCCTTAATCCGAAAATAGGAGCCCTGCGAAGCAGGGCTCCTCCAACCTTAGTTTATTAAACTAGTGTGAAGAATGTGGAAGTTGGCAATGCCATACACACCGATGTCTGGAGTTTTTTTTAGAGGAAACCAAGTATTTCCGGCAAGTGAAAATGGTGAGGGGTGGTTCCGAGACCTTCCCCCCTCCCCCTACAATCACTCACAACCCCTAAAAACGGCGACGTATTTCGAAACCTTAACCGTAATTATTAATAATACAAACTTAAAATATAATTTCTTGCTTTATTCCTGTGCAATTCTACCGTATTCAGTATTTTTAATGATTTCTATGATCATTTACTTCAAAACTATAGAAGAATTGATTTATACATAAAATACCGTAGTAAATGGTATAATACCGTATTATACTGTATTTTTCGTTTTATACATTTCAGTACAAATGGTATAATACCGCACTTACATCTCTAGTCCGAATACGATAAATCTGTAGAGATTTGGCAAAGCATCGGATCTGCAGACCTCTCTGTTTGCCACATATTCAGGTCAAGTTTACCATATTATTGCAGTTTCGGTTTCAGATAGGATGCCAAATTGCCGGTACTTAATCGAAAATTTTAGAAAAAGAATGGTAACGGTCATAAATGATTGAAAGGGTTTGTATTCAAGTTACGTGGTAGTGTATCCTCAAATATTTGAAGAGAGCGAGAAGCGGGCAAAATTTATTTGGAAATATGTATGTGTTGTTCCTATAGAAATTTGTATAAACATCTTTACATATTATATATTTCTTGTGTGTGTGTGTATGTCACTGAACTCCTCGTAAACGACTGTACCGATTTTGATGAAATTTTTTGTGTGTGTTCAAGGGGACTTGAGAATGATTTAGATTCACAATTTAGTAGTGTTCTTTAGTTAATTTTCAATTTGTAAGTAGTTATTGATTTTGGAATGTTCTCATTGGACCGACTGCGCTACCATCGCAGTGTCAAATCTTTATTAATCATTTCATCAAGGGGTACGGTAGACTCGATCGAAACCTTACCTGAATAATAAAAATTCAAAAATAAAGATTTCGAGTCGATAAGATATATCCGCAAAATTCGGATTATCGAGTATTTTGTTAAATTCTAACAGACCGACAAATCGCAGTCGCCGTATTGGTCACTGATACCGGATAACATTTTCAGTCTTGTTTTGAGTACTACTAAGTCTTAGTACTAAGAAGTTGGTATGTGTATATACTGTTTGCAGTTATATTTCTTAAACAGTTAAAACGACAATTATAGTATCCGCCCAATAAGGGAGATTTGTGTTACCCCGAACATAGATGATATACTATAACTAGAGAACCCCGAATTTACGCGAACGAAGCCGCGGGTAAAAGCTAGTATTCTATAATACCACGAAGCATTTAATGATTACTGTTTAATTTAAAAGTATAGATATAATAATTACTATTATATCCTCTTCAAATTAACCAGTTACTTCAAATTCTTATTAGAATAGATATAGACAGTTAGTCTGAAAATCCCTTCTTTAAATATACTTATTTTACTTTAGGTGGGTATTTATTTTAAAAAAAACAGCTATGGAATCATTTTAGCTGGCAATCACAAATATTCTAGTAAATCTAGCAAGGCCAATAATCTAAAGGGAACAATTCGTGTTTACTATTTTCCTTACTTCCCGCTGCCGTCATGCTTATGGCCCATTGATAACACATTAGTCCACCGATTACAGTATTTCCTTATAGACTGATTGTCCAATTATCTATATGGTCGATCCATATATATATATAGGAGGGACCTTGGGTTACGGCACTAATGTTCTAGATCTATTAAAGTCAGTGGGTTCATGTAGCACATCCGTATATTTCGATCTCACAATACTGTTCTTAGTTTAACTGTCTTAGAGCTACTCGTGAGTAAATCTAAAGTACATGGCTATATAGTGACGACATACTTAGCTTACGCTTATACAATGACAACCTTAGCATACGCTCCGTTACATATATGAACAGGCTCTAAACAACAACCTATTTACGCGTTCAGACAAATAAAATGTATTTCCTAGTTGAGGATGTGAATAACGTATCGTAAACACACCGAAGACGCCCAATATTCATGGAGTTATTTGCGCGATACGAGCACATAAATTAGCGAGCAGCAAACAAAATACCAACCACGGTACCGACAACCTTGGGCTTAGTTAACCGTAACCGTCGGTTAAAGCCAACAGACTTATATACATAATTTAAGCGATATTTCAACTTAACGATATAAATTAGAGATGATACGGATATTTGACGATGCAGTATTTGGCTACGGTTTAAATTGCACGGTATTTGGCTAAATCTCCATTTATTTTAGATCGAATGCAAAATCTTGAATGAAAACCGCAAATGGGGTGTAGCACGGTCTAAAGAAGCAAAGATTGCTTCTCGATGCCACGAGATACCACAAATTTTCCAAGAATTATGATGTTCTGTCTCAATACTTTGGTCGAGAGTGCAGTAAAAAAACGGTTACATCGTATTATGGCAGCACTAATACACTTCATGGGTACTACGACTATAATGCTTGTCACTGCAATGGGCGAGATACAGACGTGAAGACGGCTCATAATTACTTATTCAGTTTGCCCATGAACGAGGCGAATACGGAACTAACAAATCTACATAATACGTGCCTCACGTAAGGAAAACTTACTTGAATAATCTCCAGTTTACTTGTAAGACTGTTTGAATACTGATATTAGATACTGAGATACTTTAGATAGATCACAATTGTGTTCATTTACAAAAAAGTTTGTATACTTTAGTAACCTTTTCAGCCCTGCCCTTACTTATAGTGAACTTTGTGTCTGTTGGTTAAATGTTAATACACCGCAAAATAGGATTGACAGACCTAGAGTGGGAACTGTGTTTTTAAAAGGTACACCTACTTGTCTTTGACGCTAGTAGAGACGTAGATATACCTTTTGAAAACTATCCAGAAGGATCGCAAATACTATCCTGCAGTTAGTTATAAAGATATAGCAGCAATCTTGTGGGAACATATCTAGGGTGTGGACTAACACTACAAAAGGAAAATAAGTGCGAAATGTAAAAAAATGCTCCCTAAATAATGCGACACGAGCAACCGCTAACAGCGCAGCGCTTCGATAATTTAAAGCGCTTGACAATATTATGTCCAGTAAAGTAAACGCTAAGCTCCCCTTAAAAACACGTTCCAGTTATCGACAACATTTTCAACGAGGGGTTTACTGAAAAGTGCAGTTATTTAACTGTCGCTAAAATATCGGCACTTGGCGCTGATCTTGATCATCGCGTTCACTAAAATGCTGAGTTTAGCACCGAGCGGTGCCTAATGCCACCATAAATTACTCTCTGAGAGCCGAGTGCCGAGTGCCGAGAGCTGGAGGCGGTGAGCGCACTGTAAATAGCTCGCGCTACGTGCAACGTAACGTAATGTGAACAATGCATACGGCAGTAAATTTGCGATGAACAGTTCGCTGATTGATAGCTTAACCAAATTTTTGTGTTTTATTAATACACAATTGCTATAATTTTTTGTATTGTTTGGTATTTTTAAGACACCGAAGATATCCAATAAAATTATTAATCGGCAAAACTATTTTTCTTTTTTTATTTCTTAATTATTTTTTTTCGCAATAGGAATAAATCCTTTCTTGCGTTTACATTTTACAAACTTTAAATCAAAAGATTTCAAATTAAGCTTCTTACTGAAAAAGTAATGTTTGAAGCTCGAAGTATTGTCCCATGTGTTGTTAGAACCTACAAAACCTGGTACAACGTCAAATGGCGAGGCAACCACTCAAACCACAACGTCATCCGTCTATAAAAGTATGTATAAATAACATATAACTAACATAACATAACTTTACGCCTTTTTATCCCCGGAGGGGTAGGCAGAGGTGTATTACACACCCACACTTCGCCAGTTATGTTTCGGTCCCAATGTAATAGGAGGCGAGCCTATTGCCATCTACTGGGCACATTTATAAGCGAACGATAATTAACATTTTTACTTAATACACACATAACTTCGAAAAGTCAGAAGTGTGTGCCCGGGTACCTGGGGATCGAACCCAAGACCATCGTCTCAGCAGTCCGTTACATACACCACTGGACTATCGCCGCTTTTTGTATGTATAAATGACACTGTTTTATTCTACTTGGATCTACCACACAACCCTTCACACTCGCTGATAAGCATATCACAGTTTGCGCAGTAGTTTAAGTTTTGAATATTAAATGGCACTGGGACAGCTTCTTTACAAATATCTTATCTTTTAAAATTATTTCCTTAACGGCATCACGCCCCGTTGTCACATCCATTGTTCCAAGATAAAAAGGATTCGTGGAACAAAACTCAACGTATAGTTTAACAAAGCTCGACTACTATATCAATTGTCGATACATCGTGTATCTCGCCCACCCCACACTACCGCACCGATTAACTCCTGTTATAAGTAATGAATCGATAAACGGTCGATTTCAATCGCAACCAGTGTGCGGTTTGAGCCGTTTAAAAACAGTTCACTTTATTGTTCAGCCGTGTTGCATTCACACGGCTGGACAATAAAGTGACTGGACAGTGAAATGTAAGCAGGTTTATCTGTTAAATATGAACCCGAGTGTAGTCCGCGGTCCCATCTACAACATCAACTTATTTATTTATTTATTAAAATAAGGTACAGCATACATATAAAACTTAAAAAGTACTTAAAAGTTATGTTTATATATATTATGTGAGCCAATTATAGGTATACACACCATTCATGTTAAAATCTAAACAAAAAGTATCTACAACAATATAAACTAAAAACTAAAATTAAAAGCGAACAGAAACAATAATTACAATAAAATAACAAGTGAAAACAAATAATTAATTATTTTTAGATAATATGCAGCTTATTTTTAAGTGTTGCTTATATTTGTATAGTGAGTTAGAAAACACGTCTATTTGGGCGTACTTAGCATTCAGTTCGTTGCACTGAGCACATAATCTTACGACTGGAGAGTGCTTGCCCAGAATTGTTTTAAAGCTCGTGTGAAAAATGTTCTTGATTGGGTATCTGGGAGATCTATGAAGCACCGAGAGTGGGATGCGTTCCAATAGATGTTCACATTTAACTCCACCAATCAAGCATTTATGGAAGAATACCAGATCGTGTATCCAGTGGCGTTCGCGCAAAGTTCTTTATGGCAGGGACATCTGTGAAATATGCCTTTAGATGAGAATGCTAAACGTCTGGTAAAGGTTCGCTGAATGTTTTCAAGCCGTTGAGAATGAGTGACATACTGATGGTTCAAAGCAACACTGCAATACCCAAGATGACTACGTACTAATGCATTGTAAAGCACTATTTTTGTGCCATCTATAAAGAATTTGGAATTACGCACCACGAAGCCCTTCATCTGTGCAGATTTGGTGGCCACATGTTCAATGTGAGATGTGAACTTTAACCGTCTGTCAACAATTACGCCCAAATCTCTAATTTCGTCAACTTCGGTTAAGATGTTACTATCTATATTGTACGATGATACTATAGGATTAGACTTTCTGGTATATCTAACAAAGAAACATTTTTGAGAATTCAATACTATGCAGTTAGCATTTCACCACGTGTAAATATTATTAAAATCGCTTTGAATGAGTTAGCCGTTAATTTCCTATAAATTTTTAGATCATCAGCAAAGAGTTCATAATTACAGTGATTGATGTGTTGTGTGATGTCGTTAATGTAAGTTATGAAAAGCAACTTACTAGCAATATGGTAATAATTATACGTTATATTATTTTAATTACCAAAACGCTATTAATATTTATTTAGAGATTTATTACTTTAAATTATACCAAATGGGTCGTACCAGACGATATTGTTTTAAATTACGGCCAATGATTCACTGCTGCAAATAACATTCGCTAGTTTTAATAGCAGTATTGATTTAAAAACGTTGATGTAATTATAATTCAAAGTTGCAAAGTTTTAATAAAAAACTTTTAATTAATATGAATTTAATTAAATATATTTCATTGCTCATAAAACTAAATAAAGTATTGTAGTAATATTATATACTTAATTACATTAGCCGCCATTTAATGTGAATAAATTTTTTATTTGCGTCATTACTTCCAATAGTAAAGGTTCAAATACATTGTCACTCAATATTAGGTAATATTTTCTCCCAGCAAATTCCACGAAACATATAAGTAGTACTTACTAAAGAAAATTCATTGTAATTGTTGGCTAGTTGTACCCAATGAACGACATTGACCTCGCCTACACATATATTACGTACGTGAGATATATAAACGAATATAAGTAGATACTTTTATACTTGTGTGATTGGCAAGAAAATATATTAATAATTATTAATCCTTTATTATCAGACCATTACGTGATTGAACTTAACATTTCGTTTATTACTATATATGTTGTCTTTTTTCTTCGTTTTCCAACGGTCTCAAAGAAATTTTAGGTCCCGGGTTCGATTCCCGTGTCGGGCAAAAGTGTTACTGAGTTTTTCCGAATATTCAGTAGCAGCCCGGAGTCTGGTGATGTGCCCGGTAACGGCAATAGGCTCGCCCCCTATTACGTGGGACCTAAAAATTCATGCTGAAATGTGGGTGTAATATTTACACCTCTGCCTACACCTTCGGGGATACAGGCGTGAGACTATAAATAAATAAAAATAAATTTTAAAATGTCATACGAACTTTTGTGCAGTTTACAACGCAATATTAATCGTGAACCATACTCAGCCAAATAGAGAGAAAAAACGAAAAAGACTATTTACAATTTCTATTACTAGATATTTAGAAAGAGTTTGCTACTTTGTACGCTGCGTTCGTATTAATATCGCCCAACATGTTGTGTTTACTAAGTTATGTGACAAAGGAGTGTGCGCTTCATACAACTTTGTATACAGTGCAATAACAAATCTGATTATAGCTTTATATTCTACGTGCAATGTGTGTGTGTAGGTCATGTTAGCTGAAACAGAGTGGAAATAATGCTGGTAGCCTTTTTAGGCCTCCCTCATATTAGGCGTCAGCGTCAATGCAGCGACACCTCGGCGTCGACGCGGCGTCAGCATCTCACAGCCACAAAAAACGAACAGAAGTTAAACTACATACAAAGTGCACTCGAGCAACGCATACATATACGTCGCTTACCGATAGGCTATCTCAGAAAGGTCAGGTATAGCGCGAAATATAGGTGCCATCCGCTTCAGGCACGGGTCTTGTAATGATTTTTGTGCAAACATAGAGCAACAAAGGACAACAAATTATTATTAAGTTAATTATCGGTTTTGAAGATAATTACCACCTATTTTTTTACAGATGTGTAGGGCCGGCTACTTTAAAGCTTGATCTAAATTTGTGAGGTCGTACCTCTTTTCCCTCGGCCACCATCTTGGAAAGAGTGCGGGCATGGATGGTTTTTCTTATCCATCTTGTAAACTATTGATCACGCTAAGATATGGTTCAAGCATTTTTACTGCAAATTAAATTCTCTACAACTTTGGTTCTGACACTATTTGTCGTAAAACCATAAATAAAAAGTTTTTCTATGATATTGTTTTCTTTAGGTTATTATAACGTTTCTTCATGATTACTGTGTCTTTAGTCTTTTTATGAACCAGGCTGCGGCCTATAATCTAAAGAGCTTTAGAAGAACTATAGCAAAAAAAAGGCAATTTGTCGGTAAATCATAATTGGCACTGATATTTCTAATTATTTTGCAGCGTCTTTCCCCAGAACATTGAGGTGCTGCAGAACATTGCAGTTTCCTTTACTTGGGCGGAACATCAACTTCAATAGCCCACAGAGTGCCGTTGTTTTAGAGTTTTGTCCATATTTTGCCAACCCCCTGTTTTCATTATCGTTGCAATGAGTTAAAATTGGACCTAATGTAGTTATATATATATATATGACTACATTAGGTCCAATATATTAAGACTTACTTAAGACTATTAACATATATATAGTTATATATATATATTAATAGTCTTGGAGGCTACGACGTCTCAAGTAAGAGGTTCTTGTTTTGGTGATAGTAAAGATAAACTAAATAGATTTTTTTGTTCCTGAGGACGAAAAAACTACAACACATTGAAAAGAAAATTTGTTACAAATTGCACTCGATTTTCGTTTCTAACTTTTTTATTTATTATTTTACGACTAAATACTACGGGGCCAAAGTTGTAACGAATTTAATTTTGCAACTCATCATGTGTTGAAATTTTTCTGTGCAGCAAATAGTTTGCCAGATATACTAGAAAACCCATTTGTACCACTCTTTACAAGATGGCGGCCGCAAGACGAGGGCTCTCTCCTTGACATCTATGAAATAAAATTTCGTCCTCTGACAAATGTACGCTAAGCCCAAAAAATTTTATATAACATTTCAATAGACTAATGGGTTGGCATTGAAAATATTTTTCTTTGCGTCGGTTCTACGCATAAGCAGTTTTATTCTCAATAATCAATTAAAAAACTAGATACGAGTACCATTTCCGTAATAGTTACTCCGTATATACCAGATATGAAAACACTCGCGCGACCGTCTACGTATAAGTTTAACTTCTGTTGGTTTTTTACATTGTGGTACAGCGGTTGACCTCACTAGTGTTGCCAACAACTAAATCAGATTTCCATCTGATCTGAATACAAAAATTACCATAAACCACTAAGAAATATTGTTCTTAACTAGACACATGACATACACACAGTTATGTCCACTAAGATTTTCTTACATTACATTTACGATCAGTCGCACACAAGTTATAAGTTCCCTTTTAAGTAACAATAAATCATTTTTAAATAAATCAACGTACAAGTTATTTAAAAACAAAGGCTATTTTGAATTTGTTTGTAATTATCAGACGAATTAATTGTTCTTAACGTAGCAGTATAAAGATTTATTTTCATTGTGTGCGTCTGTTTATTTATTTTTGCCACTTAAAAACACCAGTTTTAGCGGAAAATCTTCTAAGCTGGCAACACTGTAGCGTATGACGGGTTTGTGAGTAGGGGTGTGCTAAACTGCTACATCTAAATATTATAGCATAACGTAATAATATTTTTTATAGCAGGTTATGTTTGCAGCGCTAATATAATAGGTAAATGTTTATGCATATCCATATACTTTCAATAAAATAAAAATCAGTAGTGTTAATACGGATAATATTTAGATAAAAATGTGTACCATTATATTCAAGAATATTTGGTGCGGTTATTTACGTAAGAAAGTACGGTTACATAACATGATTCCCGTTGCGTTGGGTCTGGATCTTGCAAAAATTGCGATATTACCAGTACTATAATTTTGATTAAAAAGTAGAGTCAGTATGAAAATTGAAAGCCGGTATTACTGAAGTATTGTTCTATTTCTGAAATAATTGTCTTGTTTAATCTATATAAGTCACATTGTTATCATAAGTTTTAGTGTTAGAAGGTGTACGTGCGTTTTATTATCACTAGAATATTTTATTTTTCTGTTGACTTATAAAAATTGAAGATCTGAAACATCTGATAAGGTAGAGCTTATCTACACTAGACTATATACTGACTTGTTGGCTTAGCAAAAGTTGTTCAGTCAAATGAGCTTTTGCTGCAAACTTACAACAATCGAAGATCTGGAACATCAGATGTGGAACTGCAAGTGCCCATCTTAACTATAACACACATCTATACACATAAATCAAATTGGAGTGTCTGTTTGTAATATTAAAATAACCGCTTTTTACTAAATGCATATATATGTATATACGGTACATATACCTTAATTGTTTACCATTTTTGTCTGTCTGTCTGTCTGTTTGTTCTCGCTGATCTCTAGAACGGCTGCACTGATTTTGACGGAACGTTCACTGGCGGATAGCTGATGTACCAAGGAGTAACTTAGGCTATAAATTAACCGGGTACGCGAAGTAGTTCCCTCAGGACACGGGCGAAACCGCGGGAAACAGCTATAAATAATAAAATGGTTTAATAGAATTTACCACATTTAAAATACAAAATTTCTTCATCATTTACTTATTTATTTACTATGAAGTTAATAGGTACTAATGATATTATGAATGCTATCCCCAGCCAGCACTCCAGCACTATCTTAAAGACTGCTGCAAACAATTTTGTTTAGATTGCCATCTATCGCACGAGGGTGTCGATTAAACGTTATTTTTTTAACTGTTAGTAGTCTATCTTTATGCTATGTATAGTCATAGTGGCAATGCAGTCCTGTGTCAAAGGAATTGAGTGTTAATGACTTCTATCATATTGTTGCTGTGAGATACTCGTAGTATTGCCAATTTAGCGACTTACGTGGCGACTTTCATTAAATAAAATAAATTTTAGGCCAGTGAGAGATCTGTTAATTTTGTTTTATGACACAATAGGTGCATACAACTGCGAAGTGGTAGCGCACGAAGAATGCCCGCCTAGCGCACGCCGAGCGGCCGCTCAAGGAACACGCATACCCAAAGTGCGGGCGGCCTAAAAGCACTGTTAAGTGACAATCCTATGTTATATCTAGGACATAATCAAGTTATCTATGATAAAGCGAACATCTCTAGTGGTAAGCAGCCGGTCGCTCAAAGAACGCTCGGCTGTCGCGGCGTCGACGCCGCGTAGACGCCGCGTATACGCCGGGGTGCCGCTGCGTAGACGCTGACGCCCAATGTGAGGGGGGCCTAATGCTGCTTAATTGTGATAATACTTTTATGACCAAAAACTTGCACTGTAATCAAAATTGATATTACTTTGAATCGGCAAGTATACACACATACATGCCTGTTTTACAAAGAAGTAAGCAGAAACTATGGACCACCCTTTGCAACGATTCCGACATGTCTTTTTATTGTTCGGCCAGAATAATTGTTTAACGCAATTATTTTACACCAGTTGTCCGATTTGCGATTTTAGAAACAGTATGACTCTGACTCGACAATATGTGACTTGTCATGGCATCCGTTTAAAACTAAATCTGTGATAGTAAAACAAAGCATACAGGTTTATTCAAGACAACATGTAAAGCTAGAACTGAATTTGCAGGTACATTTTCTAAACAAAATTTACATACAATAGTATGATAAGATCAATACGCATTCCGCCTTAACAATTAGCAATAAAAATATATAGGTTCTGCGATTTTATCGGTCGAAAGCGAAGGTTTATTATATAATTATGGTACCAGCGAATATCAAATATTAGATTTTTGGTTCAAGGCGATAATTATTACCAAAAAACAGTATTAAGTACTGCGATGCGGATGACTTTCATGACGCCTTCTAAATTTAATTTTCGATTCTTGTATATATCTTTATGCTTATTTTAAAAGTAAGACATACTTTAGTTGCTTGGAATATTTAAGTTATAATATCTTTATTGATATCAATAAATAATTATGTTTAGTATAAAAGACCTTTTCAGAAAATATTTTGATGAGAAATAATTACTATAAGAAAGTGTTATAAAATGAAGCAGCAATTTAAATTATTTATACAGCGTTATCTAAAGTCCGCACAAGGTTTTATATGGGTAAGTGCCTTTACCTTAATAAATAACTAAGCTAAGTACGTATACCTTGGCTTATATTGCAGTGGCATTATGTAGATTTTCTTTTTAGTAGTTGTAGATGTTACTGTCTTTGTTCCTTGCGTTGTCAGGGAGATACATATTCTGCAAGGTCTGTTCAATTTATATTAGCACACGATCTTTCCATTTGAGAAGCATTCATTAATCTGATTCTTTGTACAGTTACCCGGCACATACGAGAGATAAACCAACAAACCACCAGTTCGGCGTTTTTAAAAAATAGGGTGAGCTGTTATTTAATTAAACAGCATTATAGCAATTTTAAATTTGGTCCGACATAGTCATTCTATACACCACACGATCGAACGATCGGTGTTTTAATATACAAGCACGCAAGCAGAACATCATTCAAGCGAAGATACATCTTCCATTTAAGAGCTAGCTAGCTCTTGTTGGTGTTAAGTATAAACTGTTAGTCAAACTGATATAGTCAAATTATTCTCGTAACTAAGTTGCATAACATGCACATACAGAACATGGATATCGGACGAGTTACAACAAATGTTTTTACAGCGAGTGTTTACATAGCGAGTCTGACTTGCCAGACTCGGTGCGCCTGACGCTCGCACCTTGCTTTTGTACGACATTGTTTTTAAAACATTTACCTGGAGAATATCAACGTGGTATGGCATATGTGAATGTAACAATATTTATTTTACATCCTACGGTAATCCGGCTACGTACATGTGAACTATTTTTTTTTAACACTTCTGGCATAATGTATGCACACGTCACAGATGTTTTGTTTGAAACGGCTTTTACAAACGGGGTTCTCTGTTCACTGACTTGTTTAAGATGTCATGGCAAATGCTTAAAAAGTTATACAGTGTTTATGAAAACTGGCGTCTGTTTGGTAACTTATTAGATTCTGTTAGACTTTCAGATAACCCTGCAATTAAGAATATGGGTATTGAAAGGTTGAACTCCTTCTATAGCTTGTTAGACTAATTGCGCCTCAATATTCCTTCATACGAGCAGATGTCGAAATCACAATTGATCGATTCTTTAATTGTCAGTCAGCTTATTTTAAAACTGCGACAGTTGCTATACGGATGACGCCGATTGTAAAATACATCATCATATAAACTACCTGTTACCTATACATCGTAATAATTTCAGTAAGTTTTAAAAAGCTCCGGTTTGCATTTCAGGTGTGAAAAATAGAGACAAGGAGACGGAGAGATTTTCCCATTAGTATTAACTGCAAATAGTAATATTTGTCATTAGATAAATAAAACATTTTCCGTGTAGTGACGAATAAAGAATACAAGTGTCACTACCCCATTTCATTCCGTGGGTGTCGTAAAAGGCGACAAAGGAAATTTCAAAACGCGAATAATATCTTTGCGAAGAGATGGAAAACTTGAAACCAAACCCTATACCAACTCGTCTGGCCAGCGTGGTATAGTAGGCCAAATAGCACCCAATGAGCGCACCAACGAATAAAAGGCCCGGTAGTCCCACTGTGCGCAACTACGGTAGCGGTCGCGGTAACAGCGGGGCAGGGAGTGCTAAGAATCTCCGGTCTACGGCTAACGGCTACCACAAGAATCAGACCCTGGCTACGTACAATGGACGCTTTCTACGGCTGGAACACATCACCGAACTCGAAGTAGAACTTTGGGGTTGTCTGAAGTCCGAAGACAGGAGGAGGACATGATAACCCTTGAGTCAGGCAACCCGTTCTACTTTCAAGAAGGCGATCAGCCCTCTCAATCTCAAAATCGTTTCCACGTTAACAAATGTCTCGCTAGCAACGTTGTAGAAGTCAGCAGTGTGTCGACACGGCTAGCGTACCTCATATAGGTATATGCGCCGACCTCGACATACTGCGATAACATAGTCGAAGCCATGTATGAGGATATTACTAAGGATCTACATCATACTACCAAGACACTCTACAGCGTTGTTATGGGGGATTTTAATGCCAAATTGGGAGTACAAAAACGCGGCGAAACGAAAATCGGATCCTATGGCGTTTTTTTATAAACTCACGCCTGTATCCCCGAAGGGGTAGGCAGAGGTGTAATATTACACCATTATTTCGCCATGAATTTTAGGTCCCAAGTAATAGGGGGCGAGCCTATTGCCATACTGGGCACATTACTAGACTCCGTGCTGCTACAGAGTATTTCCTAACGGAAAAACCCAATAACACTTTACCCGACCCGGGAATCAAACCCGAGACCTCCCAGTTCCACGCGCACATTTATGCCGCGAGACCAACGAGGCAGCCTATGGCGTGGGGCGCCGCAATCACAGAAGGCAAATGCTGGTCAACTTTCTGGAGTCATAGGGGCTCTTCTTAATGAACTCCTTCTGCAAAAAGAAGCCTCATAGAAAGTGGACATGGCGAAGCCCCGATACTGTGAAAAGGAACTAGATAGACTTCATCATGTCTGATCTGAAGTATATATTTAGAGACGTCTTAGTGATCAACAGGTTTAATACCGGTAGCGATCACCGAATTTTCCGAGGCACTCTAAATATAGACTTCAGAGCTGAGAGGCTTCGCATGATGAATCTACTTTTAGACCTTCTGCGCCTCAGCTAGCAGTAGGATCCGAAAAGTTTCAACTGGAACTTCAAAACCGTTTCGGACTGCTAGAAACCCATGGGACTGTTGAAGAGAAAACCGACGCTGTGGTTCACAACGCTACAGGATGTGTCTCGAAGGGTGTTTCCCGGAAAAAGCGTTAACAAGCAAAGTAAACTCTTGCTCGAGACTCTCGAACTTATGAGGCAAAGAAGGGGAAAGTCATATGCTCCGACGTCTTCGACGGATGGAAGAAACCTTAACCAGAAGATCCGGAAGCTGGTGCGACGTGACCTACGATGTTTCAATACCCGCGCCATTACGGCTGCGATTGAACAGAATCGAGGCACCAAAGTCTTCGCTCGCCAGCTTGGTAGAACACCTGACGATCCTTGATATATATCTATTTTCAATTAAGTACGTGTCAGATCTTACCATCTTACCACAGATATCTTCTTGTACAATAAAACGAATACAATCAATCACTACATAGTATAAAACAATGTCTGTCTTCTGTCTGTTTGTCCCTATGTATGCTTAAATCTTAAAAACTACGCAACGGATCTTAATGCGGTTTTTTTAAATAGATAGAATGATTCAAGAGGAAGGTTTATATTATTATGCATAATTGACGCGGGTGAATCCGCTGGCGACGTCTAGTTTTTTATAAGTCAAATTAAAACATGATATACTCTGTCCACTTGTAATCATAAAATTGAATTTAAATCTTAGGGTTTAATAACCCTTAAAAAGAGTAGATGATATGTAGTATATTATAACGCTCGCTAATTGCATTTAAGAGGCTGTAATCGAATTACAACATTCTGCAACTGGGCCTTAGTACTGTAATAGATAAATTGTGTTAAACGGGTATGTGGCGGTAACATCGTGAAAGCGTGTGTTAATGTGGTGGTATATTATATGCATGTGTGTGAATAGAATTGAATTCTATTACACATATTTATATGACACAAAGCAATAGTATTAACACATGTTTACTATGATAATGGTAACCACATTTTCCATTTCAGCGTAGTCACTACTCACTTATAATAATCAGCAACAAATCTCTGTAACTATTTTATACTTTCGTAGGAGCATTTGTTAAATTACTGGTTATTTGTTAATAATCTCAAAGTTTAGGTGCAGGGGAGTCACGCAAAGACGATGTTACAAATCTGCAGGCCAATTTTCGTATTTTTATATGACATTGAAATTATATTTTGAATTGACTCAGAAGCGGTATTCTGATAACCTAATGTCATTATCGTATAATTTGAAATAAACAGTTCGTCGTTAACATATATTTTGACACTTGTTTTAGTTTACGATCTCGTTACGATTTCATCCAAATATCAGATAATTTAGAAGAATAAATTTTTGTGACGTAAGTATGACACTGACATTATATCGAAACTGTATTTATTTAGGAGAATTGGGCTCCTGAAATCAGAATGATTAATACAAACATTAAAATTTTCAAAAAGTTCAGCCTGCTGTGCCAAGCGTAATGTGTTCCGGGTCTTGATATCAAGTATCCAGCTAGTTTTATCTCAACGACTGGTCGATGCTGTCTTCAGGTGTTCTCTTGCTTTACAAAAGATTGCAACTTGTGAGCTTGCAGCGAGTACCGAATCCAAACTCTCCTTCAAAGAAGTAATGCGCTGCCTGTAACAGACAAAGGGTGTGGTACTCTAGTCTAGCAAGTGTTAATAGATTGAAGGCAAGGTTTTAAGAAACAAATATGAATAAATAGTATTAACTATAAAGATGTCTACAAATAGCTTGCTTCCACTAAAGGTTAAACCGGCAGAATAAATATTTTTCAAAACCCTTCAATATTTATTATGATTGCCATATCATACGGATGTCAAATATATGCCAATTCGATGCACAATAACGTCTAAATATGTCGAACTTTTATAGCTATGTACTATTGCCGATCGGCTATGCTAGTTCAGAGAACCTACGCCGAATTTCTTCAAAATATTTTTCGGTGTCCATGAGTGAGTCCAGGAGTGTGTGTGATTTCTAGGAATCTACTATTCAAAACTTGGTTATTAGGGATGATTTAACACACGCATATTAGATTTTGTTATTAGTCGGTAATGTTGAAATGTAAAAAGTTGGTTCTTATTTCAAAATTCACACGATTCTGAATAGCCTGTCAATAGTGGTGGACTATATCCTTGATCTTCTCGTAGTGAGAAAAGAATCGTGCCTAGCAGGGGGCCAGATTTCAAACAGAGATGACATTATTATAAAAATATGTATGGAGGAGAGGGAGGCCTTTGCACTGTAGTGGAACGCTACAGGTTGAAAATAAAATATATAAATAAAAGTGTAGTGCTCGGTGGCGTGATGTCAACAGTTTGGATAGGGTTTATAGCCTTGTGTCTAGTTATCTAATTGTGATTCATATCAAATAATGCAACACATTTGAAAAATAGGTGCAGTACGATTATTGTAAAAAATATGTTTAATCTTAAAGTCTTTTTACGTTAATTTCGATGATCTGATAAAAATAGTAACTATTTAAAGTATGTTTGTGTACATAAGCAAATTGATGAAAATAGCGGCTATGCCGTGCCTTGGCAACTTCATGTTAACCAAGGTAGTGCTAACTAAGCAACGTATCACGGCTAGGCACAACATTTTAACATCAAATCATGGCAAACACGGCTAAATCAATTTCAATCTACATTATCAAAACACTTACAAATTACTAAAGTGCAATATGCGAAGGCGAGTGACAAAAACGACAGATTTCGATGTAATAAGATACAAGCAGTCGTTACAATATTATTGTCTTAATACCTCGGACTCAATAGCAACATTATTCTATAATCAATAGTCATAGCTAACTGGACTAGATACAATTCCAAATTGTGAGTAGACCTGCACAGCCAGATACATACTAATTCAATTGAATTATTTAAGTTCTAAAAAGCAGCGATAGCCTCGTGGAGAGAACGACGGACTGTTACGCAGAGGGTCTCGCGTTCACATCCACGGCGCGCACCAATGACTCTTCAAAGTTATGTGCGTATTAAAGGCCAGGTCATAGCACAACTTCTGCTCTCCTTAAAGTGACTGGCGATGTTAGGGCAGGTATGGAAGACACTAAGGTCACTGTGCTGACGTTGGTCGACTTCCCTAACGCTTTCAACACCGTCAGTCACGATATCCTTCCATCGATCCTCTGTCATCTCACTCGCCCAATGCATTGGAATGGTTCTCAAGTTATCTTCAGAAACGCAAGCAGTCTGTTCGCTGTGATGAAACTACATCGACTTGGCGTTACATTAGTTCTGGTGTTCCTCAGGGTGGCATTCTCTCTCCTTTACTATTCTCTATTTTCATTAACTTTTTAAATCCAAATCTTCGATGTTCGTATCATCTTTATGCTGACGAATAGCAGTTGTACTCCCAAGCGAGTGTGGAAGATGTGTCAGTTGCCATTGCTGACATAAATAGGGACCTTGAGTCAATGATGGACTGGTGTCACAAATTTGGCTTAGAAGTTAACCCAGCGAAGTGCCAGGCCATTATTGTAGGCAGTCGCCGCTTATTGCATAGATAAGACATGAAAACTCTACCTCCTGATATGTTTAATGGTTTGGTAATTCCGTATAGTGCATCCGTAAAAGACCTTGGCCTGTACATCGATGCCACTCTCGATTGGCAAGCCCAGGTGACTAATGTTAGTCAGAGGGTCACCGAAACTCTTCGAGTACTATACCGCCTTAAAAACTTCCTTCCTTCCAAGACCAAGACAATTAAAATAGTGCTGGCTTTAATATTTCCCATAATTGACTATGGTGATATGTGCTATTATGACCTGAATGCAGAACATCTCAATAAGTACGACCAACTTCTCAATAACTGCATTCGATTCATTTACAATCTTCGTAAGTATGACCACGTCTCTACTTATCGTTCTGAACTTAGATGGTTACCAATTCGTCATCGCCGGTGTTTGCGTTCTCTTACTACACGCTTCTCTATTCTCAAGTCCCTTTCCCCTCCGACTTATTTCGTCTCATACTTCCAATATCTATCTTCTATCCATGGGAGAGATCTTCGTTCTTCTCCTAATCTTCTTCTTTCTTGCCCAAGTTACACTACCGAGTACATTAACTCTTCCTTTGTTGTGCAGTCTATTATTTTATGGAATACACCCCCTTCTGAAATCAGATTGTTCACCAACCATTATGCATTCAAAATGAAAGTTCGAGAGCTGCTTTTTGAGAGATTTAAGGAATCAGCACATCAATCTCATCCATTTTTATAAGTATTTATGTATATCGTATGTATATTTAGGTGCATAAAATATTATGTGCCTCGTTGGTCTCGTGGCATAAATGTGCGCGTGGGATTGGGGGTCTTGAGTTCAATTCCCGGGCCGAGCAAAGTGTTATTGGATTTTTCCGTTAGGATATTCTCAGCAGCAGCACGGAGTCTGGTAATGTGCCCGGTACGGCAATAAGCTCGCCCCCTATTACGTGGGACCTAAAAATTCATGACGAATGTGGGTGTAATATTACAACTCTGCCTACCCGGCGTGAGTCTATAAATAAATAAAAAAAATGTTTTTATAGAACTATATATATTTTAAGTATGTATTATAATATATAACATGAAAATAATTATATATATAATAGGGATTATATATATAATTATTTTCATGTTATACCTTATAACTGGGTCTCCCTTGTTTGACCGAAAGGAATTTGACAAATTTTCACTTCCCAAAAAATTTTTCGCATTATTTCATTTGCCAAATTATTACTTAGCAAAAAATCTATTCAAAAAAATTGTAACGCAAACCTGATGTTTGGGAAATGAACGTTTAAACTATAACTTGTTTACCAACTAGTACTTTTAACATTTTTTTTTTACTTAGTCAAATATTTCAGTTGGAATAACAGTTTTTACGCAAAATCAATAATTATCCTAATCTAAATAGTTCAGTTCCGGGTAACCTACTAAAAACAATGTCTTTTTTCAATTAATGCAAGTCGTTTCTGGCAGCCTTTCCGTAGGAGGTCACAGTTCTAACCTAACCTAAAATAGCCATTTTTTAAATAATTAACTTACTCTAACTACTTCCATAAATAAACTAATATCACCAAACGTTTATTGTCTGCAGATTGTTTGCTGTAATAAATCATTTGATAATGCTGCTGATAATTGCTGATTGACCAAATGCCATGATGACATTATACTTGGTAATATTTTGCCAAGTAAAAATTTGACCAAATAAAAATATGCGTACTAAAATCATTCGAAATATTGCAATGGTATAAAAAAAGGTTGCTAAAATTTGTTTGGGTAATGAAATTTTGTCAAAATCTTTTCGGCAAAACGGCAGGATCCCCTTATAACTAAAATTTAAATTTATGTAGTAAAATGCACCTACCACTGTTATCTCTGCACTACCTTAAGGTTGACAGGTAGAGAATGCCTTAAGGCATTATGTCCACCTTTGTACACCATGTTTGTGCTTAAAGAAAAAAAAAGGTTCATTATTAATATTGATTACTAAGTATATTTCATCGTATCAGCCGATAGACTACCACTGCTGAGTATAGGCCTCCCTCAGACGCGCTTAGCGCAACCCACGGCGGGGCATGCCGCTGTAGCGGCGGTAAGGCCCGTTCTAGAGGAGTGGCTCAATAGGAGCCACGGCGCCCTTAGCTTCCGGCTGACGCAGGTGCTTACCGGACACGGGTGTTTCGGGAAGTACCTGTGTCGTATAGGCCGGGAGCCGACGTCCCAGTGCCACCATTGTGATGATTGCCGCGACGATACGGCACTGCATACGCTGGCGGAGTGCCCAGCTTGGGCCGAGCAGCGCCGTGACTTAGTCGCGGCCGTAGGTGCTGCGGGAAATCTCTCGCTTCCGGCTGTTGTATCTACCATGGTCGGGAGCGAGTCAGGGTGGAGTGCTGTCGCCACCTTTTTGCGAGGCCGTGATGCTTGCAAAGAAGACGGCGGAAAGGGAGAGAGAGGCTGCCTCCTCTCTCCCCTCCCGCAGAAGACGCACTGGGCGTCGTAGGGTGGCTGACTTCCGGCCACCGTAGGGCGCGGCCTGCGGACGGCAGACTCGGGGCGTCTTGTCGTCCGATCAGCAGCAGGCCTCGAGGCGGCGGCGTCGTGTTCCGCGCGCGCCTCATAGTGGAGCCCTGCGGCCGGGGTGGTGGCCGCAGTGGGTGACGGGGCCCGCCTGACTATCTGGCGGGCCAATACCCGTCGGAGGGTAGCGACGAATGCTTAGGCGATACCCGCCCCTCCGACACACGGGTACATGAGGAACACGGGTTGGTTTTTAGTCAGTAAGAGTCTGACAGTCCCCTTCGCCCTTCCCCCAGGGCGGAGGGACTCCATGAGGATTTTTCAAACCGACACCAAAAAAAAAAAACAGTATAGGCCTCCCTCAAGGCTCACCACTAGATCGATCTTCAGCCATTCCGCATCCATTTGCTGCCCGCTATCCCAGGAAGATCGTCTATCATACGTATATTTATTTCAGTAACATTAAAATACTATAATATACTGAGCTTTAAAATAACAAAGTGAAATGTCGCAGCCCACATATAGGTACAAAAATACTATTTCAGTCGAATGAATTGACGTGATGTCGAATTCAATATTTTAAGTTCAGCCAAATTTGTGACATTTTGTTGAAATAAAAATATTTGATCGTTATTTGCCTTTAACAACGTAAATATGTACCGGGATTTGAGATAGCTAGTCAAAAATAAACATGGCTTTTAATATTCGAACACTCGCTACAAGCTCAATATGTTTTCTATTTCATAAATAGTGTTTATTTATGTTATAATTTTGTCTTAAAAAGGAATAAATTAGCTAATTTTGCTTTGTTAGTTGCGTATTGTAGGATATTAATAAGGTTATTTTATTACAAAATAAAGGAAATTCTATAAAAAAGCACTAGCAGTTGCCTGCAGCTTCACCCACCTTTGCTTTATCTTACCCCCTTAAGGGAAGAATAGTAATATATAGCGTTTACTTTCTCTAGCTAACTAACTACAAATCCTGACTAACATAGAGCACCATCGCAGACCCGAAATTACAGCGGGTCTGCGATGGTGCTCTATGTTAGTCAGGATTTGTAGTTTAAAATATATAATTTTGATGATAATAAAGAACTCGTCGTGTAACAGTAAATAAAACTGCTCTAAAGCAGCATGTATTAAAAATAAATACCTGAATATCTTCAACTCCTAAAGAGACAAGCGCGAGCGTTCCGTCCAGCCTCTCGAGTGTTTCCACGCGACGTATCAGCTCCAGATAATGAAGGTATGAGTCGAACAATAAATTATGCATTACCTGTGGCTGCTATCTGCCGAAGCCTCGCACTCTCGCCTCTACCTACAGGACCACTGCCACATTTTTCTTATGTCGTTTTCTTTGATTACTCTTATATTAAGGGTCTAGCTATATTGTAAAAAATAAGAATTGACGTTCAAAAGCGTTGCTTTTCTAACCTATATGAATAAATGACTTTGAATTTGAATTGGAAAGCAAGGCAAGTTTAATTGTTCTCTCTCAAATATAACATAGCTTTGACTAGAATTTAGCGTGATGGGTCATAAATATAATTTTGTTGTTCTATGACATTTTATTAATAAATTAAAAAAACGTTACAAAATCAAACAAGTGTTCTTTATGTCCGTTAGCCGTTTGCTTGCTAGAAGATATCCTAAAACAATTAAGTAATTGTAGCTCAGAGTAATACTATAGCAATATAGGAATTTAAACTTTCGTGGTCATTTAAACTTATTTTAAATTGTCTTTCGGTATATGTACCATGTACCCTTGTTTGGTGTAACCGATATTTCGGCACTGTTGCAGGCGTCATGTTCACGGCTGTACTGAGGGTATTGCGGGTAGATGAATGTTACGAGCAAGTATAACGGTCTACCCACTTTCTTACTAGGTACGTGGTTTATATCCCGAAATACAATTTAAAATACTATAGCAGTTTAATACTGCGTCCCATTTTCATCTTTCACATTGATTTCCATACTTTTGAAGAAATTGTTTATTTTACTGTGTAAGGAAATCAGTGTGATGACAGCATAGAGCCTGTTTAAGTAGTCTCTATGTCGCTTAGTAAGCTCTTGTAAAGAGTTACTTCCCTGTTGAACTGCTCCAATTTTAAACATATGTACATACAATACCATGTACCTGTTTAGGGTGCTTGTACACGGCGCATGTAGCTTGAGCATGTTGAGGCACTTGCGCGGGTTACATGCACCGTAAACATATCATTTAAAACAATGTGCGGGTCCAGCGACTCGAGCATGTAACAAAAGGAAGCCACCAGCGCAAGTAATTCGCGTGCTCAGCGACGCGCGCGCGTCACTCGCGCATGTTATCTGTTAAAATTACATTTTTAACATGTGATTTTAAAATAATTTTCGTTCGTCGAGACATTTGACGCGATTCAAGTCATAAAGCTACCGCGCGAATAGCATGCACATGTAGCTCTTGACCACGAACAAATAACTTGTACATAGGTACAGCTTGCGCAAGTAGCCCGCGTCTTTACTTGCTCCAGTTATTTGCACGATATACAAGTACAAGCGAGTAACTTGATCAAGTAGCTTGCGCATATTACCCACGCATGTAACCCGCAACTTTACTTGCTCCAGCTACATGCACCGTGTAGAAGCACCGTTACAATTACGCGTTTTATGTCATATTTATTTTGTACTAGCTTTAAGTCAAATGTAGCGAACAACGTAGTCTTCTTTTTACATCACGTTTTTTGGTATACGCCTGACAAAATATATACAAATTTTATAAATACTACAAAAAAGTGTAACAAACGAACAACCTCTCATTTATGTAATAATATTAGTTAGGGTTTGTACATTAAAGGTAGGTTTGTGGTCATATAGAGTTTCAAATACCTCGACCACAGAATTTCTCGCAATTCTCATTAAAGTAATATCAGTAGGTACCGTTACGGTGTGAATGAAGCCTAATTTCCAATGCGACATTTTATCTGCGCCTGTTTATTAAAGATACAAGCGATACGATTCAAATTTCAAGAATATCTCCCGAAGAAATTACCAATTTTTACTAATAAATTACAAACGATCAAATTGGTTCTGTGATTTTATTATTGAAATATAATATTATAATATAATTTATTGAATACATTTCATGTTACAATATAAAATATGTCTTTGAGACGTTACTAGACTGGCTACAATCTACTTAAGTTACATTACTTATTGTAAATGTCATTAATAATATCGCATCCAATCTAGTTTGTTGTGATTACGAGTCGCTACGATCTAGCGAATATTATCGTATTTAGTCTGTCGGATGCCATGGCGTCCGTCCTTCCAGTTATCAGATGGTACCTGCTATATAATGGGGATATTCAATTCGCCGATACTTGTGTAGATATCGTATCGCGAGGAAACAAGTCAATTAAATGCGGCTGGTGGTGCCGACGGTCGGCAGAGCGATATATCAGCCGCTGAGAACTAATGGGGTGGAAGGACGCACCCCGGCCGACCACAACTCACACACACACATACACAGCCAGCCAATTGTAAATGGAAGCTATAATTAAGAAATGGAGCAGCGACAAATAAAATTGGACGATGGTATGTCGTCACTTAGTTGTATAACGGATGGAAAAGGTTTATACGACGTTTAACAGTTAGTAAACGTAATAATATCAAGAGAATGGGCTTTTATGAGGATAAGTTAGTAGAAGAACTACGCCTTCCTTTTGGTATTTACTTGTTTTGATATTATGTTTCAGTAGGGAAGGGATTAAGGTTGTGGCACTGCTCATTACTATTAGGATGATAGTATCTATTTTAGATTAAAAAGGGAAAAAATATATTTGCGATATTACATTTCCAATTAAAAACCACTCAAGTACGTGCTGACCTTTGTGGGGTAATTGGCCTTTTAAAGACTTAATTACAATATCCATTTCATCATCCGCAAAAATAAATTTGAGCTGACAGTCTATTAATCGTTAATTAGTGAAGCCTAATTAACAGTAGTAATTTGCCTTTTAGTCATTATATACATATACCACTATTTAGAAATGTTTACTCTATATACCTATGTAAATTTTTAGACGTTACAATAATTACCACCCATAGTCTCCGTGTCAAGTCATTCAGACATGGTGAATTTTCATTTCGTTTAATGCGTACAAATATTTTTGCCTGATTTGAATCCCATACGTGAAGTGGCTGTTAGCGGCTAGACACTAAGAGTCGAAAATCGAGTTCGAATAGTATGCCATCGTAAAGGTCTATACTATATCCCTTAGTGGACTGCGGCAGAATCAAGATATATTTATAAAAAAAAAACAAAGCGGAATGTAAGCACTATCATGCAAAATTTAAGCACCGTAGGATAAAAAGCTGTTTCAATTGAACAAGAACGAGATTAGACTTATACATGCTGACTATCATATAGCAAATTGAATAAACGCTCGTACTGATTACTAATGCATCATATTATAGATGAAATTTTGTATCCCCGCATTTTGGTAAGATGATACAGGGTGGCGCAAAAGTAATAACCCTGTTTGGTTCAGCTACAACTTCGTTTCAAAATTGGAAAACTAGAATTAGTTTTTTAAATATATATTTTTGTGCCATGATATTTAGTTGCATTATGATTTAAATATGATGTCTAATAAATGTTGACCTCCAGAGTTGAAGCACATTTGAGCCCTATTTATGACATTATCCATAACTAGCCGTAACACTTCAGGAAGTGTTACGGCTAGTTATGGAAAATGCGATATATATTTTTTTGGTGTATGTTTCCTAAAAATTATCGAACTGTAGATGTGGCAGCGCGAGAACAAACAAACAAAAAGTAATTATCTTGGAGCGCTATCAACTTCATACAAGCTCTCTTTCGTGTGTGAGGTTACCGCCGATGCTTCCTACCTCACGAATAGAGGAAGTTCATATTACATACAAAAAGCTTAAAAATAGGAAAAAGAATAACATTTTACTTAATGACAATAGTTCGTTTTAAAGAAAGTGACTTATAACAGGTGGCGCAAAAGTACTAGTTCTATAGAAATTCCTTATATTTTTTATAACATCACCTGTCATTCTGATATTGAAAATTTTGTAGCAATCAAATGTAAAATTCACAAAAAATAATCATGGCTCGCTTTACTGCCCAAGAACGTTGAATAATCGTGTCAATGTTTTCATGGAATAATTCATCACTGATAAAAAGACAACGTGAATTTCGTCGACGATTTCCCCACCGTCCGGCACCAGTTGGTCGCACTAATCGACGCTTTGCCACACACGCCTCAAAGCAACTGGCTCAACATTATATAGACGTAAGTCTGGCAGACCAAGAACAGGCCGTTCAGCCGAAAACATTGAAGCTGTGCGTGAAAATGTAGTAGAGTGTCCAGAAACATCAACGAGGCGACGTGCCACGCAATTGGGGATATCTAGGCGGACTCTACAGCGTATTTTGGTCAAAGAATTGAAGATGTTTCCGTATAAAACTCAGATGACTCATCGGCTGCTGCCTACTGATCACCGAGATCGTCTAGAGTACAGCCAGCGCGTCATAATAAACCTCAACCTTGAAGAGGATAATAAAAATTTTCTTCAAAATTGATTATGAGTGACGAAGCGCATTTCCATCTCTCGGGGCATGTCAATAAGCAGAATACTCACTTCTGGGGCACTGAAAATCCGCGCATTATTCAACAAACACTTTTACATCTACTAAAAGTAACTGTATGGTGGCGTCTGTGCAGAAAGAGTGATCGCACTCTATTTTTTTGAAGACGCTGCAGGCAATGTGGTAACTGTTGCTGGTGAGCGCTACAGAACCATGTTACGTGAGTTCTTAATACCCGATTTGAATGAAATTGGGCTGGAGCATACCTGGTTCCAACAAGACGGCGCACGGCACACATAGCGTGCGATACTATGGACTTAATTAGGGATGCTTTTCCAGGCCGCGTTATCTCTCGTTTTGGCAATTTGCCTTGGCCTGCTAGATCACCCGATCTCACCTGTCCAGACTTCTTTCTTTGGGGTTATTTGAAATCTCGGGTGTATGTGAACAAACCACAGACTCTCGCAGCTTTAAAAGAAAACATACACCAAGAAATAAGAAACATATCGCAGGAAAAGTTACGGCTAGTTATGGAAAATGTCATGAATAGGCCTCAAATATGCTTCAACTCTGGAGGTTAACATTTAATAGATATAATATTTAAATCATAATGCAACTAAATTTCACGGCACAAATACATATATTTAAAAAAACTGTAAAAAATTCTGACAATATAATTCACAATTCACTTCACATCACACTGATCATATCAGACTGCTACCTAGTGGCAATGAATACAGATTTACATATATTATAAGCGCAGTTCTTAAGGATTTCGTGTGCCGATTCCAAGTGGGGACTGTCTCCAGTTTAGTTCGTAGCTAGTTGGCGCCGTTGGCGGTGCTGGCGTTGTTCTCCTTCTCTTTGCTCTCGTAGTTAAGATACACAGGAGGAACGTTCGTCTCTCTTGCTCTCGTAGAGACAGGCGACACAGCGCGATTGCCACGCCCGCCAAGCGGCAATTTGGGTCACAGAAAGTTTGTCTTCAGAGCTCCAATAAGAAATGCGCCTCTATGTAAATATCTGTGCTCTTTGCTAATGGCCTGTATAAAAAGACTACAATGACGAAACGATGTATTCTGATACTACTCCAAGAAAAAGAAAACATGACATTACAATAAAACACAAAACTCCAGCATTAATAATAATTAAGTCAATGTTCGATGCGTGACTTCTCACGCATCTTGTGCTACTTTTAGTTATGCTGTTATTGTTTATTCGGTACAGTCGTAGGTGGCTATGCATGCAATAGGGAATAATGAGATTGAGTCAACAATAGCAAATCTACTAAGAAACACAGTCTATAAAGACCATTGGTATTTTTTGTGACACAGCGATCCTTTGTAGTTTTAAACCAAATCTGTCAAAACAATTCGCCGTCCCCAGCGAATAATATCGTAATCGACTATTGCGATAGAAGTGCTTTTATGGGGAATTATTGTTCTAGAGGTGCGATTACACCTTTTGAATTTTTTTCACGTGATTCGTACGATTACATTTCGAGTTAGACATTTTGTAATGAATTTACCTGTACTATTCGTCTATAACTAAAAACTATTTTTGTGACGAAAATCATCTTAATGAATCAATACTGTCCCCTTGAAGTTATCCTTTTTCCAGTAAATTGTAATTACAATTTTATTCGGGTACAATAAATATAACTTATTTCGGTAAAGTATATTACCATTCCTTTTGCTATGGAATATTAATGTTAACCTATTTACTGTTACCACAATATATTGTTTTGAGCTATGATTAATATGGTAATAATAAGTTATCATTACAATCAACCTCGCAACTTATCAGTCATGACGATCGCAATTAACAATTGCTGTATAGGTCACTGTCAACAATTTACTCGAATAAAATCGTATTGTTGCATTACGGTTTGAAAATTGTGTTTACATTTTTGTAATATGATTTTTTGATTATATTTTTATGGGTGTAAAACTAATTTATTTTTAAGTTACATCTATTTACACAATAAAAAAATACCTATGTAATGGTATGTCAACGAGTTTGCTATGTAAAAGTGATAAGAAGTTATAATCAAAAAACAGTTTTTTATTTTTCCTGCAAATTTTACTTTTTTTGATTACGATGTTATTCGTTGGGGACGGCGAATTATATAACTCCAAAACTGTCTGGCCTTTTCGCAATTACATTTTCGTGTGACGGGAGACAATGTATACAAATTATGTAGAGTTAGATGAGTATTGAAGCTTTCACTGAGGGTGCTTACACACCGCCGTGATATTGGCCCCTTTGATATATTCTAGCCTTAGGGCTCTTGTTCACCGCACAATATCACCGCAAAAAAAGTTCACCTCACAATATCACCGTAAAAAGTGACATTTTATCCACGACAATATTGTGATAAGTATTGGTTTGTTATTTAGTAATTTTATAGGTATAAGTATATATATATATATTTTACTCATATAAAATATTATGTCAATATTATGTCCTATTATTTTCCTATTTATGACACTGTTCCTCATGGTACACCGTAACCCACACTATTGTTCTTACAACTAGGTTGTCTGGAAGAGATCGCAATTTGCAATAAGACCGCCCCGTTGTGCAACTAGTTTTAAATTACTTAATTAAATATTCTATCTCCTTATGTTTACTGGTGTACAATAAAGTGTTAATCTATCTATCTATCTGTTATATACATCGCCGTATAATCATAATTAGATGTAGCTTATTTGAGATTTTTGGTGTGCCTTATACATCTTTATGTAATGCAATAAACATTTTTTACTTTAATTCATTTTTAAACAAGGTGGTGTCTATAAGCCTTCAAGAGAAAAAAGAATTCAAATACTGTTTTGCACCATTGACGTAGGCACGGTATCACGGCTAAGTTACGGCGTCCATGCCATCACTTACCTATAATTATCCATGGAGATGTCTACCTAGGTATAATAGTGCTCCAGACTCCATGGTACACCGTAGACTCCCCAGCCAATATGCCGTGACTTTTCAAGGCACGTGCACTGTGTCGTGAATTGAAGTTTAATTATTACGAAATAGCATTTAGGGTTACATATACTTGGCAGTAATTTGAGAATGAATCAAGCGCGTTTTAGCGATTTTTTGTATTTGATAACCATCATACAACATTTCACAGTATATTGTTTATCACAGGTCTTTTCTTATTTGTATCACAATAGCATTATGAGTGAATAGGAGAATTTGGCCTACTATACCACGCAGGTCAGACGAATTGACATAAAGATTTCTGTTGAGTTTTCGGTCTCTTCGCATAGATACTAATTCCTTCGTGTATTGTGCTCAGTCGCCTCCTATGAAACCTGCGTAATTAAATGAGGAAGTGATACTTTGTATTCTCTATCCGTCAGCACGTCATAGAGAATGGAATGAAAATTGTACTACATATCAACAAAGTAGATTTTTCGCCACGTTCTGGTTACCGTTTAGTTTTCTTTTGATGGCATACCAAAGTTGTCATAAAGTAAATATTGTGTGGATGTGCTGACCGGGGCAGTGTCATGCATTCAGCAAAGTTCAACTAAAACTAACAGTTTTCGTACGGCGCCGGTCTCGCTGCTATCAGATGGGTGGCAAGCCGGGCAATAAGAAAATCACACATTGAACAAATGAAACTAATGAAATATAGTATTTGTACTCTTGTTACGAAGAATGTGAGGACGAAAGTACAAATGATACAAATAAGCCGGTATTTTTCGGTTGATAGACTTACGCTACTTACAGCATGAATGGGCCATTTCGAATAGCGAAGCACCACCATTTCACAGAAGATTAACGGACAAGTAGGAAGAAAGATAGACTTTACGAGGCTATAATTTGTTAACTACATTCCTCATATCGCCGAGTGGACACGTGTCCGTGTCCATATAGTACTACTAGAATGTTGTGACAAAACAATTACGTATCTAGTAGCTAATCTTCCTTATGATCTAACAATAGCTAGGCGAAACCACGTTAGTATGAAGATACTAAAAATATATCCACACAAATAGAAATAAATATATTCTATATAAAATTTACATTCTCTTGAGCCCTGTGGCTCATAATTCCGATGTTCATTTCACGTAGGTACTTACATATCGTACCATGATTTTGATATAAGATTTTGTGTTAAAAAAAATAAAGCCGTATTTGATGGTAGACATTTTTCATAAAAATATTATATAACCTCGTGTCATATGACGAGATCTGATGCGGGAGCTTAGTGGTTAATTAAAATTTTGCGAAAATAAACAAACGTATCGAATACATACGGTTACATAATATAATTTGTATTATAATCCTCTGAATGCCGCGTGTTATTATTTTCTGCTTTGTTGTTTGTTATTCGAGTATTTTTTACTTGGTCGAAAATATCGATTTTGCGTCGAGAGCTTCACTAAGCAGTTGGTAATGCATCATATCATGAGAATCATAAGAGTCGTTGTTGGTTTATCAATGTACCTGAATGAGAAATGTGCTAAGAAGGTTTAACGCCTAATCATTTATTATTTTATGAACTACTCAAAAGCATTATGTTTGAAATGGTACAATGGACACACATGAATGTGTCCAAACTTTCAAGATTAAAACCATTCCATAATTTTACACAAGCAAGATTAATGTGACTACAACAACGGCCATTCTCGCAGCAATGCAATCGCAAACGTCATTCTATTTGTCACTGACGCAGCGGATTCCTCGCACGCTTAGCAAATTTGTATAGTACACACGCTTGGCACACAATGCTTCGCATAGTACAATACACGGTACACTACGCACGCAGCGTTGATGATTCATCATTTGAGAGTCGTCGACAGTCGGCACTATGAGGTATGAGCGAACGCGTCGCGCTTTCACACCGTGCCAACTCAGCGATTCAAACCAGCTCCCTGTACACGCGCTGGAATTTAGTACGTGAACGTCATTAGTACGTAAATGGTGATTGGTTTTATACTTTCTAAGCGTACATTAAGTTGTTCATTTGCAACCTAGAAGGTGGCGTGCCTGTCATATATCGGGCTTAATTGGATCACTTTTTTCAAGGCATAAGCACAAAAGAGTTTCTTTCATTCATCTTATTTATACACCTTGTGTATTTTTCGATGTGCGTCATTATTGTAATGGTTTAAATTACATAATTTACCTCGTCATTTTCGACGCTCCCATAAAAAATGTAGCATAAAAATACTACAAAAAGTCAATACTCTAAACTTTTGGTTTTATATGCTATGTTTTTATAGCAAAACATAGAATATAAAATCAAGACATTTGTTATTTCGTTTAGGTCGCTCATTAATTTAAATTATACCAATTCCAGACAAAGAACTTAAAGCAGAACGTATACTTGCAAGATACAGTTACGTTGATATGTCCCTCTTCAAAGAAAAGAAAATTCGAGTTCCTTTTACAGCAATCTGCAACTTTTATTAGATTCTGCAATAAATCTCGATCATTGCAAAGTTATTATAATTTATTATTGGTGTATTTGTCTAATATTTTAAAAGTAAGTCTATAATTCTTCCTATTATTAAAAAAGTTTACACAAGAAAGTTTTTGGGGGTGAACAGATTGTATGGATGTTTTTTTCCTCTATAAGGCGAAACCTACTAAACGGATTTTGATGAAAATTTCAGGTGATATAGTTTATATATTAGGAAAAAAGTTTAGAAAAGAACATAGGATAACATGACGTGATGGCCATCGCAGGTGAAGTCACGAACACAAGCTTGTTTCTCATAAATTAAGAATGTTAGAGATGTAATGATAAACAAAATTATGATCGATACTGTCAGTTTGGCGTTATTATCAGAACGAAATAGGGTATACTAAGGTATAACGACCATAGAGCTTACTCACGGAATCTTTTTCTCTCACGTTCTCCGTTTATTGTATTTATTTCATTTGACATTTAAGAAAACTGTCACCAAAATAAAAATATTAAACCGTAGTAGTACCTACTCACACGACTGGCATAACTATGTGATTTTATCAATAAAACTTTATAATGACTAATAAACGTACGATATAAATCGGCCTTCCATTCAGATAATAATCGAAAAGATTTCAAATGAATGGCGGCAATTTGTAATGAATTCAAACAGGGCTCGGGCAAGCTCACAGTATTCCTAGATAGGTCTTCTTCCTCTTAGCGTTATCCCAGTTTTAATCTGGGGTCCGCTTTCTAGTCTAACCGGTTTTGGCTGAATATTAGCTTTTCCACAGAGCGACTGCCTGTCTGACCTCCGCAACCCGAAGGGATAGCGATATTCCATGGTTTAGACTAGTGTCAGTTAATTTAGAAGGTACTGACGCCCTGTAACGACTGTCAAAGATCTTCATGACAACCGGGACCGACGGCTTAACGTGCTCTCCGAGGCACGGGACAAGCGATAATTAACAATTCAATACGCACATAACTCCGAAAAGTCATTGGTGCGCGCCGTGGATTCGAACCCGATACCCTCTGCATTGCAGTCTGTTGGTATATCCACTCGGCTATCGCTGCCTCTATTCCTAGATAGGTATAACTTTATAAATGTGCCCGGCCAGATGTTGGCCACAATTTCTGCTTCCATTCTATTCCACAAATAAAAAATGACCTTGATATCTAAAAAGACAATTCGTTTCTAGTTGAAGAGATTGTTCTCTTCGTATAAGTACTTATGTGGCGCTAAGTAAAATATGATCTCGCTAATGTTCGTACACAGATAACGATCGTTTGGCTGAGCATTAGGTTATGGATAAATCGATGTTAAGTAGAACGAAAACTGGTGTAAGGTGAAACTTTGAGCGTTGCGTGTGTGAAAATATGTATTAATATCGGTGGAAATAGGCTAAGTACTATATTTTATTATATCATAATTTTTAAAAGTGTTATAGACCTATTTAGTTTCGTAATATTAATATATAACTAGATTGATTTATGTGGAGAGCTCCCTTTTTGTTGGGTAGTAGAAACTCCTTACGAACCATCTCGACTTCACCACTCGGTCGTATAGAATAATCTATCGAGTCCCGTGTTGAGGTGGGGTCACGCAAATCGCGGTTAGCATACTTTACCGCGACCCCAAGGGAGGGATTCGGCCCACCGGCTGGCGAGCCCCGTCGATGGGGATTAACTATTAAATACTACTTGTAGAGGCGCACGTGGACAAGGTGCCGCCTCAGCCTATGCGGTGGACAGGTAGCGGCCCCTAGAGCTCACCGTCCACAGGCTCACAAATTACGGTGGTCGGAGATTGTCAAGTGCTGTACGACGTTCCGGACGCTCATACCCACGGTTAAGGAGAGGACGGTGAATTTCGCTGTCCCACTCCGCCGTTTCCTTGATCAGCATAACTGCTTCAACGAAGGAGACGGCGTCGTTCCAAGACCTCTCGTTCCGGACCATTAACAGAAACAGGGTCGCGAGCGCGAGGGTGACCGTACCGACTGCCGCGACTAAGTCAAGGCGCTGTGATGCCCAGGCTAGGCAATCCGCCAACATTTGTAGCACTGTATCCTCATCCTCAAATCGTCCACAAGTACGGTGAGGATTTGTGTCAGCTGAAAGGTGACGTATCTCCTACCACTCGTCGATGATGGGACTTATCGCCGCAATGGTGGCGTGTCCTGATGTGGGGAGCCCTGAGGGAGGGCTGTGTTCAGCAGGGGACATCTGCGATGACAATGATCAATCGATCATTCTTATTAAATATTATTACATCTATATTCATATAAAGGTGTGATAATTAAATAAATTGCGGATTTTGTTATTGTATACTAATTTGGCAAAGTTAGACTACCTAATCCTCTCTTGTTCTCTTAGCTACAAAGCATGGTTCCATTACGCACTGTCAACTGGTCGCCGGCGACTCAGTCTCTCGGCAACCAAAACATAGGCAACTAGGGCCAGGAGATCAAGCCGAGCGACAGTATTCCAAGTACATTTGTGCTGAATCGACGTCGAAGAAGTTGCAATAATAGCGCTACTAATTTTAAAGAGAAAGAAAAATAAAAGAAAATCGAAAGAGTGTTGGTTATAATTATCCTTTGTTACAAGAACGGAAATTAAAACGAATGTTTAAAATATTTTATGAAGACGTTAGAAAATACACTCGTAATTTTTTTAATTACGCAAGAATCAAATTCAAATGCCGATAAGAATATTCGTCACTCGATAAATCCCAAATAGCTTTTCGGGATTGTATTTCGAAAATAAATTTATCCGTATCGAAAGCCTGGGCCACTTCTGTGAGCGACGTCCGGTCGTTACGACAGTTGCTCGCAGTGCGAATGCTTCCATTTAAAGCCGTGTTCCTATCGGTTGCCGGCGACCGGCGCGGCTGTCGCTTGTGCGTCGCCATTACGCGGCAAGTCGCCGAGTTGCCCGGGCGACCGTTAGCCAAGTGCGGAAACACCTATTTAAACTATAGTAAGTCACAGTCGCCAACGACCGAGTTGCCGGCGACTAGTCGACAGTGCGTAATGGCTCCTGTTTTATTTATGTGACTAAAATATTATCAAATTAGGGAAATATTTTATCCGACTGCTCCTTGCTTTTTAGTGGATTGCGTGTTAGTAATAGACAGCAATAAAATAATTTTGCTTTTCCATTATGAAGATAACGAACAGTAAGAAGCTTAATTCAGGCATTAAAAGTTTAATTCACACACGCGTAAATTATTTTTTGTTTTACCGCTAGCGATTGACCTATTATATATTTTTTTTGTCTCCTGTAGATGAGTTGTACATACACAAGCTCATAATGTCCCTGGCAAACACCAAATCTGAAGTATATGATTCAGTTTGTACCAGAATCATAAAATCTTGTAGTATTCAATTGACGCCTATAATTACTTTTCTTGTAAATCTGTCACTACACACTGGCACGTTTCCAAATAAGCTAAAATATTCAGTAGTTAAACCACTATATAAAAAAGGAGAAAAGACTGACATAAGAAAATATAGGCCAGTTACTATCCTGCCAATATTTTTTAAATTGTTTGAAAAAGTCATGCATGATAAACTAATATCTTTCTTAGGCAAGCATGCAATATTAGACCGACATGAGTTTGGATTAAATTTGCATACGTAGAATCCGTCCTCAGATATGTGTTACTAATATGTGGCAACAGCTCTCACATTCAGAAAGAGTTTGTGGCCCAAAAACGATGCATCCGGTCGATATGCGATATTGCCCCTGACGGACCATGTCGACCTTTCTTTAAAAGATTGCGAATACTCGCATTAGCTTGTCTTTACTAACTAGAAATTGGTAAATTTATAAAACAAAATCCAGATTCGTTTAAACAGGCAAAAGATGTCACTCGACGCGACAATATAAGAAATCCGGATAGGTTTGTTTTAAATATGATAACCAGAAGTAGCCGGTTTCAAAACAATTCATACGCCATGATTATTAAAATTTACAATATAGATATTGAGTGATAATTTGACATTGTGTTAGCCGTAATAAGCCACTGAATAAAATTGTTTGCAAAAATATTCAATCGCTATCCCTTTGGAGGTCGGACGACAATCGCTTTAATATTCTGTCATATTTGTTCAGACTAGAAAGCGATCTACTGGCTCTAAGGCGAAAGTCTTGGATGCAACCGGGATAACGCTTGGACGATGATAAATATTCAATAGCTACGTCTCCTTTATTGTATAAATTTGACTTACTTACAAGTTAGGTAGGCAATTCAAATATATGTGCACATTTTCTTTAACTTTGTAAAATAAGACATCTAAAGTTTCAATTATTTATTTGGTGGAATTGTATTGGTTACGCTTTTTTTTTTGTATTGGGTTGGAAAATCCTCATGGAGTCCCTCCGCCCTGGGGGGGAAGGACGAAGGGGACTGTCAGACTCTTACTGACTAAAAACCAACCCGTGCTCCTCATGTACCCATGTGTCGGTATGTTTATCAGTTGCCTTATCATGCATAGTAGGTACAGGCTCTGTCTAGTATGTTTTGAGATCAGATGGCCATTTCAGGATATTGCTAATTAATTATATTTATTCGTGATTCTAACATACCAGTAATCGATCATAATACGATTAATATCTATTACCATAGCTTTACTATAGTTTAGTCAGAAATATTTGCAATAATTAAATCAGTCATAGGTTCGGTTATTTGCCTTAATTTCGCTATAACCAAGGAAATATATATGCAGTTGTTTGAATCAGACGTTACTTGATGCAACTACATTATATAGGTACATTACATTACATTATTTACATTATATACTAATGGAAGGAAAGATCAATCCCGCACCATGCATGATTGCAATAGAAATAGGAAGGTTTACAATACCGAACTGCTGTGATAGAAAAAGATAAGGGATTAAATGATTTATGCAGAAATGGATTTCAACAAATTTCTCAGGTCAGCAGAGGTGTATAATATTATTATGCTAATTAAATAGAATACAAAAATACCACAAATCAATTAATATAAAAAACATATCTACTAAAACCCGCACTTGGCTAGCTTGGTGGACTATGGCCTTATCATTCTCATACTAAGAAGCCGTTAAATTTAAAGAATATATGTGGCGTAACTACGGGCATCCTCTTGTTCTTTATTAAGCAAATAAACTAGCTCTTTTAGAAACGTGTATCTAATACTAATATATAAAGCTGAAGAGTTTGTTTGTTTGTTTGGTTGAACGCGCTAATCTCAGGAACTACCGGTCCGATTTGAAAAATTCTTTCAGTGTTAGATAGGTCATTTATCGAGGAAGGCTATAGCCTATATAACATCACGCTATGAGCCACGGGAACGGAGCAGTAGCCTTAAATATCGTAGGTGTAACCGCGGGCTTCATCTAGTTAATAATAATTGGGTAGCCAACAATAAAGTGAACGTAAATATTATAATTACAGAACGTGATACAAATATGTTGGGGTAATTCTGAGAACCGGACAGTTGCACGTTGTGAATTTATAATAACAACTGCCTCTTTAATATTTGGATAGCGCTAGATTTCAGGTAAATAATATTCCATCACCAGTATTATTAGGAAATGCCCTTATCCTACTAAATTATTTGATAAATCCATTTTCTATTTGCTATATATTATTATGATGATCTCTATTTTAAATTATAGCTGGATTTTAAGGCAATATTTTGGACAAACTTCTATCAAGATACAATCACGGTTTTTGGATATTAGTCTAACAAACAACGAAACAAAATGACTGAATAAAACTGCCAACCATTCTTAAAATAGTGTTTTATAGCGATCGATAGTCATCGGTACATACTGTACGTAATAATTGTTAATAGTTAATTAGTTAATTTTATTATAATAATTAAATTTTATGCATTTTAAAACAACTTTATTTTTTTTTAATTCTTTAATTAAACATAAATTACGGATAATCAAAAGAGCTGCTGATTATTTTTAAATTTCTGGTTACTGGACTGGTATTTACAGACAATTTACATTGTTTACCAATAAATAACACAAAACATTTACTGGAATTGCGGGAAGTGTTATTACAGTTATGTGAATTAATATATTCATCCCGAAAATAGTCGAATAATTGATTACTACAATATGATTTAATGCAGAAATGAATATTTTTAGTTGGACAGTTGTATGTGGAGCTTTGTACTTAAAAAAGTAAATCAGTTTACCTTCATCAAGCATCAAGCATGATTTCTGTTACGTTTATATATTGTACCCTACAAATAAACATGAGACATAGGTTGAGACATAGGTCCCATGTTTACTTGTAGGGTACAATATATAAACGTTACAGAAATCAATGCAGATATCTCGCAGGTATAGATAAAGTGTACAGGTTTTATGAAGGATCTAGGTGAATATCTTTTTGATAAAAAGAGAATGAATACATTCACTTTTATCACTTTGCCTAATGCATCTCTGATTTGATCGATACTAGAAAATGTTATGAATACATGTTTTAAGAAAATGTATGCAGTTTAAAGTTACTCTTTACCGTGAGTAGGTACGCTACGAGTACTTAATTATAGTTTACACATGTAAACACATATCTAGGTGAATTTATTGCTAAAAGCTGAACGTGTACTTAATAGAAAAACAACATATCAAGCAAGAAGATAACAATATTTATAGAAGAGATCACATCCAAGACATATTAACCTTCAAATCATGTAGAACTTGGCGAACAAAATTACAAATACAAGTAAGTCTAGTTAAGCCGCTTATACGTGTGTAAATTGATTCTCAAATATCCGTCGCCGTCGCGTCGCTCCCGTCATAGTGCGGCGTATACCGCGTATACCTAGTTATAGTGCCGTGTCCCGTTCATACCAAGACTAGTATCGGCAGGCCTCCTTCACTCGGCCGTACCTACAGCGATAAGTGCCTACACTTTGGCGCGGCTTCCACGCCGCGTCGTCACCGCTCGCGCGCAGGGCTAGCTAATAACGTGAATTTTAATAGTGAACAATAAAAATGTTCACATCACAAGTCTTTTGCAAAGTATTGCTCATTTAACGGATGTGTGTCGGAAGCAACTTGAATTTTTTTTTTATTTATTTTACGAGAGCAACTTGAAAATTGTACTTTTTATTTGTTGAGATATCTCAACGATTATGGTGTCAAATTAAATATCTAGTTCAAAAACCATTTTATCTGTTTGAATCATGTAAATCGGTCTACGCGTTTAGGAAATAACTAAGAATTAGTATAGTGAAAATGTAAACCACCAGAATTTTTGTGGTTTTCGTTCTACGAGCACAAATAGTGGGATAGGATACTTATAGTATAAATATTTATTATTAGGTACGTGGTCAAGTAGGTAGATAGACGATGAATAAATATTATAGTAGCAGCGGCAAGTCGACAACCCTAGCGCACCGCTCCGCGCCAAACAGCGACAGCGTTATGTGTTAGAAAAGAGCGGGAACAGTTAGGTCAATATCGCGTTAGGTACTGAATGCTCATGCGAGCTGAATTGCACTTTATTGCTTAGTAGCAAGAGTCGCCATTTCTTTAAATTGGTTTGCGAAGTGGTGCTTCTGTTCGTAAGAACTATCTATTCTGTGGTATCGGCGCCATGTCTACCCGCTCCTATCACCGAGATAATCTGAATTGAGACTTCCATTACAATCATGTTCGCTGTCACTGAAATAAAAATAGCTTGTTCGGCCATCGGTTCGCTCTCGATATAGAGTATTGGCAGAGGTATTGGACGTAGTATAGATGATTTATGACACGAGTTCGTATACCGGTGCAGTTTGAGATATTGGAGTATAAAAGTACACCATCTTGAAATGAGAGCCAATTCTCACACGTATGTATGTACGCTTAAGTTGTTTAATCCATTTCCAGTTCAGCGAGAGACACAGTAGAAAATCAATAGTTATGAATCTCATGCATCAAATTTTTGACATGGAAATTGTTTAATATAATAAATTCGAAAATGAGCGTACACTACTTAATTAATCAACACTGTCGTATTACTCTGTGGCTAGCTCTGGTATGGGACTCTTTTTGGCTGCCCTAAGGACATGGCCTAACACATTTTATATACAAGGTAAAAATCGAGACCGACGGCATATATCCAAAGCACAGTAGCACTCTGATGCAGTCTATCCAGACCTGCACAGGTCTGTATAGACTGCATTTACATCAACCGTTGCTTAACTTAACCGATCCATTACGCACCAAGGCAAGTCAAGTCACGCTATAGCACTATCTAGAGGTAATTAATTACCCGCTTAGCAACATGTTTCTATAACGAGATGAATTTATTTAGTAATTTGATGAGATAGGATTACACGGACCGTTTATGAACGTCTGTGCTCCAATATTCATAACTACAAACACAACTCCGAGACTAACTGCACTTTGGCGTAATGGTATGAATGCATAACCAATGACTTCAATATGATAATATAACGTTGCGAATATTGAGAAAGTCTTCTTGAATATTTTCATCTAAATGTGGCTTTGGGTGATTTTGGATATTTTCATTTAATTAGCTTTCAAATAACATCAGTTCTGAAGAAGCAAAATGCACTAACTGTTTATGAATTGATACAAAATATATATCTTACTTAATTGGATAAAAAATAAGTAGTAAATCAAATTTTAAATTATCATCAGCCTAGGCCCGGGATAGCCCTGAGATATAATCATGACAAAGTTCAAAGTCTAAACTACTTTACGCATTTATGTAAAATAATATCAGCCACCGTAGATTAATCAACTGTTTTTTACTCAAAGAACTGTATGTGGTAACGCCATCTACCTTTCTATTGATAATTAATTACATCAACGTCAATCGTTCCTCGCTTGCTCGTCCAATGCGAGCGATCCTTTTATTCCTTCCCTCCCAAAGGCACGCCTCACTGATTGGTCGCAGGAATTCAACGACGCTACGAAGAAGGCTAGAATAATCCGTGTCGCGCCAAACACGTGTACCGCACCGCCATATTTTTACCACTTTATACCATAAACGCAACAAACCGCCCGCGAGTGAAGTGGAGTGAAATTGTATAATTCTGGGTTGGATCCAGACGGAGTGATTAGTGAAGCTTCAGGATTCCCGAAGAGACACCAGGCGGCCGCCATTTGCAAGGAAGAAGACTGACGTACAAGGTAAGGTGTGTTCCCATACCCCGTCTCCTATTCCTCCCATGAACCCAATCATTCACTTTTCCTTTCCTAGGCGATAAGAACCCACATCCTTACAGTCCACAATATTAATAATTTTTCCAAATCACCTAGGAACATTCGATTTAACGCCAATCCATTTTTTGGTCCGTACGAAGCCGGATTCATTTGCGTTTATACGTAACCTCTTGTTTATCTCGCTCGCGTAGGTATCTTCTAGAAGTACCTACCTAGGCAGTTATAACACCTAGCTATACTCCTAATCCATTTACATACCCATACATTACAGGGTTATTTCCGCACGCATCCGTAGGTAATATACTTTTATGTAGCTACCTACTAACCCAATTATCATTACTGGAACTATCATAGTTGTCTTGTAAATCTCATATTTCAAGCACCTTTTAATTCCACCGCCTTAAAGTGTTGCCTACTTAGGTAAAATAATAGGTACTTTAGGTATTCTTATTTTGATTCGGTCTCATTAGCTTATACTAACGTTAGCATGACACAACAAAAGAAGCCACGCAAGACGAGATGTCGTTCATGTAGTCAGCGACACCACTCATTGTTGCACTTTGATAAAAGTAGTCCGTTGTCGAGCCAAGCCGGTAACCTTGACACACTTACGTCGCAAGTGCAGGCCACGATAACTGCGCCTTCCGCGTCTCAGAATGAAATATCGTTGTGTACGACATCCATTGCGTGGGCGACGCGCACGCGCGGACGGCCCTCGCGCATCTATAATGATCATCGTGGGGCTAAGCCGCAGTGTATGGCGCCCAAGATGGTTCTGTTAGCGACAGCGCAAGTTATCGTTTATGATATTAATGGATCGCCCCACATGGTACGTTGTCTGCTGTTATGAAATTGCTCTGAGACGCGCTATCTATAGCGCGTCTCAGAGCAATTTCATAACTTCTGATTGTTTCAAACGCCTCGGATTGTGGAATAACTTTAAAAATACTAACTCAGTAGTCAAAGGGATCGGGAGTTCAGAAAAATATTGCAAGGGTTCCGTAGATGTTAAAATACATTCGCGCTTTGATAGGAATATTAATTTTAACATTTCTTCGCTTATCGTGGAGCGTATTACGGACGCATTGCTGAACGCTAATGTGGACGTAGCATTACTCACTCACCTCGAGTCTTTGCCGCTGGCAGACTCGGAGTTTGCGAATCCGGCAGACATTGATGTTTTGATCGGAGCTGCAATATTTCCGCACTTCCTACTAACTAAAGTGGTACGTAGTGAGCAATATAATTTACCGCCCACTATTGAGGCGGTATTTGGGTATATGATTATGGGTACCGTACCTACGTTACATACTTCTCAATATATTACGTCTTGCTGTTGTTCTGTTCTTCAAGAAAATAATATTGATTCTCTTCTCAAGCGATTTTGGGAGCTTGAAGAGGTTACCGCACCACCCTCGATGAGCCGTAAGGATCTCGAGTGTGAAGAACATTTCCGCGCTACCACTGTTCGTGAGGACAGTGGCAGATACGTCGTGGCCTTGCCATTCTATGGTGACCCTTATTCGTTGGGCGACTCGTACGCGGCTGCGCTTAGACGTTTCCATTGTTTAGAACGTAAACTTGATGCATTACTTAAGTTACGCAGCGCCTATAATGATTCGTGACTACATAGATAAAGGTTTTTTGAGTGTAGTTGTAAACAACGAGGGCAACTCTCTTCCCTCATATTATATCCCGCATCACGGCGTAGTTCGCGAAGATAAAACCTCTACTAAGCTTCGTGTGATTTTAGATGCTAGTTGTAAGACTACATCGGGTCAGTCGATTAATGACATTTTGCATGCCGGCCCTTATCTACAGGGTGATTTCTTTAACACCATAATAAAGTTTTTCTTTTCCAAATCGCTCTGTCAGCTGATTGCCACCAAATGTTCCTCAATATCGGCGTTTGCGAGTCTGACCGTAGATTTCAACGTATTTTTTATCGTTTTAACAATAAGGAACCTTTATCTGTGTATCAGTTCAATCGTGTTTGTTTTGGACTCAAGTCTAGCCCATATCACGCGTCACGTGTTGTTCGCCAGTTGATCGCTGATGAAGGCGATCACTTTCCCACCGCAGCAGCTGTTGCTACTTCCGCTTTGTATATGGATGACATTGCCTGTAGTATCATATCCGTTACGCTATCAATCTCGCTTTGTGAAGAGCTTATTCAGCTTTTCAAGCGAGGCCAGTTTGATCTTGTCAAATGGACAAGCAACGTTAAGGAGTTTCTCGCACGCATACCTGATTCCCATAAAGCTTCTCCAGACATTGAGTTTGAGAAGTCTGTACCGCATAAAGTTCTCGGTTTACGCTGGGACGAATCCTGAGATAGTTTTCGGTTTGACGTCTCACCGCCAGATGATAAGTGCACCAAACGCACTATGCTGTCCACAGTGGATCGACTATGGGACATAATGGGTTTTGTGGCTCCCACAATTTTGTACATCAAAGAACTTTGGCTATCAAAGTGTGAGTGAGATGAAACATCCCCTGACCATATTGTCGCCGCTTGGGGCCAGTTTTGTATTGAGCTTACCGCGCTCAATCAAATTACTATTCCACGTCATCTTGGGTTCTAGGTTATCTTAGTTTCAAGACACAGTTTTGCCCCACTACCCTATTAATAAAATATACGCATTTTCTGACTCCCAAGTAGTGCTCGCTTGGATATATTCATCTCCTCACCGCTGGCAGACTTTTGTCACCAACCGCGTCAGTAAATTGATTGAACTTGTTCCCGCTACTTGTTTCAATCACGTCGCGGGTACTGAGAACCCCGCTGATTGCTTGTCTCGTGATGTTACTCCACTTAATCTTCTGCATCATCCATTGTCGCATCGTGGACCTTCTTGGATTTCCCATGATCCGTCAGAGTGGCCCATGCAACCCTTTGTCCACAGTGCAGAAGACAAAGATGTACCCGAAGGGAAGTCTGTTTCTTATCCCGTGATTGCTGAGGTTGCGGAGTCTCCGATCTATGCACTCGCACTACGCATGTCATCATGCTCTAAGTTACTCCACGCCATCGTTTATGTCTGTAGGTTTCTTAGGCACCTACCTAATGGGACTTTTGTTTCAAGTACTGATATCAAATTCGCAGAATGTAAGTTACTACGAGCTGTACAGGCTGTTCATTTTAGTAACAACATTCAAAATTTGAAAAACAATGTACCTTGTTCTCCCGCTATCCTTAGGCTCAAGCCGTTTCTCGATGAACACGGCGTCATGCGCGTTGGGGGTCGTCTGTCGAATTCGGATGAACCTTATAACTACAAACATCCTTGCATTCTGCCGCGTCATGATCATGTTGTCGAACTTCTTGGTGATTTTTATCACAAGAAGCACCTCCATGCTGGTCCAGAGTTGCTTATGGCCTTACTTAGGCATAAGTATTGGATTTTAGCCGCTCGACGAATAATTCGCCACAGAATACATAAATGTAACGTCTGTTTCAAATTTCGTCCGCATCCGACTTTCCTTCCCATGGCAGATCTTACTAGCCAACGCGTCAATCAAGTTGATAAAGCGTTTACACATATCGGTTGTGATTACGCAGGACCGCTGCAGTATACGCCACTGCGTGGTTGAGGTGTTAAAAGCCGTAAAGCTTGGCTATGTATTTTTACATGCTTAACGACGCGCGCTACGCATATTGAAGTTGCGACAGATTTAAGCACGGTGTCATTCCTTGCAGCCCTTAAACGATTTCTTTCACGGCGCGGCCCTATACAGTGTTTGTATACGGATAACGGCACTTGTTTCGTGGGCGCAAGCTCTTATTTACACGACCTTTATAAGTTTCTCAGGGAAGAATATCGTACTCGTCTTCAGGAAGAAGTTTCCATAAATCATATTGACTGGAAGTTTATTCCGCCAGCATCACCACATTTCGGTGGATGTTGGGAAAGCATGATCAAAGTAATTAAAATGCATCTCTTCAAAGTTATAGGTCAACAGATCCTCTCTTACGAAGAGCTTTTAACTGTCCTTGCAGAAGTCGATGCGCTGATCAAATCGCGCCCGCTCACTGCATTGAGTAGTGACCCTGCAGAACCATCCGCGTTAAGCCCTGCACATTTTCTGAACACAGTGCCATTATCGTCATTTCCGGCTCCTAAAGCAGACTCTTCAAGCTTGTTCCAGAGACATACTCTGCTGGATAAACTCGTGCAGTCGTTCTGGCGGCGCTGGCGTGCGGAATATCTCCACCAGCTTCAGGCTAGTTCCAAGTGGAATAGTCCTGCATCCCCGATACAGGAGGGTACGTTGGTCGTCATAATACATGATAATGCTCCGCCGCTTTCATGGCCGTTAGCCATCGTAGAGAAACTGCATACTTCCAAGGACGGTACAACCCGCGTTGTTACCGTAAAAACCGCGAAGGGGAGCTACGTGCGCCCTGTTGTACGTCTCTGTCCGCTTCCAACTCAGTAAGATCTAGCCTGAAGTTGGATCTACCTCTTAGTTTAAGTATTTAGTTTGTAGTTTTCGCTATTATTGCGTTTGTAATTTTCGCTAAAGTTAATTTAGATTAATGTTATTATCATATCGCTGTCTTGGCCTATTGATGGGTTATGCGGTAGTACACCCAACATAGCTTAGTTCATTTTTTTTTTTAAAGGCAACCCCTTAGGGCCGGGGGGATATGGTAGTACCTACCTTTCTATTGATAATTAATTACATCAACGTCAATCGTTCCTCGCTTGCTCGTCCAATACGAGCGATCCTTTTATTCCTTCCCTCCCAAAGGCACGCCTCACTGATTGGTTGCAAGAATTCGACGAGCGCTACGAAGAAGACTAGAATAATCCGTGTCGCGCCGAACACGTGTACCGCACCGCCTTTTTTTTACCGCTTTATACCATAGACGCAACAAACCGCCCGCGAGTGAAGTGGAGTGAAATTGTAAAATTCTGGGTTGGATCCAGACGGAGTGATTAGTGAAGCTTCAGGATTCTCGAAGAGACACCAGGCGGCCGCCATTTGCAAGAAAGAAGACTAACGTACAAGGTAAGGTGTGCTCCCATACCCCCGTATCCTATTCCTCCCATGAACCCAATCACTCACTTTTCCTTTCCTAGGCGATAAGAACCCACATCCTTACAGTCCAAAATATTAATAATTTTTCCAAATCGCCTAGGAACATTTGGTTTCGGAGTAACGCCGAACCAGTATGTTTGTCAAATAAAACAAAATAAATGAAAGGCATGTGTCTGACGCTATACGTCTCCATCAGAATAGCTCACATTAAAATTTCAGGAAGAATAAAGAGATTTGTTACCCCAGTTTTATACCTCAATACCCAGAATAGTCCCAGGGCACTCCGGTGTTTATCTAACCGACTCATGCCTGGTTCCTGAAGTTCCCAGATATACTGTCAACAGTTATTGATTCAATATAGTTATGGAAACGATAAACGTTGGTTAACTGACACTGCGTTTCTGAGTACCCATTGGAGCATTCAATAACTATTGAACCAATACGTAGTTCTTTTTCTGCCACTAGACGGATCTGTTATAAAAACGTGTTGAAAATTTATTTAACTACTTTAATTTGGATAAATTAAAATAGTTGAATATATTTTTAAAATAGTTAAACTAGATTTTTATCATATATGCTTTTTCAGGAGTAAACAACAAGTTGCTTCTAATTTAATTAAAATAATTCGATGATGTGCCCGGTAGATGGCAATAGGCTCGCCCCCTATTTCATTGGGACCTAAACATAACTGGCAAAATGTGGGTGTGTAATACACCTCAGCCTACCCCTTCGGGGATAAAAGGCGTGAAGTTATGTTATGTTATTTTAATTCGATGATGCCTTTTTTATAGTATTAAGCGGCAAACGAGCAGACGGATCGCCTGATGGTAAGCAATTACCGCCGCCCATGGACACAAGCAACACCACAGGGGTCACAAGTGCGTTGCCGCCCCTTGGGGTTGGGAAAAGGGATAGGATGAGGAGTGGGATTAGGGAGAAGGTATAGGGGATAGGGCCTCCGGCACTCTCACTCACCGAACGAAACGCAACAGTTTAGGTACTGTTACTTTTCGTCGATTTTCTGTGAGAGGGTAGTACTTCCCCGGTCGAGCCGACCCATTCATGCTGAAATCAGCAAGGCTCTACTACCGTAAATACCTCAAATGCCTCATTGGTAATCTTAATATATAAAATCCTTGCGTTACTGACTGACTGACAGACACGCTACAGCCGAAACTATTGGGCGTAGGAACTTGAAATTTGGCATGTATGTTCCTTGGGGACCGTAGGGGTGCACTAAGAAGGGATTTTCCGAAATTCCGACGGGATCGGTTAAAACAGTTAAATTAAAAAAAATGTGCATGCGTAGCTGCTGGCGTCCTCTAGTAGCTTTATACCTGCTAACTTAAAAAATCAAAAAAAGAACTTCAAATAAACCTTGATGCCAGATATAAAGCAGTTAAGACCATTGTTGATTTTTGTTTTCTTTTTGCGACTTGAGCGTATTATTTCAATTTCGTAAACGATAATAAGTAGTTCTTTTTCTGTTGTTTCGTAAAAATGGAATCAATTGTAAAACGCATTAAAAGTTTTACTGAATAGGAGAAGATGCTACTGAACTGATTTTTTAGCAATAAACTCCAGCACTTCAAAATTAAACTCTCTGCTCACTGCAGAACTGCTCGAATACGACATTTTGTATCGGTTATGTAAAAGTTGTAAACACAAACCTATATCATCAAAACTTTCCAGTTATAATATTTTAGTCTATGATCAAAACCATAAAATCTTAAAAAAGGTAACACGTTTGACAGAAGTTAAACTTCAAATAAAGTTATGGAACCGATAAACGGCGAACATTGGTCGGTTAAGTTAACTAAGGATAAGTGGAGTTTATGCTGTGATGCGTTGTTCAGAAACGCACTTTCTTGAGTTATCGAACCAATAACGCTAATGGATAGCTAAACCACCAATAAAAGTACCTCAGAAACCAGGCATCAAACTCTTTATTTTTGTATCGATTACGTTACTGTTCACCGACTTCACGTTTACTACCGGTAATACTTATTGTCTGTTCCGTGTGACGTAATCATATCCGTTACGCTATCAATCTCGCTTTGTGAAGAGCTTATTCAGCTTTTCAAGCGAGGCCAGTTTGATCTTGTCAAATGGACAAGCAACGTTAAGGAGTTTCTCGCACGCATACCTGATTCCCATAAAGCTTCTCCAGACATTGAGTTTGAGAAGTCTGTACCGCATAAAGTTCTCGGTTTACGCTGGGACGAATCCTGAGATAGTTTTCGGTTTGACGTCTCACCGCCAGATGATAAGTGCACCAAACGCACTATGCTGTCCACAGTGGCTCGACTATGGGACATAATGGGTTTTGTGGCTCCCACAATTTTGTACATCAAAGAACTTTGGCTATCAAAGTGTGAGTGAGATGAAACACCCCCTGACCATATTGTCGCCGCTTGGGGCCAGTTTTGTATTGAGCTTACCGCGCTCAATCAAATTACTATTCCACGTCATCTTGGGTTCTAGGTTATCTTAGTTTCAAGACACAGTTTTGCCCCACTACCCTATTAATAAAATATACGCATTTTCTGACTCCCAAGTAGTGCTCGCTTGGATATATTCATCTCCTCACCGCTGGCAGACTTTTGTCACCAACCGCGTCAGTAAATTGATTGAACTTGTTCCCGCTACTTGTTTCAATCACGTCGCGGGTACTGAGAACCCCGCTGATTGCTTGTCTCGTGATGTTACTCCACTTAATCTTCTGCATCATCCATTGTCGCATCGTGGACCTTCTTGGATTTCCCATGATCCGTCAGAGTGGCCCATGCAACCCTTTGTCCACAGTGCAGAAGACAAAGATGTACCCGAAGGGAAGTCTGTTTCTTATCCCGTGATTGCTGAGGTTGCGGAGTCTCCGATCTATGCACTCGCACTACGCATGTCATCATGCTCTAAGTTACTCCACGCCATCGTTTATGTCTGTAGGTTTCTTAGGCACCTACCTAATGGGACTTTTGTTTCAAGTACTGATATCAAATTCGCAGAATGTAAGTTACTACGAGCTGTACAGGCTGTTCATTTTAGTAACAACATTCAAAATTTGAAAAACAATGTACCTTGTTCTCCCGCTATCCTTAGGCTCAAGCCGTTTCTCGATGAACACGGCGTCATGCGCGTTGGGGGTCGTCTGTCGAATTCGGATGAACCTTATAACTACAAACATCCTTGCATTCTGCCGCGTCATGATCATGTTGTCGAACTTCTTGGTGATTTTTATCACAAGAAGCACCTCCATGCTGGTCCAGAGTTGCTTATGGCCTTACTTAGGCATAAGTATTGGATTTTAGCCGCTCGACGAATAATTCGCCACAGAATACATAAATGTAACGTCTGTTTCAAATTTCGTCCGCATCCGACTTTCCTTCCCATGGCAGATCTTACTAGCCAACGCGTCAATCAAGTTGATAAAGCGTTTACACATATCGGTTGTGATTACGCAGGACCGCTGCAGTATACGCCACTGCGTGGTTGAGGTGTTAAAAGCCGTAAAGCTTGGCTATGTATTTTTACATGCTTAACGACGCGCGCTACGCATATTGAAGTTGCGACAGATTTAAGCACGGTGTCATTCCTTGCAGCCCTTAAACGATTTCTTTCACGGCGCGGCCCTATACAGTGTTTGTATACGGATAACGGCACTTGTTTCGTGGGCGCAAGCTCTTATTTACACGACCTTTATAAGTTTCTCAGGGAAGAATATCGTACTCGTCTTCAGGAAGAAGTTTCCATAAATCATATTGACTGGAAGTTTATTCCGCCAGCATCACCACATTTCGGTGGATGTTGGGAAAGCATGATCAAAGTAATTAAAATGCATCTCTTCAAAGTTATAGGTCAACAGATCCTCTCTTACGAAGAGCTTTTAACTGTCCTTGCAGAAGTCGATGCGCTGATCAAATCGCGCCCGCTCACTGCATTGAGTAGTGACCCTGCAGAACCATCCGCGTTAAGCCCTGCACATTTTCTGAACACAGTGCCATTATCGTCATTTCCGGCTCCTAAAGCAGACTCTTCAAGCTTGTTCCAGAGACATACTCTGCTGGATAAACTCGTGCAGTCGTTCTGGCGGCGCTGGCGTGCGGAATATCTCCACCAGCTTCAGGCTAGTTCCAAGTGGAATAGTCCTGCATCCCCGATACAGGAGGGTACGTTGGTCGTCATAATACATGATAATGCTCCGCCGCTTTCATGGCCGTTAGCCATCGTAGAGAAACTGCATACTTCCAAGGACGGTACAACCCGCGTTGTTACCGTAAAAACCGCGAAGGGGAGCTACGTGCGCCCTGTTGTACGTCTCTGTCCGCTTCCAACTCAGTAAGATCTAGCCTGAAGTTGGATCTACCTCTTAGTTTAAGTATTTAGTTTGTAGTTTTCGCTATTATTGCGTTTGTAATTTTCGCTAAAGTTAATTTAGATTAATGTTATTATCATATCGCTGTCTTGGCCTATTGATGGGTTATGCGGTAGTACACCCAACATAGCTTAGTTCATTTTTTTTTTTTAAAGGCAACCCCTTAGGGCCGGGGGGATATGGTAGTACCTACCTTTCTATTGATAATTAATTACATCAACGTCAATCGTTCCTCGCTTGCTCGTCCAATACGAGCGATCCTTTTATTCCTTCCCTCCCAAAGGCACGCCTCACTGATTGGTTGCAAGAATTCGACGAGCGCTACGAAGAAGACTAGAATAATCCGTGTCGCGCCGAACACGTGTACCGCACCGCCTTTTTTTTACCGCTTTATACCATAGACGCAACAAACCGCCCGCGAGTGAAGTGGAGTGAAATTGTAAAATTCTGGGTTGGATCCAGACGGAGTGATTAGTGAAGCTTCAGGATTCTCGAAGAGACACCAGGCGGCCGCCATTTGCAAGAAAGAAGACTAACGTACAAGGTAAGGTGTGCTCCCATACCCCCGTATCCTATTCCTCCCATGAACCCAATCACTCACTTTTCCTTTCCTAGGCGATAAGAACCCACATCCTTACAGTCCAAAATATTAATAATTTTTCCAAATCGCCTAGGAACATTTGGTTTCGGAGTAACGCCGAACCAGTATGTTTGTCAAATAAAACAAAATAAATGAAAGGCATGTGTCTGACGCTATACGTCTCCATCAGAATAGCTCACATTAAAATTTCAGGAAGAATAAAGAGATTTGTTACCCCAGTTTTATACCTCAATACCCAGAATAGTCCCAGGGCACTCCGGTGTTTATCTAACCGACTCATGCCTGGTTCCTGAAGTTCCCAGATATACTGTCAACAGTTATTGATTCAATATAGTTATGGAAACGATAAACGTTGGTTAACTGACACTGCGTTTCTGAGTACCCATTGGAGCATTCAATAACTATTGAACCAATACGTAGTTCTTTTTCTGCCACTAGACGGATCTGTTATAAAAACGTGTTGAAAATTTATTTAACTACTTTAATTTGGATAAATTAAAATAGTTGAATATATTTTTAAAATAGTTAAACTAGATTTTTATCATATATGCTTTTTCAGGAGTAAACAACAAGTTGCTTCTAATTTAATTAAAATAATTCGATGATGTGCCCGGTAGATGGCAATAGGCTCGCCCCCTATTTCATTGGGACCTAAACATAACTGGCAAAATGTGGGTGTGTAATACACCTCAGCCTACCCCTTCGGGGATAAAAGGCGTGAAGTTATGTTATGTTATTTTAATTCGATGATGCCTTTTTTATAGTATTAAGCGGCAAACGAGCAGACGGATCGCCTGATGGTAAGCAATTACCGCCGCCCATGGACACAAGCAACACCACAGGGGTCACAAGTGCGTTGCCGCCCCTTGGGGTTGGGAAAAGGGATAGGATGAGGAGTGGGATTAGGGAGAAGGTATAGGGGATAGGGCCTCCGGCACTCTCACTCACCGAACGAAACGCAACAGTTTAGGTACTGTTACTTTTCGTCGATTTTCTGTGAGAGGGTAGTACTTCCCCGGTCGAGCCGACCCATTCATGCTGAAATCAGCAAGGCTCTACTACCGTAAATACCTCAAATGCCTCATTGGTAATCTTAATATATAAAATCCTTGCGTTACTGACTGACTGACAGACACGCTACAGCCGAAACTATTGGGCGTAGGAACTTGAAATTTGGCATGTATGTTCCTTGGGGACCGTAGGGGTGCACTAAGAAGGGATTTTCCGAAATTCCGACGGGATCGGTTAAAACAGTTAAATTAAAAAAAATGTGCATGCGTAGCTGCTGGCGTCCTCTAGTAGCTTTATACCTGCTAACTTAAAAAATCAAAAAAAGAACTTCAAATAAACCTTGATGCCAGATATAAAGCAGTTAAGACCATTGTTGATTTTTGTTTTCTTTTTGCGACTTGAGCGTATTATTTCAATTTCGTAAACGATAATAAGTAGTTCTTTTTCTGTTGTTTCGTAAAAATGGAATCAATTGTAAAACGCATTAAAAGTTTTACTGAATAGGAGAAGATGCTACTGAACTGATTTTTTAGCAATAAACTCCAGCACTTCAAAATTAAACTCTCTGCTCACTGCAGAACTGCTCGAATACGACATTTTGTATCGGTTATGTAAAAGTTGTAAACACAAACCTATATCATCAAAACTTTCCAGTTATAATATTTTAGTCTATGATCAAAACCATAAAATCTTAAAAAAGGTAACACGTTTGACAGAAGTTAAACTTCAAATAAAGTTATGGAACCGATAAACGGCGAACATTGGTCGGTTAAGTTAACTAAGGATAAGTGGAGTTTATGCTGTGATGCGTTGTTCAGAAACGCACTTTCTTGAGTTATCGAACCAATAACGCTAATGGATAGCTAAACCACCAATAAAAGTACCTCAGAAACCAGGCATCAAACTCTTTATTTTTGTATCGATTACGTTACTGTTCACCGACTTCACGTTTACTACCGGTAATACTTATTGTCTGTTCCGTGTGACGTAAGCAGGCACTCTTTCGCAACTCGAACGTTTCTGCTCCAAACAGTTATATCTAAATGTTTATATAAGGTTCTGCAATGTTGATACGCTCCATACTTAGTCCTCGACGATTTTCTGATGCGAAAATCAAGGCTGTAATTTAGCGTTGTAATAAATATGCCAGATTTTTTGCTTCAAACGGTGAAATATTGTCATATTGTACTTCGGATATTGTTGGAATATTATGATATTGTTTTCTAACGTTTGATATCGCGATTATTTGTAAAGAAATCTGACAACTGTAACTACGATAAATGATTTGATACTGAACTGTTGGGTTATAGGTACGTTTGAGTCATTACATGGTAACTGCTTTATCCATGCTGCTGATTACATGTTATCATCATCAGCCTGTATCAGTCCACTGCTGGACTATAGAAAGTGCTATACGCAAAGTTTCTCTAGATGGAATCCAGAACGAAATTATTCGACAGAGATTACATGTATTGGGTACAATTTATACATCGCGAAAAATAGGTAATGGACGCAAAGAATACACAGATTTAATTTAGGTTTCAATCTAATTATTTTGCATACGTCGCTTTATCGTCAGAATATTAACTTCACCAAAAAATCAATAAAAAAACCAAATCAATCGGACAATTTACTACAAGAAGCGTATACGATCAACTCCGCGGGAGTAGGTTGTCTACGATGAATCTCAGCTAACACAGACTGACTAACTTTGTCTACTAATGACGGCAGCTGTCTTCTTTTCAGAGAGCCCATCGCCTGTGGAACCATAAGAATAAGCTGATCAATTTGTGCTCTCGTTTCAGTATCATATATTGACTGTTAGGTTGAGTTACCATATTGCTCCTTCGGTATTTTATTGCCTTTTTGATATTTGTATGCCCATTTACTAACCCGTTTTTATTTTCCCAAATTAATCTGTTAAAATTGTTTCAATAATTGTTTTCGTAATATTTAAATTTTAAATATAATTCACCATTAAAAGTAAATATGCGCTAATTTTGCTATGAAAATGAGATAAGATAAAGGTTTAATATACATTTTTTTTGCGTCACGATACCGACTTTATAGTCGCAAAGAATATAAACATAAAATAGACAAGGTATCCATTAAGTACATTCGATCCCATGATAGCAGGACAGACATTTTTACATATAACGCTATTTTTCATAAAAAAGAAATATGAAACCATATCGTACTTCAGTTGCTAAGTCAAGTTACTTCGCAGGTCAAAGTCCGTCTCCACTTGTGACGCGCCCCTCACTTGACTCGCAGTATTCCATCTTTAAGAACAACCACTCCAAACTATGCCTGGAGACGAAATTCAATACTTATATAAGTAGTATAATAGAAAAGGTACCTAATTTATATATAAAATGTGTCCAACAGTTTACGAGAGACAGAGCGAAAAGATTAAGCTTCTCAAACAGCAGAAAAGACATAAGAAAAGAAATTAGAAATACACTTGTTGCTGTATTTCAAGCTCAGTTCTAAGGTCAAGATATTTACCTTTCAATATTGTCGCTCACTTTTTTCATGACCACTGATTATAAGCATTGAGTTTAGCGTTGAAATGTAGAGCGTACTACAAAAGAGAATTCATGAAATATTTTATAAGATAGCTTCAGACTTGATAGATGATTGAACTTACCTGAGCAAGAGCAACATTTTTAAAGAAGTTACAGTACAACAACTTGGCGCATTTGAAGTTATGAAAATGGTTGGTAGAGTTACAAATACCCTGTGTATGAATTAACGTTCTAATCTGTCTTAATATAAAATTCTAGATATACATCAGGCTGGCGTGGCGCGCGCGATATGTGCCCAGTATGTGCTGTGCCGCGTCGAGCCGTCTGCGTCCCGCGCAGCACCGAGCACGTGACATATTTTATAATTCCGCCAGTTATTCCAACTTCACTCGACTGACGACGTATGTACCGTGTATTGTATTATATGAGGAGCAGGACTCGGCATGAATTATTAACAAGCGCAGTTCAGCCCATCGCGTGTACCTTGGCGCATTTCGCTAAGTAACGAGCCTATATCACAATGGTGATGCGCGACTCGCATTCAGCCGAGTGAACTGTTTGCCCCGCGCGTCATATATCACTTCTCGTCCCTCGCTTGCCCTTCATTCTCGTTATCCCCTTATTATACAATTATTTTCACATTTCCGCATTTTGTCAGTTATTTATTACGCTTAAATCATATTTATTCAGTAAACCGTCGGTGAAAGCTTTATTGAACCGGAGATAACATCTGGAACGTACGCGAGTATTATTTCCAGCAATTGTTTAACGAATTTATATATTCTGGCGCGAGCATTTTTATGATTTTGTTTTATATAGGCGTTCCTTGGAATAGTAGTTTTGAGATTTATAGTGCCGACTGTGTGCGATGGCGATGGGTTTACGACGTGATAGCACGGATGTAATGCAACTGGAGCGCGTCCTTGCATTATTATTTATGAAAGCATTAATAGCTGAATAGAAACTACTTTTTAAAATGTTTTAGATAGCAATGGCATGAGATAGGTTATGAGTAATGGATTTCGAAGACAGTGCCCTATGTTAAGGGTTCCGTAGTTAACTACAAATATCCCCGACGGTTTTGCTTTGTCCGTTCGTCCACGGTTTTACGCTGAAACTAAGCTCCAGAAGGTATAAATTTGGCATTGTGAACACGCGGACAAAACAATAAAATTTTGAAAAGTTTTTATTTAAGAGTAGCTCTCATACACGTTACACGTACCTATGTAAATGTTAAAAATATTCTTTTTTATTTTTCTTTTACTTCGAATAGGATATCATTAGATAGGTATTTTGAATATCCTAAGGTTTTGTTTAAACCTTCTCTTATTCAGGAAACCGTTGGTGAAATATTTAGCAAAATCCACTAATTGCAAAATGTCCACACCTCTCCACTATTTTCGAAACTGTTGTATTTAGGCATACCTATGTAAACGATGCTAAATGATGAACTTGAAAATGATTACTGATAAATAGACTTCACAAATAAACTAGTAATATTCGCTCAACATAAACTTTAATTTGCAAGCAATAAAACGAATATTTTGAGTGAGTCCTTATTTTATCCTTAGATCAGGGCTTCTACGGAACCGTACATTGCGCGTGGCTCGATAAGCACTCGGCTGGATTTTGTAGTATATCTTATCCGTGCCCTTTTAAAGGTTTAATATCAAGTTCAACACCTTTTTGTACGAAATATGATTATTTGAATTTCTCATGAGCTAGAAAGTGATAAATAATTTGAGTTTTTACACACACATTTGCCGGGTTAATCAGATTGCCACAATAAATATTCGAAAAAATAAATTTTACAAGTGCATTTCCATACAACGTGCTTTTACTGAAATTTATTTTATTTTATATTTTATTTAATTTATTTATAGACTCACGCCTGTATCCCCGAAGGGGTAGGCAGAGGTGTAATATTACAGCCACATTTCGCCATGAATTTTTAGGTCCCACGTAATAGGGGGTGACCCTATTGCCGTACCGGGCACATTACCAGACTCCATGCTGCTACTGAGAATTTCCTAACGGAAAAACACAATAACACCTTGCCCGACCCGGGGATCGAACCCGAGACCTCCCAATCCCACGCGCACATTTATGCCGCGAGAACAACGAGGCAGTCTGAACTGAAATTTATCTAATATCATAATCGAATATGCGGGCTACGAGGAGCAAACTGGTGATTTCATTAATCTTAATCAGAAGTTTGAATAGAAATCGGACGATGGGGCGACTATGACATTTAAAGGATTATTAAAATTCAAGTCATAAGCATACAGCCTTTTGCAGTCAACTATAGAACTCGAGCTACTTACTATGCGCTAAAATCGTATTATGGTAACCAGACCAGTTGGTACAGGGTTTGAATTCGAGTTTATCCGAAAGATATTATTTTATTCGTGTATTTTCCTTAGTAATTTTTACGTCTGGTAGCGCCATCTACCTTCCTATCGATAACTAATTACATCGACGTCAATCGTTCCACGCTTACTCGTCCAATGCGAGCGATCCTTTTGTCTCCTTCGCTCCGCTCCCAAGGCACGCCTACAAAACAGTCTAGAAAGAACGACTCGGCTGACGGGTGTGTATAGCATACGCGTCCCGCAAAACCGCACCGCCATATTTTTTATCGCTCCCGGGATATAACGAGAACTAAACCACGCGCGAGTGTAGTGGAGTGATTCAACGCAGCTTCAGGATTCTCGAAGACACCGGGAGGCTGCCATTTGAGAAGAAGAAGACTGATGTGCAAGGTAGGTGTGCCCTCATCCTTCCACATCCTATAATTCCTGTTCTATCCCACACACTTTTCCTCCCTTTCGTTTCCTAGTCGATAAGAGCCCAAATCCTTACAGTCCACTTTTCCCAAATCGCCTAGGAATATTCGGTTCGCCGAAACATTCTTTGGTCCTTCGAGCCGGATTCATTTACGTTTTATACGTAACATCTCGTTATATCTCTATACCTGGGCAGTTATAGCACCTAGCTATACTCCTAGTCCATTTACATAACCGTCACATGGTTATTTCCACACGCATCAATAGGTAATATACTTTTATGTAGCTACCTACTTACCCAATTATTATTTCTGAAACTATCATAGTTATCTTGTAAATCTCATATTTCAAGCACCTTTAATTCAACCGCCTTAAAGTGTTGCCTACTTAGGTAAAATAATAGGTACTTTAGGTATTCTTATTTTTTTTCGGTCTCATTAGCTTATACTTACGTAAGCATGTCACAACAAAAGAAGCCACGCGTGTCGGAAGACAGAGAGCTGACAATCTTAGAAGCAAAACGCAATATTTTATTTGAGCGTATTCAAAACGTTTTCGAGCGCTCAAAGACCGCCGCCGCTTCTGATATTAATAAAAAGGGAGTCATTTCTCAGTTATTTTATGACAGTAGATAGTATTGGAACAGATTTTCATAAGATGTTACACGATTATAACGCAAGATTGCTTTCTACTAATCCTGATGAAAAACCGAATTATCAGGCGTACACCTCATTCGAAGATCTTTATTGTATTATTAAGCGAATACAATCACAATTAGAGGGTAAATATTCGGCACAGCCCATTTCAGCGACTCGCACGCCGAGATTACCGCCAATCGAGATTATGACGTTTGACCGAGATATACGAAATTGGCCGTTATTCTATGCGAGTTTTAAGTCCACAGTGCACGATAATGGTTCTCTGACAGATGCTGACAGGTTGTACTATTTAATAGGTAAACTGTCACCGAAGGCCCAGTCCATATTTGCAGGTGTCACACCCAGTGCTGAGAATTATCAGGTCATATTTCAGTCACTACTTGATAGATATCAAAACACTCGCGTCCTAGCGTCTACCTACTTTTATCAAGCTTTAAATCTTAAACTGTCCGGTGCCGCGTCTGTCACGAAGTTCCAGCTGTTTATAGATAACTTTGTTATCGCGGTTAATTTTCTTAGGAACTTAAAATTAGAAGATCTTTCTGACTTTATGTTGCTTCAACTCGCTTTAAAAAAGTTTGACACTGAAACAATTCGTGCTTTCGAAATGACAGAACGCAATAATAAAATACCTACACTCGATAGTTTTGTTTCTTTCAACAAAGATCAGTGTCGAATATTTCATAATACGCAGTCTAGTTCATCTAGCCCGTCTAATACTAACAACAGCAAACAAAGGTCGAATAAAGCGCGAAATAGTAATCATAACTCGGTCCCTAATCCGCAATCTTACGTAACATGCTCGGAATCTAATAATAATAATTCACAGAAGTGTCTGTGCAGTAATATAGTGCACGACCATTTCTATAAGTGTCCCACCTTTAATGGTTTAAATTCGACTGCTCGTTTCAAGTGCGTAAAAGATAACAAAGCATGCATTAATTGCTTAAGTATAAAGCTTAAAACGAGTGATTGTTCTAGTAAGACGAGATGTCGTTCATGTAATCAGCGACACCACTCATTGTTACACATCGATAAAGATAGTCCGTTGTCAAGCCAAGCCGCTAACCTTGACACACTTACGTCGCAAGTGCAGGCCACGATAACTGCGCCTCCCACGACTCAGAATGAAATATCGTTGTGTACGACATCCATCGCGTGGGCGGCGTGCACGCGCGGATGGCCCTCGCGCATCTATAATGATCATCGTGGGGCCAAGCCGAAGTGTATGGCGTCCAAGACGGTACTGTTAGCGACAGCGCAAGTTATCGTTTATGATATTAATGGATCGCCGCACGTGGTACGTTGTCTACTCGATAGCGCATCTCAGAGCAATTTCATAACTTTTGAATGTTTCAAACGCCTCGGATTGTGGAATAACTTTAAAAATACTAACTCAGTAGTCAAAGGGATCGGCGGTTCAGAAAAACATTGCAAGGGTTCCGTAGATGTTAAAATACATTCGCGTTTTTATTGGGATATTTATTTTAACATTTCTTCGCTTATCGCGGAGCGTATCACGGACGCATTGCCGAACGCTAATGTACGCTACGCTATGCTACGCTATGCTACGCTATGCTACGCTACGCTACGCTACGCTACGCTACGCTCCGCTACGCTACGCTACGCTACGCTACGCTACGCTACGCTACGCTACGCTATGCTACGCTATGCTACGCTACGCTACGCTATGCTACGCTATGCTACGCTATGCTACGCTATGCTACGCTATGCTACGCTATGCTACGCTATGCTACGCTATGCTACGCTATGCTACGCTATGCTACGCAATGCTACGCTATGCTACGCTATGCTACGCAATGCTACGCTATGCTACGCTATGCTACGCTATACAACGCCATGCTACGCTATGCTACGCTATGCTACGCTATGCTACGCTATGCTACGCTATGCTACGCTATGCTATGCTATGCTTTGCTATGCTAAGCTATGCTACGCTATGCTATGCTATGCTAAGCTACGCTACGCTACACTATACTATACTACACTTCCGCTTTGTATATGGATGACATTGCCTGTAGTGTCATACCCGCTCCGCTAGCAATTTCGCTTTGTGAAGAGCTCATTCAGCTTTTCAAGCGAGGCCAGTTTGATCTTGTCAAATGGACAAGTAACTCTAAGGAGGTTCTCGCACGCATACCAGAGTCTCATAAAGCTTCTCCAGACATTGAGTTTAAGAAGTCTGTACCGCATAAAGTTCTCGGTTTACGATGGGACAAATCCTGTGATAGTTTTCGGTTTGACGTCTCACCGCCAGATGATAAGTGCGCCAAACACACTATGCTGTCCACAGTGGCTCTACTACGGGACATAATGGGTTTTGTGGCTCCCACAATTTTGTACGCCAAGTAGGCATGGGCGTTTTCGGATTTTTCCGCAAACCGATACAAATTCGATTTCAGATACTGAAATCGATTTCAAAAACCGATTTTAGAAATCGATTTCTGTAGCGGATGTCGGAGCGACGAGCGTAGTAACTAGTTGCGTAGACAAACGCAAACAATCGAATTCTTATTGTATTGTCATGTCATGCGTCCATATTTCGCTTGGTTTGCGTGACATATTGAAAAAGAAAACCTACTAACTACCTAAAACTAATTGTTAAAAAACTCAGTCGCCAAACAAACTAAAACTACACAACACGAATTGTTTCTATTTATTTACACTTTACAATCCTAACCTGCTAACTACCTAAAACTAATTGTTAAAAAACTCAGTCGCCAAACAAACTAAAATTACACAACACGAATTGTTTCTATTTATTTACACTTAACAATCCTAACCTACTAACTACCTAAAACTAATTGTTAAAAAACTCAGTCGCCAAACAAACTAAAATTACGCAACACCAATTGTTTCTATTTATTTACACTTTACAATCCTAACAACGTAACAATAAAACTTTTTAAATCCTAATAGTATAACTTTCACGAAAACCAAATATAGGTACTTAATTTTATTATTATTACGCGCGCACCGAACTGCACGTGTCACCTAGGTCAAGTGAACAAATAAACATCGATCAAGTCAAAACTCTCCAAACATAAATCCCTAATAACTATTAAAACTATTTGCAATTTTCAAAACAAACATTAAATAGTTGCAATCTGAATTAGATCTTATCGCCTCGATGTTTAGTTTTATTTTTTCTATTCAATCTGCAATTCATAAAACCGCCAAAATCCATAACGCACTAGGTACTACGACTGGCTTGCTTGGCAACGATCGATATTCGCTTCATCTCTTTTGCTCTTTAAACGGATCACTAAGTAAGAAAGAAAAGGATATGAAATTCGCTCTCTCTCATTCTAACTAAGTAGTCGTTGGGTAGAGTGAAAGAGAACGAATGAATATGAAAACTATCGAAACGTAAGCTTTAGATTTACTTTGTAGTTTGGTTGCGCTTGCACAGTTTCCGTTTGGTTTGGATTAGATTGTTTGCGTTTTCGTGGTATTGTTTTACGTTTTCTAAAATCGGTTTTCTCATGTTGGAATATCGATACGATACGATTTCTGACTGCAATCGGATTTCAGTTTCGTTTTGATATATCGGTCTCATGCCTAACGCCAAGCTTTTGATCAAGGAACTTTGGCTATCAGAGTGTGAGTGGGATGAAACACCCCCTGACCATATTGTCGCCGCTTGGGGCCAGTTTTGTATTGAGATTACCTCGCTCAATCAAATTACTATTCCGCGTCATCTTGGGTTGGTAGATGGATGTACCATCAACTTAATAGGTTTCGCTGACGCCAGCGAGCGTGCCTACGGTAGAGTCGTATATCTGCAAGTTCGCATTGGTTCTAACTGCTCGGTGCAGTTAGTTTGTGCCAAGCTAAAACTTGGCTATGTATTTTTACATGCTTAACAACGCGCGCTACGCATATTGAAGTTGCGACAGATTTAAGTACGGTGTCATTCCTTGCAGCCCTTAAACGATTTCTCTCACGGCGCGGCCCTATACAGTGTTTGTATACGGATAACGGCTCTTGTTTCGTGGGCGCAAGCTCTTATTAACGCGACCTCTATAAGTTTCTCAGGGAAGGATATCGTACTCGTCTTCAGGAAGAACTTTCCATAAATCATATTGACTGGAAGTTTATTCCGCCAGCATCACCACATTTCGGTGGATGTTGGGAAAGCATGATCAAAGTAATTAAAATGCATCTCTTCAAAGTTATAGGTCAACAGATCCTCTCTTACGAAGAGTTTTTAACTGTCCTTGCACAAGTCGAGGCGCTGATCAACTCGCGCCCGCTCACGGCATTGAGTAGTGACCCTGCAGAACCATCCGCGTTAAGCCCTGCACATTTTCTGAACACGGTGCCATTATCGTCATTTCCGGCTCCTGAAGCAGACTCTTCAAGCTTGCTCCAGAAACATACTCTGCTGTATAAACTCGTGCAGTCGTTCTGGCGGCGCTGGCGTGCGGAATATCTCCACCAGCTTCAGGCTAGATCCAAGTGGAATAGTCCTGTATCCCCTATACAGGAGGGTGCGTTGGTCGTCATAATACATGATAATGCTCCGCTGCTTTCATGGCCGTTAGCCATCGTAGAGAAACTGCATACTTCCAAGGACGGTACAACTCGCGTTGTTACCGTGAAAACCGCGAAGGGGAGCTTCGTGCGCCCTGTTATACGTCTCTGTCCGCTTCCAACTCAGTGAGATCTAGCCTGAAGTTGGATATACCTCTTAGTTTAGTATTTAGTTTGTAGTTTTCGCTATAATTGCGTTTGTAATTTTCGCTAAAGTTAATTTAGATTAATTTTGTTATCATATCGCTGTCTTAGACTATTGATGGGTTATGCGGTAGTACACCCAACATAGCTAAGTTCAATTCTATTTTTTTTTAAAGGCAACCCTTTAGGGCCGGGGGGATATGGTAGCGCCATCTACCTTCCTATCGATAACTAATTACATCGACGTCAATCGTTCCACGCTTGCTTGTCCAATGCGAGCGATACTTTTGTCTCCTACGCTCCGCTCCCAAGGCACGCCTACAAAACAGTCTAGAAAGAACAACTCGGCTGACGGGTGTGTATAGCATACGCGTCCCGTAAAACCGCACCGCCATATTTTTACCGCTCCCGGGATATAACGAGAACTAAACCACACGTGAGTGTAGTGGAGTGATTCAAAGCAGCTTCAAGATTCTCGAAGACACCGGGAGGCTGACATTTGAGAAGAAGAAGACTGATGTGCAAGGTAGGTGTGCCCTCATCCTTCCGCATCCTATAATTCCTCCTATCCCACACACTTTTCCTCCCTTTCGTTTCCTAGTCGACAAGAACCCAAATCCTTACAGTCCACTTTTCCCAAATTGCCTAGGAATATTCGGTTCGCCGAAACAACGTCACTCACGGAATTATGGGGAAGTGGCACTTTGTATTCTTAATTCATTCGGAGAATTTAATTTAATATTAGCAAGTAAAATATAATAAACATTTTTTGAATGCTATTATGAAACTATGCACAAGATCCAAGTACGCATCAGGTCATAATTGCGGTTGTGTAGCTATTACACAACATGTCATGAAACATAACGTTTTGAGCAATCTCTCATATCCCAAATAGGGATTGGAACAAACATTCAGTATCAATGTTTCGTGTATGTCAGACAGTACTGCAAAGATACTGACAATGTCATTACGGGGTGAAACGGGCTTTGAATACTGCCGTCATACATAAATTCATCATGCTCGGAGACATTTGCTTTATGTTTTAATGGTTTTTTTTTTGCATTATCACCATGATATTTATTTTGTTAAATTTTCAAAATTAGGTACATTGCAGATGATTAATTATAACTATATACATTACTATCTTAAATAATCATACTGTCTAAGAATATATGTGTACATAAAACAAAAAATAAAGAATAAAAATTGATACATATGTACAGGTGTGTTTAGGCGTCGTAGAATGCCTCCGCATCAATATCATCGGGTAACGTGCCCAGAAGGCTGGCAGCATTGCCACGCTGGATGGCAATGCTGATTCTCTGAGCAAAGAATAAACCAGCCTTCTGGTCACGTGAGACGTCGACTAACCGTTTAGATATTTCTCGGTATAAAGAACGAGCGCTCGGACCCCATGAGCCTAGCGTTTCTACCCCAAATGGCTCAAATACGTAATTAGCTACTAGATTACTGTATTTGCGCCGTTTGAGGGTTTCCGCAGATGCAGCAGCAGCGCCAGCATGACCTCCCGAGCTTGGACCATGGGATGGCGCGAGGGTGTCTACGCAGGTTGCGTCCCACACCAAAGGCCTACCCATTTTCCATGGCAGCAGTGACATACCGTCAGGTCTCTTCCCGTCGTCGCGTACCAAACCGTTTGGTTCAAGTACAGCTGGTACACCAGACGCAACAAGAGCACGACGGATTATGTCATTTAGGTGAGTATGACGAGGAATCCTACCAGCGCTTCTGCTGCAGGATAGCCCATGGTGTCCGAAGCTATCGACGTCTTCTCCACAATGACATCGATGCGGAGAAACACACGGAGCACCTAAACGGAGACAAGTGGCGATACGGAACGTCTCATCGTTCAACATGGTTCCTGTGTTGGACGATGGTAGTGCCTGAAGCCATAGACCGGATTCCCATTCCCCTACAGCCAGCAAACGAGCACGCTCTGTAACATTAAAAGATGTATCCAAAAGAGTTTTCCTCACAATGTTACAAAGCGGCGCGTCCCACTGTCTTTGGGAGAATAGGTTGGTGGGCAAATCAGTGTTTGGACAAGCCATTTTCCAGGCGTTTATAGCTTCGGTTTTGCACAGCACTTCTGAGTTAACTAGTGTAGGTGATAATATTTTCCTAGTTAACTCTTCCGTGCTATGAACCGAAGACAGGAACGCCGGTAAACTGACACTGGAAATTTTGCGAACGCCGAGCCCACCCAAACGTATGGGTAAAGATGCTTGTAGCCAGGCTCGGTCATCCAAGTCCACGTTTAATATTTTTTTTAAAGTAACTTGTATAATTTGGTCAATTTGTCCTAATAGTGTTATTTTTTTCCAAAGTTGCGATGATATTAAGGCATGAGTAAATTTTGGGACGAAAAGGCAATATCAAATAATAGTATAAGCCGAATGTATATTAATTTTGAATAGACGATCTGAAATTTCACAAAAAAATTGTATTTTTTCTTCCAAGAAAGAATCAAAAGCTTCTTCAAATACGGGCGAACCTAGGAGGCGAAATGAACTCTTTTCAATAATTTTGATGTTTGGTGCCAAATGATTAAATTTAGATACTATCGAAAGTTTTTTTGTAGAGTCTGTTGTATTTATAAACAACTCACACTTACTAGGATTTAGTTCCAAGCCAATAGATGCGAATTTATTTTTAATAAAAGCTAAATCTTGTAATACAATGCTTAGATCTCCTAGGGTTCCGTCGTCTAAATACCATACATTAAATTTAGAATTTATTTGCCGAATAATGGGTTGTATAGCTAAGCTAAAAATGACTGGTCCAAGAGGGTCACCTTGTTGGCATCCAACTGCAGATTTAATGATTTAAATTTTTAGCAGGACTATGACACGTAACTTGAACTTGGCCGTCATTCACTGGTCAAATTATGTTTGGAAACACTTGCTTTGGTTTCGAGAGAATCTGACACAGAAAACCGCTGGATGACTGTATAGTATGTGCAAAAGAATGTCAGACTTCTATAGATAGTTTCCACTTTTATCAAAATCTGATTCATGGGGTGTCGAAATTAATATTTGATATAAATTTCTACACCCTTTAATGTAAATACTACTGTACTACCCATTGTTTGTTTTTCTGTAGAATTTGATCACGATTTCTGCGATTTCTTCCACGATGTTAAAATTGAAACTCATTTGCGTAGATCTTAAGTCTCTATTTATTTGCAAAACAACAAGGGGAAACTGCTCATTAATATTACATTTTTAAAGTATAAAGTATGTAATTGATAAAGAAATTTTGTGTTTCATTAAGAGCAAAAAGTCAAGCTTTTATTTTCCAAACAAACATATGCCATTTGTTTTTCATTTAACATTCAACCGACGAACTTACAGTCAGCTAAAGTGCCTTTTTTTAAATAAGTACCGTAAATATAGGAATTTAAACTTTCGTGGTCACTTAAACTTGTTTTAAATTGTCTTTCGGGATATATACCACGTACCTTTGTTTGGAGTAACCGATATTTTGGCACTGTTGCAAGCACCATGTTCACGGATGTACTGAGGGTATTGCGGGTGGATGAATGTTACGAGCAAGTATAACGGTCTACCCGCTTTCTTACTCGTTTTTGCATACAACAACACTGCCACTGTTTTCACTATCGCACTGTACCCGATCACGACATACTACACTCACTACGTCTAATGTCAATACATTCGGGAGGTTCCTTTTTAGTTGACCAAGCTGTTAATCATAGTTAAGCTATTTATTTAAGACCTAGTTTATGACATTTAATGAATATAATAATAGAATAATACGTACGTTCAAAATATAAGCCTAACACATTACTCCAAAAATCCCGTGGTACACGTGCCGTTGGTTTAAAACTCATACGCTCATACATGGACTGTATGACAGTTTCTTGGTATCTTCGCTATCGCTACTTTAAAAGGAGTAAATATCTCCATCCACAGATCAGTAACGTACATACATTTATACATAAATATTAATGATGTGTATGACATCCATGGGGATAAGAGGGTGACGTAAGAACTAGTCATCCAAGTCAACCTCTCCTGCCCGTGGTGTCCCTGCTGATCAACGAACGAGGCTCTGACGAAAACTCGCCAAGACGCACTGGCCATCGTGGCGTTTTAAGGCTAAACCCTCTTTGAAATGAACATTGCCAAACAAATACGGCCCTCAGTCCCCAGCAGCTCCACTATTCCAAGTTCTGGCAGCGGCTACGGTTCCAGTGGGGTAGAGGGTGCAAAGAATCCCTGGAAGACGCCCAGCTGTCATCACAAACGACCCTGACCCTGGCGTGTTATAATGCCAGGACGTTGCGAACGGACGACTGATTATTTGAACTGCAAACTGAACTGGAAAAATTTAATGGGATGTTGTGGGTTTGACAGAAGTGAGAAGAAGGGCGGAAAGTCTGATCAGACTGCCTACTGGTGACTTATTCGTCTACAGGGGCCACGAAGACACTTCTTATGGCGGGGTAGGATTTCTAATTGGAAAAAGCGTTGCTCCAACAGTGACAAACATCAAAAGTGCATCAACTCGCGTATGTTTTATGATAGTAAAGCTCAATCAGAAATATTCCATAAAGATCATACAGGTATACGCTCCAACATCTGATCATTCGGAGGAAGAAGTGGAAGCATTCTATGATGATATCCAAAATGCCCTACAAGATTCGCCGTGTCACTATTCCACCATAATCGGCGATTTCATTGCCAGAATTGGCCAATTACTAAACAATGAGATATCGGTAGGTAAGTTTAGTGCCGGCCTGCGCAACAAAAGAGGAGAAACCCTAGTCAACTTCTTGGAGCTCAATAAACTCTACGCCATGAATACATTCTTCAAGAAAAGAGAGTCGAAGAAATGGAAATGGTTAAGTCCAGATGGAAACACCAAAAGCGAAATAGACTACATAATCAGTACCCACAAATATGTGGTTACTGATATCTCTGTTCTGTCACAGTTTAAGGCGGCGAGCGATCACAGACTAGTGAGATCATCACTGAAATTTGACTTAAAAAGTGAACGGACTAAACTGATAACATCTACGAGGCGGTATGAAAGTCAAGAACTTGCACATCTACCAGATACTTTTCAGATAGAACTAGAAAACAAGTTTAAAGGACTTACAGATGCAAATCTTGATGTTGACCACATAAATAATATTCTGTGTAGAACTCTAATGGACACAGCAAAAAACCACTTAAAGGCCACCAAAACGCAAAAGAGAAAATTAACACCAAAAACACTAAATTTAATGGAAAGAAGAAGGAACGTGGCTTTACATACAGCGTCAGACAAAAAGACATCGACAGGATTAACAAACAGATCAGTAAATTTATACGTAGGGATTTAAGACAACATAACACTGGAACGATAATTCAAACGATAAATTCAATTCAATTCAATTCAAAATGATTTATTCATATAGGTTACAAAAGCAACGCTTATGAACGTCAATTCTTTTTTTTTACAACCAGCTTCGGGATGGTAGGGCTATGAGAAGAGTCTGGAAGAAACTCATGCCACTCTTTTAAAAACAGAATCTTAATTTTATAATATGTGGTACTATGATTGCTGACACGGCCAAAACACTTGTCTTCATTGATTGGAAATAAATGAAAGAAAAAAATAAAATAAAGCAAAACAAACAAGCAAATACTACAATAGTAAAACATTATAGCTCAGTAGTATAGATGTATCAGCAACCAATAGGTTAAAGAATTTTGTGAAGGTGACAAGTAAACAATGATATGATCAGGATAATTAATGTTAAACTACATTCAACAAATCATAAAAATATCCAAATCCTGCAAAATCATGTGTTCACGAAGCACCTCCACTTAACATGTCACTTATCAAGACGAGAATTTAACAAATTTATATAACAATCATGTTAAATGGTCAGAAATGAAAATAATCGTGAGTTAAAAAAGCCTAAATCTATCCCCATGGTGTCTCATCATTTAAAAATTCTTTAATAGTGTAGTAAGCCCTCTGTAAAAGAAAGTTCCTAATTGTCCGTTTGTATTTGTGCATGGGTAAATTCATTACTTCAGTAGGCAATTTGTTGAAAAGTCGTATACTTATCCCCGCAAATGAGTTATGAACTTTATGTAAACTGTAGTTAGTTCCCACTAGTTTATGCTTATTCCTTGTGTTCACTTTGTGCAAATCACTATTTTTGCGGTATAGAATTAAGTTTTTCTTAATGTACATTAAGTTAGCATATATATATTGCGATGCAACTGTTAATATATCTTCTTTCTTCAATTTATTACGTAAAGTATCTCTAGCACCTAACTTATAAATTGCACGTATAGCCCTCTTTTGAAAACAACCTCTTTTGACAAAAATAGTCTGTATATCAGCAGCCGTACCCCATAACATAATACTATAAGACATAACGCTGTGAAAATAACTAAAGTAAACTAATCTAGCTGTATCTATATCTGTGAATTCCCTTACTTTTTTAACTGCAAACGCTGCAGAACTAAGTTTGACTCCGAGACAGGCTATAAAAGAGTATAGAGGACCAAAGGTATTTAGAAGAAGGACCCGTACAGGCTGTGAACAGATCACCAAACTATGGGACGATGAAGATAACATAGTGACAGATCGAGCACAAATTTTATCTATTCTCGAGAAATTCTTTAAGGATCTATATACATCTAGATGTCCAGAACCCCTCTCCCAAGATCAGGATGCCAGAGCACCACCTACGGAATACCAAATACAGAAACCTTGCCACTCATTTTGTTGTCTGGAGTAGTTAAAGCCCTATCTAGTATGAAGGCAGATAAAACACCTGGTGAAGACGGAATCACGGTCGAACTACTCAAAAAAGGAGGGGAATCAGTTCAAAAGTTACTGGTAAAACTTTTTAATAAGGTTATGTATGATACCCGTACTCCAGAACTTTGGAAAAATGCCATAGTCACCATCATACACAAAAAAGGCGACACTTCCAAATTAAACAACTACCGTCCTATTAGCTTACTATCGCAAATTTACAAGCTTTTCTCTAAGATCCTTACAAATCGGCTTACGCGTTAGCTTGATAAAGCCTAACCCGTAAAACAGGCGGGTTTTCGGAGCGGATACTCAACCATCGACCACATACACTCGGTGAAGCAGCTAATGGAGAAGTGCCACGAATTTAATCAACCCTTATGCATGGCCTTCGGAGACAATGAAAAGGCGTTTGATAGCGTTGAGCACTGGGCCGTATTCCATGCCCTTCATCGTTGTCACATCGATTCTCGTTACGTGGATCTGCTCCGGGAACTTTACACCTCAGCCACACTGCAGGTCCCTGTACATGATTTTACCAAACCTGTTCCGCTAAAGCGAGGTGTGAGGCAGGGAGATACCATCTCACCGAAGCTTTTCACTGCTGTCCTGGAAGACACTATGAAAAGCTTAGAATGGGACCACTGCGGGATTAACTTCAATGGTGCATTCCTGTTCCACTTAAGGTTTGCAGATGATCTGATAGTATTTGAGGATAATCTCAAAAACTTCCAGACTATGCTCCAAGATCTTTACGATGTCTCGTTAAAAGTAGGTCTTAAAATGAATATGACCAACACGAAGGTTATGGCAAATGGTCTATGCTGCAAAAACTCACCAGTTTTTATTGACGGTGAAAAATTAGAGCTAGTTAGCCGATATATTTACCTTGGCCATAATGTTTCCTTCGATAAAAATCATCAGAAAACTGAAATATCAAGGAGGATTCAGCTCGGATGGGCCGCATTTTTAAAACTAGATGACATCCTAAAGTCGGTAAAAGTTCCTCAATGTTTGAAGACCCGCCTCTATAACCAGTATGTTTTGCCCACAATGACATACGGTGCCAAGACATGGACACTCACACAAGAGGCGATATACCGAGTGAGAGTCGCACAAAGAGCCATGGAGCGCTCTATGCTTGGTATCCGTCAGATTGACCGAGTTCCCAACATTGAAATTCAGAAACGCACAAAGATGCGCGACGTGGGAACTCAAATAATAGTCAAAATGGAATTGGGCAGGACATCTGGCTAGACGGGGCGATAACAGGTGGAGTAAGGTCGTAACAGAATAGCAGCCACGGATGGGGAAAAGAAGTGTCGGCCGTCCCTTAGCAAGATGGGCCGACGATACCGTTGCAATCGCGGGCCGAACTTGGACTAGATTAGCACAAGATCGAGGGAAATGGCAAAAACAAAGAGAGGCCTATGTTCAGCAGTGGAAACAGTCGGGCTGTGAATGATGATAAACCTAGTGGATAAACACTCATCGAACATTCTACTATTATTAGTACACTTTAGTTTCCAACTGAATTGCTTCTACTTTGCCTCGGTTATATTTCTTCAGACGACTATGTAAGTACGTTTGACGTGCTGACAGGACCTGTTAAGTTGGCTCTTGAAAAGCTTATTAATTATTAATATCTAGTTCTATTACTGCCTGTTCTAAACAAACCTGTTGTAAACATAATAACATTTCAGCGCGCATGGATTTGGCTTTTGGTGAAAGTAAATTCTTACCTAATTGATAATTTAAAAAATAATAAAAATATTGGTCAAATCGTTACACATTATATTGGCTGGGCAGATAGCTAGAAGAATCCATGGCCGTTGGAGTCCATTGTTGCATCGATTTGTGTGTCTCTTATGACTGTTGGTTTAAGCTGGACAGTCTTCAACTCTGGATGTTACCTTACACAAACAAAAGTACCGTGACACTGTTGGTTTTTTACATCTTTTACTGGAGTATAATCTAAAAACCAACAGTGTTTTGTATAATTTTATACGTATAGTTAAACATTTATCTACTTAGTACCGCTTAGACTATAGGAACCTGTAAATCCATACGAATTCTGATTTACACACGAAGGCACTGATACCTATACATAGTACACCCACAAATAAAGTAAGTAATAAGCATTTTAAAGTCATATTTACGTAATAGCGGCACGCGTGATGTGTATTACTCTGTAAAAGAAGTAATGTGATCGTCGTCCTTATACGCAACAGTTACTGCGAAAAAATCTAGGTTACTTAGTTTGGGCACGACACCGCACTAACCGAGTTACTTGCTCGGATATTTAGAGTATCACTCGTTTAGTATGAGTGTTTAAATATAAAAATATAAGATGGAATGTGGCATTTACTGTGCACTTTTGACGTTGGCTACATGTACGGAGTAGTGACTGAAGCCGTCACCTATCCATTTGACACTGTGCTGAGTATTGTGAGTTCGATTCCTCTACGAGACAAAACTTTGTGTGATCTACAGTTAATAGTTGTTACGAATCTAGGAGTTTCTTGTGCCTCTTTATTGCATGATTGTAAAGCCCTTCACGAAAACGAACTTAACCGCTTGACCGCTAGCGCCAATTCGCCGAATTCGCTCGACCGCTCACGTTCTAAACAAAATGTCGCGCCGCCGCTCGCCAGATGGGCGCGCTAACATAAACATTTATTGTTGATAAGTCGGTAATATGAGTAAGTTAAAGTGATGTTTTTCTTCAACCTTATGAATGAATTGTTCAAGTCGTATGAATTCTTTGTGGATATTTAGTTTCTAATTTATTATACTTCACAGCGAACATTGACTATCGTTGAAAAAAACACTTTGTGTATTTTAAACAGGATTATTTTAAAAAGTAAATCGATGACATACATATTTTATGAGTTTTCGCTGTAGAGGGATTCTATCTACACCGAATTAAATAAAAAAAACATTTATCATAGTATCAAAATATTTAATTACACGCATACGATTAGCACGTAATCATGGAGGGCGCGAAACAAAGAGTGGCATTTGAAATTATTTTTTCGTTCCGGGTTAACGATTTTAAGACTCGCTTCGTATTTTTAGAATGAAGATATCCAATGATTTGAATAGATTAAAGAAAAAGGATTTAAAACATTACGTAATAGAAAGAAACAGTAAATTCAGACCGAGTATAGCGCCGTAACCCAAAAGGGAAAATAGTCACTTGTGCGCGGTCTACGGAATTTCGAAAAAGGGAGAATAGTCGCTTGTGCGCGGTCAACCGGTTAAATATACATACTTACTTATACTCACGCCTTTTTCCCGTCGGGGTAGGCCTCTGCCTAAAAAGGCGTTCGAAGGGAGAAAGTGGCGTTCCGTTGTCTCTACAACGGAACGCCACTTGCATCTATCCTTACAAACATCACGCGCTTCGTCTACATTCATTACTCTGTTCATACATGCTCGCCGGTTCCGGGTGCTTTGGACCTTGCCATTTTTTAAGATGTCCCTAATCTGATCGACGAATGTCCGACGAGGTCTGCCGCGTCCAACTTGCCCACACACGTTAGCCTCATAAATAATCATTAAATATACAATAAGTGTCTGATAGGTATAGATCTGGCTGTTTGCACGTTGAATGAGACTAGCGTAACTTGAAATGGAAACATGTTTAAAATGTGGCACGATACTTTAAAAGGTGACATAATATATGAGTTAATTGCCATACAAAGCAAAAGTGGTGAAATTTGAAAACACTTTTTAATATTCTTAAAGTTTCTTTGTAAGCTGAATACCCTTCGGCGTCCTGCTCTCCTGTATAAAATCTTATTTAAATTAGTTTAGTAAAGAAATTGATCTTTTAAAAACAAATATTATTATCACCAATTCACATAATTGGTAAACATATAATATGATACCTAAAAGTACAAATGGAAAGCCATGCACCATTAATGATTTCAACTGTGTGTTAAGTATAATATACTGCTAATACTGCAATATATTTCTATCCACAAGGACCTCGTACAATAATATAATACTGTATTCATCGGGTTTTTATTCGTCCCCGGTTCAAACATTAAGTTCTTTCTCAAAGAACCACATGTGCGAGGATTATTTCTATTCAATCGTCGTTTGGTAGCGGCTCACTGCGGGTCAACCTAAGGCTACGTCATATAGAAATAAGCGAGGCAGCTAAGTAGGAAGTGAGAACAACATTGATTTATGCTCTTCGCACAAGCCTAAGTAGATCTCTAATATTAATGTTACATAAGTTTTTCACAAATACGTACACATGGCAGTGAATCGCAAGACGCGAGTTGTCTTTTCGGTCAGTACCCACGAACTTAATCTGTATATATAACACACAGCTGGCATTACTGGGCGCGAGAAGCTGAAAATTGGCATGTATGTTTCTTGGGTGACGTTGGGGTGCACTCATAAGGGATTTCCCGAAATTCTCACGGGAACTGGCATACTGAAATCAAGTTGTGGTCGTCTAGTGATCTTTAATTGCAATGCAGTCTTGAAAATCACGACCACTTTTATAGTGACGATCTCGAAAGACAGATAGCGCGCGGCAAGCTTAGGTAACGCATTAATAAAAAGTCGATGACGTATCTCTGTGTACGAACCTCTATGAATTTTGCACTGCGATAGTTGCTTAGAGAATAAATCGTCAGGAATTGAAGATTTAAGTATCCGTGTGCACGAAGGGTTTAAGACTGTCATAGTTTCGATTAGCTCAAGTTATACCTTTGGGCGGTACGGTTTAGATGGTTTCGCACATCTTTTATGAATCCGCAGCCTATATCACCGTGCCTGCAGGTATGTTAGCAGCTGAAGGATCATGACCGATGTAGACCGAATACGTAGGTAATAAAACCAGTAATAAGTCGTTTTAGGATCAGTTATGATTGCAATGTTGACATAAACTACGGCTCGAATACAAAATGTGTATTGCCGTAGAAAGTGTTAAAGTGCGTTTATATAAATACAAACATTCGAACAACAGGCACAATGAACACCGAGACTCGAAACAACAGTTTATGAGTCACACAGTGTTGTCTCGTGTAGAAATCGAATCCACAACACTCAGCGTAGTGACACGCGGCGTGGCTGCCGCTTAAGCCTCTAAGCCAACCGTGCAGTCAAATGCACTGTCATCATTGTCCGCCGAAAAACAATTACGTATATCTACCGCAAGAAGTATTAACAGTCTACCCTCACTTTCTTATAGAAAGTGTCTGAAGGATGTGAGGTAGATCAGTGAGTGTTCCGGCGGGAGTAACTGGCGGCGATCACGTGCGCGATCGGAGCTGGAATGTTCAAGCGATCGGCTGAATGAACGTGACTCAACCGGCTGTGAAACGACTCCAACAGCACTTGTGACTAATGGTGAGCTCGTTGCATTGTTATTATTAAAGCGAAGGAAGGTGACTGTTTACTCAGTGTTTTGATTCTGCTGTTTGCAGTGTTGATTTAGTGGGTTGATAATTAATTATGCTTTGTTAGAAATTATTTCAGAACTAACAATTAAACAATTTGTAGGTATGCCATGCGAGTTAAGCATTAAAGAAACAGCATACAATATCATATCTGAACCAAAACTGAAATATTCGTTTTTTTACTAAAATATCTACCTCCGCTAAAGATTTAAGTACGCCATTGGGTACAAAACATGTTTGATAGAAAAATATTTTTGTCCTGATCTTTTGACTTATGATGATGAATAAAACTGATAAGTATGAAAAATTTGGTATATTACCGGTATACATAGCTCACTCCCTTTATTTTTTTTGTTTTGCTTTGCAAATATTTCAAGCTAAAGGATCGAATATTTCTTAAGCCACAGCAATTTCTTCGGTATCATTCAGTTACCGACAAACATATACCACCAAAATCCACAGTAATTACAATATTATAAATGAACAATTAGCTTCAAGACACTCGAATGATTTTGTAACTTGTAGCTGACCCGTTTGTTTAGTCTAGTGTTTGCTATTGTACAGTAGAATAATTTAAAATAAAGTCAACGTCTTGGCAACAATTGATCATTCAATCGAGTCATGAACAAATACACAAATTGAACTAGACAAAGTGGACGGAGTGCTAACTCCAGTTGGTTTAGTTGGCTTGAGTAACGTTGAACTCGGCCGGTGCTCATTTGGCTCCAAGTGTAGAAACATTCGAGCAATCGAAGTGAAACGTAAACTTGTTCGCTCGCTCAGGGCTCGTTAATTGGCACCGGGATGTTTCAATGTTGTATTAAACGACCGACGACGCGCCTCACGCTTACCTACACTCGATAGAAATTCACAGTTGTTCCGAAACCAACTACCTCCCATGAATTGAATTAAACCATATACGGAAATCCATTCAATTTCTGCCAATTCCAGTCACATCATCAAATGTTTATTGTTAAGTCGATTCTGAGAAGGCGATCACAATCATGTTCATATTGGTCTCACCGGCCTTTTGTCGTAGCAGAACTATCAAAAGTATTTCATAGTACATATTAATGTTTTCTATAATGTTTAGCACGCGATTTAGTAGTTTCTTCTTATTACAGTCTAGCACTAGTTTAAATGAGTCCACCTAATGGCGTCGCTTATACAAATGAACATTTCAACAATAACCGTTAACGCAGTTCACTCTCGACGGCGCTCAGCGCAGTTAATGCCGCTGCAAGTACTCGATAAAGGAACTGTAGGAACGTGACGATTTGCGCGCTTCAAGTACCTACTATAGATTATCATTAAAGTCAGGAGGTAGGATGTATTATTGCGAATGTTGGTGATACAGCACTACAGTGTACAGGAAAGCGGCGTATTTATTGTACTTTGTGTTATATCCTGGTATTCTCTTCGTTGCTCGTAAAACGGTTGAATACAATTTGTAGTTCCTTTTAGAGAATGCACATGGTTACAATCAAATTTACGAGTACTCAATGAAAGGTTGTGTATCTGTTGCGTAAGACTTTTTACTTTGTGACAATGGCGTTTAAAAAATTGACACTTTTTTTTATACATCTTTATATATTATTATATGTATATTTCTTGTGTGCGTGTGTATGTCACTGAACTCCTCCTAAACGACTGGACCGATTTTGATGAAATTTTTTGTGTGTGTTAAAGTGGACTTGGGAATGGTTTAGATTCACAATTTAGCCCACTGTAAAAGGTTTTTTTTAATAATTTTTAATTTGTAAGTAGTTCTTGATTTTGAATGGAATGTTTCACATTGGAACCGACCGACAGCGCTACCCTCGCAGTGTCAAATCTATATTAATAATTTCGTCAAGGGGTACGGTAAACTCGATCGAAACCTTACCTGAATAATAAAACAGGAAAAAATAAAGATTTCGAATCAACAAAATATATCCGCAAAATTCGGATTGTCGAGTATTTTGTTAAATTCTAATGGTTCTGACAGACAAATCGCAGTCGCCATATTGCCCACTCTAGCGAAACGTCACTGATACCGGATAACATTTTGTGTACTACTAAGTCTTAGTACTAAGTAGTTTGTATGTGTAAATACTTTTTGCAGTTATGTATATTACTTAAACAGTTAAAACTCAGATGAATTAAAAAGAACTTCTTTTAGTTCATCTGAGAGTAACGACAGTAAGAAGTATCCGCCCAATAAAGTAGATTTGTGTTACATATATACTATAACTAGAGAACCCCGAGTTTACGCGAGAGAAGCCGCGGGAAAAAGCTAGTATAGATAATAATTATAACGAATACAGTGAACACAAAATATTACCATTTTATAATTTTATAATAAACGTTTTCCACTAGACGAAGTCTGCATAATACAAATGACGGTTATATAACCCCATATCCTTCACTTGCGTTATCAGTTTGACCGATGAAGTAGATAGCAGCGGCAGGGACCAGGGTGACAGCGGTGATAAGGAGATAACGCAACAGGCACAGATAATGAATTCACGCGACCCGACTGGACCCTTGTCTGCGGAGCGGACCGCGGTACATATGTCCTAATGTCCTTTGCATAGTTATTGAGTACGTCTGAATCAGTCAACGCATTGACAATCATCTACATGATAATGTAGATGATTGTTGAAACATACGTCGTACATACGTATATAGTTGTCCTCGAATTCAAAATTGTGTGGCACTAAAATATAATGGAGGTATTTAAACAAAGTGCATAGAAAACCTAGACTTAGAACATTAATAGAACTACGCATAACATTTCGGCAGCAAATCTTTTACTTTTCATATAAAGAATTGCGCCTTTTGCTGTCTATTAGAATGATAATAACAGGAATGGCGTAGTTGTGGAAACATTTGTTTTCGTGTGTACTGCATCATGTGTTAACCGTCATGTCAAGTATTGTGCCGTGTGGGCTCCATACCCAAGAACCATGATTTTTTTATCACAAATTATTGATTCGGGTCTAGTTATATAAACTTTTTTTCATACGTTCACTTTAATTCAAGAGTTTGTTACATATATTTTATAACTCCAACAGAATTGCAGTTAACATAAATAGCAATAAAAACGCAAGCGCCGTCGTCCACAACCACCCGTTGTTGTGCACTATGAACATAAAGTAATGCGTGCCTTAATGATTATACACTTCCTGAGCTCACTCTATCTGTGAGGTAAGCAAGTTATTTAACAAGTACATATCTTGGTCGCACGGCACAAGTTTGTAACAAACTTAATGCACAAATATTATGACGGCATAAAAAAATATTTCAAGAATTTTACAATGTAGAACCGATTATAAAGGCGTCAGCTGCAGAACCGGGTGCTTTGGACCTTGCCATTTTTTAAGATGTCCCTAATCTGATCGACGAATGTCCGACGAGGTCTGCCGCGTCCAACTTGCCCACACACGTTAGCCTCATAAATAATCATTAAATATACAATAAGTGTCTGATAGGTATAGATCTGGCTGTTTGCACGTTGAATGAGACTAGCGTAACTTGAAATGGAAACATGTTTAAAATGTGGCACGATACTTTAAAAGGTGACATAATATATGAGTTAATTGCCATACAAAGCAAAAGTGGTGAAATTTGAAAACACTTTTTAATATTCTTAAAGTTTCTTTGTAAGCTGAATACCCTTCGGCGTCCTGCTCTCCTGTATAAAATCTTATTTAAATTAGTTTAGTAAAGAAATTGATCTTTTAAAAACAAATATTATTATCACCAATTCACATAATTGGTAAACATATAATATGATACCTAAAAGTACAAATGGAAAGCCATGCACCATTAATGATTTCAACTGTGTGTTAAGTATAATATACTGCTAATACTGCAATATATTTCTATCCACAAGGACCTCGTACAATAATATAATACTGTATTCATCGGGTTTTTATTCGTCCCCGGTTCAAACATTAAGTTCTTTCTCAAAGAACCACATGTGCGAGGATTATTTCTATTCAATCGTCGTTTGGTAGCGGCTCACTGCGGGTCAACCTAAGGCTACGTCATATAGAAATAAGCGAGGCAGCTAAGTAGGAAGTGAGAACAACATTGATTTATGCTCTTCGCACAAGCCTAAGTAGATCTCTAATATTAATGTTACATAAGTTTTTCACAAATACGTACACATGGCAGTGAATCGCAAGACGCGAGTTGTCTTTTCGGTCAGTACCCACGAACTTAATCTGTATATATAACACACAGCTGGCATTACTGGGCGCGAGAAGCTGAAAATTGGCATGTATGTTTCTTGGGTGACGTTGGGGTGCACTCATAAGGGATTTCCCGAAATTCTCACGGGAACTGGCATACTGAAATCAAGTTGTGGTCGTCTAGTGATCTTTAATTGCAATGCAGTCTTGAAAATCACGACCACTTTTATAGTGACGATCTCGAAAGACAGATAGCGCGCGGCAAGCTTAGGTAACGCATTAATAAAAAGTCGATGACGTATCTCTGTGTACGAACCTCTATGAATTTTGCACTGCGATAGTTGCTTAGAAAATAAATCGTCAGGAATTGAAGATTTAAGTATCCGTGTGCACGAAGGGTTTAAGACTGTCATAGTTTCGATTAGCTCAAGTTATACCTTTGGGCGGTACGGTTTAGATGGTTTCGCACATCTTTTATGAATCCGCAGCCTATATCACCGTGCCTGCAGGTATGTTAGCAGCTGAAGGATCATGACCGATGTAGACCGAATACGTAGGTAATAAAACCAGTAATAAGTCGTTTTAGGATCAGTTATGATTGCAATGTTGACATAAACTACGGCTCGAATACAAAATGTGTATTGCCGTAGAAAGTGTTAAAGTGCGTTTATATAAATACAAACATTCGAACAACAGGCACAATGAACACCGAGACTCGAAACAACAGTTTATGAGTCACACAGTGTTGTCTCGTGTAGAAATCGAATCCACAACACTCAGCGTAGTGACACGCGGCGTGGCTGCCGCTTAAGCCTCTAAGCCAACCGTGCAGTCAAATGCACTGTCATCATTGTCCGCCGAAAAACAATTACGTATATCTACCGCAAGAAGTATTAACAGTCTACCCTCACTTTCTTATAGAAAGTGTCTGAAGGATGTGAGGTAGATCAGTGAGTGTTCCGGCGGGAGTAACTGGCGGCGATCACGTGCGCGATCGGAGCTGGAATGTTCAAGCGATCGGCTGAATGAACGTGACTCAACCGGCTGTGAAACGACTCCAACAGCACTTGTGACTAATGGTGAGCTCGTTGCATTGTTATTATTAAAGCGAAGGAAGGTGACTGTTTACTCAGTGTTTTGATTCTGCTGTTTGCAGTGTTGATTTAGTGGGTTGATAATTAATTATGCTTTGTTAGAAATTATTTCAGAACTAACAATTAAACAATTTGTAGGTATGCCATGCGAGTTAAGCATTAAAGAAACAGCATACAATATCATATCTGAACCAAAACTGAAATATTCGTTTTTTTACTAAAATATCTACCTCCGCTAAAGATTTAAGTACGCCATTGGGTACAAAACATGTTTGATAGAAAAATATTTTTGTCCTGATCTTTTGACTTATGATGATGAATAAAACTGATAAGTATGAAAAATTTGGTATATTACCGGTATACATAGCTCACTCCCTTTATTTTTTTTGTTTTGCTTTGCAAATATTTCAAGCTAAAGGATCGAATATTTCTTAAGCCACAGCAATTTCTTCGGTATCATTCAGTTACCGACAAACATATACCACCAAAATCCACAGTAATTACAATATTATAAATGAACAATTAGCTTCAAGACACTCGAATGATTTTGTAACTTGTAGCTGACCCGTTTGTTTAGTCTAGTGTTTGCTATTGTACAGTAGAATAATTTAAAATAAAGTCAACGTCTTGGCAACAATTGATCATTCAATCGAGTCATGAACAAATACACAAATTGAACTAGACAAAGTGGACGGAGTGCTAACTCCAGTTGGTTTAGTTGGCTTGAGTAACGTTGAACTCGGCCGGTGCTCATTTGGCTCCAAGTGTAGAAACATTCGAGCAATCGAAGTGAAACGTAAACTTGTTCGCTCGCTCAGGGCTCGTTAATTGGCACCGGGATGTTTCAATGTTGTATTAAACGACCGACGACGCGCCTCACGCTTACCTACACTCGATAGAAATTCACAGTTGTTCCGAAACCAACTACCTCCCATGAATTGAATTAAACCATATACGGAAATCCATTCAATTTCTGCCAATTCCAGTCACATCATCAAATGTTTATTGTTAAGTCGATTCTGAGAAGGCGATCACAATCATGTTCATATTGGTCTCACCGGCCTTTTGTCGTAGCAGAACTATCAAAAGTATTTCATAGTACATATTAATGTTTTCTATAATGTTTAGCACGCGATTTAGTAGTTTCTTCTTATTACAGTCTAGCACTAGTTTAAATGAGTCCACCTAATGGCGTCGCTTATACAAATGAACATTTCAACAATAACCGTTAACGCAGTTCACTCTCGACGGCGCTCAGCGCAGTTAATGCCGCTGCAAGTACTCGATAAAGGAACTGTAGGAACGTGACGATTTGCGCGCTTCAAGTACCTACTATAGATTATCATTAAAGTCAGGAGGTAGGATGTATTATTGCGAATGTTGGTGATACAGCACTACAGTGTACAGGAAAGCGGCGTATTTATTGTACTTTGTGTTATATCCTGGTATTCTCTTCGTTGCTCGTAAAACGGTTGAATACAATTTGTAGTTCCTTTTAGAGAATGCACATGGTTACAATCAAATTTACGAGTACTCAATGAAAGGTTGTGTATCTGTTGCGTAAGACTTTTTACTTTGTGACAATGGCGTTTAAAAAATTGACACTTTTTTTTATACATCTTTATATATTATTATATGTATATTTCTTGTGTGCGTGTGTATGTCACTGAACTCCTCCTAAACGACTGGACCGATTTTGATGAAATTTTTTGTGTGTGTTAAAGTGGACTTGGGAATGGTTTAGATTCACAATTTAGCCCACTGTAAAAGGTTTTTTTTAATAATTTTTAATTTGTAAGTAGTTCTTGATTTTGAATGGAATGTTTCACATTGGAACCGACCGACAGCGCTACCCTCGCAGTGTCAAATCTATATTAATAATTTCGTCAAGGGGTACGGTAAACTCGATCGAAACCTTACCTGAATAATAAAACAGGAAAAAATAAAGATTTCGAATCAACAAAATATATCCGCAAAATTCGGATTGTCGAGTATTTTGTTAAATTCTAATGGTTCTGACAGACAAATCGCAGTCGCCATATTGCCCACTCTAGCGAAACGTCACTGATACCGGATAACATTTTGTGTACTACTAAGTCTTAGTACTAAGTAGTTTGTATGTGTAAATACTTTTTGCAGTTATGTATATTACTTAAACAGTTAAAACTCAGATGAATTAAAAAGAACTTCTTTTAGTTCATCTGAGAGTAACGACAGTAAGAAGTATCCGCCCAATAAAGTAGATTTGTGTTACATATATACTATAACTAGAGAACCCCGAGTTTACGCGAGAGAAGCCGCGGGAAAAAGCTAGTATAGATAATAATTATAACGAATACAGTGAACACAAAATATTACCATTTTATAATTTTATAATAAACGTTTTCCACTAGACGAAGTCTGCATAATACAAATGACGGTTATATAACCCCATATCCTTCACTTGCGTTATCAGTTTGACCGATGAAGTAGATAGCAGCGGCAGGGACCAGGGTGACAGCGGTGATAAGGAGATAACGCAACAGGCACAGATAATGAATTCACGCGACCCGACTGGACCCTTGTCTGCGGAGCGGACCGCGGTACATATGTCCTAATGTCCTTTGCATAGTTATTGAGTACGTCTGAATCAGTCAACGCATTGACAATCATCTACATGATAATGTAGATGATTGTTGAAACATACGTCGTACATACGTATATAGTTGTCCTCGAATTCAAAATTGTGTGGCACTAAAATATAATGGAGGTATTTAAACAAAGTGCATAGAAAACCTAGACTTAGAACATTAATAGAACTACGCATAACATTTCGGCAGCAAATCTTTTACTTTTCATATAAAGAATTGCGCCTTTTGCTGTCTATTAGAATGATAATAACAGGAATGGCGTAGTTGTGGAAACATTTGTTTTCGTGTGTACTGCATCATGTGTTAACCGTCATGTCAAGTATTGTGCCGTGTGGGCTCCATACCCAAGAACCATGATTTTTTTATCACAAATTATTGATTCGGGTCTAGTTATATAAACTTTTTTTCATACGTTCACTTTAATTCAAGAGTTTGTTACATATATTTTATAACTCCAACAGAATTGCAGTTAACATAAACAGCAATAAAAACGCAAGCGCCGTCGTCCACAACCACCCGTTGTTGTGCACTATGAACATAAAGTAATGCGTGCCTTAATGATTATACACTTCCTGAGCTCACTCTATCTGTGAGGTAAGCAAGTTATTTAACAAGTACATATCTTGGTCGCACGGCACAAGTTTGTAACAAACTTAATGCACAAATATTATGACGGCATAAAAAAATATTTCAAGAATTTTACAATGTAGAACCGATTATAAAGGCGTCAGCTGCAGAACCGGGTGCTTTGGACCTTGCCATTTTTTAAGATGTCCCTAATCTGATCGACGAATGTCCGACGAGGTCTGCCGCGTCCAACTTGCCCACACACGTTAGCCTCATAAATAATCATTAAATATACAATAAGTGTCTGATAGGTATAGATCTGGCTGTTTGCACGTTGAATGAGACTAGCGTAACTTGAAATGGAAACATGTTTAAAATGTGGCACGATACTTTAAAAGGTGACATAATATATGAGTTAATTGCCATACAAAGCAAAAGTGGTGAAATTTGAAAACACTTTTTAATATTCTTAAAGTTTCTTTGTAAGCTGAATACCCTTCGGCGTCCTGCTCTCCTGTATAAAATCTTATTTAAATTAGTTTAGTAAAGAAATTGATCTTTTAAAAACAAATATTATTATCACCAATTCACATAATTGGTAAACATATAATATGATACCTAAAAGTACAAATGGAAAGCCATGCACCATTAATGATTTCAACTGTGTGTTAAGTATAATATACTGCTAATACTGCAATATATTTCTATCCACAAGGACCTCGTACAATAATATAATACTGTATTCATCGGGTTTTTATTCGTCCCCGGTTCAAACATTAAGTTCTTTCTCAAAGAACCACATGTGCGAGGATTATTTCTATTCAATCGTCGTTTGGTAGCGGCTCACTGCGGGTCAACCTAAGGCTACGTCATATAGAAATAAGCGAGGCAGCTAAGTAGGAAGTGAGAACAACATTGATTTATGCTCTTCGCACAAGCCTAAGTAGATCTCTAATATTAATGTTACATAAGTTTTTCACAAATACGTACACATGGCAGTGAATCGCAAGACGCGAGTTGTCTTTTCGGTCAGTACCCACGAACTTAATCTGTATATATAACACACAGCTGGCATTACTGGGCGCGAGAAGCTGAAAATTGGCATGTATGTTTCTTGGGTGACGTTGGGGTGCACTCATAAGGGATTTCCCGAAATTCTCACGGGAACTGGCATACTGAAATCAAGTTGTGGTCGTCTAGTGATCTTTAATTGCAATGCAGTCTTGAAAATCACGACCACTTTTATAGTGACGATCTCGAAAGACAGATAGCGCGCGGCAAGCTTAGGTAACGCATTAATAAAAAGTCGATGACGTATCTCTGTGTACGAACCTCTATGAATTTTGCACTGCGATAGTTGCTTAGAAAATAAATCGTCAGGAATTGAAGATTTAAGTATCCGTGTGCACGAAGGGTTTAAGACTGTCATAGTTTCGATTAGCTCAAGTTATACCTTTGGGCGGTACGGTTTAGATGGTTTCGCACATCTTTTATGAATCCGCAGCCTATATCACCGTGCCTGCAGGTATGTTAGCAGCTGAAGGATCATGACCGATGTAGACCGAATACGTAGGTAATAAAACCAGTAATAAGTCGTTTTAGGATCAGTTATGATTGCAATGTTGACATAAACTACGGCTCGAATACAAAATGTGTATTGCCGTAGAAAGTGTTAAAGTGCGTTTATATAAATACAAACATTCGAACAACAGGCACAATGAACACCGAGACTCGAAACAACAGTTTATGAGTCACACAGTGTTGTCTCGTGTAGAAATCGAATCCACAACACTCAGCGTAGTGACACGCGGCGTGGCTGCCGCTTAAGCCTCTAAGCCAACCGTGCAGTCAAATGCACTGTCATCATTGTCCGCCGAAAAACAATTACGTATATCTACCGCAAGAAGTATTAACAGTCTACCCTCACTTTCTTATAGAAAGTGTCTGAAGGATGTGAGGTAGATCAGTGAGTGTTCCGGCGGGAGTAACTGGCGGCGATCACGTGCGCGATCGGAGCTGGAATGTTCAAGCGATCGGCTGAATGAACGTGACTCAACCGGCTGTGAAACGACTCCAACAGCACTTGTGACTAATGGTGAGCTCGTTGCATTGTTATTATTAAAGCGAAGGAAGGTGACTGTTTACTCAGTGTTTTGATTCTGCTGTTTGCAGTGTTGATTTAGTGGGTTGATAATTAATTATGCTTTGTTAGAAATTATTTCAGAACTAACAATTAAACAATTTGTAGGTATGCCATGCGAGTTAAGCATTAAAGAAACAGCATACAATATCATATCTGAACCAAAACTGAAATATTCGTTTTTTTACTAAAATATCTACCTCCGCTAAAGATTTAAGTACGCCATTGGGTACAAAACATGTTTGATAGAAAAATATTTTTGTCCTGATCTTTTGACTTATGATGATGAATAAAACTGATAAGTATGAAAAATTTGGTATATTACCGGTATACATAGCTCACTCCCTTTATTTTTTTTGTTTTGCTTTGCAAATATTTCAAGCTAAAGGATCGAATATTTCTTAAGCCACAGCAATTTCTTCGGTATCATTCAGTTACCGACAAACATATACCACCAAAATCCACAGTAATTACAATATTATAAATGAACAATTAGCTTCAAGACACTCGAATGATTTTGTAACTTGTAGCTGACCCGTTTGTTTAGTCTAGTGTTTGCTATTGTACAGTAGAATAATTTAAAATAAAGTCAACGTCTTGGCAACAATTGATCATTCAATCGAGTCATGAACAAATACACAAATTGAACTAGACAAAGTGGACGGAGTGCTAACTCCAGTTGGTTTAGTTGGCTTGAGTAACGTTGAACTCGGCCGGTGCTCATTTGGCTCCAAGTGTAGAAACATTCGAGCAATCGAAGTGAAACGTAAACTTGTTCGCTCGCTCAGGGCTCGTTAATTGGCACCGGGATGTTTCAATGTTGTATTAAACGACCGACGACGCGCCTCACGCTTACCTACACTCGATAGAAATTCACAGTTGTTCCGAAACCAACTACCTCCCATGAATTGAATTAAACCATATACGGAAATCCATTCAATTTCTGCCAATTCCAGTCACATCATCAAATGTTTATTGTTAAGTCGATTCTGAGAAGGCGATCACAATCATGTTCATATTGGTCTCACCGGCCTTTTGTCGTAGCAGAACTATCAAAAGTATTTCATAGTACATATTAATGTTTTCTATAATGTTCAGCACGCGATTTAGTAGTTTCTTCTTATTACAGTCTAGCACTAGTTTAAATGAGTCCACCTAATGGCGTCGCTTATACAAATGAACATTTCAACAATAACCGTTAACGCAGTTCACTCTCGACGGCGCTCAGCGCAGTTAATGCCGCTGCAAGTACTCGATAAAGGAACTGTAGGAACGTGACGATTTGCGCGCTTCAAGTACCTACTATAGATTATCATTAAAGTCAGGAGGTAGGATGTATTATTGCGAATGTTGGTGATACAGCACTACAGTGTACAGGAAAGCGGCGTATTTATTGTACTTTGTGTTATATCCTGGTATTCTCTTCGTTGCTCGTAAAACGGTTGAATACAATTTGTAGTTCCTTTTAGAGAATGCACATGGTTACAATCAAATTTACGAGTACTCAATGAAAGGTTGTGTATCTGTTGCGTAAGACTTTTTACTTTGTGACAATGGCGTTTAAAAAATTGACACTTTTTTTTATACATCTTTATATATTATTATATGTATATTTCTTGTGTGCGTGTGTATGTCACTGAACTCCTCCTAAACGACTGGACCGATTTTGATGAAATTTTTTGTGTGTGTTAAAGTGGACTTGGGAATGGTTTAGATTCACAATTTAGCCCACTGTAAAAGGTTTTTTTTAATAATTTTTAATTTGTAAGTAGTTCTTGATTTTGAATGGAATGTTTCACATTGGAACCGACCGACAGCGCTACCCTCGCAGTGTCAAATCTATATTAATAATTTCGTCAAGGGGTACGGTAAACTCGATCGAAACCTTACCTGAATAATAAAACAGGAAAAAATAAAGATTTCGAATCAACAAAATATATCCGCAAAATTCGGATTGTCGAGTATTTTGTTAAATTCTAATGGTTCTGACAGACAAATCGCAGTCGCCATATTGCCCACTCTAGCGAAACGTCACTGATACCGGATAACATTTTGTGTACTACTAAGTCTTAGTACTAAGTAGTTTGTATGTGTAAATACTTTTTGCAGTTATGTATATTACTTAAACAGTTAAAACTCAGATGAATTAAAAAGAACTTCTTTTAGTTCATCTGAGAGTAACGACAGTAAGAAGTATCCGCCCAATAAAGTAGATTTGTGTTACATATATACTATAACTAGAGAACCCCGAGTTTACGCGAGAGAAGCCGCGGGAAAAAGCTAGTATAGATAATAATTATAACGAATACAGTGAACACAAAATATTACCATTTTATAATTTTATAATAAACGTTTTCCACTAGACGAAGTCTGCATAATACAAATGACGGTTATATAACCCCATATCCTTCACTTGCGTTATCAGTTTGACCGATGAAGTAGATAGCAGCGGCAGGGACCAGGGTGACAGCGGTGATAAGGAGATAACGCAACAGGCACAGATAATGAATTCACGCGACCCGACTGGACCCTTGTCTGCGGAGCGGACCGCGGTACATATGTCCTAATGTCCTTTGCATAGTTATTGAGTACGTCTGAATCAGTCAACGCATTGACAATCATCTACATGATAATGTAGATGATTGTTGAAACATACGTCGTACATACGTATATAGTTGTCCTCGAATTCAAAATTGTGTGGCACTAAAATATAATGGAGGTATTTAAACAAAGTGCATAGAAAACCTAGACTTAGAACATTAATAGAACTACGCATAACATTTCGGCAGCAAATCTTTTACTTTTCATATAAAGAATTGCGCCTTTTGCTGTCTATTAGAATGATAATAACAGGAATGGCGTAGTTGTGGAAACATTTGTTTTCGTGTGTACTGCATCATGTGTTAACCGTCATGTCAAGTATTGTGCCGTGTGGGCTCCATACCCAAGAACCATGATTTTTTTATCACAAATTATTGATTCGGGTCTAGTTATATAAACTTTTTTTCATACGTTCACTTTAATTCAAGAGTTTGTTACATATATTTTAGAACTCCAACAGAATTGCAGTTAGCATAAATAGCAATAAAAACGCAAGCGCCGTCGTCCACAACCACCCGTTGTTGTGCACTATGAACATAAAGTAATGCGTGCCTTAATGATTATACACTTCCTGAGCTCACTCTATCTGTGAGGTAAACAAGTTATTTAACAAGTACATATCTTGGTCGCACGGCACAAGTTTGTAACAAACTTAATGCACAAATATTATGACGGCATAAAAAAATATTTCAAGAATTTTACAATGTAGAACCGATTATGAAGGCGTCAGCTGCAGAAGGCATGGGTTCCAGAGATTTTAAATTATTTTGTTAAAAAAACTAAAATGTAGTTGAATGTTAGCAATTAGAAAATGTAATCGTAGGCGCAGTGTGGTTCTGTTTTCAGTTTCTCCAGACTCCTTATCAGTCCAACAAGAGTAAGCATTCAATTCTAATGTTGCCGCTGTTTGGAGCACGGGTAAAACTTTTGCAATAAAAACAGTAAGCGTCAGTATCCTTTTATTTTGACTGGAGATATCTATGACATACATGCACTTCAAAGCATCAAAATTGAAGCACAAGTGTATTTATATTTTGTCTTTTCTGCTCCAGTAATGCTGCTCCTATAAATTGTTCAGAAAATTATTGAGAAAAGCTTGCAATCAAATACGTCTGTAGAGTCAACTTACAGAAAATATCCCAAATAAAGACTTAATGATAAAATATTACCTAAACACAAAAATAACGAAGGGCCGCGCCGTTATTACACTTGTCTATGTCAACTAGTTGTCCACCACTGTCACACACGGGTTTTTCTCCTTGTAATGACTGACCTTGTAATGAAAAAAACTGTCGCCTCAGCTATATTCCATTCTCAGTGTTGTACCAACGCTTTTGCCTTCAGTTGTACGGCACAGTTTTCGAATAAATCTTTTCCATTTTGCTTTGCACTTTCTGTAAACAGACGTCTCTTGATTTGTTTTATACGTATACGCGACTCTATATGAATTCCTTCTGCACTACGGTATTTCTTTGTTTTTCTTAGATAAGAGCGAAGTAATCATGTGATTGATTAACTGTTTTATTGCTTCATTTGTTACGAAGTTTGCATTTACGCTGCGTACTGCGAGATCTTGATTAGGGATTTCTTTTTTTTTGGAAAAATATTTCTTGTAGTCAGTCTGAAGTCTTGAATAATGTATGCGTACATTACATATTCTATAACCAAACTTATAAGTTATGATAACCCCAAAGTTCTACTTTCGGGAACATAAAGGTTAAGTTATGTACCTATATACTAAATTGTATATTATTATTGTCTTCGGTTCAAGTATAACTAAAAGCCACTAAAGCATAGTAGAAATATAATTAAATTGATGGGTCTGAAAGCACTAATTTGGTAACTTCGTTTCACATGACTAATAAGTAGTAGGCAAAGGATCTACCTTAGTCTGTATGTATAAAATAACACGGAAACAACTGACTTATAACATAACATTAAAACAACACGTTATTGAATAGTTTATCAGTAGTGAACAACAACCTTTACGTGTTAAACAAACGTTTGTAATTTAAAAACAATCTTCTACTATGTATTGTTTCTGTTTCACATTTATATTTGTAACCCGAGGACAAATACTTTTAGCTAAGTACAAGGCAACTACTAACGCTGAAGGAAAAAAAACAAATATAACCCTCGACCATTCATACGTCTCACCAAGCAATGAACGTTCCTATTACCTGAAATTCATCACATACAAAAGGCCTACACACAGTCATACGTATGAACAAGCCAGCATTCATTCCCGATGCGAGTCGTATTCATTATAATACAAGACGCGCGAAGAGGTATTATACGTGAGGTTTAGAGTAAATAGCCACCCAGCCTAGGCTGCTAGGCACCACCTGACAACCCGGGTTCGATAAGTAAAATTAAATTGAAAATGTATAAGTCGTAAACTAATATTACGATCTTACGATATTACGATACTAACAATATTACGATCAGTTGACAATATCACAAGCAAATTACTCATTAACACGCTCGATGCGAATTGCAAGGGCAAATTGTATTCATTTAAAATAAAATAAACAATGATTACGGCGATGGAAAGTTTTGTGCCGGCGAGTGGCGCGGGTAAACACGTGAGTCATCACTGCGCGCGAGGCGCCGCGCTGCATACCATTGTCGTGAATCACTATTTAGTTTCTGAACATGATACAAAGTCATTAACGGCAAATACACAATTCGGAGTAAGATGTAATGAATAATATATCTCCGCAGGAGACGATCGATGATGTAGTATACACTACCATAGCTAAAAAAAAAACAAAAACAAACACAAGCGAGAATCGAACCACAGACCGATCCGACAGCAACCTTTTAACCACTGAGCCATAAGGGAAAAAAAATATTTTTTACATTACGATCAGTCATGACTAAAGCTATATGTAACAAGGTATTTGGGTACATAATTAAGCTGTAATTGGGAGTTAAAGATTTTTATACTATTTGTAACAAAATGTTAAGTTAGTTTTGTGATTAGATCATTAGTGATGAGCATTAATCATTTCATTCTTAAACTTTGTAGTGAGTTAATTTAAGATCTTTTATATGGAAATCACCAAGGGGTTTACCAAACATATCTGATCGTTTATACACAAGGGAAGATTTTTTTGCCACAATTTTACATTTAATAAATTTCGGTGCTAATTTTTTGCTGAAATACTTATCCTTGTCACTCAAATAGAAAGTTATTTTCCAAAGCACATCACCAACATTGAAATCAGCCGATATTCGACGAAGATTATAAGAATGCCTATTCCTCTGATGAGCATTGTGCAATTCTGCATGCACCTTGTCAAATATGGTAGACAGATGGCCAAGCGTTTGGGCATATTCATCCCGCGGCTCAAATACAATATTGGGGTCCGATTCGTGATGAATATAATGAGAACCACAAGTAACCAATTCGCAACCATAAACCAAGAATGATGTGGTAAAACCAGTTGATTCGTTCACCGCACAGTTGAGCGCAAATTGTATCTTTGCTAAGTTCAAATCCCATACGCGGTGATCGCGGTCTATAAAAGTTGAAACAGCTATCAGAATAATTTTGTTATATCTCTCGACCGGATTAACGTGTGGGGTATACAGCGGTGTGTAATGCAAGTTAGGAACCTTGTATTTAAATAAAAAATTTTAAAGGTGGAGCTGATAAATTGCTTACCGTTATCTAAGACAATGGTAGACGGAATACCATGAACAAGGAAAACATTTTCTTCTAAAATTTTGGTTATAATCTCGGCAGAGGCACGCCTCATTAGAAAAAGCAAACTATATTTAGAAAAACAACAAGACACTACGAAAACATACGTATTTTGCTTCCTCGAGGGGGGTAAAGATCCGACGAGGTCTATGCTCAACATCTGAAATGGTCTATGACACGATTTAGGTTCACCCATATGGCCGAGAATGGAATGATTTTGGTGCTTGTGGGCCGTACAAATATCGCACGGCTTTAACGACATCGCTATACATACCCGGCCAGTAGTAGGCAAGCGATAAACGCTTGTATGTTTTAAAAATGCCGAGATGGCTAGCAGTGGGCAAGGAGTGATTGTCGGATATGATGTTTGGTCTCATTTCCAACGGTATTACCTCCTTCCACTGAAACTCCTTAGTAAGTGGGTATAATGACTTTTTAAGTCGATACAATTTATTATTAATTATTTGATAGTCAACAAAGGATGATGGCCTCTTTAAGCAACCGTTAAATACGTGTAGATACCAAGAATCATTAGTAGAAACCGGTACAATTGTATTAGAATCATTACTATCATCCTGCGAACCGTTGATAATAGCAGAGACACGTAAGGAGCGAGACAAAAAATCAGGCAAAACATTATCTGAACCACGACGATGTCTAATTTCAAAGTTATAACAAGAGAGACGAACACCCCATCTGGCTAAACGGCCTGTGGGATTATTTAATTTTAAAAACCACTGTAATGCAGCGTGATCAGTATAGACAACAAACTTCCTACCATTCTAGATATAACAGCGCCAATGCTAAATAGCCGACAAGACTGCTAATGCTTCGCACTCAGTAGCACAATAATTTTTTCCTGGCTGGATAATGACTTGCTGTAATAGGCAATTATCCTTTCTTCACCCTTCAACACTTGACAGAGAATGGCTCCTATACCATAATCGCTAGCGTCCGTGTGAATCTCAAAAGGTTCAGAAAAATCGGGACAGGATAAAATCGCTGGGGAGGCCAAGGTTTCTTTTAATTTTATAAATGCTTGTTCAGCCTATGCCGACCAACAGAAAAGCGGTGCTTTTTTTCCTTGAGAAGTTAGTTTGTTCAAGGGTGTTGCAATAGTGCTTAAATCGGGTATAAAGCGCCTATACCACGAGGCCGCGCCCAAGAAACGACGAACCTCCTTTCTAGTACTAGGAGTCGGGTACTCTTTCATGGAAGCAATTTTATCGGGGTCGGCATGTAGACCCTTAGAATCGACAACATAGCCAAGATACTTTAACTTATCTCTAAAAAAATTGCATTTATCGAAGTTAATGGTTAAGTTTGCAGATTTTAATTTTTGTAGAACGCGCAATAATAGCGGAATGTGTTCAGAAAAATCGGAACTAATACAGATTATACCGTCGACAAAACAGAACACCTTGTTCTCAAATTCAGGCCCATAGAACAAAAAATCAGCCAATCTTTGTTGAGTTGCAGAGGCATTAGTAAGCCCAAAAGGCATTTTTTTAAATTGAAATATTCCGCGAGATGAAACGTAAAAAGCTGTTTTACAACGATCCTCTTTTTTGATTAATGTCTGCCAGAAACATTTAGAAATGTCAATACTAGACAAATATTTAGCATTACTAAGATTATCAAGGATCTCCGAAATATAAAGCAAATTATAAGCGTCTTTCCTCGTCACCGAATGAAATTTTCTACTATCCAAGCAAAAACGTAGTTCATCGTTCTTTTTCGGAACCAAAATTACAGAGTTGGACCAAGGACTTTCCGCTGGCTCGACGACATCTTCCTCAAGCATCTCGTCCAGTTGTTTAACTAATATGCGTTGTTTATCGGGAGACATACGATAATAACATAAAATGACGAATAGGGGGGTGGTCACCCGTATCGATAGAATGGGTAATTAAATGAGTACAACCTAAACCTCGAATTTGGCAGGATATATTTTTGAAACAATTTTGAAACAACGTCATCGGCGATACGTCTCAGCTCTAAGGTCAAATTATCGTAGGGGATAATATGACTAGAACATGTAGTGGTGTTTAACTCGGCAACCTCAGCGTCAGACTTATTTAAAAGTAAGACAGAGTCCAAATGATTTGGAAACAAACCGAAAGCCCTCCAGAAATCCATACCTAGGATTAACGAGTTCTTGATGCCAGGGACTATGTGAACTATTAGGGGAATTACTTTATTTTGAAATTCAAAGGTAAGGCAAACCGATCCAGCAGAAAACAACCTCACACCCCCTGCAGTAATAAGTTTCAACGGTTGAGAATCCATCAACTGGCAATTATTGTCAAGCAAGAATTTGTGCGAATTGTAACCCAGAATAGTGACGCACGAGCTAGAATCGAGCAAGCCCACAGCACGCTTACGATTAATATTAACTGTGATATAAGGATTATATTCAACATTAATTTCTCGGATTGAAGACAAGTGATAACAATTAAAGAATTTAGCAATATAATTCAACCAGTTATGCCAATCGCGTTTATCAAAATAAGACTTTCTTTTATTACTCCAATCCGATTTAATTCGTTTTTTGGACTATTATTTTTATTTTTATTGTTGCTAGGAGTTTTACAATTGGGGCAACACGATAACCCTTCAAATCACACTTAAAACAAATCAACAGATTGGGTTTATTACAAGTATTCAAGGAGTGCGAAGATGTTCTACAACGAGGGCAAAATTGATTACTAGAATTAGGGAATTTACTGATAGCATTAATAATCGGTTTCTCTTTGTAATTATTTTGATAGGAAATATTATTTCTGTTTTTAAAGTAAGAATAATTTTGATATGAATTTTTATTACAATTGGGGACAGAACGACTAAGGGAGGTATGATTATCTAAAACCTCAGGAGGTAAATAATTAGAAGAGTGTGCCTGTATTTTAAGAAACAGGGTCTAGCTTATCTCCCCGAAGCATTTTGGCCAATATCGAGACATCTCAGACACCCGTAGATGTATTTTGGCCACTTTCGAGGCTAGGCTTTCAAGCTAAGTGCGGCGCGTAATATTTTCGTTGAAAGGATGGTGATATTTCTATTTATTAAGTTAATATTGTATATCGAAAGACGCGTAATTAAATAAGCTTTCGAATGATATTAATTAACACCAAATAATATACTTGAAGCCCACGCATGAGCGGTATAAAGCGCGCCCGGTATAATATTTTCCCGGCATTTTCGAGCGCGCTATTATATTTCTAACATATTCATATTTCTCGTCGTTTTTTATTATTGGAGGTATATAAGTATTGTACATGGTTAGAAAGGTAATTTAATTTACTTTCAGAGATCATAAATATAATGGAAAGAAACATTTTAATTTTAAACATAAAAAATATAAAATATAAATGATTGTAAATTGCCGCCAATTTTCGTATTTTATTTATTTTAACATATTTTTTTGTTATATATCTGATTCAAACCTAGATAAGTTTCTTTTCAACTAGATTACCAATTTGAAAAATCATATCTGATACGATTCTGATAAGAATTATTCTTATTGGACTTTGCACAATTGTTTACTTTTGCCCGCAAAAAATAACCGCCATACCCGCCAAAATTTTCGAAATCCTATAGCTCATGAATTATAAGAGTATTATATATCACATGATAGGTTTATTTATATACTCATAATAAAACAATAATTCATAGCATAAATGTAACGTTATCTATATATTTTCATTCAATAAAAAATAAATGCCGTTGTTTCGGTAATTGAATGAATATAGCCTCTTGAATTAAATTATTACACAATATTTGTTTATTTTTTTGCTGTTATTTTATAACTAATTAGTTTATTCACAATTAAAACATAAAAATATCAAATATAATTATATTATTTGTTTACAATGATGTTTTGAATCCATAATTACGCCCCGCGCGCAACATGCAAAGACAGTGATATATACAAAAATTTCAAATGCTGACATTTACATAATTTTCTAAGCAAGCATTGCTTTAATTTTATATTTTTGTAAAGCTTATACCACCAGGTATACAAAATAAGAAAAGGAAGCAATTTACAACCCATATTGTTATCATGACAAACAAAAATGGCGAGTAGGTCATCGATAGACGACATTGTTTACAATAGGATCAAGATCGGCGGGTCGCATAAACTAAACATTCCGTCATTCAGTCACCAATCAAACATTACTAGAAAGCTTATTTAATCTACTTTCATAAAAACATAATTTCAAATATCAATACCCGAGTGACGAGTCGTAAGTTTAGGTTTATGGTAGCACGGCAAGTGGCCTTGCTTCGCGGGTGGTCAGATAACGACCGCGTGATGCTTTAGCGATAAATGTCAAATTAAAGCGGTACCTTGAGCGGATAAAGGCACGGAAACACGTTTTGCCATTATATTTAAATTTAGACAACTCAGAAAACAACTTGCGGTCGTAAGAATAAGCGTTAATAGATGACTCGTTTGATATAACGTGTGAGCAACTTGTTTGTGGATTAGGTGAAATAGCTCGCAGAGCCGATAATTGACCGCGGAAATCTACCCAAAGAGTATCTAAAACACTGGCATCGTTGGGTTCGTTCACGTTCACTCTATTCAACCTGTGATATAAGTGGTGCAATAAAGATTCCGTACGCAAGAATAAATTATTTTCAAACTCGATTTGTAGTATTTTTAAATTATTAACTATCTTTGTGAGAGTTATTTTTATGCCTGATATGTCTTCGGAAAAGGAAAGATGAGACTCGCATATGGTCTCAGCCGGGGCTTAAGACACCAGTTTGTCGATTTGCTTACGCAAATCGGCAACTGTAGCCGACAGCTCGACACCTTGAATTGCCACCTCATACTCTAGTTCGCCCATTCGAAGTAGCTTGTATTTGATTTCAAAAGACATCGTCGCAATATGCAGTAGAAAATTTTAATAAAATCGACTGTAAGGTGTAACTCGACCAGTCAAGGTCGCACAAAGAGGGTTATACGAACAATCAAAAATTGTAAAAAAAAGCAGAAAGGGTATGAATTCGTTCCAAAAAATTATTCCCGAAGGGCTGTTATCATAAGAAAATAATTAGTAGTAGTAATTAATTACCGTAGTAGGCAATTAAAAAGGCTAGCACAAAACAAGCGATACACGAGTGTGGCTTTAGCGCGTCGTTTAGTTGACACGTGGCCACAAGCAAAACGTTTATAACTTGTTGCTTATGCGGTTGATACACAATTAATTATCACACGCGGCAACATAAACAGTTATAACATTAAAAAAACACTTACCAAGCGTGGTAAGAAAAATTGAACACAATTAAAACAATATAACACTGCTTTGGAACGATTTCACACATACACAGTTAAAAAAAAAAGGACTTACCGGAAACGGATTCCCAACAAAACCCTACTTATGTATCCCCTACTTAGGTGTGGTTAAATGAAAATCGTAATTGCTGTTACAATGAAAAATTAATTTAATTCATTAAAGAATTTAATACATCCTTTAGCAAAACACTAATTAAAACGTTATTAACCCTAGATCACTAACCTTATTTTTCGACCCTTATTACTAACCTTCGTACTTTTGACTACGGTATTTAATAAAGGGGATAATGGGTTTTATTTGAATTAAATATGCATATTTTTTATTTTTATTATAAATTTATTATATTCTTCTTATTAATTAATAAATTTACATAAACCAAAACGTCATATTTATTAAAAAATCAGCCTTACAAATGAGATCGTAGGTTTTATGACAAATTAACAATGGTAACATTTTAAAAGATTTTTTAAAGTAAATGTGAAAAATAATTTTCAAGTATTAGAAATAACGAATGAAATAAAGTAATGAAACAAAAAATTTGGTAAGAATCTATCAAGTTATACATTTGTGACAAACGTCAAGTTTGTGCTCCCCGCACTACGATTTATTGCTCTGAGTGCAACTACTTTTAGTCATCCTTCGCTTTGCGGAGGGACACAAGGCTTATATTTTCCTTTTTTAGGTAAGAGGTACATCAGTCGCATTATTTTCGCAAAGAAAATAAATAAACAAAACAAAAAAAAACGCAAGAGTTCACCAACTAAATAAGACAAAATGTTACGTTAATACTAACCTTCGTCAATCTGACGACCCATGGTTGCTGGAACGGCGCTCACGGTGCCCCCCACTCAAAACACTACCGTCAGGCGGGGGGGCAATGGGTCGACTGAGATTATCTAAAGTGTGGAAGCAGTGCGATCGCGCGCGCAAAGTTTAGCACGATTTAAACAAACCCGCGTAGTCAAATTGACGAAGGTTAGTAATCTAGGGTTAAGAACCTCTATAGAACCAGGGTCGCGTGATTCGGCGATAGTGAGGGGTCTTGATGGAGATACGCTTCCGGTGGTCGTTCAGAGTAGCTGGTGCACTTAGCTTTGCTCGCCGCTGTTCAGCCGAATGCAGAAAGAGAGCCCGCGCTCCCAGCGCCTCCGTATTTATAGGAAGCCCTAAGCCCGGTGTGGCGTCTGAGGTGAGTGGGAGGTGTGATCGCGACGTCACAGCGACGTCACAAGCTGCTGGCATCCTCTAGTCTGTATATATAAAATTCTTGCGTTACTGACTGACTGTCAGAAAATTAACGCACAGTCAAAGCTATTGGCACGGTAATAATATCTAACAGTATTGTAACTCCATACAAACGCACGAAACTCGAGTTATACCTACGCGCCTCGAGCAGAGTACCCATTTAGACTGAGCGTAGAGTACCCACAGCCGCGGTCGCTCGTGCCGCAGCTCGCACCGTGTCGCAGTGACGAACAGACGGTGTTGATTTTTGTACCAGTGTTCTGATATTCAAATAATTATTATGGCGAAGACGAATAGATTATATTGTGCTGTTTTTGGTTGTTTAAATTCTTCAATAACTCACCCAACTACCCATAAGTTTTTTTAAATTACCTGTAAACTCTGTAAGGTAAGACTATTTATACAATGTTATTTTTTTTACAAATTACGATGGTTGCTGCTAGTTCTAGTATTATACTACTACCTTATTTTAAATGAAAACTACGCTTTTCACACCTACCTTCTGACACGGTAATTAACTTTAGCGTGATAAAGTCGTAATTTGATTAGCTTAATCTATTAGTATGTTTATTATTTTTAAAACATATTGCGGTTATAACGTATACCTGCTAGCAGGACACTTTTACCTGCGTTATAGACAATGTATTATTTCATTGTTGTCTATGATTAGTTATACCTACAGGGTAATTTTCAAAATGGAAGCCAATGGAAATCTGCTTATTACATAACCAATAGGTAATTTCTGAGGGTACTTACTTAACTAAATAGGTACATCATTTTTCGCTTAATTTTAAAGCACCCCGAGCTATAGGTTTTTAGAAATACATATTGAATTAAACGTAATATCGTTATGAAATTAAAATGATATGGTAGATTTTATGTAGTGTTATCGAACCAGTTGGCAATGAATAGATATTACTGTAAGTAGCGCATACGCAATTAGATGGTTGACGTTAAGTAATGTTCAAAGCGACGTTAAGTAAGGTTGGACATCGGATGGGTGACCAAATAACTTTTATTTCGAGTTGCTCTGTGATTTTAGTAATAGGTACGTTAATTTACGATGAAAAGTTATAATTATACTCGTCAGTTATTAAGGACGTAGGTACTTGCATTTTGGCTCAGTAGGTAGGTATTGAAGTAAAATATTTAAGTTTTGTAACCTACGGCGACTGCAGTTTACTATTTCATTCATTCGATTTTCATTTGTTTGAATAAAAATATAAGTAATATGAACAATCACAAAACCAGAAAAAAACGTCAAGTAGGTAGATGTAATTAAAATACTTGAGGCGGGCAGCCTTACCGCTGGTTTGCGTACGGCGCGTCTGTAGGTATATAACTCACGAAGATGGCTGAGTTACAATACTGTTAGATTATATTACCGTGCTATTGGGCACTAGAAGCTGAATTTTGGCATGTAGGTTCCCTGAGAAACGTCGGGGTGCACTAAGAAGGGATTGCCTGAAACTTTTAATGGCATCGGGAAGAAGCGATTAAATAAAAAAAATGTATGTGTGTATCTACGGACTGCCTCATTGGTCTCGCGGCATAAATGTGCGCGTGGGACTGGTCTCAGGTTCGATTCCCGGATTCGGGTTAAGTGTTATTGGGTTTTCCCGTTAGGAAATTCTCAGTAGCAGCACGGAGTCCTGTAATGTGCCCGGTACGGCAATAGGCTCGCCCCCTATTACGTAAGACCTAAAAATTCATGGCGAAATGTGGGTGTAATATTACACCTCTAACGGGCATCCTCTAAATCATTTATAAGTTTTGTCGATACTTTGCAGTCAAATGCAAATTTCTTGATTACATTATATTTACTGTGAGCACCATTTTGTTTTAAGAAAACTCATTGTAAAGAAGATAAAATCACCGTATTTACATATTGTATTTAAATTTCAGCTGACTTGCACAATGTAACAACTTCGTCGATTGTTTGATGAAGCTTTTATGCATACGAATAGGTATAATAATAAAAATATTGAGTGGTTCGTCGCTCAAATTGCAACTCTATCTACGCCCTCAAAAATAATATAAATAAACTAGTTAGTAGTTTCTGTGAATCAGCTATGTTATTAGTTATTTATTTCCGTAATTCTACCTATTTGACTTTTACGTATATAATAAGCCAGTTGTGACGTCACATCGCGCTCCTGCGCCGCGAGCCTCGCTACGAGTGACGCACAGCAATGGGCCGTTCCCTCGCGCCCCTCCGCGCCGGCCTTATAAATACAGCGGTCACGAGGCTTCGTCCCTTTCCTCCGGGCAGCACCACCGAGTTGAGTACTGCCATCATCCGAAGACCTGTGAAGTGCCAACGTCACCACGCCCTGGATAATTGTCTCTTCTGTTAGCCTTAATCGTCAGTTCTTTTTTGTATCGAATAACTGGAATTATAACGCGAGTTTAAACTTTCCTGGTGATATTTTTTATTTATTTCCCGTAAGTCAACCTAATTATCTCTCTTTAATTGCTCGGCGAGTGATCGATCCCGGCTACCCCGTGGAAATCAATCACTCGTGCGACATTGGCGCCCAATAGAATTTTTAATTATATTATATATATAATTTTTAAAACGTAAGTTGGCAGGTGAGTGAAATAATTTCTTTTTCTCTTGTATATTTTTCTCCTGTGTGTGCATATACTCTGGTGTGGTGAATTGCGTACAGGTACAGTTTCTATCTATTTTTGTTGGTCATAAGCAATTTAACTGTGTAAATAACATAACGGTGATTTAATTAACGTCTGTCTAAAATCACGTTTCCACCGCGGGCAGCGTGTTGAGCCGCCAACCGGTTCTAACCGCTTAGCCGTTGAACTAACGAGCCACGGGTTCGCGAAAGAATATTGTGATTCAACCTTTGAGTGACCTTTAAGAAATTTTTTCTTCCTTGACCAATCATCACACCATTGTATGATTTAGTGTACTTCAGCTTTTTTTAGCACGGTATTCGATGTTCTGGTGATATTTAATTTTTTTTCTAGTGCCGGCGTAAATACTTAGATTTTTTATTATTGTTTTGTAATAATGGCTTACATTATAAATTTCTCCTGACGAACCCCGCAAACAAATCGCTAAACTTTCAGTTAAAACTCCCTCAGAGGATATTTTATCTTCACCCTTCCCACCAGAGGAGGATGTGGCAGAAGTGGAAAAGTCGCTATTAAGATCAACTAAAAACTTATCTATGTTGGAAGCAAACTATACTTCCGAGCTTCAACAGAAGGTCGAAACCGTGCTGCACCATTGTTTTCATCGACTGAATAGGGTGGATACCGGCAGTCTTGATATTAAAAAAATTGAGTCTGTGTGGAATAAATTTAATGACTTATATGCGAAATTACAATTAATCACGAGACGTAATTCGCGGTCGGATTGCTCAGTGGCAGAGGGAAACATTTCCTATAATTACGACCGTAAGCTTTTTTCGGAATTAGGTAAATTCAAATTTAACGGTAAATCATGTGTAAGATCCTTTATTGAAAAAATTGATGAATTTATGTCCTGTAGATCTATTCCTCACGACAAGATGTTGTCTTTCGCTTTTGAAATATTTTCGGGTGACGCATTAGTTTGGTATCGTTCTGTTAAAAATAATGTAAAGACTTGGTTAGAACTTTGCGAACTTTTGAAACGAGATTTTAGTCCGCATAACTACGATTATCGGCTTATGACGGAGATTCGTCAGCGCTCACAGGGCGAAAACGAATCAATAACTATTTACGTGGCAAAAATGCACGGTCTGTTTTCGCGACTTAGTTCTCCTATCGCTGATTCGGAGAAGCTAGAAATTTTGCTTAATAATATTAGACTTTGTTACACTAATTGTCTGCTCACTGCAAAGGTTGTTGATGTTGATAGTCTGGTCGAAGTTTGTCGTCTTTTCGAAAATTACCAAAGTCGCAGTAAGCAATTTTCTGAACCCCCTAAAGTTTCAAAGAATACTGTAGCACCTGATCTAGCGTATAATTATCCGTTTTCTAATTTTTCTTCAAACAAAAATGTTTACAATCATAATCACTTCAATAAATATAACTCTGTCGCCGATATATCGAGATACAAGTCTGTACCACAAGTTAACGCCGTATCGAGTACTTCTAATATAAATATTTTTTTTTGCGTGCGTTGTAGATGCAATTCGCACTCATTACGTAATTGCCGTCAACCACACTACCTAATCTGTTTTAACTGCGGTACAAAGGGTTTCAAGGTGTCAGACTGCCCCAAATGTAAATCTAAGTCGACCCCTACAGTTTCAAAAAACTAGTTAACAAGGATTGTGGAAAATCAAATTATACAACTAATTGTAATAAAACAGAGTGGAATAATTGGTTGGACTTTTTAAAAAAATTCTTTAGTAGCTATCATATATCCTCAATCCGTAATTCTAAACTAGAATATTTACCTTACGTTACCCCTAAATTAAACGGAATACCTACCACTGGTCTTTTAGATTCGTTACAATTTTAGGTAATAATTTGCATAACTTATTTTTGAAAGACGATGTTTTAGATAACTCGAAACCTTTAAGGTTAATAACAGCTGGCGGCGAACGATTTGAGTCTTTGGGATCGGTGTTTCTACCCTTTGAGTTTCAGGATAAATTGATTAACTTAGACGTTCATGTTGTACCTGGGATTCAAAATTCCCTTATCCTTGGCATGGATTTTTGGCGAAGCTTTGGCCTATTTCCTAACAAATTAGAGTCTGTTTTGATTGTGAACAAGTCTGACGCTCAAGTAATGGAGTTGCAGGCAGTTCCCCCTACACATCTTGTTTCTCATGATCATCTTACAGTCGACCAGAGAGCTACCGCTGACAACATTATTTCTAAATTTACCGATATTTCATACGAGAAGCGGGGTCTCGGTTGCACAAATACTATTTCTCATTCAATTGATACAGGTGACTGCCCCCCTATTCGGCAAAGATTTTATCGCATGTCTCCCGATAAACAAAGAATTTTAATAAAGCATCTTGAAGACATGCTCTCAGAGGATGTTGTTGAACGATGTGAAAGACCGTGGTCAAACCCTGTCATTTTGACCCCTAAGAAGAATGGTGAACTGCGTTTCTGTTTGGACAGTCGTAAATTAAATTCCGTTACAAAAAAAGATGCTTATAGCTTGCCTTATATTTCGGAAATTTTAGATAATCTGAGAGATGCTAAATACTTGTCTAGTTTAGATTTGTCTAAATCTTTTTGGCAAACATTAATTAAAGAAGAGGACCGTTGCAAAACAGCCTTTTATATTCCTACGCGTGGCATATTTCAATTCAAAAGAATGCCCTTCGGTCTTACGAATGCGCCAGCTACTCAACAACGATTAGTTGATATTTTATTTTATGGCCCAGAATTTGAAAATAAGGTTTTCTGTTTTATCGATGACATAATCTGTATCACGTCCAGTTTCAACGAGCATCTTACTCTTTTATTACGCATTCTTGATAAACTAAAAAGCGCTAATTTAACAATTAATCTCGAAAAATGACAATTTTTTAGAGATAAACTAAAATATTTAGGCTATGTTGTCGACTCTAGTGGATTGCATCCCGATCCGGATAAAGTAAATTCAATGAAAAATTATCCCACTCCTTCTAATAGAAAATAAGTACGTCGTTTTTTAGGCGCAGCCTCGTGGTACAGGCGTTTTATACCGAATTTTAGCTCTATTGCTGCACCCTTAAATAAGTTAACATCTCAAAGTAAAAACGCACCTCCATTCTATTGGACGACAGAGGCTAATGAGGCGTTTAATAACCTAAAGAATTGTTTCATTTCCTCCTCGGTGTTGGCTTGTCCTGACTACTCGCAACCGTTTGAAATACACTCAGATGCTAGCGATTTTGGACTTGGCGCGATCCTCTGTCAAAGGTTAAATGGTGAGGAAAGAGTCATAGCGTACTATAGCAAATCACTCACTAAGCAAGAAAAAAATTACAATGCCACAGAGCGCGAGGCCCTGGCTGTTCTATCTGCTATAGAACACTGGCGTTGTTATGTTGAAAATGGTAAAAAGTTTATTGTTTACACAGATCACGCTGCTTTGAAATGGTTCTTGACCTTAAATAACCCTATTGGCCGGTTAGCCAGATGGGGAGTTCGCTTATCTTCCTATAATTTCGAAATACGTCATCGTCGGGGTTCCGATAACGTTTTACCTGATTTTCTGTCTCGCTCTTTACCCGTTTCTGCTATTGCTAATGATATAAATATAGATATTAATTCTAATCAGAATTTACCAGTTTCTACTGATGATCCTTGGTATTTAAATATCTATAAAGACTGTTTAAGTTCTCCGACTTCCTTTGTTAACTACCAAGTAATAAACAATAAATTGTATTGTTTTAAAAAAACATCAAACCCTCTCACTAGAGAATTTCAATGGAAAGAGGTTATTCTGTCTGACCAAAGAAATGACATTCTAAGGGAGAATCATTCTTCGCCCACTGCTGGACATCTGGGTATTTTTAAGACATACAAACGTCTCGCACTTAATTACTTTTGGCCTGGTATGTACACTGATGTTGTCAAGTTCGTCAGTTCATGTGAACCTTGTATCACCCATAAACACCAAAATCACCCAAATTTAGGTCTAATGGGAAAACCCAAATCATGTCAAAAGCCCTTTCAGACGATTAGTATTGATTTGATTGGTCCATTGCCTCCCAGCAGGAAACAAAACACTTTTATAATTGTGGTCAGTTGTTGTTTCTCTACATATTGTTTACTTTTCCCCATTAAACGGGCAACTGCAGAAGTGATAACAAAAATTCTTGAGGAAAATGTATTTTTGGTGCATGGAATTCCATCTACTATTGTTTTGGATAACGATAAACAATTTATTAGCGCAACCTTTAAAAGTATGTTGTCAAAATATAAAATTCCAAATTTGCATTTTACACCGTTGTATACTCCCCACGTTAACTCAGTTGAACGTTACAACAAAACCATTATGACAGCTATTTCAACTTTCATAGAATCTGATCATCAAATCTGGGACACTCTAATCACTAAAGTTCGAAGTCTCGAATACAACATGGATTCTCAGGAGCTGCATACACAACGCCAAGTAGTAATTACAGAAGAAGTTATCTAAACGTTTTATAAAAATTATAAAGGTTGTTATTATTATAAGAAACGACGAGAAATGGAAATATATATATAATATTTTTCAATTTCTATTTATATATATAATAATATAGGGCCTTATTAGTTCTAAGTCAAATTATCGATGCCAAATAATATATGTAGTAAGTTTTAGTGTGCCAGACGTTGGTTTGAGTGACACGAGAGCGCTCACACGCACGTAGAGTGACATCGCACAATGTGCGCTTATGCTTATGATATAATCTCATTGTCTCTAAACAGCTGATTGACATATCAGTAAAGCAAATTTATAACCGTCATGTTTTAGACAACATAGAATAGACTAAAATATTCTTTATTGTACACCATAAAACATTTTATGACATTCATAATACAAAATTCACAAATTGTAAGTGCTATGAGCAATCTCTTCCAGGCAACCTCTTTGGGTAACAGGAACGATGTAAGCATTAAAGTTCTGTGTGGTGCAATTAAAAACATCCAGAATAAACAATACGGTAGATAGATGGCGCTACTGCCACGGTAAAGATCTGCTCCGCGTAAAAATATCTCAAAAAATCTTAAATGTAAGTTATTGCCTATTTTGAATTAAGAATACCGTTCCTAGTACTTCGACTCACTGCAAAAATCGTTTGTGATATGATATTCCTAAATTTACAAAAGTTATTAACTCCAACAACCAGTGGAAGATATCTACGAATATAGTGATTATATGTACGAGAAAAACATCTAACAGGGAACCAGCATAGCTAAAGTGAAAACCTACAAAAAATCAGAACTTAATTTCAACAGCAAGTGAGTAAATTTTAAAATATTGCATCAACACAAACCGTTGAATAAAATTTTACTCACCTACATAACATTATCAAGTACAAAACAAAAGTTGACCTTTGGACTCTCTGAATGACAAACAAAACTCGAGAGTACGTGCCAAATCACATCTGCATCAAGTAATCAACTTTTTCGACAGTCAAGTTACGAACACATTTGGCTGAGTTGGCTAAGCAATCGATTGCGATTCAAAGGTCTTGGGATCGAATCCTCATGAAATTCTGAGCTCTTTTTGTAAAGTATTATTGCTTGTATAATTTTAACTAGTAATCTAAGAGGAATATTAACTACAAAAGATCTACAAAACATAAAAAAATGTTTGTTCTAAAATTATTTAGAACACAAGCTGTTACCGTGCACATTGGTAGATATGGATTCACCAAATAACGTAACGTATCGAGGCAAATTGCAGAGAGTTGGCTCGCTTGATAACTTATCTGTTGATGGCAACGAATCAGTATTATTTGACACTACGATGTTGAGTATACCGAATGAGAGCTTGCATGATAATAGTGAACATAATAACGAAATTCAATCGCTTACCAATGAACTTATGAGTGCACATCACGAAATAGAGAATCTAAACATTGAAAACCTCCGCCTTAAAAAAGATTTGCAAAATGCCTTAAATTTGATTGAAACCTATAAGAAAATTTGTATGACACCAGAACGAAGTAATAAAACTCCCAAATCCTTACGTAAGAACAAAGTGTGCTACTCAAAAAAAAAATACTTAAGTCTTCAGAATTACAAGTGAAGGAAAAGAGTAGCGTTGAAAATAGGCCAAGGCCTCTCCTAAAACACCTCCTAATACGTCTTTCCTTAAACATGATCCAGTACCAATCTTATCCATAAAGGATGAAACTTTATCTGAAGTCAGAAAGATCATAGTATTGGCTGACCAACAAGGTCGTGGTATACGTCGCACTCTTCAAAAGCTAGTTGGCGAAAAATATGTTGTCAAATGCTATTGGAAAGCAGGTGCAAAATTGCAAGAAGTTTTAGCGACAATCAGTGAGAGTGAAATAGCAACACTAGACAAAAATGACTTTATTATCATACTAGGTGTTATTAATGATAAATTGCCTCATAGCTTATTATTTTCTTTACAACATTTTTTGCATAACGCTTGTAATACTAATGTGATAATTTCCGAAATACCATATAACAAATTCTTAAACGAGCGAAAGTTAAATTATGAAATTCAATTTGTATGTTCTAACTACACTAATCACTGTACATATATTGACATGAATTACTTTAGTATTTTACCAGTATTACGCTCGTTTGTGCTTCATATATGTCGTTCTCTTCTTAGAGAAATACTTCATATCGACTATAAATTACAATATGACCTATAGTATACACCCATTATGACAATTCGGAACATAACCTGCCTTTGTTGATAGATAAATGTACTCAAACTGATACACCCTTAGAATATGTAAAAGATGCTTCTACGCCACAACAAACAGAAGATTTTTTTCGATAATAAATATTTAAACATTCTACACCAGAATATAAATGGTCTAGTATCTAAGTCGGATCTTTTAGCAGTATCTCTTGTTGAATATAAAAATGACATTGACGTTTTGTGTATAACTGAACACAACATGGTGACCTCTGATAAAGACTCGTTAAATATTAGTAATTATAAACTTGTTTCATTGTTCTGTAGGAAAACCCAGCGCGGATGATCTTGCATTCTCGTCAGAAATACGCATCTATGTGCTCAGATAAATAATATTAATCAGTACTCTTTAGAGAACATTATAGAATGCTCAGGGATCGAATTGGTGCAACATAAAATATATATATTATGCATATATAGACCGCCAAAGCCAAATGCAAAGGATATTAATATTTTTTTTCAAATACTTAATTCACTTCTAAGACGCTTTTGTTCTGGTAAAAAGAAAGTTATAATTTGTGTTGATTTCAATATAAATCTATTGAAAAATAGTTATGACGCTAAATAATTTAGACATATTTTACAGAGTTTTAATCTGAAGCTAGGCATACACGAACCAACACGATTATCGAGTAGAACTTGCATCGATAATGTAATTTTTAATATAAGATGATGCACTGCAAACGTTTTAGAACTAGCACTATCAGACCATACAGCATAGTTGCTCACCTGTCCCGTGAAATCCAGTTTTCCTCATAAATCGTGGACAGTTGAAATACGGGACTACAACAAGGAAAACATGACGAAATTTAAAGAGTGCATTGATAGCCTTAGTTTCAGTGATGTCTTCGCTAGTGAAAAATCCAAATATGGCTTTTAATAACTTTCATGACCTATTCATTATTTTCTACAATTTATGTTTTCCTATAAAACAAGTGAGAAAATCATTAACTGCTCGACCAAAATGGATCACAAAAGGTATCCGATTATGTTGCAAGAGAAAAAGACAATTACTGTGGGAATATCGTAGAACCCGAACTGTCAGTAGTAAAAGCCGATTCCAAGCTCTATCATCACGACTTAACAGGTTAATTAAACTAACGCAAAAGTGTTTAAATGATAATTATATAAAAAATGCAAGTAATAAATCCAAAGCTACTTGGGCAATAATCAATGAAAAAAATTTAAATGTGCCTAAAGACGAAATAAAATATATTAAAACTGCTGATAAAATTATTAATGAGCCTGCAGCGATAGCGAACCATTTCAATATTTATTTTACTGACCAAATGCATAATATAACAGTGAACAACACAAGAGCCAATATTCCTAACGAACTTAAATCTATTTTTTAAAACCGTGCATCCCACAAGATATATTAAAAAGTATTCAAAATCTAAAAAACACTAGCAGTGCAGGCTATGATAAAATAGCAACCAAAGTTCTCAAATATGTGTCTATTAAGCTATCACATGTATTATGTCACATAATAATAAATCTATGCTTAGCACAAGGTATTTTTCCGAACAAACTAAAACTAACGATCATCAAGCCACTTTTTAAGAAAAATAATAAAAGTGACATGAGTTGCTATCGCCCAGTTGCTCTTGTGCTAGTTCTTTCAAAAATTTTTGAGAAAGTTATTCATGACAATATTTATAACTACTTCGAAATGAACCATTTATTTTGTGAAGAACAGGTTGGTTTCAGAAAGAAGAAATCAATTGATATGGCTTTTTATAAATTTCTAAGCACAATTCTAACTGAAATGGATAAAGGCATGTGCACTATTCATGGACCTATCAAAAGCCTTTGATTGTGTCGAGTATAAATTACTATTAAAAAAGCTCTATGCATACGGCGTAAGAGGAAATGCCTATGATTTAGTTAAATCTTACTTAGCTGATAGATCACAAATAACACAAATAACTAGGATATGTCCTATTACTAAAAAAAACACAGTATATACTTCAGCAAGTAGAACAGTCAAGTTGGGTGTGCCGCAAGGTAGTGTGTTGGGCCCACTGCTTTTTAATATATATATTAATGATTTCCCAAAAGTGACAAATTATAACACAATATTATTTGCTAACGACAGTACAATTATATTTACTGGAAAAGACAAGCTTCATATAGAGCAAGAAATTAATTTGACATTGAATAATATTATTAATTGGTTGACATTAAATAATTTGAATATTAATTTAGGTAAAACTCATTTTATGACATACAGAAATAGACTAAGTAAATTGACGAACATGAATATTCGGTATTTGGACCAAAAAATTGAGGAAGTAGGGGTTACGAAGTTTTTAGGCTTAAATATTTATAATAACCTTAACTGGAAACAGCATATTGATACATTGTGTCTCAAACTAAATACATATGCATATGCACTTTATAGGTTAAAGAAAACAGCGAGTATTACAGCTGTTTTAACTGCTTATTATGGGTATGTTTACTCTCTTCTAAGGTATGGTGTTATGTTCTGGGGAATTCTACTGATAATGAAACTGCTTTTAAGGCGCAAAAGAAATGCATACGGGCAATATTCAGTATTAAAACTACAGATAATTGTAAATCATATTTTATAAATTTTAAAATTCTAACACTACCATGCATTTACATATTGGAAACTGTCGTATTTGTGCGCAAAAATATTAATCTATTTAAAAATCTTAACAGTAAGAGGCGAGACTTGGAAATATGTATGCCCAGAAATAAAACAGCCTTATTAAATAAGAGTGCACTTTGCATGGCTGTTCGATTGTACAATCGTTTACCTAAAACAGTGCGCGATATCTCAGATAGCGTGTATACATTCAAAAATAAAGTGCAACAAATATTACTTGAAAAGAGTAACTATTCGGTAAACGATTATTTAATTGATAAGTAATATAATGTAAGCATGTACATATTTTATTAATAATAAACAAATTTTAATTCAATTTAATTCATATTCAAGTAATAATTATATAAACAGCATGTATTTCTCTTGTGTTAATTTTGCATGCTGCTGTGACAGCAGAATATGATGAGACTAATATCATTGTAAGAGCTTTTATACCTACTCTTCTTTGTTCTTTTCAATTTAAGAGGTGTGCTCTTGTCGGTGGAGTGTACGCCATATATTTCGGTCTTCGGCCAATACCTTGACCTCTTTATACGACATGACCTTTGCTTTTTCTTTAATTTGATCCGTGTATGCCTGTCTGGGTCGACCTCTTCCTCTCTTTCCTTCTATTTTGCCTTCCAATATGGTTTTAATAAAGTCATCATGTCGTATAAGGTGGCCAAACATCTTTCCTCTTCTTCTTTCTACGGTCTCCGTTTTTCTTGGACAAGGCTCAATACTCCCGCGTTGGTCTTTTTTTCAATCCAGCTAATCCTTTCCATCCGCCTCCAGCACCACATCTCGAAAGCCTCCAGTCTTTCCCGGTCTTGCTAAGTCATCGTCCTATACCTACTCATATTCTGCAAAATAAAGATTTGATTTGATTGAGTTGATTTGATTTGACAATATAATAGACTTATAAATAGGGGATATACACATACATATAAATTCATACATACCTACTACTATATTCAATATACCTACATATATACAAAATTCAATATATTTACACATATACCATATATAAAATATATACTAGGTATAACCACATTCTATGTTATCAAATGGATGAAAGGTACTGCGTTTAAAAAAAAAAAAAATTTGCGCTTCGAATTTCTAAAGAAAGTCCATTCCACAGGCGTACAGCTTGGACAGTAAAAGACTTATCAAAAAAGCTTGTGGAATGCATTGGCATTCAAGGACTTTATATGTGTGTCATTAAGGAACATAAAACGTTCTTTGAAATATAAGGCGGTACTAGGATTAAACAAGATACTATACAATAAAGTGAGAATGTGAGTATTTCTGCGAAGTTGAATCGGTAGCCACTTAAGCTTATTGCGGCATTCTGAGACATGATCATATTTGCGTAGCCCAAATATAAATCTTATACAGAAATTTTAGAGACGCTCAAGTTTATTTAGTTGCTCCTCGGTGGAGTTAAGATAGCTGACATCAGCGTAGTCAAGGATTGGTAGAAGCAAAGATTGTACAAGCGCAATTTTAGTGGCAATTGGTAAGAAATTGCGTCACTTTCGTAAAGACCCAGCTGATGCAAAAAGTTTTCGGCTCGTTTCTTGTAGCTGTGGTCGCCAAGTTTCATCAATGTAAATACCAAGATTTTTTACATTTTTACTAAACGGAAGGTCTTTGCCATTGAAATTAATGCTTGGCAAATCAGACCAGTTAATTTTGGACACCATTCTTGGGCTGCCAATAATAATCAGCTGCGTTTTGTCCGGATTTACTGTGAGTCCAAATTTCTGCGTCCAAATTTCAAAAAAAGATTCGTGCCAATCGTTGTACAAGCGTCTGCCAGTCTATTCAAGGGAGCTTGCGTATAAATCTGCAAATCATCTGCGTAAAGGTGGTAGGATGAAAGTAATTTGTTTGAAATGGAATTAATAAATATAGCGAAGAGTAAAGGGGATAGCACGCCACCCTGTGGAACACCTGCAATCGTATTGGACCAAGCGGAATAGGTATCATCAATGCGTACACTATATAGGTAATAAAAAAATAGGTAACTCTGAAACCAGTCAATTGCCGATGGAGATATGTCAAGAGAGCGTAGAATGCCAAGTATGATTGCAAATCTACGGTGTTAAACGCATTGCTGAAATCAAGTAAGGATAGAACCGTTAGATTGCCACAGTCCATACCTAGCCTGATATTATCGGTAACGTGATCTAATGCAGTAACGGTACTGTGACCTGGACGGAAACCTGACTGGTATGGATTTAAAAGGGAATTTTTACAAAGAAAGGAACTAAGTTGCGAATGGATAAGACGTTCTAGGACTTTCGATAGGAACGGTAATATGGATATAGGACGGTAATCTGCTAAAGTAGAAGGCTTAGGTTTTTTAGGTAGGGGGAATAATAAGTGCTTCTTTCCACGCTGAGGGAGAGACACCGAGGGAAATAGACGTATTAAGAATATTGCATAGGACGGGAAGGATTTCATCAAGGATGGAAAGGATCATTTTACGGCTGACACAGTCATTGCCAACTGCATGAGAAGTAATTGCCAGTATACTCTTTTTAACATCACAAGCGGCAAATTGCGAGAAGATGAAAGGAGAATAATCAGGCGTTGGTAAAGTTGAAAGATGCTGCAGGGTATTACTTTTAATATTTCCATCAAACTTGGACGACGAGGAGAAATGTTTATTAAGTGAATCAATGTTGACATTATTAGGAATGGTTTGTTGCTGAGTCTCACCAACCCCTAAAGTTTTAAGAAATTTCCAAACTTTTGCTGGATCACCGTTTTCAACGGATTTATGAATATGTTGGCGTTGTGCTTTCCTACACAACTTATTGCAGTGATTTCTAGGAGTTAAGTATTTATCAACATTTGAAAAAGTTGGCTTTTGCTTCATTAATGACTTTGGGACACATTTCTTAGCCATAATCCGTTTAATATCATCCGTTAGCCACGGTGCTGGTAAATGCTTAATTTTAATAGCACGCACAGGCGCGTGCACGTCATATAATTGCAGCAATTGGTTTGTAAATATATGGACTTTAGTGTCGACATAATCTGTGGAAAACAGCGATTCCCAATTGATGTTACTGGCATCCTCACGCAATGTATCTTGATCCTTGCCACCAAAATTGCGTTGCAGAATTACCTTTGGTTTCGACTTGGGTGGGCCTATATTGTAAGAAAGATAGATAAGGTCATGATAAGAAAATGCATCTGCTGAGCATTGGCCATGCCGATGAACGTAATTAAAAGAAGATACCAGAATGAGGTCAAGTAGAGAAGGAGAAGTGTTAGGAAAATGATGCGTTGCATCAAGATTTAAAATTGTCATATTGCAGGATTCTGTAACTCGTCGAAAAGACGTAGTTCGAGAGTCCTGCTTGAGAAGGCAGGTATAAAAATCACCCATTATAATGGTGTTCATAAGAAGGAGTTAAGTTTTCCAGGATTTGCTCAAAGGAAGAAAAGAAATTTATACGTCCGGAAGGAGAATAATATACGCCCAATAAAACTTTGGTGTGTTAAACAAAGTTCCACTTGTAAAAAGAGATGCTCGCCCGCATTTGATGGTGGCAGCTGCGAAGACATAGAGACTATCTGATAAGTTGGCCAGCATATCTGGGAAATGAGCAAGAATACTTCTGTGCATTTATATGGACTACATTAAAGTGCTTGGGTACGTCCGAAAACTGAGTCTGAAGAATGTCTCCCAGAGATGGTACACTAACAAAGCTATCTTCAAAGCTTGTGGCAGAATGAAAGCTTTTATCATCGCTATTTGACAGAATATGTGACATTTATTAATAATAGATATAAAATATATAAATAAACAAATATATATATAATAAATATATATGAATAGAAATAATAATTTTAAATTAAAACTGAATTCAATAGTTCGTCCACCTGCCAATAACGCATTAACAAAGAAATAAAGACACGTAGAACAAAAAGTGTAACTAAATAAATAATTAAGTTACAGAGGATACATTCAAGACCGTGGGCATTTTTAGATCAATATCATTTACGCAATCTTAAACAGTCCAATACATTGTAAGAAAATAACAAATTACTGCAAAACGGAACGTTGCCTTAATGCAACCTAGTGCGAACCGGAAAGTTGCATAAATCGCCAATGGATGTTATGCGATGATGATTACCATCAGGAGCCAGTATGTGGATGTGGCCCTCCCTTGTCCAGCACTTCACAACCCCGAACTTCGCACGTGCAGCCATGAAAGCGGTGTGTCTTGATTGGGTAAGGAACTCCGACAACGTGATGCCTGATCCCTTCAGCTTTGTTTTCGAGAACCATATGCGGTCCCGCACCTCAACAGCCTCAAGTTTGAGAAGAATGGGCCTAGCTTTTCTGCTAGAGGTTAGACGACCCATCCTGTTGCATCGCCGAATACTATCAGAGCTGAAATTGTCAATCTTGAGTCGCTGCTTGACAATGTCTGCCACCACCCTGACCGTGTCTTCGTCCTTGTGCTCCTCAACACCATGAAACAGTTACATTGTCCTGCGGCTGCGCATTTCTATTGTATCTACTTCATGGGTCATCTTGTCAAGTTGCTGTGAGAATTATTTTAGGGCCAGTAACATAAAAGAATTCCTCAGCCAAAGTACCAGTGCCCTGCAAAGACTTCTTTTGCAATTCAGCCTCAAATTTGGCCATACGCTCCTCAAAGTATGTGTACATATCAAGAATGCTTGTGCTGTTGAATGGATCAATTCTAGTCAATGAATTTATGCTTCTTAGTTGTTGGAGATAACGCTTAACCAGCAGGTATACCTATACTGTTAACTATAAATTATATTCATTTAATTTGTAAAATGACTAAATTTTATTGTAGAGCAAATTCAGAAAATTGTTGCTGTTTCAACTACCCACACAATCTATCTTCATCATAATATGCCTCTTAACCGCTTAACCGCGCACAAGGGACTATTCTCCCTTTTTTAAATTCCGTAGACCGCACACAAGTGACTATTTTTCCTTTTTGGTTACAGCGCTATACTCGGTCTGAATTTACTGTTTCTTTCTATTACGTAATGTTTTAAATCCTTTTTCTCTGTTCTATTCAAATCATTGAATATTTCTTCATGCTAAAAATACGAAGCGAGTCTTAAAATCGTTAACCCGGAACGAAAAAATAATGTCAAATGCCACTCTTTGTTTCGCGCGCTCCGTGATTACGTGCTAATCGTATGCGTGTAATTAAATATTTTTATACCATGATACACGTTTTTTTCATATATATTTCGGTGTAGATAGAATCCCTCTACAGTGAAAACTCATAAAATATGTATGTCATCGATTTACTTTTTAAAATAATCCTGTTTAAAATACACAAAGTGTTTTTTTCAACGATAGTCAATGTTCGCTGCTAAGTATAATAAATTAGAAACTAAATATCAACAAAGAATTCATTTGACTTCAACGAGTCATTCATAAGGGTGAAGCAAAACATCACTTCAACTTGCTCATGTTACGGACTTATCAACAATAAATGTTAATGTTAGCGCGCCCATCTGGCGAGCGGCGGCGCGACATTTTGTTTAGAACGTGAGCGGTCGAGCGAATTCGGTGAATTGGCGCTAACGGTCAAGCGGTTAACAATATTTATCCCAAGTACAGAAATTATTTTCAGCTTATTACTTATAATTATTAGGTATATGACAGTAGAATGACAGGCAATTAATAAAAGTTGTGATTAATACTTATAAGTAGATAACTAAAAAGCAAGTTACGGTGCTAACTTTTTCTATAGTGACAGGCTCAAGCGGTCCTGAGAGCTCTAAGTCAAGCGATGTAATAATATAATATATAGCGAAGACGGTCGGTAATCAAATAACTGCCAGTGAGCGAGGCTACGCGATGAGTGACACGAGGGTGCTCGTTAAGACGTTGAGAGCTATCGTACAATGCTCGCCGGCGGTTATTCCACTGCTGATAAGATCCTGTGACTACTACTGGTTAAATCAGTTGTATTATATAAGTAGCTAGTAATAAATGAACATATTGGTTTATTACTTTTACATTTTCCTACGGGAGATATACCTACCTCATACCTTCGTTTTGAGCAACCGATGTTTAGACACTGTTGCACGTGACATGTTCACGTGTCATGTAAGTAACCATGAAGGTTTTAATTCCTTTATTGTTTAATGTTTCCACCAGATAGGCAGGTTTAATATCCTCTGCGATCCTAAAATATAAATGTCATCTTGAAATTTACAAGAGAATTAATAAATTATAATTAAAATTTTATTAAATACTGCAAGAGGTGGCAGCTATTAAATAAATTTGAGTGACACAGGGACGCTTGTCAGAACGTTGAGTGACGGTGTAAGATGCACGCTGACGTTTATAAGACGACTGACGTGGTGCTCGTCTGGGTGCATTTGGTCAAAATCAAATTACCCATGACTACATGAAAAACTATTATTCTAATGCTACTAATTTTTTTAACTTCCGAGAAGTGCTATTACAGCTTATAAGGTTACCGATACGTAAAATATAAACCGTTTCTCGAACTGAAACTCAAATGTGACGACGAATGACAACTTCCCACTAATTAGCTACGGTTATTTATTAATGCATCGTCAGCAGCTGGTAATAAATGCTAATCGGTGCGAATTTAAGATTGATATGCAGTTAAGACCACTATTGTGCTATTACTACTCGTAGAAAATGAGGCGAATCAAACAAATTTTCGTTATTTCTTTAAAGAATAATGAGCTTTTACCTTGGACATTTATTTGTTAAATTCAGTAGATTCAGTGCAAACTCAATTTAGTAAATTTTACAAATAAATGTCCAAATTACGAAGAAGAAATAAAATCCTTTGTTTCGAATGGGTAAATATTAAATTCATCTTAAATATTGCAACCAATAACGATTACACCGGATTGTTTACCATACATTAGATAAGTAATTTGTTCGTCCGAATAGTCAATGTGATTATTTTTAGTTTTGTCGATAGATCGGCACGTGCAGCCCTTAAACATGTGTGTATTCGACTATAGACGAAGTTTACTTCGACGTGAACGTGTAATTACCTCATACTAATGACTTTAACCCAAAATAAATATGTGAATTTATTTCTAGTTTTGTAAGTTTCATTATACCCTCTCTAGAAAAATATTTATTAACAAAATTGGGTCACTCTTGAAGCTACTCGTTCTCATTAAGATGATCAAAAAGCGACTAGCTTTAATTATTATGCCTGACAGCAACAAAAAGTTACTCGTGTGTTTCTACAAGGAGTGAATACAAGTTATGGGGTGTGTTGTAAATATTGTAGTAATAATACAAAAGTTATTTATAACTAACAGAGAGAACGTATGAGCGATTCAGTTTATATATGTGTGTGTTACAGTGGGCACTCCTATTGCTTATCAAATATTGACAAAAGTATGGAGTAGCTTTGCAAGAAGGGATATTGAAATTTAGTTCCGTATTTGCCGATGACGATGTTATTTTTGAGCTCTTACAAGGATATTAGCCGCCTTGCCTTCCCTTGTTGTATTTGCGGATACGAGATGTGTATTGTCAACACATATTACAATGTCATAACTTGTTTATAGTACATGTAAAAATAATATATTAATATTGAATTATTCGCTAACCATTATAGTGTATATTTAAGTCAATTTATAATAATGAAGTAATTACTTACAGAGATCTTATACCTATAAAGAGAACAGATTATCGGTGATACTTTACCGCAGTCTATACAAAGAGAAGGTACTGAAAGTCATGATAGTTTTTCCTGAGAGCATGAATGAGCTTGTTCCACCGGGGAAGTATCCTACTAAGTACCTTCTCACAAAATATCAACGTAAAGTAACAGCATCTACATATATTGTTGCGTTTTGTCGGTGAGTGAGCGTGCCGGTGGTCCCATCTGGTTTTCTTCTCCCTCCTCCTACTCATTATCCCATCAACGCAATTGTGACTCCTCGGTTTGTTACATGTCCTTAGGCGGTGGTATTCGCTTACCATCAGGCGATTGTATCTGCTCATTTACCTTTTTATTTATAACATAATAAAAATGTTAATAATACTCGAGAACGTCAATTCCTACAACTGCGATAGCTGTTAGGTTATTTGGTTTGCTTACTGTTTTGTGTGGTCTTTGCTTAAGTGGAGAACTTTTTCCAGCTGTATCTGTAGCTCTGCGTCTCATTATCATGTCTTATGATAATAGAACTTTCACCACTCGATGCACCGTTCACTATACTGATATCATGGCAAATTTTATTTAGAGTCTATTTCTATTTAAATTCCATTACTTAGGTATCAACATCATCGTAAAAGAAGATACATATTGGAAATTCAAGAAGTCCTCGCTAACACCGATTAATTTAATAAACTTTTATGTACCTTTTATGTATCAAACCTTACCAACGTCAACTTGTTAGTGTACATTTTGATGAAAAATAAATACTAACTTATATTTTTAACAGAAAAGGTTTACCAGTTCTCAGAATCGAACTAATCCAAACACCACGCCAATCAAACAACAAACAGCTATACTATATTACAACTTTACTTGGTATAAACATCAATAGTTTTCTCACCAGTAATTTGTTAGAAACCGGTTTCAAATTGGTTAGATTTAACTAAAAGCTTTGTTAAATCCAAAAAGGATAAATTAATTTCTGGCGTTGAGTTTATTCAATAAACTGTTTTTAGTTTGACGGTTTATTTTTGTTCAAAATTTAGCGAGCCAATTTAAAACCAATATAGGTCGGTTAGATAAAGAATAAAATTACGAGCATTCGATCTATGGATTAACACAGATTTACTTTTAAGCCTAAGATCATCATGATTATCGTCCTAGACTATCATTGCTCGGCTTTTTATGTGTATATATAAAAACCTTGTGTTACTGACCGACTGACAGACAAGCAACAGCTAAAACTGTTGGGCGTAGGAAGCTGAAATTTTTCATGTATGTTCCTTGGGGACCGTAGGGGTGCACTAAGAAGGGATTGCCTAAAAGTTCCACGGGTTTCATGGAAAAAGTTAAATAAAAAAATATGCGCGGGCGTAGCTGCTCGTCTTAATATAATTCAAAAATTACCCCACAACCCTAAATTGTAATAGAACCTCGTTGAGCAGAAACAACATGTTATAAGCTCTAACTCATTAATTACTACTCATACCTTATGAAACTGCTAATATTAGCTCTTTATCTATTAAAAGAACGAACTAATTGCTCTCTTAATTATGCAGAGTAAAATCTAGTATAATAATATGAGTATTATATGATTTATAGCTGTAAAAAATTTGAGGCACAGCTATACCGTAGCTATCTAAATATAAGAATATCGAACAGCGGTATTTGTTTCTATATGAATTTTGAAGTTGATGTAGAAAATTAATCATCCAAAGACAGTCAAGATACAGTCTTTTACAATATTTTTTTTGTTTCTCGATAAGAAATTTTGATATAAAAGTCGTAAGGAATAGTTTGAATTACTGCTTTTTCTTATTAAAAACATTTGCCAGAGTTTCATTTAGACAAATCAATTTTATTTCAGTTTAGATAAGTTTGATATCTTTCATTTATCTTCATTTAGTGGCTCGAGGGTGGTAGTTGGTATTAAGGTATTAATAATCTCTACAAGATGACTGGCCAACCGCCTATAAAAATTCACGTGGCCTTCAAATGTAATTTATTTACTACATATACATATAACAGAAATCCAAATTGAAGATTGAAATAAGGCCGAAAACATTAATCTGTTCTGCTATTCATTTAGACCCTACGAGGTTGTTGCATATTTCATTTATACCTCTTAAATAACTGTAGAGTAAGTCTTGCCCAACTAATACGGTCTAATTGAAATAACTATGTAACTATGTAGAGGAAAGTTTTGAATGTTTCTTGCTAGTTATTTAAAAGGCCTAGATATTTAGTATTTGATTGCGTTGCGAGTTGTATATGCGCTACGCTGTAGCGCAGGGACTTTTTTAACCGACTTCAAGAAAAGGAGGAGGTTCTCAATTCGGCCAGTATATATTTTTTTGTATTGTACAACGATTTCACCCAGATTTCTGAACCGATTTACGTGATTCAGGTAGGTGCGGTAGTTTTTATTTTAGGAGCATTTTTTATTTACTTTCGTTTATCCCGATGTCTGAAATAAAATCTCGCAAGTAAAGGACGTTGGGCGTATTCCGACCCGATCATGGACATTAAGGAACTTTTACATGGGAGGACAAAGATTGAACTAGAAATATATTTATACAAAAAGTAAAAATCAAATACTATATTTAAGTAATATAAATTGTCGTTTTGTTAAAAAAAGCTACAAAACGGTTTCTGTCGAGTGCATGCATGTGGCTGCGGAGTGATCATTCATGCCATTAGATGAAAACAATCCAGATTTTAGAGATTTCCCACATTTGACATATGAAGAACTGATATTTTTCACATTGGGAAGCTATCATCTAAGATTGGACAAGTCCTACTGCCATAAGCATGTGAGACCAAATGGCGTTTACTTGATAGAACTCTATTTGCACCAAGATTTTATCTATATATATATAAAAGAAAATCGTGTTAGTTATTTATAACTCAAGAACAGCTGAAATAACTTCGCTGAAAATTGGTGGAAAGGTAGCTCAGAACCAGGAAAAACACATAGGATACAATTAGTTGCAAAAAATAATCTGGGAGGGATTTAAGAGAGGGTCGAAGTTTGTAGGGACAAACCTACTACCTATTGACAGTAAGAACGCGTGCGCTGTAATAATTATATATAAGTAAAGAAACAATTAGTTGCAAAAAATAATCTGGGAGGGGTTTAAAAGAGGGTCGAAGTTTGTAGGGACAAACCTACTACCTATTGACAGTAAAAACGCATGCGCTGTAATAATTGAGTGCTGCGCATGTCCTATCGTATATCTGTCAGTACTGTCACATTATACATTGTCATATGGTGCATTGTCTTTACTTCGTTCGCTTACTTATATAAACTAATAATTATTGTAACAGCCTTGGCTAATCCCTAATAATGTAGTAAGGTAGAAATGCGAAAGTGTGTATAGAGATATATCGGAGCATGGCTTTGACATTAATTTGACTGTATGCAAAGTGATGTTGTTGAGCACCTTTCGGTAGATAATGTCATGAATACTGACCAAGTTACTTCGTACCCTATAGAGTTTCTGAACATTACAATTATCAGGAGCACCAACCAAGACCTTGTAATGGCAAACGGCTACAAGTAACACCTAGGACGAAACATCATAAATGCTATTCGCTATTGCGAGTCAGACTAGCTCATGAAGGGTTCCATAGTGGAGGTATCCATACCATAGCCATTATCATCGACTAACTATTAATAGTATTTGTATAAACGACAAAGCTATATTTGCGGTTTCTAAGACGTGCTTTATTTCAAAAACTGCTGACTACATATCGTTCAAACCAGTTTTCGTTGGAAGTTTTTATAACGATCCATAGCATATATTTTTTTAGATTTGTCACTCTCTTACTTTAAAAGGTAGACCATTTTACCACCATTTTACCACTTTGGAACCGTATATCTTTCAAACAATTGACTTTGAAGAACAATTGTTTTAGGAACCTCGAAGTAATTTTTAACGACCCATTTTCATGTATGAAGAGCCCCGCTGAATATTCAATATTTTTTATTTTCTATAACGTCGTAAAGTGGTTCACAGAATACATCTACCTACCAATTTTCAAGTGTGTAAACTGAATAGTTTCGGCATAAAGTGGCTGTGACATACGGATAGACTGACAGACATAACGCGTCTATAAGGATTCCATGTTTAGCCATTTTTGACTACGAAACTCTAAAAATACTGTTTACAGAAATGTTTTAAATACTTCTTGCCGTTATAATTCTTATTAGTCACTATGAACTGAATTAAAACGAATATTACTATCGAACTATGAAGGAGTTTTGTGTTACCCCGAATTTAACGTGAGCGAAGCCGCGGCCAAAAGCTAGTAAATAATAAAATGTTGATAAGAGGACGAATTCAATCGCGACATGTCAGAGCGCGACAATACTACAAAGATATTTAAATAAACCAGGCGAGACAAGTAAGTCAAACTGTTCAAGATTATTACTGCTCGTGTATACATGACCTCCGTACCATAGGCAGTTGCGCGTGAGAGATATGTAATGATATCTAGGCTTTGGGCTGAAATTACTGATATCCAAGTATTTATACATAATATGTAAGAGGATAGTGGCAGTTAAATAACGCTGACATGACGTTTGACAATTAAACTATCAAACGTGTAAATAAGGTGTACCTATATAAGTCGACAGGCTCGGCTCGTTCGTCCTATTCACCTTCGACGACGGCTCAGGTACGATATGGTTCTGACTATTTAACTGCCACTGTGTTCCAATATTCTGTGTTGCTTGTATTTTTTATTCAACATCTAGGAAACAATGTAAGATAGTGTAATCATTATCTTACTGATATTGTGGGTAGTTTGATCGTTTGTGAGATATAAAAGATTGTAATATAGAATAGAATAATATACTGTGGCTCAAGTTGTATCAATGAAATTCATTATATACCTGTGGTAAGCATTTAGTAAATTGTGTTGAAGCTAAATAATGCTTATTATGTTCTGTTGTAAGACAGACCTTTCTAGTAATATAAAACTACCCACAACATTGATATTTGATATAAATTGGCTGTACCACTGTTTGTTAATTATTAGTTATTGAAAAGAATGATCAAGAGTTTTATTGCCCGTCTTTCTCTTGGTTCTATGCTTTTGCTTTGCGAACTGGGCTCTAAATGTAAATGTAGAATCACGACGTAATCTAAAGATATATCCTTGTGCCAAACTGAATGAATGAAAGTATGATTTGATAGATGTCTCTTTTATTTATCAAAACTGTCTCTACACTGTAGGGAGCTTTTCTGATTCAGATATCAGAAGTGTGATAAATTTGCGCCCACAATAGTAATACATTCAATTGCAAGTTCCAGAGTCTCCTCATCGTGATCCCATGATTCTGCTTAAGCCCGTCACCGTTCAGCTGACGACGGAGAACGATTGCCCTGCGATCCAGTAGCAACGATGCCGAGAGCAAGCCAATGGATGAGTACTGACTACATATCTTAACGATCATGCAACAGTATGCTGAAGGCAACAGCAACAATCAACTGCAAAGCTGGTAATGTACTTCCACCAAGATTTTATCAATAGCCATGAATGGTTGAAAAATATGACTACTATTGTGTTTATGTGGTACCAGGTCATTTTAACATGTTCATCAAAAATGTATCTGAGTATAAAACTATGTAGGTAATAGCGAGAAAGTTACAGAAAATGTATAATAGATTTATTTTGATAGTAGCCGATATTGTTCTAATCTGTTGGAATTTAAATAGGAAACATTTGTAGTGATTGACCGAGACTCGGTATGAGCATTGGCTGTGTTGTGCTTTGTTGATAAATCTTTGTAGTATACTGATTAGCGTAATCGTCCTGCATATTTGAACTCCAATAATGAAGTGCTCTGACGAATCTTTTTATTACAAGTCTAATATGAAATGACGGTAGGTAGAATACATTTCAGAGGTTTCTTCATTAATTTTATATTGGCTGTGTATTCATTACATACATACCAATGTTGTCTTAGCTCTGTCCCATAAGCTGTAGTTCAATTTTCGCCACAATTACCAAATTAATCAGGTCATGCTATATAGTTTTAATAAATCGGATCCAAACTATAACGAAAGAAAAAAATAAGAATATTTTAAAGGGTATCTGTTGCCTTGCAGATAAGACTACGAAACTGTATAAATCTTCAACATATCTTTGAAATATACTCGTATTTTTAACTGGTTAATAATTGTTTGTGGCAACAAAATTTATGTATCGAATTACAAATAATATGCTTTCTATAATTGTTTAGTGAGTAATTGTCATGTACCTAGATAATTTCCACCAGTTTACTTGCAATAGTCATACTTATGATTTTGTCACTTTGATTTCTATTGGAAGAATAAAACCAAATAGCTTCATTTTGCTTTAGAGGCACCACATTTAAACGACACGTTGTAAACTTTTGTGTGTAGGTACAGAAAGACTCTATATTATATCAAGCGTGTCTGTGTCTAGCTATATCATATCGATACAATAGTTTCGTTTACATTTCCTTTTATTTTTTAAACATTCCTTCTCCTTCTGAGGCCTGAGAGGTCATATAATAATATGCTACATCTAAATATATAGTTTGAGGTATTTTTATTAAAAACTAATTATTGAAGAATGTTGTATTATATTACATAAGATCAAATTGACTTGTTAAAGAAAGTGACATCATTTTGCTTATGTCTGGCACTATTAGATGACAGTATATCAAATATTTTCAAGTAGTGGAATTTTGGTTATTATCGTTATTTATAACGATAAAAGCAGATAAAATAGTTAAAATGAAATATGTAATAAATGCAGACGTCTGTCTTATTAAATGGATCTGAAATAAGCACATATTGATTCAATTTGAAAATAGTTCCATATTACATCACTGATTTTTTATATTTTTTATTTATTTAACATAAGGCTTACCAACTAAAATACATACTGAGCATTTTCATGAAACATTCATACAACTATATAATTTGTGTATGCTTTTAAATTAAAGGTGAGCACAGCATTACTTATAAGTGTGCATACATGTACCTAAGGTTAACATCTAAGTTAAATAACTACAGAATATACCTAAAATAACTTAATATAAATAAGACTAAGTTAAATCTATATTATGCTAAACTAAATTATACTTATACTAGACTATATATCTTTCTTTTAAATGTAAAATTTTTTTCGGCAAAGATATCTATATCTACTTTATTAAAGATAGCATTACATTTTCCGAGGATATAGGATAGAGGTGTATTGCTCCCATATTTGTTACGACTAGTTTTGATAACAAACGGCTTATAGTTTACTAACCTAGCAGATTGTCTAGGTATGTTAATATTTATTTTAGATAATAATGGCGTACTATCTACACTTTCATTAAATATTTTGTGCAGAAACAATAAGCCTATGTAGTCTCTCCTCCAATATAATGGTTTCATATTGAAATAATTAAGCCTGTCATTATAATCCTTGATAGTACGCCGAATACCGGATATAATAGATAACCTCCTTACAAACTTTTTTTGTATGCTTTCTATGCGTTGGATGTTGTTTTGATACATAGGGTACCACACAATGGAGCAGTACTCTATATTACTGCGAACTAAGGCGAAATACAAAGTTTTCATAGCTTTTATGCATTTGAATTGTCGGGTATTCCGATTTATAAATGCTGCCATTTTGTTACATTTGTTGATTGTGTTATCTATATGTTTAAAAAATTGCATTTCTGAGTCAATCGTAATACCCAGATCCTTGACGTCGTTGACAACCTTCAAAGTCTTGCCTTTCATGGTATAAGATGTACAGAACTTTTGTCGTTTTCGTGAAAACTTAATGTGATTGCATTTACTGACGTTCAATTCCTTGGCATTATCGTCACACCAGTTGCAAAACTTGTCGATATCTTCTTGCAGAAGAGCCTGATCAGATCTAGATTTAACTGATCTAAATAGTTTTAAGTCGTCGGCATACATTTGGAAGCACGAATTGACAAAACAATACTTTACATCGTCTATAAACATCGTAAACAGTATCGGACCGAGATGGGATCCCTGGGGAACACCAGACGTAGGCACAAAAATATTTGATGAGTACCCATTTACAACTACTTTAGCTCTGCGATTTAATAAATATGTTTTAACCAACTCCAGAGAGATCCATGTATATTGAATATCGCAGAAAGCTTATGAAGTAATATATTATGATCTACTTTGTCGAAAGCTTTGCTAAAGTCACTATACACGCTGATTTTTAATTGGTTTTGGAGCGAAAGCCATCTTATTACTTATCGTTAACAGAACCTAGCCAGCTAATAATATTTGAAATATAAGCTAAAAAAATATTGAGAAAATAAATAATTTAATAGTTCGAGAGCACGAAGTATCACCATTGCCGCGCGCTAACGAAATCCGTTCGATCGTGTCATATACACACATAGGTACTAGGCATTGGTCATTCAACTGCGGTGTCTGCGATCCCCCCCCCCCCAATTCTGCGCGCGCGCCTCGCTTGCATGAGAGGCTCCGTCTGCATTTCAACACAGGGCCAGCCAATAGCGGTGGCTTGACGCGGGCGCAATGCATCACTCGTATCCAATCACGTTCGACTGTGTTCGGGTTCATTTGGCATGGGCCAGTAGTCCGTAGCCTTGAACTTTAGTCTTAAGAAATTAGGTCAGCGAGATAGTTGTATGTCACGTTTTATCCCATCACTTTGTGTCCGTCTTACGTAATAAGTCGAGTATTATGGTCCCTATGTACCTAATTATTACGTGTTTGGAGATAACACGGAAGAAGCGACGTGTTCGAAGTGTAGTTAAAATACATAGGTGATAAGATAAGGTGAACGAAACAAGTGAAACTGTGTGAAAGGTGCAAATTGATTGTGATATAGGCAGCAGACAGCTAAGGTAAATGATTTATTCATTTTTGAATACCTACAGTGATTACATTCTTTTAAATACGTTAGAAATACCCAAGTAGGTACTAAACTTTTCCATTGTTAAATCTTTGTCTAGTTATTCAAAAGATAATGTAGGTAGGTACCTATGGCAAACAACGTAACTAATAATTCGTAGTTTATCGTGTTTCTTCTAAGAGTTCATTATGATTTCGTGAACCCACAGCTTATTCGTCAGTCCGAGTAATGTACGAAGGAATTATTGAATAGGTATAGCTATTTAGTTACATACGTTTATTGTTCTAATTATTTATTACTGCACTTCATGGTTGGCGTAGTGGTTTAAGCGATGTTTCACACAACACTTTATGTGATTCATAAATTCTTGTTCCGACTCCTGTGTCCGTTAGTGGTAGGTTTGTAATGTCCTTCGGAACACAGGACTTAGCACTAGAGTACGTGAGTGGTTCTTAAAAAGAGAACAAAAGAAAAAAAAACATGTGTTTAAAGTTGTTGGCATCGTAATTACCTAAATCGTGTTTTCTAAGTAAATTACGTATCATTATCGGTCCGCACTAAGTAACTACCGCTGTAGGTAACAACTGACGGCGCCCGGTGGCGCGCGCGGCGAGGTCACGACCGCGCGGCGCTCGAACATACCTAACTCGAGAGAATCGTGCGTTGCTACGTATTACCAACAGTTACCGATTTTTATAACTTTTTTGTTTTAGGTGCTATATGAATTTTGATTTTGAATATGAATAGAGGATTTTATTTCGGACATGAGGTTTCTTTTTCCGAAACCAATAAAAAATCAGCGTGTATATTACATCGATCTCATTGCAATTACTTATATCAGTTAGGGTATTTTCAACAAAATCAACTAAGTTAGTTAAAGTGGACTTATTTTTAATGAAACCATGCTGATTGTCCGAAATTATATTCTTGACGTGACAGATTATATAATGACATACTAACGATTCAAAAACTTTAGCTACTATTGGTAGTTTACTTATGGGCCTATAATTACTAATATCAGCTTTATTGCCAGACTTGGGTATGGGCACAACTATGGCTTCCTTCCAATATTCGGGAAATATTCCCTCAGAGAGGGATCTATTATAAAGAATATGAAGAGGCTTTGTTAATTGATCGGCACATTCCTTAAAGAACAGAGGCGGTATACCATCACATCCTGATCCTTTTGATATATCCAGCTGTTTTAGTTTTTTTTCTATACTACATTCGGAAATATATAAATGATGTAAGTTGCTATTACAGGAAACATACTCGTATCGGGGTGAGAATAGACTGCTATGCGATTTTGGAGTGTATACTGATGCAAAGTGTTGTGCGAATAGATTAGCAATACTGTCTCCATCGTTTGCAGTTTGATTACTGAGCGTCATTTGCCTAGGAATCGTAGATTGACTATTGCGTTTATCTTTGATATATTTCCAGAAGTATTTGGGGTCCTGTGTTAGATTTTTTTGGATGTTCTCTATGTATTTATGGTATAATAATTTAATCATTTTACTGGTCCTTTCTTTAAGTATGGTATATTCATATTCATCACGTTTATTACTGTATTTTTTCATATTACGCCTACATTTTTCTTTCTCTTTTAGTAGCTTAATCAAATTCCCACTGTACCAACAAGGATATGCACATTTATTTGAATTTTTTAATGGAACTAGGTCACGAATAACACTATTCACTATTGCATGAAATCTATTTATAGCCTCATCAACAGATAATGTACATGGTAGTTCCTGATCCCAGTCAATATCTGCAAATTGTTTTCGAATTTCATCATAATTAGCTTTATAATATTGGTATTTTGGATTGTACAAATTACGAAGCATAGACGGAAGTTTCAGTTGTAAGTTAATTTCTAAAGGCGGATGGAAACTATCAATGTTAGAGATTATGTCATTAGCGGCCGTTACTTGTATAGGGTTCGATGTATTCGATATTACCAAATCTAAAATTTTATCATGAATATTTCTTTATGTCATTATATTGCTTTAAATTATTGCTGCACAAAAAATCTAAAAACAATGTACCTAAGGCGCTCGACTGTAAGTCTGGTTCAACATACGATGAAGATGGTTGTTTTGTCCAAGAAATAAAACTCAAATTAAAATCAGCCAAGATTAATACATCATCAGAATTACTAATTACGTTGCTTACTTTTTTAGTATAGTGCGAGAGAACATCAGTTTTGACTGGGGGAGGCATGTAGGTACAGCATAAATGTAGTTTTTTCATTTTATTTAACTGCGAAGTAAGGTCTATTGTCACCCATAAGTCCTCACAGTAAGATTCAAATGAGTAGTTTCGGTAGGCGCTATAAGACTTTAATATTGCGATGAGCACACCCCCTCCCTCCTTACCAGCGGAAAACGTTCCTGACTGTCTATCTCTTCTAAAAATTTGGTATCGGTCGTCAAATATCTCTCCATCCAGTATTTTATCATTAAGCCAGGTTTCTGTTAGAGCAATAACATGGTACGTCGTATTGAGAGCATTTGTAAATACAGTTTGCAATTTGCCTCGGATACTTCTCGTATTCTGGTAGTATATATTTAGGCTATTGAATTTAAAAAGCAAAAAATACATAAACATTATCACTAATCATCCAAAGAATAAAAAAAAAAAGAGTAATTAAAATATCTATACTAATTTCTAAGGCTATTTGAGTGCTTTTAGAGTGTCCATGCTCGTAACAATCTGAGCAGGTGCACTTTCTTCTTTTCTTATAAAAATCTTGCCGTTTCGTACCCATATAAATTTGTAGTTTTTCTCTTTAGCTGCGATCCTGGCAGCAGCATGCAATGCCTTATTCGCAGGGGTAAGATGCTCACTCACGTAGACAGGAGATTCTTTCTCACCATAGCCAAGTAGCTTAGTATTTAGTTTGTTCTTAGGGTTTGCTCGATTGTATAACAAAATTGCACCTAATAGATTGTCGCGCTTTAACTTGCTAGATAGTTTGCAAATCACTGCTTAGGCTGTTTAGATGTAGGATTTTTCTTTTGTACACGAGTGCATGCAATAATTTTGCTTTCAGATACAGCATAGGAAACAACTTTACTCATCTGTAGTATCATTTTAGGTAAATTTTCTGTTTTGTGTTCGGGTAAACCATTTATTTCGAGGTTGTTTTGCCGTGCATCTTGTTCCATTTGCATGAGCCTCGACTCTATATCCTTTACTTTTAAATGGAGGGAGTTGTTTTCGTTGCGCAAAACTTTTGCTTCATCGGCATATGTTTTTAAAGTGACAGTAATTTCATCATGCTGAGAACTCAAGAATTTTAGTGATTCTTCAAAGTGTCTGATTTCCTGTCGTATGTTGTAAATTACACGACAAGACACTTAAGTAAACACGTATGCTCACTACGATCACGATTGATATGTTTTTCGAAAACTTTCTCATAGTTTACTTATCCATTCTCAGAAATAATACAAGTAAATTCAATAAATTAGTAATATATGAAACGGTATTTATTTTTATCTGCTTTTATTCATTGAAATTATGTATTTTTATTATGAAGTGCCATGAGTCGTGATTTGTTAAACTGTAAACCTATTAAGACCATAATATATAGTAATAATCAATCTTAGGATTAGCTCTCGGTAATGAACTATCTTATCAATTTAGTATCTCAGGTATATACACTGCTATAGATTAGCTATTAAGAGATATTTTTATGAAAATATATACATGTCTACCTGTACTTTATGTAGTTTAATTGTAGGAGACCATGGCAATAATGATTAAAATGGGATTTGATCATTCTAGTAGTGTTTGTATAAGTACATTGATGTTTTTAAGTGTTGCGACCTAAATGAATAAATCTAAGTATGTACATTTGACTTATAGATATTGAAATATTAACCGACTGGTCTGAATTTAAACTTATTTTAACTAGTGTCTGGTTTGACTTTTTACATGACTATTTAGTACCTATACCGTTTCTTACCAAGAGTATTTTTACTGACATTGGCGTCTAGTTTAACTTTAGGCAGTTCACTGACTATTGGTAACATAAATGAGCTATTAACTAAATTGGTTCATTTTTGGTTACTGGTTTATTACTTTTTATTGGATTACTTTACTATGTATTATACCTAGGTGCATTTGATATTATAGTTAAAATATATATTATAGTAACATGCTTTAATAGGGTCTGCTGCATTTATTATTCTAGATTGATAACATTTTAGTGTATTATTAATATAGATATCAATATTGATTATGTTAAGTTACATTTATAGTTTTTCCTACAGTTATTTTTTGTAGAATATAATAAAAATCTTTGTACTTTCAGATAGCTACGATTTATGGATTAATAACGTTTAGATATTCTTTGATGACGTAGTAGCTTTTACAGATAACATTATTTTTATTTTCTTACTAAGGTATTTCAGTTAAATTTTAAAATACATATACAAAGAAAATAAAAGCGCGGTCTTACTATAGGTCGAGGTTCTGATAACCATACACAGCATCACATATAAACTTCTTCTAAACAAGGATCGATAATGTATGTAGCAGTGATGATATAAAGGTACCTGTAAATATTTATAATAATGTGATAACATCGATTTATTCATTGATGATTAAATAGTTGACGATGATTGAATTATTATTAATGATTAACTTACCGATGGTTAAGAAGTTGATGATAATGCTGGCAGTGATGACGATGTTGATAATAATGATTTTGATAATGATTTTTTTAGTGATTTTGGTAATAATTTTGGTAATGATTTTGATAATGATGTAGATAATGATTTTGATAATAATTTTGATAATGATTTTGATAATGATTTTGGTAATGATTTTGATAATGATTTTGATAATGATTTTGATAATGATTTTGATAAAGATTTTGATAATGATTTTGATAATGATTTTGATAATGATTTTGATAATTATTTTGATAATTATTTTGATAATGATTTTGATAATGATTTTGGTAATGTTTTGATAATGATTTTGATAATGATTTCGGTAATGATTTTGATAATCATTTTGATGTTGATGATATTGATCATATTGTCTACAAACTGCTGAAGTCTTTCGCCTTGTTCTAGCCTCGACTCATGTGCAGCAGGTGTGGGGCTAGATAGTGTCAAGGAGATTGACCTTTGTTACTTGTCTATTTAAAGTGAAAGGAAGGGCAATGGCAATGACAGTGTATTAGAATATAGTATTGTCCTAGTATTACACTACTGTTATCATACAAGTAGGTACCTGTATACTTGTAAATTAGTGAAAACAAATTTAATTATTTAAGTCAGTTGTGAATTTAAATTATTTATTTTATTTCAATTATTTATCAGCCATAAGCAGAATTACCTAACTATTTTTAATTCTTAAAAACGTTACTTAAATTTTTATGATGCTTCGTAGTGGCTCCTGTTGTACTATATTATTTTTGTCAATTTGTGGATGGATAATGCAGTGGTGTAATACTGTAAAATTAAAGCTGTACTTCTACGTAACATGTGTATTGTGAATGTTAATGATCCCTTCATAGAATAGTAAATACAATTTGTAACAATGGTATCAAAGCAGCTGATACAGAAAACTTATTTCTAGACTCACAAAATGAAACCGTAATTACTGTAAATATGAGCCCAGTTTATTTTTGTGTTCATATTTCGTACAAAGTGATTGTTGTTGTGATACTATTCTTATAATTGAACTTACTTAAATGACGACGTAAGTCAGTATAGCCGTAGCGGACGTAATGATACTATAGTTTTTAGATGTCTTTAATCAATATGGTAAGAATTCATTGTTACATAATACAGGGCGCCCGTCGGGCGATTGTTTAGTAAAGTGTTATTTATTGTACTTCGAGGACGAAGTAATTGTCAGTCTGGCCGTGAGAGATATGTAATGATATCTAGGCTTTGGGCTAAAATTACTGATATCGAAGTATTTATACATAATATGTAAGAGGATAGTGGCAGTTAAATGACACTGATATGACGTTTGACAATTAAACTGTCAAACGTGTAAATAAGGTGTACCTATATAAGTCGACAGGCTCGGCTCGTTCGTCCTATTCTCCTTCGACGACGGCTCAGGTACGATATGGTTCTGACTATTTAACTGCCACTTTGTTCCAATATTCTGTGTTGCTTGTTCTTTCTTTCAACATCTAGGAAACAATATAAGATAGTGTAATCATTATCTTATTGATATTGTGGGTAGTTTGATCGTTTGTGAGATATTAAAGATTGTAATATAGAACAGAATAATATACTGTGCATCAAGTTGTATCAATGAGATTCATTATCCACCGCTATTTTTTAATTAGTACAAAAACTTTAAGGACAGATTAGCGAAGATATTATAATCATATATGTGACGTAAGAATTTCATAATATCAATAAAGAGCAAAGTTATTATCATTTGTTTATTGTAGAAAATCTCACTTAAATCATAGTCATATTTTACAATCCATTCACTAATTCATTGATAATATTCCATCCTGCTCATTCGCATTCTCTCCGTCGCACTTATGATGTAGGTAGCCATAGAAAATTAAATGAAGAAAAATAATGCATGTAGGTAGTTATTTTTTAATTTTGTTAATTCTACCCTCTCCTTCATACTTCATTCGGGCTTAGGACCGGTAAAATTTATCGTTTAACAAGTAATTTAATACGGAGGTATGTAATTAGAAAGCAAACAAATATCAAAATAAAAGAAGGTGTTCAGGACTAAAAGAAACGAGTAATTTTGGCGTATTTATGAAGTTAGAATCATCTGCTATTCACAAATATTATTTTATCATCATCATGTCAGCCTAGAGACGTCCACTGCTGGACATAGGCCTTCCTCAAGGTGTGTGTAGAACACAGACTGATTTTGAGCCGCCCGCATCAAATTATTATTTACTTAAGTACGTATTATTTACTAAACTTACAAATATTTCCATTGTCCTTCGAAATGTCCACCACCGTTGTCAAAAGCATCCAATATGCACTGTTTAATTGTTTGACACTGACCGGCTCACTTTTTTACACTCACAATAAGATGTCCATGGGTACACAGCTGCACTCGCGATTTTTCCACTCAAAAAGTACGCACGAAGCATAGCTACGCACTCCCGTGATATGAACTGATATGATAGCCCATCGCGTCGGGCAAACGTAGACAAACAATTAACTTTTACAACGAAATTAGATACACTCACTTTCGATAGTATTTTGTTTGTCGCATCGTCGGGGCGTGGCGCAGGCGCAGAGGGGCAGGGAGGGGGGTTTAATTTATCAATGGGTCATTTTACTATGATAGAATATCGGTCGGTCATAGTATTAGTTATGCATTTACCAATTATCACGTATTTTTGTGGACAGTTTTGAGACAGTTTTGGGACTTAGTGTTTTTATTTTTTAACTACATAAATATGATCAGTTAAAGATACTTAGTGCTCTGTTAAATTTTTTGTACTAATTAAAAAATAGCGGTGTATACTTGTGGTAAGCATTTAGTAAATTGTGTTGATGCTAAATAATGCTTATTATGTTCTGTTGTAAGACAGACCTTTCCAGTAATATAAAACTACCCACAACATTGATATTTGATATAAATTGGCTGTACCACTGTTTGTTAATTATTAGTTATTGAAAAGAATGATCAAGAGTTTTATTGCCCGTCTTTCTCTTGGTTCTATGCTTTTGCTTTGCGAACTGGTCTCTAAATGTAAATGTAGAATCACGACGTAATCTAAAGATATATCATTGTGCCAAACTGAATGAATGAAAGTATGATTTGATAGTTGTCTCTTTTATTTATCAAAACTGTCTCTACACTGTAGGGAGCTTTTCTGATTCTGACACGCGCATATTGTCACTATCATTTATTTTTTATCCTCGGCTAAGCACCAACAAGATCGAAACCTCTGCGGTATTTTTAGATGAAATCACAATAGACCAATGTCTATTGTGATTTCATTTTAACATTATTTATTCGGCGTAATCAGTATTACGCCGAATAAATAATGTTAAAAATAAGATTTTTTTTTAATTCCCACAACCCACAAGAAAGCGACCCTTACCATGACAAACTAGAGATATTTATCGATATATACTCACAATTTCATGTCTGTCCGCCGTGGGTTTTTCACCCATACTATTTGCCCAATGTCCTTTGATCTACTTCCCGGTTACCGATTGTGCTGAAATTCTGTATACGTATGTAAATTGGATGACAATGAAAAATGATTGTGACATAGAGCTCATCTGATGATGGAATCGAAAGGTGGCCATAGGAACTCAGTAATTAAATGACAAAACTCTATCGGGTTTGGCCTCGTTGGATTCGTCTTGACGAGCACTTTGGTGCGAGTGGTAACTAGGATCCTCGAGGGTCCGATGAAGGAGTCAGAAGGTGGCCATACGAACTCAGTGATTACAAAAATCACTTTGACTTGCACAATGACGATAATGGTGCGGTAAATCATGCGGTAAGGCCATTTCTTGAGATCTATATTAATTCTAAGGGGCACAGCACCTTTTGTAGGCCTACCCATAACTATTTGACAATACAACAATACACTTAAAAGTATTAAATAAAAATAACTACGTTAAGAAAAATCAACTATAAAAACTAAAAAGTAAAAGATAATTAAGATTTATTTTAAATTAAAAACTACCTGTTATTAATATGTGCTGTTTACTAATAGGTCCAAAGTTGGTGCCGGGCCTTAAACAAATACCAATATTTTAATCACCTAAATACGAGCAAATGAATACATTACTTCGTAAGTATTAAATTGGCTTATTTTATTGTGAACTCAGTATCTCGCGCCGACATCTGCTACGCGCTACGAGCCGCATGAGGACACTTACTTTAGCTATGTGTGAAACTGAGAAATTTGAATTATTTCATAAGTAATACAAGTTGAATTATTTCTTTAACCATTCATGCTCCGTTACTTAGCCTTCCACAGTATACTGGTGGACTTACTTAAGCCTCTACTAATTTGCTTTTAAGTAGCGCTGTTAATCAATAATTTGGCCCACTATACCAGTCGGGCTAATATAATAATATGGTTTAATGTTGAGATTTTCGCCTCTTTACAAGGATAATACGATACGTTTATTTTCCTTAGTCACCTCTTACCACAATTAATTCGTCAACACTGGGAATATAGAATGCGGTTTATATATGTTGATTAATTGAGAATGTTTAACACGTCACACGCTCCTGTGTGATGCTCCTTCTTCTTCGTCCTCGGTCCCTCACTGCTGAAGATTGCGACCACATATGTGTCTCCAGCAGGAGCGGTCGTACGCCGTATGTAAGGCTCGTTGCATGCTGCCGCCCACCGCCTTCTTGATCGTGTCAGACCATCTTGTAGGTGCCCTGGGTGATGCTCCTGCAAAAGGGAAAACGTTCTGCAATATCTCAAGGTCCTAGCTCGGCCCATCCTGATCATCGTTTAGTTAAAGAATAGAGCTCCTTACGTTATAAACCACAACACTAAGGGTTAACATCAAGTTTATTTCAACTGCATCATACTATTACATCACAATATTATGAAAGCAACTCACTCATTAGTGAACAGTATCAGAGAATTATATCACAAACGTTAATCAGCGAAAAGTGTCACGGTTCACGGGCCCCTTCTCATTATGAGAAAGGTAAGGCCATAGTCTACCACGCTGGCCAAGTGCGGGTTGGCAGTCTTCACATGTCTTTCGAGAACACTCCGGAGAACTCTCAGACATGCAGGTTTCCTCACGATGTTTTCCTCCACCGTCGTTGCTATCACCTACACGAGCGTAGCAACTCATATCACCTCCATCGAGTGACGTACCCATTGTCGTCGCTATCACCTATATCGAGCGATAGCGACTCATTGCCACCAACATCGAGTGACAATAAGGCCATAGTCCACCACGCTGGCCAAATGCGGGTTGGCAGACTTCACATGTCTTTCGAGCACACTCCGAAGAACTCTCAGACATGCAGGTTTCCTCACGATGTTTTCCTTCACCATCGTTGCTATCACCTACACGAGCGTAGCAACTCATATCAACACCATCGAGTGACGTACCCGTTGTCGTCGCTATCACCTATATCGAGCGATAGCGACTCATTGCCACCTGCATCGAGTGACAAGAACCTTGCCAGTGTCGTTGCTATCACCTAAATCGAGCAATAGCAACTCACGCCACCTCCATCGAGTGACGTAAACCATGTCACCTTCCTCGAGTGACTCTTAGATTACTTATTGCCTCCAACGAGCAATACAACGAACATATCACCTAAATCGAGCGACATGTCCAATTAACAACTTAGTATTTAATTCAGCATTCAGTTAAGCTAAGGTCTTTGGACTCTACATCTTCTAACCAAATGCCTTTAATAAACTACCTTCATTTTCATTGCCAGTTTCAGCCAGATAGGCTTTAACTTTACCAGTTACCAGGCTCCTCAAAGCCACATTCAAGACAGGCCCGCGCACCACACACGGGCCGCACGCCACACACGGGCCGCGCGCCACACAGGCTACGCTGGCCACCAAGCCGCACCGACCACCAAGCCGCACCGACCACCAGGCCGCGCCGGCCACCAGGCCTAGCCGGCCAACAGGCCGCGCCGGCCACCAAGCCGCGCCGACCGCCATGCCGCGCCAGCCTCCATGCCGCGCCGGCCTCCAGGCGACGCCGGCCTCCAGGCGGCGCCGGGCTCCAGGGGGCGCCGGCCACTAGGCGGCGCCAGCCATCAGGCTACGCTAGCCACCAGGATTACTCAAAGTGGAAATAAATCTACCAACAGTATTTCAAAGATTCCTCTCATCGTATACCCACTGAATAGAGTATCCGTTCTTTCAGACTAATTCGACGTCCGCACTTCTTTAATTTTAAGCGATCATCAAATTTATTAACAACTTCACAACTGTACAGAACGTAACTCCCGTCCAGACTCTCAATGAGCTATGTTAAAACTGGATTTCACCACTGACAAATCTAAAACCAGATGCGAACATGGCGAGAACTGATAAGCTACCTTCGAACAAACTGATTTCCTTTGGCTACATAGATGCAACTACTACAATTCTGAGATAACCAATCGACTGTCCATGAGTACTTTCAGATTTTCGCAACACGCTCTTATCATACGACACAGACACCAGAGGTAGATAATTTTAGTGATCAAAAATAAAATGAGAGCTACTTGAGTAGCAGGGTATCCATGATGGCGATCAACAACCACACTTTAATGTACTCTAATTCTCAAGCAGTATTCCTAGTCGGCCATTCATGGCACCAGTCGGTGGGCATTAAAAGGTACTCTGAGCAAAATCATTGCAGGTTTTCATGATAATCATAACTAACTCTTTGTTTGAAATAGAAATAGTTTTTATGATAAGTCAAGTCGATTATATCGATTTAGTAACGTTTAGTTTAGTCTATTGTAAATTTTGACTATGGTCACGCTATAAACTGTCATTCATTCACTTTGGTTCATTGTCAGTTTTCCCGGTAAAACAGTTGTCCTGACCACGCCGTATCTTGTAATCTCGCGTGCCCTTGTGCTATAAAAGAATATTTGGAACCCGTTTGATTGCCGCTTCCTTGATCAATAACTGGCACCGGTTTATTTGTGATAAAAATAGTAAGTTAATGACTATTGTAAAACTTTGGTGAATCCGCCAACGTGCATCGTGGTCTGAAGAAGGACGCCGATCTGGACCTCGAGTAGTGGTATTTATAACGATTTTCTTGTTATTTTGGCCAAAATTATGAGTTAATCTTATAGGTCCACTCAAGAACATCATCAGGAACACCAGGAGATCCTTGGTAAGTAAACCTTATTTATTAGCTGAAATTCACTGTGCAATCGCAGCAATTCTGTTTAGATAAATTGTCTATCGTGGTCAGGTAGATGTATTACAACTTTCACTGCGCACTCTGAACAATTTCCTACCTGCCTACGGTAACTCTAAACATAATTTTGGTATGCAGAGCTCAGTTGATTATCTTACCGCTGTTGCATTGCTGAGTACAAACCTCAGATTGGTATAAGCTTGTATCTTATCACCTTGTACACAGTATTGTAGTGTTTGTCAGGTTAGTTTTTGCCTAAAATACATCACATTTATTTGTATTGGTTGACCTGCATAACTTGAAACACATGTCATACATAACCTCAATCAGTAATTGTTTGACTTGTATTGTTGAAATCTAGCAATAACTTGTTGTTGTTAGCATTAATAAGTCGGTTTGTTTGGATGCATAACAGCTGTATGTATCAAAAAATTTAGTAAATTTAGTTTATTGCATAATTATTATATTGAGTTTGAAACATTATAACAACCAAACTTGACAAACCAAACAAAATTGTTAGGTAACACATACTATTACTATTGTATATCTCAAATAACACAGTTAGTCTGTCTGTTGCAAATAGTTAACTAATTGATTAGAAGTTTAACTTTAATTGCTGTAAGTTATAAACCTTTTGATAACTTTGTCCCTATGTCAATATATTGTAATAAGCAGATTTTGAGCTTGTTATTAATTTTGTTGGGCAGTAAATACCTGTCACTTGCTTGTACCAGCAGTAAACAGGCTAATACTTTGTTGGTTTCAAAGAATTAACAAATATTAAGTTTTGATTGTTAATATTATTTAACGCTTGTCCGAGCTCTTTTGAAACTTGATTATAATAATAATAATAACCTGGCAACACTGCAAAACGTCAACATGAAAATTTTCTTGGATATTTTTAATTCAATTTTAATATTACTCTTATAGCTCAGTATATTATATATTTTAGAAAATAACAACAACAAGGAGAATTTATTTTATGAAATATCATTTTTACGGAAATAAACCTTTACAAACCATATAAGAAATCAAAGATGACAACTGTCAAACGAAAATCATCAAAATATGAATTTAATCTGAAAGAAAGGAAAATATCTAGACAAATATGTTGACTAGAGCCAGGGCAGCCGCAGCAGCACGCATTACACCCCCGGACTCGTCGCTCAGCTCCGCCTCGCAGCCGCCGCCGCCACCTGCATCAGCGTTGTCGGCAATTGCAGAGGCGTCGAGCTCGTCGAGCGACGAGTACTTCTCGCCGCCGACGTCACCACCACCTGTACGTCGGCGAGGGAGAGGCCGGCCACCGACACGCTTGGGACCCCGAGACCCACCGGTTTCGAACAGGGCCCCCGCTACCGGTGGTGATGTGCACCGCATGAGATGGACGAGTTCGATGAATGAAAACGTCATGCGGGCATATTTTGTGGCCACAGAGGGGGGAACTAACCTCAGTGCGTACTGTAATCGGATGCTGCCTTTGTTTCAGGCGCTTGAGCCAGCTGTCAACGTGTCAACACAACGGCTATCGGATCAAGTGCGGGCCATCCAGCGGTGTCGTCTGTTGGATGATACCGTGCTTGAGAGACTTCGCTCTGACGTACGGAGAGGTCTCCCCATCACTTCTTCATCGCAAACTGGGACAGTGATTGCTGATCAGCAACATCTTAATGTCGTCCATGAAGAGGTAGATGACGAGACTTCTCATGTAAGTACCCAGTATAATGATCAATTAAGGAGCACTTTGGAATGTGCTATTGGGGAATACCGATCCATGAATCCAAGTATTCGGCCTCGTTTGCCTCGGTTGCCCATGCATAAGAAAAACATAGCGCTAGTGAGTGCCTTGGATTCACTATTGTCAATATATTTTGACAATAGTGAAAATCTCAGCGATACACAGTCAATCCTGTATTGTGCGGCTGTTACGGCATGTCGAGTAGCAGGAGTTAAATTTCCTGTAAATAATACCGCTACTCGACGGTCCGTTATGGTGCCAGCATGGCAATGCAGGATTGAAAGTCGTATCGCTGAGACCAGGGCACTCATTGGCAAGCTGTCCTCCTTTAGAGCCGGCAATACACGACCGAGAGAGACCGGGCCTTCGCGGGAACTGGTATCAGTTCCCAAGATTATTTGTCTCGAGTTACAGAGCGCATCGACTTCCTAAAACAAAAGCTTTATGCATGGGCAAACCGTATTCGGCGATATAAAAAAAGAGTGGATCGATATTACCTGAATCGCACATTCCAGAGAGACGAAAAGTGTGTGTACCGGGGATGGGAGCACCCTGATTCTTCGGCCAGTAATGGTGATGGGTGTCGACCAGATGATGATTCCACTGTTACTTTTTGGCGCAGTATCTGGTCGATGCCCGTCAACCATGAAGAGGGTGATTGGATTGGGGATGTTGAGCGAGCATGTGAACGAATTCCATCTATGGAGCCAATATATATAACAATTGACGACATAGCCAGTGCAGTCCGTCCGTTACAAAATTGGAAGTCAGCGGGACCGGACGGACTGCACAATTTTTGGCTTAAATGGCTCCGAAGTTCGCATGCTTGCTTAGCATCTCAATTTCAATCATCATTGGAATCAGGGTCGCTGCCTGATTTTTTAACATCCGGCGTTACACACCTACTGTATAAGTCTGGTAGTACCACGGACCCCAGGAATTATAGGCCAATTACGTGCTTACCAACTATATATAAACTTCTTACATCCATTTTGAGAACGAAATTATCTAAACATATATTTGATAATTCAATTTTATCTGTTTCTCAAAATGGATGTAAGAGTGGGGCTCGTGGTACTAAAGAGCTCCTTTTGATAGACATGGCCATTAGCCAACAGGTGCGCCGTAACCACAAGAATCTATCGACATGCTGGATAGATTACAAAAAGGCATACGACTCCGTGCCTCATGCGTGGCTTTTGAGGGTGCTAGAGTTGTACAAAGTAGATACAACTCTATGCACCTTCTTAAGGTCGTGTATGAGGCAATGGAGGACCGTATTGCGCTATCCAGGGTGTCGATCGACCTTGGGTTGCGACGCTGCCATAATGATCGAGCGAGGTATATTCCAGGGCGACAGCCTGAGTCCTCTGTGGTTTTGCCTGGCCCTGAACCCCCTAAGTGCCTTATTAGAGGCTTCTGGGCTAGGCTATCAGTTGAGGAGAGGAGGTCATGTTACATCTCACCTCCTTTTCATGGATGACCTGAAATTATTTGCCCCCAACAAATTCCAACTGACTGCATTACTTAAGGTAACCGAAACCTTTAGTAATTCAATCAGGATGGAATTTGGTGTGGATAAATGTGCGGTCATGCATGTGAAGAGAGGCAGGATTATGGAATCTGCAGGGATACAACTCTCAGATTCCATACAACTTAGATCCCTTTCCCCAACTGAGACTTACAAATACCTGGGTATGTCGCAGTCATTGAATATTTCTGAGACTGACATGAAACAGACGTTGCAGGCTCGGTTCTTTGGCCGCCTGAGAAAAGTACTTAACAGTCTTTTATCAGGCGGCAACAAGGTGCGGGCCTGCAACGGGTGGGCCATGCCAGTCCTAATGTATTCCTTCGGCATACTCAGGTGGACCCAGACTGAACTAGATGCCCTGGATAGAAAAGTCCGTTCAATGCTAACTGCATCTCGTATGCATCATCCACGCTCATCGGTAATGAGGCTGTACATCCCGCGGAAATGTGGGGGTCGAGGCTTTTTATGTGCTAAGACCCTACACAACCGCGAGGTGTGCAACCTCAGAGATTATTTTCTGCAGATGAGTGTGGATGTGCATCGCGATGTAGTCGGAATTGATACCGGGCTTACCCCGCTCGCTCTGGCTAAAGAGAACTGGCACAAACCTGCAGTACTTAGTACTGAGGACCGACGAGAAGTATGGAGGGGCAAGGAGCTGCATGGACGATTCTACCGGGCCTTACATGGGCCCGATGTAAATTTTAAAGCTTCCATCTCCTGGCTGCGATTCGGTGATCTCTTTGGAGAAACCGAAGGTTTTGTCTTTGCAATTATGGACGAAGTTGTCATGACAAACAACTACCGGAAGTATATTCTGAGGGATGGGACGGTTGACATATGTCGGGCGTGTCACCAACCCGGAGAATCGCTCAGGCATATAGTGTCCGGTTGTTCGAGTCTTGCCAACGGTCAGTATTTGCACAGACACAACCAAGTAGCCAGGATAATCCATCAGCAACTAGCCCTTAAATATAATCTCGTTGGTTCAGAGGTACCGTACTACAGATATGTGCCCGACCCAGTTCTCGAGAATGGTCGTGCATTGTTGTACTGGGATCGGTCTATCATTACAGACAGGACTATTGTAGCCAATAAGCCTGATATTGTAGTGATAGACCGAGCAGAGCGACTCGCAATGATAATCGATATCACCATACCGCATGACGGCAATCTCGTGAAGGCAGAAAAAGAGAAGGAGATTAAATATTTGGACCTAGCTCACGAGATTGTTGACATGTGGGATGTGGATTCGGCGATCATTGTGCCGATAGTCGTGTCGGTGAATGGGCTAATCGCCAAGAGCCTCGATCAACATCTAAAGAGGCTCGCACTAGGCAGCTGGATCAAGTCCTTGATGCAGAAGGCAGTTCTTCTCGACACGGCACGCATCGTGAGGAAGTTCCTGTCTCTGAGGCCCTAACCACCGGTGGCTTGGTCCCTGTACCCGACACCGGTGGGTCTCCGTGGTCCCTTTTATATTTCTAAACTTTTTTTTCTTAATATAGTTTATTAATATAAAATTAACTATGAGAAATGTAAATAAATAAAGTGAATAATAATATAATAATAATATTTATTTATTTAACTTTCTACAATAATAGTATATATAATTCTAAGGTAAGTAAGTACTAGATTATAATGGGTGCCTGTGCCACAGGCGGTAAGAGCACTATCATATGTTTAATACTACTAATTAAAATGTTTATACTAATACTTATTACTGCCTACACTATTTATAGAGTTACATAATTACATGAATACCTACAAGACCCACGCATAGTTCGGAGTTATTTTCATAATATAATACGCAATAACAATGTCATGACAAAGGTACAATTTATTTTAGCACTATTAGCAAATCTTCGGTCAGCTTATAATCCAAAGATTGTAAATACTTATACACTAATTGCTTACAGTTGAAATAATTTACGTCATATATAAACAGTATTTTGTTTAGTTTGTTATATATAAAAGGCCCTAAAAAAGCATAAAACCTGTTTGTGAAGACGAATTTAGATTCGGAAAGTGCAGTACATACAATATCTTTGCGCCTCTTATTGTTAGTGAGATTAGTGTCATAAGTTAGCGTGGTGTGTTGTTTTAGGACAGTATACATTACGAAAAGCTGTCGTACAGTTAGTACATTACATAGTTCATATAGGCGGTGCGTGGGAATGCGAAAAGTCCTACAGGTTGCCACTTTTAGAAGTGCTCTTTGGGCCCGTTCAATCGGCAACATTATGGATTTTGGAGCCCCGCCCCATGATGTGATACAATACTGTATAATAGACTGACATAGGGCCTGATATACACGTATGATGAGCTTATTATCTGCTATGTAACGGAGTTTTTTAAAAACGAAGAAAAGTTTACGTATCCTAGAAGTTGGGGCCGCTATATGTTGCTTAAAAGAGAGGGAAACGTCAAGTATTACTCCTAAATATTTAATGTTAGTGGTATTATGGATAACAGGGCAAGTGCAAAGGTTAAGTGTCGGGTCATTGCAGTTATGAGCATATAAGGTGTTATTACTTAACTAAGTTGGTGGCTTCCGCATAGAGAATTTAAGGAATTTGAACTGCGTTTAGCGTTAGAAGATTATATTTTAGCCAGTTGTTTACGATGTTAAATCCGCGTTGAGCAAGATCGTGTACAAAGGAGCGCTGTATCATCCGCATATGTAATAATTTTGCCATGATCTGAGGTTTGATTACAAAGGTCGTTAATATAGACTAGGAAAAGGGTAGATGCGAGGATACTTCCTTGTGGAATGCCATATTGAGGTATTTTTAATCCTGCGCTAAGAATATCGCCAATTCGAACACTTTGGTACCTGTCCCTTAAATAGTCAGCAAAGAATTTTAATTGTGTGCCTCTTATGCCAATGGCTTCCAACTTTTTCAGAAGTTTAGGTATAGACACCGTGTCATAGGCCTTAGCTAAATCAAGGAAAATTCCAATGACATGCTTTCTCTTCTCCAGTTCTTCTGTCACATAGGTCGTTAATTGATGTACCGCGTCTGCTGTAGACAACTTAGGTCTAAAACCGAACTGAGAAGTGGATAGCAGAGCGTTACTTTCTAAGTATGCTATTAATTTACGGTTGACTATTTTCTCTAAGACTTTAGCTATTGATGGTAATAGCGAAATTGGCCTGTAGTTTGTTATAATACCTTTTGTACCGCTTTTGTAAATTGGGACTACCACTGCCTTTTTAAGATACGTGGGAAAGACGCCCTCAGCAAGACATAGACGGTAAATGTGGGTCAGTGGCGGCACAAGAATATGTTTAAAATGCTTTAAGATGTTGTTACTAATGTTGTCCCATCCTGCTGCGCTGTTATTTTTTAAAGTTAGTATGACACGTTCCACTTCGATTTCATCTGGATTTAGCATAACAAAAGATCTGCCGCTCTTTAAATGTGTTGAGAAATTTGAGTGATTATCACAAAGGTTGTTGCCACATTGAATTTGTATTTGTTGTGCAAGTTTTGTTCCTACGTTGACAAAAAAAATATTTACTTCGTCAGCCGACAATTGAGGCAATTCTTTTAAATTTAATAAACTTGTATCGACTATATTTTCTTAAGAGGTATAGGTAACGGTTTTTAGGTACTTCCAAAGCTTTTTACTGTTATTACCTGCGTCATTTAGTTGTTTTTTGTCGTACTCTATTTTTATTTTCCTGAGCAGATAATTACAAAAATTTCGGTACGTTTTATACGAAATTTGCAGTATAGGGTTGTCGGGACACTGTTTAGCTCTTAAATGTAGCTTGTCTCTATGCCGAATACATCTAATCAATCCTGGAGTTATCCATGGTTTCAAGTTATAGTTTCTCTTAGTGACGGAAAAAATTGTAGAATTTCTAAAAACGCTGCTTTGCACTGTGTTAATAACATAGGCTAATGAATTATTTGCATCAGCACTATTAAAAACTGGACTGAAGTCAATGTTGCTCAACGTATGTTCTAAACCACTCATGTTTATTTTAGTTTTTACTTGCGGTCGTCTAATGTTCTGTGACTACGCTAAGTCCAGTATGATAAAGACAGCGCAATGGTCAGTTATGGAGGAGTTAGTGACAAGTGTTATTGACGGAAACCTAGCTTTAAGCATGACGTGATCTAAGCAGGAGCCGCTCTGGTGTGTAGGGAAAGCGTGAGAAGGGAAACGGCCATGGTATGCACATAGGTTTAGGTAGTCTTGGGTGCCGGCGTCACAAGTATCAGCATTTAAATTTATGTTTAGGTCACCGGTTAATATAACATTTTTATAATGAGATAAGCTTTGTAATGTACAATTTAAAGCGTCATTGAAATAGTCTAGGTTTCTAAAACATTGAGGTCTATAAATAGCAAGAATCGCAATATCGGTACTGATATAAATAACTAAACAGTTGTGTTCTTCAACCTTCGGTTCTTTGACAGTGACAAGTAGGGACTTTTTTGCATATATTACCACACCGTCGTTTTGATTTAAAGATACCGTGCTTTGAAACCTGTTGTACCCTGACAATGCTGGTAGTTTATCGTTTCTGTGAGCTAGCCAACATTCTGTAAGAATGATGACGTCGCTTTCAGCTTTTAATCTATGTAAAAATATGCTTAAACTATCAATATTCTTATAAATACTGCGGATGTTCTGGGTTAGTATAGTTAATGGTTTGTTAAAGTTCGATATGTATTGACTGCAACTTTCCGTATCACACATTTTTGATGAATGTACAGAGATATTGTCTAATTCACTAAAGACTTCGTTATTTACGAAAACTAGGGTGTTACTAAATCTAATAGAACTGCAAAACTTATAAACAGGGACGGCGCTCTTAGGCGCCCTCACTATAATCTACAGAGTTAATGTACCTTGTCTCTGCCATTTTTCTCGCTTGACACTCGGGGTCGCCTGTTTTGTGGTCACTCGGCTTTTTGAAGCGGAAGCACGTCGCACATTTAGGTGTACTCTCTTTTTAGTGCATTCATTTGCTTGATTTCCTACCTCGCCACAATGTCCACACGTGTCTACGGTCTCACGGCAGGTCTTTGCAGCATGACCATACTGCTGACATTTAAAGCATCTGGTCGCGAGCGTAAAATCTCTAACTGGGCAAGATGTCCAGTTGATGAAGACTCGTCCTTGGGTCAAAAGTGCTCGTCGAATATTGGCAGTAACTTCTAGTATGAAGTTGCAGGTAGGAGCTTCTCTTTTGCCGGATTTGTGGCTAAGTTTGATGGACGACTGGAACGATTCTCGGGACAGGTTGGGCAGCTTGTCGGATAGATTTTGCTCGAAAATACAGTCATAAACCTCTTGTTCTCGCATACCCGCTGGTACTCCGATTACTACGATGCGTGGTCTTCGTTTTGGTGGCTCTTCCACCTTCAGGCCCGAGCTACTGAGCTGTGTCACTTGTCTAAGCTTTTCAATATCGTCCTTGGATTCTGTGCTTATAATCACACCTCCGTTTTTTGTCTTGCGTAGCCCTCGCACCTGTAATTTCATTTGTTCTGGGCAGATGATTTTCTGGACGAGAGATTTTGTTTCATTACTAGATTTTTGTTTATCACTTGGATAAATAGCGATAGAGCTCATATTTTTGGGGCACATAAAGGTATTTTTGTTGGTTTTGACCATATCAGCAAAGGACTTTGCCGTCTCTGGTTTAGCGCAACTTTCCTCTATGGTTTCCGTAATTGATTGTTTGAAATCTTTTAGATATTCAAAAAGGTCTTGTTTTTCTTTCAGAGCTTCCAGTTTTGCAGTTACCAAAATGTTGTTTTGCTTAGTGCTTGATAATGGGCAGTCATTTGCGTCGCGCCGCCGCTTATTTTTCTAGCGATGTAGTTGATTTTTAACTTTTGTTCCGAATTTAACTTTCCTTCGGCTGCAATCTGGCATATTCCATTAAGGCAGCTATCCATTGAAGACATCCAGGATTTGATTCCACTGGAGGTCAGGACTTCAAATGACTCCTCAGCAGCATATTGCTGTGGCTGCGGGGTGCTGGGAGGGCCTCGCTGCGTTATCGTACTCCGATTAAAAGGGCTATTTTGTGGATTAGCCATCTCTAAACTCATATTATATGACTAACATAATTCACGAACACACTGATTCAGCGTATAAGCATATAACGCGGTAAGTAGGTCACAGATTTTAAGAATTGCGAAAATCATGTAATTATTTAAGTATTGGTACAAAGGCACGTCTACTTGCTTTGAATGCAAAGTAACATCTGATTATGTCAGCTATCAAGGACTTGCGTGCGGCTGCTGGTGCTATTGCATCAGATTTGCGCTAGTTTGTCTCAACCAGTGCCTTGGTGAACCGGCCTGATCGCCAGCAGGCCTTACTACAAAGGTATGAGCGAATTGATGATCGCCTAGCAAGTGTGGAACAGCAATTCCGCTCTTTCAGCGTTTGCTGTCTCGAAGTGTCAGTTAATGAATTCACCGCTGACCAGCGAAATAAGGTCAGCGAAGATTATGCCCAGGTCTTAGACCTGTATGATGCTGTCTCCACTAGTGCGAGACAATTAGTTGCCGAGAGGGACGGGCAACCCGGCTGGAAGCAGGAGCTTCCTAGGACAGCACCGGGGCTGGTGAGTAGGCTTCCTACCTTAGACCTCCCGCATTTCGATGGCTGCCTAGGAAGCTACCTGGACTTCGTTAATTTGTTTGACAGCCTGGTCAATGACAGGGCTGACCTTCGGCCGGCACAAAAATTGGCCAATTTAATGTCGGTTCTGGATGGGGAGGCCAAAGGCCTCATCCAGCATCTGCCCGTGTCTGACGAGGCGTACCAGACGGCTCGGGACTTAATTACCCGTAGGTACCATAATAAGCGTGGCCTCGGTGACACGCATATTTCGGGTTGTTCCGGGTCTTTGGGTTGCGCACCCAACTTTTGAACCCGCTTTTGGTGGCAATCAACGCACTAAAGTGCCTAGACTTACCCGTGGACCAATGGTCCTATCTATTGGAGCACATTGTACTTAAGAAGCTCCCTGCCGACCTGAGGTCGCGTTTTGAGCAGCGCTTTGGTGGGGATAGCGCGACCCATCTGCCCCCCTTTGCTGACCTGGAGAGCTTCCTCGAGGATGAGTGCCGGGTCTTGCACAACTCCGGTGGTGACACGCCGGCTAAGACGCAGCCGCCCAAGGTCAAGGAGCAGGCTCGCGTTCACACCCGAGCCAATGTAGACCAGCGCCCTCCTCGCTTTGCAGTCACGCAGAGCCCAGTGGAGTGCTGCAAGGTCACGGGGCACAGAACGGCCAGTTGTAGGGCATTCTTGGACCTTCATGTCGCCTCTCGTAGGCGCATCGCGAATGCCTGCCGCCTTTGCTTCTCTTGCTTGGGGTCCCACTACCAGCGAGACTGCCCAACTCGCGCCCCTGTCCTCACTGTGGAGGACAGCATTTGGACATTATCTGCATGAATGCCAGAGAGGTAGGCCGCTTGTCCAACCAGCCGACACCGCGCACGGGCGGGTGTTTTGAAGGTGGCAGCCGAGGCTCACCGGCGCGTAGCCGAGAGTCGCCTCGCTCAATTGATCGCCGCTCACCCCGCTTAGAGAACCGTAGCGTGCGCACGCCTACTGTCTCTCTCGCACCTGAATGTGCGATCGCTCAACGTCACCAGCACCATGACTGCTGCCCTAGGTATTCCCCTCCTTTGGCGGAGCGTCTCCGCCTTGACTCGCGCCCACCTCGTTTTGGGTGGGTGCGTCATTATGACCCCCCACAGATGGCGCGCGGATCGAGTCGTCGCGCCTTTGAGGACTTCAAGCCGCACCCTCATTTTGATTTGCCTGGTCCTGGCCAATGGTTGCCGCCCAGGCAACAATAGGTCATTGACTCCTACCCTATAACGCCAACCATCCCCATTGAGACCGTTATCCTTCCAACGGTTGCTGTTAGGGTCTGGGGACCCACAGGGACCTCTGTTGTTGTCCGTACTATATTGGACACAGGTTCACAAGGTTGCATTGTTTCCACTTATTTGGTAGGGCAGGTTAAATTAAATATGGGTTCTTTTCCAAATTGTATATGGGGAATAGGTGACGTAGCCTCTAATGTTGAAGGGCAAGTTAAGGTTTTGTTTGCCCCTGTTGAATCTTCACATCTGAGGATTAAAACCTCGGCTATTGTGCTCAAGAATATTTTGGGTATGCATCGCCAGAAACAGCTACCTGCTGTTGTGGTGAATTTGACATAGGGATTGAAACGTGCAGACCCCAAATTTGACATACCGGGACAAATCGACTTGTTGATTGGCTCTGATGTGCTCGGTGGAATTTTGATTTGTGGGAAACGGGTCTTGGTGCCAAATGGTTTGACTGCCATCCCGACCATATGAATAGGTTATTTGAGAAAGAACATAAGTCACATTTTTGACGTAAATTAGTTAGTAAAGCCAATTTGTCATTTATATGAGAATACACCATGTCGCGAAGAAAGGGCACGAGTCCACCTCCCTACGTTGATTTATAAATGACCAAAAAAAACATGTAGTTGAGAAACAACATTAGTCCGGGACTTGTGTTGTTTCTCAATTACTTTACCTGGCAACATTAAAAGAAGAAGCACAGAAGGAGGAAAACGTTGGAGAAATCTGCATTGATTATATGCAAAATATTGATCTCCTAAAAATTCCGCTCCAGGAAGCTTATTATCTTCGCTAGCTTACCGTAAACATTCTCATAATTTTCTAAGTTAATGTATGTATTAATATGTTAATATTTATTTATTTATTTATTTAATACAATTACTCTCACTACTTACAGTCACCCAACACGTAACGAGAGCTAAGGTAATATTATTTTAAAACACATAAAACATTGCAATTAATATACAATTTCACTCTAATAATATATAGTTATGATATAATTCCTACATTTAATAACTTATATCTAAAGCTTTCATTAAAGCGCATTAAAATTCAATAGTATCTATCTAGTATACATTAATGTCATAACAATTATACAAGTCAAACAAAATATTAAGTCAAATTCGTCATAATAATTATTAAATTCAAATAAAAATTTTAAAATATACATCTATCAAAATTGTCATATTACATTAATAATTTGTATCATATTCCCAAGCGACTTATACACATACATAAATTTACTTACAGACGAAATAAAAAATCTTTAATATGTCGCTTAAATTGCGAAAACTTATCATAAAATATGTCAACATTTGGCTGTTGAGCAATCATAGTATTAAGCATTGTAATGGCTCGATTGGTGGGCGCGTACAGCGAGGTACATGTGCGGAAAGGCGGGGCCGCCAACAGACGGCGCGAGCGCAGCCTGTTGTACTGGTTTGGAACTGAAAATCCACAACGTCTGAGAGTATCGGGAACATCTATTTCACCGTTGAGCAATAAGAAATAGTGTACCATTACTGCGAACTTACGTCTTAACTCGAGAGTATCAATGCCCACCATGCCTGACACAAACAGAGACGGGTATAAATACGCATAATATCCATAAAGCTTCCTATACAATGCCCTTGCGAATTTGCGTTGAACTCGTTCAATCATCACCCTATACCTCACCTCGTGTGGGTCCCAAACCAGGGAGTTGTATTCGAGACCAAGGCAAAGTACAAGGAGATAACCGTATTTCTGCTAGTGAAGCGAGCTGATTGCCTCATGACAAAGCCAAGAGCCTTATATGCCCGTTTGCACATCGCAGTTATATGGGTGTTAAAGGTAAGCTCCCTGTCTACAATCACACCCAGATCGCGAGTTTCTGTGACACGCTCCAGCAGAACACCGCCTAAGCTGTACTGATAATCATAAGATGAGTGAGACCGAGTAAGCGTAAGGTATTCATCAATATTTTCCTCTCAGAGGACACTCATTTCTGCAATGCGACAGAGATTTTGCAGTTCTTTAAAGAAAATTTAAAAAAGCAAACAGGTGCTATACTGTCAAAGAAGTAGCAGAATTGATCTTGACCGCTGCAGAAAAAAACAAATCTTTGGTGGTTTTACCTACTTACCAAAATATAATTGACTACAAAAGTTGGTGGCTGAAATTCTATTAAAAAAAATGCTTTCTGCAGAATCTTTGGGAAGTGGAGTGGAAAGGGACAAAAAGGTTTCATTCAATATCAGTAAATTCAATTACTATCATCATTCATTCGAAAGAAGGAGTTGTACTGGCTAAGGAATTCATAGGAGGGCTCATTACCCGTCATTTTTCCTCATTAAATACCCAAAAGAATCATCTGTCTTTGCCAGTGCAACGGGCAATTTAAGAAAAAAAAACCTATAGATAAACAAAATATCCCTAAAAGCGGCAATAGGCTCGCCACTGCCAGTGGGCGATTAATATGCCTCTGCCTACCCCTTCGGGGAAACAGGCGTGAGTCTAAGTATGTATGTATATATGTAGATAAAAAAAGATAAAGTATTTGAGAAAATTTTAACGCTACCTGCCACAAGAAACGCAGAATACAAAAATATTATTAAGTGATTTTTAAATGGCCTGTTACTGATAAGGAGGATGTAGAAGTTAATGATGAAGATTAAACTCATTTTTATCTACTAATTTTATTATTAAATAATTAAATTAATTAACAAATGTAGTTTTATTTTCATGTAATTGAGAAAGAACATAAGTCCAGAAACTTTAATAATTTATTTTATTAAAACCATATATATTTGTTATCTAATTTTTATGTAAAATAGTCTATAAAATTGTTCTTAAAAACTTTGCAATTTTTGTTTGTACTGCTTAGTGCATTTTTTTTTCAGTAAATAAATTTTTCTGTCCCCTGAAAAATTAAGTAGCATGGACTCATGATCTTCCTCAAATAACCTATTCATATTTGGATTTGCTTTTATGGGATCTGTACCTAGGGAACCCCCTCCACCCGAACTTGATAATTTGTTGGCTGTAGGCTCCGCTCTCTCTGATGCGGTTCAGAGGTTTTGGGAGGTAGAGGAGCCCCCTCAAGCTGCCCGTTTGAATCAAGAACATGAGGAGTGCGAGCTGTTCTGCCAGAACAACACTGGTCGACTCCGTTCCGGTCGGATCATTACGAAGCTACCTTTTCTGTCTGTTCGGCCTCCGCTTGCTGAGTCACGACCTTTAGCCGAAAAGAGATTGCTGGCTATGGAGCGTTGCATGGGTCGTGATCCGGAGCTCAGAAAGAAGTATATTGAGTTCATGAGGGACACATGTCTGTGTTAAATTTGGATTGGCGTTCGGTAAAGCATTACTTTCTCCCGCATCATGCGGTATTGAAGCCATCAACTGGCAAGCTGCGCACAGTGTTTGATGGTTTTGCGCAGATTTCAACAGCCGTATCCTTGAACCAGTGCTTGCATTCTGGTCCCCAGTTGGTCAAGGACCTTTGTGACGTCATCACCAGCTTCCGACGACATCAGGTTGTCTTTGTGGCCGATATAAAAATGATGTTCAAGCAGACGATTATCCATCCTGATGACCGTCGCTTCCAGCTGATCCTTTGGAGAGAGAATCTTCGCGATCCCATGGTCGTCTACGAGCTCAATACCAATACGTACGGGTTAAGGTCGAGCCCCTACTTGGCAATACGTTCTCTTTAGGAGCTCGCAGACCGCGAAGGCTTACGTTTCCCACGAGCCTCCACCATCTTGAAGGACGATATTTACGTCGATGACATTTGCTCGAACGCCTCCACAGCGGACGAGGCGATCCTCTTGCGGGACGAATTGATATGTATTTAGGCCTCCGCTGGTTATGAGTTGCGCAAATGGATTTCCAACTCACCAGCGCTTTTGGAAGGCTCTCATCAGCAGGATCCAAATTTGTTTGAGATTGTTGACAACCCCGCCATGATGGCTGTTCTCGGCGTTCAGTACAGACCAGTTCAAGACATCTTTACGTATAACATAGACTTGAAATTGCCTTGTTCTTGGACTAAACGTCTCGTGTTGTCTACTGTCGCCAGAACCTTTGATCCAAACGGTTGGAACTGTCCAATTATATTTTGGGCAAAATGCTTCTTGCAGAAGCTTTAGACAGCAGAATTGACCTGGGACGAACCTCTACGAGGTACTCTTGTTGAGGAATGGACCTCTTTTGTATCCTCACTTCCTGCCGTCAACGAGATCTCCTTTGCCCGGGAGGAAGGATGGGAATCCTTCCTCCCGGGAAATACAAGGCCACCCTTCACGGGTTTTGTGATGCCTCGGAACGTGGTCACGCGGCCGTGGTGTACTTGCGCACAGTTAGTGCCTCAGGTCAGGTGAGGGTTTCCCTGATCATGGCGAAGAGCAAGGTTGCACCCCTTCGGACATCTCTGACAATCCCAAAATTGGAGCTCTCGGGAGCAGCCCTACTTGTACGCTTATTGAATCACGTGTCTAACACTTTGGGTAAATCAATGGTTGTATTAATGGGACCTACGCCTGGACAGGCAGCCAAATTGTTATTTGTTGGTTGAAGGCGTCTGTCCACACTTTGGAGGTATTTGTCGCTAATCGCGTTTCCCAAATACAGAAATCTGAAGTCAAGCTTGTTTGGAGACACGAGCCAGGTGAGCTCAACACCGCTGATTGTGCCTCGCGCGGATGCTTGACGCCTAGTTTGATAGGTCATTCGCTGTGGTGGGGTCCGGAATGGTTGAGTCGACCAGAAATTGATTGGCCTCGAACGCCAGTTTTGAATACTTCTAATTTGCCGGGTCTGCGAACACTCGCTCTTGAGAAGGTGGAATGCGCCTTCGACCCCGATTTCTTGCTGAATCGCTATAGCTCCCTTGACAAGTTGTTAGGTGTTACTGCTTGGATAAAGCGTTTTGTTTTTAACTTTAGACACCCACAAGAGAAACGTCTGACACCGTTTCTTTCACCACAGGAACGACAGGAGTCCCTCACCTTTTGGGTTCGTTCTGTGCAATTGGCGCATTTTGAGAAGGAGATTGCTATCCTTAAGTCAGGGAAATTTAAATAACAAACAAACATCAAAATAACAAACAAAATCGAAAAACACGCATGCTCGTTCAAATAATAAGAAACTCGTTCAAAAAAAATTAAAATATTGCATTGCTCATACTCTGACATCCATCCGGTCTTCAACATCATGCTATGCAACCTCCATCCGGTTACACAACACCACCCGGATAATCATTTCGAGCATTTAACAAAGTAATCTTAAACTATGTTTGTTCAACATGTTGCTTTGGTTTTTCTTATCACATAGACTATAAGAAAATCTTACTAGCCGATGCTCTAGATGTTAAGTTTACTACCAAGTATCCAACCAGTCTTTTCAGCGTTATAACTTTGTCATGGATAGTCTAAATACGAAGTCTAAATACGGAGACTATGACTAACACAATAGCTCAAGGATAAACTAAGCTAACCAGAAAGGCACTTTGCCGGTCCAACTAATGGCAACGCATGGCTACACATGCAGCCGCACAAACGGCTTATCCAGTTTATGCAAGTCTACACGAACGGAAACGCGGGTACCACAAAATTATCACAACAACGACTAAAAAAGTACCCATTTAATGAGAATAAGGTTAAACATACAATCATCACTAACTATCACTAACCTACAACGAAAATTAAAATCTCTGAAACTAATTATCATAACGCATCGTAGTGATAACTCAATCATTTTCTTCTACGTCTGATAATCGAGTTTAACAGCTTCTACTAGAAACACTATCACACCTAAACGTCGTAAGCATAACTTGGAATTGGCCAGAGCACTTGATAAAAATTCTCAGTGTATCACATGAATTTTAAAAACACACGGTAGGTAATTTTCACGCGTAAAATCTTAAAATTTAATTGAATATTACTAGTGGTGCCATCTAATAATCATGAGTAAGAAACATTTTAATATGCCATGTTAAAAAAATATGTAGACAAAGAAGCAGGTGTAATTGCAACACCGAGATCGTCTGTTCAACTCAGAATTATAACGAGTAACAGTGCTACTTTTTACTTAGGCTCTGACCACGTTTAAATGAAAAACCGTTAGGTATTATTAACACCACGCACGGGTCGATAAAATAATGGCACTAGTAATATCTTTTGACTATGGTCAGGTTACACTAACCAACCAACCGAACTCGTCTAAACAGCACTGCAGTTCACACGTCTATTTAAGAAATAAAAGCTACAAGCTGTTCTACACAAAGCTAGTCTAGTCTAGCACAGTCTTACACTATGAACCCAGTATGAACAATTCGATTAGTTTACCAACTTAAGCGCCGCTGCCCTGCGAAGGACAGTCTAGACAGGAGTTATTGTTCTAGATTTTGCAGAAAAGTAACCTAAGCTGAGTTTTGGTTCTAAAACCAATATTACAACTGCACTAGAACAATAACCAGCACGTTTCATTCAAACGCCCTTGCTTGGGGTAATGCCAGTCAGCCTGTATGCTTACTCTCGCTACCAATATAGTCCATAAAGCAAATTTGAGACACAAGTTTCGTGAGTGCGAGCCACCCTCGCATGAAGAAATAAAAATAATCGCTTTCTTTTTAACCGGCGTATCAAACTCAAAACCTCCGTTCGATATCTACGCTATAGTTAGGTCACAGGGGAAGTCAGACAACCATACGCTAACATAAAATACGGCAAAGGTCAAACGGTTCCACAACTCAGTGCCTCGTGTACGAATCATAAAGACAGACATAGACATAAAGACATATTTATTTCTGCACTTTGGTTGTTTACAACACTTATACATGTCAAAACCCTATTCTAGATGAGGCCGGCTTTTCCTAGCTAAATGACTTCTTGAGAAGAAAAGCCGAAACAAACTCAGAGTCATTATTTTTTTTTTGTCACTTCAATTTCTTTAGTCTTTTCTTGATCTTTTAAAGTCCAGACAAAAAAAAGGGTTTAGTATGCAAGTACAATGCAGGAAATCATCTGACGCTTTTGACTGACTCGGCCCACTGATGGCCCGCATTCAACAGCAATCGTACGGCTCAACCTTGATTGAGGGAGCCAGCACGATCCGTATCACTATGCCTCCACGCCATCAGAAGGTGTATGCATAAGCATGTCAGCCTAAGCCATCAGACAGGTTGCCACAACTATTTGCTTATATGTTTAATAATGCCCACATCGTACTCACAACTTTACATGCTAATACATAGTAAAATACATGTTGTAAACAATATGTAAAATTATAAAAATTTAAACAATAAAATGTCATATATTTAAATGTCAAAAAATATTATTGAATGTCAATTTAAGAATGTCTAAAAAATAAAATAATAATATATTACTTAAGTAATTTTAAATGTCAAAAGAAAATAACAATGTCAAAACAAAATAAATAAAATTACAAATGTCAAATCAAAAATGTCAGAATGTAAAGATATAAGTACTACAAATGTAAATAAAAATATTATGTCACTAATTTCAAAATGTCAAAATTCATAATGTCAATTCATAATTTAATGTCAATTCATAATTTTTAAACTCAATTCCAGGCGTTTTTTACTGCTAAATAATCTTTAACTGTGTAATAAGCTTTTGAACACAAGCTCTGTTTAATAAATACTTTGAATTTATTAATACTTAGTTCCTGAATATTACCTGGAATTTTGTTATAAAAACGTATGCTTTGACACTTGTATGAGTTACTTATTTTTTGTAGTCTAGTTGAAGGTAGAACAAGTTTGTTTTTGTTTCGTGTATTTATTTTATGAATGTCGCTGAATTTAGAAAACATATTTATATTTTTCCTGACATATAACAAGTTTTCATAAATGTATTGAGATGCGACAGTCATTATCTTAATTTTTTTAAATTTTTCCCTCAGTGAATGCCTTGAACCAAGACTGTAGATTGCACGAATAGCCCGCTTCTGCAGTACAAACACAGTTTGAATGTCAGCTGCGTTGCCCCATAATAAAATTCCATATGACATTATGCTGTGGAAATAACTAAAATATACTAATCTGGCTGTATCTATATCAGTTAACTGACGAATTTTATAAACTGCGTACGCTGCAGAGCTAAGTCTATTCGACAACTGACCTATATGTGGGCCCCACTGTAGCCTAGAATCTAAGGTTATGCCTAAGAATACGGTGTTATCTATAAGATCCAACTCTTCTCCATTCAAACATATGTTAGGTTTAACTTGTTTTACATTCAGTCTTGAAAATCGTATATATTTTGTTTTTCTTTCATTTAACAGTAAATTGTTAGCAGTAAACCATTGAACTACTTTAGAGAGAGCGTTATTTACATCGTCATTATTTGATTGTTCTCGTCTAAGTTTAAAGATAAGTGATGTATCATCAGCAAATAACACTATCTCTTCATTATTTTGCATAATATATGGCAAATCATTAATATATACAAGGAAAAGGAATGGACCAAGAATTGAACCTTGCGGCACTCCCATTGTGACCACTGAACCCATAGAAACTTTTCCATTTACCTCAACTCTCTGTATCCTATTACTCAAATATGATGTTAGGAGATCCAAAGCAGTGTTCTTAACTCCATAGTAATGTAATTTCCTGATCAATGTTTCATGAAAAACGCAATCAAAAGCCTTAGATAAGTCACAAAAGACTCCTAGAGCATCATGCGACTCCTCCCAGGCATCAAAAATACTATCTAAAAGCTCAACTCCAGCATCGGTAGTTGAGCGACCCCTAGTAAAACCAAATTGTTTTTCATGTAACAGCTTATTGTTCTTAAAATGAGTTTGAAGCTGGCCTAGAATTAATTTTTCAAAAATTTTACTAAACGTGGGTAGCACAGATATTGGCCTATAATTTGTGGGGTCAGATGTGCTACCTGATTTAAATAACGGAATTACTTTACTACTTTTCATTTGATCAGGAAACACACCACAGTCAATGCATCTATTGAAAATTATTGCCAGTTTAGGTGCTACTGTGTTGATTATGGATTTCGTAATCACAACAGAATTGCCCCAAAGATCACTAGTCTTTTTCAAATTAAGAGTATTAAAAGTTTTTACAATATCTTTGTCAGTGACATAACTAAATCTAAATTCAATGTTACACCTATTGACATTTTGTTTTAATAGAGATTCGGCGTCATTGGGGGATGAGTTCAGGGATTTAGTGGTTGAGACTGGAATGTCTGTGAAGAAATTTTCAAATACTGTGGCAACCTCAAAATCTGATTTTATTATCTTTTTATTTACTTGAAGCGTGTAATCGTTACTTTTAATCTTGACCCTTCCAGTCTCATTGTTTATAATATCCCACGTTGCTTTTATTTTATTGTCACTGTTTTTAATTTTTGATTTTAAATAAAGTGTCTTAGCTACACGACAAATCTTTTTAAATAACTTAGAATAATTTCTTACGTATTGACAAAATTTTTCATCATTTTTATTAATTACTTTCTGTTCATATAATTCGTAAAGCTTATTTCTACTTTTATAAATTCCAGTGGTTGCCCATTCACTGAAGGATGTAGTACCAGCAACTGAGATCCTCTTAGGGACAAAGATAGAACTGAATATAGTACAGTACATGTCAAAGAAAGAATTGTACAACTTATTGGGATCGTTATTATAGCATAAGTATGGTAGTGTACTTGTGAGTTTATCCTTAAGTCCCTCCAGACGACGCAAAGTTTTTGGCACCACACTCAATTCCTTTCTACCTACTTTTTTAGACTGCATAGCAAATGTTATAGATTGTCCACAATGATCTGATGTTAATTTGTTAATTATTTGCTTTCTAACTGGTACAATATCTGTAAATATATCGAACCTACAACTCTCGATATGACGTGATGGCGACATCATCACAACGATTATGACATTTCGAAGGTTAAACGCATAGCAGTATTGTGCTAACCAATAATATTTTACAACTACTGTAACTAAATAAAATTTGCAGTACCAAAAAAAATAATCTGACGAAATACGCTCACCACGGTTGCAGTTGAGAACCCAGCTGATTCACCAACATAGCAGCGTTAGCAGCTGCCTTCGCTCGCGCCTTGTTGGCACACTTCATTGAACAGGTCCATCCCAGGAAATGGCACGGTACGCTACGGCCAGGTCGAAGCTCCTTCCTTCAAGGCCCGGCTTAGTGCGACCATAAGCGGGGCGCAATATGGATCTCGATTGTCCAATCACATGTCTGCAGCCGACACCAAAGCACGTGCATCTACATCTTGTTGCTCAGGATCGAAGTCCGGTAAACAAAGGCCATGTGACGATGTAGTAGGTATTTTCATAGCTTGGATCAGCGTCAAAAAATTGCGATTTTGTAGTTCCAGCTGGCCCAACTATTTTTCGTTACTAGCGTCTTCATTTTGAACACGTGGGTCGTTGTGGTCGTATCCCACTTCTGATAACGTAGGTAACGTAGGAGAATGTGGGCGTTCTTCGTTTCTCAGGTCTTCCTCCATCGTACATTTCAGGAAAATAAGACTCGATATACACACAATAGGTTTTACTCAAACTAATTAGTTCACTTCACAAACTAAATATGCACACGTAGCTTGGATGAAAATGGATTACTTTTAGAAACGCGGCGAAGTCGGACGTATGTAGGCCACACTTGTTTCCTCCGCTGTGTCTATCGCCAAAAGTATCCGTTTACAGCTCCACGTTCGCTTATAAAACATTTAATGACATTGACAGCTGTCAACTGCCGACCTCAGTATTGCCAACCATCGTATCCGAATACGCCCAAATCTATTAAGATTTGACGTTCCGTTCTCCAACTTCCGACATATATATAACATGAGTATACTAAACTTATACGATCTCAGTACAACATATACAACGTAGATATGTGTATTTAACACATAATATTATGTTGACTACAAACTCTATGAAACTACGGATCGTTCCCGCTCTTTACAGTACAGGATTTTGCGTGTGTTTGCGACAAGGCCACTCGTTGTACATTTCTTTCTTAAACTTTCCTCTGTCAATAGTATAAAAATAGGAACGGAAACTTGCTCTTCTTTTTTTTGTATTGCGTGCACTGATCTTCTTAATTTTTAACTTTGCTTATATAATATTTAAGACTAGGAAGCAAACATCATTACTCTAATTAAATGACCTACAAAAATTACAAGTACAAGTAAGTATATTTAATAATAGCTTTTGCCCGCCGCTTCGCGCGCGTTATATTCGGGGTAACACAAATCTACTTTCAGTCTCAAGTTGTGTGAAGTCACTTCTGATTATTTTAAAGACTTCAGAAACTCTATAGGGTAGGGTACAAAGTAGGTAACTCGATCAGTATCCATGTCATTATCTAGCGTTGTCTACACCGAAAGCACTCGAAAGGTAATATAGGAGAAATAACATCACCATGCATACAGTCAAATGTCAAAGCCATGTTCTAATACATGTTCAACATATCTCTATAAACATTTTCGCATTTTTAATATTAGTAGGGAAAATCTTTTCAACCGTTTTTGCTTATTGTACAATTATTAGTTTACATTCGAACAATTTAATCAACGTGCACAATATGACATTATGTATGACGTGACAGTACTGACAGATATGTGTTACACACGTGACTGGCACATGTACTGGCACATGCGCAGCACTCAATTATTAGCGCATGCGTTCTTACTTCCAAGAGGTAAATTTGTGCCGTACAAACTTCTACCCTTCCTACAATCCCTCCCTGTTTAATTTTTGCAACTTATGCTAGCATATGTCCGTCTCCATGGTCCAATATATCTCATCAAAATCGGTTCATCTCTATGTTAAATTTCAACAAAATCGGTTCAGCCGTTTTAGCGTGAAAACGGAACATACATACATACACACTTTCGAATTTATAATATTAGTAGGGATATACAAGAGTGATAAACAGTTTTCACAGAAAAAGTCAATGAACTTAAGTTATACACTGAACCAATCAGCGCACTTTAGCTCTAATGTTATTTCCGTTCATCCTAATGTTGTCTAGAAGAGCATTCTAAATAAATTACATACATGCTGGACGTTATTAGTTAGAATGCGCTGAACTCTGGCATTACCAGTCGAATTTGAATTATGTGACAATTACATACAAGCATAAGTTGAACATTATATTTGTATATGATAGCTACATTCATGAGGAAGCCTATAGGCTAAGAAAGATCACGTATACGACGTTAAACAAAAAGAAAAATACGCAGAAAGCAGGTAAAAACACGGGCATGCGATGCGATACGGCGGTTCAATGCATGAGGCGTTGCGGGTGAAACCGCGCGGCATGGCTAGTTAGCGATGAGGTTGCCACTTTGTTTATTTTGTTTTAGATGTGATGTAGTTTAATGTAATCTGAATTTTGCATTGTGTCAAATCAAATCTTTTCTTAAGTAAGTTATGATAAGTACAGAGCTATACAATAAGTACCAATTGTAATCAGTTGTTTTTTATTTCTAGAACTGACAAAGCCAGCGGTAGGTTATGGGAACCGACTGGTCATAACCTAAACACAGTGTATGGTTGTAAGCCAGCTATCATCACGGTAACGCTCCATTTCTTAACCTTATTTAGAATGAATTACAATAAATATTTTAATAAGAATATATTCTATGTAGGCGTATATCTTATTAGCAGAAAAGAAAAAGGGAAAGTTTAGAATTTATTTTTATACACAGTTTATTTTTAAGTTCTGTAATTAGTAAAGAGGCCTTTAAGCTCTCACGGTTTTAGGGTCAGCGCAAACACGAGCGCAGCGGAGAGGATTTTATAAACGCACTGGAAATTAAACTTTAAATTTATTAAAATAAAGTGCATAAATGCTTGAACCTGACAAAATATGCTCGCGCGTCCTCGAAGATACGTGGGAATATACGTTTGTGCACTTTATTGTAATAATTTTAAAGTTTATTTTCAAGTGCATTAATAAAATCCTCCCTGCTGCGCTCCGTTCTGTCTGCGCTGACCCTTCACGTTCAGATTTTAATGTTCCATTGCAATCCCCTTCACCCGATACCACGATAGTGATTAGACGTGTTTACTTACAAGCTTTATTTAAAAAAAAGTCGTAATAATTTACTAAATATAAAATCTGAAATTAATAACAAAAGTACCAGGCGCGCATAACATAACAAGAGACGCAGAGTAGTGGTGTGAAGAAGATATCAACAATTGAAACGGATATAGTCTGTGAGCTACGCTGCATTGAACTGTCACCAGCCGTCGATACGAATTATCATCCGTGAGTTGTCACTTGTCACTGAAGATTGACATCTGTCATTACACGTCAAGACAAACTGTCATATACGTAGTTGCCACATTAGATAAGTTACTCCAAATAGTGGGAAATCTTTTAACAGTGGATACTTGAAGCAATAATCAGTAAGTAAATTATTTTATTCTTAATAACGATAGACACGTCCGATTCACATGCTTTTGGAATTCATCTTCATAATAAAAAGTAAGAAAATGTCGGTGCAACGGTCACGTACCTCTGCCTCCGCACCTAATAAAAATACGGAGGCTCCAAGTACACCATCTAATATAACCCAGAGACCTCAAAAACGAAGACAGGGAGACATATTGGAATATTTCGTAAAAAAAATTGAATCAATGTTCAAAGATTGGGCTGACAAGTAAGAGCAGAAATACCAAAAACTTTTAGATTCTGTCGAGGCAATTAGAGCACAGAATATAGAAATGAAGGCAAGTGTGGATTCAATGTACGATGAAATTAAGTTAAAATTGAAAACTTGGAGTAGGAGAAAAAGACGAACTTAACATACATCCAAAGCCTTGAACATAGACTTGAATACTTGGACAGAACTACTAAAAGCTCCTGTGTAGAATTGAGGCACATTCCGCTGTCTAAAAATGAAAATATAGATTATCTTTACACTCTAGCATCCAACCTATGTAAGATGTCGCTGTAGCACCCACAGATATAAGAAATATTTACAGAGGCTACTAAAAAACTGCTTTGCAAAAACCAATTATAATACCTTCTTTCATGTTAAGGAATAGAGTTGTTGCCTCATTCAAGTCATATAATAATAAATTAAACACGAATCAAATTCACCTCGACGGACCACCAGAAATAATTAATTTACATTTTCCTCACAAGGGATTTTGCCTTTACAAATGGTTACAAGTATTGCTGGTCGACACCGGGAGCAATATATTTATGAAAAAGGAAGGAGATCAATCACTTAAACTTAAAAACGAACAGGATTTACTCACTCTTAAAAGTCAAATATGACTATACATAGTCTATTACTTTATACCTGTTTTTAAATTCGTTTTGATATTTCTTGTAGAAATTGTTATAAAGTATTTTAGAATGATTTGTCAAAATTGTCAATGCACGTTAATAATCATAAGTCAAACCTCAAGTACATACACACTCACGCAGCCTCATACTCATACTTCCACAAACACCTCAGCCATAGAACTTGTACTAAACCCCCTACTTATACAATTATTGCGGAATTTAAACGCAGTGAACTCTTGCATTGTTGATTTATTTGTCTACTTTATATAATATTATATAATTTTTACTTTATCAAATAGCAAAATTCTCGGACTTTAACAGTTTACTTAACCAATTAGATAACGACAATGCAAGTAATTCATTTGTTTCTGATCCTGAAGAATGTAAACTCATAATAATTATAAATCCACAATCCTACCTCAAAATTCTACACCAAAATATCAGGAGTATAAATAAAAAACCGGTCAAGTGCGAGTTGGACTCGCGCACCGAGGGTTCCGTACAAACCTGTAGGTATATAAGTAAAAGTTCACCAGTCATAGTTATGGTATTTTTATTGCCAAATGAAATCCATAACATTACAGTATGGAAACCAGGAGGAGCATTAATTAAAGAAAAAGGGGTCTTTGTCGTTTGTAATCTGTCATCCTGTATTTTATATTAACATATATCGCGTGTTTTATAATATAACTTAAACACCTATACCAGCCTTGCAGCAGCCTTGCAAAAGTCTGCTGATGAATGATGGTAAGATTTTTATCAAAGTTATTGAATTACAAAGTTTTTAGTGACTATTAGAAATCTGTTACAAAAATACTTATAAAGTACAGAATAATTAGCAAAAACGTTTGAAGACTATGTAATTATTTGAAATCTCAATCTGAATCAGCCTATCGCAGTCCACTGCTGGACATAGGCCTCTCCCAACACGCACCACAGAACACGGTTCTCAGCCTTCCGCATCCTTTATCTGGGCTATAAGACGTTGCTTCGTACCAAATTTCAAGATTTTGAGTTCACGGGAAGTTTAGTACTCTGTAGATTTTGATTCCCTTGCGAGTAGTCGCGAGTTTAAAAATATGATTATATTGCTCTTTCTTTTGATTGCTTAGACATAGAAGTTTGATTTTGTTACAGGTGTTATATACCTGAGATTTTATATGAATTTCAATTTAATACCTCTACGCAATCAAGAGTTGTAGTAGTAAGGGTAGTAACTATAAAATTTATAAAAAATATTTTTCTTATATGCTGTAACTAAAAATTTACGGTTTTCGCAATTTTTCCTTCATATGTGATATAATACGTTACTTCGTACCAAATTTCAAGATTCTGAGTTCACGGGAATTACCCTGTAGGTTTTGATTCACTTGCGAGTAGGCACGAGTTTCAAAATATGCTTATATTGCTCTTTCTTTTGATTGCGTTGACATAGAAGCTTGATTTTGTTGCAGCCTAACGGTGTTATATACTTGAGTATTTGATATTAATTTCAATTTAATACCTCAACGCGTTCAAGAGAAAGGGGTAGTAACTTTAAATTTATTAAAAATATTTTTTTATATGCTGTAACTAAAAATTTACGGTTTTCGCAATTTTTCCTTCATATGTGATGTAATACGTTACTTCGTACCAAATTTCAAGATTCTGAGTTCACGGGAATTACCCTGTAGGTTTTGATTCACTTGCAAGTAGGCGCGAGTTTGAAAATATGATTAAATTGCTCTTTCTTTTGATTGCGTTGACATAGAAGCTTGATTTTGTTGCAGCCTTACGGTGTTATATACTTGAGTATTTGATATGAATTTCAATTTAATACCTCAACGCGTTCAAGAGAAAGGGGTAGTAACTTTAAATTTATTAAAAATATTTTTCTTATATGATGTAACTAAAAAATTATGGTTTTCGCAATTTTTCCTTTATATGTGCTATAAGGCGTTGCTTCGTACCAAATTTCAAGATTCTGAGTTCACGGGAAGTACCCTGTAGGTTTTGATTCCAATGCGAGTTTGAAAATATGCTGCAATTTGCAGCATATACGGCTGTATCTTTTGATTGCGTTGGATTAGAAATTTGATTTTTTTACAGCTCTATTGAACCGTAGATTCGAGTATTTAGTATAAATTTCAGTTTGATACCTCCATGCATTCCTGAGAAAAAGGGTCTTGACAGACGGACGGACAACAAAGTGATCCTATAAGGGTTCCGTTTTTTCCTTTCGAGGTACGGAACCCTAAAAATTATAGTAATTTATGCATCTTATTGCAACAATTAAAGATTGAATGTGACATTATTATACTAACAGAGTGCTGGTTGTCTCGCGTCTCAAATTTGCCCACTTTGGATGGTTACTATACAAACAGTAGCTCAGATTGTTACAACCAAAATGATGGAGTAGTTCTATTCATTATTAAATCTATAAATCATAAAGTAGAGGAGCCCACATTTCATGATGCAAATTGCTTACTCATCAGGAAAGGTGTTGATACTGCTATCATATCTGGTAGCGCCATCTACCTTCCTATCCATAACTAATCGCATCAACATCAATCGTTCCACGTTCTAGTGCGAGCGATACCATATTTCCGTCTCCCTCTCTCTCCCACTCCCTGGAAGAGGCACTGCCTTCGCCTGATTCGTCGACGCGATCGTGGACGCGAGGGACAGTCGAGAATATTCCGCTCGCTGAGAACGCCGTCTCGATACCGTACCGCGCCGCACCGTTGTATGTGATTTATTACCGCTTCCACCAAGGAAAACCCGCTCGCGAATGGTGAATTGAAGTGAAAACAAGCAGCTGCATCACGAAACCACCAGGAGACTGCCCTTCGGAAACGAAGAAGATTGTATAAGGTAGGTGCTCTCCATCCTTGAAATATCCTATACCCACTCAATCACTCCTCTTCCCTTATTCCTTTCTAGGCGACCCAGAACTCGCCCTAATACAGTCCATTTTCCTGCTCCAAGTCGCCTAGAACCCTACGGTTTCGGTGTAACGCCGAACCATTTTTTTGGTCCTTCGAGCCGGATTCATTTACGTTTTATACGTTATACCGCTGTACCTAGGCAGTTATAGCACCTAGCTATACTCCTAATATATTCACATAACCTTCACATGGTTATTTCCGCCCGCATCAGTAGGTAAACTTTTATGTAGCTACCTACTTATTAAATTATTAATTCTGGAACTATCATAGTTGTCTTGTAAATCTCATATTTCGAGCAACTTTAATTCCTCGGCTCTAAGGTGTTGCCTACTTAGCCTACTTAGGTAAAATAATAGATACATTAGATATTCTTATTTTGTTTCGGTCTCATTAGCTTAAACTTACGTAAGCATGTCACAACAAAAGAAGTCACGTGTGTCGGAAGACAAAGAGATGACAATCTTAGAAGCGAAACGCAATATTTTATTTGAGCGCATTCAAAATATCTATGAACGATCAAAAACCGCATCTATGTCTGACAGTAATAGCGAAGCATTTCTCAGTTATTGTATAACAGTAGATAGTATTCGAACAGATTTTCATAAGTTGTTAGACGATTATAACGCAAGATTACTTTCTATCAATCCTGATGAAAAACCGAACTATCAGGCGTATACCTCATTCGAAGATCTTTATTGTATTATTAAGCGTATACAATCGCAATTGGAGGGTAAATGTTCGGCAGAGCCCGTTGCCCGCAAACCGAGATTACCGCCAATCGAGATTATGTCGTTTGACGGAGATATACGAAATTGGCCGTTATTCTATGCGAGTTTTAAGTATACAGTGCACGATAATGGTTCTCTGACAGATGTTGACAGGTTGTACTATTTAATAGGTAAACTGTCACCGAAGGCCCAGTCCGTATTTGCAGGTGTCACACCCAGTGCTGAGAATTATCAGGTCATATTTCAGTCACTACTTGACAGATATCAGGACACGCGCGTCCTAGCGTCTACGTACTTTGACCAAGCTTTAAATCTTAAATTGCCCGGTGCCGCGTCTGTCTCGAATTTCCAGCTGTTTATTGATAACTTCGTAACCGCGGTTAATTCTCTTAGGAATTTAAAATTAGAAGATCTTTCCGACTTTATGTTGCTTCAACTCGCTTTAAATAAGTTTGACACTGATACAATTCGCGCATTCGAGATGACGGAACGCAATAATAAAATACCTACACTAGATAGTTTTATTTCGTTCATCAAAGATCAGTGTCGAATATTTCATAATACGCAGTCTGGTTCACCTGGCCCGTCTAACACTAACAACAACAAACAAAGGTTGAATAAATCGCGAAATAGTAATAATAACTCAGTCCCTAATCCACAATCTTACGTAACATGTTCGGAATCTAATAGTAATAATTCACAGAAGTGTCTGTGCAGTAATATAGTGCACGACCATTACTATAAGTGTCCCACCTTTAATGATTTAAATCCAATTGCTCGTTTTAAAAGCGTAAAAGATAACAAAGCTTGCATTAATTGCTTAAGTATAAAACATGAAACGAGTAATTGTTCCAGTAGAACGAGATGTCGCTCGTGTAAACAAAAACATCATACACTGTTACATTTCGATAAAAATAACCGGTTGTCAAGTCAAGCTGCTAACCTTGACACACTCACGCCGCAAGTGCAGAACACGGTAGCTGCGCCTTCCACGCCTCGCAATAATGAGATATCGTTGTGTACGACATCCAGTGCGCGGGCGGCACGCACGCGCGGACGGCCTTCGCGCGCTTGTAGTGATGAGAGCAGTGCTAGGCCGCCATGTATGGCGTCTAAGACTGTTCTGTTAGCGACAGCGCAAGTTATCATATATGATGTTAATGGGTCGCCGCACATGGTACGTTGTCTGCTAGATAGCGCATCTCAGACCAATCTAATAACATCGGAATGCTTCAAATGCCTCGGATTATGGAATAACTTTGTTACGAATTGAAAATAACGCCATCTATCAGTGAATGGGAGAACTACATGAGATTGAATGTATCGGTGGTTTGAAGGTAATTCAGCTATCCTCTAATAGATGGCGTAGGTGTAAATAGAACATTTACGCAATTCTAGAAACACCTTACACGTTTCCAGAAATATCGTGAGTCGTCTCGAAAAGCCTAGTGATGTTATCCGGCCAGTATAAATAGAGCGAGAGCGCGCGAGACAACGCAGTTCAATTGAATACGGAAAGCGATCAACATCAAGCGAAGAAAGTAATTCGGAAGTGTTTAGTGTTGTACTAGTGGTGTGAATAGTGTGTTTTATTAGTGTTGGAAAATTAAGTGTGTGTATCTAGTGTATTGTGTTAGTGAATAAAGTTCAGTTTAAGTGGCATAGTGAGCTATAATTTATCGTCGAACCCCAGCTCGTAACAAATTGGTGTCAGAAGTGGGATAAATGATGCCGGTTATGCCGAAGGAAGAAACTGACGGAGTGCGTACCAGGAACCAGCGCCAGCAAGACCTGGACCAGAGGCGCTTCGGAGACGTTCCTTCTCCATCGTCTGGTGGATCAGGCGACTCCGCGGCTGCAGTGGAGCCTGCCAGCGCACACTCCATGGCGGTGCCCGACATCGCGGCTCTGATGGCGTTCATGCAGGAGCAGGCCCGCCGTCAGGAGGAGCACGCGCGCCGCATGGAAGAACAGCGACAGCGCGACAAGGAGGAGCAGGCCCGCCGTCAGGAGGAGCAGGCTCGCCGTCAAGAAGAGCACGCGCGCCGCATGGAGGAACAGCTACAGCGCGACAAGGAGGAGCAGGCTCGCCGTCAAGAGGAGCAGGCTCGCCGTCAAGAGGAGCACGCGCGCCGCCTAGAGGAACAGCTGCAGCGCGACAAGGAGGAGCAGGCCCGCCGTTTGGAGGAACAGCTGGTGGTGATGAAAGACCTCAGCGCTGCTGTAGGGAAGGACCTGAAGGTGATAAAGGAGGAGCTCCAGCAACACGAGGCTCGTATCAGCGACGTGGAGAAGCTCGTACACGACCAGCTTGAGACTCGCGTCGCCTCTATAGAGAAGCGTGTACACGACCATCACGACACCTGTGTCGCTGAAGTGGAGAGGAGATTGCGTGGGCTCGGATCCAACGAAGTGATATCTGCGACTGTAGTGCCCTCACCTCGTGGGTTTAAGGTTCCACCATTTGATGGCTCGTCATCATGGTCTGCATACAAGATCCAGTTTGAGGCTGTGATGCGATCGAATGGGTGGACCAAAGAACAGGCCTTAACCGCCCTAACCTTGGGCCTTCGCGACCGGGCCTTGACAGTGTTGGAGGCACTCGGACAAGACGTCACCTACGAGAAGCTTCTGGAGGCGCTGGAGGCGAGGTACGGAGACGCGCACCTCGAACACGTGTATCGTACTCAGCTGAAGGACAGGACGCAACGCACCGGAGAAACTCTGCAGCAGTGGGCTCTAGAGGTGGAAAAGCTGGTCAGGAAGGCATACCAGTCGTCTCCTGCGCTTATTGATGGGAACCTCGTACAGGCGTTTACGGATGGGATCCGGGACCTGGAGGTAAGAGCAGCAGTGAGGCTTGGGCACTTCAAGGACCTCAAGGATGCCTTAGCCCACGCTCTGGAGGTGGAAGCAGTGCGACGCGACGACCGAGGTCACCGCATCAGGGAAGTTGTGTCGTCACCTCGGTGCTACAACTGCGGAGAAAGAGGCCATATCCGCTTGAGCTGCCCAAAGCGTAGGCAGCCTGGTGACACCTTGTCTCCACCAAAGGGGTCGCCTGATGTGCCTGCCAGGCAGCGAGAGCAGGGAAACGAGTAGAAGCCAGGACTGCGGGGCGGGTGCTGGCTGGTAATGGAAGAGCCCCAAGTATCTCGATCTCGCAATCATGCGACGGGAACAGCCTGATCATCGAAGGCGAAATTAACAGAACACCATGCAAGCTGACATTGGACACGGGTGCTTCTCGGACAGTCATCAGTTTCCATCTGGCAAGACGGGTTCTTCGGGGCTGCTTCAGGAACAATGAAAGTGTGAATCTGAGAACAGCTACCGGTCAGCACATAACCGTCCGAGGTGAAATGGAGGTGGATCTGAAGCTAGGCAACAAAGTTTACCGTCACAAAGTCATCGTAGCCGATATAGTGGACGACTGCATCCTGGGCCTAGACTTCATGAGGAAGTATCGCTGCGAGATCGATGTTAACCAGGGAGTGTTGAAGTGTGGCTCGGAAGAAGTCTTCATGGAAGGTGCAACTTCAGGAAAAGTGTACTGCCTGAAGAATGTCATTCTTCACCCGCGGTCGGAAACTGTTGTACCAGTTTGTTTACCTGGGAATTCTGGTCGAGGGAACCGCTGCGTACTAATCGAAGGTCCAGAGAAAGAGGTCTCCTGGAAGATTGCACGAACCTTGGTAAGGGGTACTAAAGTTTCATCAGTACGCGCACTGAATGCAAGTGACAAGGAAGTGTCGCTCAAGAAAGGGACGGAATTGGGCACCTATGAAGGAGCGGGTTGGATGCGTAGATGTCAAGAGCAACCTACCAGCGCCAAGGTTCAGGGTGCACGATTCGACGTGTCTACTCTTTTAGAGGACTGCGAAAGTACCCTGTCGGAGGAAGAGAAGACCGAGGCTCAGAAAATGTTGAACCGGTTCGCGGATATTTTCTCGACCAGTGATGCCGACATAGGGAAGACAGCACTAGTCCAGCACAAAATAAACACGGGAAGTGAAGCACCGATTCGCCAGCGACCAAGACGTGTGCCAGTAGCACGGGAACGTGAAGTGGAAGCTATGATCGACGGTATGGTGAACGAAGGCGTAATCGAGCCTTCGTCCAGCCCGTGGTGCTCTCCGGTTGTCCTAGTTAAGAAGAAGGATGGCAGCATGCGCTTCTGTGTAGACTACCGCCGATTGAATGACATCACGAAGAAGGACAGCTACCCGCTGCCAAGGATCGATGACACACTGGATACGCTGACGGGGATGAAGTGGTTTTCTACCTTAGACCTAAAAAGTGGCTACTGGCAGGTGGAAATAGATCCTCGAGACAAAGAGAAGACGGCATTCTCCACAGGCAAAGGACTGTGGCAATTTAACGTCATGCCCTTTGGATTGTGCAACGCTCCGGCTACTTTTGAGAGACTGATGGAGCGAGTGCTTATGGGACTGATTGGAGACACCTGCTTGGTCTACCTGGATGACATCATCATCGTGGGGCGCACCTTCCAGGATCACCTTCGAAACTTGGAGCAAGTGCTGTCAAAGATACGAGGAGCTAATTTGAAGCTGAGTCCGAAGAAATGCGCGTTATTCAGGCGGCAAGTGAACTTTCTAGGACATGTGGTCTCGGAGAACGGTATTCAAACTGACCCGGATAAGATCATTGCCGTGAAGGAATGGCCAGTTCCAGAGAACAAAACGCAGGTCAGAGCATTCCTCGGATTATGCTCCTACTATCGACGGTTTGTGAAGAACTTTGCTGACATTGCTCGACCTCTTCATAAGCTCACCGAAGACAGAGTGCAGTTCTGTTGGAATGAGAGCTGTGACGTTGCATTCCAGAAACTCAAGGAACATCTGTGCACTGCACCTATCCTAGGCTACCCTGACAATGAGCATGAATTCATAGTTGACACAGATGCCAGTAACACTGGAATCGGCGGCGTGCTGTCACAGAGGAAGGGTGATCAAGAAGTTGTTATAGCGTACTTCAGCAAGGCCTTATCCAAACCCGAAAGAAACTACTGCGTCACCAGGCGGGAACTCTTGGCTGTAGTAAAGACATTGCAGCATTTCAACAAATATTTGTTGGGGCGTAAATTCCACCTGCGAACCGACCACGCTGCGCTGAAATGGCTACTTCAATTTAAGGACCCAGAAGGACAAGTAGCCAGATGGATTGAACTACTGCAAGAGTTTGATTTTGTAATACAACATCGCAGCGGCAAGTCCCATGGTAACGCAGATGCCCTATCGCGTAGGCCGTGTCCCGACCAGTGCAAGCACTGTAGCCGACAGGAAGCAAAGCAGGCAGCGCTAGTGAGGATGTTAAAGACGGATCTAAGCGACGAATGGAGAGAAGCTTTGCAGAGTGCTCAGCAAGATGACAAGGATGTACAGCCGATTCTTGAATGGAAAAAATCAGATGCGCCTAGGCCCAAATGGAGTGATATCGCAGCAATGAGCCCCATCACCAAGAGTTATTGGGCACAGTGGGAAAGCTTGGTCGTCCAGGATGGAGTTCTGTGCCGCGAATGGGAAAACGCTCGCGGTAACCAGTGCCATTTGCAAATGGTAGTGCCCAAAACTAAGGTGCCGGAAGTCTTGCAGCTCTATCACAATGGTGCTTCGGGAGGTCACATGGGAGTTAAGAAGACCCTTACTAAGATCCGGGAGCGGTTTTATTGGCTCCACTGTCGAGATGACGTCGAGGATTGGTGCCGCAAATGCACAAGTTGTGCGGCTGTCAAGGGGCCACATACTCGAAGCAGAGGTGCATTAAAGGTGTACAATGTGGGAGCTCCATGGGAGCGCATAGCGTTGGATGTCGCTGGGCCGTTTCCTGAGAGCCAGGACGGAAACAAATACTTCTTGGTTGTGATGGATTACTTCACGAAGTGGCCTGAAGTGTTTGCAATCCCAAATCAAGAAGCTACCACAGTGGCCGATAAGCTGGTGCATGAAGTCTTTTGTCGGTTCGGGGTGCCCTTGGAAATCCACAGCGATCAAGGCCGGAACTTCGAATCTGAGGTATTCAAGGAGACTTGTCGCGTAATGGGTGCACATAAAACCAGGACCACGGCTTATCATCCGCAATCAGATGGCATGGTTGAACGGCTTAACCAATCACTGGAAAGGTACCTGGCGAAGGTCGTGGAGAGCAAACAAAGAGATTGGGACAAGCACATCCAACCATTTCTCCTGTCATATCGCAGTGCGGTCCACGAAACTACAGGAGTAACACCAGCTTTTGCCAATTTCGGTAGAGAACTCCGTTTACCTGCAGACCTTATCACCGGTATTCCACCAGAATCTCCACGCAATATAACGGATTACGCAACCGAGCTACGCAACAGGATGAACGACGTATACGAGCACATCAGGGAATCTGGACAACAGATGTCTGAGAAGATGAAGACTCGCTACGACCGGAAGGCAAACAACAAAGGCTTCGATGAGGGATCATTGGTGTGGCTTCATAACCCAGTACGAAGCAAAGGCAAATCGCCTAAGTTACAAGCCAGATGGGACGGGCCATATCGCATAATTACCAGGATGAACGACGTCACCTATCGAATCCAGAAGGGGTCGCGAGGTGCACCGAAGATAGTTCATGTGGACCGGTTGGCTCGTTACTATGGGTCTAACGATGTTCGAGACGAACACGTTTAAGAGGGAGGCCGTGTTACGAATTGAAAATAACGCCATCTATCAGTGAATGGGAGAACTACATGAGATTGAATGTATCGGTGGTTTGAAGGTAATTCAGCTATCCTCTAATAGATGGCGTAGGTGTAAATAGAACATTTACGCAATTCTAGAAACACCTTACACGTTTCCAGAAATATCGTGAGTCGTCTCGAAAAGCCTAGTGATGTTATCCGGCCAGTATAAATAGAGCGAGAGCGCGCGAGACAACGCAGTTCAATTGAATACGGAAAGCGATCAACATCAAGCGAAGAAAGTAATTCGGAAGTGTTTAGTGTTGTACTAGTTGTGTGAATAGTGTGTTTTATTAGTGTTGGAAAATTAAGTGTGTGTATCTAGTGTATTGTGTTAGTGAATAAAGTTCAGTTTAAGTGGCATAGTGAGCTATAATTTATCGTCGAACCCCAGCTCGTAACAACTTTAAAAATACTAACTCAACCGTCAAAGGGATAGGCGGATCAGAAAAGCATTGCAGGGGTTCCGTAGATATTAAAATGCATTCGCGTTTTGATAGGAATATTAATTTTAACATTTCTTCGCTTATCGTGGAGCGTATCACGGACGCATTGCCGAACGCTAATGTAGACGTAGCATCACTCACTCATCTCGAGTCGTTGCCGCTAGCCGACGCGGAGTTTGCGAATCCGGCAGGCATTGATCTTTTGATCGGAGCTTCAATATTTCCGCACTTGCTACTAACTAAAATAGTACGTAGTGAGCGATATGATTTACCGCCCGCTATTGAGACGGTACTTGGGTATGTGATTATGGGTACCGTACCTACGTTACATACTTCTCATTGTATTACGTCTTGTTGTTGTTCTGCTCTTCAAGAGATCAAGGTGGGTGCTAAAACTGTGTGTAAGATAAAGCACTAATTAGCTATGCTATGCTATGCTATGCTACGCCATGCTATGCTACGCTATGCTACGTTATGCTACGCTATGCTACGCTACGCTACACTATACTATACTACACATCCGCTTTGTATATAGATGACATTGCCTGTAATGTCATACCCTCTCCGCTAGCAATTTCGCTTTGTGAAGAGCTTATTCAGCTTTTCAAGCGAGGCCAGTTTGATCTTGTCAAATGGACAAGCAACTCTAAGGAGGTTCTCGCATGCATACCAGATTCTCATAAAGCTTCTCCAGACATTGAGTTTGAGAAGTCTGTACCGCATAAGGTTCTCGGTTTACGCTGGGACAAATCCTGTGATAGTTTTCGGTTTGACGTCTCACCACCAGATGATAAGTGCACCAAACGCACTATGCTGTCCACAGTGGCTCGACTATGGGACATAATGGGTTTTGTGGCTCCCACAATTTTGTACGCCAAGCTCTTGATCAAAGAGCTTTGGCTATCAAAGTGTGAGTGGGATGAAACACCCCCTGACCATATTGTCGCCGTTTGGGGCCAGTTTTGTATTGAGCTTACCGCGCTCAATCAAGTTATTATTCCGCGTCATCTTGGGTTGGTAGATGGATGTACCATCAACTTGATAGGTTTCACTGACGCCAGCGAGCGTGCTTACGGCGGAGTCGTATATCTGCAAGTCCGCATTGGTTCTAACTACTCGGTGCAGTTAGTTTGTGCCAAGTCTAAGGTCTCGCCTGTTAAACCGTTTCAGTTGCGAGACTGGAGTTGTGCGCGGCCCTTCTGCTGTCTCAGTTGCTCCACAAGGTTCAAGACACAGTTTTGCCCCACTACTCTATTAATAAATATACGCATTTTCCGACTCCAAAGTAGTGCTCGCTTGGATTCATTCTTCTCCTCATCGCTGGCAGACTTTGTCGCCAACCACGTTAACAAATTGATTGAACTTGTTCCCGCTACTTGTTTCAATCACGTCGCGGGTTATCGTACTCGTCTTTAGGAAGAACTTTCCATAGATCATATTGACTGGAAGTTTATTCCGCCAGCATCTCCACATTTCGGTGGATGTTGGGAAAGCATGGTCAAAGTAATTAAAACGCATCTCTTCAAAGTTATAGGTCAACAGATCCTCTCTTACGAAGAGCCTTTAACTGTCCTTGCACAATTCGAGGCACTGATCAACTCGCGTCCGCTTCCAACTCAGTGAGATCTAGCCTGAAGTTGGACCCACCTCTTAGTTTAAGTATTTAGTTAGTAGTTTTCGCTATTATTGCGTTTGCAGTTTTCGCTAAAGTTAATTTAGATTAATTTTATTGTCATATCGCTGTCTTAGCCTATTGATGGGTTATGCGGTAGTACACCCAACATAGCTAAGTTCAATTCTATTTTTTTTAAAGGCAACCCTTTAGGGCCGGAGGTATATGGTAGCGCCATCTACCTTCCTATCCATAACTAATCGCATCAACATCAATCGTTCCACGTTCTAGTGCGAGTGATACCATATTTCCGTCTCCCTCTCTCTCCCACTCCCTGGAAGAGGCACTGCCTTCGCCTGATTCGTCGACGCGATCGTGGACGCGAGGGACAGTCGAGAATATTCCGCTCGCTGAGAACGCCGTCTCGATACCGTACCGCGCCGCACCGTTGTATGTGATTTATTACCGCTTCCACCAAGGAAAACCCGCTCGCGAATGGTGAATTGAAGTGAAAACAAGCAGCTGCATCACGAAACCACCAGGAGACTGCCCTTCGGAAACGAAGAAGATTGTATAAGGTAGGTGCCCTCCATCCTTGAAATATCCTATACCCACTCAATCACTCCTCTTCCCTTATTCCTTTCTAGGCGACCCAGAACTCGCCCTAATACAGTCCATTTTCCTGCTCCAAGTCGCCTAGAACCCTACGGTTTCGGTGTAACGCCGAACCAATATCTATCTATAAGCCTCATTGCTTTAATAATGTGGATAATTTTTTAAAGTCTTTGGACCAAATTTTAAAAGAATTATGCTGAAATATTTTTATAATTGACGATATTAATATAAATATTTACGCAAACTCTAACACAACGCGTTATCTAGAATTACTATCGTTTCATGGCTTAATTACTGCATACGATTCCACAACCAGAGGTAAAAGTTGTATTGACCATGTATTTTTGAAGACAAATCTTTCTTCACTGTCTCTTGTACTTAATACGACTATTACAGATCACGGATCAACTTTGTTTTGCCTTAAGATTAAAATAAAGAATTATTCTAATGACAGATACATAGATAAAATAAATGTTGAAAATATCGTTTTGGAGTGCAAAAGTACTGATTTTAATCAACTATATTATGTAAACAAGATCCAAATTCAGCAACTAACAACTTTGTAAATTTTCTTCAAAATTTAATAATGCGTAATACAATTAAATTAAAAATGCCGCGAAATAAAGTTATACTTAAACCATGGATTTCTGAATAAAAACTGCAAAATCATTTCTTACGCAGACGATACAACTCTCATTTTTTATGCCCAGGAAGGTTTTAACAAGGTTTGTTTATGGTTGGCTAATAATTCACTTACACATAATCCAACTAAAACACACTTCATAACTTTTTCATTACGAAATCCTGTTTTGCCACAATACGATATTTTAGCACATTCCTGTAACTCAACTCCATCTGATTCAAAATGTAACTGGACATGTATTCAAAAAATTAAATACATAAAATACCTTGGAGTTACCATTGACGAAAACCTGAATTTTGCGGAACACATAAGTACGGACCCTAGAGTAATGAAAACTTTTTATCTGGCTCTTTGTCAATCTGTCGTTGCGTACTGTATTTCTTCTTGGGGTGGAGCATCTAACAGCAATTTGATAGAATTAGAGAGAGCTCAAAGACTAATTCTCAAGATTAGCTTATTTAAACCTAGGTTATTCCCTACTTCGTAACTATACAAATGTTCGGGGGGTACTACCAGTGAGGCAACTATACGTTTTAGCCACAGTTCTTAGACAACACAAACTGATACGATTTGACCCTAATAACCCAACGTTGGCTCGGCGTCGCAATTTTCAAATATGTACAACAGAACCATCCAATACAGGCTTCAGCAATAAATTCTTCTTTTTCCAAGGTCCACGTTTGTACAATCTTGCTAACAAATTGCTTGCAATTTACTCAAATACGTCACATGAATAAAAAAATCGTCTAACGAATTGGCTTCAAACTTTTCATTATGAGGACACTGAAAAACTACTCATCAGACATAGAGACATTTCAAATCTATGGGTGTTCACCTTCAGACATCCAATTAAAATCCCATTCAATTTCAATCACACACACATACATAAACCACTAATCTAGGTCACTCCCAAACACGCAAATCTATACTGTTTTAGGCTACATTATGTCCGGGTGAAGGAGGCCAGGAAACCCATGACACAGGTCTTTGACTTAGTATGGGCTCCTGTCTCCCTTCTATGTCCCAATATTGCAAACTGTTGAAATGTTTGTATCTTATGGGAGAAAATAAATAAATATTATTATTATTAATCGTAAATTCTTACAGAAGAACGCTTTTTACACAATATGTATCTAGATAGTTTTTAATTTTAGGAATTTCTACTGTGTAAAATAAAATTACACCGTACTTTTATTTGATGATATACTTATAATTAAATTTTACATTTTAAAAGAACTGGTTGATAACACTAATCACCAACTCCATAATATTAACATGCTCTGCTTTGAACTACGAGAATAAATTAAAAATGATAAAATGTATCATATATTATAAACCGAAACAAGACCAGGTTTTGATTATAACTACCCATTTATTCAACATCTATAACAAAGAACGCTAAATAATATAGAAGGTATTTCTAAACAAAACTACCGAAATAAGATATAGTGACTGCAACACTCTATTTGATTCACAAAATCATCTTTACGTATAATAACGTACAAAAATTGAATTATTTTTATTTTTTTATTTAAAAACTTTATGCACATACATACTGTACAATGGTGGACACAATGCCTTGAGGCATTCTCTACCTGTCGATCTTTAGGTGGTGCAGAGATAAATGTGGTAGGTGCACAAGAGATTTATGTTTTTACACGTTTTCAAATAATATACATTAACTGATAAGATGAGCATATTAGCAATAATTATGAAGTAAAATAGATAATATTGGATATAACAATATACCTAATACGTAATATAATAATATAGTACAAAGATAAGGAATAATAACATATAATAATAAAATTATATAATAATATGATACATACGTATAAATATATACATACACAATACATATAAATACATATTTATAATAATGGATGAGAAGGATGTGCTGATTCCTTCAATCTTTTAAACAGGAGATCACGTACTTTCATTTTGAATGCGTATTATGTATCTTTGTATTGGTTTGTTTGTTTGTTTTGTTTTTCGTGTGAGTGTGTGGCCAACTCTGGTGTCGGAGTCTGGTGTATTGGTGCAACTGCGAGTGTGTGCGTGTGTACATCGGTGGCGCTCACTCATCGTTAACTATGTATAATCCCAACTAATGAGTGACTGTGAGTGAGTGATCCATGCCCTCTGCACCCGCCCCGCACCCCTTAATCCGTCCCTTATATTCCACATTCGAGGAAATGTATCAGACGATTTTCACTGTATACTGAAAAATATTTCTAGCTGCTACTCTGCTTAGTAAGTTCTTTGGCATAAGCTTACTTATCACGCCATCTAAAGCTTATTAGAAATTATAATGTACTTGTCCGCCTATTGCCACCTGTCCAAATTTCAACAACAATATTTTTCGCACCAATTAACAAGGCCTCATTTGTGAGTCAAAATTAGTTTATAAGTCGACAATGAACAACAACCAAAGCTTTTGTTTTCTAGTTCAAAAATAATTGGAATAAAACTGATACTGTATAATTATATTTATTTCTCAAAAGTATATCACTGACTGCGAAAACTGTCGGTAGTATCGTCTACATACTGTTCAAATATGAATTACCAATGTTTGCCCGGGTCTAAACGTTTTTAAATTAGACAATTGCTGTTAAAATGTCTAGAGACTTAATAAGACTGTTCCTAGATCAAGAAACATCACGAACCTACTTTGTATGAGGAAACATTTACATCAATCCACCACAAACTACCTGTCCAACCGCACCAATACCCTAATGTGGAAGCGCAGTCACTAATTGTTCTCGCTTTTGTGAATAAAACTTTAAAAAATATATGATAATATAAAACCTCTAATACCCCAATTATAAAAGCTTTAAAATATAATATTTTCTTGTTCAATTCACATTCAGTGCGAAATATACTTCAATCCATTATTGGAATTTAATATATCTGAGTGGCCAAAGTACATTCAATTTCTGTAGAGTTCGTTTTCGTAAAGTAATAAAGTTACGAGTTCTTTTCATGCAGCTCTAGAAAGGTGCATGAAAAGAACTCGTAGGTCTTTTCTTGAGTCATGCGGTTTTTGGTTTGAATTGTTCGCTACACATTTGTTACAGGTACAAAGTATATTAAACTTTAACCTATTACACAGATTGGTTGATTTGACTTGAGGAGTACTAACTAACACACAGTTTGCGTTCTGTTTAAGTCGAATTTAAATTCGTTCGTACACATTAAAGCAGTTTCAGTTACAACAGAATCAGCATCCTCTTAGCGTTATCCCAGTTTCAATTTGTGGTCCGCTTACTAGTCTAACCGGATTTACTGAATATTAGCTTTTCCACTGAGTGACAACCTGTCTGACCTCCGCAACCCGAAGGGAGAGCGATATGCCATGGTGTTACGACCTGGGGTTCGGCAATAAATTAAATGCACTATGCCACTCAAACTGCACTTTATTTCACAACACACTTAAATTTAAACACTCACAAAAACACTATATCACACTAGTAAACACACTGAAAACACACTTCCACTTCAGATCCTTCGCGCGATGTTTATCGCTGTTTATTCAACTAAACTGCGTCGATTCGCCCGTCCACGCTGTATTTATACCGGCCGGATAACAAACTAGTCCATCTTATCTTCCCTAGAATGTTCTCGTAACAGTCGGAAGCAGAGTCGAAACTGCCAATAAAAAAACAGCAACGCCATCTAGTAGAGAATAGATAAAACATTTTTAAACTACCGATATATCCATTCTCTTCTAGTTCTCTCATTTACCGATAGAAGGCGTTTTTTCCAAAATATCGCCATTCGTAACACTGTCTCCCTCTTAGACGGGTTCGTCCAGAACATCGTTGGACCCATAGTAACGAGCCAACCGGTCCACATGAACTATCTTTGGTGAACCTCGCGGCCCCTTCTGGATTCGATAGGTGACGTCATTCATCCTGGTAATTATGCGATATGGCCCATCCCATCTGGCTTGTGGCTTAGGCGATTTTCCTTTGCTTCGTATTGGGTTATGTAGCCACACCAATGATCCCTCCTCAAAGCCTTTGTTTTTCGCCTTCCGGTCGACGTGAGTCTTCACCTTTTCAGACGTCTGTTGTCCAGATTCCCTGATGTGCTCGTATACGTCGTTCATCTTATTGCGTAGCTCGGTCGCGTAATCCGTTATATTGCGTGGAGATTCTGGTGGAATACCGGTGATTAAGTCTGCAGGTAAACGTAGTTCTCTACCGAAATTGGCAAAAGCTGGTGTTACTCCTGTAGTTTCGTGGACCGCACTGCGATATGACAGGAGAAATGGTTGGATGTGCTTGTTCCAATCTCTTTGTTTGCTCTCCACGATCTTCGCCAGGTACCTTTCCAGGGATTGGTTAAATCGCTCAACCATGCAATCCAATTGCGGATGATAAGCCGTGGTCCTGGTTTTATGTGGAAGTCCTGGTCCTGGCGTCCTGGAAAGTACATATATCTCATTAATGTGATAAGCTGCGATCAATACTTGTAGAATTGCACTACCTCAGTTTTGTATTGGATAGGGCAACTACGTACACTGTGTATTATGCACTGGTGGACTCACTACTTGCTTATGGTCTAGTAAGCTACGGTAGGATATTCAAAACGTATTTAGATAAAACACTACAAATAAGATTCATGAAACTATTAGTAGATAAAAGCATGAAACAGCGCTGTAAAAATAGCAACTATGGATACCTATTTAAGGAGGGTAAAATGCTTGCAGTCCATGAGAAGTTAGTGATGTTAATAGCATTAGAACAATACGGCAGTGATGAATTTAAATCATACATAAATAGCAATAGGACAAACAGAAGGGACAAAGAACAATGGCCACTTCTCATACATTGAATGACCTGATAATGAATTATTGTGTATATAGATAAATTGTATAAAAACAAGTAGCTCTATGATCGAGAAATTATACTGTAAAGACAGTTTTTCTTATAAAGGTCTAGGAATTACATAATACACCGAAATAAGTTCGTATTAATTTGACAGATTCACCCATGTCCAATGTCACCAGCGGCCTCGTTACGTCAAAAACGTTCCGTTGCATCCTTATCCAATGTTTTCAACGGCAGAAATATATTTATATTTATCTTTTTATATCTTTTAACATACAAAAATACATTCATTTATGATCAGCTTTTAACAACTTGATTCAATTTATATATAAAATTAAGTTTTCTCGAGGTTTTGACAAAACCAGTTGCTAAAGATGTGGTATAAGTGAAATGGAACGTAGCTAAACAAGGAAGTATTATCGGGCACATATAATATAACAGTGCAGCGAATAAAAAATATTTTGATAGGGATGCGTTCACGAGTTCTAGAACATCTTTACAACCCAAAACTTTTCTTTTTACCTAGACTTCTATAAAATATAATTGTTAGTGAAATCATTACACTAAAAATTAACCTTAATTTTAAAATAAGTTTTATCTCTATACATGTTTAGGTCAAAAATGGCCATTGTTCTTTCTAGAAGTGCCTACCTTTAGTAATTATTTCGGTGAAAGAAGTAGAAAATATTTAGTGCCAAAAATTTATACTGAAATTTTAATGAGCAAAACTAAATTAGGAGTAACAAAATAGTTATTTAAAGACGATTAAAAATGTATCTTCTACAAAATTTTGTAAATAATATTGGGAATTGATATATTTAATTGTAATGCCAATGTATGATCTTTTGTAAACCTACTATGTATATTGGTGGAGGGTTAAATAGGTTTAGTTTTGATATATAATAATAGGCTGCAAGTTTGTTAAATCACCTAAATTATTAAACGGGAGCTACAGCTGCCAACAAACTGTTTTACAGTTTGGCAGATGTATTTATATGTGAACAAATTTGTTAATATTATGAATAAAGCTTATTATTTATATTTATTTATATGTGCAGCTATCACGCGACAAGTCTCCTTGAACACCTCAGATTCGAAGTTCCGGCCTTGATCACTGTGGATTCCCAAGGGCACCCGGAATCGACAAAAGACTTCATGCACCAGCTTATCGGCCAGTGTGGTAGCTTCTTGATTTGGGATTGCAAACACTTCAGGCCACTTTGTGACGTAATCCATCATAACCAAGAAGTATTTGTTTCCCTCCTGGCTCTCAGAAAACGGCCCAGCGACATCCAACGCTATGCGCTCCCATGGGGCTCCCACATTGTACACCTTTAATGCACCTCTGCTACGAGAATGTGACAGCCGCACAACTTGTGCAATTGCGGCACCAATCCTCGACGTCATCCCGACAGTGAAGCCAATAAAACCGCTCTCGGATCTTAGTAAGGGTCTTCTTAACTCCCATGTGACCTCCCGAAGCACCATTGTGATAGAACTGCAAGACTTCCGGCACCTTAGTTTTGGGCACCACCATTTGCAAATGGCACTGGTTACCGCGAGCGTTTACCCATTTGCGACACAGAGCTCCATTCTGGACAACCAAGCTTTCCCGCTGTGCCTAATAACTCTGGTGATAGGGTTCATTGCTGCGATATCACTCCATTTGGGCCTAGGAGCGTCTGATTTCTTTCATCCAAAAATCGGCTCTACATCTTTGTCATCTTGCTGAACACTCTGCAAAGCTTCTTTCCATCCGTCACTTAGATCCGTCTTCAATATCCTTACTATGGCTGCCTGTCTTGCACAGTGTTTGCGTTGGTCGGAGTAAGGCCTAAGCGTCAGAGCATCTGCGTTACCTTGCTCTCGCCGCCAGACAGGTACGTCAGGTGACCCCTTTGGTGGAGACAGGTTACCACCGTGCCGCTTACGCTTTGGGCAGCTCAAGCGGATATGGCCTCTTTGCCCGCAGTTGTAGCACCGAGTTGACGACACAACTTCACTGATGCGGTGACTTCGCTCGTTGCGTCCTACTGCTTCCGACTCCAGAGCGTGGGCTAAAGCGTGCTTCTTCACTTCAAGAATGAAGTGCCCAAGTCTTACCGCTGCTCTAACCCCCAGATCGCGGATTCCTGTAAATGCCTGTACGAGGTTCCCGTCAAGTAGCGCAGGCGACGACTGGTATGCCTTCTTAACTAAGTTTTCCACCTCTAGAGCCCACTGCTGCAGAGTTTCTCCGGTGCGTTGTGTCCTGTCCTTCAGTTGAGCACGATACATGTGTTCCAGGTGCGCGTCACCGTATCTAGCCTCCAGTGCCTCCATCAGCTTTTCATAGGAGGCGGCTTGCCCAAGCGCCTCCAACACCGACAAGGCCCGATCACGAAGGCCCGAGATTAGGGCGGTGAAGGCCTGTTCTTTGTCCCAACCATTTGATCGCATAACAGCCTCAAACTGGATCTTATATGCAGACCACGATGACGAGCCATCAAACGGTGGAACCTCAAACCAACGAGGCGAGGGCGCCACAGCCGCAGATGTAACGTCGTTGGACCCGAGCCTACACAATTTCTTCTCAACTTCGGCAATACGGGTCTCGAGGTGGTCATGTACACGCTTCTCAATAGAGGCGTCGCGAGCCTCAGGCTGGTCGAGTACGAGCTTCTCCACGTCACTGATACGGGCCTCGTGCTGCTGAAGTTCCTCCTTGACCACCTTCAGGTCCTTCCCTACAGCGGCGCTGAGGTCCTTCATGAACATCAGCTGTTCTTCTAGGCGACGCGCGTGCGCCTCCTTGTGGCGCTGGAGCTGTTCCTCTAGGCGGCGCGCGTACTCCTCTTGACGGCGGGACTGCTCCTCTTGATGGCGGGCCTGCTCCTCCTTGTCACGCCAGAGCTATTCCTCTAGGCGACGCAGTGCTCCTCTTCACGGCGTACCTGCTTCTTTTGACGTCGAGCCTGCTCCTCCTTACTGCGGGCCTGCTCCTGCATGAACGCCATCAGAGCCGCGATGTCGGGGACCGGCACGGAGTGTGTTGCGCTTGCAGGCTTTACTGGAGCCGTGGAGTCACCTGGTCCACCAGACGATGGAGACTGATCGTTTCCGAAGCGCCTCTGGTCCAGGTCTTGCTGGCGCTAGTTCCTGATACGCACTCCCTCAGTTACTTCCTTTGGCATAACCAGCATTATTTATCCCTTTACTTTTGACACCAATTTGTTACGAGCTGGGGTTTGGCGATAAATTAAATGCACTATGCCACTCAAACTGTACTTTATTTCACAACACCCTTAATTTTAAACACTAATAAAAACTCTATTACACACTAGTATCTTCTTGGGTTTACGCGAATATTACACATTGAAATTAAACTACAGTTTACGGACTTTATCGCGATGTATTGGTTTCACTAAGTTATTACATTTGAAACGAATGATCTAGAAACTACTTTTTTTATTTATTACTAGTTGACGTTTCGAATTCTTTACAGGGGGCATTCTGTTCACGGCAGACTGAGGTGATAATTGTTTTTTTCTTGAATTTATAAGTTATCTCATTCTGCGTAAATACTAGTATCACCAAAAGTTGAAAAATTTTCGGGTATACTTTGAACGAGAAACGCAAATTTATAAATTATCTAGATTCCTATAAACTTGCGGATTTTGTTATCTTCCGGTGACTTATACTTATAAAAGGTGTTGATATGGATTTCCAAAATATTTTCAGGGGTGAATATACTACTATAACTGAATACAAATACATAAAAATAACTAACTAAAACTTAAAAAAAAAATTGTAATCATATATTTTTAAATCAACTTGGTGTATTGACCGCCGCGCCGCGGCTCCTCAGCTGATCGCCGCGAGCTCGCATATCAGGTACCTAACACACACAAGCATACGTACCTACCGTGCAGTGTTATTCTGCACCAGTCAACAGTTTAATCTGATTTCCTATTTAAGCATCATTTAATGAAAGTAGGGTCTTAAACAATCACACACTGTTTGAAATAATTTTAGGTGACTGAGTATACTGTGTATATTGCATAATTAAAATATTTTGCAAAAGCAGATCAACATATTGTATATATGTAATAATACCGATCATGCTGACCCACCTTTGTCCAGTAAGCGTAAAGCTCGTTCGATTTGTGCGTTAATCGCAGTGACGTCGTGAAAAACTGCCATCGCGGCCATCATTAAACCCAAACGTAATCCTTATGGCGGCTACAACCTCTGAGGGTTGTACGAGGTATCGCACGGAAATTATGTATGACATGGGACAATCCCACTTTTAGTGGCAAAACTATAGTTAGCGATTAAAACTGCTCTCTTGCATATATTAAAGTTTAAAATTGTGGCCGTTATGTGACACTTTTCAAATAGGTTTCTAAAAATTAGTTATTATGAAAAATGTATATAAATGAATGAGAATTTAGTTGTAAATTAACTAAGCAATGTATGAATAGAGAATTTCGTCGATTTTTTATCAAAATTAATATCAGCCGTCAAAAACGTGAAACCTGCCTCCTAAGAAAACTGCTAAGACGTTTGTGACCTATAATAAAAGTAACCATGAATGGCCCCATAGTAAAATCAAATAAAATGATAGCTTCAAATATGAACAACCAATAAAAACATTGTCCACTTTACACATCAAATAAGGAAAGAGTAAACAAATAAATAAAATTTCTACGACGCCTTAAAACAGCAATAAAAACGAAACTCGCACTACACTATTTCATGGAAGTAAATATTACACAGCAAGCTAATAATCATTAAGGTTTTTAATGCGGCGACAATTAGACGTATCAATGAATTCATTCGATAAATATTTTGATGCGGTACAAGAGCCGTGTTTATTTGCTTAATATTTGGTCGCAATAATATATTGACTACGTCCAGATATGAGGTAAATGTTTACTAAGACAAAATGGCAGTACTTCGTAGCTGTTTTTGTTTAATACTTTTTAGCTTTTTAATAATAAAATTCCGACAGACTTTCCATACCATGAAACAAGATAAACAAATAACACTCACAACCTGACTCAGGACGCCTATGATATATATGAACAGGCCAAATATGTCATTGTGATCGAACTTAACACACTTGCTGATGCTGGTTGGCGAATCAACCAACTCAAAACCTTTCATTGGGAATGTAAGAATTTTCGAGATGAGGTGCACATATCTGGTGTAGTGCAAAATGTTTGTCAAATCCTCAAACTTAAAGTACTTTTGGTTTGTTTCCTTTTCTATTTTACAGGGCCACAAAATAACAAATACCGAGGTCGTCGATCGTTGAACACAAATCTTGTAGGTGATGATTTTATTGGTGTGACTTACATTGTTCGATTCAATTTATAATTTAGTAAAATGTCTCGCAAAACCTATCTCTGCTTATTGCAGTTTATACTGCAATAAGCAGAGATAGGTTTTGCGAGACATTTTCAACCTCAAAACTTTGTTCATCAGAAATTTGTTTTTGAATACGTACAAAAATTTCAGTTTACCAACATAGAGGATGTTGAGAGAATCGCCTGTAAGCTTGCGCTTGAGCTTGCTTCTGTACGAAATACGGTCGTGCAACTCGCCCTTGACCCGCTTTTACAAGAACTTATAATTGAAGCGTGTGTTTGCTGAGAGATGAGGTGAGAAGTGCAACTTGTGCGACGCGGGAGTCAAACATGTTTTATAAAATAAACAAAAGTGCTCATCATACAATGATTTATTCTAGGTTTTCTATTTATGAGAATTGAACATAGGACTTTAGCGTCAAAGGCATTGATCAGTAAATTAGCAGCGGGTTTACTACGTGTATTAAGTTGTAACTATTTGTCTTAATAAATGTAAGTTAGCTATGTGTCTTATTACTTAGTAAGAAATAAAAGTATGTATCTCAGACCATGACGTCATCAAGTCATTTCGGGCGCTAACACGAAACAATATTTAATTAGCGTTGGATCGAAATTAAAACGTGATTGATTATGATATCAGAACGTGGCGTCCATTGACATATGACATGTAACCGATGCAGTGACGTGCCGTCATGATGTGCGCTCTTTTCGTTTGAATATATCGAAGTGATGCACAATGCCAATAACTGATTCGTTGACTACACTCTCTCTGCAGTCGTACACTCTTGACAGAGTGGTCGTGGCTCCGTGATGAATGTCATGAGTGAGTTGTCATGCGGGTTTTGGGTCGTCATCAGCCTTCTCCTTGGCTTCTGAAGCCTTTACGGTTGACTACACAAGAACTCGCAAAAAACCACCGTCCTACACTCACGGCGATCAAGATCCATGTGAAACCGTTTGATAGATAGCTAGTTTATAGATTCAAGATGTTAGCTAAGAACGTGTTTGCGATAGGGCCGAATAGGACGATGTATCGCTTTTGTTAAAATAAAGGAAACATAACGCGTATAATCGTAGCAAACAGATTTTTACATACGTCGGTCTGACTTGAACATCATATAATTATTGAACTGCCCATCTGTATTCTCTGCAATTTGGGTGTACTAGTGATTTTTAAGAATCAAGCAATACTTTTATAAATTATTCAAAGCGTTTCTCTAACGAATCATTACTCACGAGATATTGAAGTTCAGAAAATTGTAGCAGACACTTATTTAAAAGCAATTGATGTATTTTTAAAACCTGTTTACTATAGCCAACACGAGCTGCAATCTATCACAATTATTTTCCTTCGAATAAGCAGCTCTGATAGGAACACGCATAAAGATTTTTCTATTTAAAGTGTACTAGATCAAGTAGTTCAAAGGAACTTCACGAATGCTAATTTCCTTGTGTAGTTACAAACTGCAACGCTTACCCGCTCTATTTCGCATTCTTAACTTGACAGAAAGTATTCAAACTGTTTGTTCCGTGAAACAAATAACTATGTACCATCGCTGTATTGTTCTGAATTGTCGAGAGGTCACTTTATAGTACGTAGTATAGAAGGGTCTCATAAATTTAATTGTATTACATAATACGAAGTACCCTATAGCTTTGGTTGCACGGAGTGCAATGGCAAAAACTCGTTCATTACTGCCGTTGCGTTTGTGTTGTGTAAGACACCCACACAAAATTATTTAGTAGTTTCCAATATATCCATTCTGAGAACGAGTAGGCGCTAAAACTTTGGCTCAAAGGTGATTTGATTTATTCGGCATCCAGTCTAGATGAAAGATGTAACTATCTATACATCTTTGTAATCAGTCTGATAATGAAATCTCTGCAAATTTCTTTTAATTTTTCTTAGCTTTTATCGACGCGACTATGATAACCTAGTGGAGATAACAACAAATCGCCATGCAAAGGGTATTGGGTTCGAACCCCCAGCGCGTACCACTGACTTTCGTTATGTTCGTACTGAATTGTTAAATCATCGCTAGTCCCGTGCTCCGGAGAGCACGTTAAGCCGTCGGTTCCGGCGGTCAAAAAGATCTTTCCGTACCTCTAGTTCAGTACCTCTGAAAAAAATTCGGGCAATTGCGAGTCTGACCCGCGCACCGAGGGTTTTTTGACGCATTTTAACTTATTTGAGGTTGGTGCTAATTACGCTAGTCCTCTAAATCTGTATGAGCGCCCATACAACTTAGAGGACTATCTTAAATGGAGTCTACTATGTATGTACCCTTAAATTTGCCACTTTTTTATTTTTTGTAATTTTTCCTTTATTTGTGCTGTAGGACCCTGCTTTTGGCCAAATTTCGTGATTCTAGTTCAACGGGAACTACCATACAGGGTTTCGATCCAAAACCTATAGGATATTTACGGTTGACCTAGAATTGTCAATTTTGGTTAAAACCAAGGTCTTACAGCACAAGTAAAGGATAAAATCCGAAAATTAAAAAAGTTGAAAATTAAAGTTAATTTTGGTACTTACAAGTTTTCGCAAAAATCTAATTTTGACCATATCTTTTTATCGGGTTGACCCAGGACCCTGATCTTTATACACCTAATAGGACCATAACCCTCAGTATCTGGTATTAATTTCAATTTGCTAGGTTCACCCGTTCATGAGAAAATCGGTGGTGACACACGGACAGACAGACAGACAGACAGACAGACAGACGGACAAGAAATTGATCTTATAAGGGTTCCTTTTTTACCTTGTGAGGTACGCAACCCTAATAATTACAATGACACTAATCGTTTCTTTTTGTTATGGAATAGGGGGCAAACGAGCAGACGGATCGCCTGATGTTAAGCGATTACCGCCGCCCATGGACACCCGCAACACCAGAGGAGTCACAAGTGCGTTACCGGCGTTTTAAAAAGGAATACGGTCTTTTCTTGAAGGTTTGAAGGTCGTATTGGTTGGGAAAAACAGATCATTCTACAGTTTAGAGGTGTGAGGCAGAAAGTTTCTAGAGAAACGCACCGTTGTGGATTGCCAACCATCTAAATGATGGGGATGGAAATGCTGCCGCGTAGAACGATAGCGGAAAGAGGCGGCAGGGATTAATCTGAAAAAATTCTCGGAGCACTCCCCATAGTAGTAGCGATAAAAGATGCATAGCGAGGCTACATCTCTACGCATCAATCTAAACCATTGAATATCACTATCACTCTGTGGAAAAGCTAATATTCGGCCAAATGTGGTTAGACTAAATAGCGTATCCTGGGTTGCAACTAGGATAACGCAAGGAGGATGACGTGTAGATGCAACAAATTTTCGGGCCTTTAAAGTAAAAAAGCATAAGCTAAACAGTAATCTAAACCAAAAGCCTGTCGGTATGATATGATGAGTGAATTTATCTGTAGGTATGTGTGTGCACGTTGGAGCATTCATAGCTGACCGCAGGATGGATTTATGGAGGCTAATTCTAGCAGCAAAGTAAAGTGGAAAATGTTCGTGTAGCGTCCCGAGCCGAGACTCTGCGTCAAGCATTATGCGCTTAGTTATTACTCCCAGCCTTATGATACAAAAACATATCTTCAAATTAGTCTTAAGTTTGACTGTGATGTTTAAATAAATGCTGATTAATGTTTATTGTAGTTCTCTTGTCATAAGCGAACGCATTAACATCGTCAATGCTGATTGTTTAAAATACTTTTAAAATTACGACAAGCAGTGATAGCCCAGTGGTGTACGTAACGGACTGCCGAGACGATGGTCTCGGGTTCGCTCCCCAGGTACCCCGGGCACACACCTCTGACTTTTCGAAGTAATGTGTGCGTTATAAATTATTTATCGCCCGCTTAATGATGTGCCCGGTAGATGGCAACAGGCTCACCCCTATATCATTGGGACCGAAATATAACTGGTGAAATGCGGGTGTGTAATACACCTCTGCCTAGCCCTAGAGGGATAAAAGGCGTGAAGTTATGTTATAATGACTTAAAAGTCTAATTAAAACTTGGTATCTAAACAATAAAATATTTTACTCTGGATACCATTATCTTTTATACAATTTGTACCTATTGCCTTATCTCTGATTTGACACCTTGGCTACTGACCTGAAAAAATAAGATGACCATTTTAATGATGTGCATCATAATTGATCCGATATCATATACTTAATAAATAAGTACAAATTGTTGTGAAGTTTTTACTGCGTAAAAATAATGAATAATGAACACACTGGCATCTTAGAAGCTTCTATTTAATACACAGGAGCTTTTAAGGTGACTCAACTTACAACTAATAAGTATGCAAGAAACAACTTCTTACACAAGCGACTCAAGTTTCACGTCAAGTCTTAACAAACTCAGGTAAGGACTAATAAGTACTTGTAAATAAATTAATAGGTACATACATACATACATGGACTCACGCCTGTTTCCCGGCAGAGACTACGGAACGCCATTTGCAACAATCCTGACATACCTCTCTTGCTTCATTCACTCCCATCAAGTTTCTCATGCATGCTCTTCTTGTTTAGGGTACTTCTGACTTGTCCTTTTTTCAGGATGTCTCCAATCTGGTCAGAGAACGTCCGCCTAGGCCTTCCCCTTTGTCCTGTCCCATTCACTCTTGCCTAAAATATCTTCTTTGTTAGTCTTTCGTCATACATCCTCTCCATGTGTCCAAACCATCTTAACATGCCTTTCTCGATGCTTGTCACTACACCTTCTTTTACCCATTTTAAATAAATTATAATTAAAAACGTAACTTTATTTCGAGGGCCTTGGGGAAAGCTTACGTCCAGCAGTGGACGTCTATGGGCTGATATTATTATGATGATGTACTTTTAATGATACGTTTTATAATATAAGAAGTTAATCCTGTGTCGAATACATTTAAACTTTTGCGACATGTACATGCTATTATTTATATAACGGGTCTATATTACATATTATGGCATCGGTTACATCTGCTACATAGTGAAATGACCACGGCTGGTATAATTAATGCCGAACGGTCGGGCTTAATTTGAGTTATTTAAACTTTATTTTTCAATAAATACGCTATGTTTTACTAGTAAATACGTGTCGCGGACAAAAATTCAAACATTCAATCTACGAAATTACTCACAGAATACATATCCTCGTCCTGCCCATTGTGATTTCAAAATCACAAAACACCTGCCCATCTAAAATATTGTAAAATTCTAAATTCTGGCCACTGTCCTTCAAAAATCAAAACAAAATGTGTGACTATAAAAATAGCGTGAATCGTTTCATTATGATCTATTTACTATCATAAAAAAATAAAAATATCTTATGCATGACCTTTTTTTATCTAATTTTTCTGGGCAGGAAGCACTTGTAAGATTTTGTACTTTGAAGAGAACAGTGGGCAGAATTACCAAACAGGTTCTAATTTGCTTGGGCAGGACGAGGATATAATATACTCGAGACACCTACTCGAGAAACATAAAAAGTATTGTATGGTGTGGTGATCGAACCCACAGCACTCGGCGCAGTGCTTAAACGTGATGCGACCGCTTAATCTGCTACGCTATAATACAGAAACCTCTAAACTTTATAAAACCCACGTGAACTGTACGAAACGTGCCGTTTGAAGCTCTCCGTTTCTAACTTATCTACAAGTTCTCTCATTATAATCTAGTTCCCTTTGTTCACGATCTTTACAAAGTTCAAGCCGCCTTCAAGACATAATAAAAAGTACTTTATCGTTAACTAATTTTTTTTAATGTTAATGTAAGTACATTTGTAACGAATTTAATTAAATTCAAGTAATATTAAACCGTATCAAAGAGCTACAAATAAAATGAATAAGTAACGGAAGCTATGTACCAGCTACGTAAACGCTACGGCGTAGGACGAAAATATCTGACAGGCACAAGAGGTTACTAATTTGTAAATTTATGAATTTACTAAACTTATATAGCATCGTTATATTTTAAGATATACCACATGATAATTCTGAATAGACTAAAAAAAATGTAAATAAATCTCGAAACATAATTTCGTAAACTTACGTCGCAGGTACTTACAAGATATGTAATTGGAATTCCAACGGAGCTGCTAGGGGGGTGAAGTGGGGAGGTACAAGGAACTTTTCCTTCAAAGTGCGCGGTAGAAATTGGCAGAATAGGAATGTTATTACAAACAGTATACAAGTTAGTGTTTCCTCGTCGCATAGCGGTGTTGGCGATGTTCCCAAGCTCCGTTTCAAGAGTTTTTAGTTAAATTGATCGGATATTATTCGCGAGTTATTCGGTATAAACGTTAAAAAAATTACAAAGTCTTTTAGTATTTTATCATTATCTTGCTTCTGAAGTAGGTGTCTCATTTCAGTGACAGTAAAATTCTTTTGAAGTCCTTTAAGGGTTTTTTGTATAATTGTGTAACTTTTTTTTTAATTAGAAGATTGAGTTTTTTTTGTAAAAAAACAAAAGTTAAAGATAATAAGCTCATTAAAATTGTAACCAGACTTTTTATACGTTCAAAAGTCGCTGCGACTCAATTATAATGCTTTTAATTTTTTGGATTCAGCGTGTTTTTGAGTATCCTGGTACCGATTTTACATTTGTGAGTCATTTAATAGCATATGTAATGTTTCTGCCATATGATGCCGTCACATGGTGTTGGCAATAATGTAACGAGAGCGCTTAACTAGCCTAGACATTCACAATCCTTTTTGGTTAACCTGTGTCTAACAAAAAACTTACTATTAAAAATTTTCATATTCCGTCCGTATCTCGTACATTGTCATAATATCTCTTAACGGATTTGGTTAAATCCCAATTTCACTTCATTAAATTTATCAATGTTGTGATTTAGGATATTATTGTATTACAATGAGAGCATAATTATTTCAAAATAGCTATTTATCAAGAATAGTGGTAAATGCTCCGGGGCAGCAAACAGCAATCAAACTTACTACATGACATAGACGTTATTAAAAAATCATAATTATGCCATATTTTAATTGCATTATATTGCATTCTACTAGAATGTAACAGTTAAGGCCAAGTCAGCACATAGAAGCACATTTTTATAACCGGTTTCCTAATTCAGTTCGTATTTTCCTTTCCGTTGCCCTAATTTTTGTTTTCAAACCCAAAGAAAAGAAAAAAGAGAAAAGATCAAAATTACCGTTACATAAGGTCTACAATTGAGTAAAAAATAAGCTAACTTCCAATGAGCGTCTCAGCATGAGGCGTTTTTAGCTGCTGTGTAAACTGAGTGCGCAGAAAACGAAGCGGACAAATACTAAGTGGAAGTTTCATCAACGCTTCGCGCCTGTCCTTGTGTGTAAGCTGTATATATGTTTGTTTATAGGTATGTCTGTGTGTGTTTCTACCGTGACAAGATCGGCACAAAGTGCCCACTTATTCTTTTTAACAGTCGCATTTAGGTGGAGATCGCCACGCGTAATGTCGGAGTCACACCCCTCGCAACATTCAGTACAGATTGGCTGCGTATCCAACAAAGATTTACGAAACGTGATGAAAAAAAAATACGAAATGATAAAAGCAGGCGACGCAGGGGGAATAAGGTACAGCGTGCGTATTCAACTGGTATAATTTAACACAAACATACAAACACGCAAACACTCATACAGTCGTCCACTATATCGGCCACGATGACTTTGTGACTCAAACTGTACTTTATTTAACACACTCTTAATTTTAAGACTAATAAAACACCAATAGCACACTTATTTTCACATTAGGAATAAACTTCCGACTTACTTCCCTTAGCTGATCTTGATCGCTTCGTTTATTCAAATGAACTGTGTCGACTCGCCCGTCCACGCGGTATCAAACTAGGCGATTCTAGTTTTCACAAGAATGTTCTCGTAACGGTCGGGAACAGTCGAATGTTCGCTACAACGCTAAAATAGAACGCCATCTTTTAAACAACTCACACACACAAACACTTTTAAACCACCGCGATATATCCAATCTGTTCTAGTTCTCTCATTCACTGATGGATGGCGTTATTTTCAAATATCACCATTCGTAACAATATTTTACAAAGTTGAACCTAAATACGAACAAAATATTGCTAAATGTTTTATGTTATGTTTTGTCATGTTGGCGAGCTCCAGGTGGCCTATAACTGCAACACCAGTGTTGGCCTCACCCGCTTCAAAACGAAGAAGAAATCTCGGTTTGTTACAGCGTGTCTGCAACTTTCTGTGCACTTACAACAGCATGTGCACTCGCAGTGTCGATGCACCTTGCGCTTTCAAACTTTACAAAATACAGAGAGATAATTTTAAAGTTAAATTCGTTATCGCAGCTATGGCTAAGTACAAAAGTATAATAAGACAAGCACATACCCTCAGCAGAGTGACACTAGCAAACATCTGGTGTGATTATTTAAATGTACTTAATAACTGACACTTTTTACGGTCGTTATTTATTTACTTTAAAAGCTTATTAATTTAATTCTAGACTGAATATTACTAGAGCGTTCTAAAATACTGAATGATATTGTTAAATTCTCGCAAAATATTAAAGATGAAGAGTGATGCTTAAGGATCGACTAAGCTTTTGAAATTAGCGAGCCAAGATCTCTAGCTCGTCAATCCGACATACGAAAGTAAACTCCAAATAATTTATTACTTTAGGTTACGATGATATTTATGAACGTCATAATTGAGGCTTATGTAAGTTTGCAAGTTCAAATTCAAGCGTAATAAGAGGTTTAACACAATATTAAGCCTTCATGAGCTGTTTTAGCGTATTATATTAGAACCGAAAATGTACTATTAAAATCGCAGGTACTGTTTTAAATGTCTATGTTTTATGTTAGCTCAGATAAATTAAATATTTGCCGAGTAATCATTTCAAAATATATTTATAGTAAGACTAAAAAAAGTCAAATCGTTATTGATATAAGGTTTATATTAAAGATATTACCTACAGCTCTACCTCCGTGGTTCAGTGGATAGCGTATGCGACTGCTGATCGGAGGTCCCGGGTTCGATGCCCGGGTCGTGCAAAAGTGTTACTGGGTTTATCCTAATTCTCAGTAGCAGCACGGAGTCTGGTGATGTGCCCGGTAACGGCAATAGGCTCGCCCCCTATTACGTGGGACCAAAAATTCATGGCGAAATGTGGGTGTAATATTACACCTCTGCCTACCCCTTCGGGGATAAAAGGCGTGAGACTATAAATATAAATAAATAAATAAATTAAATATAAATATTACCTAAATAAAGATGAGGAAATGACCGGCTAGCAGAAAGCGCGTTCAGCTCAAAAGCGCAACGGAGAAACCAAGTACTGTCTCTGAAACGACACACTTTATTATAGTTGTGGCGTCACTCCAATGAAGTAATGCCTACAGCACAACGCTTTGTGTCAATATAATGGCTGCGCGGTAGCCGCCTCGTTTGTACTTCCAAACACACATTGTTTGTACTTGGAACATAATTCGGATGCCAAGCGAGCTTGTTAAGTAAAGCGATCTTGGAAAGAGATAACATTAGCAATAGCGTTGTGTTCCAGCCGCACAATTACCACCCATTATATACATTAAGGTCATCTAAAGTGGAGGGGAAGAGAGGTTGATGAGGAGATAGGGAGACGGTGGGGTACACATCAGTCAGACACAAGTTATACAATTTAATATGTAATATGTTATTAAATGTAAGTTAAGATTTGTTTTTGTTTTTCGTGTGAGTGTGTGGCCAACTCTAGGGTCGGAGTTTTCCAGACCGCCCGGAGGCCTCCGACGTGGCCTAACGACTCTTATCCTAAGACAAGAACCGTGATCGACAGCTTTACGTGCCCTCCGAAGCACGGTAGCGCTCAGATATAAATGCCACACTTGGTCACCCATCCAAGTGGCGACCTGTGCAAGCGTTGCTTAACTTTGCCGGTTGACGAACGACAATCTAAGTCTCGCTATGAGCGCTACGTAATTTAAGATAAGTAATATAAATAGTTTGCAACCACATATTTGTGTGTGTTTATAACGAAAATAGGAGCCCATTGCAGGGCTCCGTCAACCTTAGTTTATTAAACTAGTGTGATGAATGTGGAAGTTGGCAGTGCCATACACACCGATGTTTGGAGATTTTTTCTTTCAGAGGAAACCAAGTATTTCCGGCAAGTGAAAATGGTGAGGGGGGTTTCCAGACCTCCCCTCCTCCCTCTCCAATCACTCACAAACCCTAAAAACGGCGACGTTTTTCGAAACCTTTACCGTAATAATTATACCTATAATAACAATAAACATTCATAAATAAATAAAAGAAATCAATTTTTACTAAACTTCAATTATCTCGTAACTCGCTTTAGTTGAGATACGGCTTTTGCGCTTAGTAGAGCAGTATTGTGTTTTAAAGGGTACCGTAGCCAAGAACTGTAAAAACGGAACCCTTATAGATTCGCAATGTCTGTCTGTCTTTCCGCCCGTATGTCACAGCCAATTTATTGCTAAACAGATTTGAAAACTGGCAGGAATGGAATTAGATGTTGGTATTCTATGCACTGCTTCACTATTTCTATACAAAAACAAAACAAACATAATTATGGCCTCTCCATACATGGAACTGACTGATGACTGAACATGATACTGAAAATAAAATCTTCTTATACAACAGTATCTCGTATACAGCTGCACAAAAGAGAGCTATTTTCGTAATCGTCACAATTGATACACTCGCACGGCCGACGGGATATCGCCCGAGGTGCACATACATGCGCCACTAAACTACTGATCATAAACTGAATATACTGCTGGTTTATATTTATCGCTCGTCTCGGGTTAGGCTATGTTCGGGTCACGTCAATCTGACGTGCGTTAGACAAATTGTATGTGTTCCGGTTTCAGAACAAAGTGCTAGAATCGAATTTTATTAGCCAACAAAAAAGATTGTGCATTATAGACCGACATAGACACATTGCACTATTTGATTAAAAAAGTCTTGAAATTGTTTATTATGGGGATTCTATAACAAAGGCTAGGATACAAATGACTTTATAACTCTGAGGAACCTTTTTACTACTCTTAGATATAATATATATACAACTTACTTTTCATCTACGTGTAAAGTCGTGATCGAAATATAGGTGATACATAACTTTCTTTGATAAATAATTATGTAGTTTCAAAAAAATTGTCTAGACATATAGTAATTATAATAAATATTTTATCGTTTCATTTTATTTATCTCATTTTATTTCATTTCACATTTATTTTATTTTTAATGTTAAGGCGCTGTCCTAAGCGACTGTTTTGGTAAATGAGGGGGTGAAGCAAGGGAGGTGAAGGGAGCTTAGCTCCGTCTACTGCGGGGCGCCCCCTTCATTCTCGTCGCGTGCGGCCGTATTCGGGCGACATCCGTATTCCAATATTTCAAAATCGCAAGCAAAAAGTTTTAGTATATTGAATTGAGATACTGATATTAAAATTTATATTACATACATCAATCTGTTTGTACAATATAGGCATAGCGCAATTTTTGTTCTCAGTGCAGCCATGAGCAAAACTGGTTTACATTAGACGTTATAGGTATTAATAGTTGACGAAAGTAGGTAAATACCTACGTGCCGTAAGATGATAAAAATACTTATTAAGTCAGTTCCATGTATGGAGAGGCCATTATTATGTTTGTTTTGTTTTTGTATAGAAATAGTGAAGCAGTTCATAGAATACCTACATCTAATTCCATTCCTGCCAGTTTTCAAATCTGTTTAGCAATAAATTGGCTGTGACATACGGGCGGAAAGACAGACAGACATTGCGAATCTATAAGGGTTCCGTTTTTACAGTTTTTGGCTACGGTACCCTAAAAAACACAATACTGCTCTACTAAGCGCAAAAGCCGTATCTCAACTAAAGCGAGTTACGAGATAATTGAAGTTTAGTAAAATATGATTTCTTTTATTTATTTATGAATGTTTATTGTTATTATAGGTATAATTATTACGGTAAAGGTTTCGAAAAACGTCGCCGTTTTTAGGGGTTGTGAGTGATTGGAGAGGGAGGAGGGGAGGTCTGGAAACCCTCCTTACCATTTTCACTTGCCGGAAATACTTGGTTTCCTCTGAAAGAAAAAATCTCCAAACATCGGTGTGTATGGCACTGCCAACTTCCACATTCATCACACTAGTTTAATAAACTAAGGTTGACGGAGCCCTGCAATGGGCTCCTATTTTCGGATTAAGCGTCAAAACAGAACCTAACATATCCTATTTAGTTACTTATTACAGTCGCACCTAACCCTAGGCACTCGAAAGCAATGACACACAAATTTGACATTAGCTGTCAATATGATAATTCCAAGATGGCAGTTTTATGTTTCGTTTCACGTTTTTCACATAAAACCTAAAAATGACATTTTGTAAAACTGTACTAAAGCATAAAAACTACGTTCCGTTTTGCATAATTGCCGAAGTATTTATGAAATTATATTTAGACGCAACTCCGGCAGCCAAAATTACTTTTAGGGGATTAAAACTCTACCCATACCCTCAAATTGAGGCGACTCACTTCGAAACCCAACCCATTATTATTTTTCAAAATAGATGAAACATCAAAAATATATGTGGATATACCTTATTCATGAGATACTGCTATGTCGCTTAGAAAATTATAGAATTAGAATTTGAGTTACTGCTTTTTCGTTAGCTCTCCTCATACATGTTTGTATGGAAAAATATAAAAAATTTCTTTCGCTTCAAATATGTGTCGTTTCAAAGAAAATAAATATTAAAAGATATTTATTTATATTCATTTATCATTTATTAACGAAATACATATATAGTTTACAGCTCATTAAAAGTTAGCTGTCTGCTACAACCCGGCAGGTTTTCTTTATTCTCATCGAATGTTAAAGGCAGTGTGTGAGGTGATATGGCTTCAATACTTATTATTTGCTGTTGTTCACGAGGCACAGTTTCATTTACTTTACTTTTACGGCTTGGTATTGTAGAAATTTCAAGCACTGATGAAACATTTTCCTCTCCGTGATCTCGCAATGCCATCCCTTGAGCTTGACGAGAATCAACAATTTCAGGCAACTGTCAATTCATATAAAACGCCACAAGCTTTTCTTCACCCAGAAAACATCATCTCTTTCTATAATTTCTATTTTTAGTGGTATACTTTTGCCACTCCACACAGCAAATAAACACTTTTGTTTGCGGGTAACGTGGCGTTGCCCCTGAATTTGGTAATAACAATTACAATATTTGTTAAGACTAGTCAGTTCACTTTTTTATCATGTTTCCTTATTTGTATTTTATTTGCTCTTATACTATTCTCCAGGCCATTCTTATAGGCAACTATAGAACATTAAATTTCCGCAATCGTGTTTGGACCTATTAATCCATCTGGCGTGGCACCAATAAACGGATAATCCACAAGGCTCGATAGTTACATTTTCTTGCTTCGCCAGTTGTTCATTTTAGATTCCATGCGCAACTAATTTTACATTGCAAATATTTTATTTGTACAAAATATTTTTTACTAAGTTGGCTTTACTGCTGTTATCTCTACTTTTTACCACTATACCAAAATTTCAATCTGTCAACATATTCTTACGCAATTCGAACCAGTCACTGCTATCCCGCTTGTAATTTTTGCTTATCACTACGGAATTTGAGTCAAATTTGTTAAAAAAATTGTTTGGCATTTCTTGGCTAGCTCTTGAACAGATCGTGTTAGGAATGACTGCAGTCAAATGTGTAAGACGTTGCAGAACTGTTATCTTTATCTTCACTGTCATTACAATAAAGATAATTAGTTACGTACTTTATTATTAAAAAAATACTATTTCTTGTGTTATAGCAAACAGAGAAGTCACCTTCTTACTTATAAATGATGGATTTTAGAAATTAAAAAGATATTAGATGTACTGAGACAAAGAAATATAACCTAAGGCATAGAAGTAACACTAATAACAACAGCGGTTGCTATGATTGATATCTTCTTTCTAATGGCACATGCAGTATGATAGAAAGAGCTGTCGAGAGGTTTAGCAGCACGCTCTTATAGCAGCATCGTGGTAGGCAAACAGTAGACAAAACATAGAGTTATTAAACCGAGTGTTGTTCGTAACAGTGATGATTTATCGATAAATATTTTTGGTCAAATGTCTAACTTCAGTATGGGTCGATATATTTAAGCCGTAGAAGTAAACAACTAAAATATTGAAATTGTAGTTTTTGCTGTTGACGCCGGACAGTGCTTTGCAAAGACTTGCCAGACAGACAGTACTAAAAAATCACGTGTTTAATTGTTCGTTTAAGCCATAAAATCTATTGACAAAAAGTATTCATAAACTAAAGAACGATGCGTTGCGATGCGATGCTAAGAAACTGTCACTTAGAATATGTATTGTACGATAATTCGTACAATACATATTCTAAGTGACAGTTTCTTACCAGATTGGCTAATGCGGCACGGCAGGCTTTGGCAATTTGTTTGTGTCGCATCATATCACGTTGCTTGCTATCGCTAACGTTGGACACTGCTCGATTTTTTTAGAGTTGTAGGTAATCCGACTGCCACGCCGAAGCTTGCGGGTTTGATTCCCGCTCAAGTCAAACATTTGTGTGCATGAATATGGATGTTTGTCTTGGTCTGGATGGAACTATGTATTATATGTAATATATTTACAGAAAAGTATATATGCATGTTTATCGACTGTCTAGTACCCGTAGTACAGGATATGCTTAGTTTGGGACCAGATAATGATTTATGTAGCGGACTACAAGGCAAGACGTCTTTGATCAGTCAGGATAGCACTAATATGATAAATAATATAGAAGTAGGTAGATTAATTAAAATCGTTGTAATTATTATATTTTATTAATATGTTCAAACTAAAATTACACACTTTTTGTTTAGCTTTGGATAAATAATTCTACCAGGTGTGCAATGTCCGGGCATAAATGTAATGTAGCAGTGGGCATAAAAGCTTTCGGTTTTAAACGACGCCAGGTGCTTTCTGTCTTTAAAAAACAGTCTTTCTCAAAATGACGTGAAGAAATACGATGGTACTTCTGCTAAATCAAACTAGGTCGTCCAACGGCATTTATCCAAAGTTTTCTTGTGACGTCATTAATAGGCAACCTGTAATAAAAAACACCTTCTTAATAATAAAAAATGCTACTCACATCCCTAATCCATCTACTATTTTATAGATGCAAAAATGTAAGCCTACACACACGTGCGTACACTGAAACACTTGGCTTTAGGTTAATAGACGCTACTTTTAAGGTAGGTATCTAAGTAAATTATGTACATTAAACTGCGCTTACTATCAAACGCGCGATAGAAAATAAGACCGCTGGACGTCTTTGTTTATTGCCAACTTAGCAACCGCGGCTACCCGCTGTCGCTTCCGGCTACAGTTTTACATTCATGTCCGATAGTTTCCGTATTTATCCCTCATTCAAAAAACATTGATATCTCCTTTCACTGTCAAATCCCATCACTAAGGCTAATAAATCAATAAATGTACAAAATAACAATTTGTGGGTTAAATTCCTAACACATACGTATGCAAGCTGTTCCTTTGATTTGCAATACAATGATATTGTGTAAACTTAACACTCATTATAGCATTAATACGAGAAAAGTAAATAAATTTGTTGGAAAATTCCGACTCACTGCTAGAAGATAAAGTTTCTCCTGTTATTTCCGTTCCGAGAATAGCGGAATCCACATCCCGATATCACATCCACGATGTGTATTAATTAATGAGTACACTATTTAATTATTATAAGCTTACTTACTATTTAAATGCAAAAAAGTTATTAAAAATGAAAACACAACCGTTCAACAAATTTTACACTGATGACAGATCACAGCACGGCTATTTAGAGAATGTAGTCAAAGATATGAGTATGTTAAGAGTCTATGCCTCTTTAAATGAGACGCGTTATTTGACGCTATGATTAACCAACTAAGACCAACTGACATTACATGTTGCACGTTCGGTATAAGGAAATTTATAGGGCATGTTCTCTCTAGTCTAAACCATCCAATCTCTTTGCACTGAGACATACCTAATAGTTTATGTATAATCAAAGTTTTACCCGATGTAACTAAATAGGTTTATGTTCACAACACAATAAAACAACATTCGTTACCGCTTGTGTGCGGATTGAGGAGCGCCATATTAGCGCTGTTTATTGTTCGCCGTGGCGGCATCCTAGCGCTCCAGGCGCTCTGACAAGCTAATGAATTTGCAATATAGGTACATAAAATGATTCGATTTTATGTTATTACTCTTTTAAAAATTGAAAACTGTGGCAGCTATGTATTGTGAGAATAATTTATATAATTATATTATGCATAATCGATAATCTATTACATAGTTAGTCAGAAAATAATTTGTGTAAAAATGTAACATATTTCTTAATCACTTGGCCATGGATGAATTTCTATTTTATTACGACGCTTTTTTGTACAAATCCTACGTAGAGCTTTATTTCTCTAATTGTCCATATTTTATTCTTCTAATTATATATTTATAAGCACAGAAACAATAACACATTAAACGCAACAAGAGTATAAACTTAGGTCCTAAGTATATGTGCCCATAGTTACATGAAAAGCCTATTTGATCCAAAGTATTCAGTCTATAACATAAAACATGAAATTACGAACTCAAATCGGCGTATTATAATAACAAACAGGTTTACGTAAAATTTCGTGCAGCGGAGACGCAAGCGACATGACCTATCTCTCACAGGGCTCATAGCCGAATGATGAGGTTTGGGCGGGGCGTAAACTAGCAACTGACACTCAGTACACCGCTTATGCTAATAAGGTTTAAATTGCTGAAGCGTTTGATATTGATGGAATCAACCGAGCGTCAAAATCATAGACGTTTGGCAGATTTTATTTAATTTTACAAAATATACACGCGTAATATGAAAATAAATAGGGTAATTCTTTAGTTCATTAGATTTCTTACAATATTATCAAATAAAATATGACAGTATACGATCAAAATATTGCAAACAGTGAGACGAAAGATTATTTTCTGCCTCGATTTTGTGATTTTTTTACCGTGATTCTATTTTACATACATGAAAAATTCTTTTAAAAGTCTTTTGTTCAGACTTTTTACTTTAAGCTCTATTTTCCCCAAAACAAGATTTTCTTATAAGTTTTCTGAATGACAACCAACCCTTATAATTACAAGTGTAGCCGTGGTTCGTATTGCAAAGAGAACAATTTAGACACCTAATTTATATTCAATACTCGACCAATACGCCGACTTTAGATACACAATCCTGTTTCACCTTCAAACTTGTATTGTAGACGATGTGACGCATGATCCGTGGGTCATGCTCGAGAACGTTAGCCACTTGTTGTGACTTCACAAATTCGCTATTATCAACTAAGTTCTAAACTTTGGAAATATTAGCACTGTAACAGTTGCGTTTCGTCTACGAATTCAAATTTTATTTTGTTCTTTTACATAAATGTTAGTGCGGGTTCGCAGTTCATTCTCGTAGAAGATTCATCTAGGTATCCTGTACAGCCTTTCATAATCCACTGCTGGACTTAGTCTCTTCTAACTTACTACACAGTAACAGTAACACTGTGAGCTCATAGGAGGATTTGGCCTTCTATACCACGCTGGCCAGACGGGTTGGTACAGGGTTCGATGTCGAGTTTTCCATGTCGTCGCAAAGTTAATAGTCTGCTTTTTGTATTTTCCTTAGTCGCCTCATACGACACCAAGGGAATGAAATCGGATGGTGACATTTTTATTCTTAATCTGTCACAACACGGACAATACATCTATGTATATAGAGGTAAGTGCTGTTTGTTATATTTGAATATAAATATTGAAATATACGATAAAGAGTTTTCTAAAAGTAGTGCAATATTATTTGGTTCAGGCGTTTTACAATGACTGACTATTTATTTTGTCAACTATAAATAATAATTTAGCTACGATTATTAATTGTCCTCTATATAAACGATGGGAAATTTTACACTCCCAGGATTCCAGGCACAAAATATTTAAAAAACGATTCCTCTTCAAATCAATGTATTTATGCATTTTATATTACATATATAGCAGTAACAATATATTCGCATCATTTGTGACAAGATAAGTTAATTGGATAATTTATTTTTAAAGCTAATGAACTATAATAATTATGATTCACGTAAACAACATTTCTAATGAGCCTGAGATAAAAAAGCCACACTATTAACAAATGTGAAACAAAAAGTACGCACTGTGGCGACACGTGTGTCAATGTATGATAGCATTCACAGCACTACTAAAACACCGCTTAGATGGCAACTACTTCCTCTTCCAAGGCCAATATTACCTCCAGATCGATGGTGTCGCAATGGGGAGTCCAGTAGCCCCAGTACTGGCTAATATCTGGATGGAACACTTTGAGGAAAAGGCGCTTAGCATCGGACCTATGACCATCAGGCTTTGGAAAAGATACGTGGACGATATCTTTAGTATCGTAAAAGGAGGTAAGCAGGAAGTAGATCAATATGTGCAACACCTTAACTCCATTCATCCGAAGATGAGATTCACCTACGAAGTGGAAACTGACAGATCGTTGTCATTCTTGGATGTCAAAGTGACTGTGAGACCAGATGGGTCCTTAACGCACTGCGTATACCGGAAGCCTACACACACAGATAGATACCTGCACGCCACTTCGCACCATCATCCTCGACAACTGCAATCCGTTGTGACGTCACTAAAATACAGAGCACACGACCTCTGTGACCCTGAGCATTTGAAGCTAGAGCTAGACCATGTTCAGGAGGTACTTAGGAAGAACGGATACCAGATACATCGTCGAATGACGCGGCCTATCAAGCGAGATAAACATCCGGCGGTAAATAGACAACCTACCTATATGCCCTACATTAGAGGTGTTACGGATAAAATAGGAGCAAAGTTAAAAAACTACTCCATTCCGACCGTATTTACACCAGGAGCCAAAGTATACAACATGGTGGGTACACCAAAGGATGTTCTACCGCTACAAACCCCAGGTGTCTATAAAATCAACTGCAGCTGCGGAAGCTCTTACATAGGGCAAACGAAGCGGACCATCGCTGAACGTATAAAGGAGCACATCACAGCTGTAAAGAACCGTCAAACGAACAAATCGGCGATTGCGGAACATTTCCTTCAATCGGGCACCAATCACTGGATTGAATTTCATCGTCCCCAAGTCCTCTCCACGGAACGCCACTTGTACCCAAGAGTTGTGCGTGAAGCGATCGAAATCAGAAAACATAAAAATTTCAATCGGGAAGAGGGCTTCAAATTGTCATCGGCGTGGAATCCAGTGATCCGGTTAACAACACCCTACTTTAATGCGCAGTCGGCGAATGTTCAATATATAGATACGGTTAGTGTGTTTTGCGCCGGCACCTCGAAAATCAACAACGCGGGGGTAGAAATAGAATCTCTTCCTCGCACTCGGAGACATGACATCGCTACATCAGTCAGCTTGCGACCACGGGACGTGCAACCGTCTCGAAACGTCAAGCAAAAATAAGTTATGTAAATACCTAATGCATGTTTGCGCTAATTCCCGTATAGAGATGATATTCTTAAACATGCAACGCGAGTGTTTAAAAGTTTCTATTGCAGCATCAAGCAGCTCTTGACCAAACTAAACGACAAAATTGTGGACTATACAATGGAAGACTACTGTATTATTTTGATAGGAGAAGAAGACTTTCGCAAAACTAACAATCATTTTGACATAATCATATATATAAGAGAAACGTTATTAGCATTACAACATACTAACATTATTCTTTGTTTACCGACATTTAAATATAATTATTATTCCTCAATGTTTAAATGGCGCATAGAAGTGTTCAATAATTTACTTTATTTTGATCTGTATACATATAACTACGCATTATTGATTGACTCTAATCTGGATTTATCTTGCGATTATACTGGTTTTAGAAAAAGGGGTCGTATTAACAACAGTGGTATGAAAATAATTTTTGACAATATTAAATACCTAGTGCAAACTGAAACTTTTGATAATAATCTAAATTCCTGTGATAACTCAGAGTCATCTACTGAAAATTCAAATCAGTTGTTTCGTGCACGATAGTTTACATGTATTCCATCAAAATGTAAACGGATTAATTAGCAAATCAGACTTGTAAGTATACACCTGGATGAATTCCATAACACTATTGATGTTATTTGTATCACTGAGCATAACATGGTCAAAGGCGATGAGCAGTATTTGAAGATACCTAATTTTAATTTAGTTACATATTTTATGAGAAAAAATCGACATGGAGGATCCTGCATATTAATTAAGTGTGGACATATATTTGAAACAGTGGAAAGAATCAATAAATTAGCCCTTGTTGACGCAATTTAATATTTACATAGTTTGCATTTACAGGCCACCGAATTACACCGAGTTATTAAACCGAGTGTTGTTCGTAACAGTGATGATTTATCGATAAATATTTTTGGTCAAATGTCTAACTTCAGTATGTGTCGATATATTTAAGCCGTTGAAGTAAACAACTAAAATATTGAAATTGTAGTTTTTGCTGTTGACGCCGGACAGTGCTTTGCAAAGACTTGCCAGACAGACAGTACTAAAAAATCACGTGTTTAATTGTTCGTTTAAGCCATAAAATCTATTGACAAAAAGTATTCATAAACTAAAAAACGATGCGTTGCGATGCGATGCTAAGAAACTGTCACTTAGATTATGTATTGTACGAATTATACCAGATTGGCTAATGCGGCACGGCAGGCTTTGGCAATTTGTTTGTGTCGCATCATATCACGTTGCTTGCTATCGCTAACGTTGGACACTGCTCGATTTTTTTAGAGTTGTAGGTAATCCGACTGCCACGCCGAAGCTTGCGGGTTTGATTCCCGCTCAAGTCAAACATTTGTGTGCATGAATATGGATGTTTGTCTTGGTCTGGATGGAACTATGTATTATATGTAATATATTTACAGAAAAGTATATATGCATGTTTATCGATTGTCTAGTACCCGTAGTACAGGATATGCTTAGTTTGGGACCAGATAATGATTTATGTAGCGGACAACAAGGCAAGACGTCTTTGATCAGTCAGGATAGCACTAATATGATAAATAATATAGAAGTAGGTAGATTAATTAAAATCGTTGTAATTATTATATTTTATTAATATGTTCAAACTAAAATTACACACTTTTTGTTTAGCTTTGGATAAATAATTCTACCAGGTGTGCAATGTCCGGGCATAAATGAAATGTAGCAGTGGGCATAAAAGCTTTCGGTTTTAAACGACGCCAGGTGCTTTCTGTCTTTAAAAAACAGTCTTTCTCAAAATGACGTGAAGAAATACGATGGTACTTCTGCTAAATCAAACTAGGCCGTCCAAAGGCATTTATCCAAAGTTTTCTTGTGACGTCATTAATAGGCAACCTGTAATAAAAAACACCTTCTTAATAATGAAAAATGCTACTCACATCCCTAATCCATCTACTATTTTATAGATGCAAAAATGTAAGCCTACACACACGTGCGTACACTGAAACACTTGGCTTTAGGTTAATAGACGCTACTTTTAAGGTAGGTATCTAAGTAAATTATGTACATTAAACTGCGCTTACTATCAAACGCGCGATAGAAAATTAGACTGCTGGACGTCTTTGTTTATTGCCAACTTAGCAACCGCGGCTACCCGCTGTCGCTTCCGGCTACAGTTTTACATTCATGTCCGATAGTTTCCGTATTTATCCCTCATTCAAAAAACATTGATATCTCCTTTCACTGTCAAATCCCATCACTAAGGCTAATAAATCAATAAATGTACAAAATAACAATTTGTGGGTTAAATTCCTAACACATACGTATGCAAGCTGTTCCTTTGATTTGCAATACAATGATATTGTGTAAACTTAACACTCATTATAGCATTAATACGAGAAAAGTAAATAAATTTGTTGGAAAATTCCGACTCACTGCTAGAAGATAAAGTTTCTCCTGTTATTTCCGTTCCGAGAATAGCGGAATCCACATCCCGATATCACATCCACGATGTGTATTAATTAATGAGTACACTATTTAATTATTATAAGCTTACTTACTATTTAAATGCAAAAAAGTTATTAAAAATGAAAACACAACCGTTCAACAAATTTTACACTGATGACAGATCACAGCACGGCTATTTAGAGAATGTAGTCAAAGATATGAGTATGTTAAGAGTCTATGCCTCTTTAAATGAGACGCGTAATTTGACGCTATGATTAACCAACTAAGACCAACTGACATTACATGTTGCACGTTCGGTATAAGGAAATTTATAGGGCATGTTCTCTCTAGTCTAAACCATCCAATCTCTTTGCACTGAGACATACCTAATAGTTTATGTATAATCAAAGTTTTACCCGATGTAACTAAATAGGTTTATGTTCACAACACAATAAAACAACATTCGTTACCGCTTGTGTGCGGATTGAGGAGCGCCATATTAGCGCTGTTTATTGTTCGCCGTGGCGGCATCTTAGCGCTCCAGGCGCTCTGACAAGCTAATGAATTTGCAATATAGGTACATAAAATGATTCGATTTTATGTTATTACTCTTTTAAAAATTGAAAACTGTGGCAGCTATGTATTGTGAGAATAATTTATATAATTATATTATGCATAATCGATAATCTATTACATAGTTAGTCAGAAAATAATTTGTGTAAAAATGTAACATATTTCTTAATCACTTGGCCATGGATGAATTTCTATTTTATTACGACGCTTTCTTGTACAAATCCTACGTAGAACTTTATTTCTCTAATTGTCCATATTTTATTCTTCTAATTATATATTTATAAGCACAGAAACAATAACACATTAAACGCAACAAGAGTATAAACTTAGGTCCTAAGTATATGTGCCCATAGTTACATGAAAAGCCTATTTGATTCAAAGTATTCAGTCTATAACATAAAACATAAAATTACGAACTCAAATCGGCGTATTATAATAACAAACAGGTTTACGTAAAATTTCGTGCAGCGGAGACGCAAGCGACATGACCTATCTCTCACAGGGCTCATAGGCGAATGATGAGGTTTGGGCGGGGCGTAAACTAGCAACTGACACTCAGTACACCGCTTATGCTAATAAGGTTTAAATTGCTGAAGCGTTTGATATTGATGGAATCAACCGAGCGTCAAAATCATAGACGTTTGGCAGATTTTATTTAATTTTACAAAATATACACGCGTAATATGAAAATAAATAGGGTAATTCTTTAGTTCATTAGATTTCTTAAAATATTATCAAATAAAATATGACAGTATACGATCAAAATATTGCAAACAGTGAGACGAAAGATTATTTTCTGCCTCGATTTTGTGATTTTTTTACCGTGATTCTATTTTACATACATGAAAAATTCTTTCAAAAGTCTTTTGTTCAGACTTTTTACTTTAAGCTCTATTTTCCCCAAAACAAGATTTTCTTATAAGTTTTCTGAATGACAACCAACCCTTATAATTACAAGTGTAGCCGTGGTTCGTATTGCAAAGAGAACAATTTAGACACCTAATTTATATTCAATACTCGACCAATACGCCGACTTTAGATACACAATCCTGTTTCACCTTCAAACTTGTATTGTAGACGATGTGACGCATGATCCGTGGGTCATGCTCGAGAACGTTAGCCACTTGTTGTGACTTCACAAATTCGCTATTATCAACTAAGTTCTAAACTTTGGAAATATTAGCACTGTAACAGTTGCGTTTCGTCTACGAATTCAAATTTTATTTTGTTCTTTTACATAAATGTTAGTGCGGGTTCGCAGTTCATTCTCGTAGAAGATTCATCTAGGTATCCTGTACAGCCTTTCATAATCCACTGCTGGACTTAGTCTCTTCTAACTTACTACACAGTAACAGTAACACTGTGAGCTCAAAGGAGGATTTGGCCTTCTATACCACGCTGGCCAGACGGGTTGGTACAGGGTTCGATGTCGAGTTTTCCATGTCGTCGCAAAGTTAATAGTCTGCTTTTTGTATTTTCCTTAGTCGCCTCATACGACACCAAGGGAATGAAATGGGATGGTGACATTTTTATTCTTAATCTGTCACAACACGGACAATACATCTATGTATATAGAGGTAAGTGCTGTTTGTTATATTTGAATATAAATATTGAAATATACGATAAAGAGTTTTCTAAAAGTAGTGCAATATTATTTGGTTCAGGCGTTTTACAATGACTGACTATTTATTTTGTCAACTATAAATAATAATTTAGCTACGATTATTAATTGTCCTCTATATAAACGATGGGAAATTTTACACTCCCAGGATTCCAGGCACAAAATATTTAAAAAACGATTCCTCTTCAAATCAATGTATTTATGCATTTTATATTACATATATAGCAGTAACAATATATTCGCATCATTTGTGACAAGATAAGTTAATTGGATAATTTATTTTTAAAGCTAATGAACTATAATAATTATGATTCACGTAAACAACATTTCTAATGAGCCTGAGATAAAAAAGCCACACTATTAACAAATGTGAAACAAAAAGTACGCACTGTGGCGACACGTGTGTCAATGTATGATAGCATTCACAGCACGTTGCATCGGTATTGCAGCCGTTAGTCGGTATGACACCGTCTTTCGTGAAGAACTCGCGTCATTTCGTCCAGATCGTACAAAGTATCCGATTGGAACCGGAAGATGTAATGGTAAGCTTTGACGTTGAGTCGCTCTTTACCAACGTTCCAATAAGGGAATGTCTGGACGTAGTGAGGGACAGACTGAGTGTCAACGATATGCCTCACAACTATATTGATCTACTAAAACACCGCTTAGATGGCAACTACTTCCTCTTCCAAGGCCAATATTACCTCCAGATCGAAGGTGTCGCAATGGGGAGTCCAGTAGCCCCAGTACTGGCTAATATCTAGATGGAACACTTTGAGGAAAAGGCGCTTAGCATCGGACCTATGACCATCAGGCTTTGGAAAAGATACGTGGACGATATCTTTTGTATCGTAAAAGGAGGTAAGCAGGAAGTAGATCAATATGTGCAACACCTTAACTCCATTCATCCGAAGATGAGATTCACCTACGAAGTGGAAACTGACAGATCGTTGTCATTCTTGGATGTCAAAGTGACTGTGAGACCAGATGTGTCCTTAACACACTGCGTATACCGGAAGCCTACACACACAGATAGATACCTGCACGCCACTTCGCACCATCATCCTCGACAACTGCAATCCGTTGTGACGTCACTAAAATACAGAGCACACGACCTCTGTGACCCTGAGCATTTGAAGCTAGAGCTAGACCATGTTCAGGAGGTACTTAGGAAGAACGGATACCAGATACATCGTCGAATGACGCGGCCTATCAAGCGAGATAAACATCCGGCGGTAAATAGACAACCTACCTATATGCCCTACATTAGAGGTGTTACGGATAAAATAGGAGCAAAGTTAAAAAACTACTCCATTCCGACCGTATTTACACCAGGAGCCAAAGTATACAACATGGTGGGTACACCAAAGGATGTTCTACCGCTACAAACCCCAGGTGTCTATAAAATCAACTGCAGCTGCGGAAGCTCTTACATAGGGCAAACGAAGCGGACCATCGCTGAACGTATAAAGGAGCACATCACAGCTGTAAAGAACCGTCAAACGAACAAATCGGCGATTGCGGAACATTTACTTCAATCGGGCACCAATCACTGGATTGAATTTCATCGTCCCCAAGTCCTCTCCACGGAACGCCACTTGTACCCAAGAGTTGTGCGTGAAGCGATCGAAATCAGAAAACATAAAAATTTCAATCGGGAAGAGGGCTTCAAATTGTCATCGGCGTGGAATCCAGTGATCCGGTTAACAACACCCTACTTTAATGCGCAGTCGGCGAATGTTCAATATACAGATACGGTTAGTGTGTTTTGCGCCGGCACCTCGAAAATCAACAACGCGGGGGTAGAAATAGAATCTCTTCCTCGCACTCGGAGACATGACACCGCTACACCAGTCAGCTTGCGACCACGGGACGTGCAACCGTCTCGAAACGTCAAGCAAAAATAAGGTATGTAAATACCTAATGCATGTTCGCGCTAATTCCCGTATAGAGATATATATTCTTAAACATGCAACGCGAGTGTTTAAAAGTTTCTATTGCAGCATCAAGCAGCTCTTGACCAAACTAAACGACAAAATTGTGGACTATACAATGGAAGACTACTGTATTATTTTGATAGGAGAAGAAGACTTTCGCAAAACTAACAATCATTTTGACATAATCATATATATAAGAGAAACGTTATTAGCATTACAACATACTAACATTATTCTTTGTTTACCGACATTTAAATATAATTATTATTCCTCAATGTTTAAATGGCGCATAGAAGTGTTCAATAATTTACTTTATTTTGATCTGTATACATATAACTACGCATTATTGATTGACTCTAATCTGGATTTATCTTGCGATTATACTGGTTTTAGAAAAAGGGGTCGTATTAACAACAGTGGTATGAAAATAATTTTTGACAATATTAAATACCTAGTGCAAACTGAAACTTTTGATAATAATATAAATTCCTGTGATAACTCAGAGTCATCTACTGAAAATTCAAATCAGTTGTTTCGTGCACGATAGTTTACATGTATTCCATCAAAATGTAAACGGATTAATTAGCAAATCAGACTTGCTAAGTATACTCCTGGATGAATTCCATAACACTATTGATGTTATTTGTATCACTGAGCATAACATGGTCAAAGGCGATGAGCAGTATTTGAAGATACCTAATTTTAATTTAGTTACATATTTTATGAGAAAAAATCGACATGGAGGATCCTGCATATTAATTAAGTGTGGACATATATTTGAAACAGTGGAAAGAATCAATAAATTAGCCCTTGTTGACGCAATTTAATATTTACATAGTTTGCATTTACAGGCCACCGAAATACGATCCATCATCAATACAAATATTTTTTTAAAGACTTTACTCGCTATTATCTGAACTTTGCAAAAATAAAAACAAAAAATTGATACTTTGCGGTGACTTTAACATAGATTTATTAAAAAGAACTAGGTTATCAGTGGAATTTGAGCAAACACTGCAGGCATTTGGTCTTAAAATTGAATTTAAACAACCTACTCGGTTTTTAAGTTCTACTTGCATAGACAATATTGCACACAATATTAAAGGATGTAATAGTCAAATAAACGATTTATGTATCTCTGATCATACGGCACAAATATTAAAATATCCAATAAGACAGAGATGCCTTCTTAAGTGTTGGTATATCAAAAAAAGAGACTATTCTATTGAAAATAAAAATAAATTTAAAAATTACCTAGCCCAGATTAGTTTCGCTGATGTATTAACTAAAAAAGATCCGAACAAGGCGTTTAATATATTTTATGACTTGTTTAATCTCCTTTACTACTTATGTTTTCCAGTAGTTAGGATAAAAAAATGCTCAACCAACAAAGTAAGCTGGATTACGAAAGGGTTAAAACTTTGTAGTTTGCGAAAACGGAAAATGTTGTGGCAATTTAGAAGACAGCCAAGTGAAACTAATAAAGTAAAATTAAAATCTTATTCAGCAAGACTCAAAAAGATAATACGCCTAACACAAAAATCTAAGAACGACCATTATATTAAATCTTCGGAAAACAAAACAAAAGCGACATGGAATATTATAAATAGTGCAAAAGTAACACAGCCTAGGCTAGGTATATGTTGTATTTATGTTAAGGATAAATTAATAAATGATCCTAAGGGTATATGTAATGCATTCAATAATTATTATACCGACGTAACATACAATCAAAATGTTGTAAAAGCTGACATTAAAATAAATAATAATCCTAATTCAATTTTTTTAGCACCTGTAACTGACTTGGACATTTTTAATATTATCAGATCACTAAAAAACACAAACAGCTGTGGATATGATGGAGTTACGACGCTCGTAGTAAAAGATGTGGGTAGCATTATTTCCCCAATTTTATCACACTTAATTAACTTGTGCAATGAAAGTGGTATATTTCCTAGTGTATTAAAGATGACCATCATAAAACCGTTGTATAAAACAGGAAATAAAATGGACATTAGCAATTATAGACCCATCGCTATAATTCCTATATTTGCAAAAATATTTGAGCGTGTTATTTATAACAGCTTTTTTTTTTATTTGGAAAAGGAAAATATACTTGTGCCAGAACAGTATGGTTTTCGTAAAAACAAAAATATTAATTTGGCCATCTACAATTTTTTGAGATCTGTCACGAAAAACATGGACAAAAGACAGTCAGCAATAGGCATGTTTATGGATATGTCTAAGGCTTTTGATCACGTCAGACATGATATTCTTCTTGACAAACTCTATCGCTATAGTATAAGGGGTAATGTTCATGAGCTTATAAAATCATATCTGTTAAATAGGAGGCAAGTGACTGAAATTACGAATATATGTCTTAAATCCAAAAGTGAATTGGTTCATAGGTCAGATGTAAGAACTGTAAAATTTGGAGTCCCATAGGGTAGTGTCCTGGGACCTTTGCTGTTCAATATTTATATAAATGACCTCCCAACAACAACTACCTATGATATGACTTTGTTTGCTGATGATAGCACAATATTATTTACAAATAAAACCTTGACATCTTATGAAATTGACATTAATAATTCTATCACATCAATTATGCAATGGCTAAAAATAAACAACTTAAAAATTAACTTAGATAAAACAAAAATAATTGAATTTAAACAAAGAAAAGAAAGAACCGATAAGAAATTAAATATTAATTACAATGGTTATCAATTTACAGAGAGCGAATTAACTACATTTCTTGGGTTAAAAATAACGAAAAACTAAACTGGAAAGACCATGTAGACTATGTATGTTCCAAAGTGAGTCAGTCCGCATATGGACTATATAGGCTAAAAAATATAGCCAATACATCAACATTAATAACAGCCTATCATGGCATTGTCGTATCAACATTACGGTACGGAATAATATTTTGGGGCAATTCCACTGACTGGCTATCGGCATTTAAAGTTCAAAAGCGGTGCATTCGAACAATTTTTGGTATAAAGTTACCTGATAGTTGCAAACCGTACTTTGTAAATAATAATCTGTTGACCCTGCCTTGCATTTACATAAAGGAGTGTGCTGTGTTTGTGAAACAAAATATGGAGTTATTTTAAAAAAAATCAAGTATTCGACATGCTGGTAAATTGTGTGTTGTCGAAAGTAAGCGGCTCAGAAATAAAAGCTTCTTTTGCACTGCACCTCGCATTTACAACAAATCACCTACTCAAATAAAAAATATTGAAAATCTACAATTATTTAAAAGGCATCTTCAAAAACTGCTTGTAGTTAAATGCTATTACTCGCTGCAGGAATATTTATATGATACACATAATGCAAATAATTAATTAGAAATAAACTTTATTTATTTTTAAATTATAATATTTACTTATATACATTTGACATTTTAATTGTGATTAGCTGACATTGTACTTTTATAATTATTATTGATATTTTATAATTTCATTTTTAATTATTTCATGACATTTTAATATTCTTATTTCTAAATTATGACATTTTGGACTCTTATTTGACATTGTATATTTTCACGTTAAACTGTAATAATTTATGTTGATTTTAATTTTATAATAAGTAATATAAATAGTTTACTGTTTCTGTGTTTGCATGCCTAATTGGTGGGATATGGTAATAGAACAATGTATTTATTATTAGGATTTGCAAATGTATACCCATATTCGCAAATTAATAAATGAATTATGAATTATGTGTCTACTCAAGTTTTCTAGTAACTTATAGATAAAAAAAAATATTATGACTTTTATATTGTTTAGTATATTATGTATAATTGGTAAGTAATTATGTCAATCGACGAATGGTAGATCCTTATAGTCGTAATTTTCTTATGTTCAAAATGTAAATTCAAATAAAACGTTATCCAATATTTATCTAATTCATTATTTTGGGACAAGTAATTATTCCATATTTCAATACTCTCATTACTCAAAGCTATACATATTTAACCCAATGTTGTGAAATCCTATTCTTTTATTTACTAAAGAAATTTTACCTAAGAAATTTTCTTTTGAAATTACAATTGGTTATGATGCTGTGGAGTAGCTCCTTTCATATTTTCGTAATAAAATGAGGAAATCTATTATATATTTTCCTATATATATCAGTGCCGCACTACAACTGATATTTGTTGGGCGACCACAGGACTGTACACTCCGTACGGTCCAGCTGTAATACTGGACATAAGTATATTCATCTTATATAGTATTAATACTTGTAATTGAAATCTCAACTCATGTAATGTATACAATATACTCTAATATTATGTGCCGTAACTATTATTTTCTATGAATAAATCTACTTAAGGTATAATTTGACAAGATATGTTTCATTTCAGTGTAATTGATTAATTAAAGTCTTTAAATCCTACAAACTATCTTTTATTTAGAACTACCTCACTTTTACATAAGTCTAGTCTAGTATTGACGACCGGTTGGCGCAGCGGGAGTGTAAGCGACTGCTACGCCGAAGGTCCCGGGTTCGATTCCCGCTCGAGTCAAATATTTGTGTGCATGAACATGGATGTTTGTCTTAGTCTGGGTGTTTCTATGTATAATATGTAAGTATTTACAAAAAAAAAGTATATATGTATGTTTATCCATTATCTAGTACCCATAATACAAGCTCTGCTTAGCTTGGGACTAGATGCTGATGTGCGTATGTGGTAGAATATTATTATATTATTATTATCTTAAGTTCCAAAGTGTAAATCGTAGTATGGTGTATTTAATAATATATATATATATCGTCGCCTTGGTGGTGAAAAGAGTTAAGCCACACTTTTTACTGAATTGAGTTAGGAACACCACCATACTTGGCGTTAATCGGAGATTCTATTGGTGAAGAGATCTAAGTAACAGTTCAACTAGAAGTTGGTTTTTCATTAAGACGTGAAAAGCTATATGAAACTAGGAACAAAAAATGAAGTGGTGAATGTAGTGCTAGCTGCATAGATTTATTCACCAATTTTTATTCGTATCATAAAAATTGTTCAATCAAATAAGCAGTGAAAAGAGGTATGCCACATAAACATTTTAACTTCCAAACAATGTGCCATTTCTAGCAACACTTTTGAATGAAATAGCGCTTTTTTATGGCATTCGTATGACAGCTGACATTTTCAGTTTTGCATTTTCGTTCGCGAGTTTTCGCTAAGTTATAGGTACTTCTACTATAATTACTTAAACAAAGTTATTACTGCTGTTGAGTTTTAATGAGGTACACGAAAACGCACCGTGAAACGTCATCCATAGGGACCGGATGAGGGGGTGGCCCGGGTTACGGTAAGGACGGCAATGGTCTCTGATTCGGACGGAGAACTAAGGCTATTATTAAACCCGTTAGCTTCTCCGTCCGACTCAACAAAACGCGCTCGCGAGATCAAGCAGCGTTTAGAGGTGCTGCGCGGGCTATCGAAAGCCACAATACAGGAGAAAGCGCTCCTCTCAGTTGCCGTTGTGGAGAGAGTGGTCAAGGAGGCCTTTGTGAATCCCCTGATGGACGCGGCTCAGGCCATCGCGGCCGCAATTTCGGCTCAGACTGAGCGCATCGGGCGAGAGGAAGCGTCTAACGCCGAGTTCAACTCCCGTCTAGCCTCCCTTGAGGCTGCGATGGACGCGATGTCCAAGGAGCTCTCAGCTCCGTCAGAGTACGCCGCTGACATATCCAGCTGCTCAATCACCGCGAACGCCAACGACGGAGAGCTCCGCGCCTCCCCAGATGTCCGGGTCACCTTCTCTTCCGGTCGCCACGCACCCGACAATAAGCGCACCAGCCAAGAAGCCTCCAAGGAGTGGGGGCCCACTTCGCCGAGAGGAGTTCCCTCCTCTTCCCTTCGACCCCGCCCGGGCTTAGACTAGCGATCGGGTCCAGCAACAAGTTGTCGCGGCGGCTTTTCCTTGCGTGAGCTTCAATGACTCTACTTATACGGACCGAGCGTCGCAGATCTCGGCCCAACTTGCGATCCAGATGGATGACAAGTTCGAAGAATTTCGGGCCGAGATCTTCCAGGACCGTCTGGCACGGCCGCGACTCGCGCGGCCAATAGCCGCGGCACATAATGCCGCGCCCATAGCTGCACCAGGCGTCGTGATTGCCGCCGCGTCCACTACTGCAGCAGCAGTCACGCCTGGTGGCGGGAGGAGGAAGAAAAGGAGGAGAAAGACAGTGCCGCCTGCACCAGCACTTGCCCCATTGTCAACCCTCAACCCTGTTGGGCAAACACCTGTAACTGAGTCCAGTGCCTCTTGGACCACAGTGACAAGTCGCCCTGCAAAGGCCAGGGCCCAGAAGGATAAGACCAAGAAGCCAGCGTTGCCTAAAGTGCCGTCCACGTCGACGGTGACAGTGACCCTTCCACCGGGGTCCACACCACCTTAGCTGAGACGATAAGACTGGCCAGGGAGAGGGTTGACCTCAATGAACTGGGGCTCACTGAGGGCCTCCGTCCGAAACGGGCCATAACCGGAGGACTTATACTCAAAATTCCCCGTGAACAGGGCTCGGAAAAGGCGGAAGACCTTAAAAGGCGCCTTCAGACGGCGTTATCCGAAAGGGGTGCGATCGTGGCGCGTCCCGTAAAAATGGCTAACATCCGGGTGAGAGACTTGGTCGAGCTCCGAGTGGGTTGGGTCATCGCCCGTGTCGAGGCCTTGGCGGCTCGACCTCTACAGTGCTTCAGGTGCCTGGAGAAGGGGCACGTGCGCGCCCGCTGCACATGTGACAGGGACCGAAGCGCTCTCTGCTTTGTCTGCCGCCAAGGGCCACAAGGCAAGTGGTTGTGAGGAGAGTGCTCCGCGGTGCCCTGTGTGCACGGATGCGGGGCACCCGGCCAACCACCGGGTGGGCACCAAAGCCCGCACCCCTCCTGAGAAGAAGAGTGGTAGTGTACGGGCTGCGGTTACCGCCACTCCTGCCATAGAGGTTACCGAAACCAGCAACTGTTTTGGGTTGTTGGAGTCGGTTACTGGCCTTGGGAAGGCTATGGAGGCTTAAAATTATTTTCCCTTTTAGTCGTTCTTCAGGGCAACCTAAATCACTGCAGACCATTGCAGAGCGTTCGGTTGTCCTAGCAATAATGGCGGAGCCGTATTTCCATCTGATGCTCCGGACCACCCTCGTTGGTTCGGGGCATCAGATGGCTCAGTCGCTGTGTACCTAAAGAGAATCCCATTGCCGCCTGCTCCATCAGGGGCCGGGTTTCGTCGTTGTCGAATGGGATCCTGCGATCGTCGTCGGCTGCTATGTCTCCCCAAGCAGTGGCCTTGCCGCTTTTGAGGCCTACTTCGACGGACTGGCCAACCACATTAGGGTTTACCAGGTTTACCAGTCCCGTCCGGTGTTTGTCCTGGGTGACTTCAACGCGCGCTCTAGCTCGTGGGGTGACACCCGGAACTACCTGCGTGGAGAGACGGCGCTCGAATGGGCGACTGAACTTGACATCCTATGCTTAGATTCATTCACATCCCTGAATTCTACATTGTTTTTGTATTTGTTTTTTAAGTGGTGAAAAGAGCTAAGCAAAATATTCTCAATAACTTTGAAAATATTATACTTATGAGTGTACTTAATCGAACTTTCTTAATTTCTACACCTTAATTTATTACCTTCTTACAAAAAATTATGGAAATCTGGATTCAAATAGAAGAGATACAACGAAAATAATTTTTTTGTAGGCACTTTTTTTTTTCAATTGTCTTTATCTTGGAATCAATCTAGTGTGGGTTAGCTCCCTTCACTACTAAGGCGACGATATATATATATATATATATATATATATATATATATATATATATATATATATATATATATATATATATATATATATACGTTGGTGTGTATACAGGGTGTCACAAGACCCATCACCAAGCCGTAGTCTACTCGCTGTGGACATCATGCCAAGTCATACTAACCAAAAAGTATACCTGGGAAACGAATATTTTTTTGAGTTTTCACATTTTTTAAGCCGCTATCAAAAGCGCGCGCGTGCAATGCTCGAAATCCCTACTTATCCATGGGATTAAAGGGCATCTGAAGAACATATTGGCGGGGCATACATAAATGCATCGATTTTGTACCTAATTACAAAAATTCCATACTAACTTTGAGCCTCAATATCTCCTGAACCAATCAAGACTAATACGACTAAGACGAAATAATCAAGGCCCGTGTAGGTGAAGGGCCTCTGATGGTGAGCAAGGCGCGTCTTCGGATGGTCCCCGGTGGCTGGCTCAGGCGGCTGCGTTTTTCTAATGCGGCATGGTAGACATCTATGTACTATTTTCTTTGTAGTCGGCCGCAGACGAAGAATCCAATAGTGTTGGCGTATTTCATTGATTACCAACTCTGTACCGCTATGATGTAATTTTCTATGTGTCCAATCTATGTATAGCTGCGTAATACGATGATCGCCGTCTAAGATTGGCGGTCTCTTTGTCTGTTCGGAGATTTCTTCTGTAGCTATTATACGACTGCGTAGAGTGATCATTCCGTTGTTCATCTCCACGGGTAACGAATACAGGCGGCTATCTCTGGCGACACCTCCTCCGCGCCGCAGCTCCCGAAGGTTGGCGCCGAAGGAGTCCTCTTGTACCGCCTTCACAAGAAGGTCCTCGGCGCCGCGGGTGTGTTCTGCGGAGAGAAGCACGAAGTTTCGGGAGTTGGCGGCTGGACGAGGTGCCGCTCTGCCCGACTTGGTGTTGTGCTTCGTGCCTTTCCCATTTGGAAAATCTATACGGGTCCGGTACGGCTTCTATAATTCTATGTGTTTGACGTTTCTCTACAGCTGTCATTGGGCGCTCTTCGCCTGTCGCGTCAGGGGCCATGTGCTTCTCTACGGGCCATAGTGACGGGTCTTCGTACAGGAACGACGGTCCGGTGTACCACTTGTGTTCGGAGTTAAAGCTGTTTGGCACGTCACGTGTAGCCTCATCCGCCGCGTTCATCTTCGTAGGTACCCAGCGCCAATCTTCAACTTTACTATGCTCTTCTATGGCGGCTAGCCGGTGTGCGACGAATGGTTTGCACGCCCGCGCTCCTTTTCTGATCCACGTCAGTACGGTCTTGCTGTCCGTCTAGTACACGACGGCCTCGGGTTTGAAGCGATATTCTTCTATTACCGCTTGAGCGACTCGCGTACCCATGACGGCGGCTTGCAGTTCGAGTCTCGGGATTGACACCACCTTAAGCGGTGCCACTCTCGCCTTCGCCATAACGAGCTTCACGTGTACACGCCCATCTGGTGTAGTCGCTCGCCAGTACACCGCTGTTGCAAAGGCCGCTTCACTGGCGTCCGTAAAGACATGTACTTGGAGTGTACAGGCGTCACTGTACCCGGGGTAACACCGTGGGATGCGTATCGACTTCAACTGTTCTAAGTGCTGTATCCACGATGCCCATTGCACTCTGAGGCTTTCGTCAAATTTCTCGTCCCAATTTGTACCGATACGCCAGGCTTCCTGTAGTATCTGTTTGGCTCGAAGAGTCACGGGCGATGCGAGGCCGAGTGGGTCGTATAGCGACATAACTATTTTCAACGCTTCTCGTTTGGTAGGCGCTTCGGTGCCGATGAGGCCGTCTGGGAGCTGGGCGAGTGTATGGTTGAAGCTCAGCTCATCCGCGCTCGTTTTCCACATCAAGCCGAGAATTTTCTCTTCTTGCCCCTTGCGAGGCCGACTGTCTCCTGGCGATGTTGACTTGGTTCTATTGCTTCGATGACGTTTCTAGAGTTCGACACCCATTTCGTGAGGTGAAAGTGCGCTTGAATGTGTATGTCTCGCACCCGTGACGCTATGCTCGTCGCTTCCTGCTCGTCCCTGAAGCTGTCCAGATAGTCATCCATGTAATGGTTGTCTATGATGGCTTTTGCTGCTTCTGGGTACTCTTCTGCGTGCTTGCGAGCGTTCCAATTCTTCGCGAATATAGCTGTACACGGTGAGCTTGCCGCGCCGAAGATAATGGATTTCATACGATATTCCTGGGGCGGTCCCTCCCGCCGGTCACCTCTCCACAGGTAGCGCAGCGCGTCTCGGTCTTCTTGGCGTATTCTCACCTGCATGAACATCTCCGTTATATCAGCTGAGACGGCAACGCGGTGTCGACGGAATCTCATCAACACCCCCGGCAACGATTGTAGCAAGTCCGGTCCCGTGAGCAGGAAATCGTTGAGTGACACACCTCTGGTTTTCGCGGCGGCGTCGTGAACTATACGAATCTTCTCAGGCTTCATGAGGTTGTGTACATCGAAGTGAGGCAAGTACCAAGTCTTCCCTAGCGTACTATTCGTGGGAGATTCTTCTGCGTATCCCTTTTCTATCAGCGAGTTCATCAGTTCTGTATATCTTGTTTTCAACTCTATGTTTCTATCTAATTTTTTCTCTATGTGTGCGAGCCTCTTCGCTGCGTTTCCATAGCTATTCGGTATGACGTATGCTTTCCTCTGTGGAAGGGCCGTCTCTATATGCCTATCGAATGTGACGTGTTCTTCTTTCCGTAGAAGGGCCGTCTCTATTTTTCTATCTTCTAACTGTTTCGTATGTTTTTCTAACATATCTGTAGCCCGCTTCTCGGGGTTCGAGTTTGGTTGACGTGGGTTCACTATATACGATCCGAAGGCGAAAAACTCTTCCCACGACGTATCTTTGTTTTCGTGTCTAGCGGCGAGTCCGTTGACGTAGTGTACGGTGTTTCCCAAGGTGCGTGAGCGCGCGCCGTGCAGTACCCATCCCAGCGACGTAAGCGACGCCACCGGTTGATCGTTAGGTCCTCTTCGTACTGCGTTCGCTATGAGCAGGTGCCAGTTGTCTTGACCTATTAGCACCTTCGGCACGCCTATGTCGTACACCAGCTTCCTCTTGATGCCTTCGAGGTGTTTGTAGTCTATCAGGTCCTCTTCGGCAATCTTCTGCGGCAACAGGTGTAGGCTGGCTACGTTGCGCGCACACAAAGGCACTTGTTTGCTGTCGGCGCCGGCTCCTCGTATGTGTATGTCTACGCGTCGTGACGTTGGCATGTCGATCGACGTATCGCCTATGGCACGGATCGTAAACGGGTCCAGGTTCCCTTCCGCGCCGACTTCCTTGGCTGTATCTTCGTCTATGAGCGATACGGTGCTTCCGTCGTTGAGTAGGGCGAACGTAGACGCCTCTCCCGCCGGTCCGACTATCTGCACGGGCACTATCTTTAAGTATGCTTGAGCCTTTGCACGTATGCACGAACTGGCGACCGTTTTTTGCTTTTCTATGTTCACTTCTTGGGTCCTATGGGCTCCTCTATCGTAGTGAAGCAACTGGTTGTGTGTAGCGCGGCATCCCTCTACACCGCACTTCTTGGGCTTACACGAGTGTTCTATTCGGCGTATGCGTAAGCAGCGAAAACACAATCCATGCTGCTTAGCTAGCTGCCTTCTCTTCTCTGCGTTGGCGTTACGAAACGTGCTGCAGGCCGACGAGTAGTGTCCTTCGCGTTTACATATCCTGCACTTCGCGTTAGACGTGTCCGTATGGGTTCGCTTCTCCGTCGCCGTCGCCGTGTATGTCCTCTGCACGGTACGTCTGCTTGGCGGCCCATCGGTGATGTTCTCAGCCGGTGCGAACGCGCTTACTCCGTCACGAAGTCACTGAATCGGCTGAGATCTGGCTTTGAATGGCACTTCTCGGTGTACGCCTGTACCACTGCACACGTAGCGAGTTCGGTAGCTTCTCGGTCAACACACGCACTAGCTCCGCATTGATGAGGTAGTGTTCTTTTTTCAATGCACGAAGTGTGACGACACCGCGTCTAAACTTGCTCGCGAACGCGCATATGTCCTTAGGTGCTTCGCCACAGCGTGGCAGGGTCCTCAGCTTGTCCGTCTCTGCCTGTGCGATCGAGTCTGGTCGTCCGAACTGCAGCTCCAACTCCTTCATGATTTCATCCGGTCGCGCATGCCCAATCAGTTCCGAGCTAACTGTTTCTAACGCTCTTCCTGTAGAGGTGTACCAATGTATGTGTGTGCTCTTATATAATGTACCTTCATCTTCAATTGGACAGTAATAAATGTATACTCAACGAAGAAAGGTGTTTCTATTAACATCCCGAACGCCCAACCTTATATGGCGACCCTGCCATATACGGCTCGGCTCGGCTCGGTTTTCGTGCGGTGTCGCGCGCACGCGGTGATGGAACTAAAAAGTTATTGGACATTATAATAATGATTGGACACTATAACATTCTAGTTTCTTAGATTTTCGTCGCAATGAACTCTGTTTTTCAAAAAGTACTATTCGTGCAGTGAAATAAGTATGTGTCGGTCGACGGTTGAAAAGGAGGACGTTATTATTACCCAAAACACGCTGGGATCGAACGCGGCTACTGCAGAACAACTACAGTACCACCTGTCTACGACAAGCATTGTACTAATCATCATTGTAACAATTCTGGGCATAGGAGTATTGTACGTGGCGTACAAATTTTACAAAAAGTGCCATATTGCATGGATTAGAGAGGAGACTATGGTACAGAATTTGAGGCGCTCCTTCAGACGATCGGATGCAGGTCTTCGGCGACCCCGAGTCTACTACCACGAGGACCATAGAGAAGAGGATGCGGCCGAGGTGCTAAGAAAATGAAGAGGTCACTGGATGCGAGCGAAGGATGAAGTGAAGAATACGGACAAATATAACCTACGTATTATAATATTAGGTAACAATATGAGGTAATCGGTTCTATAATCTGCGATTCTGTTTTAACTTGTGTATTCTCTATTTCTTATGTATACATATTGGTAAAAATATGTCTTGTGTTTATTATAGTTTCTAATGGATAATGAGCTTAAACGTATACATGAAAGCCTTAAACGTATTAAAGAAAGTGTAGTTAAGTTATACTAAGAGAACAAAAGAGGTTTTACAGCAAAAATTAAATGAAACATACATATAAACTACATCAAGACTATGATATTTGTACTAATACTTTAGGTAAACTCAAAGGTCAGGCATTGTGTGAGGTACAATCATATTGCGATTTGATAAAAGGTCTATTTTTGCAAATTGAAACCATATGTTCTAGGGATTACAGCTCCCAATCGAGTTCTAATTTATGGTGTGGATTTAGGTGTGAAAAACGATACCATGAAGAAATTCAACTTAAAGACAGCGGTGTCTATGCTCCCGGAGATGACCGGTGACGAGCAGGTTACCAGGAACCTGATGGACGCCATCGAATTATATAGTAGCTCTCTCGATGACGCAGGTAAGACTATGTTGATACAATTTGTGCTAAAAACTCGACTTACCCAAAATGCTAAAATGCGTCTTTCGAAATCATACGACTCATGTGAGGAACTCTTAAACGATAGGCGAGTTCATTTATTGACCACAAAGTCTGACACGGCGATACATAACGAACTAGTTCAGATAAAACAGAATGGAAATACTTTAGAGCATTACAGCAGCCAAATAGAACAGTTGTTTGTAGATTTGACGATTTCACAAGCCAGTGGCGATCAAAATGCGTATAAAATATTACGCCCGCTAAATGAAAAAATTGCCATCAACAGTTTTGTCAGTGGCTTGAGAAATCGCCGAATAAGTATGATTTTGCAAGCGCGTAACTACACAGCTTTGAAGGATGCAATAAGAGGTGCGAAGGACGAGGAGGCGTTGTGCAGCCGTCAGAGCAAGGAGGAATTTGCCTATTTTGGCAACAGGAGTAATACAGGTATGTACAGGAATTATCGTGGCAGATTAGGAGGCAATCGCGCCGGACGTTTTGGGCGTCCGCCCCAACAATATAGGCCAATACAAAACAATGAAGTACCTACCACATCGCGCAATTCTAATCCGCAGAAGGGAAACCCACAGTTTACTAGGACTTTTACTAGGGGTAGTAACTATAAACGACGTGGTAATTTTCAAGGTTATAGCCCCCGAATTCATCTCTTGAATTCTACGCCCACCACTAGCACTGGTGAGAGTAATGATTTAGTGCATAATTCGGCAAATTCGCAAACAAATGCCAATGCCACTTCGTTAGAGTTTTTTCGTAGAGAATAGTATATTTAATTGCGAATTCAGCAATTCTATCGAGCTTGCGGTAGGTGATACCAAATATAGATGGTTAGTTGACACCGGGGCATCGGTGAGCGCAATACAGTATGACATCATATCAAATATAAACATACCCATTACTCCGAATCGCATTTACATAAATGGTATTGGAGGCAGGTTACGAACCGAGGGATATGTTATGATAACTTTTTCTATAAATGGTATGGAATTCAAACATAAGTTTCATGTTCTAAAACAGTTACCAACGCCCACTGCTGGGATATTAGGTATAGATTTTTTACGAATGTTTAATTGCACAATAGATTTTGAAACAAACTTTATTACTTTACACAATGAAAATTCTCAAGTTACTTTACCTTTAGAGATGGGCAGATTAGGCAGTAATAGTTATTTAAGCGTACCTCCCAGATGTGAAAAAATATTTTATATAAATACAGGAATGCAAGGTGAATGTGTCATTTTTCCGAAAGAATTATGTGAAGGTGTATTTTTATGTGCAGCAATTGCAACCGTTTCTCACGGTAAAATACCGATAAAAATATTAAATACACGGGAGAGTCAAGTTAATCTCAGTTATTTTAGGCCCGAATCAGATTGTTTAAGCAACTATTCGATTTGTTCTTTTGAAAAAGACGTAATTACCCCGAAACGAGTTCATGAAATGTTTTCTCTACTAAAGTTAAACCATGTGAATAAAGAGGAAAAGACTTCTATAATGAATATATGCGCAAAATTTTCGGACGTTTTATGTTACCGGGTGATAAGCTTTCGACTAGTAAGTTATATGAGCAAAATATACAGTTAAAGCCTAACAGTGATCCTGTTTATGTCAAACAATACCGTTTACCGTATTCTCAGAGAGGTGAAAAGGAAAAACAAGTGAAAAAATTATTACATGATGGAATTATTGAACCCGCTTGTAGCGAGTGGTCGAGTCCTGTTCTTCTTGTCCCTAAAGGGTCAGAAAACAACGGAAATAAAACCTGGCGACTAGTTATCGATTTTAGGAAATTAAATGACCGCATTGTTGACGATAAATTCCCATTACCTAGTATTACTGTAGGCAGCGATAGCCGAGTGGATATACCAACAGACTGCCATGCAGAGGGTATCGGGTTCGAATCCACGGCGCGCACCAATGACTTTTCGGAGTTATGTGCGTATTGAATTGTTAATTATCGCTTGTCCCGTGCCTCGGAGAGCACGTTAAGCCGTCGGTCCCGGTTGTCATGAAGATCTTTGACAGTCGTTACAGGGCGTCAGTACCTTCTAAATAAACTGACACTAGTCTAAACCATGGAATATCGCTATCCCTTCGGGTTGCGGAGGTCAGACAGCCAGTCGCTCTGTGGAAAAGCTAATATTCAGCCAAATCCGGTTAGACTAGTAAGCGGACCCCAGATTGAAACTGGGATAACGCTAAGAGAAAGAAGACTGATGTACTAGATTCATTGTCTGGGGCAATGTATTTCTCGCATTTGGATTTAAATCAGGCATTTTTCCAATTTTCTTTAAATTCTGATAGCCGAAAATATACCGCATTTACCACACCGTCAGGACAATATCAGATGACTAGAATGCCGATGGGCCTTAAGACAAGTCCAAGTTCTTCCAGTCGAGCTATAACAATAGCAATGGCCGGCTTAACTTATGATAAAGTGCTGACAAACCCTGATGATTTAGTTTGTATAGGACGAAATTTAGACACGCACAATAAGAATTTAATCGATATTTTATCCCTTTTACGAAAAGTTAATTTGAAATGAAGTCCCGCAAAGTGTCAATTTCTTAAAAAGAAACTCCTGTTTCTCGGTCATGTCGTATCAGCAGAAGGTACTAAACCAGATCCACAGAAAATTTCCGTGTTACAAAATTATCCCATTCCTCAAAACGTTGGAGAGGTCAAAAGGTTTGTGGCGTTCGCCAATTATTATAGAAAGTTCATACAGCGATTTTCTGAAATTACTTTACCATTAAATAATCTTTGTCGCAAAAATGTACCCTTCCGCTGGGACGACAACTGTACAAATTCATTTTCTACGCTTAAAACGGCTTTGACTACACCACCGATTTTGCAATACCCTAACCTTGATGCAGATCACAAATTTATATTAAAAACGGATGCGTCCGGATTTGCAATCGGATCAATGCTATGTAATCAAAATGGGTTACCTGTCGCTTACGCCAGTCGTTCATTAAATAAGGCCGAAAAGAATTACCCTACTATTGAGAAAGAGCTTTTATCAATAGTATGGTCCGTTAAATATTTTAGACCTTATTTATATGGGCGTGAGCTTATAATCGAAACTGACCATAAACCAATTATTTATTTATTTGGTTTAAACAACCCATCAAGTCGTTTAATGAAATTTAGGTTACTTTTAGAAGAGTATAATTTTGAAGTAAGATATATAAAACGAGAAGCCAATGTTGCAGATACCTTATCACGTATACAGATAACAAGTAATGACTTAAAAGAGATGAATGAACACATTGTTTCAGTTTTGACAAATAAGTTTGACCCATTGTATATTGGTCCATTCCAGATCACAGATATTTCAGAACCAAACATAACTATAAATTATAAAGGTAAAAATATGACAGTTCACAAAAACCGAACCAGACCCTATGTAAAAACAGACAGTACATTATAATAAGTTTAAGTTAAGAAATAAATAAATGTTTTTTTACTATACAATTTAAAATGAATTATGTAATCAATAATATGTATATAGATTATTTTATTCTATTAATATGGTAATAAAAAAAATGTATTTAGTTCTACACTTTTTTAATTTTTTTTGTTGGATGGGCGTGTAGAGGTGTACCAATGTTGTATGTGTGTGCTCTTATATAATGTACCTTCATCTTCAATTGGACAGTAATAAATGTATACTCAACGCAGAAAGGTGTTTCTATTAACATCCCGAACGCCCAACCTTATATTCCCTTGAGACTTCTTCTCAGTCTCGCTGTATTCTCCACGTCGTTGAAGAAATTCTTGGTGGTGTCGTATATCGCCTTGACCGACAGCCACTCGGTATGCGCGCCGCCGAACGTCGGTAGCGTCATGATGAATTTTGAAACCGCCGGGTGTGGTGCAACTATCGATGCGTCCGGTGGCTTCCTGTCGGCGAGCGCGGCGATCGCGGAGGTGAGATCCGTGATGAACGGCTTCAGCGAATCACCTCCCTGTTGATTAACGTCCATCCTCTGTGAGGGCGGTCCATCTTCTTTATCTATTTTCTGTGCCCCGTCGACGTACCTCTTCTTAGTGGGCGCCGATATCACTATATATATATCTTTTGGGCCGGGCTGGGGTTCCGGAGCCTCTTCCAACCACGAACGCACGTAATTTTGTTTCGACTGTCCATCCTCGTCGTAGTCATCGGAGTCCGCCTCCTTCCGTCCGTCAGCCTTCTGTAGTGCTAACTGTGCTAACTGTAGTTTTATCTTCAAAACTTCTTTGCGGGCCAACAACACATTTCTATTGGAGCGTCCCGTAGCTGCTGAGCGTTGGTCGCGTTCCCTCTTTGGCTTCTTTTTATCTCTATTATACTATGTTGCGCTGTGCAAACGCTCAATCTATCGGATGGTTGCAACGTCCTTTCCTTTCCGTCTTCATTTTTCGACTGCACCTCTGCTCGCTCCCTTATATCTTGAAGCGTGATGTTTCGTTCGTCCTTCCCCGCGGGGCCGGGGGAGGGGGGGGGGCGGCGGTGGCGTGTCGCTCCCGACTGTTGTCGACGGCGATCGCGGTGGCCCGTCGTGACGGACGACCGCGGCGGCTGGATTGCGGGCAGCGGTGGCGCGGGCGGGGGTACTGGAACTAGGCCCGGCGCCGGCCACTCCCCCGGCGACCTCGGGAGCACGACCTCTTGAACGCGTCGTAGGAATTCTTCTATCCGGCTCGAAGCGACCAACAAATGTAACGGATGCCAGGAATCGAACCTTTGCTAGTCCGCTACAGTGCGCTGGTGGTGTGTTGCTGACGAGTTCCTACGACGATGTGTGTTCTTCTATATGTGTGGACTGTATGGCTTCGATGTGTTGGGGCTTCAGAAATGAAACATCTTCATACGTTGAGAGCGATGCTGTTCAGGTGTTCGGTGCTTGATGGTTACATAGGTCACAAGATGGTGGTTGGGACGCCAACGAACTGGCCGAATACATGGTTGCTTAGGTACCTCGAAACTTTACCTTAACGACGACTATCGCACCGAACACGTGCACAGAGAATCTTAGTTTATTTTTAATTTTATATACAGTACAAATGTCTATTTATATTAGGTACTATGATACATACCTATGTTCTATACATCGTTAGATAGGTCTCATAAAGTTCTATCTATCGGTATACAATACCTAAACCTAACTACTAGCGTCATTAAGTTATTCTATAAAAACTCCCAAAAAGTGCCGTCACACAAGGGCCCACTTTCTATATTTTCTATTGAAAAACTATTATATACTAAATTTATATATGTAATTTTGATAGGCCGTTGTGTGCAACTATATAGGGCCATCTATTAAAACAAACACCATGAAAATATCTTTATTCAATTCGAATTCATTACATGAAAACCTATGATGCATAAGAAAAAATACAGAATTTCTTAAGTAAACACTATCGTACATAAACAAAGTTTATGATAAACATGCAAATGTTTGTTATTATGTTTATTTTAACTATATAAGGTAATAACTAGTAATAAGAAAGTATCTAGACATGTTTTCAAGCCTATACGAAGCTAAAAACACTTATAAAAACTACAAAACAACTATGTAAACAAACAGCTGTTTTATCAAGTATTAGTTCTTATCTGTTACAACTGATAACACTATTTATGATCGATATCTAGGTCCCTACAGTTAGTAAGAGTTTTAGACTAATGTTCATGTACTATGTAGTACTTTATATTAACGATTTAACTATTTACACTATTCTAGCTCTATTTTAACACTTTGACGCGTCCGGGAACCGAACCCGGTGTACCGCATGATTAGATAACACTGATTTTATACGATTTTCACTCGCGGTTTTGAATACACTATTCACTGTCATAGTTTTGAATGTCTGTCGCGAACACCATCCTTTGACCCACTTATCCGGCTCAACACCAAGAAGTGGTCTGTGTGGATGCCGATCCCTCGATACACCCTAGTATCCAATACATTCTTTCACAATGGTTCATCTACAATTACAAAATCAATCATACTTCTTTTTACAATTTTAGCCTCACGCGTATACATGTGTATCCTTTTGTGATCAAACATGGTGTTTGTCACACAAAGGTTCCACTCTAAACAACTCAAGCAATACTTTTCCATTTTAATTCACACTCTCATCACCAAATCCACCTAAAACCCTTCACCACCAAATCCATCTCGTTTTACTCCCACCCATCCATTGAAATCCCCTAACAAGATCAATCTTTCGTTATCCTTACATTTCCTCAAAATATCTCTTAAACTCTCCCAAAACACCTGCCTTTCGTCTTGCTCTTGCTGTGTCATACCCGCTACTATATTGACTGGGGCGTAAACGCCTACAATAAAGAGACGAGTAAGTCCTACTTTCATTCTCATCCATAGTAGCCTAGCATTTACACATTCAAATTCTTTAACCCCTTGAGTATCTTACAGTCACGGTGTGCCAGTAAGAGAAATAGGCTCGTAGTGTCCTACGGGCACGGTGTGCCCATAAGGATTTGTGTGAACTTCACTCCGGTGTTGTGTGATTGGTTACAATAATAAAAACGTACATAGTCGATGTACACACAGATTAACCAACATAATCCCATAAATTTTTACCATCTTTCCAAGCTTGCAACTGAGAAAAATAATAAAAGTGCTGATTTCGTTGCTCAGTTTTCTCCGTGCCGCCATATTGCGCTGTGGCGATCAACTAAGTTGAACTTGTGATTTTTTTTAAATGTATTCTCAACGCAAACGCCAAGTGATTGTATTAGTATTTTATTTTAAATTATTGACAATTTTGTGAAGTATATGTTTTAAATATTTTTGTAACCAGTTATAAAAACATTTACAAAAATAGTGTTAGTAATTTTTGTGATGCAATTTACGGGCGTTGGCCGCTAGCCGTCCTCTATATTTTAAATGATTATATGTAAGTATTTATTAATTACTTTACTAAATATAGATAAGTTTCTCACAAAGTTTCATCAGTTATTAGATACGGTATAGTTTATTGGGGTAACTCACCAGATAGAGAATTAGCTTTTAACGCCCAGAAGAAATGTATGAGGGCTATTTGTCAAATAAGGTCCACGGACAGTTGTAAACACTATTTTAAAAATCTAAAATTAATGACCCTACCGGCTATGTACATATATGAAGTTGCCCTTTTTGTCAAGAAAAAAATCCATTTATTTGAGACATTAAATAGCGTTCGACATCAAAATAAAATACATGTGCAATCACACAAAAAAGACATTTATAATGCAAATTTCTTGGAGATGGCTCCTAAAGTATATAATCACTTACCTAAGACATTACTGGAATGCAATAATATTGACGATTTTAAAGAAATATTATATGACATATTAATTAGTAATTCATATTATTCCATTAATGAATATTTAAATGACAAATGTCTCCCTAAGTAACAATTATAATTTAATTAATAATACCACAATAATTAAGACAAATGTAGATTGAATATAATTTTTTGTAATGCGTACCTATATCTAATGTTTTTGAATTCTTTTTATATGTATATTTGTATGCTTTTCAAGCGAAACATAGTGGACCTATAATTATATATTTTTAACAACTTTGTACTTACTATGTTTACAAATAAAGTTGTCTTAGAATCCATTGTTAATAAGACATTTCGTATTGTTTTTAATATAAATAGGTATAAATATGTTTTGTGAGTGAGAAATGTTTTCTGTCGGATCGTCAAAATGGCGCAAATTTTTCGGTTCTATGAATAAATGGTTATTGTGAATTGATATCGGTGACCTGTGCTAAATTAATGTATATAACCGTTGCGTTGTATACCCGTGTCAATATTAGTGCAATGAGAAAGGGAATTCCGTGAATAATTTAAGTGTATTTTGGGAAAATGTTTGACATGGTGTAAGAATAAACAAAGTGACCTTTATAATTATATAATTTTTTTCGACATGAAAAGGTTAAAGGTAAGCTATTTTAATATAATTCTCATATAGAGTAACTTCTGAACTGTAAACGGTTCAAAATTTACGTCATATAATTACATCAAACGCGAGAAAATTAAAGTTTTATAACCTAGGATCTTATAAACGTTACATCCTCAAAATGGCTGGACAGTACCGGAAAAAAGGCATTTTAGGGCGGGGCATGCGAGGGGTTAACGCACTCATTCATGCGCGCTGGCAGTATTACACCAACTCCCTTACAGGCTCTAGTGGTACTGTCTACTCTAGACCAATACGCCGTGTAACTGTCATGCTTGGTGGTGCTACAACCTTTCCTTTTTGTCTCAATCACACAACGAACATCAATCTTTCTGTCATTCGTCATCTGACATACTTCATTCAATTTGCCGTCCATTCCTCCTCCAACATTTAATGTTGCAAACCGGCTTTCCGTAGGCCGCTTTTCGCCCTCGCGGGAAACGAGACGTGATGGGTTGCGAACCGCATCGCCGCCGTATGGAGAAATATAATTTTTAGTTCCCATTGCGTTCCCACGAGCATTAGGGATTTCAAATGTCCATCCCTGCAGAGCACTTTACGGGGATAAGGTAGAATCACAGCTGTGCCCTGTGACCACCAACACAGGCACCCTCCGTTTGCGACCAGCTTGCCCTCTGGCCACGAATCCTTCGGCACGGGTCGGTTGACACCTTGGATTGTTTGTTATCGGGTATGCTCCCTGAATTTTGGTTTAATTTCGGAGTTTTCCTTCTCCTAGACGGGTTGCCGACCAAAGCTAACGGGGTCCATCTCCCGGAACGTTTGGTTTAATTTCGGAGTTTTCTTCTCTTAGACAGGTTGCCAACCAAGGCTAACGAGGCCCATCTCCCCGTGCGAGGCCCAACTCCCCGTACCTATATTTATATTTGGCATTATGCTACAGTGATTATTGATGCATCTTTCTTGAAATATTTGTTCATCTTTATTCGTGTTTCGGTCGTTTAAATCAAAGGTAATCGATTCTAAGCTTTGGCTATTTGAATAAATTATACAAGCTCATTTAGTGACTTTATGCCTTAAATATTACTTTACTTCTATAGTACCCGAAACAACGGGATACGTAGCAATATATTACAATAAGCCGCTCTGTTAAATATGCGCTAGAACTTCTTACACACAATTAACGTTACGAGGGGAGTTCAATGTATTCTCGGTATCGAGGTGATATACTAATGATAAGGGTAATTTAATTATCTCATTAGTTAATGACACTCTTTGAGGGTATAAATACAAAATTTCATTTAATTGCCACCATTAGTATTCAAGATATCATTGCGAAAAGACAACTATGATGACTGATTCGACAATGATGAAAAAAATCGAGCATCGTGCAGTGATAAAATTCCTCATAAAACAAGGAAAAACTCAAAAAATTATCCATGAAGAAATGGTGGCTGTTTACCAAGATTCTGCGCCTTCATTATCTACAATTTAGAAGTGGTCAAGTGAATTCAAACGGGGTAGAGAGAGCATTGAAGACGACCCCAACGCTGGTGGGCCAATTTGTGCCGCTACTGAAAAAAACGTCAAATTAGTCGAAAAACTTGTACTTGAAGATGCCCGTGTAAGAGTGAAAACATTATCAGAAATGACTAAGCTATCCGTAGGTACCATTCCCACAATCCTTCATGAGCGCCTGAATTTGTCAAAGGTCATTGCAAGATGGGTGCCGCGAATGCTCACCGCGCTACAGAAACAAGTGCGAGTTGACTGTTGTAAGGAGTTTTTGGACCTCTGTGGTGAAAATCCGCAAAGTATTTTCGATCGGATTGTTACTGGTGATGAAACGTGGGTTCATCACTATGACCCTGAGAACAAGCAAGAGTCTACGCAGTGGCACAAAAAAGGATCAGACCCGCCGAAGAAGTTCAAAGTCACTCCGTCCGCAGGAAAGCTCATGGCCAAGGTGTTTTGGGATTCTAAGGGAATCTTGCTAATCGAGTACACAAAAAAAGGTCAAAGTACTACTGCTGCATCATACGCAACCACCCTGCGTAATTTAAAGGAGGCAATTAAAGAAAAAAGACTTGGAAAATTAACCGCAGGTGTGTTGCTGCTTCACGACAACGCGCCGGTTCACAAGGCGCGCCTTGCCCAGGCTGCTGTGCGGGAGTACGGATTTGAAGAAATCAATCATCCACCCTACAGTCCGGACCTGGCCCCTAGTGATTATTATCTATTCCCTAATCTTAAAAAAGACCTTCGTGGAAAGCATTTTTTAGACGATGAAGAGTTGAAGGGAGCAATAAACGAACATTTTTCGAGCCATGAAAAAAAATAATTTTCAGAGGGAATTGAAAAGTTACTTTCACGAACAAATAAATGTATTGAGATGTTAGGGGAGTATATTGAAAAATAAAATTTATTCAGAATTTTCCGCCTTTTCCTTCATACCTATACCGAGAATACATTGAACTCCCCTCGTAGTAATACATATATTATAATGGGTGCTGATATTTAAGTCCTAAGTATTGTGTTTTTGTGTCACAGTCCACAGCTACCCATAGGTCTCTCCTAATTTCTCACAATCACATTGTGAGTGAAAAGAAGGGTGTGGTCTCACTATATCACGCTGTCCAGACGTGTAATTATAGGATGCTATGCCAAGTTTTTCCATCTTTTAGCAAAGATTCTGATTGCTTCATGAACTCCTTAGTTATGGAATGGAAAAGCAACAGTTATTTTTAAACAGCAAATATACACATAAAATAAGTACTAGGTAGGTACTTAAATTACCTATAAATATTCTGAAATTGATGTTGTCTGTCAGAATTATACACTATTGACCATACGATGATAAATACTGTTACGCCATCTATCGGTGAATGGGGGTACTAGAAGAGATTGAATGTATCTGTGGTTTAAAAGTAATTCATCTACTCTGTACTAGATGGCGTTGCTGTATCGAGTATCGACTGTTCGCGATTATTTCGACAGTCTTGTGAAAGAGTCTAGAATGTTCTAGTGATGTTATCCGGCCAGTATAAATAGAGCACGAGCGAATGGACCGCTCACAGTTACAATTGAATAACGGAGCGATAAACAAGAAGCGCGTTTAGGCGTCGGGACGTGACGACCCCACCGCCCACTGGGGGAGTTACTCTGACGAGTAAATACTCGTCATAACATCTCCCCCAGCGCAAGCAGTCAACCGAAAGATGGCGGTCAAACCATCCGAACCTGGCGGAAGGAAATCCCGAGATGCTAGATGGGCAGCAGCGTCCAGCACTAAAAACTTCCGCCACTGCGATCGCCAATACGCCTGCCAAGCGTGGCGATTATGGCATATCCCCCCAATTATGAATCACACCATTAAAAACCGGCCCCTAGTCCCCGGCAGCCCCGCTAGTCCTGGTTATGGTAGCGGCCATGGTAACGGCGGGGCAAGGGGTGCGAAGAATCTCCGGAAGAGATCGGGCTACCACCACCAACGACAATTGGCCCTGGCAACACTGAACACGCGCACACTGCGGACCGACGAGAAGATTGTCGAGCTGGAAGAAGAATTGAGCAAGTTGCGATGGGATATCATAGGCCTATCTGAAGTCCGGAGACAGGGGGAGGACTCGATAGTTCTCAATTCCGGTAACTTGCTCTTCTACCGGGAGGGCGACCAACAGTCCCAAGGTGGTGTCGGGTTCATCGTCCACAAATCTCTCGTGACCAACGTGGTAAATGTCGGGAGTGTGTCGAGCAGGGTAGCGTACCTTATACTCAGAATATCCAAGCGGTATTCGCTGAAGGTCATACAGGAATACGCTCCGACCTCGTCGCACCCCGATGAGGAGGTGGAAGCCATGTACGAGGATATATCTCGGGCTATACATGGCTACAAAACCCATTACACCGTGGTCATGGGAGATTTTAACGCGAAACTGGGCAAACGCGATGGTGATGAGCTGAGAGTGGGGCCATTTGGTTATGGGCATCGGAATTCCCGGGGTCACTTGCTGGCTAGCTTTATGGAGAAGGAAGGACTCTATATGATGAATTCCTTCTTCAAGAAGCGAGAATGCCGCAAGTGGACCTGGGTAAGTCCAGACGGTGCAAACAAAACTGAGATCGACTTTATCATGTCGACGAAGAGGCAGATATTCAATGATGTCTCCGTGATCAATTCACTTAAAGTGGGGAGCGATCACCGAATGGTAAGAGGCACATTGAATATCCGTACAAGCCTCGAACGGTCGAGGTTGATAAGGTCCACGGGTCCACGCTCCGTCCGGCACCAGTTCATATCCAAAACCCCGAGAGCTTTCAGCTCGAACTCAAGAACCGTTTCGAATGCCTGGGTGAATGCGTAGATGTGGACGTGTACAGTAACGGGTTCGTGGATGCTGTCCATACAACAGGGGCTAAATTTTTTAAGCCCCAGAAAAGCCAGAGAACCAAAAAGATCTCGGATCCGACCCTCGAGCTGTTAGAGGAAAGGCGCAAAATGGTTCTGCTATCCTCCGACGACATGCCGAAATATCGGCACCTCAACAGACAGATCTCTAAGTCTCTGACTCGCGATCTCCGCCAGTACAACACAAAATGTGTTCGTGAGGCGATCGAGCGGAATAAGGGATCCAAAGTGTTCCAAAGGGATCTGTCTGTTGGGCAGAGTCAGCTGACAAAGCTGAAGACGGAGGATGGCAGAATCGTATCGTCCAAGCCTGAGCTCTTGGAGGAGATCGAAAGGTTCTATGGACAGCTATACACGACAACGCAACAACCCGCAAGCACTCCAGCGTCAGACCCTAGAGCTGGATTGACCCGACACTATACCGAAGATATCCCGGACGTCAGCATGCACGAGATTGGTGTGGCTCTCAAACAGCTTAAAAACAACAAGGCGCCGGGTGATGACGGAATTACGAGTGAGCTTCTGAAGGCCGGCGGTGCACCCGCTAGAGAAGCCCTCCGGAAGCTTTTTAATTCCATCATTCTCGAGGGTAAAACGCCACAGGCGTGGCACAGAGGTGTGGTGGTGCTTTTCTTTAAGAAAGGGGGTAAAACCCTCTTGAAGAACTACAGACCCATCACACTTCTGAGCCACGTCTACAAGCTGTTTTCGAGGGTCATCACGAATCGTCTCGAGAGCAAGCTAGACGACTTCCAGCCTCCCGAACAATCCGGTTTCCGTAAAGGCTATAGTACCATAGACCACATACATACGCTGCGGCAGGTTATACAGAAGTCCGAGGAGTATAACCAGCCCCTATGCTTGGCGTTTGTGGACTATGAGAAAGCCTTCGATTCGATCGAAACCTGGGCGGTGCTTCAGTCTCTCCAACGGTGCCAGATTGACTACCGATATATCGAAGTGCTGAAGTGTTTGTATGAAAACGCCACTATGTCAGTCCGCCTCCAGGACCAGAGTTCGAAACCTATTCAACTCCAGCGAGGGGTGAGACAGGGGGATGTCATATCCCCGAAACTGTTTACCACTGCGCTGGAGGATGTTTTCAAGCTTCTGGACTGGAATGGACTCGGCATCAACATCAACGGCGAGTACATCACTCACCTTCGATTCGCAGACGATATCGTAGTCATGGCTGAGACCATGGAAGACCTAGGCACAATGCTCGATGGCCTCTGTAGAGTCTCCCAACAAGTAGGTCTTAAGATGAACATGGACAAGACGAAAATCATGTCGAACGTCCATGTTGTACCTGCTCCTATTCAGGTTGGGAACTCTACGCTCGAAGTTGTCGACAAGTATATCTACCTGGGACAAGTAGTCCAATTAGGTAGGTCCAACTTCGAGAAGGAGGTCAATCGTCGAATCCAACTCGGTTGGGCAGCGTTCGGGAAGCTACGACATATCTTCTCGTCCGATATCCCGCAGTGTCTCAAGACGAAAGTCTTTGACCAGTGTGTGTTGCCAGTGATGACTTACGGATCAGAGACGTGGTCGCTCACTATGGGCCTTATCAGAAGGCTCAAGGTCACTCAGAGGGCGATGGAGAGAGCTATGCTTGGAGTTTCCCTGCGAGATCGAATCAGAAATGAGGAGATCCGCAGTAGAACCAAAGTCGCCGACATAGCTCTCCGGATAGCCAAGCTGAAGTGGCAGTGGGCAGGGCACATAGCTCGAAGAACCGATGGCCGTTGGGGCAGAAAGGTTCTGGAGTGGCGGCCACGTACCGGACGACGCAGCAGAGGTAGGCCCCCCGCAAGGTGGACCGACGATCTTGTCAAGATCGCGGGAGGAGGTTGGATGCGGGCGGCTCAAGACCGGTCTGTGTGGAGAACCTTGGGGGAGGCCTATGTCCAGCAGTGGACGTCGTTTGGCTGATATGAATGAATGAAAACAAGAAGCGAAGGAAGTAATTCGGAAGTGTTTAGTGAAGTGGAAAACTGTTCGAAATAAGTGTGTTTTTACTAGTTGTGTAAATAAGTGTGTATAGTGTTTGTGTATAAATAAAGTTCAGTTTAAGTGGCATAGTGAGCTATAATTTATCGTCGAACCCCAGCTCGTAACAAATTGGTGTCAGAAGAAAGGGATAAATTATGCCGATTATGCCGAAAGAAGAAACTGAAGGAGTGCGCACCAAGAACCAGCGCCAGCAAGACCTGGACCAGAGACGCTTCGGAGACGTTCCTACTCCATCGCCTGGTGGACCAGGCGACTCCGCGGCTGCAGTGGAGCCTGCAAGCGCCTCACACTCCGTGCCGGTGCCCGACATCGTGGCTCTGATGGCGTTCATGCAGGAGCAGGCCCGCCGTCAAGAGGAGCAGGCCCGCCGTCAGGAGGAGCAGGCCCGCCGTCAGGAGGAGCAGGCCCGCCGTCAGGAGAAGCAGGCCCGCCGTCAAGAGGAGCACGCGCGCCGCCTGGAGGAACAGCTACAGCGCAACAAGGACGAGCGGGCTCGCCGTCAAGAGGAGCACGCGCGCCGCCTGGAGGAACAGCTACAGCGCAACAAGAAGGAGCGGGCTCGCCGTCAATAGGAGCAGGCCCGCCGTCAGGAGGAGCAGGCTCACCGCCTGGAGGAACAGCTACAGCGCGACAAGGAGGAGCAGGACCGCCGTCAACAGGAGCAGGCTCGCCGTCAAGAGGAGCACGCGCGCCGCCTAGAGGAGCAGCTGCCGCGCGACAAAGAGGAGCACGCCCACCGTCTGGAGGAACAGCTGGTGCTCATGAAGGACCTCAGCGCCGCACTGGGGAAGGACTTGATGGCGGTCAAGGAGGAACTCCAGCAGCACGAGGCCCGTATCAGCGACATTGAGAAGCGTGTACATGATCAACTCGAGGCCCGTATTGCCGAATTGGAGAAGAAATTGTGTAGGCTCGGGTCCTACTACGTTATACCTGCAGCTGTGGCGCCCTCGCCTCGTTGGTTTAAGGTTCCACCATTTGATGGCTCATCATCGTGGTTTGCATACAAGGTTCAGTTTGAGGCCGTTATGCGAGCGAATGGGTGGGACAAAGAACAGGCCTTCACCGCACTAACCTTGGGCCTTCGTGATCAGGCCTTGACGGTGTTGGAGGCACTCGAGCAAGACGTCACCTACGAGAACCTTCTGGAGGCGTTGGAGGTGAGGTACGGAGACGCGCATCTCGAACATGTGTATCGTGCTCAGCTGAAGAACAGGACACAACGCACCGGAGAAACTCTGCAGCAGTGGGCTCTAGAGGTGGAAAGGCTGGTCAGGAAGGCATACCATTGCTCACCTGTGCTCATTGACGGAAACCTCGTACAAGCGTTTACGGATGGGGTCCGGGACCTGGGAGTTAGAGCAGCGGTAAGACTTGGGCACTTCAAGTCCCTGAAAGAAGCCTTAGCCTACGCTCTGGAGGTGGAAGCAGCGCGTCACGAGGATCGAACTTACCGTATCAGGGAAGTTGTTTCTTCACCACGGTGCTACAACTGCGGGGAAAGAGGCCATATCCGCTTGAGCTGCCCAAAGCGTAAGCGGCACGTTGGTACCCTCTCTCCACCGACGGGGTCACCTGACGTACCTGTCTGGCGGCAAGAGCAACGTAGCGCAGATGCTCTGACGTGAAGGCCTTACCCCGACCAACGCAAACACTGTGCAAGACAGAAAGCGAAGCTGGCAGCGCTAGTGAGAATGTTGAAGACGGATCTGAGCGACGGATGGAAAGAATCTTTGCAGAGTGCTCAGCAAGAAGACAAGGACGTACAGCCAATTCTGGAATGGAAGAAATCAGACGCTCCTAGGCCCAAATGGAGTGATATCGCAGCAATGAGCCCCATCACCAAGAGTTATTGGGCACAGTAGGAAAGTTTGGTTGCCCACGATGGAGTTCTGTGCCGCAAATGGGAAAACGCTCGCGGTAACCAGTGCCATTTGCAAATGGTAGTACCTAAAACTAAGGTGCCGGAAGTCTTGCAGCTCTATCACAATGGTGCTTCGGGAGGTCACATGGGAGTTAAGAAGACGCTTACTAAGATCCGGGAGCGGTTTTATTGGCTCCACTGTCGGGATGACGTCGAGAATTGGTGCCGCAAATGCACAAGTTGTGCGGCTGTCAAGAGGCCACACACTCGTAGCAGAGGTGCATTGAAGGTGTACAATGTAGGAGCTCCAGGGGAGTCAGGACAACAGATGTCTGAGAAGATGAAGACTCGCTACGACCGGAAGGCAAACAACAAAGGCTCCGATGAGGGATCATTGGTGTGGCTTCATAACCCAGTACGAAGCAACGGTAAATCGCCTAAGTTACAAGCCAGGTGGGACGGGCCATATCGCATAATTGTCAGGATGAACGACGTCACCTATCGAATCCAGAAGGGGTCGCGAGGTGCACCGAAGATAGTACATGAGGACCGGTTGGCTCGTTACTGTTACGGACGGGGTAACGGGATTGGAAGGAAACACCGAGTAGCACTGATGACACTTTATTCGACTTGACACAAGACACGCCGTTTAATTCCGACGCAGACAGCACCAACACTAGCGTCTTTTGCACTGCACTTTTCACTGCACTTCACTGCACTTTACTGCACTATACTTTCACTTCACTTTTTTACTACTTCTTCTTTCTTCTTTTACTTCTTCCTTTTCTTCTTCACTTTACCACTTTTCAACTTAAACTGGCGCTCAGCGCGTCTACACCGCCTTATATACCCCTAGGAATGTTCTAGATTCACTAATTTCGATCGTCATTTCATAATTCAATTGTTTTTCTATCTCCTGTCTCTTTTTAACCTTTCCATTCCTTCCTGTAGTTTCTAGAATTTTCTAATTTTTACTCGAAATATTTAAATAATCTTTTTTTTTTAATATTTGCCAAATATTCATAAACATTTTCGAAATTTCATAAAAACCATAATCCACATAACTGTTATGACTGGGATTTGAACCCATGCCTTCAGAACGTGAACGGAATGTGTTATCCGTACGGCCATCGCCTTGTTGTCAATGACTGGTGAATTTGGCGAACACTTGACGGAGTGTATACGTCATCGAACTAAAAACTCATTTCCAAATAATAAAATAGTCTTCAAACCTCTTTGCTAATAAATTATTGTGTTTGATGACCGGCTAGTTTATCGTGTAGACGTCAGTTGTCCTTGGCAACGGTAGTGATCACAGCTTGGCATGACACCGGCCGTCACACTACCCCCTCTCTAAGACATGCTCGTCCCGAGCATCATTGGATCCATGATATACCGCTATCCTATCCACATGAACAATCTTCAGTGGACTTCTAGGTGTCTTCCGAATTCTGTAGGTTACGTCGTTAATTTTCTTTATCACAATATATGGTCCTTCCCAGCTTGGCTGTTATTTGGGAGATTTTCCCTTACATCGGACCGGATTATGAAGCCACACCAAAGTTCCCTCTTCGAATTCTCTTGCATTTGCGCGTCTGTCATATCGAGTCTTTATTCTTACTCCCGCTTGTAAATTCTCTTTTCTAACGTGTTCATGAATTTCTTCGAGCTTTCTTCTTAATTCACATGCATAATCGGTAACAACAGCTAGGCGTTCCCGGAGGACATCCAGCAAGGAGGTCTACTGGAAGTCGTAGCTCCCTTCCTAAATTTGTTCGTGCCGGGGTTGTTGCCGTACTTTCATGTACTGCGGCTCTGTAAGCCAGAAGAAATAGTGGGATATATTCGTCCCAGTTTCTCTGATGGCTATCGACTACTTTAGCAAGATGACGCTCCAATGTCTGGTTAAATCTCTCCACCATTCCATCCGATTGAGGGTGATACGGGGTTGTTCTAGTTTTGTGGATCCCCATCATCTTGCAGATTTCTTGAAAGAGTTGAGATTCAAAGTTTCTCCCTTGGTCTCTGTGGATTTCTAACGGTAAACCATATCGACAAAATACTTCATTTACTAATTTTGTCGTAACTGTAATTGCTTCCTGATTGGGGACTGCAAAAGCTTCTGGCCATCTCGTGAAATAATCCATTACCACCAGAATGTAGCGATTACCACTTTCTGTCAAAGGAAATGGTCCAGCTATATCCACAGCAACACGTTCCCAAGGAGCTCCCACAGTGTACAGTTTTAGTGCTTCGTGGCTCCGAGTTTGCGGCCCTTTAACTGAAGAACATTTAACGCATTTCCTGCACCAGTCTTCAACGTCTTCCCTACAGTGCAACCAATAAAAACGTTGACGAATCTTCAGTAAGGTTCTTCGCACTCCAAGATGTCCGCCAGATGGGCCGTCATGACAAACTTGCAAAACTTCAGGAATCATTGATTTTGGCACTATTGTTTGAAGATAACTGTCTCTTCCAGAAGCACTTTCCCATTTTCGATAAAGTAGTCCATCTTGTATTATTAGGCTGTTTCATTGCGCCCAATAGCTTTTCATGACGGTACTAGTATCAGCTACCTCACTCCATTCTGGCCGAAGAGAGTTATTCTTTAGCCGCTCTAGTATCGGTTTCAAATCTTTATCTTCTTCCTGCGATTTAATAATGAACTCCTTGTTCCATCGCCCGTCGATAGTATCCGTTCTAATAACCTTGACGGCAACTTCTTCTTTTCCTTCTTGTCGCACGCAGTGCTTGCAATTCTTATCACAGGGACGTCTTGATAAGGCATCAGCATTACCGTGAGATTTTCCACCACGATGCTCCACCAAAACCCACATTGCTTGCATCTGTGTCAACAATGAATTCTCCATTGACGTCGGGATATGCAAGAATTGGCGCTTCACATAAACGCTTCTTCAACTCTTCGAAAGCAGTTTGACATTTTTCATCCCAATTAAATGGTCGTTTTTGCTCCGTCAGCTCATGTAAGGGTTTTGCGATGCTCGAGAAATTCTTCACAAAACGTCTGTAATAAGAGCAAAGCCCCATAAATGAGCGCACCTGCGTCTTGTCCTTAGGCATGGGCCAATCTTTAACCGCCGAAATTTTGGCAGGGTCCTTCTTGATGCCATTTTCAGAGACGACATGACCCAAGTAGTTAAATTGTCACTTGAAAAATGAACATTTTTTAAGACTGAGTTTTAGATTTGCATTTTTCAATCTATTGAGTACACTTTCTAGCTTCGTGAGATGATCATTGAAGTCTCGGCCCATTACAATTATGTCATCGAGATACACCAGACAAGCTTCCCCTAAAAGCCCGGCAAGGATGTGTTCCATTAACCTTTCGAAAGTAGCTGGTGCGTTGCACAATCCGAAAGGCATAACATTAAAATGCCAAAGCCCTCTGCCCATTGAAAAAGCTGTCTTCTCTTTGTCTTTTGGGTCCATTTCCACTTGCCAGTAACCACTTTTTAAGTCTTTTGTTGTAAACTATTTCATTCCGCATAACGTCTCTAACGTGTCATCTATTCTAGGCAAAGGATAACTGTCTTTCTTGGTTATATCATTCAATCTTCGGTAGTCAATGCAGAATCTAGTCGATCCATCCTTTTTCTTTACCAATATCACCGGCGAACACCACGTGCTAGTCGATGGCTCGATAACCCCGTTTTTCCTCATATCTTCGATCATATTTTCTACCTCTTTCTCCCTGGCAAAAGATACACGTCGTGGGCGTTGACGGATCGGTTGTTCATTCCCCGTATTGATAGTGTGTTTTACTACTCCTGTCTTTCCGATGTCACCGTCGTTCTTTGAGAAAATGTTGACGTACTGTGTCAGCAATTTCTTTGCTTTTCTGTTTCGATTTCCGTTAGATCGTCTTTGCAACCTTTTAATACACTATCCACGTTAATGTTAGTCTCAGCCAGACTCTTGGTTTTCTGACAGTTTCGTAACCAAGCGATTTTCTCGGACTCTCCTATCTCAGAACCCATTTTCAACACTTTTTCTTCATCACTTAAATTTAGGACAGGTATAAGTGCCCTTTGTGAAGAAGCAACAACTACACACGCCGCCAACCATGGATCGTCATCTCTATTGTCTTCTATCATTATGCAACGTCGCTGAGTCGAAGTGGCAGGTAATGTGACAGGAACAAAGGTCTGTGACCTAGGTGCCAGCTTGCTCTCCTTGAGGCACAAAACCTTTCCTGTGCCTCCACCTTTCATTGGAATCTCCACGTCTCCACACTTTAGGATACCACACTTAATATCCAATCTACATTGGTGATCTCTGAAGAAGTCTAGCCCAACAATGCAGTCGTCGACGATGTCTGCAATCAGTGCTTTTTGCCAATATAATTTGTCACCTACTTTAAAAGCCACTATTTGCTCTCCCCTGACTGGGATGTGCTGGCCGGTAGCCGTTGTCAGTCGAGGTCAAATTGACTGTTTAAGAATCTTTCCATTCTTCCTTATCAGGTGAGTCCCTATAACAGTTCGTGACGCACCGGTGTCCAAGGTCAGCAAACAGGTAACGCCATTGACCGCTCCATCAATGGTTAAGCTGTTGTGTCCTTGCTGTGTCCCATCTGTGCTTTGTCGGATACAAACTTTAGGGGCTTTTCGTCTACCGGCCAGCGCTTGCCCCGCAGCCCTGGCTGGAATTAGTTTTCCTGGTCGTGTTCTGACGTTTGAACAATAGCGTCAGTCTTACGTTTACGTTTCGGACAGCTATTGCTTAAATGTCCTGGTTCCCTGCAGCTATAACATTTTGGGACAAATCTTCGGTCTGTTCGCTGCATTTCTGCGGCCAAAACTCGGACTCGTCCACCCTTAATTTCTCGACGGACAGCCTCCACTTCTAGAGCATGCGCTAAAGCGTCATTAACATTGTCGTGGTGCTTCAGACGAACGGCTGTCCTGACCTCATCGTCATAAATGCCATCAACGAACGCCTGGAGATACATGCTTTGGACTTGTGCCGGGGGTGCAGACTGGTAAGCTTTTCCTACCATCTTCTCTACTTCTATAGACCACTGCTGCAATGACTCGTTAGGGCGCTGACAGCGGTTACGCAACTGAGCACGGAATACAAATTCCAAATGCGCCTCTCCATACCTGGACTCAAGAGCCTCGATGAGCTGTTCATATGTGGCGTCTTTCCCCACAGACTGTAGCACTGATAATGCACCATCGCGTAACGCCAGAGCGAGTGCATTTTTGGCCTGTTCTCTGTTCCAGCTGTTACTAGAAGAAGCGGCTTCAAACTGCATCCTGTACGCCTCCCAAGATGAGGTACCGTCGAAAGAAGTTACTTTAAAATTACCAGCACCTGATGAGGCTACTGTAACCGAAGGGACGTTAGTCTTTATCCTCCTGAACTCCTCCTCTACAGTAGCTATGCGGGTGTGCATCTCTTCCGATACTGACGCCATGCGGGACTGCACCTCTTCCGATACGACTGACGCCATGCGGATCTGCACCTCTCCCGATACTACTGACGCCATGCGGGTCTGCATCTCTTCCTCAATGGTGGTCACGCGAGATTGCACTTCACCGATACACATCTCTATCTCGGCAACCTTACGAGCATTCTCAGATATATAACGGCGAATCTCATCCTGGCTCTCCTTTATCTCGCTGAGTTGCTGCGAGTTTTGCTGCAGTTCGGATTTGAGCTGCTGCGAGTTTTGCTGGAGTTCGGATTTGAGCTGCTGCGAGTTTTGCTCGAGTCGAGATTGTAGCTGCTGCGAGTTTTGCTCGAGTCGAGATTCAAGCTGCTGCGAGTTTTGCTGGAGTTCGGATTTAAGCTGCTGCGAGTTTTCCTTAAGTGATTGTTGGAATAGTGCTGCGAGGTCTGCGAGAGATAGCGGGTTAGCCTTGCTTGCAGACGTTGATCCCCCGCCTTCAGATCCACTTCCTTGTGAAGGAGCATCCCTGCTCACAACTTCCTGGCTAGAGTCACCTTGCTCTTGAGTGGCAGCCCTTGCACGTGTAGTAGGCCCTTCCCTTGGCATGACTGGCATCTTTGATCCTTCCAATCCCACTTCTGACACCAATTGTTACGGACGGGGTAACGGGATTGGAAGGAAACACCGAGTAGCACTGATGACACTTTATTCGACTTGACACACGACACGCCGTTTAATTCCGACGCAGACAGCACCAACACTAGCGTCTTTTGCACTGCACTTTTCACTGCACTTCACTGCACTTTACTGCACTATACTTTCACTTCACTTTTTTACTACTTCTTCTTTCTTCCTTTACTTCTTCCTTTTCTTCTTTACTTTACCACTTTTCAACCTAAACTGGCGCTCAGCGCGTCTACACCGCCTTATATACCCCTAGAAATGTTCTAGATTCACTTATTTCGATCGTCATCTCATAATTCAATTGTTTTTCTATCTCCTGTCTCTTTTTAACCTTTCCATTCCTTCCTGAAGTTTCTTATCTTTATTCGAAATATTTAAATTTGTTTTTCCATCTCCTGTCTCTTTTTAGCCTTTCCATTCCTTCCTGAAGTTTCTAGAATTTTCTAATCTTTATTCGAAATATTTAAATTTGTTTTTCCATCTCCTGTCTCTTTTTAGCCTTTCCATTCCTTCCTGAAGTTTCTAGAATTTCCTAATTTTTACTCGAAACATTTAAATAATCTTTTTTTTTTAAATATTTGCCAAATATTCATAAACATTTTCCAAATTTCATAAAAACCATAATCCACATGACTTATGACTGGGATTTGAACCCACGCCTTCAGAACGTGAACGGAATGTGTTGTCCGTACGGCCATCGCCTTGTTGTCAATGACTGGTGAATTTGGCGAACACTTGACAGAGTGTATACGTCATCGAACTAAAAACTCATTTCCAAATAATAAAATAGTCTTCAAACCTCTTTGCTAATAAATAATTGTGTTTGATGACCGGCTAGTTTGTCGTGTAGACGTCAGTAGTCCTTGGCAACGGTAGTGATGACAGCTTGGCATGACACTGGCCGTCACATTACTATGGGTCCAACGATGTTCGAGACGAACACGTTTAAGAGAGGGGCAGTGTTACGCCATCTATCGGTGAATGGGGATACAAGAAGAGATTGAATGTATCTGTGGTTTAAAGGTAATTCATCTACTCTGTACTAGATGGCGTTGCTGTATCGAGTGTCGACTGTTCGCGATTATTTCGACAGTCTTGTGGAAGAGTCTAGAATGTTCTAGTGATGTTATCCGGCCAGTATATATAGAGCACGAGCGAATGGACCGCTCACAGTTACAATTGAATAACGGAGCGATAAACAAGAAGCGAAGGAAGTAATTCGGAAGTGTTTAGTGAAGTGGAAAAGTGTTCGAAATAAGTGTGTTTTTACTAGTTGTGTAAATAAGTGTGTATAGTGTTTGTGTATAAATAAAGTTCAGTTTAAGTGGCATAGTGAGTTATAATTTATCGTCGAATCCCAGCTCGTAACAATATATATAAATCTTTCGACAAAAGTAGTTTTCTACACAAGAATATAGTAATTTCTCTCTTTCTTTCTAAATTCCCAAAAAAAATGGGCAGCTTATTGACTTCTAGATATTAATATATTTTTCTGGAAATTGTAATCAAATAACTCCGTTGTGTTTTGTTACAGCGGCCATCTAAGTTGCCAGAATTATTTGCAGCTAATTGCTTTCTTGCGTTTCAAACGTACGATAGTATATCTGTCGGAAAACGTATTCGTTTCATAATTTGTATGTAGAATTCAACCGCTTCAAACCAATAAAAAAATACACGACAGTACAAATGCATGTATATTTTATTAGCGCCTGTTTTACTAGCCACGTTGATTGTATTATTGTTATCCACAAGCTCAAAGGTTTAGCATACGAAATGCGTGCTTCCGTAATATGACGATACTGACATGCAATCAGGCGGTCATCGCAGCTTAGCGATTGCGTCACAGGGTGCCATGACACGTCTTTATTGCCTTCTACTCTTAGTAATATATTACGCATGTACATAATATTATAGTACATAAATGTATTGATATTCAGCTGGGCTGTATGACCCGGTTATTTGGGGCATTCTTGTACATGTACACCAATCATAGCTCCTCGCAACTCGCCAGTACTACAGAGCCAGTTTGCTCATACATGTATTTACATAAATATACATAATTAAATATTTTTGTACATGAGCTATGAGATTGAACGTAATATAAGATATCGATGTAGGCTGTCCTTTACACGCTCGTGAAAATATAGACGTGATAACCTCTTGAAATAGCTTATCTTATGTTTGCCTCTGTCAATCTTGCCTATAAATGGAAGATAGGTTGACCTAAAATGATTTAGGCTTCGGTGAACGAAAATATATTATATATCGATGCCTTCCGGCCAAAAGGGGGTAAGCGACATTTTTGGCGAAATCGTCTTATATATATGGTTAGAATCGGCTTTTTTTTCTGCGTCTAATGGTCTAAGTTTCGTGGCTCTAGGACCAACTTTTTGTCGCTTAGGCGGTAAAGGAATTGAGGTTCGAACACTAAGTTTTTCGTCATAAACGACAGTTATTTTTGGTGTATTTTGTATTATGGTGGTTGGATAAAAATAATATTTCAAAATTGTAAGATAAGCAATTTTGGCTTTGAATATTTTTTCTTTACTTGAACGTTAAGTAGTTTGGGCTGTAAATACTTTTTTGTATAAAATACATTAGTCAAATTTTACTTGAATATTTGTGTACCAAACTTTCGGTTAGGATATTAGGGCAGTTCCTTTGGATAAAATATACGTCATTTATTACATTTAGGTCTCATTTCCGTGACTTTATTTGACGTTTATTTTTATTTTCCTTAGTCACGAAATCAATCATCGAAGGCGCTTAGGATAATTCATCCAAACGAATGTCGCCTTACATTGTCGCTTACCCTTTTTTTCCCTCCAAAAAAAAATATCTGGTATGGTGGTTAGATAACAAGGTAAATCAAAGGTTTGGCGGTTAGCTTACAGAAGAATGACAAACAGCGTCGGTTATCTCACTCTTTCGTTCGAACGAAATGTCGTTAGCGTTGCACAGCGAACATTCACCGCGGCGTAAGCACCTCCGTGCTTGCGAGTCCGTTTGGCGCGAAGTTTTTCGAAGGAAATAAAACGGTAAGATTATTTTAATAGACTTTTATATTCATCTATAATTGTGTATTTTAATTAGTTATTTGAAGTTTTATAGGTAAGAAGTCATTCTTTAGCTATCTTGTTCAGACAATACTGAATGGTTAAATAAGTACCTACTACAGACCTTTTATTGGCTGGCCTGGCTTAGGATCATAATCAAGGGTTCGAATCCCAGGTTGGGCCAGCAAGGAATTATTGGATTTTTTGATGAATTCTCAGTAACTGTCAAGAGTTAATCCTGCGACTGATATGACTCTGTTGTGTCGAATTGCCTATGGGACTATGAGAGTGAGAGGATAAAAACTGCACGTTTGTTTTGGACATATATTAGGGTCAGAACATATCTGACGGAAGATGCGTCGAACGTATCTTCCGTCGCGTCTATTCCGTCAAATGAGTCGGTACACATCTGACGGAAAATGCGTCAAGCGTATCTGCACACATTGAGCTGAAAGCGTGGCTATTGTGCACACATATCAGTTTGTTCGTGCAGGGCCGCACTCAGAGCAGCTCAATATTTTACTGTCATATTCTTTTACCCAATCATTTTTCGTGTGCCCTGATGTTATGTAGTCCTGTAGTTATTTATATTGCAATTCGAGTTTGACTATTAAATATATGTCGGACTTCGTAGATTTTTTACAGTAGCCAACTAGCGTTATTTGAATATATTTCCTTTAAAGGTATGGAGGTTCAAATATAAAAGACGATGATACGATTTGGTTACGGTTTTTAACAAAATGTATACAAATGATATAGAAGGGGTTACAGTTGCAGCGCATGACACAATATGTTTTCAATGTAGGTATGTATGGAAATTGTTCCCGTGGACCATTTAGCACCTCATACCTAAAAATTGGCACACGATCCAAGCTAGCAAGTATGCGAACACTCCATACCACATACTAACAATACATTATTCTACACATTTCGTTTCTGAAAAAATAAGTAAGGTCTGGCGGCCCTGGAATCTTACGATCTTAAAAATCACCGATCTGGGAATGACATGGATATGGTATGTCCAATACCTACGAATTACGCGTGCATACCTACGAGACGTTGGGCAAATAAAATGGATGCCATTTGGGTTGTACTCCAGAATGTTATCGATATCAATATGGAGCCGGTTAGAGGAAAATAATACATTTTTGTACTAAGTTACTTTAGTTAGTTTAAATCTTTTGCCAGATTAGTTTATTCCATAATGCAAATGTGGGCGAACATGGCAAAGCGAAAGACGACCCTTGTATCAAACATGTAACAAAATATTCTCTGAGAGCCCATATCGATACTGTGTCGCTGAGAAAGTACCGGACATGAATGGCACCATACATGCGGTAATGAAACACAGCCTGGAGCACTGATTCATCTAGTTTTTAGACATATTTATGCACAAAAACAAAATTATTATGTTCGATATACAACGATTTCACAGCAGATGGACCATAAACCTTGGCGAAAAATATGGCGACATTGGCACGAATGACATTTCTAATAAAATATCGTCATGATTAATTTATTCAGTAAACTATGGCTATCTCTTTCTTCTGACAGAGATATCCCTAAGACAAAACGAGACAACACTATGTTTGGTGGCTTTATGTCGATTTCGTATATATGTGTATAATGTAATTTTCTATATGTACTATTTGCCCTCTCCATGTATATTCCCTACTCAAAGGTCAAAAATCACGTGGTGCGTGGTGCGCGAGCCGTCGACGGATAATGCGTTGACGGAAACGGAACAGACGCTGTACGCTCGACGTACTAACGGATCATCGGTCAGGTGTGAAAGGTTGAACGTTTTTCTATACATTTGTATGTATTGGCGTTACGTGACCGATAAAACGCGACGGATCTTCCGTCAGATATGTTCCGACCCTTAGAAGGTCCCTCTTTTGCAAATTGTTATTCTGCCTCAAGATTTGTCACCGTGACTGATTTAACATGTGTCATCATCATTGTTTTATCGATTGAGTGAATGGATGGGTGAGTGCAAATGAATGGATACACGGCAAAAGCGATAGTAAGAACCCTCTTTGTGGAGTGGCTGAAGGCCGCCACGGTGTCCTCACCTTCCGCCTGACGCATGTTTTCATTGGACACAGTTGTTTTGGGTACTTTCTTTGCTGTGGAGGACTCCCCCGGCAACGGACGTCGCGAGGCGATTTACGGCAACTGTAGACACAGACATGCGGACGACGAGGACCAAACGCCTACCGTCATACCTAAAAGTGGTCCTTAGGTACTAAATTTTAAGTTTATATTTTTTTGTCATACCTAGAATGTCAGCATGAATGTATAATGCAAGACTAACTTACAATGAGTAACAATTGTTTTGTTTAATTTTCTAAAATAAAGACTGATTGAGCACAATATCTCTTTTTTTTTAATTCATACCTTAGTCAGTTAGCCAGTTTAAAAACTTATAAAAGTCTAATGTATGTATGTAAGTGTGTATGTATAATTTTATAAGGATTAATTACAATTGCAAATTACAAAATGCTTTCGCGTTGTATAAAAGAGCTTATAGTATTTTTTATAGATAATTAACTTATAACAATTTCCTTGTTCTTCTGCTATTAACCAATAGCCGGTTATGTCATATTGGCTCCACTTGATGAACAGAAAAAGCACAGGTATGCTCTTTTTCTTCAACAGAAATAAAATAAATGGTGCAGTTAAATCATTTGGGTTGGAACTCATAAATTGGGTTGTTTTCATTTACGATGTTTTTTCCTGTTAGTATAATTAGGACCATTTGAGGGTAAGCGACAGTAAATAGTGTTAGGAGTGTGATTTGTTTTAATTAACAATGTCATTTCGTAGAGACCTAATCAAAAACTATATGGTTGAATTTTGAAACTTTTGGAACGTACAGAAAATTTTCTATGATTTTTTCTCACTTATTTTGAACTTTAAACTACTCTCCTGTAAAGTTTGTGAAGTGGCGGTTAGCCTCTTTTGGCCGTAAGGCATCGATATTTACATCGATCTGCTTTGAAAGTACTGTCAAACCTTTTGGTAATTCGCATGTATTTATATACATCCGAACCTTATTAGGTGGTTACCTATCGAATAACATGATTGAATAATCTAGTTATCTAGATTATTCAATCTTGTTATTCGATAGGTAACCTGCATGAATGATGCGTTATATCTTTTCACATGTTTGTATATTTTTGATATGTAACATGACTAACTTATTGATGTGGTCGATGGGTTCCAAGATTTAATATTCAGTCTCAAAGGCCTTTACGAGTCTCCGTTTGAAAATTCTCGGAAACAACATATAGTCGTGCAATATAATTCTCAGAAAACGGCTACCAACTAGTCTTCTGAACGTTTTAATAAAACGTGGCTGACTACTGCGTACACAGATGTAAGTCAGTAAATTTTATAGTATGAAAACTGTATTTATATTTATGAAACTAGCGCTTTTATCTGCATTATTTTTTCACCTTTTATTTGAACAGTATCCAAAGTAAAACGAACATGAAGGTGAAAAAAACAACAAAAGCGTAAAGTTATTACAACATAGTTAGCGCCATTGATACGAAGTGGAAGCTTTTAGCGCCACAAAGTGAGTATAAGGACGCAGTTAAAAAGCAATCGAGCACCCCACTTACGGAGCTATGTTTTAATTTCATTAGAGGCAGTATGCACGCCATAGTGCCATACCGTCCGTCAGGACTGAAGACCTTGACCCATCCTCCAAGGGCTCATACAAGACCCGAGCCATCAAAACTTCGTTCTCTTCCATTACGACCTTAAACTTTGTTTTTTCCAAATGTTTGTGTTAAACAAAGTATAAAGTAAGCACAAATTAAGAAGTTTCCCCGCCTAATGAATTTACTTTTGAACTTTAAAAATATTAGCTGTTGTATTTTGTGTGTTAATTATTAATTTTTATATCAGTACTTACCGCAGTTGTGTTCTTAAGACAAAGTTTAGGTTGACTTCGATGGAGTAGATAACGCAGGCAGTAAACGACGCGGAGAAAATCAGCTTAGTGTATATATTATATAACTAGCGAACACATAACACTACAGTGTGTTTTCATTATTATTATACCGCGATCAACGGCGTTTACGATGATAGAAAGTACTATGCCGTGCTATCTTCGGTTCAGGTTTCGTCCTTTGCTCGTGCGCTGCGGTACGCTGTTTAAAAGTAGCAATCAAATGACACTGTGTAGTGTTTTTAAGTAGCTATTAAGAAAAATACCTAAGTATGTCACAGCAGCAATCCATTCCGAATAATGTCCACCTTGATTCTCTCAATTTATATTTTACTACTTCGTCCAAACTAGATGGAAATACGAAAAGAAACACTTTACAACTTCTTTCATCCTTGCCAACCCCAGATTATTCTCCCTTTGCCTTCTCGCAATTTGCCGCTTGTGATGTTAAGAAGAGTATATTAGCAATGACGTCTAATGCAGTCGGTAACGATAATCTCAGCCGTAAAATGATCCTCCCCATCCTAGACGAAATTCTTCCTGTCCTATGTCACATCCTTAATCACTCCGTTGTCAGTGGCATCTTTCCAACAGCGTGGAAAGATGCACTTATAATTCCTTTACCCAACCTAAACCTAAAACCTAAACCCTGTTCCTTCTCAGATTATCGACCAATATCCATACTACCTTTCCTGTCAAAAGTCCTAGAACGTCTCATTCACACACAACTCAGTTCCTTTCTATGTAAAAATGCACTCCTAAATCCCTATTAATCCGGCTTCCGGCCTGGCTACAGTACCGTTACTGCATTGGTCCGCGTGTCAGATGACATCAGGCTAGGTATGGATAGTGGGAATCTTACCGTCTTGTCCTTACTTGACTTCAGCAATGCTTTCAACACGGTAGATTTTCACATCATACTTGGCATTTTACGCTCTCTTAACATATCTCCAACGGCGGTTGACTGGTTTCATAGTTACCTGTTTGGTCGCCGGCAACGTATACGCATTGAAGACACTTATTCCACTTGGTCTAACACGAATGCCGGTGTACCACAGGGTGGCGTGCTATCTCCTTTACTCTTCGCGATATTTATAAATTCTATCTCAAAACATTTACTTTCATCCTACCACCATTACGCAGATGATTTACAGATCTATACACAAGCACCCTTAAATAACTTGCCCGAAGCCTGTACTGCTATCAACACAGACTTGGCGCGGATTTGCGAGTGGAGTAAACAGTATGGACTCATAGTAAATCCTGACAAAACCCAACTAATTATTGTAGGCAGTCCCCGCATGGTGTCTAAAATTTGCTGGTCCGATTTACCACAAATCAAGTTTGATGGCAAAAATATCCCTTTCAGTAAAACTGTAAAAAATCTAGGGGTCTACTTTGACGAAACCATATCTTGGAGTATTCAACTGCAAGAAACAAGTCGCAGACTGTTTGCTTCGACGGGCTCATTGCGTAGGTTACGCAATTTCCTACCAACTGCCACTAAAATTGCACTTGCACAATCTTTGCTTCTGCCCGTAATTAACTACGCTGATGTCAGCTATCTTGACCTCACTGAGGAGCAGTTAGACAAACTTGAGCGTCTTCAAAACTTTTGTATACGATTCATATTTGGACTGCGCAAATATGATCATGTTTCAGAATTTCGCAACAGACTCAAGTGGCTCCCGATTCGTCTTCGCCGGAATACTCACATTCTTACATTGTTGTATAATATCCTGTTTAATCCCAGTACTCCTTTTTATCTCAAAGAACGTTTTAAGTTCCTTAATGACGCACATGTGAGGTCCTTGAGGTCGTCTGAAGATTTGACGCTGGAGATACCAACGCATTCCACAAATTTCTTTAGCAAATCATTTGCTGTACAGGCCGCGCGACTGTGGAATGCGTTACCAACAGAGATTCGGAAAGCAAATTCTTTGAACATTTTTAAAGGCATGTTAAAATGGCACTACCTGTCCATTTAACATCATGCACTGTTCTCCTAGAATCCAGGTCTTACTTTAAGAGTAGTATTCACTGCATCTGTATTTTAGCATAGTTATTAGTATAATGATATTATTATGTTATGTATGACATTCTATCTCGTATAGTTTATAGGTATATATTTATATATAATACTGTATGTACCTACATATGTGTACGTTCTTTATGTAGAATTTGTATGATATCAAATATGTATATATTTATGTATATTTATATATATATTCAGTATGTATATTACCTATTTTAAATTATTTAATTAATTAACTACACCATCGCCACACTTGATTGCTTACATCATTTCTGTCCATCCAAAGGTTGCCTGGAAGAGATCGCTTTTAGCGATAAGGCCGCCTTTTGTACATGCTGTAGTATAAGCCAATTCACAAAATGTGTACTGTTCAATATTATTTGGTGTACAATAAAGAGTATATCTATCTATCTATCTATCTATCTTTGTATTATTTTATTCGAATAACTGTCTAACTCTTTCAAAGGTATTGTTGACAAGATATGCAGATTTGAAGCCTCTGCCTAACAATCTTATGATCACTCCACTAAAATATCGATGCAGTGAGCGTTGATATACATAATGAACATGACTGTGTACTTAGTCTAACTCTAAACAAGTTTCGACAAGTGATCGGCATTTCAGCATCTCTACTTCCTACCCTCGAACAAAACCTTTTCTTTTGGAAACAAAAAATCTGCTTTCGCATCGAGAATTTAGATTACGTAACGTCCATTTTTATACCAAATCTAGTTATTGGATATTTGTACTTTACCCTTAAACTAGTCCAGCGATTCAGTGAAGATTCCACGTAATTGTGGGTCCAACATATTAACGTTACTGTCTGAATAGTTTCAGATGTTATTACAGTAAAGCGGAGCTATTTTAAGATGAAGACGCGGGTATTCACACGTGTTACGACAACGTTCCACCCTGTTCTCGGGTGATACGTACTTGTGTAATGATATCAAATATCTCAGTGATGTCGGCATTTTCACTACAAGGGCTCATTAAATTGTGTAGAACGTATGATTAATATTGTGTTGCGACACCCTTCTCAGTCTGGAAGTTGGGGCGTGTCTATAGTTTAAAACAGAGTTGATATTATGTTTTACAGTTTAATATAATAGAGAGGAGATTGAATTTTTAGCGCATGTAGACATCCCTATCCCTTCTTATAATATTATAAATTGTAAAGTTTGTATGTAAGTATGTTCCGTTTTGACACTCAAACGGCTGAACTGATTTTGTTGAAATTTTATATAGAGATTAATTAGACCATGGAGACGGACATAGACTATCATAAGTTGCAAAAATTAAATTGGGAGGAATTTAAGGGGTGGTAGAAGATTGTACGGCACAAAATTACCTCTCCTCTTTGAAGTAAGAACGCATGCGCTGTAATAATTGAGTGCTGCGCATGTGCTATCGTATATCTGTCAGTACTGTCACATCATCCATAATGTCATATTGTGTCATACTGTGCATAGTGATTGCATTGTTCGCATTTATAAACTAATAATTATATACTACGCTTAAACGGCTGAAACGATTTTGTTTACTAATATTATAAATGCGAAAGTGTTTAAAGATATACATTGGACATTTATTGGAACATGGCTTTGACATTTGACTATATGCAAGTTGATGTTATTAGGTCCTTTAGGTAGCTTTAGGCAGATAATTTCATGGATACTGACCGAGTTACTTTGTACCCTATAGAGTTTCTGAAGTCTTTAGAATAATCAGGAGTGTCTTCACACAAGTTGAGACTGAAAGTAGATTTTTGTTACCCCAAACTTAACGCGCGCGAATCTGCGGGCAAAAGCTGGTATTATATAAACATTAACTTTTAATAATAAGCTAAAGACGAACGAGCGCTTAAAGCATTTCCAGAATGATTTTAAATGTACCAAGTACCTTACATTTTGCAATTATGATTCAAAATACATCTTTCACCCTTGGTTGCTTGCGTAGCGGTGAACATAGCAAAGATTTGACTTACAGTTTATAGATCACAGCGTTACCCTGTGTTGGGATTGAATACACAACGCTCAACTTAGAGTCAAGTGGCAAAATGGCCACTTAAACCACTACGCTATCCGCGAAGTTAAACTACTACTACGGAGTATTATGAGTTATTCTGTGTTAAATGGACTCGCTCCCAAAACAAGCTTGAGGTTTTTCAAATGACTACTAATCATTAAACATAATTTCAAGTGTAGCCGTGGTTCCTGAAGCCAAGAGAACAATTTAAATCATATATATTCAATACTTGACAGCCACGCCGACTTTAGTTACACAATTCTGTTTCGCCTTCAAACTTGTATTGTAGACGACGTGACGCATGATCCGTGGGTCATGCTCGAGAACGTGAGCCACTTGTTGTGTCTTCACGACTTCGCTATTATCAGCTAAGTTCTGAACTTTGGCAATATTAGCACTTTAACAGTTGCGTTTTATCTTCGAATACAAATTTTATTTTGTTCTTTTATATAAATGTTAGTGCGTGTTCGCAGTTCATTCTCGTAGAAGATTCATCTAGATATCCTGTACAGCCTTTCATAATCCACTGCTGGACTTAGCCTCTTCCAACTTGCTACACAGTAACAGTCCCACTGTGAGCTCATAGGAGGATTTGGCCTACTATACCACGCTGGCCAGGCAGGTTGATACAGTGTTCGATGTCGAGTTTTCCATCTCGTCGCAAAGTTAATAGTCTACTTTTTGTATGTTCTCTAGTCGTCTCATACGACACCAAGAGAATGAAATGGGATAGTGACATTTTGTATCCTTAATCCGTCAACACACGGATAATACATCTATGTATATAGAGGTAAGTGCTGTTATATTTGAATATAAATATTGAAAAATACGATAAAGAGTTTTCATAAAGCAGTGAAAAATTATTTGGTTCAGGCATTTTACAATGACTGACTATTTATTTTGTCGACCATTAATTTTGCTAGGATTATTAATTGTCCTCTATATAAACGATGGGAAGTTTTACACTCCCGGGATTCGAGGCACAAAATATTTAAACAACGATTCCTCTTCAAAACAAAGTATTTAGGTATGCATTTTATATTACATATATAGTAGTAACACTATATTCGCATCATTTGTGACAAGATAAGTTAATTGGATAATTTATTTTTAAAGCTAATTAACTATAATAATTATGATTCACGTAAACAACATTTCTAATGAGCCTGAGATAAAAAGCCACACTATTAACAAATGTGAAACAAAAAGTACGCACTGTGGCGACACGTGTGTCAATGTATGATAGCATTCACAGCACACATTCCAGTGCATACAGCCGTATGTTCTACCTCGCGTCTACCAATTAGCTAACGAGCCTCCGTCGAGCGCGCCATGCGGAACGATGCGACGCGACACTCTACGACGGCGACGCGCAAGCGAGCGACTCACTTAGTTTAATGAATTGCCCTCGAGAGCTTTTCTTGTCAACGCGTTGTCGCCAATTTTCACACACTAGCTAACACTAGCTAATCTATAAACTAGCGTGCTCTAGAGAAATGCCGTTTTCATATTACGTAGATATCGTGCAAACAGATTCTTCTATTCCATCAAAACTCAACATCGGGGTGTAGCATCCGTTAATGGCAACGAGACACCCTATTTAATATTTTATCATGCTCTCGCCTTCTAACAAAGAGATACCTTTTATTTTGAATCTGCGATGTGAAAACCTGTCAGGAAGCGCTGCCCGGCCGATGTGAAGCAATATTTTTATGTTTTGAGGAGATTTAGTGAGTGTTTCACTTTGTAAAGAGCTGAGCGACACGCCAAAGCGGCCCATGCCTCGATGTGGCGGCGGGAGTGCCGTACCTACTTATTTTACAGTTTGAAGAAGCAACTATTTCATGTATTTTCTTTTAAAATTTGAAAATTTACTTTGCTATGTTACTACATAGCAAAGTATTTGTTTGATTTTTTTACAAAATTCAAATTCTAACAGTTGGAGTATTATCGATAAACATAGGTATTTATTTAAATCATATTTTTAAGACACAACTGCGATGCAAAAAAGTTAACATATATAAAAGGAACAGACACGAGAATGCAATTTTCATGACATCAACGAAGAATATTTATTTTAATATTGTGAACAAACATAAATATTTTTTTTATTTCATCGTTGAACTCAATAAAATAGTAGATGGAATATCTGACATTATTTTATTGACACCCTGTATAATAGTGTTAGTACCCATGATAAAATACTAACTTTTGTCATAACAAACGAAATTTTGATTACATCGAAAGTCATCTGCAAGGTTAAGTATTGCAAAGTTACTATAATTCGTGTCTTTATACTGCTCCCAAACATAATAAACTTAGAGCCTTATTGAATACTGGCAGCTAACATTCCTCGTGTTTTCCACATGCCTACTGACCTTGTTACCCAACCTCACGGTGCCTAATAGGGTCAATTAAAATTAGCTTTGAATCGATCACTTCAATCGGCTGGGTATGGCGGGTTTGTAATTAATTGTCCCAATTAATTGTAGCCCGCGGAAAGGTAGGTTTTCGGCCGGAAACGTTGCGCGGTTCGATGCCTCTGCAAAACTATTAACACGAAATATATACCACTTGCATATTTAAACTACGATTATATTTGTTACCCAAATTCCCTTTTGATGGGATTTCTAATTATTAACTGAGAGTGAGAGAGTTTCTTTACATAACATTCAGACAGGAAACTCTTTGAGGACCATTTGTAAGTATGGGATCAAGATAATATAGTGCGAAGCGATTGCCCACATACTACCATTCTGCTATTTATTCAGCAAAGTAAAATCTGTGAAATAATGCATCTTACTTAGTCCAAAGTAGTAGAATAAACTCCTACTTAGAAAATAGAACACTGGCAGGAGTGCAACAGTGGAGCTTTTCTATTTAAAGCACAATATAGCTGATAGCTTTACGCCTTAAGCCGTGTGGTTGACGGCATAGAATACAAGTGTCACCACCCCCTATCTTCCTGTGGGTGTCGTAAGAGGCGACTAAGGGATAACACGATGCAAATACCATCTTTGCGTAGAGACGGAAAACTCGACATCAAACCCTATACGACTGCCTCGTTGGTCTCGCGGCATAAATGTGCGCGTGGGATCGGGAGGTCCCGGGTTCGATTCCTGGGTCGGGCAGTGTTATTGGGTTTTTCTGTCACGAAATTCTCAGTAGCAGCACGGAGTCTGGAAATGTGCCCGGTACGGCAATAGGCTCGCCCCTTATTACGTGGGACTAAAGTATATCTGGCGAAAGGTGGGTGTAGAAATACACCTCTGCCTACCCCTTCGGGGATAAAAGGCGTGACGATATGTATGTATCTATGTATGAAGCTTTACGCCTCACATCGCGTGCAGCAGAGAGAAAAACCGTTGTGTTATATTACAGCTAAGACTAGCTCTTTGTTAGAATAGGCAATTTGCAGCAATTTTACACTCGCCGCGTATTCTCGGCGGAGCTGTAGTGGCTAGCGCTGCTGTGCGGCGGTTCTGAGTATTACCGTTGTCTCCAGTATAAAAAAGTTGTTTTATAAATGTTTACACAAGTACAATGAACGAAATGATTCGATTTTACCGTACAAGAAAGTTTGATATATTACTCAAGACATGACGTCCAGTACCTAAATAGTAGTAACGTAAGTCTTCTAAGTAAAATTTGCTCACGGTAAATACCTACTAAAATAAAACAGACATAACATTGTTGAGTAAAAGTTTCATGTTTATTGTGGTATTACTATATAAGATGGCAGGCAAGGCGGCGCGCGGCGTCAGATCGCTCGATCGCTTGGTCGCTCGAGTGAGCGGCCCCATCAGTGCTAATGCGTATAGTTTGCGGCGAGTTCGCACTCGAAGCGAGTGGCTTCCCGCCTCCACCGCGCAACGACAGCGCAAACACTTCACCAACTTTATTTACATTGTAATTTTTCCGCGACATCAGAAACTTTCCTAATTACAGGTTTGTACATCTACATATATACGAACGCTCGTAAATCCGCCGCAGTACGTCCTATGTATAAAGCCACCAGGTGGCCCCACTAGGCCGGCACTAAAGCGCGCGTTTGAAGCCCACTTACAGCTCGTGTCCTTCCGAATTAAATGTTGATCGCCGTGGACAACGGCGGACATAAAAACTGTTGCATCTCCAACAGAGTGGCTGATACATTACTTACGAGCTCCCCCTCAGTTCCGCTTATTCGGAGTTCAAGGCAATCCATGTATTTGCCGGTGTGTAAAGGAAAACTGAAGTACTAAAGCTAATGGATCCCGATAAAGTGAATGATACTATACGGGGATACATTCTGGCTGTATTGTGTATTGGTCTTTATTCTGTACCTACTTCACCCGATAATATTTAGGAATCTCATGATACGCAACGGTTCCGTTTGTTTTGTAGCAATGTACTTTTTCGAACTTTTATATAACGGTATAGGGTAAAACTTTGCTTGTTGTCTAAAGATAATATAGTCGTGTCTATTTAATATTAATAACATCTCAAACATCTCTACAAACATTTTCTTCGCTTGTTATAAAAAAATCTAAATGTATTTGATTGACCCAAGATTGATGTTGTGCTCGCGTAACGGATCAACAAAGTAAACCAATATTGCAGAGGTCACGCATTGGATGGGTGGCAGCTTGTTACGAGATTTACTTTAAAACGCTACCGTGCTTGGGAGGCCGCATAAACCCAGTTCTTGTCTCAGGACGTTAGGCCGTATTACAGTCATTGGCGGGCCAATAAAGTCCGACGTGAGAGAGGTCACACACTCACACGAAAAGTAGGAAGAAAGAAACAACAGGACAATAAATCGTTCTTTGCGCGGGGTCCTTTTTAAGAAACTTTGTTATGCAAGCCATATTTGTATTAAAATCTAAATTTAAATTAAGTCCCATTGTTGTTTTGCTCTCACAAAATAACTTGGAGAAGACAGTTTTACTCTAGTTCATTACTGGATATATACACTATAGTTGATTCTTGTAAAGTATATATTATTTTTATATTTTTACATACTCACTCCTATATACCCGAAGGGATAGGTAGAGGTGACATATTACAACCAAATTTTTAGGTCCACGTAATCATCGACGTCACCAGACTCGGGCTGCTACTGAGAATTCAGAAAAACCAAGTAACACTTCTGCCCACCCCGGAAATCGAGCCCGGGACGTCCGATCATCAGTCGCATACGCTATCCACTAGACCACGGAGGCAGTCCACATTATGGTTTGGGCCCCAACACATTAGCGTTTATTCAATGAAGGTAACGCGAAAACGCCAGTGTGAAAGGCTATTAAGCTCGCAGGTCTTTAAATGGAACATAGCGCGTAATGGCCTGTTACGTGATTACTCTTGATTTCGTCACCTGCTAGTAAGTACAGTTACAAATTTAATGTGCTACGATTCACACACACGCGTATAATTAGTTCCAAACCGTCAAGTTTGGATATGCTATTGTACTTACACCAAATCTACAGTACGCAACTAGCTTTATATTGTCCATTGTGCGCTATAAAACAGCATTGGTTAACAAGAGGTCGATAAAGGATTGTACCAGTCTAAAATATAAAAATACTTGTTTTATACAGTTGCGTTTTACAGGATAGATAAAACTTTTTAGATACTTTCCACCCAAAGTCAGGTCCGCCGCAGACTTTATTATTGTTTAATAACTTGCTGAGTTAAACACTCATACTACATACCTCATCACTTATTATCGTAGCGTATGATTGTTTTCCGGTAGTAATATAATAATTTAATATTAATATTAAAGACTTGCCGTGTGGTTGACGGCATAGAATACAAGTGTCACCACCCCCTATCTTCCCGTGGGTGTCGTAAGAGGCGACTAAGGGATAACACGATGCAAATACCATCTTTGCGTAGAGACGGAAAACTCGATATCAAACCCTATACGACTGCCTCGTTGGTCTCGCGGTATAAATGTGCGCGTGGGATCGGGAGGTCCCGGGTTCGATTCCTGGGTCGGGCAGTGTTATTGGGTTTTTCAGTCACGAAACTCTCAGTAGCAGCACGGAGTCTGGAAATGTGCCCGGTACGGCAATAGGCTCGCCCCTTATTACGTGGGACTAAAGTATATCTGGCGAAAAGTGGGTGTAGAAATACACCTCTGCCTACCCCTTCGGGGATAAAAGGCGTGACGTTATGTGTATGTGTGTATTAAAGACTCATTTTCAAGTAATCAACCCACACAATAAGCCAATATATGTATAAGAAGTCTCAACATTTACGGAAATAATAAAGATATATTTTATAAAACGGCGAACAATTCGAATAACGTAGGACACAAAGTAAGTGTTGAGCGTAGTTTAGCGCGGCAATCTCTACGGCGAGAACAAACAGGCGCTTTATGACGTCACCGTGGAGTCGGGTTTACGACGTCACGCGTAATGTGCCCGCGACGTGACAACGACGAGGCGATTCCAACGTGATACTACAACGGCAGCTACGTATAACGGCACAACTCCTTCGACTTATGTGGCTGATTCTAGGAATAGGTATTTTTGTAAAGCTATGCATGATGTACAATTTTATTTGTGCGGTTACACCCGCCTTATTTAAGGCTACTACTCCACTCCCGTGGCTCACAGTGTGCTGTTATATAGCCTTCTTCGATAAATGGGACATCTAACACTGAAAGATTTTTCAAATCGGACTGAGACGATTTCAATCGGACAGAGATTAGCGCATTCAAGCAAAAAAAACAAACAAACAAATTCTTCAGCTTTATACACCACTATTTTTTAATTAGTACAAAAACTTTAAGGACATATTAGTGAAGACATTATTATAATATATGTGACATAAGAATTTCGTAATATCTATAAATAGCCAAGTTATAATCATTTGTTTTTTGTAGAAAATCTCACCAAAATCATAGACATATTTTACAATCCATTCACTACTTCATTGATAGTATTTACTCTTCGTCCTACTCTTACGCATTCTTTCCGTCGCACTTATAATGTAGGTAGCCTTAGAAAATAAAATGAAGCAAAATAATCAGTGTAGGTATACGAGTATACTTTTTAATTTTCTTAATTCTACCCTCTCATTCATAGTTTTTCTGGGCTTAGGACCGGCAAAATTTTCCGTTTTACAAGTAATTCGTATTTAACGAAGGTATGTAATTAGAAAGCAAACACATATCAAAATAAAATAAGGTATTCTATAATAAAAGAAAACAGTAATTTTGGCGTATTTATGAAGTTGGAATCATCTGCTATTTACAAATTATTTTATCATCATTATGTCAGCCTAGAGACGACCACTGCTGGACATAGGCCTCCCTCAAGGTTCTCCACACAGACCGATTTTGAGCCGCCCGCCTCAAATTACTATTTACTTAAGTAGGTATTATTTACTAAACTTACAAGTATTTCCATTGTCCTTCAAAATGTCCAGCACCATAGTCAATACACAGATCACAGTCTTTTCACTTCGTCAAAAGCGTCCATTATGCGCTGTTTTAATTATTCGACACTAGCCGGATTACTTTTGTACACTCATAAAATGATGTCCATGGGTACACAGCTGCACTCGCGATTCCTCCACTCAAAAAGTACGCACGAAGCATAGCTACATACTCCCGTGATATTATGAACTGATAAGCCATGGCGTCGGGAAAACGTAGACAAACAAATTGCAGCGAAAAAATCGATAGGTACGCTCTCGTCCGCTAGCAATTTAGCACTGTTTGTAGCATCCGAGCGCAGCGCGTGCGCAGTGGGACAGGCGGGAATTTATCAATGGAATATTTTACTACGAATAGTACGCGAGTCGGTCATAGTCTTAGTTATGCTTTAACCAATTATTACGTATTTTTGTGGACAGTTTTGGTACTTAGTGTTTTTATTTTTTAACTACATAAATATGATCAGTTACAGATACTTAGTGCCCCGTTAAATTTTTTGTACTAATTAAAAAATAGTGGTGTATATGTATGTTTAAGTATTTATAAATAATCACACGTATAACGCGAGTATGGCATATTAAGTGGAAACTAATTATCGATATATTAAGATACCACTACTGTTAACGCTACAGTTATTAATTTCATGTAAAGCACAACGATAATTCTCCATGTCTTTTGAAGTCTTCATTTTAATATACCTCTAATTTCCGATGAAATACCAACAATCCCTAGAGTGAGGCCTCTCTCTCTAAAAGGTATAAAAATTAAAACGATACAGGTCCCCAAGGGAAGTAATTCCTTACCATGACATACAATTAACTTGTGATTGTTCGTATATTTCATGATTAGAAACGTGAGTGCACGAACCCGTCTATAATTTCAAATTTCGATTTATGCGATGTGAAAATTGACACCAAAATATTATACCGTATAATGATAGTAATTGATAGCCCAGTTTATACCATAACTTTTCTCTTGGCATTTCACAAAAACAAATACTGTTTGATACGAGAAAACAAAAAATAAATCTGTAGCATTAGCAATGACAGCACTACAAAACTTTTAATATGAACATTTTTTACCATAGAAAGTCCAGGCATAGAATACGTTATAAATATCGCAATATGATTAAATCTATTTTTATAGACTCACGCCTGTATCTCCGAAGGGGTAGGCAGAGGTGTAATATTACACCCACATTTCGCCATGAATTTTTAGGTCCCACATAATAGGGGGCGAGCTTATTGCCGTACCGGGCACATTACCAGACTCCGTGCTGTTACTGAGAATTTCCTATTGGAAAAACCTAGTATCATTATATACCTCATACAAGTACATAAATTCCTGTTTAACACACAATATCAAAGTCAAAGTCAAAATCATTTATTCACCTAGGTCACAAAGTGACGCTTATGAACGTCAATTTTAAAATTAAATTACTTAATGCTTCTACATTTACATTTACTGCCTCATTCGCAAAGCAATAGGTAGAACCACGAGAAAGAACGGGCAATAAAACTCGTGGCCACTCTTTTAAATCGCCAATATTATGGTAGGTACATTTTTTTTATAAGGAGCTGCAACTGTTACACATTGTACTTAATTACTTGTAAATAGTAATTAGTTAAAGACATAATACTTAAGCAATTAATGCAGTTACTAAATTAAGTGCTTTAGTTAGCCTTCCAGTGTGAAGATTGTGTAACAGGAGCATCCACTTACGGCTTATAATGTAGGCACCTCGTGACCATGTTCAGAACTGTGGTGGATATGTATGTTACAGAAGTGACGGTATATGAATACACAAAATTACAAAAGCGTTAGTTCACAGCCCATGATCACGAGTTATCTTCATCTTACAGTACAGTTAATTTTAATAAAATGAGTGGAACAACAATGCTAATGTAAATGTAGTAAGTGGAATGACAATAGGTTAGGTTAATAAACGAATAATAATTTATAAGAACTAGAAATAGTTATATAATGATAAACTGAAAAATACTAAGTATCTATATAAATTCTAAATAAGTAGTAGATCATGAGTTGTCTAGTGTAAGTGACCATCTATTCTTATCACTGAAATAATCATTAACAGTATAATAACCTTTCCTAATAAGGCAGTCTTTTATTTTACTTTTAAACGTATTAAATGGTAATTCTAAAAGACTAATTGATATTTTATTGTAAATACGAATACCTAGCCCTACAAAAGAATTGTTAACTTTATGTAAACAATGATAAGAGGCATATAACCTATGTCTGTTTCGAGTATTCATGTTATGTGTATCACTTCTTGTACTAAATAAACCAATATTTTGCCTAATATACAATTTATTAGCAAATAAGAACTGCGAGGCTACTGTTAGAATTCCTATAGACTTAAAGCGTTCCCTAAGAGTATCTTTTGCACCTAACATGTGTATTGCTCGTACCACTCGTTTCTGTAGAACGAAGATATTCTGAATATCCGCAGCTTTGCCCCATAACAATATGCCGTAGGACATGACACTATGAAAATAGCTAAAATATACTAGACGAGCTGTGTCGACATCAGTAAGTTGTCTAACTTTTCTGACAGCATACGCTGCAGAGCTAAGCTTACCTGCAAGACATGCTATATGTGCACCCCATTGTTATCTAACTTATTATCTAATGCAATGCCTAGAAACACTGTAGAGTGAACTGTCCCAAGCTCCTCCCTATCTAGCATAATATTAGGTCGCAGTTGTCTAATGTTAGATAAGGCAAATTTAACGCATTTTGTTTTTTTAGAATTAAGTACTAGGTTGTTTGGTGTAAACCATTGTGTAACTTGTATAAGTGCATTATTTACATCATCAAATTCATTCCTATTCCTGTCTACTTTAAAAATAAGTGACGTATCATCTGCAAAAAGTACAACATCACAGATGTTTTTTAAAGAAAAAAGTAAGTCATTAATGTATACAAGGAATAGAAAAAGACCTGGAATTGAATCTTGTGGAATGCCTAACTGTATAGGTAATTTAGAGGATGTAGTCCCATTTACATCGACACACTGAAATCTCTGCCGCAGGTATGACTCGAAAACACTAAATGCGGTTTCCTCTAAGCCGTAGTGGCGGAGCTTACGCAGTAGTGTGTCCTGATGAACGCAATCAAATGCTTTTGATAGGTCACAAAATACTCCGATAGCATTTTTAGATGACTTCCAAGCATTATAGACGTGTTTTATGAGAGCAACACCCGCATCAGTAGTGGATCTACTTTTAGTAAATCCGTATTGATCTTTGTGAAGCAGACTATTTAAATTAAAGTGTCTTAGTAGCTGCTTTAATAAAATCTTTTCAAATATTTTACTTAATTCCGGCAAGATGGAGATGGGCCTAAAATTATTTATGTCATTTTTACTGCCAGATTTGAATAAAGGTATGATTTTACTTAACTTCATCAAATCCGGAAGTACGCCTAGGTCAAAACATTGGTTAAAAATTATAGAGAGGTAAGGCTTAACAGTCTCAACTATAGTACTTAAAATTTTAATTGAAATGCCTTAAAAGTCGCCGGTATTTTTAATAGTAATTGAATTAAATGCGATCAATATATCTTGCGAGGTGACGTGCTCGAATCTAAACACGCTATTGCATTCAGGTACACTGCTAAGCAACAAATTTCCAGCGTATAAAGACGATGATTGTAAGGAAATAGTAGTTGTTATTGGTATGCTTGCTGTAACATAGTGTACATAAATGTCCTTTACTACTGATTAAAAAAAAAGTTAACTTAAAAATAAACTTAATAATAAAAAAAACAACTTAAAAATAAACAATTTAATTTAAATTATTTACAAAATAAACAAATTAATTTAAACTATTTACATAATAAACAATTTAAATATAACTATAAAAAAGAAACGCCAAGCAATGCGGACAACCACATTATTTTATATATACGGAAGTACCGGTTCCTCATCGCCACCCGCCAGCGGCCGCGCGCCGCGGGCGCACCTAGCTATCACAGGTGTCCGTAGCCGAACCTCTCGAGGCACGGACGCTGTCGCCTTGACTAATTTTCTCACTGTTTTACCGTCATTGCGAAATATCAATTTTGAACGTAAAGTTATTTACGAATATTTTAAAACTTTAATATTAACTTAAGAGTGGATTGCCTTTCTCCATATACTTAAAACAGTTGTAATTATTTATTTAGTGACCGTGATTCCCAAACTTGGGTAAGTTGTGCACATTTATTTATAAAAAATTCTAACGGCCGTTACCTACCTGTTGTATTATATTATTTGTGTTAATTTTAGAGGTACGAGTCCGACTTAATAATATTGCTTTATTCTATCCTGTGTATAATGCTTATAGTTGCCTTTCTTCCACTATGTTATACTTAAATTTTCAAAGCTTAACGTTTGTAACCGTCTCTGCTTGCTTACATTTACTATTAATTTAGATTTTTCACACTTAGAATTCTTCCGCCGGTATGAGCCCTAAATTGCCAATCTAGTTATTGCCATGCATCCTAGCGTTTCCCGTGCGCCCCTTATACCGACAGCTTAATGATTCGGCCTTTGTTCCTAGGAATTACGTCACGGTTCAACTGACGTAACCAGATTCCCAGTCTCCTTCATCGCCTGAGTGGAGTGTCCGAGCTGACCTGGACTACGCCTGGAGGACGGGACCTCGCCAGGGAAGTGTGGAAGGCTAGACAAGTGCGCAACGACTTAGGCCGAACCTTACTATTTTTTTTTAATATACCTTAATTTCTTTTATATTATTTCAAAACTTAGTTTTATTTCTTCTAATTTATTTGTTCACGTCCTTTAAACGTGACATCGCAAAGAAACTATTGAACATATCATACAAAATATATTTTAAGCGGGTCTTAATCGCGTACAATTGACTTATTTAAAGTATAAATACCTATTTGGTTCCGACGTTTCGCCCGTCTTGCACCGAGCGTGGTCGCGGAGAGACTGATGAGAGCTCAGCGCCGTCTTGTGGAAGTGCGGGTTTCGGCACCTACCCTCACTTGGTCTTTATTTAAGTTTGCAATGTCGGTACTACAAACTTAAATAAAGATATATGTATATGATGTATACAAATCGCGAAAGTTTAAAATCGATTATTGAACATATGTGCAACTTGAGATTTGTCTGTGACTAATAAATTGCTATCTTTGATTTCAAATTGGTTTTCTCGTTGTCGTGCTCTACCGGCTTCATTATTAATAATTCTCCACGTTTCTATAATTATATTTGTAGTAGTTGAGACAACTAGTATTATTTCAAATTGCTCTATATAGAAAAATCAATAAAATTGTTAATTTTAAATATTTAAATAATTTAATGAATAAACTGTATAGCTAACAGTGTGTACCTGCTGGTAAAGTGTTATCTTCAAGCACTGACAAGTATTTCACCAACACAAAATACACTTGAAATGGAAGCATTCAAAGTCACAAATATCCTTGATATGAAATCCTATTTTGAGGACCGTATGGCCCAGTTCGAGGAAGAGCTTCAAAAAAAGTCCTCGCAGAACACTGGCAACTTAGCAGATGACTTTGCTGCTTTCAAATCATTTGTGCTACAGGCGCTCAAGTCCTTCTCACAGCAGCTTGACTGTATTGGCCATGAAGTAGACAAAATGGAGATGCGTAGCCGCAGGAAAATGTTACTTCTTCATGGTGTGGAGGAACACAAAGATGAGGAGACAGTCCAGGTGGTAGCAGACGTTGTCAAACAGCGTCTCAAGATAGACAGTTTCACACCTGCTGATGTCCGGCGCTGTCACAGAATGGGGCGTCCTACTTCCAGCGACAAGGCAAGGCCGATTTTGATCAAACTTGAATCTGTCGCGATGCGGGACAGCATATGGTTTGCGAAGACAAAGCTGAAGAGTTCGGGAATCACTTTGTCGGAGTTCCTGACCCGCTCACGACACAACGCATTCATGGATGCGCGTGCAAAGTTCGGGGTTGCGAAGTGCTGGACAAGGGAGGGCCACATCTACATCTTGGCTCCTGATGGTAACCGCCACCGCATAACATCCGTTGGTGATCTTAGCAAGATCAAGCTCCCAGACGCAGAGAAGCCCGTTGCTAAATCGACCGCAACCAAGGCCAGGCGAGTTGCTGCCAAGAAATAGGTTTCCCATGATCCTTGGATGTCTGTGGGTATTTATATTTACTTCCATAAGATACTTGTTACACACCGTCATAAATATAACTTGTTCAATATTTTCTAATTACCGTAACAAGTACTTTTATTTACTAATCAAAACTGTCAGAACTGTCAGTAATGACATAACGTCGTTAATATGGAGTAACGTTCCGTTTTGCACTGGATTCAATCACTCAATACTCAATATTTTATTGCACTCCATAAGTAACATAATTATATTGATGTTAATAATTTTAAATACCCACACTATGTACGTGTTTTAATTTTTCTGTACAATATTTTTGGTGTTTATATTTGTTAGTTACACATAATATCTTAGATTTTTTTTTTTCACTTTGTTAATGCGCAACTGGCAGGTGGACACTCAGATGAGTTTATAAGAGTATTTAAATATTTTGTTTTTATACGTGTACTTATTATTTATTATTTGTATATAAATATATATTAATTTTTTCATATATGTCGCAAACCGACTCGAAAAGCGATGATGAAAGCTTTCATTCAGCAACTAGCTTTGATGACAGCTTTGTTAGTGTACCTTCTCTGGGAGACATTCTTCGGTCTCAGTTTTCGGACGTACCCAAGCACTTTAATGTAGTCCATATAAATGCACAGAGTATTCCTGCTCATTTCCCTGATATGCTGGCTAACTTAGACTGCCATAATATACATGCCATTCTTGTGTCCGAGTCATGGTTGAAACAATGCCTACCATCAATTTCTTATATTGTTCCAGGTTTCCAACTAATCAGGAATGATCGCACTATCGGCGGTGGTGGCGGTGTTGCCATATATTTACGCACTTACATTCCTTATCAGATTGTCTCTACGTCATCACAACCGCCACCGTCGAATGCTGGCGAGCATCTCTTTTTACAAGTGGAACTTCAACATACAAAACTTTTATTGGGCGTATATTATTCTCCTTCGTGTCATATTAACTATTTTTCTTCATTTGAGCAAATCCTGGAAAATCTCACTCCTTCCTATGATCATACCATTATTATGGGTGATTTTAATACTTGCCTTCTCAAGCAGGATTCACGAACTATATCTTTACGACGTGTTACAGAATCCTGCAACTTGACTATTTTAAATCTTGATGCAACACATCACTTTCCTAATGCTACTCCTTCTCTTCTCGACCTTATTCTAGTTTCTTCTTCCAATCATGTTCATAGGCATGGTCAATGTTCAGCTGACGCATTTTCCTATCATGACCTCATCTATCTCTCTTACAATATACGCCCACCTAAACCAAAGCCAAGGATAATTCTGCAGCGCAATTTTGGTGGGATGGATCATGAAAAACTTCGTGAGGATGCCATTAATATAGATTGGGAGTCATTGTTCTCCTCAGATTGCGTCGACACTAAAGTTCATATCTTAACAACCGAATTAATCCAGTTGTATGACTTGCATGCACCAGTTCGTGCAATCAGAATTAAACATTTACCTGCGCCGTGGCTGACAGAGGACATTAAAAAGATCATGGCGAAGAAATGTGCAGCAAAGTCAAGATTTAAGCAGAAACCAACTCCTATAAACCTTGAAAAATACGTAGCTATCAGAAATCACTGCAACAAGGTGTGTAGGAAAGCACAACGCCAATATATTCATAAGTCAGTTGAAAACGGTGATCCAGCAAAGGTCTGGAAATTTCTCAAAACTCTGGGTGTTGATAAGACACAGCAAAAATCCATTCCAAATAATCTCAATATTGACTCTCTCAACATACATTTCTCTTCCTCGTCCAAGTTTGATGAAAATATCAAAAGTAACACTCTACAGCATCTTTCATCTTTACCAACCCCAGATTATTCTCCTTTTACCTTCTCTCAATTCACCGCTTGTGATGTTAAGAAGAGCATTCTGGAAATCACGTCTAATGCAATCGGTAATGATTGTGTAAGCCGCAAAATGATCCTTCCCATCCTTGACGAAATCCTTCCAGTCCTATGCAACATTTTGAATCAGTCGATTTCCTGCGGCATCTTTACCTCAGCGTGGAAAGAAGCACTGATTATTCCCCTGCCTAAAAAACCCAAACCTTCTACTTTAGCAGATTACCGTCCTATATCCATATTACCATTCCTTTCAAAAGTCCTAGAACGTCTCATCCATACACAACTTAGTTCCTTCCTTCGTGAAAATTCCCTCCTAAATCCATATCAATCAGGTTTCCGACCTGGACACAGTACCACCACGGCTTTAGTTTGCGTTACAGATAATATTAGGCAAGGAATGGACAGTGGCAATCTAACGGTGTTATCGTTACTTGACTTTAGTAATGCGTTCAACACCGTGGATTTGCACATCATGCTTGGCATCCTCAGCTCTCTTAACATATCTCCATCGGTAATTGACTGGTTTCAAAGTTACCTGTTTGGTCGCCGGCAACGTATACGCATTGAAGATACTTATTCCACTTGGTCAAACACGAATGCAGGTGTACCACAGGGTGGCGTGCTATCCCCTTTACTCTTCGCAATATTTATAAATGCTATTTCAAACCAATTAGTTTCATCCTACCACCTTTACGCAGATGATTTACAAATTTACACGCAAGCTCCCTTTGACAAGCTAGCAGAAGCCTGCAATACTATTAACTCGGACCTCGAGCGAATTTGTGAATGGACTCAGAAATATGGACTCGTCGTAAACCCCGAAAAAACCCAGCTGATTGTTATTGGCAGCCCAAGATTGTTAGCTAAAATTGTCTGGTCTGATCTACCACAAATCAGTTTTAATGGTAAATATCTATCATTTAGCAAAACTGTAAAAAATTTGGGTATACATATGGATGAAACAATGTCTTGGCGACTTCAGATACAAGAAACAAGTCGAAAACTGTTTGCTTCAGCCGCGTCAATACGAAAGTTACGCAATTTCCTTCCAACTGCTACCAAGATTGCGCTTGCACAGTCTTTGCTTCTGCCGATCCTTGACTACGCTGATGTCAGCTATCTTGACCCTACCGAGGAGCAATTAAACAAACTTGAGCGTCTCCAAAACTTCTGCATACGTTTTATATTTGGTTTACGCAAATATGATCATATTTCAGAATTCCGCAACAGGCTCAAGTGGCTTCCGATTCGCCTTCGCAGAAATACTCACATTCTTACATTACTGTATAATATCCTGTTTAATCCCAATAGTCCCACTTATCTTAAAGAACGTTTTAAGTTCCTTCATGACACACATTTAAGGTCCTTGAGGTCGTCTGAGGACTTGAAGCTGGAGATGCCAATGCATTCCACTAATTATTTTGACAAATCTTTTACTGTCCAAGCTGTGCGCCTGTGGAATGCACTGCCTTTAGACATTCGTAGAGCAAAATCGCTAAGTATATTTAAAGGTTTGTTAAAAACGCACTATCTTTCGTCCATTTGACATCTTTCATGGTATTTATAGTAGGTATATATTATATATATATATTATATATAAATATGTATATATTATTGTATGTGTGTAGGTATATGTATATGTGTATCTATATATGTTTGTGTATGTTTATGAACTTCTTGTATTTTAGTAAGTGTATTATTCTGGTTGTCTTTGAAACTGCACCATTTATCGCACAAGGCTTATTTATCATCTGTCCATCCTAAGGTTGCCTGGAAGAGATCGCTTTCAGCGATAAGGCCGCCATTTGTACATTCTGTTTGTGTTCTGTTTTGTTTTATAATGTAATTTTTGTAAGGTGTACAATAAAGAATAATCTATCTATCTATCTATATTTGTCGATTGCTTAATTTTACCACTAATAAATTTTGATTTTGCCATAATACAAACTTGTTTAACAATTTTTGAGTAGCTTTTTACATAATTTAGAAACGGTGTGTCAAATCTATGTTGTTTCAAACCATATAATTCAAACAACTTCACTCTACTTCTGTATATACCTTTAGTGGCCCACTGGTTAAAAGATCTGGATCCCTTTAGCGTTACAGTTTTACTCTTAAAAGTATTTTGAAACACATTAATAATTAGTTTGAAAAGTAAGTTATAAATTGTATTTGGAGTTTCTGAGTTCAATATTGAAGGATTAAGATTAGCGATAATATTGTTTTTAAAACGTATAAGACGATTGGTAGTTTGAGGCCTATATTTTACTGTATGTGATTTATTATATGCTGAACAAGAAAAACTAGCTATCTGTCCACGGTGATCAGAAGGAAGAGAACTAATAACTACTGGGTTTTTAGCAACACAAGAACTAAATATATTATCCAAACAAGTAGAAGATATTGTAGAGACTCTAGTACGTTCACAGAATAAGTTACTTAAATTAAATGACTTAAAATATTCAGAAATTTAGTACACTGTGAATAATTCTCTAAAATATTAATATTAAAATCATCACAAACTATAATATTCTTACTGCTACATTTAATTTTATTAATAGCATCTTCCATAACAGTCTCAAATAGATTATAATCACCAGAAGGGGTCAATATACACAAATTACAATATATAAATCTACTTCCACACAGGACAACTCAATAGTGCGCTCAAGAGATAAGTTTACAATATCTTTACGTACTTTGCATTTTAATAAATTTGAAGTCATTATGAGAGAACCGCCTCTAATAGCCTGCTTTCTTATATACGCGCTCTGCATTGTGTAATATTGATTAATGACAATAATCTCATGGTTCTTTAACCTGTGTTCAGATAAACACAAAACTTTAACATCATATTTCTCTAGAAATAAACTTAATTCTTATTCTTTGCCAGATAGGCCCTGCATGTTTTGGTGTACTATATTCAAATACTGCAGCCTAACTCTTGTCCTATCTTGGAGTTTAAATCACAAAATGTGTCAATAAAAACGTTGTTAGTACATGTACTAACCCTATCAAATAAATTGTAAACACAAGGCTTTATTTACGCCTTGCTTTAAATTGTATGCTAATGGCGTATACATTGTATCTTTTGCTAAAGTAAATTTACTAATAAATTTATTAGCGTCAAAAAAGAATATAGCGTCACTATGACGACAAGTTATATTATACAATAACATATTTAATGTGTGTATGTGCATGTTTTCTGTATGTGTTAAGTTATTTGAGTATGGCAAAGCACATAAAATAAATTTACACCTAAATTTTGAATTATATGTTCTAATAACACTTCAACACATTGTATGATATCCTGTCTCGTTACAGTTAAACTGTTACCAAACAATAATATGGCTGTACTACTTTCATGTAAGGGGTGTAACCTAATCTGATTCACTAAACTAGTGTAACTGTCCCCTGGCCTACAATAATTTATTACACACTGATTTGTATACTCACTAAAGGTGATTGGTTTTGTACATTATTAGAAAAATTCTCAGGTAGTATGGTACTCAATGGCTCTGTTGGGATTAGAGTGTGAGTACAAGAACACGGGAGCTTATGGGTCAGAGACTCATACATTTCTGCATTACATCTCACCAAGTCTACGAGCTCACCTGCCTGAGAGAGTTGAGAAGCCTGGTATTTTTTGAAAATCTCATTTAAGGTGCTTTCTCTAAGTAACAGTTCTTCCCTCAAGCGATGAGTATCAGTATCATACATTAACCTACTTTGTTCAAAATTTCTAGAGTACTCAGATAGTTGATTAACTAAGTTTATGCGCTGTTTTCTGAGATTTAAATTAATTAATTTGACTCTGGACATTATACATCCAGTACCTACATAACATTATTATATAGTTCGTTCTTTTTTCCTATCATTATACTTATATTATTTATAGATTAATTAATTTGACTCTGTACATTATACATCCAGTACCTACATAACATTATTATATAGTTCGTTCTTTTGTTTTCTCATCGTTATACTTATATTATTTATAAATTAATTAATTTGACTCTGGACATTATACATCCAGTACATATTATTATATAGTTGTATTTTTTGGCATTATTATTATTTGACATTTAATTACTTTTATATGACTATGTTAATTTTGTTATAATGCTGAACTTGATTTGAACATGACATTCAAATTTAATCTTATTTTACTGACAATTATATGTATTTTAATTTTTACCCAGCTGTATTTATGCTTTTGCTTCATAATGCCATTATTATGGATATTTTATTTTATTATGTAATAAGTAAATATTATTAAATTCGTTCAGATTATGGTATTGACAGTAAAATTGTTATTATTGTTATATTATAAGTTCGTGTTGACGTTCCTAAAGATAAGTTAAGATTGTCAATATGTGAGCACCATGTAGTCGCTTTCTTTTCTTTTCAATTTTTTATTATCATTGTCATGCAGTTCTGGGTCGTCATGTTCACTTAAAAGTCTTGTTTATGGTGGCGTTGTGGGTCGGGTGGTTTGGTTCCCTAAAATATGGTTGAGCTAAGCTATGGCTGAGTCACACGTCATACTCGTGAACGGGTGCCATCTGCCGGGACTGGTCGGCTCTGAACTGCTGCCGAAATTCTGTCAAAGGATAACTATATTGGAGTTTATAGTCGTCTCACATTGTACTCACATATTTATACTTTATACCTTATTTTATATATTATTAATTTTAAAAGGCAGCGATAGCCGAATGGATATACCAACAGACTGCCATGCAGAGAGTATCGGGTTCGAATCCACGGCGCGCACCAATGACTTTTCGGAGTTATGTGCGTATTTAATTGTTAATTATCGCTAGTCCCGTGCCTTGGAGAGCACGTTAAGCCGTCGGTCCCGGTTGTCATGAAGATCTTTGACAGTCGTTACAGGGCGTCAGTACCTTCTAAATAAACTGACACTAGTCTAAACCATGGAATATCGCTATCCCTTCGGGTTGCGGAGGTCAGGCAGGCAGTCGCTCTGTGGAAAAGCTAATATTCAGCCAAATCCAGTTAGACTAGTAAGCGGACCCCAGATTGAAACTGGGATAACGCTAAGAGAAAGAAGAAGAAGATTAATTATAATCATATTGTCCGGACTTTAAAAGAGACTATGACCTCTGAGTTTGTTTCGGATGTTTCTTCTCAGGGCAGTCAGTTAGGAAACACCGGCCTCATTTAGTTTAATTTTTTTAAGTATGACTTTGTTTAAGTGTTTGTAATGAACCTATGAACAAATAAATGATTTGACTTTGACTTTAAGACATTACACCAAAAAAATTACGTCTCTGACACCAGAATTATTAAGTCTGCTGTGCCACAAGGGAGTGTGCTAGGGCCATTATTGTTTCTAGTGTACATTAAAGACCTTCCTAAGCATATCAAATACCCTATGGTGCTTTTTGCGGATGACAGCAAAGTAGTCATAAAATGTGATAAACAGAATGAATATGAAAAAGAAATTAAACAAATACTGCATATAATAATTCAATGGCTCATAAAAAATAAACTTAAAATAAATATAGAAAAAAAACTAATGCACTTTTTCCAAAGAAAGCAATTAGAAAATATTAATATTAACTACGACGATAAAATCATATCCCCTTCGAACGAAGTCACATGCCGAGAATGTATGTTCAAGACTGAGTACATCATCTTAAGCCCTGTATAAACTTGCCAAAATAGTTAGTAAAGAAGTAGTCCTTACTGCCTACCATGGACTAGTCGCATCTGTACGGGGTGTAGTGGGGTAACTAGTAGTAATAACTCTCCAGAACGATTGGTCGCCTATCCTTGCTATGTTTACTACAGATATGTCACGGTCTCTTCACCAGTGGCTCCAAAAAGCTGTCGTCTACGCAGCGGCCACACCCCGGTAAACCGCTTTGACCCGCGGGCTAAACCTGATCTAGGGCACTTATAGACGATACCCCCCCCATATATTACAAAAAGACTGTGTCGGTACAGAGGGCGGACAGCGTCGATATGGCAAATGCCCCCGGTCTCTTTGGCCATACAGCATGGCCCCTGTAATAGGCCATAAAAGGCGCATGTTGGGATCTATTAAATGCATGCGGCTTATCACTGCATCCCGTACTTCTGACTAGTTGTAGCGGTCCCCCGCTCCACTAGCCCATCGAGGTATGGGACGAGAGAGTGGATCTGCAGCTGCGCGATTGCTTTTCCACTATAATATATTCACGCGCTGATGACCCTTGGTATGTTTTCTTGGACTCCAATTTCAAGCCCTATGGCGATGGTGCATTGGTAGGGGGTTCTAGACTTGGTGAGTCCGAGGCCTAGCTGATTCACTGCACATAGGCGGTCAGATGAGAGCGGTCGCTCCTGAAATTGATTTTGGGACGAGATGACGGGTTCGGCAGCACATCTGGCGACAAAGCAGCCCTATTTAGGAACGCTCTGCTTTCCCCAATCAGGGGAGGGGCCTAGAAAAGGTGGTCTAAACATAGTCCGTCTCTCTTTAACCCTAGGGCAAACCGCAGTCACTGGGCACCATCTATTTGCGGTCGAAAGAAGCAGAACTCATTTATGAAAACATTTTATATAGCTACCTGGAACGTAAGATCTTTACAAGACAATGTCAGGACAGAGAAACCAATGTCCTGAGCAAAAGTCAGCTATTATAGCAAGAGAGCAGCTATCCAGATATAATGTTGATATTGCTGCAATTAGCTAGACACACTTAGCCGACAGCGGAGAACTAGTTGAGGAATTGGGTGGTTACACATATTATTGGATGGGTAAACCTTCCACTGAAAGGTCATATAGCGGGATCGGATTCGCGATTAAAAATTCCTTGGCGAAGACTCGCCTAGAATCGCCTAAAGGTGTCAACGACCGACTTATGACTCTAAGAAGCCACATAGCCCGAGATAAATATCTACATCTCGTAAGTGCTTACGCACCCACCCTTACTTCACAAGATGAAGATAAACACAAGTTTTATGATGACGTTCGCTCAGTTTTGCTAAATATTCCAGCTAGGGACAAATTAATTTTATTGGGCGACTTTAACGCTCATGTTGGGACTGAGTACCAGGCCTGGAAAGACGTTTTGGGTCGTCACGGTATCGGCAAATGTAATACCAATGGACATGCACTATTAACTTTATGCGCCAAATTCAATCTGAGTATCACAAATGCCTTTTTTAGGCTGCCAGAAAAGTACAAAACATCCTGGATGCAACCCCGCTCTAAACATTGGCACTTGTTAGATTACATTATAGTTCGTAGAAAAGACCTAAAAGACATATTAATAACAAGGGCTATGCGCGGTGCTGAGGGTTGGACCGATCACCGACTAATACGATCCAAACTAAGACTTACATATAAGCCGCCCCGTAGAGCAGAACATAAAATTCTACCTAAATTGGCTACACACAAATGAATACACAGCAGCGACACAAGACATCCTGTCTTGCTAGATGCTGAATTTGGTTCAGGGAGCCCCCATTCAGAAAGCTTGTCAATTAATGAACAGTGGCGCAAATATGCTCAAGAATTGCATGGTGCAGCACAAAATGTTGTCGGCAGACTGCAGAAGCGAAACCAAGATTGGTTTGATGAAAGAGACAAAGATCTACGGATACTCTTTGATAACGCATGACAAGCCCTTAGAAAAGCAACTGATGTGGGGACTCGCAGGATCATAAATCGAGAGCTTAGGACAAAAACTCGTGAGCTTAAAAATTGTTGGTGGACTACAAAAGCCGCTGAACTCCAACATCTGGCGGATACACACCAAATCGGAGCGTTTCATAATAGTTTACGTACAATATACGGACCGAAACGAAAGTTGACTGCCCCTGTTTATACTCGAGATCGTTCACAGAGGCTCACTGATCCTACGGAAGTTCTGGAAAGGTGGGCTGAATATTTCGAGGAGGTTCTGAATCCAAAAACCCAAGGCGCCCATCTCGCATATATAAACTCACTGAAAACAATGTCTCCAGCATCCGAATTAGATGAAAGTCCGTCTTACGATGAGTTTGTTCAAGCAGTGCAAAATATAAAAAATAATAAAACACCAGGTTTAGATAGTCTACCCTCAGAAGTCTATAAGTATGGAGGCCCGAACATAAACAACAGACCATTTAAAATAATTTTACAAATCTGGGAGACTAGATTAATAGCGCAAGACTGGAAAGACGCCTCTATATGTAAATTGTTCAAGGGAAAAGGCGATCGTTCCTACTGTGGCTCATACAGAGGCATATCTCTCCTAAGTGCACCCGGCAAAGTCTTGGCACATATTATAAATAAGCATCTTAACATTCTAGCTGAACGAGTCTTGCCTGAGAGCCAATGTGGATTTCGACCGAATAGAGGAACGGTGGACGCTATCTTTGTAGTGAAACAACTTCATGAAAAAAGTCTTGAATAACACCGTGATCTCTATATGTGCTTTGTCGATTTGGAGAAGGCCTTCGATCGAGTACCAAGGGCTGCATTGTGGTTGGTTCTCAAAGGTGTCGGTTGTCCTGAGAAGCTTGTCGAACTTATTCGCCAATTTCATGAAGGAATGATGGCTCGCGTACAACATGCCAATAGCTTCACAAAGCAATTTCCCGTCACAAGCGGCGTTAAACAAGGATGTGTCATGGCTCCCACTCTCTTCGCTATATACTTTGCTGCTGTTATGAATGATGCATTACAGAACTGCCAGGACCAAATAACATTACAGGTCCGATCTGATAAAGGTGTGTTTGATTTGTCTCGTTTTAAAGCAAAACGTGAAACCTCGGCGCTGAATGTTGTAGAAATACTATATGCTGATGATGTCTGTCTTATGGCAGACTCAATGGAAAACTTGCAGCACTATTTAGATCAGCTAGATATCTCCTGTCGAAGATTTGGCCTAGTGATAAGCGTGACAAAAACTCAACTACTAAAACAACCATCTAGAAGCACACCTGCGAGCGATGCTCCGCTTATCTTAGGGCATAAACAATTAGAGAAGGTATCATCTTTTCGTTACTTGGGGTGTATGATCCGCAATGATAACCGGCTGGATACGGAGGTACCTACGCACATTGCAAGAGCTGCTTCTGCCTTCGGAAACCTGAATAACAGAGTTTGGAAATCTCACGATCTTCAGCTGCACACCAAGCTAGCTGTCTATAAGGCCGTTATTCTATCCATCTTGCTTTACGCCTCCGAGACATGGGTACTATACATGAAGGACATCAAACGCCTGGACGGTTTTTATATGAAATGCCTTAGGGCGATTCTGCACATAAGATGATCGTGTTCCCAATTCTGAAGTTTTGAAGCGATCAAACATGACAGGGATAGAATTTCTCTTGATCAAAACCCAACTACGATGGTGTGGACACGTAGTGCGCATGAAGGATTACAGACTGCCAAAAGCAACGCTCTACGCTCAGCTTTCATATGGAAAGCGCAAAACTGGAGGGCAATATTTGCTTTATAAAGATGTCCTCAAAAGACATCATAAAAACTGCAGCATACCCATACAACATTGGGAAGGGCTCACTGCTAACCGACCTGAGTGGCGACGACATATAAGAAAAGGTGTTGATGCATTTGAACTGTCGCGTCTCCAACATCTTGACGCTAAACGCCATTTACGTAAAACCCAGCCGAGGCCGACATATAACTACACTCGCAATGAAAGCGGACAGCTTTTCTGCGATGTCTGTGACCGCACATTTCGGAACAAGTTTGGTTTTGCAAGTCCCATCCGACCACATCAAAGAAGATGAACCATGGGGTTGCCGTCGACGGACACGTCGAGGAGGACATCATCATCATAATATTCTGGGGCAACTCTGTCCTTAAAGATATTATTTTTAAAGCACAGGAAAGGTGCATCTATATTGCAAATAGCCCTACTATTTGCAATATAGACAATATGACTACGAGTAGCTGCCAACCGTACTTTAAACAATTAAATATCTTAACTTTGCCATCTCTTTATATCTATGAAGTGAATGTTGTTGTAAAATGTAATCCTCATTTCTGCAATGTAGCTTTCAAAAGTTATTAATGTTATTATAGACAGTTGTGAGTCAAAAATAATCTAGCGCTATAAGTACCATATGGAGCCACTGCACTTATGAATAAGAGTTTTTTTGTCATGTCGTATCTCTTTTATAATAAATTGCCAGACCATATAAAAACACTAGCTGTATCACAATTCAAGTCAAAGCTGTTCAAATTTTTAATTGACAAGTGTTACGATGATATACGTGATTATTTGCTCAGCAATGTTAATATAACTTGAAAATAATTAAATTAAAGTAAAGTAATTATTATCCACATTTTATGTCTTATCCATTATCTTACTTTTAATTTCACTACAATACAATTTTATTAGATTTAATTTATTTTTGACATTAGATTTATTATTAGTTGTTTTTTCTTTTTTTTGTTTTGTTTATTTCACTGACATTCTTATATTATTACCATAGTTCTATTGACATTTTATTTGTATCGTTTTATTCGAACTGATGTCCCAGTCACACGCCGTAGATCATCTGGATTCCCTGAGTGGTTTAATGCGCCGCTCGTTAAAATTTTCAAGAAAAAGGAATCTGCTTGGGAAAGATGGAAAAAATTTCAAAATCTTTCAGATTATGAAAGGTTTTCCATCTATCGAAAACCTTTTAAACAATTATGTGAACAATCCTTCAATAGGTATATACACCGCTATTTTTTAATTTGTACAAAAAATTTAATGGGGCTCTAGGCATCTTTAACTAATCATATATATGTATGTAAAAAATAAAAATACTAGGTTCCAAAACTGTCCCAAAACTATCCACAAAAATACGTAATGTTTGGTAAATGCATAACTAAATACTATGTTGTCGTAGTAATTTTACGCGCCACTACTCCATTGATAAATTTGTGCAAACTCGAAGCTCGCCACCCCCTGTCCCTCTGCGCGCGCGCCGCAGTGCTAAATTGAAGGCGATAGCGAGCGGGTGTTTTTTCGTGGAAACAATTATTTTTTGTTTACGTTTGCCCAACGGGATGGCTTATTAGTTCACATCACGCGAGTGCAGCTATGCGTTTGTACAGAGAAGTGTTTGGAAGCCAGTGGATCGGTCGAGGTGGGTCGTAGCTTGGCCTCCATGCTCACCACTGTGTACAAAAGTGAGCCGTTGTGAGTGTGAGTGTCGAATAATTTAAACAGTGCATATTGGACGCTTTTGACGCAGTGAAAAGTCAGAGAAGCTTACTTATCTCGTTAAAAAACAATTAAATAAAACGTGCTGTGTATTGACGATAGTGATGGATATTTCGAAGAACAATTGAAATACTTGTAAGTAAAGTAAATATTACCTACTTAACTAAATAATAATTTGATGCGGGCGGCTCAAAATCGGTCTGTGTGGAGAACCTTGAGGGAGGCCTATGTCCAGCAGTGGACGTCTCTAGGCTGACGTGATGACGATTTAATAGTAATTGTAAATAGCAGCCGATTCTAACTTCATAAATACGCCAAAATTACTCTTTTCTTTTATTACAGAATACTTTCTTTTATTTTGATATGACGTGTTTGCTTTCTAATTACATACCTACCTCCGTATTTAATTACTTGTAAAACGGTAAATTTTGCCGGTCCTAAGACAGGATGAAGTATGAAGGAGTGGGTAGAATTAAAAAAAATAAAAAATATCTACCTACACTTATTATTTTGCTTCGTTTTATTGTCTACGGCTACCTGCATTATAAGTGCGACGGAAAGAATGCGTAAGAGTAGGACGGAAAGTAAGTACTATCAATGAAGTAGTGAATGGATTGTAAAATATGTCTATGATTTGGGTGAGATTTTCTACAAAAAACAAATGATTATAACTTTGTTATTTATAGATATTATGAAATTCTTACGTCACTTATATGATAATAATGTCTTCGTTAATATGTCCTTAAAGTTTTTGTACTAATTAAAAAATAACGGTGTATTGTCAGTTGAAGATAGTATTCCTCTGAATGTTAAGCACTTTTGGTCGTACGTTTCTAAACGCAGAAAGGACTGCGGTCTTCCTGATCAAATGTATTATAAAAACACATCTTCGAACAATCCCAAAGCCATATGTTGTGTTCATTATTTTCCACATTTTTTAACTCTGTTTATGAACCTTCTACCTTCCACTCTCAGAATTGGTCACCCCCAATGAACACGCTGATATATGTCTCCTTGTATTTCTGACATTTATCTCAAAATGACGTAATTTTAAAGTCACTGCTGTCATGGAATGTAACTAAAGGGCCTGGTCCGGATAGTCTACCACCTATATTTTTTAAACAAACCGCACAAAGCATCTGCATTCCGTTACACATTATTTTCAACAAATGTCTCAGAGAAGGGGTTGGTTCGGCGATACACCGAAACCGTAGGTAGGTTCTAGGCGACTTGGGAGGGAAATGGACTGTATACAAAGGATAGCGGGTTCTTAGCCGCCTAGGAGATGGATACGGGAAGAGGTGATTGTGAGTGGGTATAGGATATTTCAAGGATGGAGGGCACTTACCTTATACAATCTTCTTCGTTTCCGAAGGGCAGTCTCCTGGTGCTTTCGTGATGCAGCTGCTTGGTTTCACTTCACTTCACCGTCACTCCCACTTGCGAGCGGTTTATATATGCGGTGCGGCGCGATAAGATATAGCGGACACGTTCTCAGCGAGCGGAATGTACTGGACTGTCACTCGCGTCGACGATCGCGGCGACGAATCAGGCGAAAGGTAGTGCCTCTTCCAGGGAGTGGGATAGAGGGAGACGGAAATATGGTATCGCTCACACTTGTACGTGGAACGATTGATCTTGATGCGATTGGTTATAGATAGGAAGGTAGATGGCGCTACCAGGGGTGTTTCCAGGTATGTGGAAAAGGGCTTTCATAACACCCATTTATAAAAGTGGAGACAAATGCAACATAGAAAACTATCGACCCATATCTATTTTGTCCACTTTATCTAAGCTTTTTGAGAGTCTCGTCCACGGTTATCTATTTCCTCAGTTAAAACACCAAATTATTCCCGAATAACATGGATTTGTTCAATCTCGATCTACTACTACAAATTTCATGATCTTCACTCAATTTTTATTTGAAAACATGGATAAAGGTACTCAGGTTGATGCTGTGTACACTGACTTTCAGAAGGCTTTCGATAAGGTTGACCATAAACTGCTCTTGGACAAAATTGCCTTCAACGGCATTAGAGGCAATTTACTCAGATGGTTCACATCTTACATATTCCGTAGAACTCAAAAGGTTGTTGACAATGGTCACGAGTCCGATTACACAGTTGTTGAATCCGGTGTACCGCAGGGTTCAGTACTAGCAGGGTTCAGTTCTAGGCCCAATACTGTTTATTTTGTTTATAAATGATATAAAATCTTGTATAGTTAACTCTAAATTCCTCATGTACGCTAACGACATAAAAATCTATAAGGCCTGTACGGACATTCAGGAGTGTATTTTACTGCAACAGGATCTTTACAGGCTCTCACAATACTGTATAGTTAATAAACTACACCTTAGTCTACAAAAATGTCACTACATATCATTTACAAAAAACAAGAATCCCATTAACTTTGCATACACACTAAATAACACAAAGCTAAGAATAAGCGAATGTAGTCGTGATCTGGGCATACTACTAGATTCTAAATTACACTTAGATATCCATGTCGACAACATTATCAGTAAAGCCTTTCAGATGTATGGTTTTGTCATGCGCTACTATAAAGACTTTAAAAACCCTGTTACTTACCTTTTCTTATATAAAGCTTTAGTCCGTTCTCAGTTAGAGTATGCTGTACCTATCTGGAGCCCTTTTTACTCAAAATACAAGCAGAGGATAGAAATGGTCCAAAAACAATATCTTCGCACTACTTATTATAAATGTTTTAATTCTAGGATTCCCTATGCAGATCTTTTAAAACATTTTAAGCTCTTAAGCTTGGAGCACAGACGCACAGTACTTATGATAATGATGCTGTATGGCTATGCAACAATAAGTATAATTGTACTGAATCGAACAGGCTCTGTTATGTAGTACCCAGGACTGTTATTCAGAGGGAGGTGCACGTACCTCGATTGTTTTACACGGAAAAGTGTAGAACTAATGCCGGAGAGCGGGCGCCTTTTCGCCGTTTATTGACTACGTACAACTCACATTTCATGAATTTAGACATATTCGCTCTCACTCATTCTAAATTCAAAAAACATGCATCCGAATTTCTTGTTGATCAATAATGTAAATACATCCTTCATAACTTAGATACAATATAATTTTCTTTTCTGCCATACACGTCCGTTGCCTTCTCTACTTCAAGTGTAATTTTGTGGATAATGTTGTGGGTTATACGTTTTTAATATTTAAGTGCTAAATTATTTATATAATCTGCAATGTATAACTGTTTTTATCCCAAATAAAAAAATAAAAATAAGTAAATACCAAATTCATTACTTTAAGGACATGTGCATTTTTATTATTTTTAAAATTTTTTTTTTGGTCCGCCCTGGGGGATGGGCGAAGGGGACTATCAGACTCTTATTGACTAAAAACCAACCCGTGTGCCTCATGTACCCGTGTGTCGGATTGTATTGATACCCTCCTCATGGCAGTCTGTTGGTATCTCCACTAAGCTATCGCTGCTTTTTTTGTAATAAAAGACATTTTTGTAAAATATTTTCTGTTAAAGAAAACATTTTCATGATATTAAATAATATGGAAAATAATTGGCGCCGGAGCATTTGAAGAAGTCTTTAGCGACAACTTAACATCAAATAATGTAACATAACATAACTTCACGCCTTTATCCCCGAAGGGGTAGGCAGGGTTGTATTACACAACCACACTTCGCCAGTTATGTTTCGGTCCCAGTGTAATAGGGGGAAAGCCTATTGCCATCTACCGAGCATATTGTTAAGCGAGCGATAATTAACATTTTAATTAAAACAATTTCAAACAATGTGAAGTCAATTTAATTACCAGAAATAAAAGTTACTTCGAAGAAAAATTACAGAAAACGTTAATTGTTATCTAATTATTTGGTTCTTACATTATATTTTGTTTATTACTTTTCATTGCTTGCTTTCGTCAAAACAAACTAAAACTTCGTTATTTTATAGGTACTCAAATAGCTATCAGAATTTAGAAGGGGTGCAATTGAGTCAACATTTCTCAATCAGCTTTACATCGCGGAGGTTTTATAGTACTGAATTCAATATCCAATATATCCATGGATTTTAAAGATTAAATATATGCATATTTTACATAAGCTCCATACACAATATGTCAAATATGTATGGCTAATCTCCAAATCAATAGATAAAATTAATCATATATTGGGACCGGCCGATAATATTTACTACATGTATTTTGTTCCCAGGGATTATATGACGACTAGGTGGATGCAGTTCATTTTGATGCGGCAAGGCATCCTTTCGTAGCTGATTCACGTATTTAGTGCATGTTCATGGCGGAGCCTCCGTCTGTCGCATGCCAAATGTCAAGCATTTGGTCAACGGGCAAGGACAAAGAAGAACAACATTACGTGTAGTAAGGTTGTTACGTTGTTCTTGCCCGTTGTTCACATCGTTACGAAAGTAATTCAATGTTTTATACAAAATCGATTTAAACTAGTATGTGAACATGTCGTGTCAATATAAGCCCATTCTTAAAAAAATGTAATTGATTAGAATCCAGAAGATCCAAATTTTGCATGGAAATGCATTGTGGAAAACATTAAATTAATTTTAGTCTGTAGAGACAAAGATTCTCCTTCGGATTCTATTAGCAGAGGCTAATAGGATCTGATGCTGAACCAAAAATTCTCGAGTCAAAGCGTAATGCGCTTATATTCAAATGTGTTGGCGTGGTATTTATAATTATTTTAACACTTTCAGGACCATAAGGATACCTATGGGACTATATATTATAATAAAAACTATACGAAACAGTTAATTAGGCATCAAATAAAAATTATTTTATCTTAAAATATATTAAAATGTTTTGGATTTTTTGGAATTCTTTGGGACACAAATGTTCCTATGGTCGTTGTTGGTACTTTTTGTTCTAGTAAATTATATAATACGTTTTAGAGATTTTATCAGTTTTTGAGAAATCTGCCATTTCATTTCTATTCATTAGTCTGGAAAAGGTGTACTTTGCAAGACAATTACTATTTTTCGGATTTCTATTATATATTGAATAAACTGACACATATCTTCCAGAAGTTTGGTTATCAATGGGATGCGTTGGAAACTGTCTTCGTCTGACAGATCCGGGAACTGAACTTGATTTTGAAGTAGGCACGCCATGCTGCCTGACAGAAAACCGTTTTTCCAACTTGAACTTGTCTGAACTGCAGGCTAGTTTTGATTTCATCGTAAAACTTTGAGTAGACAGTGCATACTGTCACTGCCACTTGTGCAGTCGAAATATCGGATACACAGATGATCTGGAACGGGTAAATACTCAAGTAACGCTATACTATAGCCACTCACATGCTTCGCCACGTGACTGCATGCCGTATGTAACATGAGTGATACTCACAATGCTTCTGGCCAAATAACATGTGTGAATACAAAGAACTTAACTTCAGCACAGTGACCATGATATCTTTTAAATTGAGCTACATACATGGTGTTCGTAATGTTTTACGTAGTCACTTAATAAGTGCTAAAGCGCTAGGAATTGTGAGACTTTGCGGGGCAAAGGCCTCTTCCTTAGACCGCATTGCATCCCTGTCCTGTGCTATTTTACATTATGTACAAAAATGTGTGTAACTGACAAGTGCTGTTCCAAATATGGATACTTTGTATATTTGTTACATCAAGGGCGTAACTAAAAATTACGACGATTCCGAATATATTTTACGCATGGAACTCTTATACTGGAAGATGAATTCATTAAAAAGGTACATAAGATTTAGGATGATAATAATACAATGATGAAAATCAATTTATTGCTTGAACAAAAACCAAATTATTTTACTTAACAACAAGTTATGAATTTCGCGCCAGAATGTTTAAAGTAGGTATTAGTGCATTGTCGAACTGCTGCGTCTTCTAATATTACATCGTGCCGATAATGGCGGTTTCAGATTAGCGTTTTATACGCGCGTATACGCGCGTATAAGCTCGTTTTTGGAAGCGCACATTGGCGCGTATGAGCGCGGCTTTTAGCACACGCGCAACTCATACGAGCGTTGACGCGCTTCTAAGCTCGTTTAAGCGCGAGCTGTCAAAATCCATGTTGACACTGACAAGATGTCACTACCGTTTCGAGCGAACACGCCGAAATATGCCCGTTTACGCGAGTCCGCTTTTATGAAGCGCGTAATGTAGCGCGCGTGTAAGCGCGTATGCTGAAACGACCGTTTACGCGTAGAAAAATACGCTAATCTGAAACCGCCCTAAAGCAATCCTATAATGTGGAATGTAACCGCGCAGAGTTTACACATTCATCGCTACTGTTCGCAAGCTTCCGAGCGTATAGCAAACACTCGTCGGTAGCGCCACGACTTTACTCGCCGGCTTTCGTAACTAAACTCCTTCAGACGAATACTTGTTTCTTCGTACCTAAGCGCTATCAGAGAATGCCGATATACGTTCGACTCGGCGAAAAAATGTAATTGTAAATTCCCAAGCGTCGACCGCGCCGCGATAACCGCGCGCGCACCGCATTCACAATTACAGGCTACAGCTAATATAGGCGGCACCTTCCTCAATGTTTCGCGCGTTTGCCACGACGTTTGTTTACTCACTTAACCTTTGTTGTCTATCGAGCTACTGAATTCCAACAAACATATTTTGAAAGTCGTAAATCAGAAGTTCTAGGTCGCGCGCGAGAGAGGCTGTCACGACGGTGCGGTACGGATGGAGCACATTAGTTTCGTTTGTCCACCTGTCGGCAAATAACTCAATTTAAATACTTTTACGCGAACCCTACGCCCCCGCACTCGGCGGCTCGTGGAGCTTCGCCCCGATACGAACCACTCATTTATCGTCCAGAGCCCTCACGCTAAACTTTAGTACAAACTAATGGTATCGACAAATCTACTCTTTACTCAACCACCCGAACTAGTTTTTCTATTGAAACCTTTATATCTGTTTATTGGGTTTATACGTGTGTTACCGTAGAGGGCTCTTGACTGCATATGAGGCTTAAATCATTCTCAATAGTACTACATAGTATCTGTTATGCAAAACAAATATTCTGTATCACCTTTGCTTTCAATTAATTTCTATGCGAGAACCTTTCCTTTTTTAAGAAATACACCTATGATTCATCATTTTATGAGAGTGAGATAATTTGCATTTTAGAATTTTTCTAGTCAGCAGCAATGTTTTTTCCAACGAAACGAAATGCGCGATTAATTTTCAAATTCTATACTATGTACATATAACTTATATATGTACAATAATTTTAAGCACGTACCGTATCTAGTAGACCGCTACTAATAACGAAAAGGAAATTGATATCTGACAGGTCTCACTGTTTAGAACTGTGATATCAGCATCATACAAAATAAATTAGCGGGTGTTAATCGCGTACAATTAATTTATTTAAGGTACAAATACCTATTTGTTTTCATATATCGGGCAGACTAAGCGTACAATCGCTGAAAGAGTAAAGGAACATATCGCAGCTGTGAAAAACCGACATATTAATAAGTCGGCATTTGTTGGATTCTGGACCAAACCACTGGATAGAACTGCATCAACCACAAGTCTTATCCACCGATCGTAACTATTACTCCAGGATAGTACGTGAAGCGGTAGAAATCAAGAAATATAACAATTTCAACCGGGAGGATGGATATAGATTATCATCATCGGCTACTTGGAATCCAGTAATCAGCAAATGTAAACACCGCCGCAGTGATAAATCATTACGCATAAGGCATTGTACGGTCCAATGACCGCACATGTCACCGCGTCAGCATTTTATTGTACATGCACGTATGCACAATTGTTTTATTAAATCACTTACAATAAGTCACTAACAAGGTAAACCCGTGTCAAGGAAATAAACAGTTTATAACGAACAACTTCAAGTGTTTTCATTTATCAAGATACAGCAAGTGTGTCGTACGGCAGCAGCAAGGCACCCGCGCGACATTGTGGTCCTTCGTAGGAGTATATTAGTGGTTTTCTGTGATTCCGTGTGATAGCGAATCGGTTTGGCCGGCCTCCCAGAAGCGGGTCTCACCGGCTGAATTGAGAAGGCGCATATATCACGCGGAGGTGCTTTAACCACTAAGTATATGAGAACCAGCAAGTTTAGGGTAATCAAGTACTCAACCAGCAAGTTTTAAGTTATCAAGAGCTAGCAAGAGCAAGTTTTACACTGTGGAACTTTGTTGTGAAATACAAGTCCTTATTATCAAGCGATTCAAGTGTGTGCACACCAAATACAAATATCAAGCAAATAAGGTACCTTATCTATCAAGTTTTGTGTTCGTTGTTTATTTCGCGGGTTTACAAGCATCAAGGCTACTAATTTATCAAGTTTACAGCAAGCTATATCAAGATGGATACAAGTGATATACTCTATCAACAATCTCTCCTATCAGATGAGATTAAAAAAGTTTTAGTTAACTTCAAAAAGGATGGCCCATCTCGCAGGACTCCTGAACAAGTCAAGAGACGTCTCGAAACTTTGGAAAAATGTTGGAACGAGTTCAAGACCAACCAAGCAAAGCTTTCGGAGCGCTTACCAGGTGATCATGAATATCTGGTTGGTGATTATTACCAACAGACAAGGCAAAGCTACTTAGAAGCAAGGCTGTACATTGAGAAATTGAGCATTAGTAGCACCCCTAAACCTCTTTCGGCACAACAAGGTTCCGATCAAGAAAAAGTTATCAAGTCCGATTTGGGTGGCGCAGCATCTACAGCTGAAGTAATAGAGCAAGACGAAAGCACCTTCGAGGACGCTGCTACTCAACAGAAAAACGTTCCTCCTAGCAAGCAGGACTGGAATGAGATGGCAAACACCTCAGACTCAGGAAATCTTAGCAAGCTTGACGAGATGTATAGAAAACAGTTGAGCAACTTCAAGGCATTTGCGAGAACAGTCTCTAACATCAACGTTGACATCTTACAAGACCGATGGGAGTTTGAAGACACACTGAAAACTCTTCAGGTGCGCTGGAAGGCAATTGATCTACTCCACTGGGAAATAGACAGTGAGACAAACGGATCTAACCTACAATACGAAGAAAGGTTCACAGAGCACGAACAAAAGTATTATGAAATCAAGAAGGCCATAAATAGCAAGTTATGGTCTGTATCGCACCGTGAAAAGTCGACGCCTAAACTCGACATTCCTATGTTCAACGGCAACTACCAGCTGTGGGTGTCGTTTAAAGACCTCTTCACCGAAGCAATACACAACAATCCAAGCTTATCTAACGCGCAAAGAATGCAGTTTCTTAAGAGCAAGCTTAAGGGCGAAGCTGAGCGCTTAGTACAACACCTACAAATCAGTTCAGAAAATTATTTGACCTGTTGGGAAATATTGAACCATAGGTACAATAACAAGAAGCTTATTTTTACAACTCACATGAACACTTTGATGAACCTGCCTGTGACTCAACAAGCTAACGTGAATCACATAAAACGTCTCCATGATATTGCCACGGAATGCTTAAATGCAATCAAAAACTTGGGTGTCAATATCGACACCTGGGATCCCATTTTGGTGTATCTTTTGGTACAGAAAATAGACACTGAAACTCATAGTGATTATCTGGAGTCAGTGAAAGAGCCACGCGAATTGCCAAATTTAGAAGAATTTCTCAAGTTCCTAGAAAACAGATTCACTACAATGGAAACAGCACGCCGCAAGCAAGAAAATCATCAAATAAAGTCGTCGTCATCAGCATCCGATAGTCAAACAAAATCGCATTATTCCAAGAATTTTTCAAGCAATCAAGCTGCTTCGTATTCGAAAAACAAGATATCATGCCCAATTTGCAACAGCGCAGAACATAGAATCTATTATTGCGACAAATTCTTAGAAATGTCACCGTCACAGAAACGACAAGAGATTTCGAAGCTAAATTTTTGTTATAATTGTCTTCATAGTCATCATGGAAAATCTTGTTTATCTAACAAACGGTGCTGCGAGTGCAACGGGCGACACAACACTTTGCTGCACTCAGCGTTTACGAAAAACGTGACATCGGCCGACACTACATCTAGGCCAGCGGTTGGTAACGCGGCATCGAAACGGCGAACCGAACAAGTCAGCAATAATATGCACGTGGCCCAGCAATGTGACGTGCCCGAAATTCTATTATCTACAGCTCTGATAAAGGTACAGAGAGCAGATGGAGAATACCTAGTTATGCGAGCCCTCGTAGACCAAGGCTCGCAAGTGTCTCTCATCACCACAAGAGCAGCGCAGCTTCTGTGCCTACCCCGTCAAAAATGTCGAGGTGTGATAACAGGTGTTGGCGCCAAGGACAACATCTGCAATGGCATGGCAGAAATACATTGCAATTCTATGCACGAAGATTATGTCTTTATGACGAATGTTTACATTATGAAAGGCTTAACAAGAAATTTGCCTAATGTGTCATTTACACGTCCAACATGGGACTTATTACAAGATATAGATTTGGCAGATCCCGATTTCAATGTGAGCAAGCCCATTGACATCTTATTTGGAGCCGATATCTACGCAAATATTATCATGAATGGAATATATAGATTTGGCAACATGTCTCCAGTCGCCCAGCAAACGCGTCTAGGATGGCTTTTGTGCGGCAAAGTACAGTCTCTACAGTGCAATGTAGTTCTCAGCAATATGCAAGACATACAAAAATTTTGGGAAATAGAAGATGTATCTGGAAACCATTCATATTCGACAGAGGAAAATCGCTGTATTGAATTTTATAAGTCTACGACAACAAGGTCAGAGGACGGAAAGTACATAGTTAGACTGCCTCTTAAGTCTAACATTGATCAATTGGGCCAATCGAAGTACAAAGCTATCGCCCAATTTCACCAAATTGAGAAAAAGTTGAATAGAAACAGCGAGCTAAAAATAGCCTACAAGTCATTCATACACGAATATCAAGAATTACGACATATGAAACTTGTCGGCTACGACAGCTACAATAGTGCAATGACCGGACCCGTATGTTACTTACCGCACCATTGCGTGCTACGAAACGACTCTAGTACGACCAAGCTACGTGTAGTCTTCAATGCATCGGAAAAAACATCAAGTGGACAAAGTCTCAACGATTGTATGTATACGGGGCCGAACTTACAAAACGATATCTTCACGCTACTATTAGGATGGAGGCTATACAAGATAGCCTTGACCGCTGATTGTGAAAAAATGTTTCGCGCCATTTGGTTGCATGAAGATGACCAGCCTCTACAAAGAATAATATGGCGAGATAACTCACAGGATCGATTGCAACATTATCAGCTGACAACGGTAACGTACGGTACCAAGGCCGCACCTTATCTAGCAATGATGACGTTGCGTCAATTAGCAAGTGACGAAAAGGAAAGATATCCAGAAGCAGCTAGAATTGTAGAAAACAATTTTTATATGGATGATTTGATTCTAACTGTTCCATGTTTGGATTCTGCACTGAAAATTAAGACAGATCTTATAAATCTTATGAGAACTGGTGGCTTCAATTTAAGGAAGTGGAAGTCTAACTATCAAGAGTTATCAGACAATACAAGTCAGCAAGGACAAAGTAATTTTAACTTCATCCAAGCCGAATCTACCAAGACACTAGGTTTATATTGGAACCCTGAAAGGGATGTTTTTGTTTTCCAATGCAAGATAAACAAGGAGGTTCAAGACACGAAGCGATCACTGCTCTCTGCTATTTCACAACTGTTTGACCCCCTTGGGTGGCTAACTCCGCTATCTACCAAAATGAAGCTGCTTTTTCAAGAAGTATGGAAAACAAGCATAGCCTGGGATGACAAGATTCCCAAAAATATTTATCAAGAATGGCAAACAATAAAGAGCGATATTATTGACATAAATAATATTGAAATACCACGGTGGCTCGGTTGCGAGGTCACGTGTAAGCTCGAATTGCACGGATTTTGCGACGCTTCGCAAAAGGCGTTCGCTTGTGTCGTTTATAGCAAATTAATAAAACAAAATGAAATTGTTATAAAACTCGTCGCTGGGAAATCAAGACTCGTTCCCTGCAAGAAAGAAGTTTCCTTACCACGACTAGAGCTGTGTGGAGCATTACTGCTGTCCAAGGTCATGGTGAAAATCAAGCAAGCCATATCACCAGACGTGGACGTCAAGGTTCATGGTTGGACCGATTCCATGGCGGCTCTTGGATGGCTACAAGGAAATCCCGATCGCTGGAAGCCGTTCGTATCCAACAGAGTACGTCAAATAGTTGAAATCATGCCGCCAGAATGCTGGCGCTACGTCAAGTCCGCAGAGAATCCTGCCGATTGCGCCAGCCGCGGCCTGACAGCAAGTCAACTGAGACTACATCCATTATGGTGGCAAGGACCAGCATGGCTGTCCACCACGGACAATTTTACACAAGAAAATTGTACCTATACTACGCAAGAAGAAGCGAAAATGACTAAGCAAGTCAACGTCATTACGCAGTGCAGTGACAGCATTCTCATCAAGGAAATGATAGAAAAGTACAGCTCATTTTCAAAACTTACGAAGGTACTAGCATGGGTGTACCGATTTATGGCGAAAAAACAAGACAGAAAATCCGTATCCTGGCTCACTATACCGGAATTACGAGAAGCAAGAAAAAGGATAATACAGCAAGTTCAATGGGAAATATTCGAAGATGACATATGCAACCTGAAACAAAAGAAACCTATTTCTACAAAAAGCAAGATTCTAAGCTTGAATCCGTACTTAGATGAAGACGATGTCCTGCGCGTCGGAGGGAGGCTGCGTAACGCCAACATTAGCCCTGAAATGAAAAACCCTATTATTTTACCGCAAAATCATCGCCTAACAGAGTTGATAATAAATAATGCACACGAACACACATTGCACGGCGGCGCTCGAGTGACCTTAGCATTCACGAGACAAAAATATTGGATTCTAAGCGGAACTAGAAGAATTAAAAAATATATACGCAGCTGTATAACATGTAAGAAGCAAAAACCCAGCATGCAAGAGCAAATAATGGGAGACTTACCTGGTTCAAGAGTCTGTCCTTCTCGTCCTTTCAAACATACGGGCGTAGATTTCACCGGACATGTCCTTTTGAAAGCTAACAAGGGCCGTGGAGTGAAAACCACAAAAGGATATGTTGCCGTCTTCGTATGCATGGCAACCAAGGCCGTGCATTTAGAATTGGTGTCCGACCTGACAACATCATCCTTCATTGCGGCTCTACGCAGAATGGCCGGACGGCGAGGTACCCCAAGCGCTATCTATTGCGACAATGGACGCAATTTTGTTGGCGCATGTAGAACTTTACATGAAGAATATCAAGAAATCTTGCAAACTTTCAATGAAGAGCTACAGCAAGAGTTAGTTGACATGGAAATCACGTTCCACTTCAACGCTCCCGCGTGGCCATCGGCGGGAGGTCTCTGGGAAGCGGCTGTAAAAAGCTTCAAGTTTCACCTCAAGAGAGTGATAGGAGAACAGAGGCTTACCTACGAAGAGTTCTCCACGCTACTGGTACAGATAGAGGCGTGCCTAAATTCAAGGCCTTTATGCGCCTTAACTGATGATCCCGACGATCTAGAGTACCTAACCCCATCTCACTTTTTGACAAGCGGGCCACTGTTGACAATCGTACCCACTGAAAGAGATTTGAGAACACGTTGGTGTCTTACGCAAAAAATAACACAAGACATTTGGAAAAGATGGAACTCGGAATATCTATCCCAGCTGACATCAAGGTCAAAATGGAAAAATCCAAAGGAAAACATCAAGTTGAATGATGTGGTTCTCGTTCACGATGAAAACCTACCTCCAGGCAAGTGGATCATGGGCCGAGTGACTGAACTACATCCCGGCAACGATGGGTATGTGCGTGTTGTCACCCTAAAGACGAAGAGTGGCTACATGAGGAGACCAATAATCAAGCTATCGAGACTGGTCAGCCACGATACTAACGGCTACAATACTGAAACAATTTGCAACGAAAACCCATCCAGCAGTCGAGCGCAACCGGCTAGTGCGACAAGAAAAAGCCCTAACAGAAGTCTTCTTACCACTTTGATGTTTACATTGTTGCTATTTATAACAACCTGCACCGCACATGTTAATATTACTCAACTCAGGGAAAATCAAGGCCTATACCTAGATAAATTATCGAGCATGTTACTTATAAAAGATGAATGGAAACTCGTCATTTACTATGACATGGACCCCTTTCTCCGAGGCAACAAGGCACTCGAATCATACATACAAGCGCTCGATACAACATGCAAAACAATACAAGAACAAGGTCAATGTAATGCAATAGTACTCCAGTTACGTCACGGCTACGATGAACTCTCGCACTACAACAAACTATTGGCAAGTCAGCAATTCGATGCGACCCAGGCGCCGCCCCGACTGCTACGTCACAAGAGAGGCCTTGTCAACGGAGTCGGATATCTCGCCAACACCTTGTTCGGTGTATTAGACAGCCGATTCGCCGAACAGTACAAGAGAGACATTACCTTACTTCAGCAAGATCAGAACCATATACTTAATCTCTGGAAAAATCAAACAACCATCATAGAAGCCGAAAACAATCTACTAAAACGTACTGAGAGTACTATGAATCAACAACACAAGATTATAAATCAACATATGATGGCATTAGACAAGGCTGTATTCGAGTTGAAAAACACTGCTAAAACAAGTAGCATTCTAAGTGATTTTACTATTGGGTCTATCATAGCGACAAATGTACTTAACAACTTGAAAGGATTACAAGATACGATTATGGATACAATTATGGATGTATATCAAGGTCACTTCAATGTACACTTAGTGACACCGGACCAACTCATCAATGAGTTGAGAACTATTTCAAGCAAGCTGCCCAAAGATGTTTCTTTGCCCGTAGAGAATATCCATTCGGACATACGGAAGATGTACAATCTCTTCAAGGTCAAAGCAAGGATGCTGGAAGAGTACCTATTGTTCGAGATAAGGATACCGCTCACCAGTCGAGATATGTACGAGATCTTCAAGTTGATACCAATCCCTAAGCATCATGAAAACAAAACCTACGCGATATCACCTATATCGGACTTCGTGGCCTTGAGTATTAGAAAAGGGACATTTATACCTATGAGCGAAGCAGACATAAAGGATTGTATCGTACAAGAAACTTATTTTTGTCACAGCCAGAAGCCTGAATACCAGATGAAGAGTGACAAAAGTTTATGTGTACAAGAAAACCAAGAATGCATAACAAGAGAAATATTATGTAATGATAAATGGCAAGAAAGTTACATTATGAACACATATATTTATACATGCTGCAAACGTTGCAATGTACGAACAATGTGCGACGATCGGATTACGGCTAATGAACTGACGGGCACTGGACTACTGAGCGTAGGTCAAGGCTGCTTATTGAAGACAGACGAATTCTCGATATATCCTCACAAGGCTCATACAAGTGAAGTACGTCTTTCACCGGACTTATATACACCGACCATTGCACCGATTAACCATATAATCAACATTAGTATACCTACGTATAAAACATCAAACCAATCACACTTGATATTCCAAGAAGCAGCCACAGAAATACAAAGCAAGATACAAGATTTGGAGAACAGTGAAAGTTTGCTACCAGATACAATAACCTTTCACGATATACACCACTACACAATGATCTACGTCATATTTGGAATGTTAGTGGTGATTGGTACTGTGATTTTAGTACGACGCATACCATACACATGGCGTTGTACGCAAAGACAACAAGATCGACATTCTGAAGTAACAACTCAACCAACCCAGGAGCAGGCGCCGCACGCGGCGCACGCGGCGGCAGCTGTGGCGGAGGGAGCGCGTCGAGCAAGCGACGGCATCGAACCTGTACCCAGCGCGCGCACTTCAAGATTTCGACACCAATCAACAAGTCCAATTTTACAGAAATATCATGGGATGTTTGATAACCCTGTTTAATTATTGTTTTCAAAGTTTATATCGTAATATTCTTTGAATTATTTTTGTTTTGTTAAAGGTAGCTCAGCATCTCATCTTCTCTGGCCCGGGAATATGTACGGTCCAATGACCGCACATGTCACCGCGTCAGCATTTTATTGTACATGCACGTATGCACAATTGTTTTATTAAATCACTTACAATAAGTCACTAACAAGGTAAACCCGTGTCAAGGAAATAAACAGTTTATAACGAACAACTTCAAGTGTTTTCATTTATCAAGATACAGCAAGTGTGTCGTACGGCAGCAGCAAGGCACCCGCGCGACAGGCATTACGCTTGATAGGGCTCTTACCTATAGAAGGAACTGCGAGTTATTAAAAAGTAAGGTTCATACTCGCAATAACCTGCTCCGGCGCCTCATTACTGCTAAGTGGGGAGCTGCACCGAACTTCGGCCCTGGCACTAGCATTTTCTGCAGGCAAATACGGATGCCCTGTGTGGAGTCGATCCGCTCATGCAAGCTCAGTGGATAAAGCACTTAACGAGACTTGCCGACTTATCACTGGTTGTTAAAAACCAACCCCAATAAAGCTGCTGTACCCACTTCCTGGCATCGAACACCGAATATTCGTAGGGCCGTGGCGAGCTCTGCAGAAAGATCCAAGATGGACTGTGACCCACGGCACCCATTGCATGGTCACATCCCAATGCAGGCACGATTAAAGAGCCGTAGCAGCTTTGTTAAAAGTACCCATCCATTGACCCAGGAGCCATCAAAGGCAAGGTACGACCTATGGCCGTATCACCAGCCGAGAGTCCTCCACCTGGGCATGGCTTGCCATGGTCTGTCTGGAAGTCATTGAATAGACTGCGGACTCAGGTCAGCCGGTGCAAAGAAAACATGTTCAGATGGGGACTCTCGGACGGTACCGATTTGGCTTGTGTGTGCGGTGCAAGACAAACGATGTCCCACCTAACATCGTGCCCTGCGTGCCCAAATACTTGCACGCAGAAAGAACTGATGACTGCCGCCGACCAGTCAGTGTGGCTGCTTTCTGGGCCTCAAAAATTTAAGTGTTTGCCAGTGATACGCTAAGAAGTAGTGATAAATCTCAACAGTGTGAAGACGTCATTATTGGAGTGTGTCGGAGTACCGACAGTGCGAACTTAAATAAAGACCAAGTGAGGGAAGGTGCCGAAACCCGCACTTCCACAAGACGGCGCTGAGCTCTCATCAGTCTCTCCGCGGCCACGCTCGGTGCAAGAGAAGCGAAACGTCGGAAACAAATAGGTATTTATACCTTAAGTAAACTAATTGTACGCGATTAAGACCCGCTAATTTATTTTGTATGATGTATACAAATCGCGAAAGTTTAAAATCGATTGTGATATCAGCAACCGAATACTTCGTCTATGTAAACTAACAACGTTCACGTCACGGTTGCGTTTCCAACTACATACCGTGTCGCCCTGTGTCGACGAATAATTCCACCATACCCGAGAGGCGTCTTAACACTTATTATCAAAGCGGCACTAACATCTCTGTGCATTCGACACCGGCATTTGAAGTGCTACTGTTCTTTGGTCAATCAACTGAGAAAATTGATGATAATCGATTTTAAACTTTCGCAATTTGTATACATCATACAATATTATTTAGCGGGTCTTAGTGGCGATAATTTTATAATACCTCTGTTATTCTCCTACGTTTTTACCGGCTTGCAACGGTTGTGGTCGCGGAGTGACTGATGTCAGCTCAGCGCCGTCCTTGTGAAGCGCGGGTTTCGGCAGCTACCCTCACTTGTTTTATATTTTTGATTTTATCCGCACTGTCGGTACTTCGACAAACTACACTTATAACGTCTACACACTGATGATTTGTGTTACTGGGGCGTTGTTTGCATTTGTTAATGACTGGGTTCCAAGTGGTCGATAGTGTGAATCCGTCCTCCCGGTTGAAATTTCTATGCTTTTTTTATTTCAACCGCTTCACGTACTATCCTGGAGTAATAGTGACGATCGGTGGATAAGACTTGTGGTTGATGTACTTCAATCCAGTGGTTTGGTCCAGATTCTAGCAAATGATCAGCTATGGCGGATTTATTCATTTGTCGATTTTTCACATCTGCGATATGTTCCTTGACCTTTTCAGCGATTGTTCGTTTGGTCTGTCCGATATAGGAACCACCACAACTGCAATCGACTTTGTAGACGCCTGGTGTTGTTGAGGAATAACGTCCTTTGGGGTACGCAGGTTGTGTGCTACCTTGGAGAGCAGACTATATACAGTCTTGATGAAGTATTTCTGTAGTACTGTTCCAACTTTGTCCGTTACTCCCCTGATATAAGGCATGTAAGCCGGTACTCTGCTTACTTCAGGTTTGCGGTCCTTTCTCTTCCGACGGGGTATCTCCTTTTTGTATCCATTGCGCCTTAGTACCTCCTGAACATATGACAATTCACTGTTTAAGTGTTCAGGGTCACAGAGGTCATACGCTCTGTTCACTAACGAGGTCACTACGGATTCCAAATGTCGCGGGTGGTGACGCGAGCATGCGTTTAGATACCTGTCTGTGTGTGTCGGTTTTCTGTATACAGTGTGTCCAAGTGTACCATTAGCTCTCACCGTCACTTTGACGTCGAGAAAGAGAAACGATCCGTCTACCTCCATTTCAAATGTGAACCGGATGCTCGGATGTATGGAGTTCAATTTGTCTGCGAATTGTTCTATGTCTTGATTGTGGCCCTTCATGATGCAAAATACATCGTCAACATACCTCTTCCATAACTTTACATTTGAAGCCTGTCTATGGATTCTTCAAAGTACAGAGGTATTTATGCCTTTAAATAAGTAAATTATCGCGACTAAGACCCGCTAAATGCCATTGTAAAAGTGATGATGTCACACACGTTTTACTATTAAAATTTTAACAAAATATTTGTTCAATAAGACTCTACGATTATAAGCAAACCCGGAAGAGTAGGTGTAGTATTTGCTATCACAGCAAATATAACCACTACACGAATCGATGTAACACTGGCTCACCACTACACACAGATCCGAGAGAGCACGTCTTTGTGCACCGTGTCTATCTACCGACTGACTGTCCGTGGTGACAGTGACAGCCACAGACTATACAGATATACTAGTAGTGACAGGTGCTAAGCGACGCTACTTCCTCTACTGGTGTACATGAGACAATGTATTGTATCTATTGCATAGATACAAACACTACATCTCTTCCCTTTTAACATTTTTTATTTATCATTATAATGTATGTATATTTCATTGGCAAATAATTATACGTCATTGCCTTATATTTCTTATACCTAGACGTTATACGCAAAATACACGCCAGGATGTGGAGTTGCGGAAACAGCCCAGGCTACCATACCAAATATAGATGCTGTCCCCTTCTGTTTGTTTTGGCCTTACCGCTCTTCTCTTGCGGTCTCCGTATTCTTTTCCTTGTTCCTTTTGCAACTTCGGTCTCATTATCCGTCTTGTCTCTTAAAATAGATTTAATAGTCTTTTTATCCGTCTAACTTATGTATTCCAACATTGGGTTTTTATCCATGTTCATTCTCTTGAAAAATACTTCTGACGTTTTTCCTGTTACCGTATAGGGTGGGTTTGGACTTCATTCAGTATTAAATTTTTTTGTGTATGTTTCATACCCTGTTTTTCTCTAATCGTTTTACTGTCTTTGGTTAGATGCTCTCTTCATTTGTGGCCAATATCGCACGGTGCTAAAATTTTAAAATCACCATCATGACAAAACTTTCAACTCCTCGCCAACAAACCGCCGCGAATCAGACGAACAGCCATCAGTAGTGACCGATAGTGGCCAGCCCAGCCGAACGAAGACTTCTCTCAGAATTTTTATAATTTGCAAGCTCTTTATAGTTCTCGTAATCTTGATTTCTTTACAGCGGTTGTAACTTCACTATACACACAACAAGAATATAATCGTTATATGGCAATGGACCCAATAGATCGATCACAATATCAAAGTTCTCGTCCATTTATAGGTGCTAGAGAACTTGGTAAGCTAACTAGAGTGCATCCTTTGCAATACTTCTTCGCCCATTCAACGTCCCCATCGATCCTAGGCCACCAGATCCCACGGGATCCCACGCACGAAGGCGACTACACTTGGATGCCTCTGATGCGCCGCCAGCAGAAGCTTTCTCCCGAGGCTCCTTTGAATGACTATTCCTTTTCCTATCAGTAAAATGTTCTTACATAAATACAATTCATCCGTAAATACTCTGCATGATTTTCTGGACTCGTCCCTCTAGTCACCATAAATTCCTTTCTTAGCATTAGTGATCTCCCGATTGCTTCCTGATTCCTTTATTATTTGTTGCATTGAGGTTGCACAAGGTTTCGCTAGCTCGACTATCTGGTTAACGTAAGTCTCTTCTGATGATGGACTGGATTTGGCGATCTAATCTTTACATAATCTCGATACTGGTCCGCGTTTCTTTTCTTTTCTTTTTTTTTGTCGCAAAAACCGTCTTTACACACGAGTACCCGGGTTTGATCTGTGCACAGCAAAAGCCTCTTTTTCTGTCTGGCTATATTTTCTTTCACATTGAGTGTCCAATTTCCGTATGCTGTATTTCATATTCTTGGTGCTTTATTATCAACTTGCGCTAATACCGCTCCCAGTCATGTAGGACTTGCGTCTGCTTTTAACCCACGTCTTGTCTTTAATGTCGCAATATCCCAATGTGTCTATTTCCGACAGCATTATTTTTTCATTCATTCTCATTCATTTCGATCTTCTCTTCAGTATTCTTCTATATTTGCCCTAATGCCCAATTTCCTAACAAGCTCTGTAATTTCTCTCCTGTCCTTGGCATTCCAAATCCAGTTCATTTTTTTTCAACAGCCTGACTCCTTATCACTGACCGGTATCAGTTCGTGACCCAAAAGTGCGTTGTCTGTGCTTTATGAATACATTTATTTTTATTTAAGACGGCCGTGTCGGAGGTTGGAGAACGGAACGTCAAATCTTAATAGATTTGGGCGTATTCAGATACGATGGTTGGCAACACTGAGGTCGGCATTTGACAGCTGTCAATGTCATTAAATGTTTTATAAGCGAACGTGGAGCTGTCAACGGACACTTTTGGTGACAGACACAGTGGAGGAAACAAGTATGGCCTACATACGTCCGACTTCGCCGCGTTTCCAAAAGTAATCCATTTTCATCCAAGCTACGTGTGCATATTTAGTTTGTGAAGTGAACTAATTAGTTTGAGTAAAACCTATTGTGTGTATATCAAGTCTTATTTTCCTGAAATGTACGATGGAGGAAGACCTGAGAAATAAAGAACGCCCACATTCTCCTACGTGACTACGTTATATAATATGACAACTTCTGATCTATAGGTCGCCAAAGGTCAATCCTTTTCTGATATTATTATAGTGCGCAGGATCCACCCAAAGTGACTACACTTAAATCTATTTGTAGTCTCACTGTCAATATGTAAACTAAAGACATTTAAATTTATATACTAAGATGTGATATAAAAACATACTTATCTGGTATATATCACACATATCACTGATATTTGAAAAATAATTGTAACTATTACAAATGTAGCGAACATTTCCTCTAGCGTTGAACTTTTATTTATTAAATATAGGAGCCAAATAAATTTGACACAGTAAAAGTACGTCCATAGCATACACATACATGGATTACATTAGTTAGTAAGTGAATCAGTATAAGTGTGTATCGGCCGCGCGGTTGGTGAAATACGATCGGATTGAATTAACTGTTTTTTGTTTGCACTTAAAACAATCTGCGCGTATAGTCAGCGGGGAAATCTGTGGCACGGTGAGGGCCACACAGGGGGTGGAGGGGTAGAGATGACGGGAGGGCTAGGGGCAGGTGGAGCATTAACCATCGCGGCGGCTCTCACGCGCGAGGCAAGCACACGTAACAGAGCTCACGTCGCCTTCTATTGAAATATTCTTTGATACTTTAACTAGACAACGAAAACTTGAAAGTGTAATTATATTTATCGGCACTACTACAAACTTAGAATCTGAACTACATATTTTATAACGAGTGCATGATTCTTTAACAATTACCAATCAAACAATATAAGATAGTTTTTATTTTTATACACCGCTATTTTTTAATTAGTACAAAAACTTTAAGGACAGATTAGCGAAAATATTAGTATCATTTATGTGACGTAAGAATTTCATAATATCTATAAAGAGCAAAGTTATTATCATTTGTTTATTGTAGAAAATCTCACTTAAATCATAGTTATATTTTACAATCCATTCACTAATTCATTGATAATATTGCATCCTGCTCATTCGCATTTTCTCTGTCGCACTTATGATGTAGGTAGCCATAGAAAAAAAAATGAAAAAAAAAATGTAGGTTGTTATTTTTTAATATTGTTAATTCTACCCTCTCCTTCATACTTCATTCGGGCTTAGGACCGGTAAAATTTATTGTTTAACAAGTAATGAAATACGTAGGTATGTAATTAGAAAGCAAACAAATATCAAAATAAAAGAAGGTGTTCTGGACTAAAAGAAAAGAGTAATTTTGGCGTATTTATGAAGTTAGAATCATCTGCTATTTACAAATATTATTTTATCATCATCATGTTAGTCTAGAGACGTCCACTGAAAAAGGAACACAGGAAAATAAGACTTGATATACACACAATAGGTTTTACTCAAACTAATTAGTTCACTGCTGGACATAGGCCTTACTCAAGGTGTGTGGAGAACACAGGCCGATTTTGAGCCACCCGCATCAAATTATTATTTACTTAAGTACGTATTATTTACTAAACTTACAAGTATTTCCATTGTCCTTCGAAATGTCCACCACCGTTGTCAAAAGCATCCAATATGCACTGTTTTAATTGATTGACGCTGACCGGATCACTTTTGTATACTCACAATAAGATGTCCATGGGTACACAGCTGCACTCGCGATTTTTCCACTCAAAAAGTACGCACGAAGCATAGCTACATACTCCCGTGATATGAATTGATATGATAGGCCATCGCGTCGGGCAAACGTAGACAAACAATTAACTTTTGCAACGAAATTAGATACGCTCACTTTTGATAACAATTTAGTACTGTTTGTCGCATCGTTGGGGCGTGGCGCAGGCGCAGGGGAGCGGGGGGAGGGGAATTTATCAATGGTTCATTTTACTATGATACTCGTAGTACTCGGGTCGGTCATAGTATTAGTATTGCATTTACCAATTATCACGTATTTTTGTGGACAGTTTTGAGACAGTTTTGGGACTTAGTGTTTTTATTTTTTAACTTCATAAATATGATCAGTTAAAGATACTTAGTGCTGTGTTAATTTTTTTGTACTAATTAAAAAATAGCGGTGTATAATAACACTTATATCCCCGAAAGGGTAATATTAATATTACAACCACATTCGCCATGAGAATTTTTAGGTCCCACGTTCCCATAGGGGGTGTGCCTATTGCCGTTACCGGGCACATCACCAGACTTAGTGGGGCTACTGAGAATTCAGAAAAAGGCGCATACTCTATCCACGGGACCACGGAGGCAGCTTTGTGTAGTAAAAAAAATATTATTGTATTATTATAATTTTTTACTACACAAAGGCGCAATGTTTCAATTATGAATAATGCATACATAATCAATTCTGTATATTCAATACTATTGTATTAGTTTTAAAAATACCCATTTATCACCCTAGAAGTCTAGAACACTTAAGTTGCAAAAGCCTAATACAACAATTATATCTTAAGAAGTAATATTTACTGAAACAGCCTCTAGTGATTAAATAGATAGCTAGAATATAAATAAAGTAAATGTTCATATATTTGCCGGTTATCATAGCTCCCACGCGTGCCTATCCATACATTCAAAACACAACGTAGCCGTAACCTATAACTTATAATAAGTGTAACATTTATTTTACCTTAATGACTGACAATATACGTAAATTACCATACAATGCTTTGTCATCTTTTTTTACACGCTTTGTGTGAATATAATTAAGACGGAATTTGGTCAAAGTATTCACTCTGTGATAGATTTACTAGAAATTTGAAAACCGATAGCAATGCGTTCTGTAAAAAAAAAAAACTAGTCGAAAAAGCAGCCGAAACTAAAAAAATATTTGTTGTTACAAAGGCACAAAATAAAGTGATTTTTTTGTTTTATTTGCAATATCAATAAAAAACCAGTTACTGAGCAACTGGGCAACCAGTAATACACTAACTTTGCTAACATTAATCATCAATCACTTCACTTAGCATTCTTTCACACAGTATTCGCGGCACTGGCCCAAATTTTCGTAGATTAAATTTCGATAACTGATCTCAAAAAAGAGCGAAAAGAAGAAAGTCAAAGCGTATTTCCCGGAATACCGAAATCGTAAGTGGATAGTCTAAAAGTGCACAGTTCGTAAGCTCTTTCAACTGACAGTTCACAAAGAAATAAATGCGACTTCTGACACAAGACACGTGATCGCATAAGAATTTTGTCGACTGCATTCATTAGTACATCGCAGTGACGGCGGGTGCTAATGAAGTGTGAGCATCTGTGCGTGCGGTGTGTGATACAAGCCCACCGCACACCACACCGTACTGTTTCCTTCTCTTTAAATGTCTAATGATTTACTTTGTGCGGACAAGCGTACACACACAAGTCACCGCATCAACTGGTTCAGGCAGGTCTAGAGTCAACTCTCAGTCTATATGTGAAAGTGTCCTGTACTACGAGCCAGATAGCTACTCATGATTTTGTAAGTGTTCATGCCTTACTAAAGATGAAAGTTTCTGAGGATGGATAGATGGATGTTTTTTCATCTGGCACACATAAACCACTGAACATATTTTCATACAACTTTGCAGTAATATAGCTTATACATTTGAATATGAGCGAATTTTTGTCCTGATATTCGAACCACACGCTGGCGAAGGCGTAGGCAAAAGCCCTAGTAATATCTATTTACTAGTAAATAACCTCGCTGTCCGATTTTTAAGACTTCTTCAACACGTTCAAAGACAGTTTAACTTTCCCTACTTCTTCACGAGTGTCAAAACTCGTTGTCGCAAATTGTCACAGCTACGAAACCTACACAGCTGATACGGTACGGCTCAAACGTATAAAAAATATATAAAAATTGTCTATCGGGACTTCAAAAAACATTTAAATAAAAACCATAAAAAAAACATTATAAATAGCATGCAGGCTGGCAATAACTATTTATAAAGCAAACTAATAATCAAAACGACTTCAATACACTATTCCTGACCCGTTGTTGAAATAAATGAATGATACAACAATAACCAATGGTTGTGACGAGGCCATTACGTAAATTACATACATAAATACTACATCATTTGTTTTTAGTAAAGTAGGTTAAAATTACATCAGTATTACGTATCCTATCAAATAAAACCATAGTGTATTTGCATCGCTAAATACAAAGAACTAAGTAGAGACTAAAATCTTACTAAAGGTCAAACATTTTCATAATAACCTGGAAATTCTTCTTTTAGCTTTAAAATAAGTCAAGTTGAAATGAAATGAAATGAAATGAAATTGTTTTTTTATTTGCAACTCCAATGCAGTAGATACAACAGCATAGTGTGAAATTGACTATAGAAAAACAGTTTTTGTATCGCAAATAAGGTACCTGCGTCAGTATTAGTTGCAGAATCGGGTGAGACTGCAACACTGATCTTCCCGCAGGACCTACTTACTTACATACATAAAAACTCTTAAAACTAGTTATAATTAATATAAATAGTACATACACTATAAATTAATATATAAATATCAAATAAATATACATACATAGATTAAATAATCATAATAAAAACAATATAGAATATAAATTCCTTATTATAAATCAAGATAAATAGATAACTTTTTTTATGCGTTTCCGAACGCTTTACAATCACGTCTGTCAAGTTGTCACACTTGACATGCACTTGACAGATGGTGTGTTCGGTCGGCTATTGCTCAAAGTTTTAATTGTTATAATAAAATTGTACCAATAAAACAAATAACTAATACTAAACTACTACTATTAATACAAACTAATTTATAAGATACAATTTGTTTACATAATATTATACTACAGATGATGAAAATGTCATATATTACGCGTGTTTAATATCGATGAAATGTAAGTTACCGCTTCACTGTACAATACCTATAATAATGTTTGTCTTTGTAATAATATTTGCTTAAATTTAGTTTGGAATGTGTGTACTGTTTTCAGGCTACGCATGGGAGGAGGAAGATCATTCCAACATTTCGTGGAAGCAAATCGGAATCCACCTCTGAATGAGGAAGTACGGTGCTTCAAGGTGACCAAGAGATCTGATGAGGCCCTTGTATTATATGTATTAACCTCTCGCGACCATGTCAACTGTTGCTCTTAAGACGCGACGTTTTGTTCCATCCGTGGAAGTCCACCTAATACTTTCGTTACTTACGAGTTGATCTGTAAAAATAAAGTTCAGTGAGAAAGTAGTTGGTGTGTGTTTTAAACAAAGTTTGTAAGAACACACTCCCTTAGGAACCATTACAGCTTAGTGAGTGCCGTTCTCGCGTTTGTTCTGTACACTACTTTATATAAAACGGAAATCGAAATGCTCTAAACGAGGATTACTCTAGACTTATGGCTAATCTCTGTAATAGTAGAAGCGAGTGTAAAGTTCAAATACTTTGGTTTAAGTTTCTCTGTACCACTATTATTAACTCTTAAAAGAATAAGGGGCTACGTATAATAAAACTATTATTTAGCGAGAGCCTAGTGGAGATACCAACGGACTGCTATTTAGAGGGTATCGGTTTCGAACTCACGGCGCACACCACTGACTTATGTGCATATTAAATTGTTAATTATCGCTTGCCCTGTGCCTCTGAGAGCACGTTAAACCGTCGGTCCCGGCTTTCGTGAAGATCTTTCATGGGCTTCATGCTACTAAAGAGAGATGGCACTTTACTTGAAATTGAGCCGCATTGCCCCTTGATGCATTTGGGAATACTCTGGACTGATCTTTCTAACATTCGAAATAAAGTCGATGGGTAAGTGTTGAAACCCCTTTTTAAACTTAGTACATAGTTATATTGATGTTTGGCTGACGAGAAAAGGCAGCTCAACTTGAAACTGTATTATTAAAGGACTGTCTAATGTATGTCACGACCCCGTGGCGTAGCGGGAGTGTAAACGACTACCAAGCCAAAGGTCGCGGATACATTTCCCACTCAAGTTAAACATTTGTGTGCGTAAATATGTATGTTTGTTTTGGTGTTTTTTCTTGTTTATTTTAATAGGCGGCAAACGAGCAGACGGATCGCCTGATGATAAGCAATTACCGCCGCCCATGGACACAAGCAACATCACAGGAGTCATAAGTGCGTTGCCGCCCCTTAGGGTTGGTAAAGGGGATAGGATGAAGAGTGGGATGAGGGAGAAGGAATAGGGGATAGGGCCTCCAGCACTCTCACTCACCGAACGAAACGGAACAGTTTAGGTACTGTTACTTTACGTCGAATTTCTGTAAGAGAGTAGTACTTCCCCGGTCGAGCCGGCCCATTCATGCTGAAATCAGCAAGGCTCTACTACCTATAATATGAATGTATTTACGAAAAACAGTATGTATGTATGTGGAAATCAAACGCCAGGATACTCGATAAACGTAGTGTATTTCTTCGTTTTCCTATCTTTTACAAAATTTTTCGTCTTAACTCTTAACTGCTCGATCGCACAAATCGCCATATATTCCTATTTTTTTAATCTTCTATCTCGCTCGCACATTCAGTCTCTCGCTCATACATTCAATCAGATCTTACTCACTTGTTCACTCCCACATTCGGGCGTCCTGCAATTAGTCTGTCCCTAGACTAATACTAATTTACAATCATTTTCTTACATTGAAATTCCTTACACTTAGTGATACACTTCATATAGATTGAAAACTTACATTATTAGTAAACTTTTATTTCTATGTGAAAGAAAATACAATCTATCTTACTACAAATCTTAAACCTTTACATTTTATAGTACAATAATTGAAAACATAGTAACTTAACTATTTTCCATTTTAATCCAATTACAAAGGGTATTGACAACAAGAAGTTACCTTAAAACAAATTAACATTAAAACTATTATGAGTGAATGTGACGTTGTTATATCCATGAGAGAAACACAACACCTTTACCACCAGTAGAGAACCTGAAACTACTTAAACAATTATATTCCCTGTCTTGACTAGTTCTCCAGATCAGATGGTGCATCATTGCCGGTTAGGCTAGGCCATGGTTTCATTGAATCAGCTGCGCTGGATGTCCTATTTGGTCCTTCCAGCGAAGAGTCAACCTTCACGAAGTCATATCTATCGGAACCTTTCAACTTAGTGACTCGATAGGGATCTAGGTACTTAGGTCTCAGCTTCATACCAACTCCAAATTGCGTATGTCGTATAGCGACTAAATATCCGACTTGATAGACTCGTTTTTTTTTCCTCCGTTTATTGAAATAATGTCTGTTCCCCTCTTGAATTTTCAATATTTGCTCTATAGCTTTCATTCTTAACGCTTCCTTGTTGTTCATAAACATATCTCGATTCTCTTGCTGAATCAAAGCCAAAAACTCTGGAACCGTTTGTAATCTCAATTTTGTACCAATTAGTAACTCATAAGGTGCAGCATTGACACTTCTTTGATAAGTGCTATTCAGCGCTTGTTGAAGACGACTGACATGTTTGTACCAATGACTGGGTTGCTCTATACACAGTTTAGTCAATACTGAAATAATCACTCTGTGGATCCTCTCCACTTGACCATTTCCCCATGTTCCATTTTACCAGTGGTGAATTTAAAATAACTTGTAAATTTACCACTGGTAAAAGCAGTACCACGATCAGTAATGATTCTTCTAGGATTTCCAAATACTTATTGGTGAATCTGTAGTTTTGCTATTACCTCTCGGCTTGTGGTACTTTTTGTAGGGAATATCCATGTGAACTTAGTGAAAGTATCCATCACTGTCAAGATGTAATTATATTGGTTTTTAGTCCCCGTCATAGGCCCAATATGATCTAGATGCAATGTGTGCAATGGTGACACTCCCTTTTCAATTGGGGATAAGAACCCTTCTTGTCTTTCAGCTTTACGACTTGCCAATAAACAAGGTATGCAAGTTTGTATGTACTCTTAAATGTTTCTATCTAAACTCTTAATGTAGTAATCTTTATTTAACAACTCAGCAGTCTTTTTCTTGCCAAAATGTCCATTCCCATGAGCACTAATTAACTCTATCTCCATACTCTTTGGCACCACTAAGCGTTTCTCAGGACCTTTGAAGAGTATCTCATTCTCAAGCCAATAGTCTTCATACGGTTTATTCTTTACAATTTCAATTATAGCTTTCAATATATGATCTTTGGCTTGATTCTGTTTACGTTTCTCATGTACGTCTGAAGAGATTATTGCGACATATGGGTGTCTACTCAGAGCATCAGCATGTGTCCTGTGCTCAATAGTAAAGTCATTTTCTTGCAGTAGCATAATCCATCGGGCTACTCTTGGTGATGTAACTGCATCCTTCTTTTCCAATGTCATCTGAAAAGCTTTACAACGACGCTTTGCGTCGGTCACACGACGGTGACTTGCTGACGCTGCACGTGACGCGCTCTGGCGGCGAGATAACGAGATATGTTCACGGTTGTTACTTGCGTTTGGTCGAATGAACGCAATATTTTTGTAAATAAATTTAAGAGACTGTCAGAATGTTTGCATAGCGAGCAGCGATGGAGGCACGTGTGGTATAAACTGTCAACTGTTTTATACGATAGGCATAACTCAGACACACTATAAAGATTATAGGCTATTTGACGTTACCCGTGACGCCCAATAGTGCCCAAATAAAAGAAAGCGGTCGCTTCGTAACTTGCATTAGATTAATAGATTACAAATACTTATTTATTTAGTATGGCGTTACATAAATACCGCACAACAATCAACACAATATATCTCCGTTCACCTTGTATACACTGTGTTGATCTGCATTTGCAAAATATTTTAGTAATACAATAAAGACAGTATACTTATTCACCTAAAATTATTTCAAACAGTGTGCGATGATATAAAAACCTATTTTCATTCAATTTGACTTAGATAGTTAATCAGAATAAACTGTTAAATCGTGCAAATTATGACTGTATCGCGCAGTTACTGTAGGTACATGTGCTTGTGAGTGTTAGGCACCTGCAATGGCGATCAGCTGAGCGGCGGTGGCGGTCAATACACCGAGTTAATTTTCAAAGTGTATGATGACGAAATATTATTTTTCACTTTTTGTAACTTATTTTTTCATGTATTTGTATTCACTTATAGTAGTATATTCACCCCTAAAATATTTTGAAAATGCAAAGCAACACTCTGTATACTACGCAATCGGAGACAAACATATTTCAATTTTTTCTCACTATAAAATACTTAATAATGTATTTTATTTATGTAGGACTACAATTACATATTATGTAATTGTAGTCCTACGTGCATCGAATTGCATGAATGCGCCTAAAATACTATTTCCCTTGCCTTTCAACTGGGTCTAATATAATTGACATTTCTTACTAAACGAAAGAATACAAAAATTGTAACAAACACAATTTCAGGACGTAATATGGCTATGTCGTAACACTACTGTAGCGGTGCTACGACTACTCGTAACATGTAAAATTTGCAGCAACCAGTTCATTTATACTTTGATTGCATTGCGTAGAACGGTGGCATGTTTCAGAATAAAGTTGGAGTCTAGCCAGATCCCTCTTTCGAAACTTCTCAACGAGGTACTTTGTGTGAGAAATCTAAATTTTGCAACATTTTCTCGTTTATATTTGTGTTAGTGCACTCGGGCAGTACTCGTATTGTGACAAACGTGGCTGCAGTCGATGTTACGACTCAAACTAAGACATTTTGCCAATGCCTGCAGTGTGTCACGGCTGCACTCTCTCACAGTTATTGTAAACTAAAATACGAACGAATTTTGTTTAATTCAGAAAGTGGATTTCAAAATTGTTAACTAAATATTTTCTACAACATAACTTCTAAATATCTGAATTACTATAATATAGAGCTGCTTTTGCAGTGATAATTGATTACGTAATTTTTTTTTTGGTATTTTTAATTTTGCTTTTAAGGCCTTGGCATATGGAAGAATTAAATTTAACCGTCGTCTTTATAGAATATTACGCATGTAAAATTATGTGTTTTCACGCAATTAATTCCTACGGAGTTGTAAGTAAAACTTTGCGTATGAGATTTCTCTTTGGGTTCCAGGATAATGTATATTGTTTTTCAATTTGAGTGTTTTTTATAACGTTATAATTATTTATATCTCATTTAAGGTTTTCCAATAAAATTTCATTGCCATTTGCGAAGGATGTGTGCAAGAGCTTAATTATTAATTAAATGGTAGATTTTAGTGTGTAAGAAAGACTTTGCCTAATTGAGCGGGTGGTTTCTTTAGTTAGGCTAAGCCGCTGCCCCATTCATGTTGTTTCATTTATGTTCACTAAGTTTGATATAGAGAAAATATAGGCCAGTATGGTATAATACATATTTGAGGATGCCCCGTATTTTTATTTGTGACCCGATATTGTCATTAAGTCATATTTCTCTGCCCACAAACACAGTTAATTATTTTTACGTTTTGACAACCTTTGGTCAACAAGTTTAACCTTCATCATCATCATCATCGTAGTCCAGTGCTGGATATAGGCCTCTCCGATGGCACGCCACTGAGCCCGATTTTCGGCTCTTCGTGTCCAGCCGCTGCCAGCCACTTTGCGTATATCGTCACTCCATCTAGCCGGAGGGCGTCCTACACTACGTTTGCCAAGGCGCGATCTCCACTCTAGAACACGACTACTCCATCGGTTCTCGGTTCTGCGACAGATGTGACCAGGCCACTGCCACTTCAACGTGCTAATTCTCTGAGCTATGTCGATTACCTTGGTTCTCTGTCTGATCACTTCATTACGAATTCGATCCTTCAGAGAAACTCCGAGCATAGCCCTCTCCATAGCTCGCTGAGCGACCTTAAATTGGTGGACTAGTCGCACCGTCAGTGTCCACGTCTCGGCAGCGTAAGTCATAACGGGTAGGATGTACTCGTTGAAGACTTTTGTCTTAAGGCTTTGCAGTAGGGATGACGAAAATACTCGACGGAGTTTCCTATATGGTGCCCAGCCAAGCTGTATTATTCTGCAAGCCAACCTCTTGAAGTTGTTTCTACCCAACTGCAAGGTTTGCCCAAGGTAGACGTACTGCTGTACTACTGAACAACTTCGAGAGGGACCCCATTTAGGATAATCGGCTCCGGAGAAACATGTTCATTGAACATTATCTTGGTTTTATCCAAGTTCATCCGGAGACCGATGCAAGCAGAAGAATCAGCCAGGCTGCTCAGCATATACTGCAAGTCTTGCACGGTTTCGGCCACGATAACGATATTGTCTGCAAATCTTAAGTGTGAGAGGTACTCGCCGTTTATGTTAATACCGCGTCCTTTCCTTCTACTGGTGATGTGAAATTAGGTTTACAGTATTGATGAGTTACCGTCATTTTGACGTACTTCTCAAATGCCGATTTTAGGATAACTAATTACATGGGGATAAAACAAATGACTTTTTTTACAAGGAGGTATATTACTTTTATAAATAAAACACCTTTTTTATTGTACATTATAAAAGTTTACTTAAATTATGCTGACAAGTATTGGATTAATATTTGGCTTGCATTTTCGTAGACATGAGATAAATCAAGAAAAAATTTAGAAAAATTAAATAAAATTTAAATCTAGTATTCTAGTCTTATTGACACTTAAATAAATTATGAAAAAAAAAACATTATTATATACTGCTACAATAGAAAAAAGTAAAAATTTATCTTGGTAATAAGTGACACAATTTTTTTCTAGGCAATCAATGCTTTTTATGTCAGGCCTATCTTCTTTTTTGTATTTTTGTCTTATTTCTTCCAACTTTCTATTAGTATGTTGAACAATTATCTGCAAAATATCTCAGAGATCAAAATATTCTAAATGTCTTCTTTATTAGTGCAATCGTGCATCGTTCTGTTGGACCCTTGAACTGTCACAATATTATGACTCGGCGTTCTTACGTTGTTTCTTTACGGATCTTTATACCACTTGATCGGTTGGCTACCTCCGACTTTATTCCTCAAAAAGTATGGCCTATTGCTTTACGAATTCAAATTACTAAAAGGCTCATCATTGGAATCCGAATCAGGTTCTGGACTTCGAACTTGGGTTTCACTTTCAAAAAGCTCACTTTCGGTGTTGTGATCAGATTCCACGCAGTGATTTTGGTCCAACTCACTATCGTCTATGTCACTGACACTACTACTACTTTGTTCTAAAATCTTAGTGACAATGTGTTCTAAATCTTCGTCGTTTGGGTTCATTTTTAATTTTTAATGGACTATAAATTACGGACACTATTATTGATGTGATGTCAAATTGACGTCAGGCATCCTTTCTTTCTTCACCTGTGCTCGTGCAACGACTGACTCTGGCAAAATTGGGCGCCAAACTGAACAAGAGGCAGCTATTGAGAGCCACGGAGTGGGGGAATAAATCGTTCGAGAGATCTTCAATTGTTTTACTTGAAAGGTGTCAAATTGACGGTTCATCACCAATTGAAGGTTAAACGCTTATGGCATAATTTAATATTGCTTGCCACCTGCAGCAATGTCCTTTTAAAGATTTTTAAATGATTAAGTTTATAAAAACATTGTTGCTTGTTGAATGAGAAATGGAGTGTTACTAACGCAACTAATAATTTACTTAATATGATTTGGAAATATTATATATAATTTTCTCTCGTACCGACTCCATTTTTCCAAAATTTAATGTGATGTTACCCAGCACTAGAACAATTATATTACCTTAGATATATTTCAATATTTAGATCACCGACATATAGTGTCACGTTATCGCTTACAATAAAATACGTTTAAATCGCCTTACGTCACTTTCGTCTCAGCTTAGTGCTACGACGTAGCGTCGTAGCAGAATTCGTAGCGACATAGCATGAATGTGATTGCTTGTCCCAGTGATCGGCTTACGAGAGGCTCTGTTACTGCGTCACTGTGGTTTTATTCGTGTATGCTGTCACTTGTAGACAGGAATCCACAAGCCTTTAGCGAGCACAAGTGATGTTGTGAACATTTGTTAGTTCAAAATCACTACTGTCTTATTCATGTACATATATGAATGGCTGCGTGATTCTGCATATTGTTTTGTAACGTTTTCTGTATTTTATGATTAGCTATAATTGCCGTTAAACTAAAAATAAGCTCAGAATTTAACTTAACTAATTTTTAGCTAAACATTCCAAGTGAAACTCTCTGTTAAGCTACCAAATAATAATACTGTGTATGTATTATTATTTGGTAGCTTAACAGAACAGTACATGTTAAATCATACACAACTACGCGAACCCTAAATGGGTAGGTTTTGTGTAAGCTAAGCCCGACCGGCGGCCCCACGATATTCGGTTTTGGCCTACATACACCTCACACATCCATACGTAGGTAGCTTAAACCAGCTCACCCTTTCGGTCCCTTGAGTGCACTGCGAATGCAACGTACATAAATGTCTTTCAAAACAAAAACTGTTTGAAATAGAAATATTTTTTATGATAAGTCAAATCGATTATATCGGTTTAGTAACGTTTTGTTTAGTCTATTGTAAATTTTGACTATGGTCACACTATGAACTGTCATTCATTCTTTGTCGTGTCCGGGAGAAAAAGCAGTCTTGTAATTTTGCGTTTTGAAATTGAATTATGTTGATCGCCTTTTGGAAAGCCCATCCTGGTAGCTTCGCGAATAGTTTTGTGATGAAAGATAAACTTGTTCTGGAAAATTTGCTTCGACGACACGTTGAATTCTTGCTAGTCCCCGCCGTTTCGGTTGTCTTCTCGCGTGCTCTTGTGATAGTAAAGTAACCTTAAAACCCTAGTGAATTGCCACTAATTGATCTGCCAGCATCGGTTTTTTTTTGTGATAAACTTGTAACATACTGAAAATTGTAAAACTTGTGTGAATCCGTGCACGTGTTTGGTGCCCGAGGACTTCGCCGAACTGGACCCTGCGGTAGCTATAAGATATTTCATTCATCTATTTTGGCCAATATATTTGTATGATGTGTCTAATTTAGCTCAAGCCTGACATCAGTGAAGATTTGGTAAGTAAATTAAATTTGCATGTAATTGTAATTCACTGTGCAATCACGGTATAAGTGTTTAGACCTTTGCTTGGGCTAGAGACTGGATGAGTTAATGGCTTCCACTGTCTTCTGCAAACTACCCAGTTTCTAGCCAAACTCTAGACATAATTTTTGGTATGCAGAGCTGTAGTTGAAATCAAGCCGCTGTTGCATTGTTGAGTACTAACTTCAGATTAATATTATAAGCTTGTATTTGAGCTATATATCCCATTTGTTAACAGTGTTGTGGTGTTCTCAGGTCAGTTTTGCCAAAAATACATAATATTTATTTGTATTAGTTGACCTACATAACTTGAAACACATGTCACACATAACCTCAAATCAGTAATTATTTGACTTAAATTTGTCGTTGTTAGTATTAATAAGTAACTTTGATTGGTTACATAACAGTTATATGTATCAATTAATTTAGTTAATTGCATATTCAATAATTTTTTGAAATATTATAACATTCAAACTTGACCTTGATTGGGCGGATCACATTGATAAACCTTTGTTTGTTGTAATATACTGATAATACTGTTAGGTAACACATACCACTACTATTGTATATCTCAAATAACACAGCCAGTCTGTCTGTTGCAAGTAATTAATTAATTAATTTACAGTTTCAACTTATTCATTTGCTGTGAGTTATAACTTGTTTTTTGTGTGAATATAATTTTGTTGGGCAGTAAATATCTATAACTTGCTTGTATCAGCAGTAAACAGGCTAATACTTTGTTGGTTTTAAGGTATTAACAAATACTAAGTTTTAATTGATAATAATTATTATTTAGCGCTTGTTTGAGCTCTTTTGAAACTTAATTATGTCAGCTATCAAGGACTTGCGTGCGGCTGCTGGTGCAATTGCATCAGATTTGCGTTGGTTTGCCTCAGCCAGTGACTTAGTGCACCGGCCTGATCACCAGCAGGCCTTACTACAAAGATATGAGCGGATTGATGATCGCCTGGCAAGTGTGGAACAGCAATTTCGTACTTTCAGCGCTTGCTGTCTCGAAGTGTCAGTTAATGACTTCACCGCTGACCAGCGAAATAGAGTCAGCGAGAATTATGCCCAGGTTTTAGACCTTTATGATGCTGTCTCCAACTGTCCAGACAGTTAATTGCCGAGAGGGACGGGCAACCCACCTTGAAGCAGGAGCTTCCTAGGAAAGCACCGGGACTGGGACTGGTGAGTAGGCTTCCCAATTTAGACCTCCCGCATTTTGATGGCTGCCTAGGAAGCTACCTGGGCTTCGTTAATTTATTTGACAACGTGGTCGATGACAGGGCTGACCTACGGCCGGGACAAAAATTGGCATATATGATGTCGGTTCTGGATGGGGAGGCCATATGTCTCATCCAGCATCTGCCCGTGTCTGACGAGGCGTACCAGACGGCTCGGGACTTAATTACCCGTAGGAACCACAAGAAGCGTGGCCTCGCAGACACGCACATCGAGCAGATTTTGGGTTTTCCCACGCTCACCCGGGTCTTTGGGTTGCGCACCCAACTTTTGAAACCGCTCTTGGTGGCAATAAACGCACTTAAGTGCCTGGACCTGCCTGTGGACCAATGGTCCTACTTATTGGTGCACATTGTGCTCAAAAAGCTGCCTACCGACCTGAGGTCGCGTTTTGAACAGCGCTTTGGTGGGGATAGCGCGATCCATCTGTCCTCCTTTTCAGACTTCGAGAAGTTTCTCAAGGATGAGTGCCGGGTCTTGGATAACTCCGGTGGTGACACGCCGGCAAAGTCGCAGCCGCCCAAGGTCAAGGAGCAGGCTTGCGTTCACACCCGAGCAAATGTTGACCGGCGCCCTCCTCGCTTTGTGGTAACGCAGAGCCCAGCGGAGTGCTCTTACTGCAAGGTCACGGGGCACAAAACGGCCAGTTGTAGGGCATTCTTGGACCTTCATGTCACCTCTCGTAGGCGCATCGCGAATGCCCGCCGCCTTTGCTTCTCTTGTTTGGGGTCCTACTACCAGCGAGACTGTCCAAACTCTCGCCCCTGTCCTCACTGTGAAGGACACCATTTGGACATTCTCTGCATGAATGCCACAGACGTAGGCCGCTTGTCCAACCAGCCGACGCCGCGCAAGGGCGGGTGTTTTGAAGGTGGCAGCCGAGACTCACCGGCGCACAGCCGAGATTCGCCTCGCTCTCTTGATCGCCACTCACCCGGTTTGAAGAACCGTAGCGTGCGCTCGCCTTCTCTCTCTCGCGCACCTGAATGTGCGACCGCTCAATGTCACCAGCACCATGACTGCTGCCCCAGGTATTCCCCTCCTTTGGCGGAGTGTCCCCGCCTTGACTCGCACCCACCTCGTTTTGGGCGGGTGCGTCATTATGACCCCCATAGATGGCGCGCAGATCGAGTCATCGCGCCTTTGAGGACTTCAAGCCGCACCCTCATTTTGATTTGCCTGGTCCTGGCCAACGGTCGCCGCCCAGGCAACAATAGGTCATTGACTCCTGCCCTATAACGCCAACCACCCCCATTGAGACCGTTATCCTGCCAACGGTTGCTGTTAGGGTCTGAGGACACACGGGGACCTCTGTTGTTGTCCGTGCTATATTGGACACAGGTTCACAAGGTTGCATTGTTTCCACTTATTTGGTAGGGCAGGTTAAATTAAATATGGGCTCTTTTCCCAATTGTATACGGGGACGTAGCCTCTAATATCGAAGGGCAAGATAAGGTTTTGTTTGCCCCTGTTGAATCTTCACACCCGAGGATTAAAACCTCGGCTATTGTGCTGAAGAATATTTTGGGTATGCATCCACAGAAACAGCTACCTGCTGCTGTGGTGAATTTGACATCGGGTTTGGAACAGGCAGACCCCAAATTTGACACACCAGGACAAATCGACTTGTTGATTGGCTCTGATATCCTCGGTGGAATTTTGATTGGCGGGAAACGGGTCTTGGTGCCAAATGGTTTCACTGCCATCCCGACCATATTTGGATTTGCTTTGATGGGACCTGTACCAAGGGACACCCCTCCACCCGAACTTGATAATTTGTTGGCTGTAGGCTCCGCTCTCTCTGATGCGGTTCAGAGGTTTTGGGAGGTAGAGGAGCCCCCTCAAGCTGCTTGTCTGAGTCCAGAACATGAGGAGTGTTAGTTGTTTTTCCAGGATAACTCTGGTTGACTCCGTTCTGGTCGGCTTATTACGAGGCTACCCTTCCTGTCTGTTCGGCCTCCGCTTGGTGAGTCACGACCTTTAGCCGAAAAAAGATTTTTAGCTATGGAGCGTCGCATGGGTCGTGATCCGGAGCTCAGGCAGAAGTATATTGAGTTCATGAGAGAATATGAACAATTGGGACACATGACTGTGTCAAATTTGGATTGGCGTTCGGTGGAGCACTACTTTCTCCCGCATCATGCGGTATTGAAGTCATCAACTGGCAAGCTGCGCACGGTGTTTGATGGTTCTGCGCAGACTTCTACTGGCGTATCCTTGAACCAGTGCTTGCACTCTGGTCCCAAGTTGGTCAAGGACCTTTATGACGTCATCACCAGCTTCCGACGACATCAGGTTGTCTTTGTAGCCGATATAAAAATGATGTTTAGGCAGACGATTATCCACCCTGATGACCGTCGCTTCCTGCTGATACTTTGGAGAGAGACTCCTCGCGATCCCATGGTCGTCTACGAGCTCAATACTAATACGTACGGGTTAAGGTCAAGCCCCTACTTGGCAATACGTTCTCTTTGGGAGCTCGCAGACCGCGAAGGCTTACGTTTTCCATGAGCCTCGGCCATCTTGAAGGACAATATTTACGTGGATGACATTTGTTCAGGCGCCTCCACAGCGAACGAGGCGATCCTCGTGCGGGACGAATTGATAGGTATTCTGGCCTCCGCTGGTTATGAGTTGCGCAAATGGATTTCCAACTCACCAGCACTTTTGAAGGGCTTACCCGAGGATCATCAGCAAGATCCACATCTATTTGAGATTGTTGACAACCCCGCCATGATGGCTGTTCTCGGCGTCCAGTACAGACCAGTCCAAGACATCTTTACGTATAACGTAGACTTGAAATTGCCTTGTTCTTGGACTAAACGTTTCGTGTTGTCTTCTGTCGCCAGAACCTTTGATCCAAACGGTTGGATTTGTCCAGTTATATTTTGGGCGAAATGCTTCTTGCAGAAGCTTTGGACAGCAGGATTGACCTGGGACAAACCTCTACACGGTACTCTTGTTGAGGGATGGACCTCTTTTGTATTCTCACTTCCTGCCGTCAACGAGATCTCCTTGCCTCGTCCCATCCTTCCTCACGGAAAGTATAAGGCCACCCTTCACGGGTTTTGTGATGCCTCGGAACGTGGTCACGCGGCCGTGGTGTACTTGCGCACAGTCAATGGCTCAGGTCAGGTGAGGGTTTCCCTGATCATGGCGAAGAGCAAGGTTGCACCCCTTCGGACATCTCTGACCATTCCGAAATTGGAGCTTTCGGGAGCAGCCCTACTTGTACGCTTATTGAACTATGTGTCTAGTACTTTGGGTAAAAGCATTTGTATTAATGGGACCTACGCCTGGACAGACAGCCAAATTGTTCTTTGTTGGTTGAAGGCTTCTGTCCACACCTTGGAGGTATTTGTCGCTAATCGCGTTTCTCAAATACAAAAATCTGAAGTCAAGCTTGTTTGGAGACAAGTGCCAGGTGAGCTCAACCCCGCTGGTTGTGCCTCGCGCTGATGCTTGACGCCTAGTTTGATAGGTCATTCGCTGTGGTGGGGTCCGGAATGGTTGAGTCGACCAGAAATTGATTGGCCTCGAACGCCAGTTTTGAATGCTTCTGATTTGCCGGGTCTACGAACACTCGCTCTTGAGAAGGTAGAATGCGCCTTCGACCCCGATTTTTTGTTAAATCGCTACAGCTCCCTCGACAAGTTGTTAGGTGTTACTGCTTGGATAAAGCGTTTTGTTTTTAATTTTAGGCACCCACAACAGAAACGATTGACACCGTTTCTCTCACCACAGGAACGACAGGACTCCCTCACCTTTTGGGTTCGTTCTGTGCAATTGGCACATTTTGAGAAAGAGATTGCTATCCTTAAGTCAGGGAGATCGAAATGATCGGGAGCTGTATCTAAATTGAACACCTTTTTGGACGATACGGGTCTCTTGCGCGTTGGAGGGCGTCTCAAGAACGCCAACCTCCCGTACGGGGCACGTCACCCCCTTTTGTTACCCAAAGACGTTCATTTGGTACGCTTGTTGGTAACTGACCGTCACCTTAAAAATTCGCATGCTGGTTGTTATGCTTTGTTGGCCATTTTGCAACGCGAGTTTAGGATCTTGTCTGCCCGAAGAATTATTCAGAGTGTCGTCTTTCGCTGCATCCCTTGCTATAAGCTCAAGGCTTCTACCATGCAGCCCTTGATGGGAGACTTACCGGCAGATCACGTAACTGAGAGCAGGACGTTTGATGGTGTTGGCACGGACTTCGCTGGCCCCTTTTTGGTAAAAACGTCAACACTTCAAAAGACTGTTAAGGCCTACTTGTGCGTTTTTGTTTGTCTTTCCACAAAGGCCGTTGATTTGGAACTGGTCTCCTCGCTTACGACCGAGGCGATTGTAGTCACATTTGACAGATTTGTATCCCGCAGAGGGCTGCCCTCCTTGATCCGTTCTGATTGCGGCACTAACTTCAAGGGCACTTACAATTATGTGAATGACGTTGTTAATTTCCTTGAAACCAACACGGCTGATATAGGCAATAGGCTTGCCCGACGTGGGATAAATTGGTTGTTTTCCCCACCAAATTGTCCACACTGGGGTGGTATATTTGAGGCCGCTGTAAAATCGGCCAAAACACACTTGCGCAGGACAATCGGTGAATCTGTCCTTACTTTTGAGGACCTCGCAACTGTGATTTGTAAGATTGAGGCCGTTTTGAACTCTAGGCCATTGTGCCCGATCTCCTCAGATCCGAATGATTTGGAAGCCCTTACGCCGGGCTTGGTCGCCCACTTGTCGCCTTGCCTAAGTACCCCTATATTGATACGAGAGCTAATCGTCTCTCGCGTTTTGAATTGGTACACCAGATTACTCAGAGCTTTTGGAAACGCTGGAATTTGGAATATTTGCACATACTCCAGCAACGCGTTAAGTGGACCGACAAGACGGATCCACCCAAAATTGGAGACCTCGTTTTGATCAAGGAGGCTAACCTTCCGCCACTCAGATGGCGCAGGAGGCGTATTCTTCGTTTGGTAACTGGGGCTGATGGAGTTCCCCGATTTGCTGAGGTCTTGGTAGACGGATCGATTCTGAGGAGAGCGGTTGCAACGTTGTTACGTCTACCAAGTGATTAGCGGACTGGTAGGCTGGTCCGGGGCGGGTGGATGTTTGAAATAGAAATATTTTTTGTGATAAGTCAAATCGATTATATCGGTTTACTAACGTTTTGTTTAGTCTATTGTAAATTTTGACTATGGTAGCATTATGAACTGTCATTCATTCTTTGTCGTGTCCGGGAGAAAAAATTTCTTGCACTGACGCAGTCTTGTAATTTTGCGTTTTGGAATTGAATTATATTGATCGCCTTTTGGAAAGCCCATCCTGGTAGCTTCGCGAATAGTTTTGTGATGAAAGATAAACTTGTTCTGGAAAATTTGCTTCGACGACACGTTGAATTCTTGCTAGTCCACGCCGTTTTGTTTGTCTTCTCGCGTGCTCTTGTGATAGAAAAGTAAATTTAAAACCCTAGTGATTTGCCGCTAATTGATCTGCCAGCATCGGTTTTTTTGTGTTAAACTTGTAACATACTGAACATTGTAAAACTTGTGTGAATCTGTGCACGTGTTTGGTGCCCGAGGACTTCGCCGAACTGGACCCTGCGGTAGCTATAAGATACTTCATTCATCTATTTTGGCCAATATATTTGTATGATGTGTCAAATTTAGCTCAAGCCTGACATCAGTGAAGATTTGGTAAGTAAATTAAATTTGCATGTAATTGTAATTCACTGAGCAATCACGGTATAAGTGTTTAGACCTTTGCCTGGGCTAGATACTGGATGAATTAATGGCTTCCACTGTCTTCTGCAAGCTACCCAGTTTCTAGCCAAACTCTAGACACACATACACATACATAGACTCACGCCTGTTTCCCCGAAGGGGTAGGCAGAGGCATATTAAACGCCAACTTTTCGCTAGTGTTTTGATCCCACGTAATAGGTGGCGAGCCTATGGCCGCTTATTGGGACATTTTGTTTGCCAGAGCCTCGTCCGTTGATTGGCAGGTGCACCACTTGCAGGTGAGGTTGGGTTGGGACCCTAAGTTCTTGGTGGGAACCCTATGCACCCAAAATATTAACACGCTGTGTTTCATTATAATTAATTGGCAATGTGTATGGTGAAATAGTTACATGAATAGTTGAATAAGTAATGTTAACAGGTTATTCGGATGCGTCTCCACGTCCGTTTGGTCGCAGTAGAAACGAGCGGGTGTACTCAAGTCAATTACAATGTCGTGTCAACTGGGAGTGAGAGTACAAAGTATCTTCATTAATAATGAGCGGACAGTGGGGACAGCGCGCGGCCGCGGGGCGGTGAGGAGTGGCGGGGAGAGGAGGGGGCTAATTAATCGGTGACGCGGAAACGTTCGCAGCCGCTCAAACATCTCGAGGAACTAACAATTAATTATAAATAGTTGGAATCACTCGGCTCAGCGTCTTGGCTGCCGCCGTCCGTTGGCGAAGTGAGCGGCCGCAGTCACCAGCGTGGTTAGTAAGCTCACCGCTTGTTCTGTTATCGTTGTTGTGATCATTTACAAGATTATCTAGAATAACATTATAAACCCAAAGTAAGCTTGTTTGTTAATCCTTGAATACTTTAAAATCTAGTGCAATTTGTACACTTAGTAATATTTATGTAAAGGTATATATATATATATATATATATATAAGGTATTATCTATTTGAATAAATTTGTCAACTTTGTCTACAGCATTACTTGAACTTTGTTGACTAAATATAACGGTGATATGCTCACGTTTCGTTACTGGTTTGAACCCACGACGCAAGCAACCGAATTTTCGAATTTATGTGCGCATTAACCTGTTTATTGTCGCTTGCCCCTTGCCTTTGAGTTCGCATTAAGTCGTCGATCCCAGCTGTCATGAAGTTCGTTTCAAGGAAGATATTGCTTTATCTTTGGTTTGTAAAGGTCAGGCGTCTTTTTATAGGAACGTTTATTATTTGTATTTTTCTTAAGTACTGATATTTCGGCACCATTCTTACGCCATGATTGCGGATGCACTAGTGAATACCGCATGGTATTTATACTGATAAACAATTATATGATAGTGTAAATGACCATAAAGTCGAAGTATATAATATATTCATTCTGCGATTCGCCGATCAATGGCCCTGTATAATATACACTTTTATTATGTCTCCAAACAATAAAGAACTATTGTCATAAATATGCCAACACATAATTACATAATCCATCATAATGAGACGAATTTCTCCACATATAAGTTTACCTTTTCGCGACGAAGCACTCAGTAATGATAAATCACAGGCACTTGGCACCTGCAGGTTCGTGACTCACAACTCGAGACCTGTGACCCGTGACCTCTTTACCTGTGCCTCCCTCGAAACTTAACACTATCGTCATTCTTCTACCCTTATCCCTAGTTATTAGGATGGACGTTACCTAGTGCCTACCCACCAGTAATGCCTCCCATTCATTATCTGCCAAGGTTTACTCTCCTGTTTTGTATTTTTTTATACATTCGTAAGCCATCCATGCGTCCCTGTAACTTTGTTGTTATACCTCAAAGCATATTATTCCTTTTTCAAGAAAGTAATGTAAGCTCTAAAGCTTTAAATATTATATGTTTATTTATTTAACAAGCGATTTGAAAGCTATTCCTTAAGCCAACCGAGTCGGTTTTCCAATATATTAATGATAGGCAAAGTATATATGAAACTTAATATTTACGACATAGGAAGACGACCCCATTACGATGTACTATTATGCACTTCATGTGTAATTTTATGACAGTAACGTATAATAATGGTGGTTGTTAAAATTAAGAGGTTAATCGACACCTCAAATGATCGAAAGGTTTATATACCCTGTTCAAAGAATATGCATCACCATAAAATATTAACACGCTAACCGGAACTTAATCACTTTACCAAATGATCCCGATGATGGAAAATTTTATAATGCTTTCAAAAAGTAATAATTACAATTAGGATTTGTAAAAACATTTTTTTTTTAGTTTAACCTAATTATTATTTTATCACTCTCAGATTGCGATCAGCGTACCTCCTATTTATTGCCATTTTAAGATAATGCATATAGCTGAGTGAGCCACAGATAATTTTAGCCCATCAATAGTTATTTTATAGAGTAGTGGGGAAGGGCTAGGTGGATCTGGGCTTTACTACCTGTTATTTCGTATCTGCTGTAAACAGTTAGTCAGTATTTTATTTACAGAACAGTGAACACCATTATTCATAAAAGTACATGTCAGGGCTGGAATCCAGCCATCCCTTCCCCATTGTCCAAATTGTCTGTGGGTCACTGAGGTATATATACATTATCTTAAAATAGCAATAAATAGGAGTCAATTTTAAGAAGATTCGATAACTTTCTCAAAATATTATAGATTTCTTATTAAATATTAACTTACTTGGTTGCTAATTTTAGTTGTATATATCGATTTGCAATTTTTTTTTTAATTAAAGTACCATGGAATCTTAAGGTTTTCGAGTATTTAAGTCTTAATTTTAATAAATAACTCAAAATTATACATAATTATAAAAAAAATCGGTCTCGAGGTTGATTCGTTTCTTTGCATTTTATGAGAACGTTTACAGTAGTAATGTATATTTTATTTACACCATGAGCAAATAGAGATTTCAACAAAAAAACACCGACCATTTTTAAAAAAAAAGCAGGAATTTTGAAGTAAAAATTTTTGATTGAAAATCAGGGTTTTTCTCGATTGAAAATAAAAAAAAAACATTTACAGTGTGTTTTGAACATAAAAAGATACGTTTTCACCAAAGGACAATGGCAGATCTCCATACATCAAATGTCTGAAATTAAATTGAAGCGAACAGTAATAAAAAATATATCCAAAAATTTGGCGTCAGTAAAAGAGTCTATAAATGATTCTATTTTCACTCAGGAAAGGTGGAAAAAGAAGATATCGGTGTTTGAATTTTTAGCTAAGAATGAACAATGTAGGTAAAAGGAAAGTTATAGTATGAAAGTTCAACAATGTAGGTAGGTACGTTTGAAATATCAAATGATTAATCATGTCAGATTGACAACAAAACACGGAAGTATTTTGTAACATCTAACTGTCACAGCCAAAGACAAGACAGAGCTGCACATTTTAAATCGGTTTTATGTGAAATCGATACAACATTAAAACGATGTTGTGACGTTTGTATTTGATTTAAACGTTGTTTTGCTTCATAAATATTAGCTTATTGATATAATGTTGATTCAATATTAAATAACTGCATTTTAAACCAAACCAACTCTATAAAGGTCGATCGTATCGATTACTTATTTAATAATTGATACGGATATAGCACTCACGTCTATTCCTGTCACACCATTGTCTATCAAATAATAAAGTATTCGTAATCAATTGCAATGCTTTTTATCATCATAAAATACTCCAGCTTTAACGAGACAAAGTGAAAATATTAAAAATCGTAGAAAAAAAAACAATTTGTTTTGTTCATATGAAGTTTAAGGTCGCCACAACAAACCTAGACCAAATTCTGCCATTGTTTTTTCGTGAAAAAGAAGAAAAACTATTGTAAAAGACAAAAAAACAAAAATTATTTACTTGGTTATTTGAATTTTTCACATAATTTTTGACGTTATGAGAATAGAGCGTTACTACGAAAGTTGTAGATCTTTTTATTACCTACTACTTTGCCACTGAGGTTTTTTTCGTAGGACTTGTAGTTTTACTGGCAATCGAGATAAATCCCTTTTTTACCCTTAAAATCGCAACCCCATCCACTTCCCGACCTCAGATCACCCGTAATTTATTTTTCCTTCAATTTTTGCTATATTCTCTTCCTTCTCCAATGCGTTTTATCCTACGATTATTTTACTTCACTTTTGACCGTTTTTTTAACGTATCTGCACTGATATAAATACAAGTTGTATGAGCCACGACTATAGGTAGCTTACAAAAAAATAATTTATGCTCAAAATGTAAAATATGGCTTGTATGTATCTAACTTGTTAGTTTCTCATATGACTTTGAGGCTTGTATGTACAATAGGGTGGAGAGATTTTTTTTCATTGTATTTTGCCATAGTCTCGTGGGCCACCTCAAGATGTGTATCAAGAGAGTTGAAATTTTAGATGCATGCTTCTGTAACTAAAGTTCAATCACTGACACTTTTCGTTTTCCTGTAGTGTCAGTGGACACTGCAGGAAAACGAAAATTTTACTAACACATTTTTTTCGCTCCACCCTATTGTACATTTATGTATATCTATAGTTAGTGCCACGAGAAGATAGAATATTTGTAAACACCCTAACAGAGATTTACAACCTTTGTTTTAAAGAGTTGTGTTTAAGATTTTATGCTTTAGTGAACTTTCATATTTTTTAACGGTTATTTTATTTCAATGATCATTTATGCTATTTACATTTTAATATCATATTATCTATGATTTTCCGAATGTTAAAAAAATATATTTACGAAAATAACTATATTTGATTTTGTGTTTGAGTAGTCGACTTTTTCAGAAGAATTTTCATGAATTTTCCGATCGTTTTGTGTTTTTATACACATAAATTCAAGTTTAGTTATTCTGTAAATCCATTTCAATAATAGCGTACCATGTATGTATGTCAATGATAGAGTACAAACATGGTACTCTATTATTGACTAAATTTTTTTAATCATAGGCAATAAATAATTTGCTAAAAATATCTATCGTAAAATATTAAGAAATTGACCACAAACGAATAATAATACAGACAACTAGCTAGTACATCGCATTAATATTTATAAGCATGCAAATTTTACGTTGTGTACGAATGAAATCATCAGAATGAACTTAAACAAAATCCATTAAAAAGTTACGGTAAAATAACATTTGGGGTAACCTTACTCGGAAGACGCTATTTATTTTTATTAGGTGTAAAGAGTCTTCTGTGCGACTAATAGTTTGCCATCTGTAATTCTGCACGCGCTTTTTCGAGATGCCGGCCGCAGGACGAGCGTTGCGATACTATAAACATGCATTTAACTTTAAACTTACCTCTTTTTGACATTTCAATGGATTAAAGCAAAATGTTGACGTTCCAGACATCTGACATCTTCCAGTACCACAAAACACGCACGATAGCGCATATGTCGATAAATACCCGATCAATTGACATATTACTTTCCAATGACACATATCTATGTAACGTTGCGCTCATTGGATTTCATACAAAATAAATTAGCGGGTCTTAATCGCGTACAAATATATAATAATAATAAAGTTAATAATAATTTATTTTGTATGATGTATACAAATCGCGAAAGTTTAAAATCACTCATTGGATTTGACATTATTTGTTTTTGATAGATTTGTCGCTTAGATACTTAGTAGAAATTCTTTGTTTACAAAACGTCTATGTTCTCGTGGCACGAACTATAAGTATATTTTTTTAGTGCCAGTTATAAGTAAAAAGGTACTCCGAATCGGCAGATAATTTATCTCATTCTTTGGGTGGTAGGTACCGTTGAACATAATAGGGACGCACTTACATGACATCGAGGATGAAGATATCCAAGCAAACCTAAATTCTTTGTCTATTTGCCAAACATGACCAAATCAACTGTCAACAATAGAAAGTGGGGACTATTCGCTCAGCGCAGAATATAAAGTGGTTCATTACGCGCTCATGTGTGCACATATTATATATGCGAAGGATTTGTCCGCGGCTTTCGGAACATATTCACTTTCCCTTTACCCCGAAAATATTATTCAGTATTTTCTGAACCTCCGCCTCATTTCCCTATTGTTATCAACCTATAAACGCGAGTTAGCGAAGTTATTTTTGAAATTTATCGCGGCTGTTCAGTAAGTTAACGAACATCAAAACTTAACAACCGCGGCGGAGGCGCGCAGCTGTTGTTGCGTTAAGTATTATAATTTGGGCGATCAAGTTCAGGCTCGACGGAGTGTCGGCGAGGCTTGGAGCCGCACTTCGCACGTGACCCACGGCGATTAGTCGATGACGCCGCACTTATGGCGACAACTACCGTGATGCGTGCGTACGATGTGTTCAATACTCGGCGCAACTTAGATATGAATTTTGTTTTGTTGTTGAAGAGCCTCTATGCCTCTATTTGTACCTTATTTGTTCGTATTGTTTGTGGTCTACGCTTTGTGAAGCGGGGTGAGCCGTGGGTGGCGGGACGAGGCGCACGTAATAAAGTTTCGCTGACCTAAAGTAACGCTGTTCTCGTTTTTATTGCAGTCGTCCTGTAAATTACTATAATTTTGCTCTGACCGAAATTTAGTACTTATTCCTCGTGGGAGAAAAAGATTACACTCAATTTATATTCTTGAGACATTTGTTATATTTACAAGTTAGGTACAGTCAGCATCAAAAGTCGATGACCACATTCAGATTTTCAAAACCAATGAACATTGTATCACCCATAAATCGCTCAACAAGAAGGGCGCTAGTATTGAATGAACATCATTAAAGTTCAAAACTAACTGAACACTACTTGTCAAAGGTCACTGAACACCATTTTGTCAAAAATTGCTGATCGTTATAATATCCGAAAACATTTATACCATCAAATTTATTATAGATTTTTTAGTTCGATTGAATTGTAACCTTATTCGTAAAGCAATAAGACTTATTTTCAAAAATCACGTAGATTCCGTTCAAATTCATACCGTCGACTTAGTTTATAATTTTTATAGTTACGATTGATTTAGAACCCAATCCGAGGGTCTAGTACGAAATTTACACGGTGATGATAGGCTAGTCGACGGGAACAATGTTCATACATTTCCTTAATGCGATAGAGGGTATCGATCGCTACTATCCGATAAGGGCGCTTTTAGAAAATCTATGGAAATAGGGTTGTTTCCAACTAGTCAAATCAAGCACTTTTAATTAAATGTCAAAAACGACCTTTGTCTAGGGTTTTGTATGAAATATGATATAGTGACCTCATAGTGTTTTGCTGTCAAGTAGAATACTTATTATCAATAATTTGAAGATAAAAAAATGTTAAATTAAGTTTTAACATTAATTGATGAATGAAACTACTATTAATTTGACATGTTTCACTAGATAAAAATGCTTGTATAATTTATTTCACATGCTGGAAACTTCCGTGACGATCGCGTACCAAAGTCGTGATTTGTTTGAAAAACAAACTCTTGGTAGACCCTCTATATACATATAAGACTCATTTTTTAAATTCACACAAATTATGTTTTAATTCAATTCTTTGTAAAACTGTTTACCCTTGAATGTAAAATAATATTTCTACTTAATTATCACTTTGTATCGAATGTAAACCATTGCGGTTGTAATTATTTATCATCTATAAAATGTTGTATTAGCTTAAAAGACTATAGTATTATATAAAATTATTTACTTCAAAATACTTATAAAATAATATAATTAATCACATTAGTTTATCAAATGTAACGACCTCCTTTATTTAGTTCTCGGACGTCACTGGCCGTACTGGCCGAATGAATGGTGACGTGGTGTTATGCTTTTTTTTACCATAACTTTGTTTAGCGACTTTTGAAAAGTCATGGTCACCTACTTATGCCCCTTTTAAGATAATCATTAATTTCTGGAGCTTGTCATGTTGAGCAATTTAGGTATATTATGGTGTACTGCGATATTGAAAATCTAAATGTGGTCATCAACTTTTGACGCTGACTGTACCTACAGTTTGCGTATTTCTTGAATAAACGCTAATTTGTTGATGTTTAAAGTTATTTATTAGATTGAAATACGCAAACGTTCCGCAGTGAACGATTACTGAGATCAATAACTCTGGGCGCTTTCTCCACCCTGTACTTATAATCAAAGGTACTAAGTTACCTTCTAACTCTTCAGTGGCTTTATGTTCTAAATAAATACCTACAGGCTTTTCAATCAGAGCAAACTATAACCACTACTTGTACGGTCAATAATTAGGACATTGAACTAGACTGACTTTAAGAATATCTTAAGTCCAGATTGTAAGACTTCTCTACGACCTACCCGGCTATAAAGTCAGTCGAGTGTTTAAAACATTTATTCTGTTCTGGAGCTTATCGTATCCATCTAACGTGCTTTTTAATATTGCGCTGAATAGGTACCTACTAACATCAATAATTTCACTTCTATATTTAACTGATTTGCGTGATTAAGGACACGGCAAAATCTCTGTGGCTATAGAACTCCATAGATATTTTCCTACTGGGACTGTAAAGCCTGTTCTCAAAAAATATTTATGATGGAGTAAATCTTTTGCCACGGGCCGATTATGCAAAATCTATGGGATTAAGGTGCGAGAGCCATAGCAGTCGATCGATGACGGTTGCTATTTGGCACGGGGTTATAATTTAGAAGGAGTGCAATAAAATATTGAGTAGATTTTCTTTAACATATTTTTGATACTTGCAGGCTTGTTTTTATATAAAGTATGAAAAGCAAAAGATTGGTCTGATAAGAGACAAAATAAATATGTATTAAGTCGCGCCTGGACGCTTTCCAGGGACATACCGTACCTACTGGAAAGCGAGAGAGACTCGGTAAGCCAGTAGTTCTAATTGGCACTCGGTTTTTCTCGGCTCTTTATATAACCTATGCAAGGCTATGCAGGTACCAGATTTATTTTGTTGTTCGATATCAGGTATAATACTAAAGATATAATAAGAAGGAAGAGATTAGAGTGTAAAACTTCCGTTTTATTCACTGTTTGACAGACGCTATGTTTAAACACTCTTTGTCCTTAGTCATATTGCATACATAGCCTTAGTACGTATATTTTTTTAGCCTATATTTTGGAGTAACTCGCTGACCCACTAAACTACATCTAAGCTCAAGGTTAGAGTCTAGTAATCTAGTTATCATATCCAAATCTGACAGAATCTGGTGCAAGCTTTGATGCAAGATATTCCCGAGAAACTGTAAAGCTACTAGGGGAAATAAAAATGCTATATTGTCCTTGATAGATGTTGCTTCTAAACCAAAATCATTATAGATCGCGAATCACACGCCTCAGTGCCTCGCATCATCACTAGCCACTGCTGAACTGTCACTACTGCTGAAGATAGGTAGGGCTTTCTTTGTTCTTGCCTTTTCCTACGATCTTGTGCTAATCTAGCTCAGGACTCGTGATCGCATTACTATAGTCGGCCTATTTTGCTAACGGCCGGTCGACACACTTCTGTGCATATTGACATTGCTATATAAGGTGATTTTCTTCTCTCTTTAAACCAATTTACATTCACGTCACGTCCATACATTATTAATTTACTGTTGATCGCTGTACATTTTGGTTACGCACATTATTTATTACGAAAACTCAAACACATGCAGCGGCACCGTGGTGCGATATATCATTGTTTGATGCACACTACATGCTCTGTGCCCTATGTGGTTGACAATAAATAATTTTTTCATGTGTACAATAAATTCTTCGCGTTGGTGTGCCCCTGCCACGGCTCCGACCAATCTGTCGGTAAAATCCCACGATATTTTACTATCAAATAATTGTTTTTTATAGACTCACGCCTGTATCCCGGAAGGGGTAGGCAAAGATGTAATATTAGGTTGTCTATTGTTTACCCGAAGATTATATATCATAATCATCATATTCCCGAATTTCATTTACCTGAACTTCATATGCCCGAATGTTTTGTTTGCCCTAAAAGACATATGACATACTTTTAATTGCCCGAAACTTAGATACCATAAGATACGAGTGCCATGCATATTGTTTTTCATATTTTTAATTGCGATGATAATTATTAGACATAATATTTAAACGTCATAATGTTTATTAGACATAATATTTAAATGATTACGTATCAAAATCCCGAATTTTAAAGGACCGAATTTTAAAATACCGATGGACGAAATCCCGATAATTGGAACGCCGAATGGTTGTTTGCGAAAAATAGGAGCCCGGAGCGGAGCTCCGTCAACTTAGTCCACATTCTTCACACTAGTTTAATAATCTGAAGTTGACGGAGCCCTGCTTTGCAGGGTTCCTATTTTCGAATTAAGAGTCAAAAGAGTAGTGTCCGTTTCGATGGCGCGGCCATGACGTTTTTTTTTTTTAAAATTTTTACAAGATTTTGTAAAAATTTGTAAAAGTATACTCCCAAAACCATAAATTTGTCAAAGCTATGGTTAAAAAGTTATAAGGGTTTGAAAGTGGCCGCGCCATTGAAACGCTCCGAACCGCGCGGCCACGGAGATCTTTAAAACTAAGCATTGCAGAGACCTGAAATTTTGGTAAGTAACAGATTGAATTTGTAAAAAATTTGTAAAAATATAGAAAAAAATCCTGAGCTTATATTTTAGAAACTGTAAGACTAACACGCCATGGCCGCGCCATTGAAACGGTGAAAAACACATTTTCGCCGACATCTTGCTGAAAAAGCAACGCAGACGTCTGAAATTTTTTGTAAAACCTGGATTTGAATTTGTCAAAACTAGTAAAAATGAAACAAAAAATCCTAGGTTTATATTTCTGGAGTTATAAGACTAATACGCCATGGCCGCGCCATTGAAACGGTGAAAAAACATTTTCGCCGATATCTCGCTGAAAAAGCAACGCAGACGTCTGAAGTTTTTTGTAAAACCCAGATTTGAATTTGTCAAAACTAGTAAAAATAAAACAAAAAGTCCTAGGTTTATATTTCAGGAGCTATAAGACTAAAACGCCATGGCCGCGCCATTGAAACGGTGAAAAACACATTTTCGCCGATATCTCGCTGAAAATGCATCGCAGAGGTCTGAAGTTTTTTGTAAAACCAGCATTCGAATTTGTCAAAACTAGTAAAAATAAAACAAAAAATCCTAGGTTTATATTTCTGGAGCTATAAGACTAATACGCCATGGCCGCGCCATTGAAACGGTGAAAAAATACATAATCGCCGATATCTCGCTGAAAAAGCATCTCAGAAGTCTGAAGTTTTTTGAAAACCTAGATCTGAATTTGTCAAAACAGGTAAAATTGCACAAAAAATCCCTTGGTTTATATTTCAGGAGCTGTAGAACGGAATCTTAAATACGTCTTGAATATGTTGATAGGGTGACCATGGCTTATTGTTTACAGAAAACTTTTCGCCTATTCTATTAGATATAAGGATTCTAAATGAAATAAAAATTAAACGATAGTAGGTATACAAAACCATGTTTATTTCTTTAAAATCACATGAATCACAGATTTTTTGCTTACACTCAGATGTGTGCTTTCAAAATCACAGATTAGTTTCTTTTAAGTACTAAGATATATTTCTTATTTAAAAATCACATTAATCACAGATTGTTTGCTTACACCAAGATATATATTTCTTCTATAATTACGGATTATTTGCTTACACTAAGATATAATATATATTTCTTTCAAAATAACAGATATTTTTTTTATAGTACTGATATATTTCTTATTAAAAAATCACATTAATCACAGATTGTTTGCTTACACTAAGATATATATTTCTTTCAAAATCACAGATTATTTTCTTATGCTAAGATACATTTGTTATTAAATACGACCTCATGGCGAAAGACTTTCTCTAAATTCTTATAATTGGCAATTTACACAAAAAATCTTAATCATCATCTATTAGCCCATATGTTAAATTATGAATTGTTATAGGTTGTTCAGAACTTGCAAGCGTTGCGGTTTTATTATCATCATAACAAATCATTGTAGAATTATTTAACAAGCAATGACACTTGTAATGACCGATCAGACCTACCACCGGGGGAACATATTCCACAGCACCTATCAGTCCATATTTTCTTTGTTTTATTTTTATATAATGTGGTATTTCTTCGAGCTTGATTTTGTCTGTGCCATTAAGATCAAATAAAATAATACTACCTAATTCGTATGTAAATCTCTTGGTATTTTTGTTACATTTTAAATAAATTTTTAAATCCGAGTCATCGATAATGACGGCATCTTCCAGTCCTCCAATTCCGAACAAATTGATGATTTCTGTATTAATCGATAAAAAGACTATGGTTCTTTTAGAATGGTTGGCACACGTTTCGATTAAACATTCTTTAATTACATTGGCACTGTATAAGTACTCTAAAAGTATATGTTCAAATATAAAAGCCATATTACTGTCACATCCATAAGTATTGTTTTCGCTTTTATAATACTTAGCAATGATTTCCTCTCGTAGTTTATAAGCACTATTTAAATTTAAAGATTCTGATAATATTATTATAAATTCGCGGATTAATTTGCTTGTGCATGTATTAAATATTTGTTGAATGTGAACGTTTTGTTTGTATCCAAATGCTAACAAAAAGAAAACTGAGTCAAACGCACATGTAATATTAATAGTCAAACTTTTATTGATAGAATTGACTAAATTCCCATTTCGCATAAACAATATTGATATATTCTTCGCAGAATATCCCTCTCCCCCCCAGTTTTCAGTATATGAAGGCTTTTCTGTAAATATGGAATCAGAAGAAAATGACTGTTTTGTGTTCATTTTAATTTTTTTACACTGTGTGTATTTTTCCTCTCGTAAAGTCCGTTTTCGGCCCTTGTTAGTTTGCTTTTTTTTATTTTCTACAGTTATGTCAAGACTTTTTGTGGCTATTTTTGATTCCCCTAATATAAAATTGTAGTGAAAGCTTATAAATTCATCCACGTTGTACTTATGCAGGCGTGTTTCAAATAATAAGTGTTTTAAAGTTTTAAAATAACTTTCAATAGCTGAAGATGTTGGTGACTTATTTTCTGATTTGTAAAAAGGACACATGACATTGCTCCACAGAGGCAGTTTTATCATTAATCTTCTTAGTGTTGATACTAGACTGGGTAAGTAATAGTCATTTGGTTTTTCTGTTTTGTTTATTGTTTGATCCAATTTTTTTTCTTTATTCACAAGCTCATCAAACCAATCTAAAATATTGGCATCATCAGATATTGTAACATAATTTTCAGAGAAATCTTTTTTGTCGTTTTCTTCACCTGGGTCTTCTATTTTGACACACAAAGATTTGAGGTATTTCATAGAAATTTTACAAGCCTCATTGTTTGAGAATTCATATTTGGACGTACAAATTTGTATAATATGACAAAGCACTTTTTTTATTATTTCAAAATTTTCTCATTTTTTCACAAATAAAATACTGCGAATGTAATTTTTTTTTACATTTATATCAACATTATCGAAGCATCGCAAGTTGAATAAATTTTTGACAAAGTGACTTGTGTCTAATCTTAAGAATACTTGAGGAATATCATTACTTTTATTCATTAAAACAAGAAAAGGTTGTCGTAGATAGTCTCGGACTGTTTGATAAATAGTAAAAGCCTGAACGTTTGCTGCTATTAACGCTGAAGAGTCGTCAGTTACAATCTCGTGAGGGGCAGTACGTACTTCGTTGTGCCATTTTTTCAACCAAGACAATATAGAATCTGTTGTGTGATTATCAGTAATCAATTGGCAAATTGCTGTCGACTTAATAGTTGAAGACGTTACCATGGCAACATAGAGGAACATCTGTTTCGTTAGCAGAGATCCATCTGGGAGTTTGATCGTTAGGAAAAATGATCCAGTTGCATCTATAGTCATTGTGACATGAGGAATTTTCTCCATATACGCCTTGTAGTATTGGATTTGTTGTTCAGACCAATAGCACATATGAAAGCTCGGTACCAAGGGCGAACGAAATTTTGGTATTTTGCCATCATTGACATCATGAGAATGCTTATGACTGGATCAGAGTGCAATCGATCACTTTGCCACTTCTCATGTTTAAATTTCCTTATAGCTTACATCGTTGGTAGTATTGGGGAGTTAACAGTATCATCATCGTTGATGACTTCGGATGCAATTTGTTTATGTACAACTGTTGCGGGTTTAAATTGCAATTTTTTTGCTAGTTGCCGTCTTTTGTATGGTGTTAGCTTCGTCTTCTTGTATGGATTGTGAGGCATTATATTATTGTTGGTATTAAATGGAGTGCAGGTCATTGTGACTGTTTTATCTGTAGCCTGTGCCTTGCTTGTTACTTCCGCCATACAACTGCATTGTGAGCACTTTCCTTTAACGGAAATATTGTTTTCTTCATCGATGCGCTTGGTTTTGAAGACACATGTGCATGGAAGCCTTGTAAATTCCCACAGTTTCTCTCTAAATAGGCTGGCCCACTTGTATTTAGGCAGTGTTTTATATTTTTTATATATGAGGTGGTTTGAGGATCACGCCTTTTGTAATTAACCGAGACGGGTTGCACTTTCTTCCAGTCGTACACGTCCAGTAAAAAAGTGAACTCTTCGCCACTTTCAAACTCTTTAAAGGTAGATTTCACAGGTGAAGAAACTGTGCTACGACACGAAGGAGAAGTTGAGGTACTTTGTGTAAGTGAACATTCTTCATCATATCGATGGCCAAAAATTGTCTTGAAATTTCTCTTTAGTCTCATAAACAACGAATATGGTGTTATTTGGTTGCATGAGATACTGAATTTTAAGATATAAGTATCCTAAGATATTAATCTAAACTAAATGAAGTAAAGAGATATTTTGCTCTAAATTAAACATTCAAGATGACTAACTCATTTATATGGATAAGGATTTATACTATTTTGGTAATAATAATTTGCATTATAAAGCATTATTTTAAACCAACTATGAACATCATAAAATTGATTAGGTACTGTGAGTCAACCATAAAAGATAGATATATATATATATAATATGCTATTGATAATGTAGGATTATAGTGGTGAAAGATTTTTTTTTAAATCGGTCTGAAACATCTACCAAACACATATTTAGATACTAAATATACCTTTTTGCATAAAGATAATAATATCATAACGATTGATTGAGCGACCAGTATTGAAATAGGTACCCAAGTTTTATTACATTACAATACTTAGGTCAACTACTTAGGTTGACTAAAAAATGGAAAGAGATTATGTAGTATGAATTACTTACCTTGATGAGAAGTATTAATCAGATCCTGAAGCGTCATGAAGTCCAGATTGCAACAGCAGAACGTTTTTCAATGCCAAAGATAAGACGGGGTGTGACGGCGGGATGTCTCTTTTTGGACGGCTGTGATTGGTTAGATAGCCAGCCTTCGTCTCCCGCGCTGCACCCGCGCGTTTCGTTCGCTCCTATGCTCCTGCTATTCAATGTAAGAATGCATGACTTTATTACGGTGGTTATTTCTGGCAGAACTTATTTTTAGTCTTATTCATCAAATTATGCTATTTTATACTCATTAGTTATTACGACAGCTATGCAAAGTTATCTGTTATGGTTTTTGCACGTCTACTCAAAACTAGTATTTTCAGCTAACAAACAACGATTTTTAAACAAATCAACATGGTTTTGTATAAGTACTATCGTTTCATTTTTATTTCATGTATAATCTTTAAGATATCATTTCTAGTAAAATAAGTGAAAAGTTTTCTATAAACAAAAAGCCATGGTCACCCTGTCGACATATTCAAGATGTCTTCTATTATTTCCGTTCTTCAGCTCCTGAAATAAAAACCTACGGTTTTTTGTGCATTATTACCTGTTTTGACAAATAGAGATCTAGGTTTTACAAAAAAACTTCAGACCTCTGCGATGCATTTTCAGCGAGATAGCGGCGATTATGTATTTTTTCACCGTTTCAATGGCGCGGCCATGGCGTTCTAGTCTTACAGCTCCTGAAATATAAACCTAGGATTTTTTGTTTTATTTTTACTAGTTTTGACAAATTCAAATCTGGGTTTTACAAAAAACTTCAGACGTCTGCGTTGCTTTTTCAGCGAGATATCGGCGAAAATGTGTTTTTCACCGTTTCAATGGCGCGGCCATGGCGTATTTGTCTTACAGCTCCTAAAATATAAGCTCAAGATTTTTTTCTATATTTTCACAAATTTTTTACAAATTCAATCTGTTACTTACCAAAATTTCAGGTCTCTGCAATGCTTAGTTTTAAAGATCTCCGTGGCCGCGCGGTTCGGAGCGTTTCAATGGCGCGGCCACGTTCAAACCCTAATAACTTTTTAACCATAGCTTTGACAAATTTATGGTTTTGGGAGTCTACTTTTACAATTTTTTACAAAATCTTGTAAGCATTTTTTAAAAAAAAAACGTCATGGCCGCGCCATCGAAACGGACACAAAAGAGTACCTAACATAACCTATTTAGTTACTGGAATTACAGACATTCCCTTTTAACCTAACCTACTGAGTCAGGGTGCCCTAAAGTCCCGATTGCATCCAATTTCTCCTGTTATAACAACCGTTACACACCCAATGTCGATGGCAAATGATGTTATGGCATAATTATCATAATTAGGGTCCCAAGCCAACCTGACCTGCAAGTGGTGCACCTGCCGATCAACGGATGAGGCTCTGGCAAACAAAATATCCTGATAAGCGGCAATAGGCTCGCCACCTATTACGTGGGATCAAAACACTGGCGAAAAGTGGGCGTTTAATATGCCTCTGCCTACCCCTTCGGGGAAACAGGCGTGAGTCTATGTATGTATGTATGTATGATAATTAGGCATGTGATAATTAGGGCTTACAATGCTTATGGCAAATGATGTTATGGTAAGTGACTTTATGGGAAACAAAGCTTCTAGCACGTGACTAATATAGCAAATAAGAGTAGGGCAAATGAATATTACGTCATATTATATTATGGCTGTTGACTATTATGGCAAATGATTTTAGGGCAAATAAAATTCGGGCAAACGGCGGTATACCGTAATATAACACCCACATTTCGCCATGAATTTTTATCACCCGACGCCGTGCTCCTTTTGAGAATTCGGAAAAACCCAGTAACACTTTTGCCCGACCCGGGAATCGAACCCGGGACCTCCGATCAGCAGTCGCATACGCTAACCACTGGGCCACGGGGGTAGTCCATCAAATAACAATTTATAAATTGATTGTTTGCGCAAATTTCATGCCGTGAAGCTTTATAGAGATTACCCATCATGAAAATATTTAAAATTTATTAAAAGTACGTATTAGACGGGCTCGGTGAAATTTTGTTGAACTCAGCAACGCGAAAAGTTTATAAAATAATTATGTTTACTCAGCGAATCGATACGATGGAAAATAGAAAGTTCTATGATTTTTAGATATATAAAGGTTTATAGTAATTTTAGTATGAACTGTTGCTAAATTTGCTGCTTGGCAATTATATTATGACCCCGTCTGCGGTGCCAACAGTCAGAACTAATTTTTATTACAAGCTTCTATTGTACCATAATGTATTCTCTAAATAGAGGTGTCGACATTTACTATGTTTATTATGGTTTGTATATACTTACCAGATTTTTTGACTGCCTCGTTGGTCTCGCGGCATAAATGTGCGCGTGGGATTGGGAGGTCTCGGGTTCGATTCCCAGGTTGGGCAAAGTGTTATTGGGTTTTTCCGTTAGGAAATTTTCAGTAGCAGTACGGAGTCTGTTAATGTGCCCGGTACGGCAATAGGCTCGCCCTCTATTACGTGGGACTAAAAATAAATCTGGCGAAAAGTGGGTGTAGCAATATACCTCTGCCTACCTCGTCAGGGATGTAGGCGTGAGACTACGTGGGTATGTATGTATGCATGTATGTATTTTTTGACATATTTTTGCTACCTTCATTACCTCTATTTATTTTAATTATTTATTTATTTATTTTCTTAGGAAAACCAACAGCTTTACAAACAAGATAGATAATGATTACTGAAAATACAGATAACCATTAATAGGTTTTCGCCAATAGTTACATAGTATATATATAATAAAGTAATGAGCATGAGATTAAACAACGCATATCTCATGAACTTCTCGCACACGCATACCTCATCAACAGAGTGAGGATTTAACTTAATAATTATACGATAAAAATAAACCTCTTAATTAATCTAAAAGATAACATAGTTTAACAGTAAAATTTGACAATTTATGCACTTACCTACTAAGCAACCGCCTCGCCGACGCAACGCTAGTGTTAAATAGGTCTATATCAACATTATTAGGAATTTTGTTGAACCCATTACTCGCCCGCCGAATAAATGCATTCTGCCTGTAATTAGTAGATGCCTGCGACAGGCTTAGTAGTACTCCCTTTCGCAAGCCCATCATCGGCACTTTCAAAGAGATAAGGGACAGTAATTCTGGACAATCCAATAAACTGCTTGCAACTTTCATTAAAAACAATAAATCTGCAATGTTGCGACGTTTGACCAACGACAGGAGGTGGTGTTTATTGCATATGCCAATATAACGGCCGGAGTGATATTCAACATTAGTCCTGAAGCATAAATATCTGACAAACTTGCGCTGGACTCTCTCAATGCGAGAGATGTACGTCTCGTACCTTGGGTTCCATACTTGCGAGGCGTATTCCAAGTGACTCCGAACAAAAGTACAATACAAGATTTTAAGCGTTTTTGCATGTTCAAAGTGTCGCATAATAAACCCAAGAGATTTATATGCTCTAGCAACTATAACACTATTGTCGACATGAATGTCATATAATAATTTAGAGTCGTGAAAGATACCAAGATCACGTCAACATGATACCCTCGTGTTTAATCGAATTGTAACATATGTTAAAGCAATTAATCAAATCTGTGAACTACTTGCCGCGTTATATGCTATTACACTGAGTTAGTGTTTGTGCATTATGATTGTCATATGACTTTTGAGATGGCTAATATTCAAAATAGCCCATTTAACCGCAGTACTATAACACAGCGCAGCCTTCCCAGCACCCAACAACCACAGCATCATGCTTCTGAGGAGTCATTGGAAATCTTCACCTCCGGTGAAATCAAATCTTGGAAATCGTCAATGGACCAATGCCTCAATGAAATATGCCAGATTGCCGCCGAAGGGAAGCTAAACTCAGAACAAAAGTTAAGGATAAATCACATCGCAAGGAAAATAAGCGGTAGAGCTACACTTTTGACTGCCCATTATCATTCGCTAAAAGAAAATAACATTTTGATAAATGCGAAACTGGAATCACTTAAAGAGAAACAAGACCTTTTTGAATATCTCAAAGTCTTCAAACAATCCATAGAAGAAAGATGCAATAAACCAGAGACGGAAAAGCCTATGACCTTTGCCGATATGGTAAAAACTGATAAAAACACCTACATGCGCCCTAAAACAATGAGCTCTATTGCTATTTATCCAAGCAATAAAGAGAAAACAAGCGACGACACAAAATCTCTCGTCCAGAAAATCATTTGCCCAGAACAAATGAAGCTTCAAGTGCGAGGGCTACGAAAAACCAAAAACGTGTAATATTAGGTTGTCTATTATTTACCCGAAGATAATTTACCATAATCATCATATTCCCGAATTTCATTTACCAGAATTTCATTTGCCCGAATGTTTTGTTTGCCCTTAAAGACACATGATGTACTTTTAATTGCCCGAAACTTAGATACCATAAGATACGAGTACCATACGTATTGTTTTTCATATTTTTAATTGCCATGATAATGATTAGACATAATATTTAAACGCCATAATGATTATTAGCTAACGCGAAAAGTTTATAAAATAATTCTGTTTGCTCAGCGAATCGATACGATGGAAAATAGAAAATTCTATGATTTTTTAGATATATAAAGGTTTATAGTAATTTTAGTATGAACTGTTGCTAAATTTGCTGCTTGGCAATTATATTATGACCCTGTTCTAATTTTTATTACAAGCTTCTATTGTACCATAATGTATTCTCTAAATAGAGGTGTCGACATTTACTATATTTATTATGATTCGTATATACTTACCAGATTTTTGACTGCCTCGTTGGTCTCGCAGCATAAATGTGCGCGTGGGATTGGAAGGTGTCGGGTTCGATTCCCAGGTTGGGCAAAGTGTTATTGGGTTTTTCCGTTAGGAAATTCTCAGTAGCAGCACGGAGTCTGTTAATGTACGGCAATAGGCTCGCCCTCTATTACGTGGGACTAAAAATAAATCTGGCGAAAAGTGGGTGTAGCAATATACCTCTGTCTACTTCGTCAGGGATATAGGCGTGAGACTACGTAGGTATGAATGTATGCATGTATGTATTTTTTGACATATTTTTGCTAGTCCTACCTTCATTACCTCTATTTATTTTAATTATTTATTTATTTATTTTCTTAGGAAAACCAACAGCTTTACAAACAACATAGATAATGATTACTGAAAATACAGATAATAATAATAATAATATTCTTTATTGTACACCAATCGGAATTACATATAAAAATTGTGATTAACAGTTAATGCACAAAGGGCGGCCTTATCACTAAAAAGTAATTTCTTCCAGGCAACCTTTGGATGGACTGGAAACTGACGGATTTCGAAAAAGGGGTAGTGTTGGTGTGTTCAGATATTGTACATTATTAATAGGATTTTAAACGATAAATAGGTACAAAATACTGTAATTAAATAATGATACATATATTAATAAATAAACTATACTTTGTTAATACTATACTTATATATATTTATACATATACATACTTATAATATATAACTAAATGATTAGGAGTAAGTAAACTGTACTAATTGAGACAGGAAAAAAGAAATAGAAAATTAACAGTTTATGACAATATGGAGGAGAGCTGAATGGAAAGGTAGTGGTCTCTTACTAATCTTTTAAAGGCTGACAATGATTATGCTTGTCTGATGGATATGGGCAGTGCATTTCATAGCCGAGCAGCTTGGACTGTAAACGATTTGTCATAAAAACTGCTGGAATGCATTGGCATTTCCAATCTTAATTTCACCGATGACCTCAGCGATCTCGAATGTGTGTCATTGAGGAACTTAAAGCGTTCTTTTAAGTAAGGGGGAGTAGAAGGGTTAAAGAGAATATTGTAAAGCAAAGAAAGGATGTGAGTATTCCGTCGAAGGCGAATTGGGAGCCACTTGAACATGTTACGGAAATTTGAAACGTGATCATATTTGCGTAATCCAAATATGAATCTTATACAGCAATTTTGAAGACGCTCAAGCTTATCAAGTTGCTCCTCAGTGAGATCTAGATAACTGACATCAGCATAGTCAAGGATTGGTAAGAGCAGAGAATTAGCAAGCGCAATTTTAGTGGCATTCGGCAAAAAGTTTCGCAATCTTCGCAAGTTCCCCGCCGCTGCAAATAATTTGCGACTAACCTCACCTATTTGTGGGCAGCAAGATAGCGTTTGATCAATATATATACCCAGATCCTTTACACAATCACTAATAGGTATAGGGATTCTACCAAAGTTAATCTGGGGTAGAAGATTCCAGTCAATGCGTGCGATCATCCTAGGACTACCAACGAGAGTAACCTGCATTTTTGTTGGATTAATCTGTAAACCGAATTTTAGGCTCCAAGCAGATATCCGTTCTAAATCGATTTTTATAATGTGAAAGGCATCAAATAAACTATGAACCGGTGCTTGAGTGTAAATTTGCAGATCATCTGCATAAAGGTGGTAGGATGACTGAAGTTGATAAGAGATAGAATTTATAAAAATTGAGAAAAGTAATGGAGATAGAACGCCACCCTGCGGTACGCCGGCTGTTGTATTACACCACAAAGAGAAGGAATCTTCAATACGTATACGCTGCCGACGACCAAACAGGTAACTGTGAAACCAATCAATCACTGGTGGAGATATGTTAATAGAGCGCAATATACCAAGAAGAGTATGGAAATCTACAGTATTGAAGGCATTACTGAAATCAAGCAGAGAGAGGACCGTCAGATTTCCATTCTCCATACCAAGCCTTATGTCGTCGGTAATTTTGATAAGCGCCGTTGTGGTGCTGTGACCAGGACGGAAGCCGGATTGGAGAGGATTAAGGAGTAGGTTCTTATTAAGGAAGGTGCTAAGTTGGATATGGACTAGGCGCTCGAGCACTTTAGAGAGGAACGGGAATATAGAAATAGGACAATACTCGGAAAAGGACATAGGTTTGGTTTTTTAGGTATGGGAACAATTTGGGCGTCTTTCCATGCAGATAGAAATACGCCCAAGGATAAGGATTGATTAAGGATATGACAAAGGATGGGAAGGATTTCCTCTAAGATGGGAAGGATCATTTTGCGACTAAGATAATCATTACCGACTGTATTGGAAGAAATCGATAATACGCTCTTTTTAACATCACACGCAGATAATTGATTAAAAACGTGGGTAGTTTGGGGTTGGAAGCGATGAAAGATCTTGTAAAGTCTTAGCTTTAGTTGTCGCATCAAAATTGGACGAAGTAGAGAAATGTTGATTTAATAAATCAATATCAATATTATTGGAACTGGATTCATGTGTGGTCTTTCCAACTCCCATAGTTCTTAGAAATTTCCAGACTTTAGCTGGGTCTTCATTCTCGACAGAATTGTGAATGTATTGGCGTTGTGCTTTCCTACACACCTTGCTGCAGTGATTTCTTATTGCAATGTAGTTATCCCAATTGCTAGGAGTCGGGCGACATTTAAATTTCGTCTTAGCCACGGCTTTCTTTGACAATAGATCTTTTATTTCTTTTGTAAGCCACGGCGAGGGTAAATGTTTAATTCGGATAGCACGGACTGGAGCATGTACATCGTATAGATGAATAATCTAGCCTGTGAATATTTTGACTTTTTCGTCTATGGAATCTGAGCTTTCAACAGAACTCCAGTCAATGTTGCTGGCATCACTACGAAGTCTCTCTGCATTTATGCCACCAAAATTACGCTGAAAAAGAATTTTGGCCTTTGCCTTAGGAAGACGAAGTTTATACGACATGAAAGTTAAGTCATGGTAAGAGAAAGCATCAGCTGGAAGCTGACCATGCTTAGCGACGAGAGAAGGTGTAGAAACGAGCATAAGATCAAGAAGGGAGGGAGTTGCATTAGGCAAGTTATGCGTCGCATTTAAAGGGAGAATAGACAAGTTACAAGATTGGACAATATTGCTTAAAGAAGAAGAGCGAGAATCCCTTTTTAATAGATAAGTGTTAAAATCGCCCATGACTATGGTGTGACTGTAAGAAGGAGAAAGAGTTTCTAAGATTTTTCAAAAGAAGATAAATAATTGATACGGCAGTTTGTGTTTGTTCGTATGAGCAAGATCTAATTCCAAAAAGAGATGCTCGCCGGCGTTAAGTGGAGGTGGTTGTGATGACATATTGACTACTTTATAAGGAATATGTGAACGGAGATAAATGGCAACACCGCCACCACCAACCCCGGTGCGATCATTTCTTATTAGCCTAAAGTTGGGAAGTGAGTAAGAAAGAGTTGAGAGGCACGGTTTTAACCAAGATTCAGAAATAAAAATAGCATGGATATTCTTACAGTCAAACGTGGTCAGCATATCCTGGAAATGGGCTGGAATACTCTGAGCATTTATATGGACTACATTCAAGTTACCGGGTACATCGGCGAATAACGACAGAAGTGTATCAGCAAGCGAGGGAATGCTTGCAAAGCTGTTATGTATTAAAAACGGAGGTGTGATTATTAGCACAGAATCTAAGGAAGACATAGAAAAGCTAAGACAAGCAACACAACTTAGCAGCTCGGGCCTGAAGGTGGAGGAGCCACCAAAACGAAGACCGCGTATTGTGGTTATCGGAGCACCAGCTAATTTGCAAGAACAAGACGTTTATGACTGTATATATATGAGCAAAATATAGCCGACAAGCTGCCCAATCTGACACGCGAATCGTTCCTATCGTCTATCAAACTCAGCCACAAATCCGGCAAAATAGAAGCCCCGACTTGCAACCTTGTACTAGAAGTTTCTGCCACTATCCGACGAGCACTTGTGACACAAGGACGAGCCTTCATCAACTGGACATCTTGCCCAATTAGAAATTTTACGCTGGTGACCTGATGTTATAAATGCCAGCAGTATGGACATGCTGCTAAAAACTGCAAAATAAATTTACTCGATACTTGTATCATAAGCAATATGGAGTCTACCCATTCTATCCACTTATGTATCCAACCCTATTTGTCATAGGTATGGTTGGATATTATAAGTTAGAAGTTAGACGTGACGTAGCATTGGCAAAATACGTTTATGATGTTTTCAGAGGCAAAATGAATAACCCAACAATATTGGCTGCTTTGAGGTTGGTCGTGCCAAACACTAGGTTAAGAATTAGTGCAAGACAGAGGCTATTCGAGGTCCCAACAGCTCGCACTAATTTAGCTAAATATGCGCCACTTGCCAGAGCTATAAAGCTGATTAATAAAATTAGCTGTAAAATTGATATTTTTAATTGTACACTGGCGGAATTTGTAAATGTAGCTATTAAGGTACTTACAAAATTGTATTAGACAATTTTTTATTCATTATCTTGTTGTTTAATGTTGCTTGTTGTTCTTTATATTTTATCTTGTTGTTCTAATTTTGCTTTGTACATATGCTTATAATTATGTTTGTAACAATATCAATCGCATTGGGTGAAACCTGTTATGATTGTGTTGTCTTGAATAAATAAATAAATAAATAAATTGGTCTGAGATGCGCTATCTAGCAGACAACGTACCATGTGCGGCGACCCATTGACATCATATATGATAACTTGCGTTGTCGCTAACAGAACAGTCTTAGACGCCATACATGGCGGCCTAGCACTGCTCTGATCACTACAAGCGCGCGAAGGCCGTCCGCGCGTGCGTGCCGCCCGCGCAATGGATGTCGTACACAACGATATCTCATTATTGCGAGGCGTGGAAGGCGCAGCTACCGTGTTCTGCACTTGCGTGAGTGTGTCAAGGTTATCGGCTTGACTTGACAACCGGTTATTTTTATCAAAATGTAACAGTGTGTGATGTTTTTGTTTACACGTGCGACATCTCGTTCTACTGGAACAATTACTCGTTTTATGTTTTATGCTTAAGCAATTAATGCAAGCTTTGTTATCTTTTACGCTTTTAAAACGAGCAATTGGATTTAAATCATTAAAGGTGGGACACTTATAGTAATGGTCGTGCACTATATTACTGCACAGACACTTCTGTGAATTATTACTATTAGATTCCGAACATGTTACGTAAGATTGTGGATTAGGGACTGAGTTATTATTACTATTTCGCGATTTATTCAACCTTTGTTTGTTGTTGTTAGTGTTAGACGGGCCAGGTGAACCAGACTGCGTATTATGAAATATTCGACACTGATCTTTGATGAACGAAATAAAACTATCTAGTGTAGGTATTTTATTATTGCGTTCCGTCATCTCGAATGCGCGAATTGTATCAGTGTCAAACTTATTTAAAGCGAGTTGAAGCAACATAAAGTCGGAAAGATCTTCTAATTTTAAATTCCTAAGAGAATTAACCGCGGTTACGAAGTTATCAATAAACAGCTGGAAATTCGAGACAGACGCGTTGCCGGACAGTTTGAGATTTAAAGCTTGGTCAAAGTACGTAGACGCTAGGACGCGCGTGTCTTGATATCTGTCAAGTAGTGACTGAAATATGACCTGATAATTCTCAGCACTGGGTGTGACACCTGCAAATACGGACTGGGCCTTCGGTGACAGTTTACCTATTAAATAGTACAACCTGTCAGCATCTGTCAGAGAACTATTATCGTGCACTGTAGACTTAAAACTCGCATAGAATAACGGCCAATTTCGTATATCTCCGTCAAACGACATAATCTCGATTGGCGGTAATCTCGGTTTGCGGGCAACGGGCTCTGCTGAACATTTACCCTCCAATTGCGATTGTATACGCTTAATAATACAATAAAGATCTTCGAATGAGGTATACGCCTGATAGTTCGGTTTTTCATCAGGATTGATAGAAAGTAATCTTGCGTTATAATCGTCTAACAACTTATGAAAATCTGTTCGAATACTATCTACTGTTGTACAATAACTGAGAAATGCTTCGCTATTGCTGTCAGACATAGATGCGGTTTTTGATCGTTCATAGATATTTTGAATGCGCTCAAATAAAATATTGCGTTTTGCTTCTAAGATTGTCATCTCTTTGTCTTCCGACACGCGTGACTTCTTTTGTTGTGACATGCTTACGTAAGTATAAGCTAATGAGAACGAAACAAAATAAGAATATCTAATGTATCTATTATTTTACCTAAGTAGGCTAATTAGGCAACACTTTAGAGCTGAGGAAATAAAAGTTGATTGAAATATGAGATTTATAAGACAACTATGATAGTTGCAGAAATAATAATTTAATAAGTAGGTAGCTACATAAAAGTTTACCTACTAATGCGGGCGGAAATAACCATGTGACGGTTATATGAATATATTAGGAGTATAGCTAGGTGCTATAACTGCCTAGGTATAGCGGTATAACGTATAAAACGTAAATGAATCCGGCTCGAAGGACCAAAAAAAATGGTTCGGCGTGGTGCCGAAACCGATTAGGTTCTAGGCGACTTGGAGAAGGAAATGGACTGTATACAAAGGATAGCGGGTTTAGCCGCCTAGGAGGGAATAAGGGAAGAGGAGATGGATACGGGAGGAGGTGATTGAGTGGGTATAGGATATTTCCAGGATGGAAGGCACTTACCTTATACAGCCTTCTTCGTTTCTTTTCCTCCTGGTGTTTTCGTGATGCAGTTGCTTGTTTTCACTTCACTCACGAGCGGGTTTTCCTTGGTGGAAGCGGTAAATCACATACAGCGGTGCGGCGCGGAGCGGTATCGAGACGGCGTTCTCAGCGGGAGGAATGTTCTCGACTCTCACTCGCGTTCACGATCGCGTCGACGAATCCGGCGACGAATCCTGATACCGAAAATCGTGTGTTAACTTAGCTGCAGGAGGAACATGATTGTAATGCGGGCCTTTCTGTACAACTTGTTTTTTGATTTGGTCAAACCACTTATGACAAGCAGATTATCTATTGAAAATCTTTCACTTGAGCTGAAGAGTAAAACAAAATGGCTTTTAGGAGTCAAAGATGAGACCAGCAACCGTCTGATCCCCAAAGAATGGGCAGCGTAGGCAAAGGTTGCTAATGTCCTCGAGCTCAAACAAAATCGATCCACAAAAAAACAAGTTGCGTGTACTGTAGTGTTAAAAATAAAGGTTTTATTGACGATTAATTTGCATTAAAACCTGAACCGCGTTTTTCTCGCGCAGTGTGTAGCCAGCCTAACCTCCTCATATATTGTAATGGTAGTCTGTAAGTTTATGCAATATAGCTCAAGCACTCGGACCTCTATAACGCGTTTGATTTCCATCCTTTACATGGCGATCCTGCCAGTGCTGTGCTTGGGCGGTGTTGAGGTACCGGTTTATAAAATGTAACATTTCTACTTTGGACTATAAAGTAAAGTATTATGTTATGAAATATGATTTCCGAAATGTGTAATTTTGATGGACTATTACGGCGTATACATAATTTCTAAATATCGTTGCGCGCCGCGCCTGCGCTGGCCCTTTGTCATATTGCTGAGGATGACTCCCGTACAACTGGGATACGTTGTACCGTATACCAATGACTCCAGGATGCCGTGGATCCAAATGGGAAGAATCGATGGCAGCCCCGTCGGCCTGGTAACATACAGGCTTTAGGAGAATCTACGAGCGTGGTGCCATCACACAAGAAGAGGATGGACAATGCAATTTGTAATTCCGAGCCGTCAATTATATGAGGTGATTCTATTTACTTTTTTGCTATAGACTATTATTATGCTTTATGTCTAGTTTAATTATTATTCAATCATATCTAATCTTAAATAATATAAAAATGTAACCTTGAATAATATTATAGCTTAAACAATTGCCTGTTGACAATATATATAATTTTATAAAAAATGTCATTTTGGGTATCTATTGATTTGAGTTAAATTGTTATAAAAAAATAATTTTATCACGTTATGATTGTTTTATAATTGCAAGCATACCATTAGTATGACGCTTATGGTGTTTAATATGTTTCAATTTAACTTGATATCTGATTCGTTATGCATAGGTACTATCCCACGCGCATGACTTAGCGTTATATTTTTTTTTATTGCTATACTTTTACATTTGTTTAATTCCGTTAAAATAATATTTTGTATATATTTTGTATGTATTCAAACTCTTAATTAATTACTTTGGAACAAATGTCTTTTTCATAAAATTATATTAGTATAAACTGTATGCCAACTCTCTTTTTTGTATGGTATGATATAATTGTGTAATTTAGTAGAATACATAAGTTAAATATGTTAAAGTGATTTCATAGCAACAACATGACATCATTGTTTTAAAATTTGACACCTACTTTTATAGGAATTCAGCTTGTATATATTTATGGACAAGTGATGCGAACTTGCAATGAGTACTATAATATAGTACTCATTGCAAGTTCGCATCACTTGTCAAATTGTTTCATTGAAGATGCATATAAGAGTATATTATACTCTTATGAGATGCATATAAGAGTATATTATACTCTTATATGCATCTTCAATGAAACAATTTACGAATGATTTAATATTATTACGAATATGGTTAAAAATTTTCTTAAGATATTATTATATAAAAATATAATAAGTAAGTTTGTCAAATAAATACATCTAGAGTAAACTATATTATCTATTCAATATGCAATGTTTTCAAGAATATTTTATAAAAAAATCATGAATATGTTTAAAGGTTTGTTAGTAAGTTTTGTTATGGGGTCATAAGGAAATGAGGATATATATGGTGTATTAGTACTTATGTGATGGTATTTGAGTGAGTATTTAAGTTTATTGGTTTTGATGCATAAAAGAAATGTGTAAAGTAAAATGGAATATTTAGGTAGATAATTTTTTGACAGCAATTTGGATTGATCACCCAAATGTGTAGTTAAATTGTTATAAATCGAAGTATTCATTTGAATGCGTAAGCGTAATAGTTGTGATATGGATATATGTTGAATATTACATTGAAAGATAATAATTAATGTAGGTACACACTCTGAAAGATACGATGAAGTGTTCTGTTCCTTCAATTTGATCATGCTGTAAATGAATTTTCTCTGTGAGAATTGTTGGTGGCCAAAGGAGCCTTAAATTATGAACTTCGGTATTATAATAATAATGATGAATAATGTCAACAAGTGATTAATACATACATACATACATATCGTCACGCCTTTTTTCCCCGAAGAGGTAGGCAGAGGTGTATTTCTACACCCACTTTTCGCCGGATATATTTTAGTCCCACGTAATAAGGGGCGAGCCTATTGCCGTACCGGGCTCATTTCCAGTCTCCGTGCTGCTACTGAGAATTTCGTGACAGAAAAACCCAATAACACTGCCCGACCCACGAATCGAACCCGAGACCTCCCGATCCCCTGCGCACATTTATGCCGCGAGACCAACGAGGCAGTCGTATAGGGTTTGATGTCGAGTGTTCCGTCTCTACGCAAAGATGGTATTTGCATCGTGTTATCCCTTAAGCCAGGATCAAACCAACGCGTTCAGCTCGCGTCCGCGGTGGCGTGCGCGGTGGCGATTATTGCGCGTGCAAAAGTTGTGCACACTGTCGCGTTCGTTCAGGCGTTCACCAGGCTGTAGTTGCGTCACTAAAATGCTGTCTGATACCGATAGTGAAATTGAAGAAGCTTTACTTCTGTCTGCTATTATTGAAGACGAAGAGGAACAAGAAGTGAACTTGAGGTGGGTATGATATACAGTGCCAGTGAAGTAAATACCTACCATCAGTCGATAACGCCTTATCAGAATGAGACGTATCATACAAATAGGGTTTTTGTGGAATTAATTTATAATTGCTTCCGTTTCCACCATACTTAAAATCTACAAAAACACAGTTTCCTCAACAAATAATATCTGCGTGCAGCGTCCTAACGCAACAAGCGCGATCTGATCGCCACCGCCGCGTGCAGACGCTGCACCGGACGCCGCGTGCAATCCGAGGACGCGTAGATGTGAACACCGCGCTATAAGTTCGTACACAACATCTGATCGCCACCGCGCACGCCACCGCGGACGCAAGCTGAACGCGTTGGTTTGATCCTGGCTTAAGTCGCCTCTTACGACACCCACGAGAAGATAAGGTGGTGACACATGTATTCTATGCCGTCAACCACACGGCGGATTAATATGATGAAATATATAAAGAAAGTCGACAAGAAATGAATATGATGATGATGAATAAATAAAGTCGACTATTGTTATAAAATGATAATGATATAAAATGTATTATGGTGTACCTACGAAATAAATATATTATGGATTTTGTAACAAAATAAGGAAATATGTTGGAATAGCGAGATGTGATTATGAAAATGGAATAATATACTTATTGGTTAAATTTGGTTGAATATGCAAATTATTGTAAATAAAAATAAATATGATTTTATATTGCTTTTGAATGAATGTATGTTATGTATTTTTTAATTGAAAATTATACCAAAAATAAGGAAATATTTTTTAGCGAATTTAATTTTTTTAATATAATGTCACAGCAATTTATTTTAATAAAAGTTATATATTATTTAAGTATTACATTCAATTATTGTTTTTAATTGTCAACAGTGCATTATTATCACTTAATTTTATTTCTGTTTTGCTTAAAGAGCAAAATTTTAGTGTAATAAAATATGTTTAACCAATTTATAAACATTGTAACCTTTAAAATAAAAATCATGCATTCTTTTTTTTTATAAAGGGGGAGGTGTAGTGTGTAGCCAGCCTAACCTCCTCATATATTGTAATGGTAGTCTGTAAGTTTATGCAATATAGCTCTATATCTCGAACCTAAAACACGTGTTTCAATCCATCCTTTACACTCGAAACCTAGACAGTTTCTAGAAAAACGCGGTTAATGTTTTGATGCGAAATTTTATATGCTGCAATAAATACGTTCTAGCTTATTGCATTTATGGTATTGACGACGATAAAAAAATATATATGAATGTTTTAATTTCAAACAAAATTATCGTCATCAGATCATACATGAGACTCCTTTGGTTACAGAATCAAGGAGTCAAATTTAAACTCACCATGCGAATGAATTCGGCAAATGAAAAGTTTCAGTTATCAGCGTCATAAAACTAACCCTAAAACAACAAATGTTTTTGAATTTGAATCGTGGTGTCGGTTTTGAATGCCCTGACAATATCCTTTTCATCACAAAACTTTTGCTCTGTAACGGCCAACCTGTGGGCGCAGTCGATTAAAGGATGTAGGGATTCCTGTGGCTTATAGTGAGAGGGTGGAGGATTCTTTACGGCCCATAATCTATATCTTGCAGTCACAGGGTCTTCGCTTAAGGACTCAGTGTGGCCTTGAATAGACTTTCTTGGTCAGCCTAGATATGGTATCTAGGTACCTAGGCTGACTTGTATATCTGCTACCAGGTGCGTTGTGGGGAGGCTGCTTTCATACACCCCACTGAACTGAAATGAAAGTACACTGAACCTTAGGTAGTTAGTAGTAGAACTGCTGGGCCAGGTGACGATTGTCACTGTCAAGTACGTAGCGAATTTGCTTAGAGCTCGTCGATTATCTTTGACTAGAAAATGCCTGCAGCTACACCCGCACATATTTTTTAATTTTACCGTTTCTGCTCGACCTGTGGGAACGAGAAATCCCACCTTAGTGCACCCCTACGTCCCTAAAAAATATATACATTCCAAATATCAGCTACTTGCAAGCTTGCGCAGAATAATTTTGGCTGTCGCTTATCTGTTAGTCATTAATAAACACAAGAATTTGATATAACCAGATAACAGTTCGTTTTATGAAGCTGACGGCAGATGCTATCAGACGAAAGAGTACGTTTTATTTGCATGAATTGCCGTGTCTGATATAGATAAATAGACATTTGTGATAATTGTGTCTATTGCAGATAACCCATAGGGCAGAGCGCTTCATTGTAGTTTAAAGTACTTCGTAGAAGAGATGTAACAGAGATGTTACATCTCATGGGCAAACGTTGCTACGGAGAAGGCTTTCAGAGAACCAACCAAGAACCAACACGTAGCGTAACTATGTTTGCTTTGTAGTGAAGTTACAAGGGAAGTGAAGTTATCAGATTAGTAGTGTACTTGCTGGGTGCTTTATATGAATAAGCTTTGTAGTAAAACAGACTTTGTGAAACGTTCAAAGTGTGTTCTCATTACACGGCTAGTATTCATCTGCATGGTATCCTAACTGTCAGAAAAATGTATATTCCGACAATATTCATAGATATTATAAATAAACTACTTTATATATTATTGTATTTGTTTATAAACTATCCCACTGCTGGGCGCTAATTTCCTCTCACTATTTAAAAGGATTAAGCCACACTCTACTGCACTGGCCAAGCGCGGGTTGGCAGACTTCACATGTCTTTCGAAAATATTACAAAGAACTCTGTTTTCTCACGATCTTTCTTTCCCCGCTTAACCAAGCATAACTATACGTGCATAGCATTAAATAACTATACCTACTACGCGTAGAACTTCCAAAAGTTAGTAGTGATTGGCGTAGGCGTAAACCTGAGAACTTTATGCGTGGCAATCTGTTGGTAGCCCCACTAAGCTAATACTGCTCTCCTGACAAGAATATTGACGAGGCCTATTTTATGAGTTATACCTAAATACAGGGACTTGAGAGGTACAAACACCAAAATGCGTGAAAATTCGGGTGTCGCAGTAGACAATACTACATCAGCAATGATCTGTATCGAATCCCATAAGCTGTCGCTGAATTATACAGTTTATTCAACTATGATGGTTAAATTGATTATTTAAAAATAGGTTCCACTAACATCTTTGAGCACTACAAAGGTGAAATTCATTTAGTAGGTACATAAAATTATACCAAAGTAAGTATTAAACTACTTACCTATAATACTTACTAGTGCCACAAATTAATCAGCTTGTATTATTATACCATCACCTGTAAGCCTGTTACGCAAAATCCAATTGTAGCGAATGTAAATATCATAGACATTTTAATTAACAACACATCAGTGTATTACGAAATTGACAGGTGCGAACTGATGTTGGACAACTATGTACTACACAAATTATAAAGTTCTTCGTACTATATTATTCAATAGATGCCAATTGAGGGAATAGTAAAGGGCAATCCTTGGTACCGACCGATAGGGAGCGTTCAGTAAACAGTGGTGTATTCCATGCTAAAAGAATAATATTTATATTGATAGAGCAGGTTGTAAAACGGCAGGCAAATATCACGTTGATAGTAAGAGAAAGAACAAACATTTGGTATAAGTGTTTACCTTATTCGTTATATCTGATTGGCTTCTTTTGTAATATAAAATTTTTTTCTGTCGACTGGACGTCTTTTTCACTGGCTTGCCTAGTTTATGTTCATAACACCTCTATGTAATTTGGTGCAATGAAGAATAACGTTAGTAAAGCATTAAATTAAACTGTCATCGTGACGTGGATGTGTGCCGAGCGCACTCGCTGTCAGTAATTACATATTTACCCATTTATAATGCGTCACACGAATTAACAGTTTGATTGAAGTGCCGTGCTTTGTGCCCGTCACTACTTTCATAGCTGGAATTAAGATGGTTTTGAAGTTACCGCTAGAAATAATATTTAAAGCCGATAAATTGGTCAGTGCTGTTTTGTTAACAGCTTACAGTACTTATTACATTATTGTAGGAGTCCCACGTCGTAGCAATTATCATTCGTCGAGGAAGCATTTATACACAACAGAAGCAATGAACAGCTAGAATTCATGTCAACGTATTGGAATCAAATAATCTTTCTACTGGGATGGTTGGATACTGATTTATATTAACGAGGTCAACGTGCTACAGAAGAAAACGGAATAATACCTAGTTACCCACGTGGCTATGAAAGCTGTGAAATCTCTCGTTTTACCGAAGCCGCTTAAAACAATACGTCGCAATTTTCAATTCAACAAAAGTTTACGCGGAGAGCACTTAAACAAAGCGGAGAGTCGGTGTGTGGATGGCGCGGGCTCAGGGACACTTCCCTGAGCCCGCGCCGCTCACCGACTCACACCGCGCTGAGTGTCACAACCCAAACTTAATGGATCAAATACAATTTAACAAAAACTGCCACAACAGAATCGTAACGCTATTGAAACAGAATAATACATTAGTCGGCAGCCAGCAATTTATAATTATGCTTTTATTCCTATGATACCAATTCTTACGTTAAGACCACTTTTCAGTAATCATTTGAATCGAAAACCGCATGCCCTTAGACTACTTCAACACAAAGCGAAATGGACTATAACTTGACAGGCACGTATTGGACGCTTATGTTTATAATATATTTATTCAATTATGGAGAAATTACAGCGCTATATAAATAAAAATGAATAGTTAAATTGGACTGGGCAAGTCGACGTGACGTTTTATTTACGTTTCAAGCTCAAGTGCGATGACATTTGTAAATTGACGAACGCGGTGGAGTAATCGGGATGTTTATGTATTCAATGAGTATTGTTCAAATAAAGTAAAATATTTATGCGTTGCAATTAATTAAACTGCGAGCAGTCACGGTCAATGTCTGGGGGAGCAGATTGCCAGATGTCCAGCGTCACACGAGACACATCGTTACGTCCTGTGTGTACTCACTACAGAGTGCTGCACGTGTCCACTTGACATTTAATATAAGGCAAAGCGAAGAGAGTGTGGCGTTATTTAATAATTAAAAAGTACTGCAGAAGTGTGTCTACATTTGAGCGCTTCGTCTCGCCTGACTTGAGCGACCTCAGCCTGAATGTAGGAATTTCTATCGACTGGCTTTGGATATTTTAAAGATAATGTTGTACCTATTGTGTCTTTATGGTTAATCGGTACGGTGAAAATAATTTTATGTCAAACCGTTTAGTAGACTGCACCATATTCATCATCAGCTTTTAAGAGTCCATTGCTGGACTAGGCCTCTGCTTTGAAAGGAGGAATTGGCCTACTATACCACGCTGGCCAAACGGGTTGGTGTAGGGTTTGTATTAAGTTCTTCTCTTACAGTGCTGTTCTCTGCATAAATTGCTCCCTCTGTTGGCTCTTACGACACCCATGGGATGATATGGGGTGGTGACATTCCGTATTCTTAATCGGTCACCACACGGCTTGTGCACCATATTACCTATACATATTATGTATGCAGGTATATGACTATGTACCTCACACGTGTTCGAATTTACACGCATTCGTTCAAAACTGAAATCAGCGTTTCGTTTTCAAGTTTCCTGTTTTATTTTCACTCATAGGCAGCAGGATTTGTTTAAAAATGTGAGTCATACTTTTTTATGTATAATTTGGCGGCAAACGGCTTGACGGATAACCTGGCGGTAAGCGATTACCGCCGGCCATTGACACAAGTAACAACAAAGGAATGACTCCTTTGTGAGTGCGTTGCAACCCTTTGAGATGGGAAAAGGTAAAGGAGAAGGAGCGCGCTGACGGAGAAGAAGAAAGGGATGGGGCCTCCGTTACTCATATTCACTGAACGAAACGCAACAGTATAGATAATGTTACTCTACGTCGATATTCTGTGGGAGTATAGTACTTCCTCTGTCGAGCCGGCAATTCATGTTGAAATCAGCAAGAGGCTCTACTACTCTAAGTTACGTTATATGTACAAGCGTATACTATAAAACTCTTATTTTTCTTTTCATCATGATTGCTAAAAATTTCGATACTCTTGCTGGTACTAAAGTCCACTGTCGTTTGTTTAGTGGGACGAATACTACCTGGACGAATTATTTTTCAACTAAAAGCTTTTGGTGTAAGCATCAAAATGATGTCTGTGAAACGGTGTGTGTGAATTAATGTCTGTATGAGGAATGTTCATATTGATAACATAATATCATGATTTAGTCGCGGCGAGTGTCAGAAACGTGACGTATACTGTGCAACCGTTAGGCTCGCCCGAGTGCGCGCGCAGATTACTTAAGTTTCGTGTAATAGATGGCGGTTGACAGTAGCCACTGAGCTGGAAAACCTTGATCGTGCCTCGAGGTAATGTCTGTTGTTTGTGGAGTACGGTCACTGAATCTCTTACTTTTATACACTACAGCTTTGCGTATTGCAGCATGTTGTAACCAAAGGGTAGTAACGACATTCATGCTTCGATGGATTGTTTGTTATGTGAATGTGTAGGTGCGCACATTTATCTAAATAGTCGATCTCAGCGCTGTTTGTAAGGACATTTATCGAATGCGATGTAAACGGAATTTAGCTGGGCTCTGAAAAGTTGATGAACTATCGCGTTGATTGACTTTTAATCAGAGTAACCGCGAACGAGCCTCCGTTGCGACGCCTCGTCTATAAGTCGATTATTAGTTAGTTTAGTATTTATATCTCAGTGTCTAAATTAACGTAGAGTTTTATTTACCACAGTGGGACAATCTTGGCATTTGAGTACCGCTATAAATTTAAGTATTAGATTACATTTATTTCTGAGAAAACTTGATTATAATATCACTATTATCCATCCAAGCATCATTATCGCTGTAATAAACAAACATCTAAAACCTGATAAGCGATCAGTAGGACTGACGAGAACTGGCAGGAGTGGGGAAGTGGTGAGGTTACTGCGGCGTCGGATCAAACAACAAAAGAATAACCTCCGCTGTGCTAAGTATACTTTCTGAGAAATTAAAATGTAATATTTGTTCAGCGAAGATGGCGGGTGAGAATACAACAAAGCGGCGCTGTTTAATTTCGCTTAATTGCGTTCTTAATCGGCGCCACCGCCTCTGACTCAAATTTATTTACAAACAAGATCACTATAATCTGGTAAATGGCACAATGACGCAGATATTTCGTCATGTCGGAGGAATGCCGCTATCACTGTGCCTTCCTGTTTGCGAGTTTCATTTAGCTATGAGCCAGTTTAGGAATTTCAGAAGCGTTTATAGACACGGCGTTGGACTATAATTTGATTTGTCTTATATTAACAAGTATATATTTTTAATATTATGTCAAATATCTACCCGGTATATTCCTGTGTCACGAGGCAGCCTACTGCCATGCACAAATAGCGTACGGCAAAACGATTCAAATGTTTGTACGATACAAAGCATCTACAAAACTTTGAGTGGCTTAGTGCTACGACGTAGACGTTTTACTTGGATATTATAATGCTTTGGCACAATGCTACGGCGTAGTGGTGTAACAAACCCAGGAATTCAACAATCCGTTACTACGAAAAAGTATGTATTTTATATGCCTTCACTTTAATCAGTTGTGATCAAAATATAATTACCTATTCCTAGTAATGAGTGATTGAAAAATTCGGGGCCAAAATAGCCCGCAGCTGCACTGACATAGCGTAATGCTAATGTGTCACGGCCCGGTCACGGCCTACAGCGGCGGGCGGCAGCGGCGAGCGTTTTCGATGTACATGGCGCGTTTACTGTGACGCGGCGCGCGGCCGCCTCAGAGTAAAAGCGCCATGTACATCGCCCCTGCTGCGCCGCTCGCCGCTTAGACCGATCTCGTGACCAGGCCATCAGACTCGAGGCGCGCCGGCCCTTTTTTTTTTTTTTTTTTTTTTTGTTTTACGAGTTGGAAAATCCCTTCGGACCTCCGACTCTTGGGGGAAATAAGAGCCGGAGTATGTGGTGTTTCCACTAAAAACCACCTCGACTTCCGCCATGTACCCGTGTGTCGGAGGGTGGGGCATCACCAAAGCACTCGTCGCCACCCTCCGACGGGTATTGGCCCGCCAGATGGTGAGGGGGGCCCCGAACAAAACCCCCTTGGCGACGGATTAAGGTGTTGGACTCCGCCGCCAAAACGCCCAGCGGCCGCAGAGGATAGGGAGGACGGCAACGCAACACCGCATCTCCTCTTCCTCTGCGGCCCCACCGCGACGCATCGAATGGTGCGCCCCCATTTGGTCGCGGGAGATAGGGCGCGCGGCAACGCAAAACCGACACGCCTCTTCTCCCGCGACCGCACCCGACTGCGAGGGACAGACAGAACTGTCCCCCGCACCCGCACCGTTGGACGCATCCTGCGCAGGCCCCTCCAAGCCCACGCGGAGCGTCTCCTCCTGGATCCCTCTTAGCTTCACCGCGGGTGACCAATCCACGGTTACTGAGCCCTCCCACCACGACAAGGTGGAGATCCCACGGAGGGGGGGGGGCGCGCCGGCCCTACTCACGTGAATTATTAGCCAAAAGGCGCGATAAATTAATTACAACCATCTAGGAACACTATACGGCTGAATCATTATTTTTGTTACATCGGCTAATTTATTTGAAGCAATTAAAGTGTTTACTTAGTTAAATATAGTGGGCTCGTTTCTGAACGGTACTTTAGTGCTCGTAGCTCATTAGTGAATTTAAGGCAGGTCGACTGTCGAGCGCCGGCTGGATTCCTTGAACTGCTGCGCTAAATATCTGACGTTTAAATATTATATTGCTTTTTTAAGAAGTGCGAGTTAAAATTATATTTCTATTTGAATAAGTTCTAGTTTGCCGTTTTTATTACTAGATTTATTTTATTTTCAAATACTAAATATCTAATATGCAGTATCCATTTTTGGTTTTATTGGCGTCTCAAACGGTTACAATACATTGTAACTGACTGATTGTGTAATCATTAGTGAATGACACAACTAGTGAGTTGTGATGATCGATGACTGAATGAACAATATTCTGTATCGACAATTACTGTTTTAGAACGTTATAAGACCTTTCTATCTATTGGTCTTCAGATGTGATTTAAAATCATATCATAGATAAGCACGATTATCTGTATCATGCCTCGCGGCACAATTGGTCTTTCATATCTATATGTGTATTTTATCAAAATATATCTCTTGTAGTTACACTTTCTACGCAATCCAAGAGAAACGAACTTATAACTGACGGTCCAGCCTAATTTCTAACATCAGAATATTTTATTACGTGACATTTAAAATTCGTATAATGTCGAAATGTGGGTGTAATATTACACCTCTGCCTACCCCATTCGAGGATACATTCGTGAGTCTATAGAAAAAAACATTGTGAACATCGTTCAAAGTATTCGAGGTTCTTGACCATTGTTGTTTAGGCGGCTTAGGCGAGAGGACAATGAAAAAGAACTTGATTGCTCCCAAGACAACAACTAACGTTTCAGAATAACAAAGTATTAATTTAGTTTGATTTCTTTTATTACCTTGCTCAGCAACATTGCCATATTATTTTCATAAATTGTTGCTTATCTATAACAACCACACTGCCAATTGCCAAGGACTAGGCTATTAAGCCTGGGGCTAAAATTACGCGCTAATCACAATGATTGAATACAATGCAATCACTCGAACATACAAATAGTATAATTATTATGAAGATCACACCGCTATACACGCTGATTTTTTATTGGTTTAGGAAAAAGAAACCTCATGTCCGAAATAAAATTCTCTATTCATATTCAAAATCAAAATTCATGTAGCAAGTAAAACAAAAAAGTTATGAAACTCAGTAACTGTTGGAAATACGTAGTACGCACAATTCTCTCGTGTTAGGTATGTTCGAGCGCCGCGCGGTCGTGACCTCGCCGCGCGTGCCGCCCGGCGCCGTCAGCTGTTACCTACAACGGTAGTAGGTACTTAGTTAGTGCGGACCGATATTAGTGATACGTAATTTACTTAGAAAACACGATTTAGGTAATTACGATGCCAACAATTTTAAACACATGTGTTTTTTTCATTTGTTCTCTTTTTAAGAACCACTCCCGCACCCTGTTACGAGGGACATTACAAACCTACCACTAACGGACACAGGAGTCGAAACAAGAATTTATGAATCACACAAAGTGTTGTGTCAAACATCGCTTAAACCACTAGGAACGCCAACCATGAAGTGCAGTAATAAATAATTAGAACAATAAACGTATGTAACTAAATAGCTATACCTATTCAATAATTCCTTCGTAGTTCGTACATTACTCGGACTAATGAATCAATAATCGTTGAAATAAGCTGTGGGTCCACGTCGTTCACAAAATCATAATGAACTTTTAGAAGAAACACGATAAACTAAGAATTATTAGTTACGTTGTTTGTCATAGGTTATCAACTTATCAGTGTTATCACTCACTACATTATCTTTTGAATAACTAGACAAAGATTTTAACAATGGAAAACTTTAGTACCTACTTGCGTATTTCTAACGTAGGTATTTCCTTTGCTGTCTGCTGCTTACATCACAATCAATTTTCACTTGTGTGTCGTTCACCTTATCTTAACACCTATGTATTTCAACTACACTTCGAACACGTCGCTTCTTCCGTGTTCTCTCCAAACACGTAATAATTAGGTACATAGGAACCATAATATACTCGACTTATTACGTAACACGGACACAAAGTGATGGGATAAAACGTGACATACAACTATCTCGCTGACCTAATTTCTTAAGACTGAAATTCAAGGCTACGGACTACTGGCCCATGCCAAATGAACCCGAACACAGTCGAACGTGATTGGACACGAGTGACGCATTGCGCCCGCGTCGTGCCACCACTATTGGCTGGCCCCGTGTTGAAATGCAGACGGGGGCTCTCATGCAAGCGAGGCGCGCGCGCAGGATTTGGGGGGGGGGGGGGTATCACAGACACCGCAGTTGAATGACCAATGCCTAGTATCTATGTGTGTATATGACACGATCGAACGGATTTCGTATGCGCGCGGCAATGGTGATACTTCGTGCTCTAGAACTATTAAATTATTTATTTTCTCAATATTTTTTTAGCTTATATTTCAAATATTATTAGCTGGTTAGGTTCTGTTAACGATAAGTAATAAGATGGCTTTCGCTCCAAAACCAATTAAAAATCAGCGTGTATAATACCTGAATTTACATTTATTATTGTAATTTATTATGGCTTCACTTGATATAATACAACGTACTGTTAGTATAATAAATTTGTTTATTGGCATATATACCATGTGCAGTAATTTTGATATCACATCAAAACTACGGCACATTACGATATGCTGACATTGAGCATTGTTGTAAGCGCCATGATCACCGATACAGTCATAATTTATATGTGGAACGTGTCAGATATATCCTGATAAATATAAATTAATGGTATAAAGCTTGATTATCACGCACCATAGGCACAGCACACCATCGCGACAAAATGCGGTTAAGTTGTGGTTATCTACAGATTGTGATTTTAGTTAACTTGTTGCGAATTATAGTGATATGGTTGCGCAGCGTACCTGCCAACCATCATAGTGCAGGCCCGAGAAATGTTGTTGCGTCGTAGCAGCAGGGTGGCTTTGACGTGGCTGAGATGTGGTCATTATCACATATACGGACTACATTTATCGGTCTAAAATGACCGATAAATGTAGTCCGTGTGACTTGACTGACTCTTTTATACGTAACTATTAACACCTACTTGGTACTTGGTAGCACGGGCTGTTTCCCTAACTCCACGTCCTGGCGTGTATTTTGCGTGCGGGTGGGAATGGTGTTGTCACTCGAGCCACCCCAATTCTTTGAGGAAGGCCAGCAGACTCTTGATGTGGCCCACTGCTTCCCTTAGGGTGCTGTGTCTGGTCAGGTACTGCTGCCTGTACCGTGAGACCTCAGGGCAGTCGAGGAGCAGGTGGGCTGCCGTCTCGTCTGCTGCCATACAGGCTCTGCACAGCGGGCTGTGGGCATGCGTAAAATTTTGATACATAGCAATAGCGGGAATATATCGAAATGCAGGTTTATCTATATTCTAAAATAGCAGTGCACTGCGATCTCATCTGCGTTATTTTCGTTATCTCATCGACAGTGCCACTTACTAGGTCTAATAAACTAGCCTATATGTAGCTCTAGGTACAAAGGCCTCCTTCATCTTCCAGTGAAAGACCGCTTGAAATCCGTTCTGGTATTCCAGAGATTACCCGTGACATATAGACATACAGACAGACAACATTAACAACATTTCACTGCTTCAGATACAATTATTTTAGAAATAACGCTTATCAAGCTTATTGCAAAGTACCTCAAAGCAAATTTTATTTTGATCACATTCAATTCGGGTTTGAACAACAGAGAAATTAGTTTTCATCTTTTTGGCGAAAGTGCATGCATTGGAGTCTTTTTTGGCATGGTGGAGACTTGTAATAAAGGTTATGGCAATCTTATTGAGAAAATGGAAATCATTAGAATACCTAGTATTTCTTTAGTATTTTCACACAAACTTAAGTAGTTCTTAAGTGTGTGTGTGATATACACATACTTGGCATACTTCAAAAAGGGACGAGGTTCTCAATTTGTGTATGTTTTTTTTATTGATGTGCTTGACATAGTCCCGTATATAGAACGTGTTGTATGAGGTACTCACTTTAAATTAAAGATAAATTAGTTACTGCCTTAAATAAATTTAATGAAAAATCTATTATTTTACGAACCTAAAATCAACGATAATTGTGCCATATCGTCTCTACCTCGGATTCCTGTATAAAATCCGGCACAAACAGAGTTCAGTGATTTAAACAATAATCGAACCTAAAACGAGTACACTCACAGCATGGATAATAGAAACTACTTTTTATATGTGTAATCTCCAAAAATTGTTCCCTTACTAACGAGGCTTTCCTATGTTTTTGATTTGTCGCTTCTGTGTTCAGTTTTAAAGCTCCAAAGGCTGGCCAACGGACTAGCAAGCCGTTAATATTGATATTTGAGGATTGCGCAAGGTGTTTGAGACAGATCTATCTCAAACGAAGGATTGCAGTTTGAATAGTCGGTACTCCGTGTAGTCAAGATTGTAGTCATATTTCTTGGACTTGGTTGGACTGATTACTGTGAGAAGTGTAAGTTTCAATTGGCTTGTTAGCAGTATACTATACTGATTTTATTTCGAGATTTCGAGTACAAAATGAATATTTTATGGCAGGTAGTTTACATAAAATGTCTTTGTTTACGTGATTTCTCCGTAGTTTCAGTAGAACAACATTCAATTTATCTGTGAATTCACGGGGTTTTTTTTACAGGTAATGATGCCAGAATCCATATTATAATAAAAGATTTAACGACGCACATTTCACTTGACTTAATTTTAGCATCCGCTCAACAGATGAGACTTTGTTAATTAAATAACGGTATTTGAGAGAGGAATCCACTACGCGACACTGTCATAAATGCGTTCACTTATAATATGCTACGAGATATAAAACAATGTCTTCTAATAAAAAGTTTTTGTGGCCTTTTTTATTAGAAGACATTTAATCAGTGATACTTTTGCACTAGATGGCGTTACAAGATTCTATTTACCCGTCTTGTTACTTCAATGATGTTACAAAAGTAAAAAGAAGTAGATAATTATGTTATAGGCGTACCAAAAGCAGGACGCTAAACATAAACCAGTTGGCAAGTCTGACATATGTGTGTGTGTGTGTGACGTCGCGAGCCGGCGTCAATGTGAAACTGACACATATTGTCAACCTAAAATAAAATATGGAGTTATAAGGTTAAGGTTAAAAGAGGAAAATATAACAGGTATATAATTTAGTACAATATTGTTTCGAATAGAGTAACTGACGCAAATATTCCACGAGTAGTAACAACTGAAGGATGTTGATGAAACTTCCGGTTGTATCAGGCAATATCTATGTCAATAAATACCTCTTCCACGAATTTAAAATTATGGCAGTGCATTATGTTTTCGAATTAGTCAAATTCGTGTACGAGTATGCAACGTTTGATCAAAAAAAAAAACGTTGACAAATAAAGGACCTCAAATTTCGTTTCTCAAACATAGATGGGTCAAATGAAAATCCTTCCAAACAAAAAAATAGCTTTAGGTATAAAAAAGAACATTAAACCTTGTTAAGAACCCCTACTCTTTTTGTTGTCGGTTAAAAACACAACAAGATGAATGATGACTACCTTCCAGATATTAATTTTCACTTCACTCAGATATCACACTCAAAAATTAAAAGATAATTTCAAAGCTAGAACCAAAATTATAACTTGTACATTTCGAAGAAGTTTTCGTCGCTTTGTTGTTTATCCCATATACTGACTTTCCGATGTGTGCGTTAGTGTACGTTTCTACGGATTGATTACTACGTAAGTAACGTATCTACCTATATTCTTATAATATCATTGTGTTACTTGGTAGGAAGATTCCAGAGAGGCGGTCACACACCAGACAACGCATCAATGGTGGGATGCCGACGATTTTGTTTACATCGCGGGTAGCGATCAAGATCGGTCTGTGGAAAGAGCTCTGCTGGGAGCCTATGTCCAGCAGTCGACGTCTACAGACTAAAATGATGATATTAATTGGCAGGCATGGTCAACATTGTACAGCAGAATAAGAAGCATACCTCTTACAGAGCTGAATCTATACATTTATTATTGTAAATCCTTTAATAAAAAGCGGCACTTGATACATCCTGGTTGTGTTTCAGATTTCGATACACCTTAACGCTTAGGAGTACAAAATGTATTACCGTAATTGACAATTACGGTAATACGTCTCTAAGTACTTTGTTGTCAAACAGAATTGTAAAAATGTTTATTTTAGGCTCACCTTGCTGTCTGCCGCCGACGTTTTCTCAGAACCCATCACGTAGATGATTGAAATTTGAGATAGTTCTTATAAACAGCTACATAAAGACAGACAGGGGCTTTACTAGAATAATTTTCCACTTAAATGGTTAATTTAGGCATAAGATTGGATGCCAATTGAAAGCGCTTTGACGATGTTATTAGTATCTCTATGTTTACACGGTTTTGTACATTTTATTTTGTTATGTGATGGAATAAATTGGTTTCTTTCATCCCTTGATTACGTACGATTGCTAGAATTAAAACCACTACAAAATTATCTTCCTTTTCAATACGCAAGATTGATTCTCTAAGAGCAGACAGTATAGGATGCTAGGGTCTTTTATCTATCCAACTATTTTTCCTAATCAACCAATCAGTCGCGATGCAATCTTTGCATCGCACCATCTTGATTAATCTTAAAAAGCACAATAGGTATACATATCCAATCGATAGCTTATAAATAAGTCCTTCTGTTATAAATAACACAGAACTGCTCCATCGTAGGAGTCTTGTTTGTAACGTTAACAAACATAATTTTTTATAGTAAAGTAATAAATATTTGTGTAGCACAAATGTTTACATAAGACAGGAAAAATGAACGCCTAGCCTTCAAACTCAGCGTAAAACCTAGTTATTATGTAGGTCACAAAATTGTAAACAGCTCCAAATGGAGGGATTTCATGAAGCCTTTTCATTAATTCTAGGATATCATAATAATTTGTAGTTATTTGTAAACAATTTTATTACAAACAATGTTTCTCATCGTAATTTACGTAGTATTATTGCGTCTAAGTTTAACGCCTGGGAACCCGCACTTTTATTTTTATTCTTACCACATTTGAAAAAAGCTTCAAGGCTACCGCGGTGTTATTCGGACTGTCAAAGATTTTCATGATGAGCCATTGAATGTGCTTTCTAATATAATAAACCATTGAATGTGCTTTCGAAGGCCGCGTGTGTACGAACACTAGAACCTCCACTTGGGAGTCAGGTTGTCTTCCACTTGGCTTTCACGTGACTAGATATAAATATTATTATATACTGTGGGTAGATTTGTACACCCGGCTACTCTTTAAGCTGGATACTTTAACCTTTGTACCGTTCTTATCGCGTAGGAAATAGGGATTTAAATCGTACTGCCATTGTTAAGCTTGACTTGTCGCTGTGTGTACCAATGGTACGATCTGGCAAATTGTTTGATGCGACACTCACTTTTTTAAGTGCCAAGTAAATTATATCAAAATGCCAAATTTGTGTGTATCCATTATTTAATGAAAGTAAAACACTTCAAGGAATTTGATATGTCTTCTCTTTGGCATTTCTTCATTGTGTAACGTAAAACGCTAAGTAGTTTCTTGTTACAGTAATAGAAATGGATAAAAGAAAACTATATATTTACATATTTTTTTTGGGCGGTAGGTGTGAAAAAATTAGCACATATCATTAAATTTGTAATTTAATTTTAATTAATTTAAAGTGATTTAAAGTCTTACTTGCAATCAAATTGGTCAGAATACAATTGAATCTGAAGCTACTTACAAAGGTAGTACTGTTTATGTGAAAGTAAGCCAGATAACTACACCACCTACCAGCACTTCACACATAACTTGACTCTCCAATTGATATATATATATATACATATTTCACTTGAAGTACACTATAATGTCTACACTTGATGACATCAGAATGGCACAGGACAGCCTTGAGGAGTCGTTTTCCAGAAGGATGGCTGAAGTAGAGGCACAGCTGCATGTGGTTGGTCCGGCCAAAGAAACTGTGTCCAAGGTTGCCGAGGAGTTTCGGACATTTAGAGAACTCATGTTCTCAATGTTGAGCCTTCTGCGTAAGCAGATTAATGAGTGCTGCCGTTCGATTGACGTCATGGAGACCAGGCACAGGCGCAAGGCATTATTGTTTCTGGGACTAGCTGAAGACGACAAGGAGGATTGCAGGGACTCAGTGCTTAAAGTAATCAACATTCTGGCCATTTCCAGTGTGACACCACAGGACCTCAGCGTGTGCCATAGATTAGGAGCTCCCAGGAAAGATCACCGGCGTCCTATCCTGGCATGGTTCACAAAAGGTAAGGCTAGATCAACCATTTGGAATGCCAAGACCAGGCTGAAAGGAACCTCTGTATCATTGAAGGAGTTCCTAACAAAGCCTTGTCAGGCGGTTTTCACGAAGGCCCGTCAACACTTCGGCATGCGGGCATGTTGGACGCAGGATGGCGTTATTGTGGCCAAAGCATCCGACGGTAGCCGCCATAAGATCACAACTACTGAAGAGCTGAACTCCGTGATGTTGAAGCATCCTAAGGCTGGAACCGGAGCATCGGGCATTAGCGGCACCGCTAGTTCTAGCACATCAAATGCAGGCGCCAAACCGCGTAAATGATTCTGTTTTTATTTTTTTTACTTTATATTTTTGTATACTATTTCTATCTTTCTCGATTGACAGACTTGACAGTGACAAGTCTGACAACTGTCAAATTCAAGTGCGTTCGAAAACGTTCAGAAACTTTTACTGTGGCATGTAAATCGATGTCGCCCGTTTCGTTTTGTTTTAACATTTTGTGTAACATTGCTTTATGTGTGTATGTTTATTCGTTTGTGTGAGCTGGCGGGTGGTGCAGAGATGTATTTATTACGCTTTGAAATTTTTTTTTATGTACATAATATAATTATATATAATATCTACATTATAATATTTTATATATTTGTATAATAGTATATTTTACATTTAACTCATGGAAGTTGATTCTGATGATGACGCTTATTTGTCTGCCAATGATTTAGCTGTTTTTACGGACAACTCTGATAACAGGAGTTTTTGTTCTACTGAGGGCACATTGGGCGATTGCTTACGACAAACATGTATTGGTCAGCAATCACAATCAACGCTCAATGTTTGCCACCTCAACGCTCAAAGCATACCCAGCCATTACAATGACTTGTTGGAAGCATTCTCCGAGTCTAATGTGCATGCCATGCTGGTTTCGGAGAGCTGGCTTAAACCCGAACTTCTTTCTACGTCGTACTCTCTTCCCGGCTTCATTCTAATTCGGAATGATCGAGTCGGCAGGAGAGGTTGTGGTGTCGCAATTTATCTCTGCAGTGCCATTCCTTATAGAATTCTTGCTTCTTCACCGACTGCTTCACCTGCAGAATACTTATTCCTGGAGATTGACATCAGAGGAGCTAAGGCCCTTATTGGTGTCGTCTATTGTCCACCAGCCTTAGATTATTTCTCCAGTATCGAGCCGATACTGGAATCTTTAGGGTCAGAGTATGAACATATCATTATCATGGGCGACTTCAACACCAACCTTAATTCTCCTCAATCCAGTCGTTCCCGTAAACTTCGTGATGTCGTTGAGTCAGCCAGCCTCCACATCTTGCCTCTACAACCCACTCACCACAACAATGATGCAGAGGATACCTGGCTAGACTTCATCATCACGTCTTCTACAACCCTATCCTCCTCCCACGGCCAACACCCTGCTCCCGGTATTTCCCGTCATGACCTAATATTCCTATCATACCGCCTCAAACCTCCCAAATCCTCTCCTAAAGTTTTGCTACGGAATTCAATATTCGAAATATAGATAGATCTGTAGATTTTAGATTCGTTTTTGACAGTTTTTGACATGAGCTCCATACAAAATATGTCAAACACGAATCTAAAATCTACAGATCTATCTAGAGTTCGAATATTGAAAATGGCCGTTGGTCGCATGGATGTAAGCAAACTCCGCGAAGATGCGGCTATTATCAACTGGGAACCCATGGAGTCTGCTACCACAATCGATGACAAGGTATTTTTTTTTAATAATGTAATAGGTAAATTGTATGATGTCCATGCCCCCGTAAGGAAAGTGAAATTAAAGCATTTACCAGCACCCTGGATTACGAGAGGTGTGCGTATGGCGGTGAGGCGTAGGGACCGGGCTTTTCGAAACGATAAAAAGGACCGGTGCGACGAGAACTGGAGTCGTTTCAAATCTTCAAGAAAAAGGTGTAATCAGATGGTACGCAACGCAAAACGCCAACACATACTTCATAATATTTCATCCTCATCCCCTGCCAATATCTGGAGGTTCCTTGGAACTTTAGGTATCGGCAAACAGCGACGTGTTGACTGCCTTGGGGCGCTTAGCTTGGATGATATCAATAAACATTTCACAACTACCTCGTCACTGGATCACCAAGCTGGGCGTCTCACGGTGAACTACTTTGCTGGTTTAACCCAACCCGATGTCGAACCCTTTCATTTTTCTCCACTTGCATCGAATGAGATCAAAAAGAGAATCCTTTCCATCAAATCCAATGCTGTTGGAAGTGACAACATCAGTCGACGAATGATCACCACTATCCTGGATCAAGTCCTTCCAGCCGTCACTCATATTATAAATTTTTCCCTAGTTTCTGGTACCTTCCCATCCTTGTGGCATAAAGCCTACGTTATTCCTTTGCCAAAACTCCAAAATCCTTCTTTCCCAACGCATTTTCGTCCCATATCCATCCTCCGTTTCCTATCCAAAGTTCTCGAGTCCTGTGTGCAACAGCAATTGTCCAGGATTGTTTACATCAACAACCTTTTGAGTCCTCTCCAGTCTGGTTTTAGGCCTGGACATAGTACTACTACTGCACTCCTTAAAGTGACTGGCGATATTAGGGAGGGCGTGGAAAATGCCAAGGTCACAGTGTTGACTTTGGTTGATTTTTCAAATGCCTTTAATACCGTCAGTCACGATATCCTATTATCCCTCCTCTCCCATCTCAAGGTCTGGATTGGTTCTCAAGTTATCTTCGGGGTCGTCAGCAGTCTGTCCGCCTTGATGAGTCATTATTTTTATTATTATTAATCATCTTTATTGCACCAAAGAAATTTACAATAACGAACCTTAACAAAATGACAGATAGTACAATTGGCGGCCTTATCACTATTAAGTAATCTCTTACAGGTAACCTAACCTGGATGGATAAGAAAAACCCGGATTCAGAAAAAGGGTAAAGGGTGGTGATAATTAACTATTGATAAAGATAAATAATACAAATATTTACATAGATAAATAAGCATATGCATACATAAATAAAGATATACTTACATAAATAACTATGTACTTACATAAAAAATAATAAAAAAATAATTATTAAATACCTTATATATATATATATATATATATATATATATATATATATATATATATATATATATATATAATAAATAAATAATTATTAAATACCTTATATATATACACCGCTAATTTTTAATTAGTACAAAAACTTTAAGGACAGATTAGCGAAGATATTATTATCATATATGTGACGTAAGAATTTCATAATATCAATAAAGAGCAAAGTTATTATCCTTTGTTTATTGTAGAAAATCTCACTTAAATCATAGTCATATTTTACAATGCATTCACTAATTCATTGATAATATTCCATCCTGCTCATTCGCATTCTCTCAGTCGCACTTATGATGTAGGTAGCAATAGAAAATAAAATGAAGAAAAATAATAAATGTAGGTAGTTATTTTTTAATTTTGTTAGTTCTACCCTCTCCTTCATACTTCATTCGGGCGTAGGACCGGTAAAATTTATCGTTTAACAAGTAATTAAATACGGAGGTATGTAATTAGAAAGCAAACAAATATCAAAATAAAAGATGGTGTTCTGGACTAAAAGAAAAGAGTAATTTTGGCGTATTTATGAAGTTAGAATCATCTGCTATTTACAAATTATTTTATCGTCATCATGTCAGCCTAGAGACGTCCACTGTTGGACATAGGCCTTCCTCAAGGTGTGTGGAGAACACAGACCGATTTTGAGGCGCCTGCATCAAATTATTATTTACTTAAGTACGTATTATTTACTAAACTTACAAGTATTTCCATTGTCCTTCGAAATGTCCACCACCGTTGTCAAAAGCATCCAATATGCACTGTTTTAATTGTTTGACACTGACCCGGTCACTTTTGTACACTCACAATACGATGTCCATGGGTACACAGCTGCACTCGCGATTTTTCCACTCAAAAAGTACGCACGAAGCATAGCTACATACTCCCGTGATATGAACTGATATGATAGGCCATTGCGTCGGGCAAACGTAGACAAACAATTAAGTTTTGCAACGAAATTAGATACGCTGACTTTCGCTAGTACTTTAGTACTGTTTGTGGCATCGTCGGGGCGTAGCGCAGGCGCAGAGGGGCGGAGGGGGGGGTTTAATTTATCAATGGTATGATAGTACACGGGTCGGTCATAGTATTAGTATTGCATTTACCAATTATCACGTATTTTTGTGGACAGTTTTGAGACAGTTTTGGGACTTAGTGTTTTTATTTTTCAACTACATAATTATGATCAGTTAAAGATACTTAGTGCCCTGTTAAATTTTTTGTACTAATTAAAAAATAGCGGTGTATATATATAAAAAATAATAAATAAATAATTATTAAATACCTTATATATATATATATATATATATATATATATAAGGTATTTAATAATTATTTATTTATTATTTTTTATGTAAGTACATAGTTATTTATGTAAGTATATCTTTATTTATGTATGCATATGCTTATTTATCTATGTAAATATTTGTATTATTTATCTTTATCAATAGTTAATTATCACCACCCTTTACCCTTTTTCTGAATCCGGGTTTTTCTTATCCATCCAGGTTAGGTTACCTGTAAGAGATTACTTAATAGTGATAAGGCCGCCAATTGTACTATCTGTCATTTTGTTAAGGTTCGTTATTGTAAATTTCTTTGGTGCAATAAAGATGATTAATAATAATAAAAATAATGACTCATCAAGGCGGACAGACTGCTGACGACCCCGAAGATAACTTGAGAACCAATCCAGACCTTGAGATGGGAGAGGAGGGATAATAGGATATCGTGACTGACGGTATTAAAGGCATTTGAAAAATCAACCAAAGTCAACACTGTGACCTTGGCATTTTCCACGCCCTCCCTAATATCGCCAGTCACTTTAAGGAGTGCAGTAGTAGTACTATGTCCAGGCCTAAAACCAGACTGGAGAGGACTCAAAAGGTTGTTGATGTAAACAATCCTGGACAATTGCTGTTGCACACAGGACTCGAGAACTTTGGATAGGAAACGAAGGATGGATATGGGACGAAAATGCGTTGGGAAAGAAGGATTTTGGAGTTTTGGCAAAGGAATAACGTAGGCTTTGTTTGTTGTTTTGGCAAAGGAATAACGTAGGCTGTGTTTTGGGCGGAAGCCCGTGCACCTCATTTCATTTCAACTCCATTGAACTGCACTGACTTCCACTCTCTGCATTCGCGTCCGTTGCAGAGTTTGGCGAATGGCCTTAGGGGAGAGCGCAAGTCGTGTAGATCCCTAAGGCAAGGCTGGTGGACTATCCTTCCCGAGGTTGCCGCCCGTTCTTGGTCTGGTTCCCTATGAAACAGACGTAACGAAAACCTCCAGCCGCCCTCACCCACACACATGCACAAGCACGTACACACATACATTCACTACACTAACCCAATCATTCATACGGACGCGCACACACACACATACACACACCACACCTACATAGAAACACATACACATACGCCCACGCACACGCTCATACGGAGCCAAAACAAAAACAAAAAAAATGAATGTGAAACAAAATAATAAACTACCCCAGGAGGGTACCAGCGTCCGTGACGCTGGAGAATCCCTCCCTGCACCCTCGGGTCCAGGCTGCCCCACGTATTCTGGGGGGGGCAATGTTTCACGTGAGCGAAGTTTAGACCTGCACGACCTGGCAAATGCCATGCCTCGTGCAGTACACATAACCAACACCTCCTGGACGGTTGTACCGCGTCGAGCAGACGAACGCCGCAAGGCAAACGTCAGCTCCGCTGCAACCGTATCCGGTAGAGGTAAACACCGCGGAAAGCGCTCCCGTCATCATAGACGTCAGCGTGAGTACGCAGCGCACGCGGGAGGTAGCGAACCGACAACGTCGGCGAACGCACCCCCCGCGGGAGGTAGCGAACCGACAACTTCGGCGAACGCACCCCCCGCGGTAGGTAGCGAACCGACTACATCGGCGAACGCACCCCCCGCGAGACAACCAACAGCTGGCGCAACGCACCAGCGCGGACATCCGCCCTCAGCCAGCGCGATGAGGGAACCGCCCAGGACGAAGCATTCGGCAGGACGCGGCGCGATTGGTGGACGCAGCAGCTCAGGCTTGCAAGCGGAAACCACGCGGACGGCGAAGAGTGAGCCTTCGGGCTCGCTCCCGCCGGCTGCACGCGCCGCTCCGGCCGGTGCAGCGCCGGGCACCCCCCGTCGCGCCCCCTCGACGGCAGTCGGAGATGCGGAACCAACAGCCCCATGGGGCACAACCGGGCCACGCCGCAAACGCGGCCCCAGAAAAGGCGGACCCAGGCACGCACCGACCAATCCGGCGCTCTCGGGACGGCCCACTTCGGCGACACCGTCGAAGAGGAACCGTCACGACGACACACCACCAAGCGCCACGACGAAGCGTGCGAGAGTGGACGCAACACCGAAGAGGGCAACGATGAGCTACGCCGATGCGACTAACTCGCATCTGATGGTGGCCGTCGTTGCCACTCCACCCACAGACCTGACGGTGGAGCAAGCACGGCAGCTCGAGCTCTCCATAGAGGAGCGCATCTTGGAAGCAGCCTTTGCACCACCGTCAAATAACGAGCCCGCACTCGCGCCATCCTTTAGAGGCAAACCGCTTGCAGCAGGAGGAGTCCTGAAGCTATGGTGCGAGGACGAGAAATCGCTGGCGTGGCTCAAACGAACGGTAGCAGGACTGCAGTCACCGATCGAAGGAACCAGGCTGGCTGTCATCGGGCAGACGGACCTCGCGAAGCGCGTTCGCGCATCGCTCTGGCTGCCGAGGTCGACCAGCCTGGAACTCCCGAAGATCCACCAACTCTTAGCTGCCCAAAACCCATGGTACGCTGTCCAGACGTGGCAACTGTACAGCGCTACCATGCAAGAGCACGGCCTATACTTGTCCCTGGGCATCCCCGAATCGGAGGTCCCGAGAATCGAGGCGCGCGACCGCCGAGTCTCCTTCTTCACCGGCAGCGTGTACGTACTGTTCCACGCTGCCGGGGCAGGGGCTGGCGGGACGGTTGCCGCGCCCAGGGAAATACCGCCCGCAAGCGGGCATGCACAGGAACGAGAGACAACATCAGCCGTTCCCAGCACGTCGGGCACAGCCCGCGCACACACAACGCCCGCAGTGACAATGAGCGCTGTGACGGCAGTTGACGACGAGCACGACTCGTCTGACGGGGAGTCCGTGGACAGCAATGTTCTCGGATCATCGTCAGACTAGAGTCGTACAGACCAACCTCCAGCACAAGCAAATCGCAACGGCTACCCTACGCAGGCTGCTGGAGGTTAACCACCACACAATAGCCCTAATCCAGGAGCCGTGGATTAGAGGCGACACCATATGTGGACTTAACAACATCGGAGGTAAGATATTGCACTGGAGCTCGGCATCTAAGCCGAGAACATGCATATACATTCCCCGAACAATACCAGCATTGCTGCTGACTAACTTTTGTTCTAGAGATCTCACAGCCGTGGGTATACGAACAGGGCCCAATGATCAGATGCTTGTACTAGCTTCGGTCTACATGCCCGGTGATGAGGAGATCCCATCGAAGGAGCTGGCCGAGCTGGTGCAGCACTGTGAGGACCACGGCTGGCCAATAATACTCTCGGCAGATGCTAACGCCCACCATCCACTGTGGGGGAGCCCCGAGGCAAATAGACGAGGTGAGATCCTAACTGAATACATCTACACAACAACACTAACGGTAATCAACAAAGGCTCAGAGCCCACATTTGTCAGCTCCAGATATCAAACCATAGTAGACATTACACTGGCATCGGATGGGGCCGCGGAACTTGTCACGAACTGGCATGTGTCCGCCGAACCATCCTTTGCCGACCATAGACGTATCTGCTATGACATACGAGTGCAAGAGAGGGTCATACAACCAAAACGCAACCCACGCAATACCGACATTGCGAGATACAAGACCCTGCTCGAACAAGAAATAGCCATGTCTAATTTCAACGACATGAACACAAGCACTACACACATAGAACACAACACTAATTTACTAACAAAATGCATACAACGCAGCTACCAACAAGCCTGCCCCACCACACTACCGAAAACGAGTAGCAAAACCCTATGGTGGGGATCGGAACTGGAGAAACTCAGGCGCAATCTGAGACAACTCTTCAACCGGGCCAAAAACACAAGGAAAGACACGGACTGGGACAAATACAAAGAAGCCCAGTCGCACTACAAGAAACGCATACGATTCCGCAGGGGAGAATCCTGGCGAAATTTCTGCACCAACATTAATTCCACATGCGAGGCAGCCAGGGTAAAAAAGATCCTATCCCAGGACAGCAACAAGACCCTAGGCTCCATAAGAAAGCCTGATGGCACCTACGCAACCACAGACATGGAAATAAGCCAAATACTAATCGAAACGCACTTCCCAGGTTGCACAGTGACCGAAGACTGTGATTGGGAAGAATCAGAACACAGACCACCGACCCAGACAGACTGGACGATAGCCAACAACATGGTTACCGGGGACCGGCTGAAATGGGCAATTAACAGCTTCCAGCCGTATAAATCTGCAGGCCTGGACGAAATAACACCAGCACTCCTACAATGGGGCTGCACAACGATTGTGCCACAGCTACTCAGCATATATAGAGCATCTATAGCGCACAATTACATACCACGAAGGTGGAGGGAAGTAAAAGTCATATTTCTCCCAAAACCGGGCAAAACGGATTATACGCAAGCAAAATCGTTTAGACCTATCAGTTTGACCTCCTTCTTGCTAAAAACGCTGGAAAGGCTCGCTGACAGATACCTGCGGGAAGGCGCACTGCTACGCAGACCACTACACCCGCATCAACACGCCTACAGAAGTGGTAGATCAACGGAATTAGCGCTTCACTCCGTAGTGGGGACCATAGAGACAGCGCTATCTGACAAACTAATGATCTTAGGCGCCTTCATTGACATAGAGGGGCCCTTCGACAAGACTAAATTCACCAGCATTAGCCGTGCCCTTAACAAGTTCGGAGTTGAACAAACCGTCAGTGGATGGATTGATCAACTCCTGAAACAAAGGGCTATTCAGTTCACGGTTAATACCACCACAAGGGGGATAGTAGCAAAAGGCTGCCCACAGGGAGGGGTCCTATCACCCCTGCTCTGGAACATAGTGGTAGACGATCTGTTGAGAAATCTGAATGACAAATGCTTCTTCACGGTCGGCTACGCAGATGATATTACCATCCTAATCAAAGGAAACTCAGAAGACATGATCCATTATCGGATGCAAGCAGCGATCAGGATCATGGAACAATGGTGCAACCACCATGAACTGACGGTCAACCCAAATAAAACGGAGCTAGTACTTTTCACCAACAAAAGGAACATCCGTATGACCAGAAAACCAAAACTTTTTGGCACGGAGCTTAACTTATCGAGTGAAGTCAAGTACCTGGGCGTAACACTCGACCACAAGCTCAACTGGAATAAACACATCACCACTAAAACCACAAAAGCATGTACAATCTTCTGGCAGTGCAGGAGAATAATAGGCAAGAAATGGGGTCTAAAACCATTCATCACCCTATGGATCTACACTGCCATAATACGCCCCATGCTCACATACGGTGCAGTAGTGTGGTGGCCACGCACTCAACTAAGCACAGTCAAGAGCAAACTGCAGAGCATACAACGCCTCGCCTGTTTGGCCACAACAGGCTGCATGAAAACAACTCCAACGGCGGCACTGGAGGTGCTTCTCGACTTGCGACCACTGCACCTCATCATCCAGCAAGAAGCAGGTGCCGCTGCGATCCGGCTCGATAAGTTCGGGCTGTGGAGGAGAGATGACCGCATAACCCACGCACGCCTGAAAAGGACGTTAACAAACGAGATCCCGATGCTAGATGCAACGTGTGATCTCATACCTAAAACCTTTGTCTTTGACAAAAAATACCGCATACAACTGCAAGAAGAGCACAAGGATAGTTCTGGTATACACGAAGTTAGAGTATACACAGATGGCTCAAAAACAAAGTATGGGACGGGTGCCGGAGTGTTCTCCCATGACTTGAATATCAATCTCTCAACATCGCTTGGTAAACTCAACACCATCTTCCAAGCTGAATGCGTTGGGATAACAAGGGCGGCGACGGCGATCGCGGCCAGAAAAGTGAGCAACCTGTCAATACGCATCATCACAGACAGCGCCTCAGTACTACAAGCTCTCGATGGCAACTGCTTTAATAGCGGCCTAATTATGGAGTGCCACCAAGAGCTGCAGAAAACTGCAACGAGAAATCGGGTCACGCTCCAGTGGATACGAGGACACAGTGACTCCACGGGCAATGACGCAGCAGACCAACTGGCAAAGAAAGGATCGGACACGACAACTCTAGGACCCGAACCAATTGTTCCGATACCGTTCAACCAACTAAGAACATGGTTACGCGAGAGAACCCTACAACAACACGAAAAAGAGTGGGCAGAGATAAAAGAGTGTAGGCAATCTAAAGATGCCTTTCCTCAATTAGACAAACGACTCTCGCAAAAACTGTTGCACTCCAACAGGAAAACACTCAAGCATCTGACTGGCATAATAACCGGCCACTGTCCACTAAACAAGCATCTCTACAACATCGGAGTCACGGACAGCCCACTATGTAGGGGCTGCATGGGGACCGAAGAAACACCCGCTCATATAATCCTACATTGTACCAGCGTGAGCGACCAACGGACGAAGTTCCTGAACAACCCCAGAACCATGAGCGAAGCCATACGCAATCCTGGTCAACTCATGGCCTTCTGGAAGGAGCTTGCATGGTATGAGTAGCAGGCGACTACCACGTCACTGCTAACGCACAATGGCCCAATTAAGTGGCTAAGTGCGGAAAACACCTGTCCAACTAACTAACTAACTAACTAACGTAGGCTTTATGCCACAAGGATGGGAAGGTACCAGAAACTAGGGAAAAATTTATAATATGAGTGAAGGCTGGAAGGACTTGATCCAGGATAGTGGTGATCATTCGTCGACTGATGTTGTCACTTCCAACAGCATTGGATTTGATGGAAAGGATTCTCTTTTTGATCTCATTCGATGCAAGTGGAGAAAAATGAAAGGGTTCGACATCGGGTTGGGTTAAACCAGCAAAGTAGTTCACCGTGAGACGCCCAGCTTGGTGATCCAGTGACGAGGTAGTTGTGAAATGTTTATTGATATCATCCAAGCTAAGCGCCCCAAGGCAGTCAACACGTCGCTGTTTGCCGATACCTAAAGTTCCAAGGAACCTCCAGATATTGGCAGGGGATGAGGATGAAATATTATGAAGTATGTGTTGGCGTTTTGCGTTGCGTACCATCTGATTACACCTTTTTCTTGCAGATTTGAAACGACTCCAGTTCTCGTCGCAGCGGTCCTTTTTATCGTTTCGAAAAGCCCGGTCCCTACGCCTCACCGCCATACGCACACCTCTCGTAATCCAGGGTGCTGGTAAATGCTTTAATTTCACTTTCCTTACGGGGGCATGGACATCATACAATTTACCTATTACATTATTAAAAAAAAATACCTTGTCATCGATTGTGGTAGCAGACTCCATGGGTTCCCAGTTGATAATAGCCGCATCTTCGCGGAGTTTGCTTACATCCATGCGACCAACGGCCATTTTCAATATTCGAACTCTAGATAGATCTGTAGATTTAAGATTCGTGTTTGACATATTTTGTATGGAGCTTATGTCAAAAACTGTCAAAAACGAATCTAAAATCTACAGATCTATCTATATTTCGAATATTGAATTCCATAGCAAAAAAAAGAATATTAGGTCATGACGGGAAATACCGGGAGCAGGGTGTTGGCCGTGGGAGGAGGATAGGGTTGTAGAAGACGTGATGATGAAGTCTAGCCAGGTATCCTCTGCATCATTGTTGTGGTGAGTGGGTTGTAGAGGCAAGATGTGGAGGCTGGCTGACTCAACGACATCACGAAGTTTACGGGAACGACTGGATTGAGGAGAATTAAGGTTGGTGTTGAAGTCGCCCATGATAATGATATGTTCATACTCTGACCCTAAAGATTCCAGTATCGGCTCGATACTGGAGAAATAATCTAAGGCTGGTGGACAATAGACGACAGCAATAAGGGCCTTAGCTCCTCTGACGTCAATCTCCAGGAATAAGTATTCTGCAGGTGAAGCAGTCGGTGAAGAAGCAAGAATTCTATAAGGAATGGCACTGCAGAGATAAATTGCGACACCACAACCTCTCCTGCCGACTCGATCATTCCGAATTAGAATGAAGCCGGGAAGAGAGTACGACGTAGAAAGAAGTTCGGGTTTAAGCCAGCTCTCCGAAACCAGGATGGCATGCACATTAGACTCGGAGAATGCTTCCAACAAGTCATTGTAATGGCTGGGTATGCTTTGAGCGTTGAGGTGGCAAACATTGAGCGTTGATTGTGATTGCTGACCAATACATGTTTGTCGTAAGCAATCGCCCAATGTGCCCTCAGTAGAACAAAAACTCCTGTTATCAGAGTTGTCCGTAAAAACAGCTAAATCATTGGCAGACAAATAAGCGTCATCATCAGAATCAACTTCCATGAGTTAAATGTAAAATATACTATTATACAAATATATAAAATATTATAATGTAGATATTATATATAATTATATTATGTACATAAAAAAATAATTTCAAAGCGTAATAAATACATCTCTGCACCACCCGCCAGCTCACACAAACGAATAAACATACACACATAAAGCAATGTTACACAAAATGTTAAAACAAAACGAAACGGGCGACATCGATTTACATGCCACAGTAAAAGTTTCTGAACGTTTTCGAACGCACTTGAATTTGACAGTTGTCAGACTTGTCACTGTCAAGTCTGTCAATCGAGAAAGATAGAAATAGTATACAAAAATATAAAGTAAAAAAAATAAAAACAGAATCATTTACGCGGTTTGGCGCCTGCATTTGATGTGCTAGAACTAGCGGTGCCGCTAATGCCCGATGCTCCGGTTCCGGCCTTAGGATGCTTCAACATCACGGAGTTCAGCTCTTCAGTAGTTGTGATCTTATGGCGGCTACCGTCGGATGCTTTGGCCACAATAACGCCATCCTGCGTCCAACATGCCCGCATGCCGAAGTGTTGACGGGCCTTCGTGAAAACCGCCTGACAAGGCTTTGTTAGGAACTCCTTCAATGATACAGAGGTTCCTTTCAGCCTGGTCTTGGCATTCCAAATGGTTGATCTAGCCTTACCTTTTGTGAACCATGCCAGGATAGGACGCCGGTGATCTTTCCTGGGAGCTCCTAATCTATGGCACACGCTGAGGTCCTGTGGTGTCACACTGGAAATGGCCAGAATGTTGATTACTTTAAGCACTGAGTCCCTGCAATCCTCCTTGTCGTCTTCAGCTAGTCCCAGAAACAATAATGCCTTGCGCCTGTGCCTGGTCTCCATGACGTCAATCGAACGGCAGCACTCATTAATCTGCTTACGCAGAAGGCTCAACATTGAGAACATGAGTTCTCTAAATGTCCGAAACTCCTCGGCAACCTTGGACACAGTTTCTTTGGCCGGACCAACCACATGCAGCTGTGCCTCTACTTCAGCCATCCTTCTGGAAAACGACTCCTCAAGGCTGTCCTGTGCCATTCTGATGTCATCAAGTGTAGACATTATAGTGTACTTCAAGTGAAATATGTATATATATATATATCAATTGGAGAGTCAAGTTATGTGTGAAGTGCTGGTAGGTGGTGTAGTTATCTGGCTTACTTTCACATAAACAGTACTACCTTTGTAAGTAGCTTCAGATTCAATTGTATTCTGACCAATTTGATTGCAAGTAAGACTTTAAATCACTTTAAATTAATTAAAATTAAATTACAAATTTAATGATATGTGCTAACTTTTTCACACCTACCGCCCAAAAAAAATATGTAAATATATAGTTTTCTTTTATCCATTTCTATTACTGTAACAAGAAACTACTTAGCGTTTTACGTTACACAATGAAGAAATGCCAAAGAGAAGACATATCAAATTCCTTGAAGTGTTTTACTTTCATTAAATAATGGATACACACAAATTTGGCATTTTGATATAATTTACTTGGCACTTAAAAAAGTGAGTGTCGCATCAAACAATTTGCCAGATCGTACCATTGGTACACACAGCGACAAGTCAAGCTTAACAATGGCAGTACGATTTAAATCCCTATTTCCTACGCGATAAGAACGGTACAAAGGTTAAAGTATCCAGCTTAAAGAGTAGCCGGGTGTACAAATCTACCCACAGTATATAATAATATTTATATCTAGTCACGTGAAAGCCAAGTGGAAGACAACCTGACTCCCAAGTGGAGGTTCTAGTGTTCGTACACACGCGGCCTTCGAAAGCACATTCAATGGTTTATTATATTAGAAAGCACATTCAATGGCTCATCATGAAAATCTTTGACAGTCCGAATAACACCGCGGTAGCCTTGAAGCTTTTTTCAAATGTGGTAAGAATAAAAATAAAAGTGCGGGTTCCCAGGCGTTAAACTTAGACGCAATAATACTACGTAAATTACGATGAGAAACATTGTTTGTAATAAAATTGTTTACAAATAACTACAAATTATTATGATATCCTAGAATTAATGAAAAGGCTTCATGAAATCCCTCCATTTGGAGCTGTTTACAATTTTGTGACCTACATAATAACTAGGTTTTACGCTGAGTTTGAAGGCTAGGCGTTCATTTTTCCTGTCTTATGTAAACATTTGTGCTACACAAATATTTATTACTTTACTATAAAAAATTATGTTTGTTAACGTTACAAACAAGACTCCTACGATGGAGCAGTTCTGTGTTATTTATAACAGAAGGACTTATTTATAAGCTATCGATTGGATATGTATACCTATTGTGCTTTATATATATATATATATGTCCGTATTTATGCAAAAAGGAACCACCCAGCAAAAACGCACTTCTGAGATATCAATGGATTTACAAAAACATGTGCAGCTCTGTTAGATTTAGTAATATATAACATTTATTTTATATAATTGTATTGATAAATTACTCTTTAAGTATGTGTATATAAATTTGCTCTAGATACTCTTAATTTTTCTAGATAATTAAGAAAATGTGCATGTGGTTCCTTTTAATATTTACTAACTAATAGTTTTCCTCATATTAAAAAAAGAACCACAAACCATGGGTTTCATGTGTATCGGTAAAGCAATGGATTTATCAATATACATAAAACTAAGTATAATAAACCTTTGATATGCAGCCTATAGCAATCCACCGCTGGACGTAGGCCTCTCCCAATACGCGCCACAGTACATGGTTCTTAGCCTTTCGCATCCATTTCGTCCCAGCCTCGATTTTAGGTCGTCAGTCCACCTAACCAGGTGCCACCCTACCTTACACTTACCGAGTCGTGGTCTCCACTCTAGGACAAGCTTGGTCTATCGGCCATCAGTACTTCTGCAGATATGACCAGTCCACTGCCTCATAAGCTTACTTATTCTGTGAGCTATGTCGGTAATTCTGGTTCTTTGTCGGATAACTTCGTTGCGGATTTTATACTCGCTGCGTGACTTTAAGTTTGGGGACTAGTCCCACTGTGAGTGTCCACGTCTCGGCACCGTACGTCATAACAGGTAGTACGCATTGGTTGTAGACTTTGGTCTTCAGGCATTGTGGTAGGGGCGAAGAGAAAACTTGACATAGTTTGCCAAACGTTGCCCAGCCCATCTGGACACTACGGTCAATTTCCTTCTCGAAGTTATTGCTACCAAGCTGGACAACAGGCTGTTGCTCATGGTAGACATACTCTTAAACACATTCAAGCATCCATCCGTGGACATAATCCCGACATGATGAGTTTGTCTAACATAATCTTGGTTTTGTTCAGTTCATGCCGAGACAAGTACACGTCGAGAGGTTTCGTTTAGGCTGTGGAGCATCCTGCTCAACTTTCCAGGGACTCCGCAACGATGACGATATCGTCAGCAATCCGAAGGTGTGAGATGTATTTGCAGTTAATGTTTATGCCCAGTCCAAGCCAGTCCAGCATCTTAAACATGTCTTTGAGTGCGCTGGTGAAGAGCTGATTAAAATATTAAGTCTCCCTGCCTCACACCTCGACACAATCACGTCGAATGGGGCTGGAGTTGGAGAGTCTTAGTGGCGATATCATACAAACATATCAACGCCTCGATGTAGCGCCAATATATACGAGACCGCTGTAGAGCATCCAGAACCACCCAGGTTTCGATAGAGTCGAAGGCTTTCTCGTAGTCCAAGAAAGCCATACACAGCAGCTTATTGTACTCATTGGTCTTCTGTATATTCTGCCAAACAGTATGGATGTTGTCTAGTTCCTGTGGCTGGAAATCGTCAAGTTTTTTGGCGAGGCTGTTTGTAGCACTCTCGAGAACAACTTGTAGAGGTGGCTGAAGAGTGAAATGGGTCTAGATATGTTTTCAGCGAGATTTTGTTACCTGTTTTTGAAAAACAGGACAACCGCACTCCCGCTCCACGCCTGAGCTGTAAGGGGCCCTGATGGATAATGGAATTAAAGAGGCTCGCCAGCTCCTTCAGGCCTACAGTCCCTCCTGCTTTTAAGAGCTCTGTGGTGATTTCGTCATCTTATGGAGACTTGTTGTTCTTAAGTTGCTCGAGACCTTCTCGTACCTCGCCTTGGTTGACATCAGAGATGTTCTCCGTATATTGGCGCGGGAGTTGGGCTCTATAGTCATCATTGCCTGGTTTCAAGAGTTTAGACTTCCATGATGCGTACAGGTCTTTGTAGAAACTTTCAATTTCAGCTAGAATTTTGAACTTTAAGTTTACGCCTTCCGCAGTACAATGAAATCACGTACTTGTGGTTCTGCTGTTTACAATATTTATTTATACATGGTAGAACCGAATGCTTGTCGTTCCATTTTGCAAAAAAAAATATTTGTCATTAAAATATGAATTTATTTTACGCATAACGGTACCACAGAAATTTGGTTCCATTTGGTGTATTATAATATTTTTTCAATAATAGAAATATTTTTAATATATAATGGTACCAAGTATCTGTGGATCTGTTTTGTATAAAATGACATGGAATTTATATGGTTTATTTGTTTGATAAATCGAGTCCCATGGTGCTATGGTTCGGTTTTGCAATATGTATAATGTGTGTTTTTGCTGTTGGTTCCTTTCAGCTTTTTGTATAACTTGTTTTCAAGGGAAAAATCGTGTGTATCTTATTTGAATAAGAAAATAAACCACTTTTAAATTAGTATTCTTCAAAAAAAGCAAAATTCGACATTTGTCGTGTGGTTCCTTTTTGCATAAATACGGACATATATATATATATATATATATATATATATATATATATATATATATATATATTAATGTTAATGATACATAAAATGGTGCTAAATAAATGAAAGGAAAAAGAAAATATATAATTACAAGAGTAGTAAGGTTAAAGAGTCAAATAGTAATCTTTGAGTAATTTCTTGAATGAAGTCAGCGTTTGCGCTTGTTTAATAGACATCGGCAATGCATTTCACAAGCGTGCAGCTTGGACAGTAAATGATTTATCGTAGAAACTACTGGAATGCATTGGTATTGCCAGTCTCAGATTCACCGACGACCTTAGAGCTCTAGAATGCGTATCAGAGAGGAACTCGAAGCGATCTTTTAAGTAATGGGGAGTAGAAGGGTTAAAGAGAATATTATAAAGTAAAGAAAGTATGTGAGTATTCCGTCGAAGGCGAATTGGGAGCCACTTGAGCAAGTTGCGGAATTTAGAAACGTGATCATATTTGCGCAATCCAAATATGAATCTAATACATAAATTTTGAAGTCGCTCAAGCTTAACAAGTTCCTCCTCCGTGAGATCTAGATAGCTAACATCCGCATAGTCAAGGATAGGTAGAAGAAGACAATTTGCAAGCGCAATCTTAGTGGCAGAAAGTTTCGCAATCTTCGCAACATCCCAGCCGCAGAAAACAATTTTCTACTAACTTCCCTAATTTGGGGTACCCAGGATAAAGTTTTATCAATATACACTCCTAAATCCTTCACGCAATCGCTTATGGGTAAAGGAGTACCATTAAAGTTTACTTGGGGTAAACAAGTCCGGTCAACGCGCGCAATTAACCTGGGACTACCAACAACAATAATTTGCGTTTTTGTAGGGTTGATTTGGAGACCAAATCTGTGGCTCCATGCAGCTATACGTTCTAAATCCGAATTTATGATACGAATTGCTTCAGACAACTCATGGACAGGAGCTTGAGTGTAAATTTGGAGATCATCTGCGTAAAGGTGGTAGGCTGACTGAAGTTGATAAGAGATAGAATTTATAAAAATTGAGAAAAGTAAGGGATATAGAACGCCACCCTGTGGAACGCCGACTGTAGACGTACACCAAGAAGACAAAGAGTCTTCAATACATATACGCTGTCGGCGACCAAACGGGTAATTGTAAAACCAATCAATCACTGGTGGAGATATGTTAATAGAGTGCAAAATGCCAAGCAGAATATGGAAATCAATAGTATTGAAGGCATTACTAAAATCAAGTAGGCAAAGGACAGTCACGTTGCCATTTTCCATACTGAGCCTGATGTCGTCGGTAATGTTGATCAGTGCCGTAACCGTGCTGTGACCTGGACGGAAACCGGATTGGAGAGGATTGAAAAGAAGGTTTTTATTGAGGAATGTGCTGAGTTGTTTATCCGTGTGATGACGGATTAAGAATACGGATTGTCACCACCCCATATCATCCCATGGGTGTCGTAAGAGCCGACAGAGGGAGCATATTATGCATAGAACAGCATTGTAAGAGAAGGAAAACTTGATACAAACCCTATACCAACCCGTTTGGCCAGCGTGGCATAGTAGGCCAATTCCTCCTTTCAAAGGAGAGGCCTAGTCCACCAGTGGACTGTCAAAGGCTGATGATGTGCTGAGTTGGGCATGGACAAGGCGCTCAAGCACTTTAGAAAGGAATGGTAGGACGGAGATTGGCCGGAACTCAGAAAAGGAAGACGGATTAGGTTTTTTAGGTAAAGGAATAATTTGGGCGACTTTCCATATGGTGGGAAAAACGCCCCTAGACAAGGAAAAATTAAAAATATGGCAAAAGATGGGAAGGATTTCATCTAATATAGGAAGGATCATTTTCCGACTGACACAATCATTACCGACTGCGTTAGAGGCAATTGATAATACGCTCTTTTTAACATCACACTCAGTTAGTTGATTAAAAGCGAAAGATGGATGATTTGGGGTTGGTAGCAATGAAAGATCATGCAAAGTGTTAGCTTTGGTAGTCTGATCAAATTTAGTCGAAGTAGTGAAATGACGATTTAGTGAATTAATATCTATTTTATCAGAAACAAGATCATTTGAAGATTTGCCAACTCCCAACGTTTTTAGAAATTTCCAGATCTTAGCTGGATCTTTATTCTCAACAGGACTATGGACGTATTAGCGTTGTGCTTTCCTACACACCTTTTTACAGTGATTTCTGATAGCAATGTAGTTGTCCCAATTGCGAGAGTTAGGTTGACATTTATATTTAGTTTTAGCTTTAGCTTTCTTAGACAACAAAACTTTTATTTCAGTGGTTAGCCAAGGCGATGGTAACTGTCTGACTCTAATCGCACGGACTGCTGCATGGACATCGTATAGACGAATAATAGAATCAGTGAAAAGTTCGACTTTCTCGTCGATGGTCTCTGCGCTCTGTAAAGAACTCCAGTCGATCATACTTGCATCTGTACGAAGATTTTCTACATTCATGCCACAAAAATTATGTTGCAGCAGAATTTTTGTCTTTGTCTTAGGAAGACGAAGTTTATAGGAGAGATAGATAAGGTCATGGTAGGAAAAAGCATCAGCTAGAAGCTGATATTTAGCGACAAGGGAAGGTGAAGAGACAAACATGAGATCAAGAAGAGAAGGAGTTGAGTTAGGAAAATTATGTGTAGCATTTAAAGGGAGGATGGATAGATTACAAGATTCGATAATACTACGAATATAATACGAATCGCGCTCATCTTCCTTACTACTACTAATAATAGTAAGGAAGATGAGCGCGAATCCTTTTTCAGCAAACAAGTGTTGAAATCACCCATGACTATGGTATGACTGTAAGCAGGAGCTAGATTTTCTAAGATACGTTCAAAAGAAGAGAAGTAATTTATACGACAGTTAGGGGAATAAAAAACACCAAGTAGAACCTTGGTATAAGCTAGATCTAGTTCTACAAAGAGATGCTCGCCGGCATTAAGCGGTGGAGATTGTGGTGACACATTTACAACATTGAAAGGAATGTGTGAACGGAGATAAATGGCAAAACCACCACCACCACTCCCGGTTCAATCATTTCTTATAAGTCGGAAGTTTGGAAGAGAGTAGAAACAGACGAGAGGCATGGTTTTAACCAAGATTCTGAAATAAGAATGGCATGGATATTCTTACAGTCAAAAGTTGTCAGCATATCTTGGAAATGGGCTGGAATACTCTGAGCATTTATATGAACGACATTAAAGTTCCCAGGTACATCGGCAAACTCGCACTGTAAAGTTTCAGCAAGAGAAGGAATACTTTCAAAGCTACTGTTATGACTACTCATAGAAAAAAAACTATCATTATCACTATTTAACTGGTCTGACATAGTATATAAAAATAAATACAATAAAAATAAATAAAATAAAAATATAATATAATAAAATTAGAGTAATAACTTCTTAATTAACTAAGTCTGTCTTATCCACCTGCCAGTTCAGTGCTAACAAATTACAGAACAAAAACATAATTATACAAATTGCAATGATTGAAAACAAAAAAAAAATAATAAAGAACAAAAGTAAAACTTACAACATCCAAAACAGGCAAAAAAAAAAAACGAAACAGTAGGTAATTTTGTAAAATGCGACATCCGGGCTTTGTTTTTGGTACGGTACGGCATACATAATAAATATTGTAAAGTATGAATAATTAAGGAAGCAATAAATACATTTATATTAATAGGGAGAAAATAATAAATAAGTATACAAATAAGTAAAATAGTGCAAGTATATACTTTTAGGAAGTAAATATTTATAAGCATTAAAATGGATATAAAAGAAGAGTAGTCTTACTTAAAATTTTATTCACGGCTCAGTTTCTAAACGTTTCCAAATAAAGAAAACGGAACGCAGTTTTGACGTTGACAGATGTTAAGTGTCATGAACTCGTGAAGTTGGAAACTGGAAACAGTGTTATAAATTATAGATAGAAGGTGGAATAATATTTATTAAAGAAGTAGATTAGTTAGGAAGTCAAAGTCAAAAGTAACGAATTAGGAGGTATTACGGATTAGTGTTATTAAAGATAGATATAGGGTAAAAGTGTAAAATACATAGAACATAATTATAAAGTAAACAAACCACGGATGCCGCAAGTACTGCCAACTAGAATTCTGTGATGCACGCTACCTCCTTCTTCGTGGCCGCAGCTAGTTTCGTCTTCCCAGCCGCAGGTTTCTCAACAGTCGGCGTCTTTTGAGTAGCCGCCTTAATCTTGTTGAGTTCACCAAGAGATGTAATACGATGCTGCAACCCGTCGGAGTCTAACACAAAAATATGGCCCTCTTTTGTCCAACTCTTTGTGACTCCAAATCGGTGCCTTGCTGCCATGAAAGTATCGTGCCGTGCCTTTGTGAGAAATTCAGACAGGATTTTGCCGCTACCTTTCAGTTTGGTCTTGGAGAACCAAACCTTGTCACGAATTGCTGCCTGTTGAAATTTGACTAAAATGGGTCGCGGCTTGGTTGAACCTGACGGACGACCCATCCGGTGACTCCGCTTGATGTGATCCTTACTAACCTCAGTGAGGTGGAGATCTTTCATGACATCAATGACCAGCTGAACAGGATCTTCATTTTTATGTTCAGTGATACCATGGATCAGCAGCATTTTTCGGCGGCTGCGCGTCTCGATGCTGTCCACTTCGCGCACCAGCAACTCAATCTGACGCTGAAAAGCGCCAATGGTCTCCAACACAAATGACCGAAAGGATGAAAAATCGGCTGCCAGACTTGTTATGCTGGGTGCATTGTTAGGCTGTTTGGAACTTTTCTGCAGTTCAGCCTCAAAGTTGGCCATCCGCTCCTCGATGCCAGCCATAGTGGTGGAGAAAGATGTTTTCATTGCCTCAACGCTGTCCATGACAATTTAGTGATAGTGCAAAATGTAAATCAGATTCTGAAGCAGGAATTAACACCAAACTGGTTGGTATTTATGTCAGCATATAAATACATACATACATACATACATATCGTCACGCCTTTTATCCCCGAAGGGGTAGGCAGAGGTGTATTTCTACACCCACTTTTCGCCAGATATAATTTAGTCCCACGTAATAAGGGACGAGCCTATTGCCGTACCGGGCACATTTCCAGACTCCGTGCTGCTACTGAGAATTTCGTGACAGAAAAACCCAATAACACTGCCCGACCCAGGAATCGAACCCGGGACCTCCCGATCCCACGCGCACATTTATGCCGCGAGACCAACGAGGCAGTCGTATAGGGTTTGATGTCGAGTTTTCCGTCTCTACGCAAAGATGGTATTTGCATCATGTTTTCCCTTAGTCGCCTCTTACGACACCCACGGGAAGATAGGGGGTGGTGACACTTGTATTCTATGCCGTGTAACGTAATACTACACGTATTGCGTTATAATATCTCGCAGGCGCTTAACGCCAGCTTAGCCAGACATCGTTCGCAATATTACCAAATATGGTCATATTCACTAGCCAAAGGCAGTTGTGAGTCATAGGCTACATCTATATAAGATGGGTGCGCGTTGTAGAATGGTCACTTTCCCTAGACATCGGAACGCTGCCGCTACACCTCGCGATTATTCTACATTCTACTTCCTATCTACTGTCCCGCTGGGGGTAAGCATATTCTAGTTGTCTGTGTGCCTATATGTTCTGTCTGTAGTATCTGTGTCTCCTAAGCATAACAGCCGATCTAGGGACCGCCTGTTCCTGACCGGTTGTTGTGTATTCTCTATGCTGTTTCCAGTTCACCCTACGGGCTACGTTCATCCTACGGGCTGGCGTTCTTCTTACGGGCTACAAGCCACGAGCTGCTGGCGCCGTGCCGCTACTAGCCAGCTGCCACCCAAGCCTCCGTTCCTGCCTACGAGCTCCTACAGCCAGGCCACGGACGCCTGAGCCTGACCGCTCGACCCACATCGGCTGCACCGCCTGAGACCCGCTCAGCCTGAACATCGACCACAGAGCTGCCTGCGCAGCGCACCTTGGCCAGCTCATCGGCGACCCTTCGAGCAGCTACTCTGCGAGCGTCGGAGAGCAGCAGGAGTCTACACTCCAGCCAGCTCAGGCCAGTGCTTACCTAGTTCGGTCATACTGTATGTAAGCGGTAGTGAGACATAATAAAGAACCTGTTCAGCCTAGCAGTGTTTCTCTCGAACCCCGACATCCTACCTGAGATCCCCCGTCTCAGCCGTCAACCACACGGTTTTATATATAAATATTGACATTTATTATTGAAAATTATTTAATTTACTATATTTAAATAATAAAAAATACAGAGCGAAAATTTTTTAGTGCTTTTGATCTGACTACCCACATTAGTTGTCATCATCGAACTGGTGCGACAACAACTCTGGCGTTCCTCAAGGCGGTATTATTTCTCCTTTGCTATTTTCTATGTTTATTAATCTCTTAACTCAAAATCTTCAATGCGATCATCACTTGTATGCCGATGACTTGCAGATTTACTCTCAGGCAACTGTTGAAGATGTTTCACTAGCAATCCATAGGGTTAAAAAGGATTTACTTGCCATAAAAAATTGGTCAGAAACGTTTGGCTTATCTGTAAATCCTAGTAAATGCCAAGCCATTATCATTGGCAGCCAGCGGTCAATACAAAAACTAGATTTTACAACTCTGCCAACGCTAGTCTACGATGGGACTGCTATAGACTTCTTTCCAGTGGTCAAGAACTCAAGTAGGTCAGAAAATTACAGGTACCCTACGTGCTCTAAATCGCCTAAGAAACTTCCTCCCACCCAAGACCAAGACTATGCTTGTGCAAACTTTGGTTTTCCCGTTGATCGACTATGGTGATGTATGCTACTATGACCTGAATGCAGAACTTCTCAACAAACTGGATCGTCTTCTCAATAACTGCATTCGATTTATCTTTAACTTTCGCAAGTATGATCATATATCTACTTATCGTTCTCAATTGAAGTGGCTTCCTGTTCGTCAAAGACGCAGTATGCGTGCCCTCACTACTCTTTATTCTATCCTTATGTCTCCCAATACCCCAAAATACCTTAATTCTTATTTCCAATACTTGAGTTCCAACCACGATCGAAATTTTCGTTCTTCCAATAATCTTCTCCTACTTTGTCCTTCACATAGTTCTGCTTTAATTCACTCGTCCTTTCCCATTCAAGCAATCCTTCTTTGGAATGCCCTTCCTCTAGAAATCAGGATGGCTACTACAAAGGATCGCTTTAAATCTAGAGTGAAACAGCTGTTGTTGGATAAATTGGCAGAAGTATCCTAATAATATGTTTCCAGACTCCGTGCTGCTACTGAGAATTTCGTGACAGAAAAACCCAATAACACTGCCCGACCCAGGAATCGAACCCGGGACCTCCCGATCCCACGCGCACATTTATGCCGCGAGACCAACGAGGCAGTCGTATAGGGTTTGATGTCGAGTTTTCCGTCTCTACGCAAAGATGGTATTTGCATCATGTTTTCCCTTAGTCGCCTCTTACGACACCCACGGGAAGATAGGGGGTGGTGACACTTGTATTCTATGCCGTCAACCACACGGTTTTATATATAAATATTGACATTTATTATTGAAAATTATTTAATTTACTATATTTAAATAATAAAAAATACAGAGCGAAAATTTTTTAGTGCTTTTGATCTGACTACCCACATTAGTTGTCATCATCGAACTGGTGCGACAACAACTCTGGCGTTCCTCAAGGCGGTATTATTTCTCCTTTGCTATTTTCTATGTTTATTAATCTCTTAACTCAAAATCTTCAATGCGATCATCACTTGTATGCCGATGACTTGCAGATTTACTCTCAGGCAACTGTTGAAGATGTTTCACTAGCAATCCATAGGGTTAACAAGGATTTACTTGCCATAAAAAATTGGTCAGAAACGTTTGGCTTGTCTGTAAATCCTAGTAAATGCCAAGCCATTATCATTGGCAGCCAGCGGTCAATACAAAAACTAGATTTTACAACTCTGCCAACGCTAGTCTACGATGGGACTGCTATAGACTTCTTTCCAGTGGTCAAGAACTCAAGTAGGTCAGAAAATTACAGGTACCCTACGTGCTCTAAATCGCCTAAGAAACTTCCTCCCACCCAAGACCAAGACTATGCTTGTGCAAACTTTGGTTTTCCCGTTGATCGACTATGGTGATGTATGCTACTATGACCTGAATGCAGAACTTCTCAACAAACTGGATCGTCTTCTCAATAACTGCATTCGATTTATCTTTAACTTTCGCAAGTATGATCATATATCTACTTATCGTTCTCAATTGAAGTGGCTTCCTGTTCGTCAAAGACGCAGTATGCGTGCCCTCACTACTCTTTATTCTATCCTTATGTCTCCCAATACCCCAAAATACCTTAATTCTTATTTCCAATACTTGAGTTCCAACCACGATCGAAATTTTCGTTCTTCCAATAATCTTCTCCTACTTTGTCCTTCACATAGTTCTGCTTTAATTCACTCGTCCTTTCCCATTCAAGCAATCCTTCTTTGGAATGCCCTTCCTCTAGAAATCAGGATGGCTACTACAAAGGATCGCTTTAAATCTAGAGTGAAACAGCTGTTGTTGGATAAATTGGCAGAAGTATCCTAATAATATGTTTATGTATATTGGAATTTAGTGTATGTATATATTTAATATTATTATAATTTGTTATGTATTCTTAGTTTATAATTACTATATATTTTATATTTTTATAGCTACTTATTTATTAATATGTTCTTGTATTATCGAATGTATGTATTTTAAACTATGTATATAATATGTATTATGTTTATGCTACAAAAGTTCTTCTTCACTCACTTCTTCAATACACCTACTTTAATCTCTGCACCACTCTAAGGTAGACTGGGAGAGAATGCCCAAGGCATTAAGTCCCCCTTTATACGCTTCAGTGTATATAAAGTTATTAAATAAAATAAATAAAATTATACTGAATACAAATATTAAACAAGACAATATTTTTATTGCTTTTTTTCGTGATGCTATTTTGATACCTAATGCTATTATTACAAAGTTGAGTTTATACGCACTTTAGGTGAAAATGTTCAGAGACAACTATATATAAATATTTTCTTTTTTAAAGACAACTGCCGCGTTAGTACTAAATCCTGTGTCGCGGGGGACTTTACAAACATACAACTAACGGACACAATGAACACCCAGACTCGAAACAACGATTTGTGAATTACACAAAGTGTTGCCTCGTGTGGGGATCGAACCCACAACACTCGGCGTAGTGACGAAATCTATGAATTGATATTTTGAGCGTTCGAATTCTTGATACCAGGTATTTTGTGACTGGTGGATCTATTGACTACAACAATTGAAAAAATAAAAAAGCCATTTATTCGAGCATTCTGGGAAAATATGCGTTCAGAAAAAAAGGCCAGCCAATCAAGCTGTGTTATAAAGGGTATATTATATATCTGTTTAACGAATACTGACTATAAGAATGTAGCTTCTAGATCATACGGTTTAAATGTAATAACGCAGTAAAACCAATATAACCCGATAAAATCCGTAAACGTTAGTTTAATTTCAATGCGTAACATTCGCGTAAACCCAAGAAGATATAAGAAATTAATAAAAAAAATATGTTTTCCACCCTAGAGTTTTCTTTAGTGTAGAGTTATCTTAGTTATACATACTCATAAGTTACTTGTCCTGACTGACATAACATCGCAGAGCCAAAACTACTTAAGCTAGAATAGAATAGAATAGAATTCATTTATTTTGCTAAGAATGTAGGTAACAAAGAAAATAAAGATGTTATTAGCAGAACAATATGGTCCACTACATTTTACCATGATATGGCATGCAAATTATTTTAAAGATTAAAAACATATGTATGACAATCAATAAATTTATAATTAAATCATTTAAATTACAACAATAATCAAACATAATGTTAATAAGAATATACATATCATTTATAAGTAAAGCATTAGAATAAGTAGTAAATTATATAAATGTAATTTTGATACATTCAAATAAAATAAAATAATGTCACAAAAATAAAAACAAAAATTAAACAAGACAAAGCACACAAAAAAACACAAACATAATAATAGTATATAACAGTTAGTCAATTTGTAGATGAGAAGTTAAAAGTTTAATGTAATAATTGAGCTGTGCACTTATCCAATAAGAAAAATATTATAAGGAATTATTATTAAACGTTGTGTCATATCTTTGATGTCATTGGGAATCTTATTATATAGAGCTGATCCCATATGCATGATATTCCTTTTTAGTAATGCTGTGTTAAAACCTGTTGTGCATAGACGATTTATAAATTGCGATCTAATAAGTGTTGGCCTAGTTGAGTTATTAATCTTTGATTTAAAAAGTTTTAGATGAATTCTAACGAACATGGCAATTTCAAAAATATATAGTGATGGGAAAGTCAATAATTTCAGGGATTTAAACTTAGGTACACAACTATCTTTGGAATGCATACCAGTCATTGAGCGTATGCAGAATTTCTGAGCTCTGAATATTGCATCTCTTTCACAACAGTTAGCCCAAAATACTATCCCGTGGCTTAGTATTGAGACAACCAAACCATGGTTAGCTATAATAGCAGTTTCTAGACTTACATTTTTGAACAAGTTATATAGAATGTAAGCTGCTCTACTCAATTTCTTACACACTTCCTCAGCTTGAGGTTTCCATGTCAACTGACTAGCAATAAAAACTTTGCAGTACTTGTTCCGTCTACTACCTATCCATTATATTCAACGGTGAGGTTGCCAGGGATTATACGTTGATAACAATGCATAACTCTTGTCTTTCTTAGGTTAATGGCCAGATTGTTTGAGTATAACCAGTTTATTATTGATTTTAAAGTATCATTAATATCGCTCTCATATTTTACTTTATCAACACATTTTACTATGGCTGTGCTGTCATCAGCAAATAACACCATTGGCTGTTGAACATGTTTAGGTAGATCATTTATATATAAGAGGAACAACAGAGTTCCGAGTACGCTACCTTGTGGGACGCCAAGCTTGACAACCCTACTGCTTGAAAGATACTTGTACTCTAATTTCCGTTTAATACATACTCTTGCGATATCTGTGTGTTGGTTGCGGTTTATAAGGTATTATTTTATCAGACTAAGCACCTTGCCCCTAATACCATAGTTATATAATTTTTCTAAGAGCAGATTATGGTCCACGTGGTCAACATTTTTTATAATATTAATCAATATGTCTCGGTTTCTGTTCTTTCGCAACCCCATTTGTTCATTACAAAGAATGTTATTTTTGTCCAGGAACTCGTAAATTGACTTATATATCAGTTTTTTAAATATGATAGAAAAGACAGATAAGAGGGCTATAGGTCTATAATTTGACATCTCATCCTTGCTTTCCTTTTTGTGAACTGGGATTACTATCACTTTTTTTAGACTATCTGCGAATGAGCCTTGGCTTATGCACAAATTCATAATATTCTAGAAACTTGAAACTCGGGCAGAAGGTTCCTTATTTAACGTTAGCAGTCACGAAGTGACTATTAATTAAAGAATATTCCGTGTGGTGATGGATTAAGAATACGGAATGTCACCACCCCTTATCATCCCATGAGTGTCGTAGGAGCCGACTGAGGGAGCATATTATGCAGAGAACAGCACTGTAAGAGAAAGAAAACTTGATACAAACCCTATGCCAACGCGTTTGGCCAGCGTGGTATAGTAGGCCAATTTCTCCTTTCAAAGGAGAGGCCTAGTCCAGCAGTGGACTGTTAAAGGCGGATAATGATGAGTCACGAAGTAAAATTTCTTAATATCCAATCCCTAAGAAGGTAACATAAGGATTGAAAGTTGGTGCGGGCGAAACCGCAGGTGACTGCTAGTATGACTAAATACGCATTTTTTGTCAGCTTGCATAATGAGTATAAATTAAATTTTTAAGACCGCTTGATCATAATCATCAGCAGACTGTAGTCCATTGCTGAATATGGGCCTTTCTAATAGTACGCCACTGAGCTCGATTTTCAGCTCTTCGTATCCAGCCGCTGCCAACCATATTGCCAATATCGTCACTCCACCTAACTGCAGTCAGGCTTCCACGCTACGTCAAACGCACTAGATACTCCAGAACAGGTCTACTTCACAGTTGTGGGTTCTGTGACAAATGTCACCAGCACACTGCACTTCAACCTGCTTAACTGCATAGTGTCAGAATTGCAATGTCTAGATATCTAAACAAACTTCCGATTTGCTGTGTACCTACCTAAGTAGCTGTAAAGATTATATATACTTACGTAAGCGCTTCTAAAAATATTCCACGTTAGTTTTTGAGTGTTACTATTGTCGGTGACTGTAGGTAATTGATACCGGGTGCCGCGGGAGGAGGGCTAAGGTCAGCTTCACCGCACTTACTAACTAAATCTTTTTAAATGAAATTGTTTCAGCTAACGACGTACATTATTTCTTATTAAGCAGTAAGCCTCTGAGAAATACGGCGGTAGATTGCTCATTGCCCTTTTTCTGATCGTAGATATGATAAATTGTATCATTATCTAGTTAGAGGTGATCACGACGGCTTCTACTAGGAGTCTTAAGAAGGTCAGTTTCAATTGTAGAGACACAATTATCTTTGTAGTCGGTAGATTCTATGTATGTACATATGTCACACGATTTATATTTTACTGGTCTAGTCTTTAGTCACACTGACTGCTAAACTGGACGTCTTAGTCCACCCAGGACAAATCTTGATGTGATAATCACGATTATTTTTTTAATGTCCAGCTATTGTTTATCTTCTATGTTTATTAATAATGTGGTTATAATAGTGCAGGTTTAGCCTAGTTAGGAATCAGTTGACCGTGTGTGAGTTTTCCCGGATTTACCATGTTTACGATAATAGACTAACTAGCATGTGGGTTGCGTGGTCTTAACGGTGGACTTTGTTTCCACATATATGGTTATTCATGTTTGCGTAGTTTTCAACCACACAAAGTATGAATTCATGGTTCATACAGGCATTTATTCTACTGTGCCAGGTAAAGGCCAGAGGAGCACAGTTAATAATATTATGTTTCTTTCCTTTTAATCCTAAGTTAGACCCTCTTGTACGATATTACGCATGTTATCAGTAGATATATTAAATGTTAGTAAAATATAAGGCATTTGATATTTGAGGGTTGTTTTGCGTATACTTATATAATATTATAAATATATATTAAGATTTAATATTCGTGTATAATTAGACGTTTTACATCGAACCTTTTTTATAAAATATTGTTGATTCTCGGGATATCTTTGCAAGAAGAGCTTAGACTTAAATTAATGATCGGATCCCCAAACGAGTACAGACAGTGCCAGTCTGCAAATTCTCGTGTGATTAAAATAAATTGGAGCTTTGTAATAGATAGTATATTATTATCTCAATATATAGGTACAAGTGTATGATACTGAACTCCGCCTCTGGCTCTTCTTAGAATAATAATATGTTTTGACTGCTTATCAATCTCCTATCATAAAATTCCTTGGATGGTTAAGATACACAATATTTCCTAGTAACGTACCCACTTTAGCCTTTAGACTGAAATATGACTGTACCTACTCTCATTCTAAACTATATAATACTAATCTTATCTATTTTCTACGTTTTTGTCAACTCAAAACATTTTACCAGACGTAGCTCATTTAACCACGCTTAAAACATTCCAAATCCACTCAAGTATTTTTTGTACTTAATAACAAATGAAACAAAAAGGAGATGTATTACAGCAACCTACGTGAAGTTGTGTAACAAAGTGAGGGCAAGGGAGCGTCGCGAGACTGCCATATATTAACGTAACAAAGAAGGGTTACTAGGGCTTTCAGACAGTTTTTCAATTGGACGAATGATAAGATCTGGCGTGGTAGGAAATCAAACAAGCCGAGTGCTGGAGTGGCGAAGGCCGAAGGACCGAGACCAGACTAATTTATACCCCGTCGACGTAACGCCTCTATTGACACCGGCTAAATCTCTGCGACGGGCTAAGTTTACTCGTTATATTTCATAAACTGACCCGCTTATGTTCTTGCGTTCGCAAACAGAATGTTTAAGATTGATTGGTTGTGGTTAGGGTACGTTTAGGGCCAGTCTCAACACCTCTCAACACGCCTCTCTTTGAACGTGGAGACAAACATACTATTATCATGGAGAAATAAAAAAGGGTACAACATTTTTTTTGCGTTGTCTTTTTTTTAATTGAACATTAAAATATTTGCTACAAATACTATAAAATGCATATAAAAATACGTAGCAACAATGCAAAAGCTAGTCGTCATCAACCTAGAATTATCCCGGTTGCATCCAATACTTTCGCCTTGGACTCCGGGGTCCACTTTCTAGTCAAACGAGATTTGACACAATATTAGCTTTTCCAGTCTGACCGCCGCAACGTAGCAGCCACGGTGTATTGAGAAATGCGCAGTACATTTTTATTTAATCTTTTAAATGTCGCATTGAGTGTCGCGCGCGTCGGAGCGGCGTCGCACCAAGACCGATCACATTATTAGGTTAGCGGGAGTGGCTTTCACTCCGCTTAAATGTATTACCCTCGGCCATTACTTAATCTCTGTCAGATCTCACTTGCCCCCTGTCAGACAAACACTTAGTTAATCTTTAATGGTTATTCGTGTTCGAAATATTGAGTTTAGTGATACTTAAGCAAGGTGCTAAAGTAAATTATATTTTTTACAAACCTAAATTAAGTGCTAACTTAAATAAAACCTAAATTAATAGCGAAATAAAACCACCGCGCCGAACGCTCTCCTACAATAGACTGACCCACTTAACCCCATTTTATGTTTCTTGAACAACATTGTCTTTTTTCAGTTAAAAAATTCTGACTCAGAGAATTGTAAATAGAATCCTTTTGTAGAAACTAGAAGCAGAGATTAATTTCTAAAAGGCACTTTGAGTTAACGAAAGTAGCTTTTTAATAAACATTGATGACATTTGCGGGGAGCTGAAAAAAAGTTTACTTAAATGAATGTGTACCGTTTTGGGTAATATTTGGAGTGAAAATTTGAGAGGTTGTAAAGAGCGGAGGTGGAATGTGCAGCTTATCTTGGTTAATCTCCTCGGAGGGACGGAGGGCCGCGTATTGGTTTAGCAGCTTACGAAGGGTGGCCGGCAACCGCCAACACACTGTACCGCCGCAGAGGTCGTGTAATGTCGAGCTCTCTGCTCATTCCAGAGAAATAACACACAGCAACCGCTTTATATCTTATTGTTTCAATATTAATTACGAGCTTGCACGTTTATATCATATAGGGCGCTTGAGAGCCTCAAGAAAAATAAACTTTACCTACCAGTTTTCATAACTAAAAATAGTTTTCAAAAGATAGCACGGCTTATTAGACAAAATCTAGCACACATAGTTAAATAAGTACATATTAAGTATTTCACATCTTAGATTGACATACTCCTCATGAAATCTCTATAGGAAATAAACGAAAACATGTACTACTAGGGTAATTGTACTACTAGGCAATTGTTGTATAATTATCTTTATTCTTGGAATACAACCTTTTATAGTAAGGATACATGTATAATTCTAATCGACATAGCTCAAAGAATTAGCAAGCTGAAGTGGCAGTGGGCCGGCCACATTTGTCGAAGAACCGATAACCGTTGGAGTAGTCGTGTTCTAGAGAGGAGACCGGGCCTTGGCAAACGTAGTGTAGGACGCCCTCCGGCTAGGTGGAGTGACGATATACGCAAAGTGGCTGGCAGCGGCTGGACATGAAAAGCTGAAAATCGGGCACAGTGGCGTGCCAATGGAGAGGCCTATATCCAGCAGTGGAGTCTTGCAGGCTGATGATGATGATGACATATAATTCTTACAAGACCATAGAGCGCACAAGCGTTTCGTGATTTAAGGCCGATATTTACGACTGTTTTGACACTCGATTAAATTAATAAGTATACCCTTCTTTTAATATTGCTCATGTTACGAGCCTGCAGTGATTAATAAAGAGTTGATAAGACTCGCTATTATGACGACCTCGCTGTCCCCGGCTCGTCAGGAGCGCCCGTTAATACATCCAATCGTATGTTATAACTTCATCAATAAAATATTTGACACCCGCTGTAAAACCTACATCAAATATATCTGTGCAAGCCCCTCCCTTGACCCCCCGCGAACCGCGCATCCGGACTCTTTTCTGTGTCCGCGAATTCGCCCGCTCTCGCGCCCATTCTTTTCATTCCCCGTTTCTCTCATTAATTATCTCAATTACTGTTCCATCACAATTATTCCTTCCCTTAAAATCGGACAAAGAAACGAAATAAAATGCAAATTAAAAGAAATCAACGGACTTTACAGCCAATTATCTTAAAATATCAGCCATGAAATACAATGAGACATTCCTATAGATGATTATTAACAAGACAATTATTATTCGCGGCGTCAACACGAGACTGAAATGAACTTCAATTTAGATGAGAAGGGGCGACGGCAAATTAGCGTTAAAGCAAACTGGAGCCGCACTGCATTCCGCTGGTTCGCATAGCCACGCACCGCAGCGCTACCTCATCGCAACCGTGCCGCTTCATCAACAACACGACAAGCCTAGCAAAATGCTACTCTAAACTTTGAGTATAACCATCAAATATCCACGACACTTTAATACAGATATCCTTATATAGCATATATTCCAATGTGGACTCTTCTGTTATTTAAACTTTATCATTCGAAATAATCTAACCTTTAATACAATCGCATGGATTGTGTAGCTCGGTGAGTTGCCAGCTGGGGCAAGTATCGAGGTGCAGTGTGCCTCGTGCCAACAGAAAAAGTAGACAAACTAACTCGTCGCTTCTGTCGGAGAATAATACCTTCACTCAACTAACATATAGAGTTGCGTCGCGCGTCGCAGTTGCAAATCACAACTGCGTTTGCGTGCCGTCTGCCTAACGTATTACCTCGAGATGAGCGCGAAATGGCCCCCGAGACCTGCCATCTCTTTGACTTGTAAAAATCTGGAGCTGCACACGAAAGTGATGCTTGTGTACCGGCTATAGCGTCGGATTTTATACAAAGCCCGAGGCACCTTTGAAGTTAAGTATCATTTTTGAAAGACCTATTTCCTGCATTATTGATATCAGGACATTTGCGAGGTTGTACACACATCAAAAAAGTCTAAGCAACACATACTATTTCAAATTATTAATCAATTATTATATCATTTCTTACCAAGTAGGGTTACCTACTTGGTAAGAAATGATATAATAATTGATTATTATAATTACATAGGTATTAACCTATGTAAATTTTTTTGATCTAGAGGACATAATGGCTGGTTGTAAAAATATTTCGAGTATCATATTTGTTTTTTTTTTTCACAAATTCAAAAGCGAATGCAATTGTTCGAATTTTATAGCGTTTTCTTTGCTTATTAAAATTTTGTATTCTGTATCAATTTTATGATTTTTAAACAATGATTTGAAAAAGTTTTGAACAAATTTGGATTTTGAGACATTTTTTACGTCATGGAGCGACGTCATTTGAACGCAGATGAAATGCAAAGAGCTGTAGGGATGTTGCAAGCGGGAAGAAGTCAATCTCAGGTATCTTGGTATTTTGGTATCAACAGAAGCGTTATTTGCCGTCCTCATCAGCTTTACACTAACACGGGAGATCCTGCTGAGCAGCACCCAGGTCGAGGTAGGTGTACACTGTACAACCACACGGCAAGATCGATACATGCAACTGACTGCAAGACGCCAGCCGATGTTAACCGCCCGAGAGATGGGTTTAAGGCTACAAAATTCAAGTGGTATTGTTGTTAGCTGCCAAACTGTGCGAAATCGACTGCATGAGTATAGCCTACGAGCGCGACGGCCAATTAGGTGCCCACCGATACGTCACGGGAATCGCGCTCGTCGATATGAATGGTGTAGGGAACACATTACATAGACCCGGGAACAATGGGATAAAATTTTATTTTGCGATGAGTCTCGATTTGGGTTCAAGCCTGATACTAGAAGGGTAAGAGTGTACCGTCGTCCTGAAAATACTGAAAGACTGAGGTGTGTTCAGGAAGTGCATCTATACAACAACTCAACAGTTATGGTATGGGCGGGTATTATGAAGAACAAATGAACTGAGCTCGTTTTTGTAAATGGTAACATGAACGCTGTAAATTACGTTGAGGATGTTCCAAGGCCTTATGTCCGTCAATTCGCACAAACGCTTGGCTCCGATTTCATGTTGATGCATGACAATGCGCGTTCGTAGTACTTGGCAAGGGAAAACATCCTGGTATTGCCTTGGTCTGCACAATCGCCAGACCTCAACCCCATCGAGCATGCATGGGACATGCTCCAGAGACGTGTTTTGAAGGACTTGGATGGAGTGACAACAACCCAACAACTGGTGGACTTACTAAAATTACTTTGGGAGCGATTGCCGCGGGAAAACATTAAAAATCTCATCGATTCTATGAATTATCGGTGCCAGCAAGGAGGCCACACTTTGTATTAAATTATGCAATTTTTGTTCAACCATTAAATTTCAGTTTAAGTTTAGTTGATTAGGCACCTTACTATGTACTACGTACATACAGTACTTACTCGTAATTATTATTAATTAAGTATAAGAATAATAAAAAAAATATAAAAGACTAATTGTTGTTTAATATCAAAAAAGCATTAAAAAATAATATAAATAAGAAAATACTAAGGATTTAATGCGAAAACACATAGTAAAATTAAAATTTGTATGTGTTGCTTAGACTTTTTTGATGTGTGTATTTTTTAAGAAGTTGATGTACAGCTGGTTATCGGGATCAGGAGGGATTTGACACTTCCCCTTCACGCACCTGCGACGCCCACGCACAGCTCTCGCATCGCACCCCTCTCGCACCGTTCCGCACCGCGCTGAGTCGCGCTTACGCGCTTATCTCATCAAGTACTGTAAACCTGTTGGCATGCTAATAATACACAAACTTGATGCCTTTCAGGCGGAATCGGTGGCGCAATTCGCTGACGTTACCGCAGGTACGAAGAGCGAACAAAATAATTTTATGAAAACAAGCTTCTCGAACACGGTTACAGTTGGCGCGCTGTGTTCGCGTATGTAGAAAAGTAAATATTGTATGTAGGCAGAGCATGTCGTTGTATTGTCATAGAGGACGTTCCCCGAGCCCCTAGGCGCCGGCGGCGCAGCGGGTGAGTTCGACTCAGCATGTAAAATGTACGAGTGAAATATGTGACATAATGCTTTGTATCTATGCTGCGGCACGAGAAATTCTTAATTTGAACGTAACCGGCGATATTGGCCATTAGGCAAAAGTTGCGGCGACAATGGACGTACCCGCAACGCAAACAATGCTCAACAAAAAAGTCGTAAAAAGTGCAAACTGAATGTTTTATGTAACTACCACCGCGCCAGACCAGGCTCAAGCACCGGAGCGCTGAGCGTTAAATGAAAATGTGGATAATATTGCATTGTAGCCACCGCGCCGATACGATAAAACACAGTGCACAAGTTTTATTTGCGGCGAGGCCTCGACGCAGCGCGGCGCAGCGCAGCGTGCGTAACGATACATCACATACTCGTATCGTTTGTAGTACATAGTTTTGTTGCCAGATTTATATGTATAATTGTGCACTTATTGAGAATTACTTTGCGAACGCAAATCAAAAATATCATTTGGAATAGGAGCTATAAATAGGCTGACGAAAAAAAGAGACAGTGATTTGATATGTAGGTATGTTTATTCATTGTCTAGTACCCATAGTACAAGCTCTGCTTGGTTTGGGACTAGATGGTGATGTGTGTATGTGGTAGAATATTATATTATTATTACATATTTGGCGAGATGTACGAAGAAAATGAAATCAAATAAATAACTTAAAGTTCTTTCGATGAAGGTGCTTTGATTTGTTAAATATAATTTACTACACACACAGCAACTTTTTTTCCTTTTGTGAGGCTGGTAATTATACGGATACCAACAAATATTTTTGTCTGTATGTTTGTGCTAGCTTATCCCTGAGAAACTAGCCGTTCCTAATGCTGTTACTATCTTTCTAGTATATTTGTTATAGACATGTCATGTGTATATGTTACAGCCACAGTCTTCTTTCTTTCTCTTAGCGTTATCCCAGTTTCAATCTGAGGTCTGCTTTCTAGTCTAACCGGATTTGACTGAATATTAGCTTTTCCACGGAGCGACTGCCTGTCTGACCTCCGCAACCCGAAGGGATAGCGATATTCCATGGTTTAGACTAGTGTCAGTTTTATTTAGAAGGTACTGACGCCCTGTAACGATTGTCAAAGATCTTCATGACAACCGGGACCGACGGCTTAACGTGCTCTCCGAGGCACGGGACAAGCGATAATTAACAATTCAATACGCACATAACTCCGAAAAGTCATTGGTGCGCGCCGTGGATTCGAACCCGATACCCTCTGCATGGCAGTCTGTTGGTATATCCACTCGGCTATCGCCGCCTTATGTTACAGCCACAGTGATTAATATAAAATTATACATAATGACTGTCAATATAAATAATTACTAAATTGCTAAATAATTTGATAAATGAATCACTCATCTGGATGTTATTCATAAAGGAGGCTAGAGAGGTCAAAGCAATAAATACGACACGAATACGCTATTTTAAAATGTGGATTTAGGGAACGATGTTTAATAAGCTAAGTTGATGGAGACCTGCTTCGCAGGGCTCCTATTTTTAGATGCCTATTCAAATGGTTCTCCTGGTTAATCGGTCAGTTTACATATCGATATCCAGTGCGGAACTGATAAAATAAAAATTTACTAGCTTTACTTCACTTATTATATTACTTCATCCAAGAGTACTAAGATATTATGTAAAATAGCTAGTTAATGTGATTAATTCGGTGACAATTATTACTTTGTCCAAATTCAGTAGATATGATATAAAATGGCTAATGTAGCAAACAATACACGGCGCTTGTAGGACGCCGCCGACGGCCGGCGGGCAATACAACAAGACAAACACGTGAGGTACGATACCATTCCATTCCCTTCACAACAAAGCACATGTTTACGAGATATCAATACACACTGCACTGAGATACAACACTATTGCGTAACAATAGTACAAATACATCAGTGCGGGGACACGCGACACATGTCGACGTTTTACATCTTTTACCGAGGTTATTGCGTGACCGAAATTACTTGTCAAACTTTTACATAACAAGTGCCCATTACCATACAGATTGATCGACGACCTAAATAAAAAAGTTAGAGTATGAGTAACGTACCTCTCCGCTGTGTCCTCCACTCGCTATCAAACGAATTGGACGCTTGTTTGCTCTTCACGAGTTGATTTTATTGGTCGAAAACTACAAGTAGTTTCACAAAGACATATTACCAACTATACAGTATATTGGCGTTTTCTTTTAGTGGTTAAATGTATAGGAGTAGCTATGTTTGAAATAGTTTGCATTTCTGTTGAAAAGCAGGTTAAGGCTCCGTTCATGGTACACGCACAGTAATTAGTGGCGAAAAGCCAACATTTACTACGTATTTATGTATAAAACAATGTCGTTGCTGTGGTATTTACGCAATCATTAGCACAATATAGATTATATTATAGTTAGAAGCTACGGCATAAACTATATTCTGAATTGATATATTGGCTGAAATACTTTAAGGTTAGTAGAGTGCTAAAACCATTGTTTGGAGCTTGGGATCCGTCTGTCGGGATTTCTAGTTCTACCAGGGAACTCCGTAGCGATATAGATGCATCTTATGAACCGAGCGCTTTAAGATCTTTACATTATACGGACGGATAGACTTGTTATTACTGATCCTATTTACAAATCAGACCGTGACGATTGCACTTAAGCACGAGAATCAAAAGACTAATGCGGTCGCCACTTGACTTGCTAGAGTAATGAGGGTGATTCTATTATTGAGTGAACTAAAAATGATTTTCAACAAGCACAAGCATATTTATTTCTTCTTTTAATAGAAACTCCCGCATTTGGCATTAATCCTGTTATGCGGGGAACTTTTAATTACATAGGTGCTATCAACGGAGACAAAGGACATCCGGATAAGAAATAAATAAAAAAATCACACAAAGTAGATATTGTCTCGCATTAGAATCGAATTCAAGACACTTGGAGCTATACTGAACGGCTGGGCGACTGCTTAAACCACTACGGCTACTACAACAAAAACAGTGTGCTTAGTATTCACTTCAAGATGAGTTTTACTATTTAAACAATTTGTGTCTAAACTATCTAGGTTGTAGAAAACTGGTGAAGATAACTGAGAATAGATTTTTCCATTAGATTTAATCCGCCAGTCTTCTAGGCTCAACTGAAGGACTGACTGAAGGATTTTCTTCGGTGAGCGGCCGTAGACGCGTAAAAACGTGAACTAGATTTGTTAAGAAACAAATGTACCGCTATTTGGTTCTGTATAAATGATATAGATAGAATAACTTTATTGTAAACTAGCAAATTAGCAGAATACAATAGTAGAAAAGGTTATAACAAGGTCGATCTTATCGCAAAATGCGATTTCTTCCCGACAACGACGAATGGAATAAATCTTAAATTAGTTTCTTAATGTTGTTATGATAAAATTTAAATAAAGGAATTTCTTTGAATTATTCTATTATTACATATGTGAAAATATATTCAGACTGTTTAAATTTGCCTGCGTTTAATTGTAAGACATAATCTTAATCTTATTCAATTATATTTCCTTCGTATCATAATGCATCCGTATAAGCCAAAACAAATAATGACAATAGCTCAAAGAAGGTTCGCAAGAAGCTTCATAATAGACTTGTTTCTAACATCAAAAAGACTAGTGATATACAGTTTGATATCATAAATAAACTATATTATTGAGCCGTATTGGATAGTGTATTGTGAGGAGCTGCAATTCCACAACCGAGCGAGCAGCGTGAGCACGTTTTGATTGTGGCGAGTATAGTTTATTTTTACTTAACTTTATATCGCCACTACAATGGCTCGGTTGACAGCTCAGCCGTTAGAAGGAGCCATACGATATTGAGGACAGCCACTCGGTCGCCACCCATTGTGTCCCACACACAATTCTATAAACTGTAGACTTCGATAGAGCAGAGTAGGCGAGGGCGAGCCGCTCTCATCAAACAGATGCTATTTTGAAGAAATGAGATTTATCCAAGTCAATGGGATCGACATTAAAAAGACAACCAATATTTCCCCGAAGCGATTAAATAAAGTGGAATCGGGGATTTATTTGTAAATAATGCTCTTAATAAAAAATACAGAAGAGTCTTATCCCCCCGTCCGCGCGTCTCTCGCCCACGGCTACAATAAGTGGAGTTAATAAGGAACGCCACTCTGCAATACTAATGCCTGGAACTTAATCCATTCGCTGCACGCGACAACTCTATTATGCATTCTCTGATCATTACTTTTGAGGTTCTATTTGATTTTTCGTCGGAGTGCCGGAGCTCTGAGCGCTGAGCGCAGCACGATGGCGGAGACGGCCGAATTGTTAGCAGCTTTACTAATTAAGGAAACTACCATTTAGCGCCGAGAATTTATTGAAGGAACATTTTAAAACTCCTGAACTTATTAATATTACGAAACAAGTACATAAAATTTTCGCGATGATTTTTCAGAGTGCGGTCCCGGAAATACATACAAAAGTCCGGGGGTTCCGGGGCAGAGCACGAAGATTTGGTGGCTCTATTGAAATATCGTTTAAGCGATTCACGGAAAGACGGGGTGAGTAACTTATAATAGGGGTTGTGTGTTCAGTAAACATTTCGGTACGGACGATCAAATATCTTTAGGTATTTTCTGTTATAACGGCCGACCCGATAGCCTTGAGACTGAGTTTAAACAGACTGTCGTGTCTAGTTAAAGGCTTGACTCTGATCTAGGTTAAATTGTACCTAGATTGCTCCGGGTTATTGAATTCTACTTGACTAGTCTTCAAATAATTTAATTTTAAACTTGCTATTTACGATTTTGGTATTTGTAATTAATAAGTTTATTAAATGACTTTTACATTGACAGATTACAATGAAAGGGATGGCGAAAATACGACATCCTGAATATAAAACCTTTTTGAAAAAAATACAATATTTATATCGTCTAGCGTAAGGCTGCCTCGTTGGTCTAGCGGTAGTGCATACGACAGCTGATCGCGGGCCGGGCTCGGAAAATGTTGCTAAGGTTTTCTGAGAAGAATTTCTTAGTGACAAATTATTAGGAATTTCTGTCAAGAAATTTTTAATAATCAGCCCGAAGTTGGCGGTGTTTCACCCCCGTGCATCAGAAAGCACGTTAAGCAGTCCCGGCTGTCATGATCTATGGCAGTCATTAGTGGGAAGTCAGTGCCCTCAAATATACCTACTGACTACTGGTCTAACCTTAGAATGATGTAAGGTAAGATGGCAGTCGCTCCGTGTAAAAACTGATATTCAGTCAAATCTCGGTAGACCAGTAATAGCAGGTCCCTGGGCTCCGAAGCGCAAGCTTGGGATGCAACTAAGAAAATGCTAGGATGATGATGATGATGATATCGTCTAGCGAAAATCAGGGCGCGGTCAGACTGTAAGCTATAATAATAGTGGATGATATGCTAGTCATGTTAAAGCGCATGCTGATCACATAAGTGAGCTTTTGTTTAGATAGTACCATTTTATTACAACAAGTAAGTGTTTTTATAATAATATTAAAATACCGAATTTTTACAGCAAAATAAATGCAATTCTGTCATTATGTCAGATTATTTCATCGACCTAAAAATATTCATACTCTTTTTGTTGGAATCGATGACTTACCAATGATTGAAAAGTAATAAGTACTCAGATATAGCATTTTAGACCTTGCTGAACCCAGCGTGACAAAGAATGTAATTTGAAAAGTGGTAAACATTTTTAGACCGCGACCGTACATACATATATCAGAAACATATCCAGAAAATATATCGCGCACATATACACACACACACACACACACACACACACACACACACACAGATATCTCTCAGATAGGAAACGCAATCGCACCGTCCGGCTTAACTGTCACTGTTATCAACAACTACACCAACAGGCCAGTCATTAAAATATACAACTACATATTGTCCTTGGTAGCAGTAGTATAGCAGTATTCTTCTGTACTGGTGTAAAGAAGAATACTGCTACGTTAGCTATTAGCACACACCCTATTTGCTGACTTGTCCATTCCAGCGCACCCCAATCGCTGACTCTGAAATCATATAAAATCAACCAAAGCAACAGCTGAACATAAAACACACAAAACGCTGAGGTAAGCCAACAAAATAAACCAACACCTCGGTAATTATTTAGCCATAGAGTTAACCGTGCCGCCGGGGATCGTAATACATCTGATTCGTTACCTAACAAGGACAAAACTGTGCTCTCGACGGGAGCACACATGGCGACAAATCAAACTAATAAATCCCAGTATAATCTGAACCAGATGCCAATGAACAGCTTATATCATGACGGGTCACCTTATTCTAAAAGAGTGTAGGTAATTTTGACCTGTATGTAGGTACTTACGATTTATTGGCGAGCATGATATCCTGTAGTGAGTACAAGAGCGAACACAGTCGTTTTCAAAGTAACTTTTAAATTTTAATTATTTATACACTGAACTGTGTACAGTTTACACCTGTAGCCCATTTGTAGATCAAATATTTCTAAAAAGAAGTTGACAAATTAATTAATCTCATTGTTTAATTTATAGATATATTTATTATAATCACAATATACATAAAAATAAACAAGACTTGTCGTCTTAATTATAATATCGAACATAAACTACCACTTCTTAAAATATCATCAATATTTGGTAGGCTTTAGATGCCATAGTCTTATTTTCATTTAGGAACGTAAAATTTACCTTAAAGTTTATCCCTAGCATTGATATTAATCACTTTATTAAATAATTCGCAATAGACTGTTCTATTGGCGAGGAATCAGGACACACACTTTCCTGACGTTCACTACAAATGTGCCTCATACATTTGCTGCATTGCTTGCGTGTGCTGCAGAATAAACAAAAACCAACCCCTCCCCGAATAGGCATATTTTGTTGCTGGGGATGTTCTCTTAATCCTGTAGTAACCTGCCTTTCGGTTTGATAACTCTTGGTACTTATATTTTGCTGGGAAATATAACGCTCAATTCTTCTTCTTCTTTCGTGTCAATGACGAGTTTCAAGATTCGTATTAAATCTTGACGCTCAATTGGGACACGTTCTTGCTAGCTAGAATTCCACTTTTCAGAAATATTGGCGGCAGATCACTTTTATTTGTAGATTATTCATTTCATATATTATTACGAGGCCGTTTATACCTGCCATGTTACTGACCGACCGTTAATACGCCATAATAATACAAAAACTGTACAAAATTTACCACTTGTGCACTAGGCAGTTATTTACCTTCAACGCTCGCGCGGGGCACAGGTGTAGCCCACCAACTTCTAGGACGATTTTTGTGGAGGTCCTTATGGCGATGTAATAGGCATGCTACTAGTAGCAACGGGGAGAACCAATCGAGAAATACACAAGACGATTGCGCTTTGGCATACCTAGTTCCGCCAATATATGACAACTTTTCACCCTGGGTTACATACATATGTAGCCCACGCGTGTACTCTAGTGTTAAAAGCCGCAGACCGTAAGCGCATGACGCCTTTGAGATGCGGTGCTGGAGAAAGATGCTCCGTATCCCCTGGACAGCATTTCGGACCAACGTCTTCATATTGCGAGAACTCAACATCTCCTCGCGGTTGGCGCCCGAGTGTCTACGCAAAATTCTAGAATACTTCGGTCATATTGCAAGAAAAGACGGTGATAACCTTGAGAAGCTCATTGTGACGGATAAAGTAGAGGGGTAAAAACCTCGAGGACGCAGCCCAATACGCTGGTCCAACCAGATCCGCTCCGCTCTTGACTCCACTGTCCACGAAGCCCTTCACACCGCCAGAGACAGGATTAGATGGAGGAAAATCGTTTGTGAGAAAGTGATGAAGAAGGGAGGACACGACTCTCAGCACTGAGGAATACGACGCAAGGAGGAGACTCCTTCTCATTTAACTTATATCATCAGCCTATTGCAGATCACTGCTAGAGGTAGGCCTTCCCACGGTATGCCACAAGACCCATTCTGGCGGCCAACACTACGCTTGCTGTGACCTGGCGTTAATTTAAGAACCTGCTTTTTAATTCACAGACTATAAGTTCTGCTACAGATGTGGCCAGCCTATCGCACATTCAATCTGCTATACCTCTGAACTATGTCAATTACTTTAGTCTTCTGCCGGATAATATCGTGACGGAAATTATCCATCAGCGAAATCCCTAGCATTGACCTTTTCATAGCTCTCTGAGAGACATGTAGTGTAGGCAGCGCATTCTAGGACAGTCCAGTTTTAATGGAGTTGAAGGCATTTTCGTAATCCACAAAAGCCAGCCACAACGACTGGTTGTACTCTTCGGATTTCTAAATAACCTACAAAAAAGTATGCTCTGTATTGATTTGCCCTTGGTACTAAAGCCTTTACGAAACCTAGCCTGTGGCTGGAAGACATCAAATCTTGATGTCAGAAGAAAGAAGGGTGGGTTATCCACACCACCTAGTCTTAAAGAGCTGCTATTCGTCGCATGTAGCAAGCCAAAATTAACGATCTAACACACATAACTTCGAAAATTTACTGCCGAGGATTCTAACCCGAGCCCTGTGCCTGGCACTCTGTTGATATCTCCACTAGGCTATGTCTCATGATAGTACATCTGTTAATAATATAATTATCCGATTGTAATAACTCGCCGGTAAAAACATAGCATATAGCACGTGCTACTACTTTTATTTGCAATGAGTGTAGAATCTAAATCGACCAGCACACTTTGAGAATGGCTGATCTATAGGTTTACATTATTTCGCGCCAATTTGTACTACTGAGTTGCACGATAACTTTGCTTACGTGCGTATACTAAAAATAGAAGTATTAAATAATTTTATCTATTTGATTGGAATCTCTCATAAATGTATATTATCTCGAAGAAAAAATAAATAAAAATAATTCACGCTATCAAAATCAAAATCACGCTATCCTTGTTTCTGAGTCATGGCTTAAGCCCTGTCTGCCCTCTACATTATACTCCCTTCCTGGTTTTCAACTTATCAGAAATGACCGTGCCGTTGGGGGCGGTGGTGGTGTTGCCATATATCTTCGTTCACATATTCCTTATACAATTGTTGGTATGTCATCACAGCCACCGCCGCCAAGTGCTGGCGAGCATTTATTTCTTGAAGTTATTTTAAACCACACCAAAATCCTAATCGGCGTTTACTATTGTCCTTCTTTACGAATAGATTACTTTTCTACTTTCGAAACCTTATTGGTCAATACCCTGCCCTCTTACAGTCACATAATCATAATGGGCGATTTTAATACCTGCCTGCTCAAAAATGATGCCCGCTCGTCTTCTCTTTCTTCAACTTGTGCATCGTGTAATCTGTCTATATTGCCACTTAGCGCAACTCATCATTTCCCTAACTCCACACCTTCACTCCTTGATCTTATAATAGTTTCTTCAAGAGAACATGTTGCCATGCACGGGCAGTACCCAGCCGACATGTTCTCATATCACGATCTACTTTTTCTATCCTACAAAATCCGTCCTCCTAAAATAAGACATAAACCGCTTATGCAGCGCAATTTTGGTGAAATGAACCTTGATGACCTTTGTAAAGATGCCAGAAATATTGATTGGACTCAACTTGTCAATTCGCAATCTAGTGATGAAAAGGTCAGCATATTTACAAGTAAAATCACTGAACTGTACGACAAGCATGCACCAATTCACCCTGTCAAAATGAAGCACCCTCCCTCGCCTTGGCTAACGGAAAATATCAAACAGCTGATTCACAAGAAAGCGGCTGCTAAATTTAGATACAAAATAAGGCCTGACGCTCTTAACTTACAAAAATATGTCGCGATAAGGAATCTCTGCAATAAGGTGTGTAGGGATGCACAACGCCAACATATTCACAGATCTGTACAAAACGGTGATCCAGCTAAAGTCTGGAAATTTCTTAAAACCCTAGGGGTCGGCAAGGCTCGTCAACACATCAATCCTAATGATTTCAATATTGACTTGCTCAATCAACATTTCTCTGCCTCGTCCAATATTGATAGGACTACTAAGGCAAGCACAATTAATTATCTTTCTTCTCTGCCTACCCCTAGTTATTCACAATTTGTCTTTAATCACTTCACCGATAGTGATGTTAGGAAGAGCATAATGTCAATCACATCCAACGCTGTTGGTAGTGACTGTGTCAGCCGTAATATGATCCTTCCTATCCTCGATTTAATCCTTTCCATCATATCCCACATCCTAAATCACTCCTGTTCCAGTGGTATTTTCCCGTCAATCTGGAAGGACTAAAAACTTCTCACCCGTCATCCTTTTCTGATTATCGTCCCATTTCAATCCTACCATTCCTCTCCAAAGTCCTCGAACATCTTGTCTACAACCAAATGAACTCATTCTTATGTATAAATAATCTACATAATCCTTTTCAATCTGGTTTCCGTGCGGGTCATAGCACCGTCACATCCTTGGTCAATATTACGGATGACATCAGGGCTGGCATGGAAGGCGGCGAACTCACCATTCTTGCTCTTCTTGATTTCAGCAATGCCTTCAACACAGTAGATTACGATATTCTACTTGGTCGCCTTTGCTCTCTTAACATATCTCCTACGGTGATTGATTGGTTTCGCAGTTATCTGTGTGGCCGCCGACAGCGTATACGCATCGAGAACTCACTCTCTTCTTGGTGTGATACATCTGCTGGCGTGCCCCAGGGTGGCGTATTGTCTCCTTTACTCTTCGCAATTTTTATAAATTCTATCTCAAACAACCTTCGCTCCTCCTACCACCTTTATGCAGATGATCTCCAAATATATACGCGGTCTTCATTAGGATGTTTATCGCAAGCTCTAGCTATCATTAACCGTGATCTGGCACTGATCAACAGTTGGAGCAATTTCTTTGGACTCAAAGTGAACCCCACGAAAACCCAAGTCACTGTTATTGGTAGTTCCAGAATGAAATCTAAAATTGACTGGTCTTTACTGCCTCCAGTTATTTTTGATGGCACTACTATTCCGATACAGGATAAAGTTAAAAACTTAGGTCTCACTATAGACTCCACTCTGTCTTGGGATCCGCAGATCCAAGAAGTGAGTCGTAAAGTGTTTGCCTCAGCAGGTTCACTAAGAAGATTAAGGAACTTTCTTCCCACTACCACCAAAATTGCGCTAGCAAAATCTCTTTTGCTGCCCATTATTGATTATGCAGACGTCAGCTATCTAGATCTCGCCGAAAACCAGCTAGATAAACTTGAGCGACTTCAAAATTTCTGCATACGATTCATATTTGGATTACGCAAATATGATCATGTTTCACAATTTCGAGCCCAACTCAAGTGGTTACCTATTCGACATCGTCGGAATGCTCACGTTTTAACTTTACTATACAATATATTGTTTAACCCTTCAACACCCTCCTATCTTAAAGGACGATTCGAGTTCCTTCATGATACACATAACCGATATTTAAGGTCATCAGAAAATTTACGACTGAAAATGCCGGCACATTCCACTGCATTCTATGATAAATCCTTTTCTGTAACGGCTGTTCGCTTATGGAATGCATTACCTCTAAACATAAGGCAGGCACAGACGGTTACTTCATTCAAAGCTTTAGTTAAGGCACATTACTTGTCCGCTTAATTTATTTCCTATTCTAAAAATATGTATTTAGTATCATGCACCAATTTATTTATGTATGTATATTTTTATATATGTATTATTATATATATATATATATATATATATATATTGTATATATGTATGTATTATATGAATGTATATGTTTATAATATAAATATTAAAACTGGTACACCTACAACTACCACTTCTTTTCCTACCAATATCTCCATCCAAAGGTTGCCTGGTAGAGATCGCTTTAAGCGATAAGGCCGCCCTTTGTACTTTACCTACTATATAAGATTTATTTAATGTTGATACTAGTGTACAATAAAGTTTAAATAAATAAATAAATAATTATTTAAAAACGAAAGAACGCTCATAAATGCCAGAATTAAACAACTCAAGTTGTTAATTTTTCCTTCAACTTGACTAGTTTTATTAAAATATTTTCGTTCGTGGAAGAACTAAATAACTCAAATTAGTTAATACATTTCAAACTCAAGTGATCAGAAGTCATAGTTGTTAATTAATTTATTTATAGAGTTAGTCATTTTTCTACTAATATTATATATACATATCTATTTCTCCAATTGAAACACGAAAATGGCTTTATTTTTGGATTGGGTTAAGATATCGCACCTTTGGAATTGAACTGACCTAATTCGAAATTCGTATTTTTTGGCAAACGCCAAAAATGTATTCGAAGAATTGGTAATTTTTTAGTTATTCGATTATAATAGTTACAGATTCCAATTTCATGTCAACATTTAATTTTTAAACCGTAGAGTTGGAATTGTTTTAATGATTATTTGCTAAATTAAAGACATAATTAATTAAACATATTGTTAATTAATAATCTAAAAAATATATGTCACTTATTTACTGAAAACAATTATTATTTTTTGGCTTATTTGACTTTAAGTCTTTTTGTTTCTAAAGAATACCAATAAAAAACGGACCATTTAAAAAACAGGCGATTAATTTCTGAGGTTATGTTTTTGCAATATGCCTAAATGAGTAATATGCTTGTTTAAATGTTGAAAATTTGCTAAATTAGAGGAAAGTGAAAAACATATCATGCTTTCATAATCGTTTAATTTGATATTTTGCGTCATCATCATTACACACTCACCACAATCAACATCTACCAACATTAGGTAATCATCTTTACTAAAAAAATATTATATATTTTAGCCTTACTAATACTTATTACAAAATAAACAATCAGTTTTGAAATAATACGTTACTCATACAATAATCAGTACAATATTGAGAATCGAGATCAATCATCTTAGACATTTATTATGCGTATTTAGGTACAATTACTCTTTAAATTAAATTATATACCTAATATTTATTTCTTATAATTACATACTATTAAAAGGAAGCTTATAATAATCAACAGCCTTCAATATACATATAGCAATTGCTATAAACAATGTTAGTCCCATGTAACCTATTGCCTAGTTAAACATGTTTGAATAACTAGCCAGAATAATTATAATGTTTATAAAAATAAATGAAATCAAAAGTTTAGATAGAATAACCAATAATAAAAACCTTTATAAAATCAAAGCGACAGACAATAACAGAAATTAAAACAACACAATGAGAACAGACTAAATAGAATAAGTAGGCAGTTACAAATTACAAAATAGTGTCATAAAACCAGGCGTATGTACTAGGAATTACTTTAGTTCTTACTAGGTAATTCAAATCTTTTTTTTATTACCTGCCAGCTCTATTTTATTGCAATAAGAATTTGATAGTGTGATTTCAGACGCTTCTTTCATTTTGTTTCTTTTGTTGCGCATATTTACTTTCTTGAAGTCTTTTTCAGCATATGTATTTTTATAATAAAATACAAATAACTCGTCCTTAATAAATTTCAAAACTTTCATTTCGCTATTTTAGTCTCTCCAACACACTGTATTTTTATCACTGTACTGATTAAAGTTATATCCCCATTCACGCTGTAACACTTTTTAGTCTATAAAAAAATTGTAATCTAACTCTTTCACTCTCAAAAGTGCTCGTACTCAGACCCTAAAGATTCTAATACCATTTCTAAGTCGGTGAAATAATCAACAGCAGGGGGACAATACACTATTCCAAGGACAATCTTAGTCCTCCTGACCCAAACATCTAGGAAAAGAAATTCAGTAGAACTTACAGTGTTACTAGAAGAGGCTAGAATTTTATAGGAGTAGTCGCTTCGCAAATAAATTGCGACACCACCACCCCGATTACCTATACGATCGCTTCGCATAAGAATATATCCTGGCAGAGAGTAAGTAGTTGAAAGAAGTTGAGATTTGAGCCAGCTCTCTGAAATTAAGATGGCGTGAACATCTACGTCAGAGAATGCTTCAAGGAGATCAGTGTAGTGACTTGCCACGCTTTGAGCATTAATGTGACACGCGTTGAGTAATTTATTTTGACTGTGGTTAAATGTATTACGGACAAAGTTACCTAGCGATACATCGGTAATTGAAGAAAAACTGTCATCAGCAGAAGAAACTAAAGAACTATTAGCAGATATAAATAAATCATCTTCAGTAGACATATATATGAATAAATATAAAATAAATATATAAATAAAATAAAATAAAAATATTTTAACTTAATAATTTACCTGAGTCTACACAAAAAGGCAATATCATCACTGCACCACCCGCCAGCAGAAACTACACAATTTTACCTACAATTAACATTAAAAAACATACAAAACAGAAAAGAAACACAGGCCCTGCAATCATAGATATTTTACGACAGCAAAAAGTTGAAAGGTTTTGGTATAAAATGTTTGACAATGTTACGTTGTTAAGAATTAAAGTTAGAACGCGTACAAACGTTTTGTTATTGCACAAATTGACAGCATGACACTAATGACAGATGTTTATGAGTTTGACAAGTACTAAAACAAGATAGCGAATGAAATGAAAACAATAAAATTTCTTCAGTTTTTCTAGCACTTCTTAGTATAGGGACATATTGTTGTGGTATGTTAATAGGACCAGCTCTTAGGTTTCTCTTTATTTCTTTTTCTATTAAACTATGAGCATTGTCTCCTTTATTTTGTGTATGTCCCTTAATAAAGTATTTATGCGATAGCCACTTTATTACCCTGCGTCTCATTCCAAAAGTAACAATATACTTCTTTATATGCCCCTAGTTCACTATCCCTTTTCTGTTTATTAATATCTTTTGCCTTAAGAGCTATGATGGTAGGTTGGTAAAATTATAACAGTTAAGTCTTGATCTATAATAAAAGGATGAAACATCTCCTTTAGGGCAAGGCATAGCTGCTTCAAGATCGTTAACTGCACAAATGTTAGTTTCGTTAATATTACAGCAATCCCTTCTCTTTTCCTCTCGACACAAATCTTTTTCTTTGATATGCCCCTCATACTTTTCTTTAATACCTAACTTTTCATCTGCTGATGCTAATTCATATCTTGCACATTGATCACACAAATCCTTTTTTTGGCTTAAAAAAGCCAATATTAAATTCAGTTGTAAATATTAAGTAGTAAATCCAATATGGAGAGTGAGGTTTGTTATCTTTGGTTTGATTAGTATTAAAGTCCCCACATAGTTCTTTTATACTCTTGCTGCCATCAATGTATTCGCGTGTAGTAGAAGACCTTAGATAGTGGGACTCTATGCGTGGTATACTATTTATGTGATCTTTTATATTTTGTACAAGAGTTGGGTCGATTGGTGCGCGACTTCTAGAACGACCTCTAAGGTCTTCTTCTACAAAACCATTACAATTCGGTTTTTGTTTTACGGTTCTGATTTTTCTTTCTGTTATATCCAATGTATTGATAAAAAAGTCTTACATACGCGAATTCTTTGGCCATCAACAGTAAAATAAAAGGCTGTATTCGGTTTACGAGGGTTGGCAGCATTTGTGTACTTATTATTATATTATACTTATTTGGGTTTTACCTCCATCATACAAGCCTTAATAAAATACCGTTTCAAGTCCAAATTACTTAGTTGCCAATAACAGTCGAATATTTCACATCTCTTCTCAGGTGTTATATTGTCTGAACAACGAAGTCGAAAAACACAGCTATCTCTTACTTTTTTTGCAGGTATCTCTTTATTCGATTTCGAAAGTGATTGGTAGGATTTCCCACTATTGCGAAGTGATTTAACAATATTTTGTTTCCATTGAGATGGATTACGCAGGCGTTTTGTAGATTTTTTAGTATGTGGTACTCAGGGGAACGAATAGCATCGTTAACATCATGTTCATTGTCAGACGTGGTAGTTGATGAACTTAAAGATGGTCTTCGTAGTGATGCATTGCTATAAGTCGGATCAGTGTCACTCAAATCAACAAACAAATTCCTCAGAATTCATAGGCGATTGACGGTAGTTTACATGTTTATCTAAACCTCGCCTGTTACTTGTTGAAGGCTGGGTAAAAGTTATAGTAGTGGAGTCTTTTACAGTACCTGGTATGATTGAAGAGACGGTGTTGTTGTTAATTTTGTTTCAGGACCGTGATCTCGTGTTTTGTGACTTTTCTAAGACAGTTGCATCAACGTTACACTCACGATTGATTTCCGACGCATTGTTGACATACTCTAAAATTCTTTGTTCAGATTCTACTTGCAATAAAATTTCAGGATTCTTATAAGTATTTTCATCCGTCACCTTTTCCAAAGATAATTTTGAAGAGTTCTCTTTATCACACTCTTCAACTTCATTTTGACCACTAGTATAATCATTGGGGCTTGGTGGTCCCATTTCTTCACATTTGTCTTGTATAGTATTTTCATTTCGGATATTCAGTAATTGCAAAATATGATCTGCTCTTCTTTTCATTATTAACCTCTAACTTGATCTGAAATAAACAGACAATAAAATGATATCTATACTATAATAAAACTGTAGAAGTGAAAAAGTCTGTACATTAAAGATATTTTGATGAAAATTAGCCTAAAAATCTAGAAAAATGCTATAAAGCAATACTTGATAATTTTAGGATTTATGTCTGTCTGTCTGTCCGACGTCTTTCCCTATGTTGCTAAAGATCTCTAAAATGGCGAAATTGATTTCAATAAAACTTACACTCATGTACAAAAGATACTCAAACCTATAAAATAGTATATGTTACATCACAATCTGTTGAGTGGTTTTCGGTGTACAGCTTGACCTCTCTTTGTACGTAGTCCTAAACAAAACAGGGATCATCCATAACTGGTTTTATATGTGTTGCCATCTATGATCATTATAAGTTTGTTAGTAAAAGTATAGTTAGTCTAAATAGGTACCTTCAAATTGTTTTATGGCTATTTACCCGACTTTAAAAAAGGAGGCGATTCTTAATTTCGTCAGTATATTTATGGTATTTTCGATAAATAAATTACTGGAACCGAGGATATTTATAGTTATCCTTCCGACCGATAGATGTCACTATTTTCAAATCATTTTCTAGCAAAATAAATGTTTCTTGCAAAAAAAAACAATAATTATGTGTCGGATATCTTTCTGTTAGTAAAAAAATAATAGAGTATAATATTCGGCACTTTCATAAACAAAAAGTCTCTGTGTCAAAATTTATTACAATGTCCACTTAATTTAAACGGTCAATCTCATTTATTTCAAACTATTATGCTTATATAATAGTTATATAATCATTTCATTTTATTTTAAATGATAAAAACAATGACTTTAGACCCTTTTTTTCAATGAATTGTCGATTAGTCCATATTATTTTTCTATCTCGGTCGGTTTGTATATGTAAACATAGATGGCGTTTTCTGAATGGCGGTGTTAAGATTCTCCGTGGATTGATGAGGTTCTCGGTTAATTTTCTTTCGTTTTCGTCGGATTGGTGTCTTAGTCGTTGTGACGTCACATCGCGCTCCTGCACCGCGAGCCTCGCTACGAGTGACGCACAGCAATGGGCCGTTCCCTCGCGCCCCTCCGCGCCGGCCCTATAAATACAGCGGACACAAGGCTTCGTCCCTTTTCCTCCGGCCAGCACCGCCAGTTGAGTACTACCATCATCCGAAGACCTGTGAAGTGCCAACGTCGCCCACGCCCTGGATAATTGTCTCATCTGTTAATCTTAATTGTCAGTTCTTTTTTTTGTATAACTTAAGCCATTGAATAACTGGAATTATAACGCGAGTTTAAACTTTCCTGGTGATATTTTTTATTTATTTCCCGTAAGTCAACCTAATTATCTCCCTTTAATTGCTGGGCGAGTGATCGATCCCGGCTACCACGTGGAAATCTATCACTCAAAAATGCACGGTCTGTTTTCGCGACTTAGTTCTCCTATCGCTGATTCGGAGAAGCTAGAAATTTTGCTAAATAATATTAGACCTTGTTACACTAATTGTCTGCTCACTGCAAAGGTTGTTGATGTTGATAGTCTGGTCGAAGTTTGTCGTCTTTTCGAAAATTACCAAAGTCGCAGTAAGCAATTTTCTGAACCCCCTAAAGTTTCAAAGAATACTGTAGCACCTGATCTAGCGTATAATTATCCGTTTTCTAATTTTTCTTCAAACAAAAATGTTTACAATCATAATCACTTCAATAAATATAACTCTGTCGCTGATACATCGAGATACAAGTCTGTACCACAAGTTAACGCCGTATCGAGTACTTCTAATATAAATAAATTTTTTTGCGTGCGTTGTAGATGCAATTCGCACTCATTACGTAATTGCCGTCAACCACACTACCTAATCTGTTTTAAGTGCGGTACAAAGGGTTTCAAGGTGTCAGACTGCCCCAATTGTAAATCTAAGTCGACCCCTACAGTTTCAAAAAACTAGTTAACAAGGATTGTGGAAAATCAAATTATACAACTAATTGTAATAAAACAGAGTGGAATAATTGGTTGGCCTTTTTAAAAAAATTCTTTAGTAGCTATCATATTTCCTCAATCCGTAATTCTAAAGTAGAATATTTACCTTACGTTACCCTAAAATTAAACGGAATACCTACCACTGGTCTTTTAGATTCTGGATCTTGCGTTACAGTTTTAGGTAATAATTTGCATAACTTATTTTTGAAAGACGATGTTTTGGATAAATCGAAACCTTTAAGGTTAATGACAGCTGGCGGCGAACGATTTGAGTCTTTGGGATCGGTGTTTCTACCCTTTGAGTTTCAGGATAAATTGATTAACTTAGAAGTTCATGTTGTGCCTGGGATTCAAAATTCCCTTATCCTTGGCATGGATTTTTGGCGAAGCTTTGGCCTATTTCCTAACAAATTAGAGTCTGTTTTGATTGTGAACAAGTCTGACGCTCAAGTAATGGAGTTGCAGGCAGTTCCCCCTACACATCTTGTTTCTTATGATCATCTTACAGTCGACCAGAGAGCTACCACTGACAACATTATTTCTAAATTTACCGATATTTCATACGAGAAGCGGGGTCTCGGTTGCACAAATATTATTTCTCATTCAATTGATACAGGTGATTGCCCCCCTATTCGGCAAAGATTTTATCGCATATCTCCCGATAAACAAAGAATTTTAATAAAGCATCTTGACGACATGCTCTCAGAGGATGTTGTTGAACGATCTGAAAGCCCGTGGTCAAACCCTGTCATTTTGACCCCTAAGAAGAATGGTGAACTGCGTTTCTGTTTGGACAGTCGTAAATTAAATTCCATTACAAAAAAAGATGCTTATAGCTTGCCTTATATTTCGGAAATTTTAGATAATCTGAGAGATGCTAAATACTTGTCTAGTTTAGATTTGTCTAAATCATTTTGGCAAACATTAATTAAAGAAGAGGACCGTTGTAAAACAGCCTTTTATATTCCTACGCGTGGCACATTTCAATTCAAAAGAATGCCCTTCGGTCTAACGAATGCGCCAGCTACTCAACAACGATTAGTTGATATTTTATTTTATGGTCCAGAATTTGAAAATAAGGTTTTCTGTTTTATCGATGACATAATCTGTATCACTTCCAGTTTCAACGAGCATATTACTCTTTTATTACGCATTCTTGATAAACTAAAAAGCGCTAATTAAACAATTAATCTCGTAAAATGTCAATTTTTTAAAGATAAACTAAAATATTTAGGCTATATTGTCAACTCTAGTGGATTGCATCCCGATCCGGATAAAGTAAATTCAATGAAAAATTATCCCACTCCTTCTAATAGAAAAGAAGTACGTCGTTTTTTAGGCGCAGCCTCGTGGTACAGGCGTTTTATACCGAATTTTAGCTCTATTGCTGCACCCTTAAATAAGTTTACATCTCAAAGTAAAAACGCACCTCCATTCTGTTGGACGACAGAGGCTAATGAGGCGTTTAATAACCTAAAGAATTGTTTGATTTCCTCCTCGGTGTTGGCTTGTCCTGACTACTCGCAACCTTTTGAAATACACTCAGATGCTAGCGATTTTGGACTTGGCGCGATCCTCTGTCAAAGGTTAAATGGTGAGGAAAGAGTCATAGCGTACTATAGCAAATCACTCACTAAGCAAGAAAAAAATTACCGTGCCACAGAGCGCGAAGCCCTGGCTGTTCTATCTGCTATAGAACACTGGCGTTGTTATGTTGAAAATGGTAAAAAGTTTATTGTTAACACAGATCACGCTGCTTTGAAATGGTTCTTGACCTTAAATAAGCTTACTGGCCGGTTAGCCAGATGGGGAGTTCGCTTATCTTCCTATAATTTCGAAATACGTCATCGTCGGGGTTCCGATAACGTTTTACCTGATTTTCTGTCTCGCTCTTTACCCGTTTCTGCTATTGCTAATGATATAAATATAGATATTAATTCTAATCAGAATTTACCAGTTTCTACTAATGATCCTTGGTATTTAAATATCTATAAAGGCTGTTTAAGTTCTCCGACTTCCTTTGTTAACTATCAAGTAATAAACAATAAATTGTATTGTTTTAAAAAAACATTAAACCCTCTCACTAGAGAATTTCAATGGAAAGAGGTTATTCCGTCTGACCAAAGAAATGACATTCTAAGGGAGAATCATTCTTCGCCCACTGATGGACATCTGGGTATTTTTAAGACATACAAACGTCTCGCACTTAATTACTTTTGGCCTGGTATGTACACTGATGTTGGCAAGTTCGTCAGTTCATGTGAACCTTGTATCACCCATAAACACCAAAATCACCCAAATTTAGGTCTAATGGGAAAACCCAAATCATGTCAAAAGCCCTTTCAAACGATTAGTATTGATTTGGTTGGTCCATTGCCTCCCAGCAGGAAACAAAACACTTTTATATTTGTGGTCAGTTGTTGTTTCTCTAAATATTGTTTACTTTTCCCCATTAAACGGGCAACTGCAGAAGTGATAACAAAAATTCTTGAGGAAAATGTATTTTTGGTGCATGGAATTCCATCTACTATTGTTTTGGATAACGGTAAACAATTTATTAGCGCAACCTTTAAAAGTTTGTTGTCAAAATATTAAATTCCAAATTTGCATTTTACACCGTTGTATACTCCCTACGTTAACTCAGTTGAACGTTACAACAAAACCATTATGACAGCTATTTCAACTTTCATAGAATCTGATCATCGAATCTGGGAAACTCTAATCACTAAAGTTCAATTCGCCCTTAACTGCGCAGTTAGTGAGGTTACTGGTTATTCTCCTAATTTCCTTGTTTTTGGTAGGGAGGTCATAACATGTGGTTCTCAGTATATTGATAAGGAATTTAATTCCGATATGGTGCTTGAACCACGGGACGGCTATGCCGAAACTTTAGGCTATTTATCTTCTATTTTCGAGAAGGTACATTCAGCTCTGTTGTCGGCCCACCAACGAAATTGTTCATCTTATAATCTTCGCCGTAAACAGGCAGAATTCAATGTCGGTGATATAGTTTGGCGCAGAACGTTTCTTCTTAGTGATAAGGATAAATACTTTAGCAAGAAATTGGCGCCTAAATTTATTAAATGTAAGATTGCCTCAAAAAAATCACCTCTAGTATACAAACTTAACGACATGGCTGGAAAACATTTAGGCGATTGGCACATCAAGGATTTAAAGTTGATTAATTACAAAGAATAATAAAAGTATAAAAACAACAATAAAAATACCTTCTACCTATTCATTGTTTAATTTTTTCAAACGAACGTTTCTAATTTATATTACCGTTTGTAGTAGTGCCTACTATAAATTGATATTTTCTGTGGTGGGTAGCAAATGTTTTTTTCTCGTAAACAATACTATTTTTCAAATTGCTGCGCAATTCTGAACTCAAATGTTATGTTGAACATTGTTTTAAAAAATACTAACTATAAACTAAATATATTGTTTTTTTTTACCCTGTTGATCAGTGGTTAAAAGGTCGCTATTAGCTGAGCATACAAGTTCGATTCTTGCATGTGTATTTTCTTTCCGCAAATCTATTTGTTGAAATGCATCTTGATTGGCGTATTGTTTTTCGCCGTGCCTTGTTCTGAAGTTCTGTTGTTATTCTTAATTCTGTATAAATTCCATAACCAAATTGTTATTATAGGTACTTTATAAACGATCATGGTGATTAACCGTGCGTCGCGAGCTCGGAACAGTCGAATAGTACCTACCATTTAGATCGTACCTAGTTGTCGTTATGACGCACGCGCGTTCACTCAGCGACGCGCCGATAAATAAAGGCCTAACTAATGACTCACCATTGTTTACATTCAAAAGGTGGTTACTGGTCGTGTTCTAGTTATTAATTAGAGCAAAATATTTATTAATTTCTTTCCTTTGACATTGAGCGGTCCGGTCGTGTCTGCGGCTTGTATTATTTTGGTTCATCTTTACGAAAAATCTGTTGTTATACCTAACTATATTCAAAAAGTTTACTTATCTAGTGGCAAAGGCCGAACCCAAGATTTATAAGTCGTAGGGCTAGATCAAGTTTCTTATATCTACAAATCATTATTACCTAATAATTACCCTAAGCGCTTCTCCATAGATTGTTATCTTTAATATTAGGCTATTACACTGGCCTCGGCATTTACATGTAGGTATGTGTGATGAATTATGAATGATAAATGTTTATGTTCAAATTCAGACTGCCGTTGTACGCGTGAAGAATGCAAGCGTGGGTCATTATTATTTAGGTATCCTAATTAGCGTATAGGGTTGTCACTTGTTCAAGGTACTCATGCCCTTGTTTTCTCTAATTTCAGGGAGTATCTTCAGGGCTGCTACGCCCGTTGGGCTAGGGAATTTTCCTTAGGGAAAATCCCGGCCTAACGGGGGGGACGTCACATCGCGCTCCTGCGCCGCGAGCCTCGCTACGAGTGACGCACAGCAATGGGCCGTTCCCTCGCGCCCCTCCACGCCGGCCCTATAAATACAGCGGACACGAGGCTTCGTCCCTTTTCCTCCGGCCAGCACCGCCAGTTGAGTACTACCATCATCCGAAGACCTGTGAAGTGCCAACGTCGCCCACGCCCTGGATAATTGTCTCATCTGTTAATCTTAATTGTCAGTTCTTTTTTTTGTATAACTAAAGCCATCGAATAACTGGAATTATAACGCGAGTTTAAACTTTCCTGGTGATATTTTTATTTATTTCCCGTAAGTCAACCTAATTATCTCTCTTTAATTGCTCAGCGAGTGATCGATCCCGGCTACCACGTGGAAATCAAACACTCGTGCGACATCGTTTCTTTTGAATGTAGATGTGTTTCTTTGATTTCTTTCGTTCGTTCGTGTTCTGTACTTATACAGGTGTCTCATTATTCCCAAATTCCCACACCTCACGTACGTGGGAATCCGTGTGGGTGGGAGACTGAGGCCTGAATTCAGATAGGTACCTCTTGAGTAACTCAACGGGTTTATCTTACTTTCGGCAGGGCTGGATATTCGTAGCCCTGTGTGTATTTTCTAAATAAATCGCAGGGACAGACTTGAAACAGCTGGAATCGACCCCCAAATATGTTGTTTTTCACTCTCTTCTTCTTCTCCTCTTCTTCTTTCAGCCGTTCTCGACTACTTTTGTAGTGTAGGCCTCCTTCAATTTCCTCCATTCTTCTCTATCCTGTGCAGTTTGGATCCAATTTTTTCCTGCTATAGTCTTTATATCATCTTTCCACCTCATTTGAGGTCTTCCCCTGGTTCTTTTCTGCCCCCATGGCTTCCATTCTAAAAGCGTCTTGCACCACGAGTCTGTCTTTCGGGCTACGTGACCAGCCCATTTCCACTTTAAGTCTGCCACCCTTTTTCCGACGTCCACAACTTTGCTCTTGTTACGGAGCCAAGTGTTGGTTTTTCGGTCTCTCAGTGTTATTCCTACCAATTTCCTTTCCATAGCCCTTTGCGCCACTTGAAGTCTGTGAATTACTTCCTTCGTTGTGACCCAAGTTTCGGCTCCATATGTCAAAACTGGTAGAACGCACTGGTTAAATAGTCGGGCTTTTTGGCGGGATGACAGATTCATTTTAAATACGAATTCTAGCTTGGAAAAAGCTGCCCACCCCAACCTAATTCTCCTGTCAACCTCGTTACACTGGTTGTCCTTCCCCATACGGATCTCCTGACCTAGGTACACGTATTTATCCACCCTTTCAATAGTGGTACCTCCCACAGAGATCGTCGTGTCATCCTCGGTTTCGGTGGTCATGATTTTAGTCTTTGCTAGATTCATTTCAAGCCCTACTTCCAATGATGCTCTGTGTACTTCGGAAATCATGTTTTGCAGTTCTTCGGGTCTACTAGAAAACAGCACAATATCGTCCGCAAACCTCAAGTTGGACAATCGTGCACCAGATATTAAGACACCCTTATCATGCCAATCCAGCTTTTTGAATACATCCTCAAGGACCAGTGTAAAGAGTTTCGGCGACAAAGTGTCTCCTTGTCTGACGCCCCGTCTGATGTTAATAGGGTTTGTTAGTTGCGGTATCGACACCTTCATCGTAGCCTTTTTGTAAATAGCGGCTATTAGATCATTATATCTGTGATCTACCCTTGCATTTTTCAGAGAGTTGTGTACGGCCCAGGTCTCCACACTATCAAATGCCTTTTTGAAGTCGATATAGGCTAACCATAGTGGCATCTGATATTCAGTGGACTTTTCTATAAGAGTTCTCATAGTGTGGATGTGGTCCATGGTACCGAACCCACTTCTAAACCCAGCTTGTTCTTTTGGTTGATAGAAGTCCAGTTTGGTGGTAATGCGGGTTGTTATAATCTTCGAAAATAGCTTATATATCTGAGATAATAAACTGATGGGCCTATAATTATTCAAGTCCGCCTTACAGCCTTTTTTGAATAGAAGTATTACAATGGCACTATCCCATTCCTTAGGTATTTCACAGGTACAAAGACATTTGTTAAATAGCGTAGCTAAACAGTTTATAAGTGTGAAATCTATATTTATGTCAGGAATATCCTCCGATCCTACGTTCAATATTTTTAAGCTGTTTTTAGTGCTAGGTTCCAGCGTTGTAGGTGAGTAGAGCTTACCGTTATATTCTTCTATAACCTTTAGAATTTTAGCTCTGTCTTCGGTCAAGCGTCCTTGTTCATCTTTGAGTTTTTCACATGGTCAGTTATATGTGGCATGTTCACGAGTATGCGGTTAAAATAATTTACATGTTCTATATGAAGGTGGTAAAACAGTTAGATAATGTTGTGTATAAAGAAAGTCTGCAATGATCCCTACTATCCCTACTTCCTACTAATATTATAAATGTGAAAGTTTGTAAAGATGTGTGTATAGATGGATGGATGGATGTTTGTTACTCTTTCACGCAAAAACTACTGAATTGATTTGGATGAAACTTTGCAGTAATATAGTTTATACAACAAAATAACACATAGGCTACAATTTATAAAGATTTTGTATAATGTTGCCATAATATAAGAAAAAGTATCCACTAACTCGGCAAAAAGCCTGAGCTCTGAAAGCTGTCTTCGCGTGCGTTGCCTAAACCGTTAAAGTTACTTGAAGATAATGTATGGTGAAATTGTTTATCATAAAAAGCTCATTATGAAAAATTCAAGATGGCCGCCGCCTAAAAACGGTGGATTACTTATTTTCCACAAATACCTCAATACGGGTATCAAATGAAAGGGCTTGATTCGTAGAATAGAGCTCACTATAAAAAATCTAAGATGGCTGTCGCCGCAAAATGGCGGATTACATATTTTCCATTAATACCTCAATATGGGTATCGAATGAAAGGACTTGATTGGAATAAAAGGTCTCACTATGAAAAATCCAAGATGGCTGCCGCCACAAAATGGCTGATTACATATTTTCCACAAATACCTCAATATGGTTATCAAATGAAAAGGCTTGATTGGTAGAATAGACTTCACTATGAAAAATCCAAGATGGCCGCCGCCACAAAATGGTGGATTACTTATTTTCCACAAATACCTCAATATGGGTATCAAATGAAAGGGCTTGATTCGTAGAATAAAGCTCACTACGAAACATCCAAGATGGCTGTCGCAGCAAACTGGCTGATTACATATTTACCACAAATACCTCAATATGGGTATCAAATGAAAGGGCTTGATTGGTAGAATAGACCTCATTGTGAAAAATCCAAGTTGGCTTCCGCCACAAAATGGCGGATTACCTATTTTCCGCAAATACCTCAATATGGTTATCGAATGACAGGGTTTGATTGGTAGCAAAGGGCTCACTATGAAAATAGAATGAATAGTATCAACTAACCAACAAAACTAAAAACTTGAAACTAAATATATAAATAAAAAATACTTTCTTTTTATTTTGGGCGAAGCGTATCCAGAATAAACGTTATGATAGAAATTTCACTTGCCCAACGATTTCATATTTGTCTGATCAATACCCCAGATTGATGAAAAGTTTGGTGGGATCTGGCAACTAGGACTTACCGACTTACTTTTTAGCTTTTAGTACATAACCTAACTACATCATTTTTATTGTAATAAAACAGTATAACATAAAATAAATTGTTTTTTTACAATGCTTATTCTAGAGTAGTTATCAAATTGTTTTCAAAATTGATAGATTTATTGCCTTCAGTATTTAATGTAGGTAGATGAACTTTGTCTTTACAGTAAGTAGTTTGGACGAATGGTTTAAAAGTTATCACGATTAATTGAACTAAGCGCAGCGTCATTAAAAACGCTTACTATGAGTTGGCGCGCTTAAGCGCAGCGGGGCGGAGGGGCGGTCTGATAACGTACTTAGTGATAATGCTTTCAGTTTTTATTTTTGCTGCTATTCTATTCAGTAGATACATAAGCTCTTCATTAACTTTAATAATATACCTACACACTAATCTTTACCTGAAGTTTGACGACTATGAAAACAAAAGTAATTTTAAGTATTATCTGTTTATATGTATGTATGCTACACGGCTAACGTGCAGATGCCTTTGTGATGAATTTGATATGGATAGTCTGAAACCTGGGAAAGTACAAAGGCTACTCTTTATTAAAAGTTTCATGCGGGCGAAGCCGCGGGCGAAAGCCAGTTATTATATAAAACTGCCTCCATGGTCCAGTGGATAGCGTATGCGACTGCTGATCGGAGGTCCCGGGTTCGATTGCCGGGTCGGGAAAAAGTGTTACTGGGTTTTTCCGAATACTCAGTAGCAGCCTGGAGTCTTTTGATGTGCCCGGTAACGGCAATAGGCTAAATTTCTAGGCCTCTCTATTACGTGGGGCCTAGAAATTCATGGCGAAATGTGGGTGTAAAATTCACACCTCTGTCTACCCCTTCGGGGATACAGGCGTGAGACTATAAATAAAAAAATAAATACTATATAAAACTCACAAATCGGGAGAGAATTAATTAAAGAATAAACATATTTACGTTTAAGTCTCTCTAGTCAAAAAACTGTTAGTAACGTAATGCTATAATACGTGGTAATATAAATGCAAAGTTCAATAACAAAATGACGGCAGCACAAATACGTCACCACAATATTTATCTTATTTAGTATTGAAACGCCCTAAACCAATAAAATGTCATTACAAAAATAAATACTGTTCAAATAACTTACCAAAAGTTTAGAATTAAAACGGCGGAATACGTTTTACGTCGCTTACGGAGCGCTCGCGCGACACCCAACGTTAAAGGTCAACGCTCATTAGAGCCACCCGGCACCCACTCCGCACCGCCTCGCCTCGTGCGGTTACTTACTTACTTGATGGCACGGGCTGTTTCCGCAACTCCACGTCTTGGCGTGTATTTTGCGTGCGGGTGGGAATGGTGTCGTCATTCGAGCCACCCCAGCTCTTCGAGGAAGGCCAGCAGACTCTTGATGTGGCCCACGGCCTCCCTCAGGGTGCTGTATCTGGACAGGTACTGCTGCCTGTACTGTGCGACCTCAGGGCAGTCGAGGAGCAGGTGGGCTGCCGTCTCGTCTGCTGCCATACAGGCCCCGCACAGCGGGCTGTCGGTGATACCTATAGTAAATAGGTGTTTATTAAAGAATCCGTGTCCTGTGTAGGCGGCCGTGACTGTCCGTAGTTGTTGTTTGAACAGCCGGAGGATTTGTTTAGCTATCTTACCGTCTACTGCGGGAAGAGCCTCCTTGGCCTGCCTACATGTTTCAATACCAATCCAGGACTGGTTGTGTTTGGTCCTGGTCCTATTTCTTACCAGGTTGCGATAAAAACCAGAAGGGAGGGGAATAATGGGCTCGGGTCCCACCACCTCTAAAGTGGCCCCTCTTCTGGCAAGTACGTCGGCTGCGTCATTCCCTCTTGAGCCACTGTGGCCCTTAATCCATTGCAGTGTTAATTTGTTTAGTTTACCTACCTCTGTTAGTTTCTGGTGGCATTCAAGCGTGAGTGCCGAGGTGATAGTATGGCTTTTGAGGGCTGAGAGGACAGCCTTACTATCTGAGAGGATCCTAATGGATCGTTCCCTTACCTCACGTGCCATGATTGCTGTGGCAGCTAGGATTATGCCAAAACATTCGGCCTGGTAGACCGTGTTGTAGGCTCCCAGCGGTGCTGCGATGTTGATGTTTAAGTCCTCGGAGAATACTCCTGAACCCGTACCTGTATCTGTTTTAGACCCATCTGTAAAGATCGTGAGCTCGTTATGGTTAACTGCTCCTTCGTGTATGTCCTCGTACAGTTGGATTTTGTATTTCTTGTCGAAAACAAATTGTTTCGGTATACGGTCGCCAATGGCTTGTGTGATAGGAACTTCTTTAAAGAGTGTATTTAAGTTGTTAGTGTGCGGTGTGTTAGTGTCTTTCCAGAGCTTCAGAGCTCTTAGCCGGACTGCCGACATCGTTGCTTCCTGTTGTATGAACAGGTGCAATGGAGGCAGGTCCAGCAACACTTTAAGTGCCGCTGTTGGCGTTGTTTTCATACAGCCCGTGGCCGCTAGGCATGCAAGTCTTTGAAGCTTCTGAAGCTTGTTGGCGGCCGTTATTAGGTTGGTCCGAGGCCCACACTACTGCGCCGTAGCTTACCATCGGACGTATTATTGTCTTATAGAGCCATAAGACAATTTTGGTGGATAGGCCCCAGCGTTTACCTATCATCTTCTTGCACTGCCAGAAGATGATGCTGGCTTTATTGAGCTTATTTTCCATGTGGCTGTTCCATGTCAATTTGCTGTCGAGAGTGACACCCAGGTACTTGACCTCGGTAGACAGCTTAAGCTCTGTATCAAATAACCTGGGCAATCGGTAAGTACCCAGCGCGCGTTTGTGTGTGAACATAACTAGTTCGGTCTTGGTCGGGTTTACAGATAATTCGTACTCATTACACCACCACTCTACTATGCGTAGGGCTTGTTGGGTTAGGTCGTACACTGTACTGGTTACCTTACCTGAGGTGAGTATGGTTAGATCATCTGCATAACCTATTGTAAAGAAGTATCTCGCGTTGAGTTTGTCTATGAGTTCATTGATGACTAAGTTCCACAATAGCGGGGAGAGTACACCTCCCTGCGGGCACCCTTTAGTTATCAAGGCTGCCTGAGTGTCGCCTTGCAGGTGCACTACCCTTTTGCTGAGCATGTTTTGGATCCACTGTATGAGCATCTGGTCCACACCATGCCTGGCTAGCTGCTTATGCTGGAAAAGTTTGTCTTGTCGAAGGCTCCTTCTATGTCGATGAAGGTGCCCAGGCAGATGCTTTTTTGTTGTATAGCAGCTTCTATCTGGTTCACGACCTGATGTAAGGCCGATTCCGTCGATTTCCCTGTGCTGTATGCATGTTGATTGGCATGTAAGGGTAGGTGCTTAAGAGCCCCACTTCTTAGTTCCCTCTCGCAAAGCCTTTCCAAGGCTTTAAGCATGAAGGAGGTGAGGCTTATTGGTCTAAAGGACTTGGCATGGGTATAGTCTGTTTTGCCTGGTTTTGGTATGAAGATTAGTTTAACTTCCCTCCACCTCTTCGGGTATATCTGAGGGCCAGGCTAGCCCTCATAATTGCCAGGAGTCTTTTAAGGACAGTTTCTCCTCCCCATTGTAATAACCCTGGGAAGATGCCATCCAGTCCGGCTGCTTTGAAGGGGTGGAAGCTGTCGATGGCCCATCGGAGTTTTTCTTCTGTGACCACGTTGTTTGCGTGTCTCCATTCGTGTTCGGTCGCCACTGTTGGTGTGTCGTGCCACGTTTATTACCGGGGTGAGGACGCAGCCTGGGAAGTGTGTTTCGAGTAGGACGCGTCTTGTCTCCTCCTCCGATGTGGTGTATGTGTTATCCGGTTTACGGAGAGTACCTGGTGCAACCGTTGGTTGCTGGGCCAGTAGTTTCCTTACCCGGTTTGCTTGTTGGCAAGATTCAATGCTCCCACAGAATTTCCTCCATCCCATGGTGCGTCTGAATCTGAGGCATTGCCTGTAGTCTGATTTGGCCGCTTTATAAGCGTCCCAATCTGCGTCCGCGCTTGTGTTCATTGCCCTATTTAGAGACTTTCTTACCTTCTTGCGCTTACGTTCAAGTTCAGCGCCCCACCAGGGTTGTTTCCCCGGGGTTGAAGGCGGAGTGGTTTCCGGGCAAGCTGCATAATAGCTGTCAAGCATCGACTGCGTCAGTATACATACCTGATCGTCGATCTGTACAGTGTCACCCAGTACCGGCGGCGTGGCCGTAAGGGTAAGTTTCTCTTTAAGTAGTAGGACATACTTTGCTTTGTCAGTGTTGTGTGGTTTCCTGCGCGGCTGTGTGGGCTGTATATCGACTTTTATGGAGAAGTTGATCCATCTGTGGTCTGAGCATGATGCCTATTTCGAGACGTGCCATCCCTTGATGCGTTCAGCCGCTCCTTCTGTTGCGAGAGTTAAGTCGATAATTGTCCGACTACGTTTAGTGACGAAGGTGGGCTCCGTACCTGTGTTTAATAGGGTAAGATTAGTGGTGAATAAGTATTCAACCAATGACATACCTCTGTTATTGTTGCAGTCCATGCCCCACATTTGGTGGTGGGCATTGGAGTCCGTTCCTATTACGACCTCCGTTTTGGTTCTCTCGCACTGGTTAACCAGACGCGTGAGTTCGAACGGTGTCGGGTCTTCGGCCTCGGGCATGTAGACCGATGCGAAAACGACCGCTATACTCCTTGGCTGCTGTATTATTTCGATTTGTATTGCTGTGATGTCTCTGGAACAGAGCTCCATTAAAGCTTGGGCTCTGATGTTTTTAGTTGTAAGTATGCAGGTTCTTGGATGTGTGTGGTCAGTAGAAGAGTAAATCTTACCTCCCAGACTGGAGAGGCCTCTAATGAGGCCACCCCTTATCCAAGGTTCCTGGATGAGCACGATGGCTGAATGTTGGACCTCCATCCATTTGCGCAGTTGCGCAGTGGCCGTTTGGCTATGATGGAGGTTGATTTGTAGGCAGCTGACGTCACTAGGCAGAGGGTTCATCTGTGGGTGATGTCCCCTCCCCCCCGACCTTCAGCTGCGTTAGGCCAGCCAGGATGTCGCCAGCCTCCACCCCGTCGTCCCGCCGCACCGGACTCAGGAGCAAGCTCTCATCTTCCGAGTTACCCTCGGCTGACGGGCCAGCCCCCGAGCCAGACGCGGCCGGCTCTGACGGGCTGGATTCCGCGGAGCATCCTGACTGGGTGTTTGAGACTTGCTGTGTGGAGTTGTCGCATCCCGGAGGATGATCGACATACTTGCCTGTAGAGTCCCGGAACCGGACGTAGACTGCACCCAGCCCCAACGCGAGGCGGCGCTCGTTCTGCACCAGGACTGGAACTTGTTCCTCCGGGACGCCCACGATCAGGAACCACCCACCTGACTGTCTCTCCAAGTGCAGCAGAGACCATTTGTCGACCGCCAACCAGGGGTTTTGGAACTCCAGAGCCCGACCTACGTCGCGCACGTCGTCCCAGACTCCCTGTTCGTTCGGAACGACAATGCCGCACCACACTCTCTTCGGGGCCTCTTCCTGGCCCCTAACCTCCAGTTCGAAGCCCGGTGGTGGGACCAGGAGAGAGACCGCCTCCGTCAGCCAGGTACGCGTTGCCTCGTCGGCGCACCAGAGTTTGAGGACCCCGTCCGCGTACATGGGTTTCCCGGTGAACGCAGGGGCGGGGCGTTTTGGGGTTTTAGTCGACCAGGCGTCACTCAGGATCTTCCTTTGAATCTCCGTGAGTATCCGGTCCACGAACTCCTTCGGCAAGTTCCCTGTGCGCTTGCATGTTACTGCAACGCCCAGAGATGCCTTGGAGGCCTGTGCATAGGACTTACCCTGTATCGTGGAGGAGTCGAGGCGGGGCTTCTTGTGCTCCCCTCGAGGCGAGCTGGTCTCGTTGAGAGCACGTTTGGCCTCACCTCTTTCCTTGTTTTCGGCAGTTTTACCTGCCGTGTTTCCTGGTGGTGCTGGGGCTGGATGCCGTCCAGGGTGACCAGCCCGCCGCTTGGCGGCAGGCGGCTTCCCCGTACTGCCTCCGGCCTTCGTACACCCCCTACTGCTGAGCGCGGGCTGCGCGCTGGTCACATTACTGGGACCTGCGATAGCGGCCTGCTCCGCTGTTTTTGTAGAGGCAGCACCGGCTGCGGCAGCGGTTTGTGCCGCCTTCCGCCTTATTGCCAGGCGCTGTCTCTTGTTTTTGTTTGCCCTTTTCTTCTTCGCAGAGCTGGTAGCAGCGGGGCCACTCGGTTGTGTAGTGGGCGGGTGTTGGGCAGGATTGGTGGTCTTGCCCTTACCCTTGCCCTTGTGGTGGCTTACCACTTGCCACCCTGCGAAGGAGGAGTCGTCTGCCCGCTTGATTTCAAACGGGCTGACGATTGTAAGGACGGGACCAGTACTAGCGTTAGCCAGCGCTGAAGTCTCGTCCTTGGGGGATGGTTTAACACCTGCAGCCGAGGCCACGGCGTCAACCATCTGTTTGGTTTCGGTTGATGCGGCGGGAACAGCTTTCGCTGACCCCGTCACAGTTGGGGTAATATTAGGATTTTCGGTATCCATGCAAGTTTACTAAGACTTCATCCCTCTGGCTTCCCAACCTCCATGGAGCCCGCATCAGGGAACGTCATACCGGACGTTAGGATTACCAGAGGGATATAGGAACGCGGGGCTGGTTTACAGCACGACTTCGGGCGCCCGCTTGGGTCAACGGCCTGAGCCGAGTTACCAACTCTAGCCGTCATCCCTCGCTTGCGCCCTCCGTATAGCCTTCACCCACCTCATCAACAGCCGAAATAAATTCCGACTGCTGATGTGGACCCTACGTCCCTAGCCTGTGGCCCTCTGACGGGACACGATGGCCATTTCCCCCGCTGCGGCTCACAGCGGGGGCTACCGTTTAGCTTGAAATCAGGACCAAAGAGGGCGTGTTGCCTCACGGTCACATTACCGCCAGCGCCGCTCGGCTCAACCCCCCAGGACTCCGTCATCCCCGCGTACGGCGCTCGACTGCGCAGGTCCTAGCGCAGGTGGTCAGCTACTCTTACCCGTGACTTTTTACTTCGAGCCCACACCCTCCCGACCACGAAGGGGCGTGATGAAGAGATGTGTGCGCGCATGTGTGTACGTGTGTGTATGTGCGTGTGTAATGTGCCTGTTGTTTGTGTTTCGGCTGGAGGTTTTGGTTGCATCCATTTCTGAAGGAACTGGACCAAGAACGGGCGGCAACCTCGAGAAGGATAGTCCACCAGCCTTGCCTAAGGGATCATCGCGACCTGCGCTACCCCTGAGACCATTCGCCACTCCCTGCACCGGACTCAGGTGTAGGGAGTAGAAGTCAGTGCAGTTCAGTGGTGTTAAATATGAGTTGACCTGCACGGGCTTCCGCCCTCGTGCGTTTAGTATTCTTCATATGGATTTGTATGGGTATGCGCTCACTACATCAACTCCGTAGCGTCACCGGATCGCCTCTGGCGTAAGCCGTCCACGCGTGGGCGGCGGGTGGTCCACCCGCCGTCCGCGCGTTGACGGCTCGGTGGCAACTCGCTGCTCGCATGCTTGCCGCGCGTTGACGGCTCTTCGCCAACGTGCGGGTCCGAAGCGGACCGCGCGCTGCCCGCGAATGATTCACGTCCGAGTGTTACCAGATACACGGTAAATACCGTAGATGCACGGTAATTTTGAGCAAAACACGGTCTACGGTAATAAGCTACTACCGTGTTCTTTTCTAAGGTATTTTTAATTATTAATTACCGTGTAAATGATACTTTTATTTTTACTCAAAAATATATTATATTCTTACGAGTAATCCTTTATTGGCAACACTGGCTGTCGCAGTTGGTGATGTCGGTGAAATCATTAACGATTTCATTACTTAGCAGGTAATATAAGCCGGCAGAATCAAAAATATTTTAGGTAGTGTTTTTCATGAGCACACCTTATGTTAAAATTTGTAGTTAGTAGGTGTATTCATAGGCGAAAGTTTAGTATCTAGTTGTGTGTGGTCATTGCATTACTTGAAAAAGTTAATTGATATAAAATAGAGTGCCAATTCAACGTTTGTAAAATTTGGCATTACAAAACACACGTGTAGACCTAGTGCCAATTGTTAACAGACTATTCGATAATTCGTGGACCAAGCGACGTACACTCGTTGACCGTGCGGCGTTCAGTCGTTGACGGCGCGCGGTCCACTGGTTGACCGCGTGGCGTTCACTCGTTGACGGCGCGCGGTCCGCTGGTTGACCGCGCGGCGTTTACTCGTTGACGGCGCGCGGTCCGCTTGTTGACCGCGCGACGTCCACTCGTGGACGCCGTGCGGAGTGGGTGCCGGGTGGCTCTAATGAGCGTTGACCTTTAGAACTATCGTCGCAACACTGAAACGGGTTCTTTAATAACGAGGGACGCGCGGGTATGGCGTGATTTAAAAGAGACAGAAATAGTGTGCTTGTCCTTTTCCGGCCCAAAAGAGTCGGTTTAAGTTAAATAAACTGATAGAATACGAGTTTACAAATCATTTGGTGTATTAAAGTCATTTTCCTAATTTTTTTAGTTAAGCCACTTCAATTCTAAAGGTGCAATATGTAAATGTTTGTTAGCCCAAAACATGCGGCACATTGTGGGGTTCACGAAAATGGTAGAAGGTCAATTTGGCCAAAATCAGAGTTATTTAGTTCTTCCACTATACCGACGTATAATATTATGAAATAACGATTTGGCTACTCATAGGTGGGTGTTCTGCTAACGATAATAGCCACTTATTGAACATGTAGTAATACAATGGGAGGCCATACAATTCCCGTCACTAATCTCAAAAGTAAATAATAAAACTCTCCGTGTTCCTAAGTTTCTTCTTTAACAAGTGAAAGGGTCGAAAAGTACCAACTGACACAATAATGTACGTAAAACAATCCGGAACTTAATTGTGTAGGAATCCTCATAACACACGCACAGCAATTTCGTTGAGCGTATTTAGAAACCGGAATATGTAATTTGACTGTCTTGCGTACGACATCATATTTAATAACATTTTAATAATTCTGCTTGGATATGAAAAAAATAGTCGCGTAGAGTGGGGTGCTGTGAGCTCTTTGATCCTCGCCCCCCGCCCCGTGCCTCCTGGCCGTGCAGCTCCCGCGTGTCTCCAGGGAGGGTTTAGCGATTTCTGCGGATTAGTGTCGGTTCGGACGCCGCGTCCCTCAAGGAATAAAATGTACAGTAATTAACTTTGTGTTTTGTGTGCACTAATACGCGTCACTCTTACGATGTAGTTATACAGAGAAAGGCAAACGGCCGATGTAGCTTCAAGGCTTTTACACAAAGGATATCACGTCGTCGACCGAAGCTATAAATTTATCTCTACGATGTCAGCGCGGTGTTTAAAGAGTTCTGAGCTCGCTGTAAGTTTACTGCCGTCGGCGATTTAAAAACCGATCCCGTGGGACAAATAAAAGTTTTTCCTACAGTCCCCTGTAAAATGGAAATATATTTCTAGCTTTATTTTTTGAGATTTGAATAACGTTTCTTGTGTTGTGCCATGGTTCAAAACGAAGACATAAATAAGTTAATTATGACAGCATGGATGACGTAGTGGCTCAAGTGGCCGCTCTATCGCTTAGTGCAAGTATTACAACACTATGCTTTCTCAACGAGATATTATTTCGTGTCTGGATGTTCCCTAATTTAGTTGACAGAATGTTTGTAAAGTCTTTCGCAACATAGGCACCATATTTAGTGCGGAAGTTGTTGAAGATATCGTTAATGTAGCTACATTTTACAAGAACGCGCACCGCTGTCTGTTATTCCCAAGATTAGCTGGGTCTCTGTCATTCTCAAACACAGACCATTTAATAAGTCAGTATTCTCAAAACTATAAAGCACTGCTACTGTATCCGAATTCTTGCTGCTATTTTCTGGTAAAATTGGGCCTAAAGTACATTTTAGTATTACTATCTTCTTAATATATAAAATCCTTGCGTTACTGACTGACTGACAGACACGCTACAGCCGAAACTATTGGGCGCAGGAAGCTGAAATTTGGCAAGTATGATCCTTGAGGACCGTAAGGGTGCACTAAGAAGGGATTTCCCGAAATTCCCACGGGATCGGCCAAAACGGGTAAATTTTAAAAAATGCAGGCGTAGCTGCTGGCGTCTTCTAGTTTGTCACTAAAAGTACAGCATAACACGACTGAAAAGTTGTTGCACCACATACTTATGTACGTATCTGCAGTACGCATAGTCCGTATCTGATGTGTTTCCGAGCTTGTAGGTCGTCGCGTCCACCTGCCACACCGCGGTTTCATCGCTACGTAAAATATAGGCATTGTTCACTCGCCCCTGACCAACACCGAAGCCATTCATTTGAATAACAAATAACTAAATAAACAGCCCATAAATGCATTATCGTCAAATGTATTGTTTATATTTTGTTGTTACTTGCTCGTAGTTGTTTAACTACGGAATTCAATATTCGAAATATGGATAGATCTGTTGATTTTAGACTCGTTTTTGACAGTTTTTGACATAAGCTCCATACAAAATATGTCAAACACTAATCTAAAATCTACAGATCTATCTATAGTTCGAATATTGAAAATGGCCGTGAGTCGGCTATGATGTTGATAGGTCTTTTGAGTTGTAGATGAGTTTTACTTGCCGGCGTTGCCGAAATGGTCTATTCGTGCTACTTCAATACAGTCAAACTACCGGCTAAACTAAACTTATGCAATCAGAGTAAACTAAACATTCCAGCTAATTTGGTACTCTACATATCGATGGTTCAAAGGCTAATTGGTACAAGCGACATTTGCGATATTGAGTTATAAACATATTCGGAATCAGCAAATTTTTCTCCGTCGTTTGAGTCAGGTTTAAATTTTTTTACTTCTTTTTTGGCGCTCAGAACCTACAGCAAAACAGACCTCATTTCTAAGCTCTTTGATCTATACGACTCAAAATTAGACAAATTTGAGGACTCGATGATTATATTATATTTTGATTTTTCGAACTTTTATAACGATGTCGATTAAGGCATTTGGCTTTTTCGCCGTAATTGTGGTTTTGTCGTTTGGCCCATTTTGCATTCAACTACATTAAAATCTTATGGATGTAGCTGAATGAGGGCCTACGCTTCTATATCTACTAATAATCTAGTAAGGGGCCATTTTTTTCATCCTGCAGTCCCTCTAATGGGCATCTGCATCAAACTACTTCACTCTGGCGTGACACCATCACGTTACTTACAATAGTTACAATCATTGTGCTTATTCAACTGTCAGTGGAAATGGCGTTAAATTCATTTTCTCTCTTATTTTTTTATTCTAAGTCGATGCTTGAGCCAGTTTACTATCAGCTATTTTTTTACGGCAGGCATTTGAACCATTTTGCTTTTCTCAAAAGAATACTAAATTTGATGCATTTTGGGCTGACCAACATAAAATTTCTACAATAATACACAATTAACAACAGTAATAGCTTAAAAAGACTCCTTACTTAATTAGGGATATAATGTATAAAATAAATAAAAGTTGTTTTTTTAAGATTTTTTTTCAAAAAAAATGTTTAATCCATCCTCCTGCAAGTTTTACTAAATGTCGCTTAGGTCAATTAGCCTTTCAACCGTCGATATGTACTCTTGTAGTAGTAGTACTATAAGTATACTTATATTTATAGAGTTACAATGCGCTTACTTGATTGGGTAAGATGAACCGGCGACTCAAACTCCCAGACTACAACTTTTTGTCCTTCGCCTACTTATATTTTCTCAGACCGGAACAAGTGAGAAACTTATTACCGTGTTTATTGCACATATCTGGTAGCAATCAAATTGCTAAACGCTGCTCTTTGTACCAAGCTTATAGAAAAACGATAGATATTAAAAAAAAAACGTTATTCTTGACCTAAATAAATCTCCTTCATGTTTTCAGTTTTCGGTCCTCAGCTCATTCTTCAAAAAGCAGCATCAGCTGAAACAGAATCCACTTAAGTGAAGGAAAAGAAACAAAAGAATATTGGCAGCACTTCGAAATACGAATACAGTGTGACAAGCAAAAAAATCCGTCAGAATCACTGCCCTACTTTTAAATTTGTAATCGAAGAGTTGAGTTTAAATAACTCGAGCAAAATGTTTTGAATTATTTATCATCATCATATCATCAACAGCCTTTAATAGTCCACTGCTGGACAAGGCCTCTCCTTTGAAAGGAGGAATTGGCCTACTATACCACGCTGGCCAAGCGGGTTGGTATAGGGTTTATATCAAGTTTTCCTTCTCTTACAGTGCTGTTCTCTGCATAATATGCTCCCTCTGTCGGCTCTTACGACACCCATGGGATGATATGGGGTGGTGACAGTTCGTATTCTTATTCCGTCACCACACGGACAATTTATTGTATTAATTAATTAATACCTTACGTTATTCTTAAAAAAAAGTACGCATTGCTACTATAATACAAATGTCGAGTTTTAAATGTAAGTGTAATTTTCCTGTTAATAAAGAGTTTCCCAGTAAAATAAAACATCGCAACCTTTTGAATTCGCCGAAAGGACACGATATTCATTTTTGTAGAGTTCCTCACAAGGAAAAAGGCTCTTGATATATTATCAGCTTTGTTATCCATCTATCTAACACTCCTATCTCCTGGAATGGAGATGAAGATTTAATGTTGCCAGGAAAATCTACATTTGAATTTGGAGGAGAGATAATTATCAATGTATATGTTTTTACCTAAATTGTCCTGCAACTTTTACAAAGTACGGAACCTACGATCAGAGTCTAGCTCCTTAATGGATGTTATTGTAGAATCAATAGGCATCACAGTAAACGTGAACAAAGAAATATAATATTTTTAGATAATAAGTACATACATACATACACTCACGCCTGTTTCCCGGAGGGGTAGGCAGAGACTACAGAACGTCATTTGCAACGATCCTGACATATCTCTCTTGCTTCATTCACTCCCATCAGATTCCTCATGCATGCTCTTCTGTTCAGGGTACTTCTCACCTGTCCTGTTTTTAGGATATCTCCAATCTGGTCAGAGAACGTCCGCCTAGGAATTCCCCTTCGTCCTGTCCCTTCCACACTTGCCTTATATATCTGCTTGGTCAATTTTTCGTCATCCATCCTCTCCACGTGCCCAAACCATCTTAGCATACCTTTCTTGATGCTTGTCACTATATCTTCTTTTACCCCACAACACTCTCTTATCACACAATTCTTTATTCTGTCAGTCAGAGAAACACCACACATACTTCTCAGTGCTCTCATTTCTACAGCATTTATTCTACTTTCATGACTCTTCTGCCATACCCAACTATCACTACCATACATAAGAGTAGGTACTAACACCCCTCTATGCACAGCCAAACGTGCCTTTTTGGACACGTTTTGGCTATTCATAAACGCCTTCAGAGCTCCAGAGATAATAAGTATTTTATTGAAAATAGATATTAAGACGTCAGACAGTATTTTAAGTAAGTAAAACTGTTACCATGCTGCCTAGACGACTGAAAATAAATGGTTGTGTAAGTGTGAGAGTGTATATATGTGTTAGTGTAATTATTCCATAATTTGTGTATGTTACGATATTATAATTAGGTTTTTTAGTATCATAATTTGAATTTTTTTGTAACTATCTGTACATTTTCAAATTGTATTTGTGTTATTCAGTTGGAATATCAAAAAGGAATCATTCCTTTTATTGCATCTTAAAACTTGTCCTGAACAGGCATTTTAATTAATAAATTAAATATTTTTTTGTGAACGGCATTTGACGAGATGGTCACTCAATGACAAAAGTACATCTTTCAAAAAACTTGTAGTTAACACCGTGAATAACTTAGCAGCATTTAATATGAATAGTTGGCAAACATGAAGTTATCGCAATATGTAGTTACAACAACTTTAGCAATACTATTTAAAGCTGTACACAAGTCGTATTACTTGACAGTTGGCTGTCTTCGCCCGGTGACCAGAGTAAACAAAATACAATAGACAACAAATGATACCAAACTCATATTCACGATTAATACTAATCATAGAAATACTTAATATGTCTATTTCAAACATCCACCCGCCACGGATTGATCTACCGGTCCGCTAATCAGTTGGAAGACGTGACAACGTTGCAACCGCCCTCCTCAGAATCGAACCGTCCACCAAGACCTCAGCAAATCGGGGCACTCCATCAGTCCCAGTTACCAAACGAAGAATGCGCTCCCTGCGTCATCTGAGTTGCGGAAGGTTAGCCTCCTTAATCAAAACAAGTTCTCCAATCTTGGTTGGATCGGTCTTGTCGGTCCACTTAACGCGTTCCTGGAGTATGTGCAAATATTCCAAATTCCAGCGTTTCCAAAAGCTCTGAGTAATCTGGCGTACCAATTCAAAACGCGAGAGACGATAAGGTCTCGTATCAATATAGGGGTACTCAGGCAAGGCGACAAGTGGCGGACCAATAAAAAAATGGCTCGGCGTAAGGGCGCCCAAATCATTCGGATCTGAGGAGATCGGGCACAATGGCCTAGAGTTCAAAACGGCCTCAATCTTACAAAACACAGTTGCGAGTTCTTCAAATGTGAGAACTGATTTGACAATTGTCCTGCGCAAATGTGTCTTGGCCGATTTTATAGCGGCCTCTAATATACCACCCCAGTGTGGACAAATTGGTGGCGAAAACAACCAATTTATTCCACGTCGGGCAAGCCCATTGCCTATATCAACCTTGTGGGTATCAAGGAAGTTAATTACATCATTCAAATAATTGTAAGCGCCCTTGAAGTTAGTACCGCAATCAGAGCGAATCAAGGAAGGCAGACCTCTGCGAGATACAAATCTGTCAAATGTGGCTACAAACGCCTCCGTCGTAAGCGAGGAGACCACTTTCAAATGTACGGCCTTTGTGGAGAGACAAATGAAGACGCACAAGTAGGCCTTAACAAGCTTGCTGTTTCGAAGTGTTGACGTTTTTACCAAAAAGGGACCAGCGAAGTCCGTGCAAACACCGTCAAATGTCCTGCTCTCAATTAAGCGATCTGCAGATAATTCTCCCATCAAGGGCTGCATGTAAGAAGCCTTGAGCTTATAACAAGGAATGCAGCGAAAGACTACACTCCGAATAATTCTTCGGGCAGACAAAATCCAAAACTCGCGTTGCAAAAGGGCCAACAGAGCATTACAAACAGCATGTGAATTTTTAGGGTGACGGTCAGTTACCAATAAATGTACCAAATGACCGTCCTTGGATAACAACAGGGGGTGATGTGCCCCGTAAGGGAGATTGGCGTTCTTGAGACGCCCTCCAACGCGCAAGAGACCCGCATCGTCCAAAAAGGGATTCAACTTACATACAGCTTCCGACAATTTCGATTTCCCTGACTTAAGGATAGCAATCTCCTTCTCAAAATTCGCCAATTGCACAGAACGAATGCAAAAGGTGAGGGACTCCTGTAGTTCCTGTGGTGTGAGAAATGGTGTCAGTCGTTTCTGTTGTGGGTGCCTAAAATTAAGAACAAAACGCTTTATCCAAGCAGGAACACCTAACAACTTGTCAAGGGAGCTGTAGCGATTTATCATGAAATCTGGGTCGAAGGCGCATTCTACCGTCTCAAGAGCGAGTGTTCGCAGACCCGGCAAAGAGGAAGTATCCAAAACTGGGGTTCGAGGCCAATCAATTTTTGGTCGACTCAACCATTCCGGACCCCACCACAGCGAATGGCCTATCAAACTAGGCGTCAAGAATCCGCACGGGGCACGATCAGCGGAGTTGAGCTGAACTGGCACGTGTCTCCAAACAAGCGTAACTTCAGATTTTTGGATATGGGTAACGCGATTAGCGACAAATACTTCCGCCTTCAACCAACAAAGAACAATTTGGCTGTCTGTCCAGGCGTAGGTCCCATTTATACTAATTGATTTAACCAAAGTACCAGACACGTGATTCAATAATCGCACAAGTAGGGCTGCTCCCGCTCCAATTTCGGAATGGTCAAAGATGTCTGAAGGGGTGCATACTTACTCTTTGCTATGATCAGGGAAACCCTCACCTGACCTGAAGCACTGACTGTGCGTAAGTACACCACGGCCGCGTGACCACGCTCCGAAGCATCACAAAACCCGTAAAGGGTTGCCTTGTACTTCCGAGGAGGAAGGATGGGACGAGGCAAGGAGATCTCACTGACGGCAGGAAGTGAGGATACAAAAGAGGTCCATTCCTCAACAAGAGTACCGCGCAGAGGTTCATCCCAACTCAATCCTGCTGTCCAAAGCTTCTGCAAGAAGCATTTTGCCCAAAATATTACTGGACAAATCCAACCGTTCGGATCAAAGGTTCTGGCAACAGTAGACAACACGAGACGTTTAGTCCAAGAACAAGGCAATTTCAAGTCTACGTTATACGTAAAGATGTCTTGGACTGGTCTGTACTGGACGCCGAGAACAGCCATCATGGCGGGGTTGTCAACAATCTCATTCTCATTTCATTTCATTTCATAACCAGCGGAGGACAAGATACTAATCAATTCGTCCGGCAAAAGGATTGCCTCATTCACAAAGGAGGCGCTCGAACAAATGTCATCAACATAAATGTCGTCCTTCAGGATGGCAGAGGCTCATGGGAAACGTAAGCCTTCGCGGTCTGCGAGCTCCCAAATAGGACGTATTGCCAAATGGGGGCTCGAACGTAGCCCGTACGTATTGGTATTGAGCTCGTAGACGACCACGGGATCCCGAGGATCCTCTGTCCAAAGGAGCAGTTGCAAATGACGATCATCTGGGTGGAAAATTGTTTGCCGAAACATTATTTTGATATCGGCCACAAAGACAACCTGATGTCGTCGAAAGCTGGTGATGACGTCACAAAGGTCTTTGACCAACTTGGGACCAGAATGCAAGCATTGGTTCAAGGATACGCCTGTAGAAGTCTGCGCAGACCCATCAAACACCGTGCGCAGCTTGCCAGTTGATGGCTTCAATACCTTATGGTGCGGGAGAAAGTAATGCTCCACCGAACGCCAATCAAAATTTGACACGGACATGTGTCCCAATTGTTCATATTCTCTCATGAACTCAACATACTTCTGTCTGAGCTCCGGATCACGACCCATGCGACGCTCCATCGCCAGCAATCTCTTTTCGGCTAAAGGTCGTGACTCACCAAGCGGAGGCCGAGCAGACAGAAAGGGTAGCTTCGTGATAATCCGACCAGAACGAAGTCGACCAGTATTGTTCTGGAAGAACACCTCGCACTCCTCATGTTCTGGATTCAAACGAGTATCTTGAGGGGGCTCCTACCTCCCAAAACCTCTGAACCACATCAGAGAGAGCCTACGGCCAATAAATTATCAGGTTCGGGTTGAGGAGTTCCCTATGTACAGGTCCCACCAAAGCAAATCCAAAATGGTCGGGATGGCAGTCAAAACATTTGGCACCAAGAACCGTTTCCCACCAATCAAAATTCCACCGAGGACATCAGAGCCAATAGAAACAGATCGATGTGTCCTAGTGTGTCAAATTTGGGGTCTGCCAGTTCCAAACCCGATGTCAAATTCACCACAGCAGCGGGTAGTTGTTTCTGTGGATGCGTACCCAGAATATTCTTCAGCACAATAGCCGAGGTTTTAATCCTCGGGTGTGAAGATTCAACAGGGGCAAACAAAACCTTAACTTCCTCTTCAAAAGCAGGTGCTACGTCACCTATACCCCGAATACAATTTGGAAAAGGACCCATATTTAGTTTAACCTGCCCTACCAAATAAGTGTAAGCAATACAACCTTGAGAGCCTGTGTCCAATATAGCACGGACAACAACAGAAGGCCCCGTGTGTCCCCAGACCCTAACAGCAACCGTTGGTAGAATAACGGTCTCAATGGGGGAGGTTGGAGTTATAGGGCAGGGATCAATTACCTATTGTTGCCTGGGCGGCGACCGTTGGCCAGGACCAGGCAAATTAAAATGTGAGTGCGGTCTAAAGTCCTCAAAGGCGCGGTGATTCGTGCCGCGCGCCATCTGTGGGGGGTCATAATGACTCACCCGCCCAATACGAGGTGGGCGCGACTCAAGGCGGGGACGCTCCGACAAAGGAGGGGAATATCTAGGACAGCAGTCATAATGCTGTTGACGCTGAGCTGTCGCACAATCTGGTGCGTGAGAGAGAGGAGGCGTCCGCACGCTACGGCTCTCCAAACGGGGTGAGTGGCGATCAAGTGAGTGAGGCGAATCTCGGATGCCTCCTTCAAAACACCCGCCAGTGCGCGGCGTCGGCTGGTTGGACAAGCGGCCTGCCTCTCTGGCATTCAGGCAGAGAATGTCCAAATGCTGTCCTCCACAATGTGTCCGTGTGGTGACAGATTAAGAATACGGATTGTCACTACCCCATATCATCCCATGGGTGTCGTAAGAGCCGACAGAGGGAGCACATTATGCAGAGAACAGCACTGTAAGAGAAGGAACACTTGATACAAACCCTATACCAACCCGTTTGGCCAGCGTGGTATAGTAGGCCAATTCCTCCTTGCAAAGGAGAGGCCTAGCCCAGCAGTGGACTGTTAAAGGCTGTCGATGATGATGATGATGACAATGAGGACAGGGGCGAGAGTTCAGGCAGTCTCGCTAGTAGTGGGATTCGAAACAGGAGAGACAGAGACGGCGGGCAATTGCGATGCGCCTACGAGAAGCGACATGAAAGTCGGGTCGACAAGGTATGGCAGCTCCGGGTGATCAAGTCCCGGGCTGTCTGGTAGGCCTCATCAGACACCGGCAGATGTTGGATTGGACCTTTGGCCTCCCCATCCAAAACTGACACTAGGTATGCCAACTTTTGAAATGGCCGAAGGTCAGCCCTGGCATCGACCAGGCTATCGAAGAGGTTGATGAACGCCAGGTAGCTTCCTAGGCACCCATCAAAGCGCGGTAGGTCCAACGTGGGAAGCGGACTCAAAAGTCCCGGTGTTGGCCTTGGAAGCTTTAAAACGGGGTTACCATTCCTATCTGCAATGAACTGCCTTGCACAATTGGAGACAGCATCATATATGTCCAAAATCTGGACATAGCCTTGACTGATCTTGGTTTGCTGGTCCACTGTGAAGTCAATAACAGAAACTTCGAGACAACAAACGCTAAAGACACAAAACTGTTGTTCGACGCTTGCCAACCGATCATTAATCTGCTCATATCTTTGTATCAATGCCTGCCAGCGATCAGACCGGTTTACCAAAGCGCTGGCTGAGGCAAACCAGCGCAAATGTGAAGAAATAGTACCTGCAGCTGAACGTGAGTCCTTGAAAGCGGCATCTTTCCATTCTTGTCTCTGATTGACGTGTATTCTGAGGATTGAGTTCTTCCTCAAACTGCACGAACGGATTTCCAGAAAAACTTTATGTTTCTCCGGAAATCTTCAGATATTCTGCTATCAAACTCATCTTTCTTTTTATCTTTTTTACTTAGACAACAAAATTATACTAAACTAATATTCATATATATATATATGACTTATATTGAGCAAAGTCCCGCAAGTATCAAAACCCGCAATGACTGAGGTAGTAAAACTGCACTAAGAAACTCCAAAGGTGAGATTACTTATTATATAAACACTAACAAAAACATTACCCTTCTTTTTTGCTTTGCCAAAGTCGGGTAAAAATAAACACTACTGAAAAATTACAAGGAAGTAAATCTTGTAAATGTAGTAAATGTAGTAATCCTTATAAATAAGTACATACTGATACAAATTTTCCAGTTGTTTAATTTAGAAACTAAAGTATTGAGCCGATTTTAATGGAATTTCGATACCTAATCTCTGAAATGATGAAGTTCAGAGATTAGGTAGGTTCAACAAACATAAAAAAATACAAAAAAAACAGACTCCTTTGATGAAATAACAAAGTCGCACTAATAGGGTACATTTATGCAATATCTTTTCCTGTTATGTGTCTCATTCTCTATGATCTTCTTTGATTATCCGCTCCGTTGTTTCAAGGGACAAAACACCCTTTTTACCAAATCCGTTGCTTGCTCCAAGGGACATAAGTCCCTGCCGTAGACTGCGCACAAGTAACAAATGTTCGTTTTATAAAAACTTAACGGATTGCGCTATATTATATATCAATAGACGCTTAATAAAATGAGCTTTTGAATGATACCAAATAACACCAAATAATATACATGTAGTCCACGCAAGGGCAGTATAAAGTGAAAATTAGAAATATTTTCCCGCCATTTTTGAGCGCGATTTTATATTTCTGACATATTCCTTTTTCTCGTCGTTTTTTATTAAGAGAGGTATATAAGTATTATACACGGTTAGAAAGGTTGTTTAATTTACTTTTAGAGGAAATAAATATAATTAAAAGAAACATTTTAATTTTAAACATAAAAAAATAAAACAAAGAATTGATTGTTAATTGCCGCCTATTTCCGTATTTTATTTTTTAAATACCTTTTTATGTTATATATCTGATTCAAACCTACATAAGTTTCTTACCAATTAGATTTCCAAGCAAAAAAACCATTTCCGATAAGAATCCAATAAGAATTACTCTTACTGGAAGTGCACAGTTGTTTACTTTTTCCCGCTAAAAATAACCTGAATATCCGCAAAATTTTTCGATAATCAATATCTCATGAATAATATGAGTATTATACATCATATGATAGGTTTATTTATATACTCATAATAAAAAACTAACACAGAGCATAAATGTAACCTTATCAACATACATATGTATTTACATTCAATAAAAAAGAAATGTCGTTTTTTTCGACAATTGTTTGTAAAAATCTCTTAAATTAAAGTAATACACAATATTTACTATTTTTTTTTGCTGTAACTTCATACCTAATTAATTAGTTTATTCACAATAAAAACATAAAAGTATCTTATATAATTATAATATTTGTTTACAATGATGTCTTTAATCCATAATTACGCCCCGCGTGCAAAATGCAAAGTCAGCGAAATAATATTTTTTTTCACATGCTAATATCTAAATAATTTTTCAAGCAAGTATTGCTATAATTTTATATATTTGTTAAGATAATATTACCAGGTATATAACAAAGCAAAAGGAACCAAGGTAAAACTCGTATTGTTATCACGATAATCAATTTTTTCGACTAAGTCGTAATTGTTTACATAGCATCCGGTTCGGCCCCTCGCATAAAGTAAACACTTCATTCAAACGTAGTGTTTTTGAGATCATATGAAAGAATAATTCATTTACTTGAACAAAAATATAACTTCAACACCCTCACGCAACAAACGAATAAACAATGACTAATTTACTGAGCTCGCCCGTCAAGTGCTCGCGACGCGTTGAGCCGTAAGCACTTGGGATTTTTTAGGTACCTACGCGAAACGACGGAGCGGTTATGATCCTACATAAATTGTTTGATTATATTTTTGGTAAAAGCTGTCTCATTTAAGGTTCTTTGGTTGCTTGAGGAGACCGATTTGGTTGACCGATGGAATGACTCTCAGTGAAATATCACACGATCTTCAGTAGTTATACTTTTACCTACAACAGTTATACTTTTACAATTATATTTGAACAGGCGTGGGTTCTTAAGATGAGACGTGCGATATTCACGGTCATGTAGCAGGGAACAGGAGGAGACTTAACTGGCAGGTGTCGGCCAGATGCAAGAAGATAAACATATGACGTGGGCAGCTTCTTTCACAGGGATGTGCAGGTGTGCGTGCGGTGAGTGTACGACGACCTCACATTGGGCGTGCGTTCGGTGCTCACTCTGTAGTACAAAGTGTAAGCCGGGCACCCGCTCGAGGAACGCGCACGCTTACAACTGCGAGGCACCACAGATGCTACCTAAACAACCTAAACAAACTGTTGAATCAGTAGCTACGCTACAATTATGATACAATAAAATGATACAATAAAATATGCCTCAATTTACCGTACGCTGCAACCAATAACATCTTCAAACTCCTCTGAAGGAAAGACTTTTTAAATTCTGCTTAGTCAGCGGTCATAACTCGTGCCCCGACTTATCTAAGCTATCTTTATTTCAAATATCACGAATCCTATGCGACCATTTGTATCGCTTTGTTGAACTTGGAATTTGGTATTTTCAATTTTTTACAAAGAACATTGCGGTAAAATAGAACATTTCGTGTCACATAAAATACAAACTTAAATTGAAGAAACTTCACACAAGAAGCAACTTACTATAGATCCCATATAAACATTGGTTTCGATTTGAAAAGGCAGTACTCTATGCTCACGTATTTTTTTATTAACCTCTTGAACTACAGCGCTGAATGTAAACATGACATCGGATGTATATCCGATGTTGTATGTATAGGTATCTATCCATAGTCAATAAGGCTGGTTTTAGTCTTACGCTGACGGCACGCGCACCGTCAGCGCTGATGGCCGAGATATATGAACTATAGCAGATGTCATCAGCGCGTACAGTCATGGCAAATCGCGAAGTGGATACAGGTCGAGTTATCGATGAGTCGTTCAATTGGTGGTATAGGCACGATTCGTAGACTGCAATGGACCAGTTTGTCCTGTATCTTTGCCAGTAATTCGTTGAAAGTTCTATTTGACATTCGAAAGTAATTAAGGAATTTAGTTTTGTCAGCCCTCAAAGTGCCATATAACAAGACAAATTCTCCTGCAACGGATCTCTGCTCAATCAGTGGATGAACATGGAGTCTTCGTCGTCGCCAATTTTAATTTTTTTGGGATAGATGGTACAAAGCAGCAATAATTAATACACGCCGCATTTTGATCGTCGACTGTACAGTAAGGCGGTCAGTACGATATTAAAACGAGCCACGCTGAGCCTCAGCGCTGACAAACTACGCGCTGAGCTATGAGCGCTGACGGTCAGCGTGAGACTAAAATCAGCCTAAAGTTCTTTTGATCACATTCTTGACCGGACGATAAATGCAGTTTCTTAAATAGAAATAAGTCTTATGTTTCCGTCGTGTAACAGTAGTATACAAAATACGTGGTCTATTAATATGTGATGGTGAAAAACTACATAAATAATGATTAATTGTGAATGACTCAGGTATATGAATAATAAAAAGAGCAGTTTAACATATCGTATTCATATTACATGACGGATTTAAATTGAACCTCAGATTTGGCAAAGTAACTGCTTTTGACGAAGATACTGACCGGTGTGTCAGAAGCTGATGGGGAAAACTTATTATAGATATATTATAATGTATAAATACCTTTTCTCTGCAGTTCGTTGAAATAAAACTAGAAAATACGAAAAAAACCTCTTAAATAAAACTTTTAACACACACTATCCCACAAATATTTAGTATTTTAGCAATTATTCACAGAACGGGATTGGAAGGAAACACCGAGTACCACTGATGATACTTTATTCGACTTCATACACACGACGCGTCGTTCGACTTCGACGCGGACAGCACTAACACTAACTTCTTTTGCACTGCACTTTACTGCACTTCACTGCACTATACTTTCACTTCACTTTATTTCACTACTTCTTCTTTCTTCCTTTTACTTCTTCCTTTTCTTCTCCACTTTACCCTTCTTAACTTAAACTGGCGCTTAGCGCGTAAACACCGCCTTATATACCCCTAGGAATGTTCTAGATCAATGACAATCGAAATGAGTGAATTTCGATTGTCATTTCATTATTCAATTGTTTTTCCATCTCCTGTCTCTTTTTAACCTTTTCATTCCTTCCTGAAGTTTCTAGAATTTTCTAATTTTTACTCAAAATATTTAAATAATCTTTTTTTAAATATTCGCCAAATATTCATAAACATTTTCCAAATTTCTTAAAAACCAATATCCACATAATTGTTATGACTGAAATTTGAACCCACGCCCTCAGAACGTGAACGGGATGTGTTATCCGCAAGGTCACTGCCTTGTTGTCAAAGACTGGTGAATTTGGCGAACACTTGAGAGAGTGTATACGTCATCAAACTAAAAACTGTCATTTCCAAATAATGAAATAGTCTTCAAACCTCTTTGCTAATTATTATTGTATTTGACGACCGGCTGGTTTGTCGTGTAGACGTCAGTAGTCCTTGACAACCGTAGTAATGACAACTTGACATGACACCGGCCGTCACACTACCCCCTCTCTAATACATGCTCGTCCCGAGCATTGTTGAATCCATGATATATCGCTATCCTATCCACATGACCAATCTTCAGTGGACTTCTAGGTGTCTTCCAAATTCTGTAGGGTACGTCATTAATTTTCTTTATAACAGTATATGCATATACCAAGTAGCATTTTTGGGCTGTATAGAGTTTGTCTAATGGTTCACATTTACTCTACCAGCTGTACTAGTTAGCTGTATAAGGGCTGTATAGCTTACTATACAGCTGATATACGACCAGTTTGAGCACAAATTAGACAGCCTTAAGTTTAAATGACTGCACAGTAGCTGTATAATAACGTTACATCAGCAGTACAAGAGGTAACCGTGAACTCAAAGCTGTTTAATGGTGCCATAGAAGACTACTAGTGAGCAATAATGAGTAAGTAGTGAGTATAATGAGTAACAAGTGACTAATTATAAGGGCTTAATAGTAATAATTGCTTACAAAAACAGAATGAAGCAGTTTTCAAACCACGCGTACCCTAAACTATTGCTATAACAAAGTTAATAATTATAAAATCACAAAGTTATTAAATAGTCGTCGCAGAAACTCTATCTCTATTTATAAATGAGGATTTTATATTAAAAAGTGGTAATAAAGACCTGTTTTTACAAATGCTAACAGTGTTATCCATATGGGAATGTCACTTTACTGTGAAATATATACATATTGACTGTTAAAAACTCACGCGCCTCATGAGAAATGCTTTGAATACTTTAAAAACATTTAAAATTGGCAGGGGAAAAAATCGGTTTTCTTAGTTTGTTATTTTATGGTATCAAGTTAGACTAGAAGTCATTTTATTACATTATATTTATAACATGAAACAAAAAATGTTACAGGAATACACTGTAGTATTTTATAAAACTATCGTTATATGAAATATTTTAGTTAATATTTAGGTTATAATAAAAGAAAATGGTGGACATCTGTGTGAACCATTGTAACACTAAATTACAATTGTGACCTACATGGTGGTTCACATGTGTACCATAATACCAATAATACTGCAGAGTTCTGCATTAAGGCTCACGTGTGTGGTATAAAAATGTTGTTATCTTCATAAAGGTTCACATGTGTACCACCACCTTCATAATTGTTCACATGTGGTCTATTAAAAGGCCAACAATATAATATGACACAGGTAGACCGCTAGACAGCAAATGTCATAATATGTGGTCTTTTAAAATGTTCTTAATCAGCCTATAAAATGAAAGATGACTAGAAAGGTATTAGTGTCGTATTATAATGCTGACAGCCGTAAGACAGGCTACTTTTATATGCCTGTACAGCCGTTAATCAGCTTAAAGAGTAGTGTTTGCATTTAAACAGCTTACACATCACACGTGAAGCAAAATAAGAGTTTATAAACGCTTTAAGTCCACCAGTGAACCGAATGTAAACTCTTAAAGAGCATCAAATGCTACTTGGGATGGTCCTTCACAGCTTGGCTGTAATTTCGGAGATTTTCCCTTACATCGGACCAGATTATGAAGCCACACCAAGGTTCCCTCTTCGAATTCTCTTGCATTTGCGCGTCTGTCATACCGAGTCTTCATTCTAACTCCCGCTTTTAAATTCTCTTCTCTAACGTGTTCATGAATTTCTTCGAGCTTTCTTCTTAATTCACATGCATAATCGGTAACACAGCTAGGCGTTCCCGAAGGACATCCAGCAAGAAGGTCTACTGGAAGTCGTAGCTCCCTTCCTAAATTTGTTCGTGCCGGGGTTGTTGCCGTACTTTCATGTACAGCGGCTCTGTAAGCCAGAAGAAATAGTGGGATATATTCGTCCCAGTTTCTCTGATGGCAATCGACCACTTTAGCAAGATGCCGCTCCAATGTCTGGTTAAATCTCTCCACCATTCCATCCGATTGAGGGTGATAAAGAGTTGTCCTGGTTTTCTAGATCCCCATCATCTTGCAGATTTCTTGAGAGAGTTGCGATTCAAAGTTTCTCCCCTGATCGCTGTGGATTTCTAACGGTAAACCAAATCGGCAAAATACTTCATTTACTAATTTTGTTGCAACTGTAATTGCTTCCTGATTGGCAACTGCAAAAGCTTCTGGACATCTCGTGAAATAATCTATCACCACCAGAATGTAGCGATTACCACTTTCTGTCAAAGGAAATGGTCCAGCTACATCCACAGCAATCCTTTCCCAAGGAGCTCCCACAGTGTATAGTTTTAGTGCTCCGCGGCTTCGAGTTTGCGGCCCTTTAACTGAAGAACATTTAACGCATTTCCTGCACCAGTCTTCAACGTCTTCCCTACAGTGCAGCCAATAAAAACGTTGACGAATCTTCAGTAAGGTTCTTCGCACTCCAAGATGTCCGCCAGATAGGCCATCATGACAAACTCGCAAAACTTCAGGAATAATTGATTTTGGCACTATTGTTTGAAGATAACTGTCTCTTCCAGAAGCACTTTCCCATTTTCGACAAAGTAGTCCATCTTGTATTATTAGGCTGTTCCATTGCACCCAATAACTTTTCGTCACGGTACTAGTATCAGCCACCTCACTCCATTCTGGCCGAAGAGAGTTATTCTTTAGCCGCTCCAGTATCGGTTTCAAATCTTTATCTTCTTCCTGCGATTTAATAGTGAACTCCTTGTTCCATCGCCCGTCGATGGTATCCGTTCTAATTACCTTGACGACAGCTTCTTCTTTTCCTTCTTGTCGCACGCAATGCTTGTAGCTCTTATCACAGGGACGTCTTGACAGGCATCAGCATTACCGTGAGATTTTGCGCCACGATGCTCAACTTTGAAATCGTACTCTTGAAGTTGTTCTATCCATCGAGCTACCTGACCCTCACAATTCACAAAGACTGTAAAAGTCACTTAAGCGCTGCGTGGTCCGTCCGGATCCGGAATTTTCTTTCGATCAAGTACTTTTTAAAATGCTGGAGAGTTTTCACTACCGCTAGAAGCTCCTTTCGTGTGGTACAGTAATTCCTTTCAGGTTAAGACAACGATTTGCTAAAGAAGGCAATAACAGCCTCCTGATCTCTTTGTCTCGGGGAAAGAGTTCCACCAATACCCACATTGCTCGCGTCTATGTCAACAATGAATTCTCCATTGACGTCGGGATATGCGAGAATTGGCGCTTCGCATAAACGCGTCTTCAACTCTTCGAAAGCAGTTTGACATTTTTCATCCCAATTAAATGGTTGTGTTTGCTCCGTCAGCTCATGTAAGGGTTTTACGATGCTCGAGAAATTCTTCACAAAACGTCTGTAATAAAAGCAAAGCCCCATAAATGAGCACATCTGCGTCTTGTCCTTAGCCAATTTTAAACCGCCGAAATCTTGGCAGGGTCCTTCTCGATGCCTTCTTCAGAGACGACATGACCCAAGTAGTTAACTTGTTGCTTGAAAAATTAACATTTTTTAAGACTTAGCTTCAGATTTGCATTTCTCAATCTATTGAGTACACTTTCTAGCTTTGTGAGATGATCATCGTAGTCTCGGCCCATTACAATTATGTCATCGAGATACACCAGACAAGCTTCCCCTAAAAGCCCGGCAAGGATGTGTTCCATTAACCTTTCAAAAGTAGCTGGTGCGTTGCACAATCTGAAAGGCATAACATTGAAATGCCAAAGCTCTCTGCACATTGAAAAAGCTGTCTTTTCCTTGTCTTTTGGGTCCATTTCCACTTGCCAGTAACCACTTTTTAGATCTTTTGTTGTGAACCACTTCATTCCGCATAACGTGTCTAACGTGTCGTCTATTCTATGCAAAGGATAACTGTCTTTCTTGGTTACATCATTCAATCTTCGATAGTCAATACAGAATCTAGTCGATCCATCCTTTTTTTTTTACCAATACCTCCGGTGAGCACCATGGGCTAGTCGATGGCTCAATAAACCAGTTTTTCCTCATATCTTCAATCATATCCTTCTCCCTGGCAAAAGGCACATGTCGTGGGCGTTGACGGATCGGTTGTTCATTCCCTGTATTGATGGTGTGTTTTACTACTCCCGTCTTTCCAATCACCCGTCCCGATCCCATCGTCCTTTGAGAAAATGTTGACGTATTGTGTCAGCAATTTCATTGCTTTCTCTGATTCGATTTCCATAAGATCGTCTTTGCAAACTTTCAAAACACTATCCACGTTAACGTTAGTCTCAGCCAGACTCTTAGTTTCCTGGCAGTTTCGTAACCAAGCGACTTCCACGGACTCTCTTATCTCAGAACCCTTCTTCAAAACTTTTATTCATCACTCAAATTTAGGACAGGTATAACTGCCATTTTTGAAGAAGCAACAACTTCACACGCCGGCAACCATGGATCGTGATCTCCATTGTCTTCTATTATTATGCAACGTCACCGACTCGAAGTGGCAGGTAATGTGACAGGAACAAAGGTCTGTGACCTAGGTGCGTGCTTGCTCTCTTTGAGGCACAAAACCTTTCCCGTGTCTACACCACTCATTGGAATCTTCACATCTCCACACTTTAGGATACCACCCTTAATATCCAATCTACATTGGTGATCTCTGAAGAAGTCTAGCCCAACAATGCAGTCGTCGACGATGTCTGCAATCAGTGCTTTTTGCCAGTGTAATTTGTCACCTACTTTGAAAGCCACCGTATACTCTCCCCTGGATGTGCTGGCCAGTAGCCGTTATCAGTCGAGGTCGAATTGACTGTTTTAGAATCTTCCCATCCTTCCTTATCAGATGAGTCCCTATAACAGTTCGTGACGCACCGGTGTCCAAGGTCAGCAAACAGGTAACGCCATTGATCGCTCGGGGCAACCGCAGCCCTGGCTGGAATTAGTTTTCTTGGTCGTGTTCTGACGTTTGAACAGTAACGTCAGTCTTACGTTTAGGTTTCGGACAGCTACTGCTGAAATGTCCTGGTTTCCTGCAACTATAACATTTTGGGACAAATCTTCGGTCTGTTCGGTGCATTTCTGCGGTCACAACTCGGACTCTTCCACCCTTAATGTCTCGACGGACAGCCTCCACTTCTAGAGCATGTGCTAAAGCGTCCTTAACGTTGTCATGGTGCTTCAGACGAACGGCAGACCTGACCTCATCGTCATAAATGCCATCAATGAACGCCTGGAGACGCATGCTTTGGACTTGTGCCGGGGTAGCAGACTGGTAAGCTTTTCCTGCCATCTTCTCTACTTCTATAGACCACTGCTGCAATGACTCGTTAGGGCGCTGTCAGCGGTTACGCAACTGAGCACGGAATACAAATTCCAAATGCGCGTCTCCATACCTGGACTCTAGAGCCTCGATGAGCTGTTCATATGTGGCGTCTTTCCCCACAGACTGTAGCACCGATATTGCACCATCGCGTAACGCCAGAGCAAGTGCATTCTTGGCTTGCTCTCTGTTCCAACTGTTACTAGAAGAAGCGGCTTCAAACTGCATCCTGTACGCCTCCCAGGACGAGGTACAGTCGAAGACACCTCGAGCTTTATTGATTGGACTTTGTACTATTAAAAGTTGAACGTTGGGAATAGTGCGAGGGAGTGCGACATATTATTGTTATTTCGTCTAGCTGGAGTGCTGCACACACGCACAAGACAGCGGCGCACACGGCGAACGGGCGAACATTATACAGTAATGTATACCTAACCATAATATGTTACGCCATTCCTTTTATTTTGTATTTTTATAAGCTGAGCTCGCTCGCTTCGCTTTGTCGGTAAATACAATTGAACAACAAAATAAAGAAACTATTTTGATATTGCGCTATACATGAGTGAGTGACTCGTGTATTTATATTATAGTAATAATGTTTATAATGGTGAATAAGTCCGAGGTTTAATAAATAATGAAGTGATTAAGCAATATAAGCTTAATTTGTTATAAGGAATATGACTGCCTCGTTGGTCTCGCGGCATAAATGTGCGCGTGGGATTGGAAGGTCTCGGGTTCGATTCCCGGGTTGGGCAAAGTGTTATGGGGTTTTTCCGTTAGGAAATTCTCAGTCAGCAGCTCGGAGTCTGGTAATGTGCCCGGTACGGCAATAGGCTCGCCCCCTATAACGTGGGACCTAAAAATTCATGGCGAAATGTGGGTGTCATATATCACACCTCTGCCTACCTCTTCGGGGATGCAGGCGTGGGACTATAAATAAATAAATAAATAAAAAATAAGGAATATAGATACGTATACAAGATTGGATTGATAGTCAGTAAAGTTTATGATAAAGTTTAGTTATAAGGTTAGTCTTAACATTGACATCAAAGCACTGCAATCGTCATATTTATACCATGGAACCTACAAGACATTATCTACTCGTAAAAGAAGAGTTTATACTGATTTTGATGTTTCTGAATTTCTGTTGTTTGTAAAAACACCTTACATACAGTGGCAAGCGCTGATTTTTTAAATAATTTAGGTAGCAGATTCCACTCCTCGTTGGTCCCGCGAAAAAACGCGAGCGATTGAGAGGTCTCGGGTTCGATCGCAGCACGTAATTTGGAACTTTAACTACACTGTCACATGTTTATTGAGACAATCATCAAACGTCGGGGCTAGGTGCCATGAAGTAAGAGGATAAATATTATACCTAATAAGTATAATGCTATTTCATTTATGTTATGTTATATTAATGTATTAATATAAATACACATGTTACCTTCAGTCACATATGTATTTTAACATGCGTAATACTTACTATTAGACCAACCAAACTTTTTAGCTTCGTCCGCTTAGCAGTATTCTGTTGACTAGCCGTGTTATGTATGTGCAGTTACTGGTTGCCTATGACTTGTGCATATAAAAAGTATTTGAAAAAGCTATTTAGCTCATAAAAGCAAATAAATATGTCATTGTATATTATAAGGACTACGAATATGTATGAATAAAAATAGTCTGACGGTTAATTTATCTGAAAACTAAGAAACAATGTCATGAAGTGATTTGATATAATTATCTAATTAAATTAAGATGGTAAAGATTTTATTACTTGCATTCTTCTTTGTAAGTAATTAGGTTTATGTAAGAGAAACAAAGAAACGAAATTAATAAGGTATATTAAATTTAATCAAAAGATTTATTTTAATTTGTATAACAAAACATAAAATTTAAAAAAAAAACAGGAGTAGCTAACACATAATTATTAATACTTAATTATCTTTAAAATTGTAAAACAAAAGGTCATAAAAATATATCTACTTAATTAAAAGCAGGAGTAGATAATTAACAAATAATTATTAGCACTTGGTCATTATTGCTGATTGACTAGATTCAATACTTTTGATATTTGATGTTGCCGAAGCTAGAGCCAGTAATTCGTTTCGGTATTCGATAGCCCGCTGGCTTATTTATCCAGGAAATAATAATAAATAAATCGAAAATCCAACATTTGCACAAAGACGGGCGCACTGGAGCTCTCTCACTCTCTTGATAGATTTAAAAAAAATAGTTAAGCAACGCTATCATGCCCACATAATTCGACATAATATTAAACCCCTTGATGAAGCCTTATGAGAAGTTAAACTACTTTATGATTCTTTAGTTAGTAATTAATAAACAGTGTTAGTGTCAGCCCGGGCGCCTTGGTCCTCAGCGCTGATACTAACACTATCTACTGGTGCTAATATCCACTTATGAAGATTAGATGAGCGATTAAACTACTATATGATTCGTTCAGTTAGTATAATATCTAAGGTCTGACACAAATATCTTAGGGCTCTCCCTATAAAGACAGTGTTAATGTTAGAGCGGGCACGTTTGCAGTCAGCGCTGACGCTGCAGGTATACGCGGACCATCTTATGACAAAATAAAAAAATAACCAACAAATCTTCTCGAAAATTTACTTAAAAACATAAATCAACAACAATTATCTAATATAATATTTGTATTAATTATTTTAGCTACATTGCTAAAACTTTTTTATTATGAATATTAACTTCTCTAATAAGATTAATATTCAAAAATTAGTAGGTAAATGAAATCAGTCTAAAAATGGAGAAAATTATACAAATAAAAAGCAAGCATAGAATTGGTTAACCAAGGCCTACAAAGTAGTCCAACCTATATCAGAAGTGTGCAAGGTGATAAATGTAGTGATGGTATTTATGAAAGTATTCACGTTTATACGCGTAAGAACATGATTACTAGAATGCTAGTCACAGGCTATGCGATGCTAGACCACTAATATTTGGTTGGACCACCATTAGCGTCTAGCACTGCATCCAACCTGGCTTTCATTCCAGTAACCATATTCCAACACATATCCCGCGGATCCCCTCTCATTAACTCCCACGTTTCGTGGGCACTTTGCCGTAAGTTTTCAACGTTGCGCACTTCTGATACATCCTAACTGAGAACCATCTGTCCCACAGGTTTTCGATTGGGTTTAGGTCGGGACTCTTTGCAGGCCATGGTATAACCTCTATGTCGGTCTGGGCTTACAACCATGTCTGCACAATTCCGGCTGAATGGATGGAACTGTTGTCCTGGCAAAGATAGATATTTCCTTTAGGATGGTGTAGTCGCACAGTCGGCACCATTACATCTCTTAAAATATCTACGTACTGTTCAGCAGTGAGGCAACCGGATATTTCTACTAATTCGCCAGGACCAACCGAGCTCATCCATCCCCAGAACCCTAAGCTCAGACGACCACTCGCCTTATTTGGGATTAAATTTTTTTCTACGTAGCGCTCTCGATCGCGACGTTTTAAAATCTTGCGCCCGTCTTTATCAGACTTAAAATATTTTTCGTTTACAAAAACAACTATATTATTTACCCAATCAAAATTATAATCATCATCATTCTCCTAGCGTTATCCCAGTTTCAACCTGGGGTCCGCTTACTAGTCTAACCGGATTTGGCTGAATATTAGCTTTTCCACAGAGTGACTGCCTGTCTAACCTCCGCAACCCGAAAGGATAGCCATATTCCATGGTTTAGACTAGTGTCAGTTTATTTAGAAGGTACTGACACCCTATAACGACTGTCAAAGATCTTCATGACAACCGGGACCGACGGCTTAACGTGCTCTCCGAGGCACGGGACAAGCGATACTTTATAATTCAATACGCACATAACTCCGAAAAGTCATTGGTGCGCGCCGTGGATTCGAACCCGATACCCTCTGCATGGCAGTCTGTTGGTATCTTCACTAGGCTATCAAAATTATAATATTGTAAGCAAAATCCGACTCTAGCTTCGGCATGAGCCGGTGTTTTCAGCCCAGCTGATTTTAATCTTCTGCGGATAGTCTGCATTGACACCTGTAACAAAAACTTAAATTAATGACAAATACATCTGATTACGCAGCTGTAGGAGTTACCTACGAGATTGAAAGTAGATATAGGAAAGATACATGTATCTTCGTCACATGTTAATCGAAGATAGGTAGCTTTTACACAGGATAAACCCAAAGCCACGCAAATACTGTCTGGTGGCTCAGTATCAGTATTATTTGTTCAAAACCCATGACAAAATAAAAAAAATATTATTATTATTATATGTATTATTGTTTAAAAAATATTTTTATCTCTTATGAATTTAAAATCAGCCAAATATGGACTTATCATAAGGGTTAACAAATTGTGATGTAGTTAAATTGAGAAAAGTTAATCAGCTGATTTGACAGAAAAATCAACTATTCCTCTGTGCGTACAGTAAAAATCGGCGCCCGGAGTCAACTGGTCGCGGGTTCGAATTTCACCCATTGGACTTCCAGTCTACTAACGTGACCTACTCTTAATTCAGTTCCTTACTTAGCGTACCTGGAAGGACTAACATAAATGCTAGTTATTTGTGACAAAATGTATTAGCATTATTTTAAGAATGGTTTCTAATATTAATGTAAAAAGACAATAAAATTGCAGAATCTTAGGTATAATCAATTTAGAGTGTAGAAATAAAATAAGTTATTACTTTAAAATACCTAATGTTTGACGATTATTTACTCAACCTTAAAAGTGTCTTTTTAAGTTATATTACTTTTTGAAACCTCTTTTAAAACATTACCTTTGTTTTAAGTCCATGAAAATAGCTTCATGGTTCCATTTCAAAATATAAAATAATACAATTTTATTAAGGAAATTAGGTTCATTTCGACAGTTATTGGCAAAGACAAGCATCAAGCAACTGAATAATAGGCAGACAACGAATTTGGTCGGTTCAGACAAGCAACGTAGGTATAAAGGTGAACGCACACTTATCCGAGCCGAACGAGTCTAACGAAACGTATTTTAGAATTCTGTATGCAATGCACACTATCGATTCGGACGATTCGACGCGGGCAAGTGTGCGAGGTTTCATGAGATTTCATACACAGAATTCTAAAATTCGTTTAGTTCGACTCGTTTGACGCGTTCGGCTCGGATAAGTGTGCGTTCACCTTAAGTGGGACAAGATTTTAATGATGCATAGAATTTCTTATTTTGGTTAAGTATCACTTGAAATACTTACACCCAATATAAACGCAATGGTTCCTCTACAGTATCGGCGATTATAGACGATTACGAACGAGCACGACTGTATAGCGGGCATAATCAGCTGGACTCGCCGATCATCGTCTATGATCGCCTGCGGGCTGCGACCCGTGTATTATCGGCTTAACGTTTCACAATGCCGCATTGTGCATTTTAAAGTTGCAAAGTTATTCTCAAAAAGCAATTAATAAAACCGGAGCGGTTTGTCTTATTTTTTCCAAGAATAATTATTAATAACAATTATTTATTTAACTAATTTGCTTTGAGAATCACAAATAATACTAAATTTAAAAATAGGTATAGCAAAATCTACAAATAGTTGTTCAAATTTTACTGATGCACTCGTAAACTATTATATTACCAAGGCAATTATGGAAAAAAGTACTTTATTTGTTGTTACTTACGGTTGATTTTACATTAAATGTTATTTAACCTGTCGTTTCTAAGTGACAGGATGGATTTATTACTTTGCTTGTCTTTTGTGATTTATTTTAAGTAGATATAGGATAATATTTTGAAGATTACTTTGTGACTTTATAGTACGTGCGTGTGTACTAATATATATAGTCTAGATAGATCAGAAGGCAAGTTAAGCAGAGAGAAATGAAAGATAGTTTTTAGCTTAAGAAAGTCACAGTTATATTGCCCACAAACACAGAAGAAAGTACAAAGCGAGTAAGCACACAACAGAAGAATAGTTTAGACAATAAGATAGCACGGAAAGTTTGAAATAACAAGTCAAGAGCGGTTGGAGACTGGCGAGGCGGTGAAAACCGATCTCGCACGAAGTGTGTGTTCGGGCCGTTCGGGCATCTCCGGCGCAGCTGCTTTGCGCGCGCCCGTTGCTAGTCGTGTAGCGGTATTAAACCTACTGTGCGGAATAGATGCGTAATGATTTTATATAACTATATTAATAATTTTGCTCGTCACATCAGCCCCCTCGGAGACCGTTAAGGTCAAAAGAAGTCAGGAAACCGCACCCGCCGTCCGGATCTTGTTTCGCGCGGGGCGTCTAGTGTAGCAGGGGGTGCCGGCTTGCTCGCTTTCTGTGGCGTAGGATCAACGAGCAGGTAAGCTGGTTTAAGTCTGTCAATGGTTACTGTCATCGCTTTACCTTGTCCGTCGATCTTGAACGTCTTCTCGTCTCGCTTCAGCACTTTATAAGGCCCTGTATATGGAGCGTCCAGCGGTCGTCGCACTGCGTCTTTCCTTAAGAAAACGTACTCAGCGGTGGCGAGTGTCTTAGGAACATAGAAAGTTTTCTGTCCATGATGACTTGCAGGCGTTGGGGACAGGCTCGACATATGGTAACGCAGCTGAGATGCGAAGTCTGCTACGTCGACGGTTTGCTTAGGAGAGGGCTTAATTAACTCACCAGGTAGCCTTAAGGGTTCGCCGTATACGAGTTCTGCCGTTGACGATCCTATGTCCTCTTTCCAGGCTGCACGTATTCCCAGAAGAACCAGTGGGAGGACTTCCGTCCACTTCTCGTTCGCATGGCACATTATCGCTGCCTTTAGTTGCCTGTGGAACCTCTCTACCATTCCGTTTGCAGCTGGATGGTACGCCGTTGTCTTTGCGTGGTTCGAACCGATCAGTCTTGAAAGTTCTTTGAATAGATGAGCCTCAAACTGTTTCCCTCTATCTGTTGTAATTGTCTCCGGGCAACCAAAGCGTGATATCCAGCCAGAATTTTGAAGAAGCCTTCACCGGTCAGATCCAGCAACAGCGTCGTCATCTCCACCTCGCCTCACTCCAAAACTTCACCTGATGGTCAGCAAGCAAGTCGCCCCAGCCAACCTCTCCAGCGCCACGGCACACCTCACTGCACACACGGTCCTCCTAAGCAGCGCCCATCGCTCCCGTACACGCAGCAGTGCCACTACGCAACCGCTTCGCAGCAACTACGTAGCCACTACGCAGCCCCGACGCAGCCACTACGCAGCAACTCCCCGACTCACTGTGGGACACTCACTGCTCAACGCTTACTGCTCATCGCCTACTGCTCATCACCGACTGCACATCACCTTCGCAACCTCTCCCCGACTCACCGTGGGACTTGCGAAGCACACTGTGGCAAGCGACTACAGACTCCACTGGCACTCGACAACTGACCCCATCAGCTTCAAGGAGGACCTCCGGTCTTGGGGGGGAGTGATGTAGTGGCCAGCTACATAACACCCGCACAACGCCATCTAGCCAATGACGAAAGAACTACCTCGACACTCGCCACCTAACAACGCGGGAAAATTCAAAAATCCTGAACCGCGATATCAACTTTCGCGAGCGACGCGGCATATATACAACTTCCAAAGTATGTCCGTCGGCCTGCAGGCCACCAAGCACGACCACCCAGCTTGGTTAGAGGCTCCTCCTTCTAGTTGGAAGAACACCACACCTTTATCCTCCACAACTTTATTACTTGGCTGTCAAGGTTTTCATTCGGTTGAACTTAAATTACAATTTTAAGTGTTTGTCTCAGTTCGCTGGAAACAGATATAGCTGCATTGGTATAATATATTCATGAGGATGGTATTTATCTTTGATTTTGTAAGTGAGCCCTTAATTTGTTGGTATTATTGATCCAGGATAGTAGGTATATGTCGCACCCTTAGTAATATAAGGGCACAATCCAAAAAAGTAGATTTTTGGGAAATCGCGTTTCAAGATTCTGGATTCCACCATTACAGCTATTTTTTGGAATAACTTCCTTATTATTTAAGTTATAAATGTGAAATTGGGCAGATTTGTTGTTCTATAAATGCACTATATATAGCAATTAAAAAAAACAATAATGGAAATATATTCTATAAATTACAAGTAATAGAAAAAAACCCTTTTAATTTAGGCCCATATAGTACAAAAATCATAACAGAAATATGGAGCTATTTCATTTTGATCCCATATATTATTAAAGTCCCTTTTATAGTTAAGTTCTTAATTATAGTTAGTACTGTATATTACCACACCAAACCGTAATCTTAATCTTTTGTTTCTGTTTTATAAATAAAATATCAGGTAAAATTAAAGTAATAGTTTAATAAAATCAGTGCAGAATGTAACAATAATCTTAAAATTATGAATTCTAATAAACAATTAAACATAATGTCTTTTGTTGCAAACTAAAGGGTCAAATAAATCACTTGAACCCCTTAGTTCGCAACAAAAGGTATGATTGTAATTGATATTTTTCAGTGATGACAAATTGTTATTATTAGCTAATAAAAATGAAAAGAATATCTAATATCAATAGATTCTTAAAAAACGGCATGTTAAAAATACTTAACATTGCGAAGCGGACGGTGGTTATGTGGAAAAAACAATGTTATGTATTATAAACATTGCGAAATACACAGTCAATGAAAAATAAAAAAACAAACTGTTTATTTATATTCTATTTATTGTAAAAGTAATAAAAAAAATGAAATTAGTGACAAATTATTAAAACAAATAGTGATAATATAATATGCCTACTATATTATGTCGGATAGCGTCAGATTTTTATCGTTTCGATAGAAGTTCATAATAAATCATGATTTTTAATATGTGAATATTTTTATATGTAAGGGACTTTATTGTACAGAACACAATCTTTTCTGTACATAATCCATGCATTGTTTACGCAAATGTCTTAAGAGCTGGGAAAACAATGCCATGTACCATTTTTTTGTTTTATAAATGGTGCGATAAAGGGAGATAAGCATATCACACAAATCTACCCTTCCATATCGTAGTTATAATGTTTGACTATCTGTGGACATGAAACGTCAATCTTGGCTTCAAAGGGTACAAATCCACATAGAAACTGGCCAAAATCACACTTTTGTTATCATGCCATTTTACGACACACGGTTTGTTCTCATTATCACCTAGGTATTTGTTTGCTTGAACCTCTACCCTTCTTTACAATACTTTATCATCTGGTAGTTTAATTTGTCATTCTCTTAAACGATTTGATCTAATTGTGCTCAAGGAATAGATGTCATATTCTTGACGTAACATGTGGATCAGCTCAAGTGATGAGAAAAAGTTGTCGAAGTACACAACCGCCGGCTTATTTTGTATAGGTACTCTGGCAAAGACCTATAAGCACTTTTGCACCAACACCTTAAGATTTTTTATATTTTATAAAAGAATGATATCTTATCGTGTCTTTGCCAGCGTAGGGAATAAAATCATACACGCAGGCAGAAATAAAAGCCCTAACAAACATTTCAAAAGCTCCATTTCTTTGGCTTCTTTGCCAAATATTGACGCCTGTTTCCAGCTGTTGAACTTGTTGTGAACCTTTATAGGGCACCATCATTTCGTCGATATTATAGCGATGTTCTTCTTCTGTACTGAGGCAGTTTCTACGTACACCATCTTAAATCGATCGTACTTTAAAATAACGATCTCCATTCTGTTGAGAATTATCAACGGAGTACAAATACTGACGAATTTGATCATATCGCTTTAAACTCTTAACATCTGCGATTAGGTTATAGCGTAGATTCTTATGCCAGTAATCCCGATAGCACGGCATCTTAACGACACCCATCAAAATATTAATTGCAACAAAATCCATTAATTCTTCCCGAGCAACATTGGTGGATTTTAGATTTCGTTGTACAGAATATAAATTCGTGTTTAGTATAATTATATCAATAATATCTTCACTGAAGGAATCATAGAAGTAATCTGACGGAGACTTCGATTCAGATCCGAATTGCGTAAAGGTTATTGGTCATCCAGTACTGCTTTGTATTTAAATTTGGCGATTTCCCATCTGAAATTCAGTGGTTTTCTCACAAATTGTTTCTTTTTTTTTGTTTGTAGTGTTGGTTTAGTTCTTAATCTGCTTTTGGAACGGGTTTTCTAGGGGATATTAAAAGCTGCAGTACTATATTGATAACGCAAGCAAATGCTGCGGTGGATTGTGAGTAACGAGGACTTCGCATATAGCTGGAGTGGATGGTAGCAATTCGTCTGGCAAAAGTTCATCATCTTAAGATATTCAGTCGCTCAAATGAAGAATTTAAAGAGCGGGGTGCGGAACTATGTTCTGTATCTTCTGTTCCTTTTTCTTCCTCGTCTTCGGATGTACTAGAATCGGCGGAAGAATCTTCTTGTGGGCCACCACAATCTACAATCTACAAGTACTTAAATCTTTCTCACACGTTCTAATCGGATGTTGAGCTGAAAGAAATAAAGTAAAATTCATGCAAACACCCCAAGCACCAAATAAACAATTTAGAATGTCAAAAAAAATATATTCAGTTTCGAAAAAAGAAATACAACTTTATGTCATACAAGGTAAAGTTCAAGTTCAAGTGCAAAGAAAAGTGTCGAATTAAAAAATGTATTGAATTTTTCATGTAAATAAGGGCCAAAAACAAATTGTGTCAACAAACACAAAACAATTTACGTACTATAACGAACCAATAAGATATGATTTCATAAAACATTTCTACTTTTTTGCAATACAGGGTGATTTAAAAGTCGTGTAATTCCTTTGAACCACATGATCTGCTGGTGATATAGAATGACCCTAACCATATATTTTTTTTTTCGGAATTTTTTTTTTGAGAAAAAAAAGTTTTTTTTTTTACTTTGCTTCGGTTTCATAGAATAGTACGTTGACAGCCTGAAAGGGTTTTAATAAAAAAAATGTAAAAAAAATAAACACTACGTCAACTAAAATGTCGAATTCTAAAAGTAGGTAACAACACCTCGCGTCGCGTGCCGTCAGCTGTCATCGAGACACGGTAAGGTCAAACCCGCGGCGTTTAATGTCAGTGGCAGTAGATGGCGCTACTGCGAGTTTACTACTACGTACAAACCGCGCAAGAGGCGAAACTAGTCTCTCATGCCATCTTATTCTTTCAAATGATTGATATTTTATCATAAAACATAATTATTATTTACGTTATTACTAAATCTTGGACCGACAATCTTGTTAAGATCGCGGGAAGCGGTTGGTATGCCCAGCAGTGGACGTCCTTTGGCTGAAATAATGATGATGATTACAGATTCTGACAATAATCTATCTATCTAAACCGTCTTAGCTATTTGGATCAGTCTCTGTCAACATAACTACCTACCACACGACAGCAGCTGATTTTACTTTAAAAATAGTCGCCTGTTGACACATGTTTGATTACTTATTTGTTCCCTACTTTACCTTTAGTACAGTACAGATGTTTCATTAAGGAATAACATTGGTGGACTTTTGTCTTTTACTTGTGGCACGGCGACGCCGCTGGAGTTACCTACGTAGGTAAGTAAACAGTAGCACAGATTAAATAAAAGTTAGGTACCTACCTACTTCGTAAACCGTAGCGCCGTGTGTCTGTGTACCCAGTACACACTTCGCACAGTACTAGTTTTTAGAGGCATAGGTACTTTAGTTTAGAGATAGAGTTTCAAATGGTAAATATCTAAGTAAAACTGAAACTTTTACCTAGATTATTTTAGATACTAAAATTTTACTTTTCCACTTAGGTAGGTACCTACTCAAATAAACATGTTGATGTCAACTTTCCCTTCATACTTTTTTCCGGCTTAGGACGAACATAATTATGACAAAATTATAAATCATTAAGGCAGGTAGAGTGAAAGCTAGATGTCTATGAAAATACACACATTCAGAAAGAGATTTCATCACAATTAGGGCGTATTTAAAAAGTTGAAATCAAATTATGTACAATTATTGTCTTATTTACAAAAACTCACCGTCACTGCACGATGGAGTTAGATATTTACCTACACTTGAATATTTACACTTATTTACACGCACTTAATTCACTTATTTACACGCACTTTATGCCAAATGTACTAACTGTTCAAAGTGGCCGCCCTGCATGTCTAAGCACAGTTGCGCCCTACGTCTCAAATTATTTCTTAATCGTCTAGTGACGCCTGTGACAATATCTTCTCTGCGGACTTCATCGAAGGCATTTATTATGCGGGCCTTAAGGATATCGCGTGAATCCGACTCAACCTCGTACACCCTGCGTTTTATTTCTCCCCACAGATAAAAATCTAGCGGGGTGAGATCAGGCGAGCGAGGGGGCCAGGCTATTGGACCTCCGCGACCAATCCACCTCTCACCAAATTGGTCATTCATAAATTGCCGCACAACGTTATGATAGTGGGCAGGTGCTCCGTCATGTTGATAGTATAAATCCCGAAGGCTATTTAGAGGGACGTCTTCTAAATACTCCGTCACCACATACCTTAACAACTGCAGGTAATCCTGTCCACCTAAACGTCCTTCGATAAAATAAGGACCAAGGATATTATTGTTTATAATTCCAGCTCACACATTCACAGAAAAGCGCGTCTGGAACGCATCGCGCCGCGTTACGTGGGGATTTTGTTCGGCCCACCAATGTTCATTGTGAACATTAAATAACCCTAAGCGGGTGAATGTGGCCTCATCTGTCCACAAAATGTTGCGGTCCGTTTCCAACAGCCACCTACAAAATGTAACCCTGGCAGGTTGGTCGGTTTCGGCCATGTCGTGTACCGGCTGGAAATGGAATGGATGCTTGCCTGCCGCATTTAGAAGCCTCCACACGTAGCTTTGGCTGACGCCAAATCTTCGCGCTACCGGCCGGGTGGAGCTTTGCGGGTTCTGCTCAAAATACCTTCTTATGCTACGATCCAACTGCTCCGGATACATGGTAGGACGCCCTCGAGCTTGTGCATGTTCGGGAACAGCTAACTGTCCGTAGTCTAAGAAGTTCTGCGCTGCCCGAAGTATCCGCCGTGATGAAGGTACAGGCGAGTTTGGGCTTCGCCTCCGAAACCATTCTCTGGTTTCATTAAGGTCTCTCGAACTTGCATAATGCCAAACGATTTGGGCGAGTTCTCGGGTAGTAAGCGAGTCCATTTTCAAGTAAAACGGAAAACACGTGCGCTCAGTGACAATAAAATTATGCACTGATTTAATAAGCATTGATTTTAGAAAAAGTTAAATTCGCGGTCTTATTTGCATTAATAAACAAATTTAGTTTTTATTTGCATCTGCATTAAGTTTAGTTTTAATTGAAATTATTTGGTGTCGGCTTTATCATAAAGCTCTATTAAACTATTTGACGTAGCCGCCTCACCTATGACTAGAGCCACCATCACTGAAATGTTTGCAAATTTTAACTTTATTGAGACGTACTAAGTGTGCTATTTGTCTGCGGATGCGGCATGCTTTAAATCAGCGGTACTCAACCAGCGGCCCGCAGGCCGCATGCGACCCGGTAAGCCATTTCGTGTGACCCGTGGGCCGGTCCACCGAATAGCATGGAGTAGATAATGTGTAGGAAAATATGTCAACCATTTTAAATTGCTTACTTCCAAAGAAAGTGCGAACGTACAGGGCGTCCGCTCAAGTTGCATTCAGCGAGACGAGCAAATCCCATTTCTTTCATGCCTGTTTTTTTGAGTGTGTTATTTAAATCACATTGTATTGCAGTGCCGAAACTGTACCGAGGATTCAAGAGCCTTTACTTATTGTCTCTGGTTCTGTGGTTAAAGATCCCCAGGCGTGATATAAAGGTATCAAGGTCTTGGTTAGGTTCAAAGACATGACTGTGTGATGCGTTTTGACAATATTATTTAGCAGACTCGTGGTGAAAACCGGTCACGGGCTTTTCCCACTAGCTTGAGTTTGGGGCTGGTGGAGATGTGTGTGAGACTCTCCAAAATCTCCGCGGTGTTCACTTTACTACGTATGAAAATGGCGGGGCTGCGTAGACTGCTTTAGCATAACATGCGTTACCCCGCCTGAGTTAGTCTACCACTCGACGAGCCCCTCCTAACTGTACGAGTTAGGTTAGGCTAGATGTAACCGTCAAATTGCTGATACAATTTAATATTGCGACACAATACGAAACAATAAATACATCGAGAGGCGGACACAAACACGTAAGCCTCCTAACGGGCCCGTCTGGTCGGATCGCGTGCTGCCTCATAGGCCCGATAATTAGGCCGCTGGCAGTACCCCACAGTGGCTGGAGATCAATTTCAATGATTTATTGTAGATCGTCACTCACTCTCTAGTAGCATGCAGACCTGAGGTTCCACAGACGCTGACGCATCGAATCCTGCTCCTCCGTATATTTCCTCAGTTGCCATCTCATTCACGCAGAAGGAGAAGATGGTGTGTAGTCGATCGCATCGGATCATGGCTTCTAATAATGTCCGAAGAGCAAGTGTTGTTAACCGGCCAAATCGTAGTGAGTTATGACCGTAGATCAATCGAAAGCTGAGAACGCTCTGACGTCTTCTAGCCCCTTCCTCAAGATGGGTCTTACCCATATGACCACTAGGACCCAGGAGGGCGCGGACCGCCACATCTCATCGTCGTGTCTTGCGTCAAGCATCGGTTTCTCGCCCACCTCAGGACTTTCTAGTAGCATTCGTGAATCGACGCCATAAGCCACGTATCCAGATACCCTCTCACGATTGTTTCTTTTATTCTTTTGACTAACAGTCACGGCGCTGTATGTGCCCGGGTTTTATTGACCGTCAAGCACCGCAATTCAGCCCTTTAAAGGTTGTCTCTACGATTCGGACCCCACTCGTCATTATTTGAGCCACACGGGCTCATAAAAAGAAATGGCCTTAGACTTGGAAAAGGCCACCTTGAAACCTTTCTCGCCACGACTTGTATCTCCCATTTAGCTCAACCCTTCAGAAGCCCAAAAACTCGGCCTACGTAAGCTCGATATTTCAAGCACACAAGTTCACCACTTCAGCCTGCTGAAACTGCACAACGACGAGCATCTTGTAGAAGCTCAATAATTTGAATCCTCCAAATCCACAATCGTAGGATCTACTGAATTTTTCTGCGGCCCGCGGCGCGGCCCTGACTGGAATTCCTATGCGGCCCTTCTAAAATAAAGGTTGAATATCGCTGCTTTAAGCGGTCACTCCGCGACAAAAATGTGCCACCAACCAATGATTGTTCCGACTTCCAATTTTAGATGATTTACCGCCTTTACCGGTTGGTTTGTTTATGTGTTATTTGTGAACTTATTTCAAGTAGGTATGTATGTATTTGATTTCGGGATTTGTAATAATAAGTAAAAAATGTGGACAAATCTCAGACTTAGGTTATTTCTTTGATCTGAGCTTACTACAGATCAGGTTAGTGCCACTAAGAGCCCAGAACCTGTTACTTCACATACCTACTTACTTATTACGTACATACGGCGGCGTGTAGTAGGTACCCGAATAGGAGTTAATTTCTTAACATACTAAACGTAGGAAGTAAGGTGCATTGGGGTAATACCGAAAATGGATATATTCCGAAAGTTAAAAAAAGCTACTAATTGTAACGATAGTTTTATACTGGCAAAATTTATCTAGGCGCCATCTTTATTATTCTCGCCGCACCAGTCGTCGTGCGTCGCTAATACTAACATTACGTGTTTTGCGTCAAGTTTTCTGCATTGGGTGATTTTCGCGCCAATATTAGTGATTCGTAATAACCCCAACATCAATATCTTCTAATTCTGGTAAGTTATTTAAATAATTGTTTGTTTTTCTAATAGATTATCGGCTTTGCCGTATTTCAGATTGAAACACAATGTCCTAGTCCTCTTTAACCAAATAAAACAGAATTACCCCAACGGGTTTATTACGGCATAATCAAATTTCGCAATAACCCCACACAGATTTTTCATAGTAATGGACAGTGATTCTCAATCTACGTAAAAGTACCAATGAATTCAAGTACTTAATCATAATGGTTTATACCTACATAAGTGATGTTGTAAAAAGTATTTCTTACCTACTTATCACTTTGCTGGCTGCTTTGTTTGTCTCGCGGCATAAATGTGCACGTGCGGTCCCGGATTCGATTCCCGGGTCGGGCAAAGTTTATTATGGCATTTACCTATAACGCCCTATTGTTTTTCAAGATGGTAATATAAGTCATCCGGTACATATATGACGATTCCGCACGGTATCACAGGTACACGGTACGGACGATTAATTCTTTTGAGTTTGACCATATTTCTTGAAATTTGACCTAGTTTCGCTTAGAATAATTATTATACATAAACACTTACCTTCACTATTAATATATTTTGCAGAGTTCTCATGCCTCGAACCTACGTAAGAAATAAAATCAAAACATACACACCGCAAGATTTAGCTGTGGCTGTTTAACAGGTGAAAAATGGAGAACTGCGAAGAGCTTTTATGTTCTTACATACTAATAAAAGATTGATTTTACCTTAAATATCTTTTAATTTTGAAATTTTTCACTCATAATATAATGATAAAAGAACTCTCGATTTTCTCCATTCCGCTCTACCACAACCTATTTTGCCATGCTCTGCCCCAGCCCTCTTCACATCAACTTTTCCATCAATACTTTAGGAAAAATGTTGAGAACCTTGGATTTCTGAGCTTTATTTCCTGGGGTAATTACGAAATATAAAGTAAAAAAAATCGAGATTAGTCAAACTACCAAAATATTGGGCGTTGTTTTGGTTATGTAGTGATAACGAATGAAAAAGACATGTAAGTCTTCTTCCAAAATCTAATAAAAGCGAATTTTGAACTATTTCGGCATTGCCCCGAGATAGTTCGTTATTTACCGTATTCTTGAAAATCTTGAGCAGATACTATAAGTGCTATATTTTCAATTCTCATCTATATATTAAAGTATCTAACCTATAATTATTACGAATATTTTCATTAATTACAGGCTGATGTAAAACTAACGGCAGTAAATGTAAAACTTCTTAGAATATTTTATCAAACTGTAGACCTTCAGTCATCTCATAGAAATTTCTATCGGAATTACCCCAATGCACCTTACCTACTTTGGCATTCTAGGTACTTGGAATTTTCATATTCCAAAATGTTTTTGTGGTAGTTGATTTGCATGCTAACGATCGATGGGTAAATCACATAGGTCATAATTCAAACACTCATTAGGTATTTATCTGATAACTCACATTCACTGAATTATCGATCACCTAAAAGTACTTACATTTTATCCGTTAAGTACCTAGGTATTTATTTTATTAGTAGGCACCTACCTTTTATGCAATGCTTTGAATTTACCTCTAACACTAATTGAACTGAGATTTGAACTTAATATCTCAAGTACCAATCCCAGGTCAATTCGGTCGCTTTTGTCTGATTCTGTACGTCATGGTATGAGACCGTTTGCTATTTTAGCGTGGTTTTGCTTTACACGTGTAAATGACCATGTACCTACTACATTTATTTGGTACAATAATAATATCAAGAGGACCCCAACTGCAGCACGGATCGTTTAACAAAATTAGATTCAATCTTTGAAGAAATAAAGCCCAAATTAGTTTCAAGAGAGCCGCGTCGCCGCGGCGTCGGTACCCATACGTCACCATTGCATTGGAATTAAACCTTATGTTACTGATACAAAGTCTAAATTAGCTCTTTAGTAGATATCTTTGAATTCGTTAGGTAGTAATAGCATAGTAAGTACAAAAAGAATAGTAGGATAGCTTCATACAAATTGGCCACCGTCGGTTTGAATGTACGCGTGAGTCGCTGGCGCCGTGTACGCACGCACACAATCTCATAGACGAGCGCAGCCCGGCGCGGCCTCAGTACAGATTGCGCCGCGCGTCTAAGGTAGGGTTGCCAGATACGGCCGTATCATTTCCGGGACAATTACACCCCCCCCCCCCCTGCATTGGCTAGTGTTTTAAAAAGTAACTTAGAAATAGATCTTTTATACATAGATAATAATGCTGGTCGGGACTTTCGGGGTTTTTTTAATACTTGGAAATTATTGGTTTGACTTTTGCAACCGCAGTATCGTAACTTTGTGAAAAAACGAATATTCTAGAATTCCGGGACGGCAACGTAAAATTACTGGACACGGGACAACACGCCTAATTCCGGGACAATCCCGGAAATCCCGGAGACCTGGCAACCCTAGTCTAAGGACGCAAGAGTAGGTACTATTCTTTTTAACTATGGTAATAGGCATAGGTTTAAGTTTATAAAGTACAAAGGTAAAAGACTCTTAGTGGCTCAGTTTCTACTCGCCGACTGTCACGCGCGGAAAGATAACGTTTCTCAGCGCGCTGACGCGCTCGAGTCAACACCCCGCTCATCGAGCACCAGTGCCTCCACAGACCTCTGAGAAACGACGGTTTTTGTGTGCTGAAGAGGCCGGAAAGTAACGACACACACGATAGTCCCACATCGCGGCCACCTTTTGTACAACCGCGCTGTGTCTGTTCTCCGAGAACGTAGCCACAGCGTCGTGGTTAGGTGGTTGACGCGCCGAGGCACTACATTGCCATCTACTGCACGGATGCAGAAAAAATCTGGAAAATCAACAATTGCCCCCACGGAGGGCAAGCCGAGCGTCATCGCCAGCTTGCGAGGCCGCCGCGGCGCCGGCGCCTGGCGCCAGCGCATCATAGCGCCCGCGAAGATGGCGATGACGGCGACGCAGCGACGACACCGCTGCCCCGCCTACGCCAACAACGCCGCCGCCACAGTTCACACTGAAAACCCGCCGCTGGCTTACACATGGCTCACCGGACTTCTACAGGGAAACCTGCCGGTGGGGTCAGTCAGGTCTCGCTAGAGGCGTGAAGACTACTCGGACGCTTCTGAGTCTGATTTCTGAGCACACTTCGTGTCACCCTGATTGTAATAGTTTATGTAACTGGATTGGTTTACGTTCCTAATAAATTACGGTTTTACTTCACTGTTTATTTGCTAACAATTAACTGCTAAATACTAGCTTAGTGCAATGTTTATTAGGTAGTTGTTATTATTTACCTACCTTACTAATGAATGTGTAGTGTAATGTTATCTTCAAATAGGCGTCAGTGAGTGCCGTGGGAGTCGTGGACGTCAACTCGAAACATCTACGTTGCAGTCCGTCTCCATACAAAGATAGCGCATCGTAAATTGTTATTTTTCTCCGGATTGTGTAGGTACGTACCTACTTATTTATGTGTTGGTGTTATTTTATTAAACTGACTGCATATCTTTGTTTAAACTAGTAGGTACCTACCTACTTAATGGTAAGTTTACTATTATGAAGTTCTAATCATTAAATACACCGAGTGTTGTGATGTTTGATACCTACACGCACAGATGAGACAAGTACTTCTCTCATCTGTGCCTACACGAGACAACATTTGTATGATAACCTAACCTAACCTAAGTATAAATTATTGTATGGAGTCTGTTCTTTGCGTTCTTTAATCGCGATAGAACCCATCATGGATCCCCTTCCGCTACTTTTTATTGAGCTTGGGGAAGGTGGAGGGCGTATGTGGCACGGCACTCCCCCTAGACGGTCGAAGGAGCGTGTTCCTCGATTGACCCTCATGACGATGTCAATATCACGGGTCTACTTACTTACGTTCTTACCGTGAGTAAGGACGTAAGTAGACCTGTGCTATTCTAAAGTCCCGGGATACAGGATTTATTCCTTGAGCGGGAATTGTTTTTGAAAAGAGTTGTCCTTTTAAAAATAAAGTAACCAAAATTTGATTTTGGTGTCATACTACCTACATTATCTTTCAATTTGTTTATATGCAAATTCAGATCTTCAGGGCTTCATCGTCATCATCATCGTCCTAGCGTTATCCCGGTTACATCCAGGACTTTCGTCTTGGAGTCCAGTGTCCGCTTTCTAGTCTAACCAGATTTGACTGAGTATTAGCTTTTCCACAGAGCGACTGCCGTCTGACCTCCGCAACCCGAAGGTATGGATAACCATATTCCATGGTAAACCAAGTAAGTCTAAAGACCAGTACCAGTTTATTTGAGGGTACTGACTCCCCGTAACGACAAACACTCCCCTCAACAGTGGTATCCTTCAGGATTCTATTACCTATTAATTCTATTAAAATATCGTCGGCTTTCGCCACTTTCCGTGTCAAAGGGTATGCCGCCTTTTTAAAGTAGTGCAATTTTACCGTCAAGCGAGCCGCCGTACTCAAAGGGACCCGCTCTAGTGATGTTTACAATCAACAGATAACATCGATTTATTTAATTTTAACATGACATGTAACAGACTGGTAACGATAGCCTAATGGCGATACCAACGGACTGCCATGCAGAGGGTATCTGGTTCGAATCCACGGTGCGCATCAATAATAATACATAATTAGTTAATAAGACTTTTCGAAGTTACGTGCGTAATAAATTGTTAATAAACGCTTGCCACGTGTCTCGGAAGAGGACGTCGGATAAACAGTCATGAAAATTCTTGACAGTCGTTACGGGGAGTCAGTACCCTCAAATAAACTGATACTGGTCTAAACCATTGAATGGTTTTATTTAATAACAATACATAAAACATGCAATTACACAAAGCTAACATTTAAGGGGTTTACCTACCGATATTGTATGAGGTAAACAATAACAATTGTATAAAATATCGATAAAAACATTACTCCAGTGAATATTATCATCGGTTACATCTCTAATTATTTATTTGATTTACGAACAATTTGCCTACTTGACCACTCAGTCTTTCGCGAGCATTTCTTTTGTTTAGACTTCCGGATCTGTGAAATAGTAAATTCTGTAGGTATGTCGTATTCAAACCCTGAATATTTTAACATGTTGATGTGTTTAGGTAGGAGTGAATTTATTATGCAGGAGCTCGTAGGGAGTACGAGGAACGGTATGTTAGACCACGGGGTCTACCCGTGCCGTCGGAACGCGCGTTTCGACGGCTTCAATTCGGTGTTCGCATCGTTGCAGCTTTTCAAAGTGCTAGCAGTGTTAAGCCCAGGAGTGTTAAGTAGTGTGTGTTCAGCGATGGTGCAAAGGTGCCGTAAGTGTCTCGACGTGAGCGGAGGACATGCGGAGAATGGCCGTAGCATCTTACAGCAAGTTGATATTTTTATCAATTTAAGGTAGGCACCTACTTACGTAAGATTAAACCAATTAAAAAGTTGTTATAAACATAGGTTAGTGTACCGTCGCGTCATAGCCATAGCTACGTTAGTACTATTTATTCTGTGCCATAGCGCGACTTGGCTTGCCGATCGTAATAGGTCGGCAAAGTTAGCAACGCTTGCAAAAGCCTTCTCTTAGATGGGTGACCGCGTGTGACTCTGAAAACACTGACATCAGAGTTGGCAAGGCACTCGCACGAAACAAACAAACAACCTAAATACCGCGTTTTGTTTTACCTACACCATCGAACCAAGAGATCAGCTGTTGCATCAAGTGCATAAAATCTGTTATAGGTACCTAACATAATACTTGGCACGTGTAAAGGACGATGACTCGCGACGGCGGCTTTTGTCAAAGGAGGTGGTCGGGTGGCCTATGCACTCAAAGCCGTCAAATGTTTATGAACTTTAGGTAAATACCTAGCTATTATCTATCTGATATGATATTATTTAAAATTAATTAAATTTACACAAATACCTTATCATTTTACGATACTCTACAAGGCTACAAGTACTACCTACAACCCCTTCATTGATCGGACGGAGGGTTATGAAACCCTGAATGGTTTAGACTAGATATGAGGGTACTGATTCCTCTAACGACTGTCAAAAATCTTCTGTTGATAGCCGGGACAGACAGCTTAACGTGCTCTCCGAGGCACGGAGGGGTTTGTCTTTTTGTAGCCGGTCACCCATAAACTAGACGGTGCCGAACGCGCTTAACCTTGCAGGTCTAGTACGAGTTTGCACTCGATCGTCACGGTGGACGATAGCCTAGTCGACGGGAACAATTTCCATACATTTTCTAAATGCGCCCCCTAGCGGTCTCTATCGATCGCTACTCTCCGTTAGGGGCGCTTTTACAAAATGTATGGAAATTGTTCCCATCGACTAGGCTATGGTCCACCGTGACGATCGAGTGCTAACTCGTACTAGGCCCTACTAGGTTCGAGCGGTTGCCACTTTGACACGGGCCCCTCTGGCCCAGGACTTCATTATCATAAAATACTGGACTGCCAATTACTTAGTATAACAACGTAGTGCCTTCTTAACTAACGATGTTCTTAACAGAACACGTTTAGATTAATCAAAAATAATTAATCTCTTAATTTTTTGTACGATGAAGTGACAAGACAATGCTATTCTTTAATGAAACATCTAATCTGTACTAAAGATAAAGTAGGGAACAAATAATTAAACATGTGTCAACAGGCGACTATTTTTAAAGTAAAAACAGCTGTTGTCGTGTGGTAGGTAGTTATGTTGACAGAGACTGATCCAGAGGGCTAAGGTTTTGATAGATCGTTTTCAGAATCTTTAGTCATCATCATTTCAGCCAAAGGACGTCCACTGCTGGGCATGCTATGCCTCTCCCGATCTTGGGCCGCCAACATCCAACCGCTTCCCGCAGAGACTGATCCAGATGGCTAAGGTTTTGATAGATCGTTTTCAGAATCTTTAGTCATCATCATTTCAGCCAAAGGACGTCCACTGCTGGGCATGCTATGCCTCTCCCGATCTTGGGCCGCCCGCATCCAACCGCTTCTCGCGATCTTAACAAGATTGTCAGTCCAAGATTTAGTAATATCGTAAATAATCATTATTTTTTATGATAAAGTATCAATCATTTTAAAGAATAAGATGGCACGAGTGAATAGTTTCGCCTCTTGCGCGGTTTGTACGTAGGCGTAGTAGTAAACTCGCAGTTGCGCCATCTACTGCCACTGACATTAAACGCCGCGGGTTTGACCTTACCGTGTCTCATATCATAACTCTCATAACTCCAGCGGCGTCGCCGTGCCACAAGTAAAAGACAAAAGTCCACCAATGTTATTCCTTAATGAAACATCTGTACTGTACCTACTAAAGATAAAGTACCTAGGGAACAAATAAGAAGTAATCAAACATGTGTCAACAGGCGACTATTTTTAAAGTAAAATCAGCTGCTGTCGTGTGGTAGGTAGTTATGTTGACAGAGACTGATCCAAATAGCTAAGACGGTTTAGATAGATAGATTATTGTCAGACGTCCACTGCTGGGCATACCAACCGCTTCCCGCGATCTTAACAAGATTGTCGGTCCAAGATTTAGTAATAACGTAAATAATAATTATGTTTTATGATAAAATATCAATCATTTGAAAGAATAAGATGGCATGAGAGACTAGTTTCGCCTCTTGCGCGGTTTGTACGTAGTAGTAAACTCGCAGTAGCGCCATCTACTGCCACTGACATTAAACGCCGCGGGTTTGACCTTACCGTGTCTCGATGACAGCTGACGGCACGCGACGCGAGGTGTTGTTACCTCCTTTTAGAATTCGACATTTTAGTTGACGTTGTGTTTATTTTTTTTACATTTTTTTTATTAAAACCCTTTCAGGCTGTTAACGTACTATTGTATGAAACCGAAGCAAAGTAAAAAAAAAAATTTTTTTTCTCAAAAAAAAAAATTCTAAAAAAAAAAATATATGGTTAGGGTCATTCTATATCACCAGCAGATCATGTGGTTCAAAGGAATTACACGACTTTTAAATCACCCTGTATACCGATCTATTATGAATAAGGCCCAATTATTTATTACATTTTGCGTAATATATCGACACAACTACAATTTTTTCTTTATAATACAAAATTATAAAATCAAAACTCACAAGGATTTTCGTCATAGAAGGGTACAAACACGAATCGCACAACGTTTGAACAGTCCGCCTCCGACAAGTACGGAAACGTTACGGTTTGCGACCTTATAGCAGTAAGAGCGGGGAACGGGCGGAGAGAGTGTGAGAGGGACACAAGTATATTTACCGAGTCATTATTGTCCTTTTTCTCTTTCTGTCAGCGCTAACCGGTAGCGGATTTCATTTTGTGCCCTTAGCATTCAAAATCAGAGTTTACAAAAATTTTGACTTGGTCCCTTATATTACTGAGGGTGCGATGTATATCAGTAAGTTTTAAGTATAATAATAAGCTATATCACTTCAAAGATTTCTACTATATCTATAACTCGATTAACCTTTTTACATGAAATAAACATACATAATAATAAATAATAAATTATTTATTTATCTATGCATATATCTTCACAAACTATGAAATATTATCGGATAAATCATTATAGGAAAACTGGACACTAATAAAATTATTCATAATATGTTTACCCTACGCGTTGTGAGAGCACTTGTGAACTGCGATAGCCCAGAGATCATGAAGCATGGAATTGACAAATGACCAATTTAATATCCTTTACACCTATATTTCACCTTAGTTCACAAGTGTTATTTAATAACCTATATGAATAAATATCATTTCATTTCCTACCTAATAGGTTTACCCAGTTACATTTTAAAGACTCGGGCAAAAGTGTTACTGGGTTTGTCCGGATTCTCAGTAGCAGCACGCCCCCTATTACGTGGAACCTAAAAATTCATGGCGAAATGTGGGTGTAATATTACACCTCTACCTAGAGTTTATAAATAAAAAAAAAGACTGATGTAAAAAATACTCATTACATGTCATCGTTTTGTTTTCAATATTCCTAATACTGATTACAAAAAAAGACAACTTACATTATATCGTGAAGCAGTTGCACGCGTGCTGAGTAAAGGCTCGTTGTTGTGTGTCGCGACAATGGCCGCGTCCTGTTCCGATGTCGTGGCGCGCTCGTAGAGCTGCCGATGATGAGTGGATAAGTCACCGTCAGTCTCTTCATTGCGCTGTAACCAAAAATTTATGGTTGGCCTCTAAAACAATGATATCTTGCATGATATATACATATAATATGAATGTTTAACATGCCATGATATATATTTTTATGGGCACGTGAAAAAGGCTTAATAATTAACGGAGGAATAGACTGTTGCGTCACAGAAATTTTGATGGTTGCCGTTTAGGCGTTTACACAATACAGTTCGAGTTATTGTGCTCCATGCGACTTGGAAAGACCTAAAATAAATAATATACAACAAACTGTTGTATATTATTATAGGCTTATAAATATTACAATCGCTAGGTAGGTTAAGCTCAATGGGGACGAGGCAACATGGCAGCATTTTATACCAATTTAAAATGGGTTAACATGCGTAGTTGCATTTAATCTATTTGTAATAAAAGCATTGTTGATTTTAATGTTTACGAACACAAGCAGTAGGTATGGTTGTATACATTTATTCTGCCTTGGGTAATTTTCAAATCCTTAATAACTGCAACAGCTGGCGGTCTCTTCTGTTAATTATCCTTATGAGTCGATTTTAAAATAATATAATATAAAATAAATCACTAAGAGTTTGAACGAAATCATAATACCTAATTAAGTCTCGACCAACAACTTTGAATACTTAATTTTATTATAATAAGAATCCACCATGAATTTTACTAGAATTATTCACTTTAAACAAGTTATTTTGTAGTATGTTTAATTATTGTGTGTTATAGGTTAGTAATATAATTTTATTATATTCTATAAAATGGCGGGCTACTGGCTTATTACTGGCTTCCGAGAAAAATAAATGTAACACTCACCGATATCCCAGTTCTCCTTTGGATTTCTTTAATGGTGTATTCTGCTTCACGCAACACTATAATTAACTGTCGCTGTTGAGGCGATAACTGAGGCGCCATTATAAATAAACATAAAAATTGCAAAACACAACTATCCTCACTGCGTTCGGTGTAGTTTGATAACTTTCTCGTCAAATCGTCACCGGAGCATCCGGGTCGATGTCGGGTCGGTGTCGTGATGAAGTCGAAGCGACGAAACACAATAACATTAGAGTATGAATGTGTGCGCAAGTAGACTGGCGAACCCGACGCCACCGTGCCGCTGCGCTTACGCACACATTCAAACGAGGCATTGTGATTGGACAATGACGCGATGCATAGTCTCTTTCCTACGATTCTCTGTATTGTACGTAGCGTAGTTATACGTGTATAGGGTGATAGACTTGATGTGTTGCCGACTGTACCATTGAATGCCAGCACCTGACGAGGCGACAAACCTCTTTGCTAATTATTATTGTGTTTGATGACCGGCTGGTTTGTCGTGTAGACGTCAGTAGTCCTTGACAACCGTAGTAATGACAGCTTGACATGACACCGGCCGTCACAATATCTTAACTATATTTTATAGCCAACAAAATTAGTTTCCGAGTATAATGAAACATTTAATAAAAAAAACATATAATACATGTAGTGAAATAACGAGATTGCGTCGCTACACTTATTCAAAGCAGAGCTGTCGTCACTCTAACACGCGCGAAGTTGAACTTGTGGCAAACAATTTTCAGTCGTTATTTTTGTAAAAAGGTCTATAAAAATGACAACCAATTACAATGCAGAATTAAAAAAAAAATTCATACTTTACAATAGTGGGGCATAATCTTATTAGTGGAATTATTTTAACGTCATTTCAAGTAGTGAAATATGGCGCTGTCGTTGCGGGACATACGTGTTTCCGGCAAGCGCTGGACGGAAAAAAAATCCTGGGACATAGGAATGTCCCGCCAGCGTTCCAGAGGTTAATTTGTTAGTCGTTAAGTATCGACCAGGCCTACGTTCATCCTGACATTACAGATGCAAATCCAAGTGATTCCAAGTCGGCGCAGAAGGCAGGTCCTTCTCATTAGGACTCAGTGTCGCGGGCGCTATCTCGTGATGAATAAAAACGAATGATGTGTGCCCACTCACGCGGAAACTCTTGTGTTAGTGCACAATGCTTAAGTTCTTTGGCACGTGCAAAATCTATTTATGTATTTTTAAGGTAAACGAAGGTGATGTACTGTTTTTTTTATATTCATACTTAACACTGCAGTACTCGCGCGGGGTGAATATTCACCCCAGACCAATGCTTTCGTCCATATTTTTTAAATTATTTGAATACAGACTGTGTCGCTTAGCGTAATCCTCGTCAAGTAAACTAGGTTCAAGGTCAGTACGTCGCCGGCTCTGGACACAGGCGCTAGTGGCAAAAAGAAAAGCGGGAAAGTGCTCGGGACGGAATTTCACCCCACGCTAGTATCGGCGTTACAAAATCTCTCGTTCGATTTAAGAGAAAATTAAGGCGCTGTTATACCTCAGAAGCCGTGAAACACCAAATTTTTCGTCGCGCGACTAGCCATAACGGTACATGTTACAAACTAGCAAAAAATAGAGCTCAAAGTCAAAAGTCTGAACAAAAGACTTTTGAAAGAATTTTTCATGTATGTAAAATAGAATCACAGTAAAAAAATCACAAAAACGAGGCAGAAAATAATTTTTCGTCTCACTGTTTGCAATATTTTGATCGTAAGCTGTCATATTTTATTTAATAATATTGTAGGAAACCTAATGAACTAAAGAATTACCTAGTTTATTTTCATATTATACGTGTACATTGAAAAATTAAATAAAATCTGCGATCGCCAATACGCCTGCCAAGCGTGGCGATTATGGCATATCCCCCCAATTATGAATCACACCATTAAAAACCGGCCCCTAGTCCCCGGCGGCCCCGCTAGTCCTGGTTATGGTAGCGGCCATGGTAACGGCGGGGCAAGGGGTGCGAAGAATCTCCGGAAGAGATCGGGCTACCACCACCAACGACAATTGGCCCTGGCAACACTGAACACGCGCACACTGCGGACCGACGAGAAGATTGTCGAGCTGGAAGAAGAATTGAGCAAGTTGCGATGGGATATCAAACGCCTATCTGAAGTCCGAAGACAGGGGGAGGACTCAATAGTTCTCAATTCCGGTAACTTGCTCTTCTACCGGGAGGGCGACCAACAGTCCCAAGGTGGTGTCGGGTTTATCGTCCACAAATCTCTCGTGACCAACGTGGTAAATATCGGGAGTGTGTCGAGCAGGGTAGCGTACCTTATACTCAGAATATCCAAGAGGTATTCACTGAAGGTCATACAGGTATACGCTCCGACCTCGTCGCATCCCGATGAGGATGTGGAAGCCATGTACGAGGACATATCTCGGGCTATACATGGCTACAAAACCCATTACACCGTGGTCATGGGAGATTTTAACGCGAAACTGGGCAAACGCGACGGTGATGAGCTGAGAGTGGGGCCATTTGGTTATGGGCATCGGAATTCCCGGGGTCACTTGCTGGCTAGCTTTATGGAGAAGGAAGGACTCTATATGATGAATTCCTTCTTCAAGAAGCGAGAATGCCGCAAGTGGACCTGGGTAAGTCCAGACGGTGCAACCAAAAATGAGATCGACTTTATCATGTCGACGAAGAGGCAGATATTCAATGATGTCTCCGTGATCAATTCACTTAAAGTGGGGAGCGATCACCGAATGGTAAGAGGCACATTAAATATATGTACAAGCCTCGAACGGTCGAGGTTGATAAAGTCCACGCTCCGACCGGCACCGGTTCATATCTAAAACCCCGAGAGCTTTCAGCTCGAACTCAAGAACCGTTTCGAATGCCTGGGTGAATGCGTAGATGTGGACGTGTACAGTAACGGGTTTGTGGATGCTGTCCATACAACAGGGGCTAAATATTTTAAGCCCCAGAAAAGCCAGAGAACCAAAAAGATCTCGGATCCGACCCTCGAGCTGTTAGAGGAAAGGCGTAAGATGGTTCTGCTATCCTCCGACGACATGCCGAAATATCGGCACCTCAACAGACAGATCTCTAAGTCTCTGACTCGCGATCTCCGCCAATACAACACAAAATGTGTTCGTGAGGCGATCTGTCTGTTGGGCAGAGTCAGCTGACAAAGCTGAAGACGGAGGATGGCAGAATCGTATCGTCCAAGCCTGAGCTCTTGGAGGAGATCGAAAGGTTCTATGGACAGCTATACACGACAACGCAACAACCCGCAAGCACTCCAGCGTCAGACCCTAGAGCTGGATTGACCCGACACTATACCGAAGATATCCCGGACGTCAGCATGCACGAGATTAGTGTGGCTCTCAAACAGCTTAACAACAACAAGGTGCCGGGTGATGACGGAATTACGAGTGAGCTTCTGAAGGCCAGCGGTGCACCCGCTAGAGAAGCCCTCCGGAAGCTATTTAATTCGGTCATTCTCGAAGGTAAAACGCCACAGGCGTGGCACAGAGGTATGGTGGTGCTTTTCTTTAAGAAAGGGGATAAAACCCTCTTGAAGAACTACAGACCCATCACACTTCTGAGCCACGTCTACAAGCTGTTTTTGAGGGTCATCACGAATCGTCTCGAGAGCAAGCTAGACGACTTCCAGCCTCCCGAACAAGCTGGTTTCCGTAAAGGCTATAGTACCATAGACCACATACATACGCTGCGGCAGGTTATACAGAAGTCCGAGGAGTATAACCAGCCCCTATGCTTGGCGTTTGTGGACTATGAGAAAGCCTTCGATTCGATCGAAACCTGGGCAGTGTTACAGTCTCTCCAACGGTGCCGGATTGACTACCGATATATCGAAGTGCTGAAGTGTTTGTATGAAAACGCCACTATGTCAGTCCGCCTCCAGGACCAGAGTTCGAAACCTATTAAACTCCAGCGAGGGGTGAGACAGGGGGATGTCATATCCCCGAAACTGTTTACCACTGCGCTGAAGGATGTTTTCAAGCTTCTGGACTGGAATGGACTCGGCATCAACATCAACGGCGAGTACATCACTCACCTTCGATTCGCAGACGATATCGTAGTCATGGCTGAGACCATGGAAGACCTAGGCACAATGCTCGATGACCTCTGTAGAGTCTCCCAACAAGTAGGGCTTAAGATGAACATGGACAAGATGAAAATCATGTCGAACGTCCATGTTTTACCTGCTCCTATTCAGGTTGGGAACTCTACGCTCGAAGTTGTCGACAAGTATATCTACCTGGGACAAGTAGTCCAATTAGGTAGGTCCAACTTCGAGAAGGAGGTCAATCGTCGAATCCAACTCGGTTGGGCAGCGTTCGGGAAGCTACGACATATCTTCTCGTCCGATATCCCGCAGTGTCTCAAGACGAAAGTCTTTGACCAGTGTGTGTTGCCAGTGATGACTTACGGATCAGAGACGTGGTCGCTCACTATGGGCCTTATCAGAAGGCTCAAGGTCACTCAGAGGGCGATGGAGAGAGCTATGCTTGGAGTTTCCCTGCGAGATCGAATCAGAAATGAGGAGATCCGCAGTAGAACCAAAGTCGCTGACATAGCTCTCCGGATAGCCAAGCTGAAGTGGCAGTGGGCAGGGCACATAGCTCGAAGAACCGATGGCCGTTGGGGCAGAAAGGTTCTTGAGTGGCGGCCACGTACCGGACGACGCAGCAGAGGTAGGCCCCCCGCAAGGTGGACCGACGATCTTGTCAAGATCGCGAGAGGAGGTTGGATGCGGGCGGCTCAAGACCGGTCTGTAGCCTATGTCCAGCAGTGGACGTCGTTTGGCTGATATGATGATGAAATAAAATCTGCCAAACGTCTATGATTTTGGCACTCGGTAGATCCCATCAATATCAAACGCTTCGGCAATTTAAACCTTATTAGCATAAGCGGTGTACTGAGTGTCAGTTGCTAGTTTACGCCCCGTCCAGACCTCATCATTCGGCTATGAGCCCTGTGAGAGATAGGTAATGTCGCTTGCATCTCCGCTGCACGAAATTATACGTAAACCTGTTTGTTATTGTAATACGCCGATTTGAGTTCGTAATTTCATGTTTTATGTTATAAACTGAATACTTTGAATCAAATAGGCTTTTCATGTGACTATGAGCACATATAATTAGGACCTAAGTTTATATTCTTGTTGCGTTTATGTGTTATTGTTTCTATGCTTATAAATATATAATTAGAAGAATAAAATATGGATAGTTAGAGAAATAAATTTCTACGAAGGATTTGTACAAGAAAGCGTCGTAATAAAATAGAAATTCATCCATGGCCAAGTGATTATGAAATATTATGTAACATTTTTACACAAATTATTTTCATAAGAGTCTTTTATGACTGACTATGTAATAGATTATCGATTATGCATAATATAATTATATAAATTATTCTCACAACACATAGTTGCCACAGTTTTCAATATTTGAAAGAGTAATAACATAAAATCGAATCATTTTATGTACCTTTATTTCAATTTCATTAGCTTGTCAGAGCTCCTGGAGCGCTAAGATGCCGCCACCGCGAACAATAAACAGCGCTAATATGGCGCTCCGCAGTCCGCACACAAGCGGTAACGAATGTTGTATTATTGTGTTGTAAATATAAACCTATTAAGGTACATCGGGTAAAACTTTGATTATTCATAAACTATTAGGTATGTCTCAGTACATCTAATATCTTTTTAGTTTCTAAAATCAATCATTTATAAGTAAGAGAGTGACTTCTCTGTTTTCTATAACACAAGTTATAGTATTTTTTTAAATAATAAAGTACCTAACTAATTATATTTATTGTAATTACAGTGAAATTAAAGATAACAGTTCTGCAACGTCTTACACACATTTGACTGCAGTAATTCCTAACACGATTTGTTCAAGAGTTAGCCAAGAAATGCCAACCAATTTTTTAAACAATTCTGACAACTCCCTTGTGAAAAGCAAAAACTTCAAGAGGGATAGCAGTGACTGGTTCGAATTGCGTAAGAATATGTTAACAGATTCAAATTTTGGTATAGTGGTAAAAAGAAGAGATAACAGCAGTAAAGCCAACTTAGTAAAAATTACTTTGTACAAATAAAATATTTGCAATGTAAAAGCAGTTGCGCATGGAGTCTAAAATGAACAACTGGCTTTGGAACAACTGGCGAAGCTAGAAAATGTAACAATCCAGCTTTGTGGATTATCCGTTTATTAGTGCCACGCCAGATGGATTAATAGGTCCAATCACGATTGTGAAAATGTTATGTTCTAAAGTTGCCTATAAGAATGGCCTGGAGCAGTGGCGGCTCATTCAAAGGAGCGCTGGAGCAGTGAACTCCCAAAATTATTAAATATATTTATACAACTCATATAAACTTTTTCTATAAACATAAGTACTCAATATTTTAATACACATCTATTCTCTTTTCTATAATACATATCCACAAATAAGTATTTGACTAAATACTAAGCTGTTTATCATAATTTTGTCAACACTCTTGAAACATACATAGGTATTTTTGTGGAGTGGAGCGCTCATAACAGCGCTCTTTGTTGACGAAAGCTTAGTACAACGCTTAATACTGAAATGTAATGAGTGCGAAAGAGAGAGCGTTCTATGCGCTGGGCGCGTGAGACAAAATATTTGTATGAGAAATAAGTCAAATACGGAGCGGCGCTCCTGGCTAGCTTGACGAGGTGCGCATGCGCGAATATATTACCCGACTAAATGATATGATCATTTGTCACGAAGAAAAATTAAAACGTGTGCGCCGTTTTTTTTAATAGTGTTTTGCCGGTATCATTTGAATGTAAACTAAAGCAAAACTTTCTCTGCAAGTGCGTTGGTAATTAGAAAAGGATTGGTGTTTAAAATATAGTTAATTGTATGTGTGATCGTGTGTATAAACGTTTAAGAAAGACAATTAAATTGTGTAACTAATATGGAATATAACGGCGTAAACTTTATAAAAAACTGAGAAATCCTTAAAAAAACGACCAATATGATAAAACGCTTTGGTTATGTGTGGTAATGTGGTTGCGAAAATGCGAAGGAAGTAAGAAGCTGTTTTGTTTTCCGTGTATTTTGTTTAGTGGCGCCGGAGTTGATACTGCGTGGACGGTTCAGGTACCTAGGTATCGATGATTTAGCACATCTTACTGTTAATTGCAAAAGCATTCACAAAATAAATGGTAAGCAGTTTCCTCTTTTTTTTGTGAACACCCAATATGATCTTTCACGAGCCGCCTCTGGCCTGGAGAATAGTATAAGAGCAAATAAAATACAAATATGGAAACATGATAAAAAAGTGAACTAATAATAAACTAGTCTAAACAAATATTGTAATTGTTATTACCAAATTTAGGGGCAACGCCACGTTACACGCAAACAAAAATATTTATTTGCTGTGTGGAGTGGCGAAAGTATACCACTAAAAATAGAAATTATAGAAAGAGATATTTTTTTTTCTGGGAGACGACAATGAAAGAAAAGCTTGTGGCGTTTTATATGAATTGGCAGCTGCCTGAAATGGTTGATTTTCGTCAAGCTCAAGGAATGGTATTGTGAGATCACGGAGAGGAAAATGATTCATCAGTGCTTGAAGTTTCTATAATACCAAGCCGTAAAAGTAAAGTAAATGAAAATGTGCCTCGTGAATAACAGCAAATAATAAGTATTGAAGCCTCATCACCTCACACACTGCCTTTACCTTCAATGAGAATAAAGAAAACCTGCCGGGTTGTAGCAGACAGCTAACTTTTGATGAGCTGTAAAGTCTGTATTTTGTTAGTAAATGATAAAAAAATATAAATAAATATCTTTTAATATTTATTTTCTTTGAAACAACACATATTTTAAGCAAAAGATTTTTTTTATGTTTTTCCATACAAACATGTATATTATGTATATGTATGCTAACGAAAAAGCAGTAACTCAAATTTTAATTCTATAATTTTCTAAGCGACATAGTAGTATCTCATGAATAAGGTATATCCACGTATATTTTTGGTATTTCATATATTTTGAAAAATAATAATGGGTTGGGTTTCGAAACGAGTCGCCTGAATTTGAGGGTATTGGTGGTGTAGGGGGCTCAAGGGAGTTAGTTTTAATCCCCTAAAAGTAATTTTGGCTGCCGGCGCTGCGTCTAAATACTTTAAACAATTTCCAAAAATTCTTGAATACTTCGGCAATTATGCAAAACGGAACGTAGTTTTTATACTTTAGTACAGTTTGACAAATGTCATTTTTAGGTTTTATGTGAAAAACGTGAAATGAAACGCAAACCCGCCATCTTGGAATGATCATATTGACAGCTAATGTCAAATTTGTGCGTCATTGCTTTCGAGTGCCTTACGCGCGACTGTAATAAGTAACTAAATAGGTTATGTAAGGTTCTGTTTTGACCTTTAATCTGAAAATAGGAGCCCTGGGAAGCAGGGCTCCGTCAACCTTAGTTTATTAAACTAGTGTTTAGAATGTGGAAGTTGGCAGTGCCATACACACCGATATTTGGAGATTTTATTTTTTCAGAGGAAACCAATCACTCACAACCTAAAAACGGCGACGTATTTCGAAACCTTTACTACAATAATTATACATATAATAACAATAAAACATCCATAAATAAATAAAATAAATCAAATTTTACTAAACTTCAATTATTTCGTAACTTACTTTAGTTGAGATACGGCTTTTGCGCTTAGTAGCCGAAAATTAAAAAAACGGCACCCTTATAGATTCGCCATTTCTGTCTGTCTGTCCGCCCGTATGTCACAGACAATTTATTGCAAAATAGATTTGAAAACTGGCAGGAATGGAATTAAATGTAGGTATTCTATGAACCGCTTCACCATTTTTATACAAAAACAAAACAAAAATAATAAGGGCCTCTCCATATATGGAACTGACTTAATTATTTTTATCATCTTACAGCACGTAGGTATTTACCTACTTTCGTCAGCTATTAATACCAATAACGTCTTATGTAAACCACTTTTGCTCATGGCTCCACTGAGAACAAAAATTGCGCTATACCCATATTGTACAAACAGATTGATTTATGTAATATAAATGTTAATATCAGTATCTCAATTCAATATGCTAAAACGTTTTGCTTGCGATTTTGAAATATTGGAATACGGATTTCGCCAGAATACGGCCGCACGCGATTAGAATGAAAGGGGGCGCCCCGCAGTAGACGGAGCTAAGCGCCCTTCACCTCCCCTGCTTCATCCCCTCATTTACCGAAACAGTCGCTTAGGACAGCGCCTTAAGTGTTTCTTGTAAGTATTGGTTTTATTTTTCTTTTATTCGAGATGGTTTCAGTTTCTATAAGACTTTTTAATATTTTGCTATGATCTTTGTGTTGTTCGTTAAAGATTTGTCACCACTGTGAAAGAACGTCAGGGTAATATGATACGAAGCTGGTTAGAAGAAGATATGGAGGTTGTGAGTGATATTGCACCGAGTGATACAGAAGATAATAAAGAGAAATGTGTTACAGAGCTAAACCATGGCTCAGAAACAGAGCAAGAATATAAAAGTAGCACAGAAGAAATGGAAGAAAGGAGCACAGAAGAGAGGGTAGATGTAGATATGGAAGTTAATATTGAGAATAGTTTTTCAAGCGACTACAATGTTCCTCTGAGTACATCAAATTCTAATTTGTACATCTTGTAATCAAAATACATAAAAACTGTTAAAACTAAATAAAAAAATGAAAATGTTTCGGAGAGTCGGCAAAATCAATAACGTTTTCCAATTTTTTTTAAATTACCTTATTGTTTTGTTTATTTCATAAAAATACAATTTTTTTATAATATTTAGAATCAAATATAAATACTTTTCACTATTTGAACGCATTTTATTTCATATAATATTATATTTGCCTAAAAAACGATCAATGTAAATGGTCTGAAAATTCACCCCACGCGAGTAAAATATTAGAAAATTAGGGCGCGAGTACTGCAGTGTTAATATATCATACCTAAAGTGGAAAATTCGACAACAATATTTTGTGTTATATATTCGGATAGGATAACTTATGCGATGCGCGTCATTCAAACTCGTCAGTCATCCATTTATTGAGGAATAGGATGCATGATTTGCAGCCGGTTCACACAAACAAATATTAAGGCAACACACTCGCACGAATACATGTCATGTATATTTTTTTAGGTTTTCTTTATCTCTGACATAAAAGTGACTATTTCAACTAACTTTGTCAGATATACATTCAAGTTGTGATTGTACATATAAAGCATGTCCATATGTACCTTAACTTATATTGTCCGGGCCCCGATGCAGTAGAAAATAAGTTTATTAAGTTTTACCATGTTGTAAAAAAAACGATAACAGGGGCCAAATTCTCCTAAATAAATATAGTTTCGATATCATGTCAGTGTCATAATATCGTCACAAAAAGCGTATTCTTCTAAATTATCTGATAATTGAACGAAGTTGTAACGAGATCGTAAATTGAAATAAGTGTCAAAATATGTTTCAACGACGAACTGTTTATTTCAAATTATACGATAATGACATTATGTTATCAGAATACCGCTTCCGTATCAATTAAAAATATAATATCAATTTCATATAAAAATAGGAGAGTTGGCCCCCTGGTCTCACACCTCATCGTAAAAGTTTTAAAGAAATTTTATCATGTAGGTTTTCTAGATTTCCTTCACTAGCAAAGCAGTATTATTCTTGCCATGAATGATATTACAAAGATTTCTGTGATTTTGGTTACATTAAGCACAATAATTACCGAGAATTTGAGATTATCTCACGTTCAAGTATTTGCACCCTGCTAACTAATGATAGTAAGAAGTTACACGATAGTCACTTGTAATATAAAGTCGTAGTACATTCTTGTTCCATATTTACAAGCAGAATAAAAGAGTAAACATCGGTCGTTTAATACATTGAGGCTGTGAAAGGATTATAGAATAATGTAATAAACCGAGCATTCCCGTAGAAACGCCCCCGCGGGAACGTGCCTTTATACAATCGAGTGTACAAACATATAGAAAATGCTGATGAAGTCAGCGTCAATTTGAGCGTGAACATAATAGAGATGTGTTACAGTGTAGTGTAATGACGTGTTGTTGAAGATGTGTCACGGCATGAGTATGACGTGTCGTCCGCGGCGTGACGCGTGACGAGGGTCGAGGCGTGACACAGTGACGGCACTATTACCGCATCGCCTCTAGCTGTGCCGCGCCGTACAATACTATCACATCGGTAAATGATACTCTTTTGTGAATGTTTAATGTTTTCTAATTTGTGTACGTTGATACTAGTGTTTTGAGTCCGTTATATTCACCTGTTAATATATAAATTGTTAATAAATGTTTCACTAAAGAGTAATTAAATTTCACGTAGCTGATGATTACATATTGTAAGGCTTTCAATGACTAATGATTTTGAAAAAGAAGCTTATTTCGTAGTAATAACTTTTGAAAAGAAAGCTAAGGTAAAATCGCTAATTATTAGTGAATAACTATCTTAAGGCGAGGATTTCTAATCGAAAGTCTAGTATCAGATGTTGCCAAAAGAGTAGCGGCCGGACATGTGGCCAGAAATCCCGAAACATGATGCAAGAAAATATTGAAATGGAGACCATGGGATTGTAAACGACCCGCTGGAAGACTGCAAATGAGATAGAAAGAAGACATTATAAAGATAGCGGGCAGGAATTGGTTGAAGACTGCCCAAAATTAAACGGAAAGGAAGTTGTTGTAGAGGTCTACACCAAAATGGTCGAAAAAGGCTTAAGATGGTGATGAGTTCACGGCGCTGGGACGCATAAGCGGGGCATTCCGCCAACATTTGCAGCGCCGTTTCTTGGACAGGGTTGCGGCTGCTGTCACCATTGTGATATCCAGGCATTTCCTTCTGGCCTTTTCTCCAAAGAACCGGCCGAAACAACGGAAAGTGAGAACGTCGCGACGCAACAACTCTTCAACCACATGTTGGAAACAGGAATTAGCGCCACTATGGTAGCATGCCTGTATACAAAACATCTGTACCTAGCCGGTCATAGACATGCATACTAAAGGTTTAGACGATATTTTTGTATTTGGTCAGGAGTATTTAAAAAATGTTTTTTACTTTTTAAACACCCAGCTCCGCCGCCAAGACACCCAGCGGCCGCAGAGGATAGAGAGGACGGCAACGCACCACCGCATCTCCTCTTCCTGTGCGGCCCCACCGCAATGCAGCAATAGTGCGCCCCCATTTGGTCGCGGGAGATAGGGCGTGTGGCAACGCAACACCGACACGCCTCTCCTCCCGCGACCGCGCCCGACTGCGACGGACAGAAGACAAAGCGACACGTTCGTTGAATCGACTGTACCGATATCAAACTCTGTCAATGCTAGATTTTGCTAACATCCTCAACAAACCCTCACTGTGTTGTATGTCACCTACTATTATTAAAAATCATCATTGTCTTGCCCTGGTCCCAATTTATTTGGGGTCGGCGCAGTATGTCCTTCGCTTCCATACTTCTCTGTCACCAGTCATTCGATCGAAAGAAAGAAAGAAAGAAAGATAAAATTTATTCAGACAGCACACAGGACACAAACAAAAACAAATTAAAATAAAACTTAAAACAACACTTAGGTAATATTAAAATAATATGATTCAATTTTATAGCTGTTATGAGGTAGGTGTCCCAAAGCTGACCGAACAGGTTGCCAGATCAGCATTTAGCCCAGTAAAGCTAGAGCATTCCTAGGCGACTGATTTTCATCCGGCACCTTTGTGACAACACGGATGTACAAACCCCGGCTTCACTCAACGCTTATCATGTATTGTATCTAAGTATGTGTTAGTGTGTTATGAGTAGTGGTAAAGTGTGTCGAAAACTAAACAAAATACATATTATCCATGTATTATAAATTAATCAGTGGGTGATGTTATAAAATAATAATAATAATATTAAAATAACATAAAATAATTAAAATATTGATAATAAAATTAATGAAATATAAATTTAAAATTCAATTCAATAGCTAAAATTAGTGATAACATAGAATTGCATGGGAATAAAACAATCAAATAAAAGACATGTCAGTATTTACGTTACCCAGCTTACACTGTGATTCCAAGAGATATTTTCTAAGTTGCTTCTTAAATGTGACTGTACTCTTCATTTGTCTTATCGGGTGCGGTAAGTTATTCCATATTTTTGAAGCTGAGTAACGAAAGCTACCCCTGAACGTAGCAGTATTGTGACTGTATATCGACAGCTGCTGTGCGCACCTCCTACCTGTACATTGTCTCTGGCTCGTGACCCAATTAAGCTTGGTATACAGGTATGTAGGTTCCTTATATTTGATGACCCCGAAAAGAAGGCTTGCCAAGTGAAGTTTGCGGCGTGATTTCATTTTTAAAATTAAATGCTGGTTTAAAAATGGCGTGACATGACTTCTGGGTGGAATAGAGAAGCAAAAACGGGTGCAGGCATTTTGAACGCGTTGAATAAGTCAATTTGTTCTAGCTAAGAGACGAGGTCCATAGACGGTGTCAGCATAATTTAGTTTTGAAAAAACTAGTGATTCAACCAGCTGCACTCGAAGTTCCTCAGATAAGTATGGTCTCATTCTATACAGGATCTTTAACCGGTAGAAACAATTGCGTACAGACTCCGCTATATGTTCCTCGAATCTTAGCTCATTATCCATGCGTAGCCCGAGATTTCTGGCTTCGTTCACCCTTGCAATAGGCTGTCCCATCAAGAATATCGGAAGTGATGAGGGCAACGCACTGATTTTGTGTTTGGTTCCGAAAAGCATATATTTGGTCTTAGTGGGATTGAGCACGAGACAGTTGCTCTCACTTCATTCCGATATTCTTTTTAAGTCTTCGTTCAGAGCAGCTATAGCCATTTTATACTCATCGGGTCTAAAAGATACATATACCTGTATATCGTCAGCGTAGATGTGATAGCGGCTAGTTTGGATACATCTCGGTACGTCAGCACAATACAGGCTAAACAATAAAGGACCAAGTATAGAGCCTTGCGGCACTCCTCTTTTTACCAGAGCCTCCTCAAAAACCCGGACCACTCCATCGCTCGACCTAAGCTCCACATACTGCCGACGATTATCAAGGTAGCTGTGGAACCATTTTAATGTCTCACGGTCAAATCCATAGTAATGTAGCTTGGATAGCAACAAAGAAATGTCAATGCTGTCGAACGCGCGCGAAAAGTCCAGCAGAACAAGAACAATACACATTCCAGAGTCCAGGGAAGACAGTATGTTGTCGGTCACATCGAGGAGAGCCGTTGAAGTGCTATGCCGTTTTCTAAAACCTGACTGTAACGCAGGCAGTATCGAGTGTTTTGCTAAATAATCGGTCAGTTGCTGACTGACAACTTTTTCTATTTATTTAGAGACACATGGTAAAATACTAATTGGCCGAAGGTCTGATATAACCGTTGGCGTAGGTTTCTTTGCAAGTGGCCTAACTGCTGCAACCTTCCACAAGTCAGGGAATGTCGAAGTTTCAAAGGAACTATTAATTATGTGAGTCACAAAAGGAAGCACGTAGGGCAAAGACAAAACCAAAATTTTTAGATTAATAGCGTCACATCCCTCAGCATTGGACTTCATGCCTAAGATGTGGCGCATTATCTCGGACTGATCTACAGACGCTATTCGAAATATAGCATCACTGTACTTATTAAATTCGTAATATGTCAGCAAAGACAACGTGGGCCTCGCCCTACCAGGAACCACAAGAAATTCTTTATTTATTTGGTCAGGGTCTGTAAAATGAGGCGGCAGCTCGTTAGATTGGCCCTTATGTGTAGGTGTTAATGTGGATTTAATACTTTTCCAAAGGGATTTCGGGTCTTTTATTTTATTATTTATATTGTGTTTAAAAAATGCGCATTTTTCGGTGTGCAGAGAGGTGATTACCAGAGACTTAAGATCTTTATAATACTGCATTTTAGAGTCAGTTTTTGTCACCCTATAGTTTATTAATGCCTTATCACGTAACCTCATCATGTCCCTTATAGTGTCCGTTATCCGTGGTGGTGAGTGATGCTTTATAGTATATAATTTGAAAGGCGCATGCATATCGAACACTGACAAAAGACAGTGATTGAATAATTTGACTTTATCGTTTACACGAGAAATGTCATATAAGTTGTCCCAATTTATACTGCTTACATCCCTCTGGAAACTATCCTCACATATATTATTTAATGGTCGACATACCACAGAAAATGTTTTAAAGACATCACGCTTGATTTCTAACTCACAAATAACAAAACAATGTCCCCGCGATGAGACAAATGGTTCCACAGCCACTGATCTCTCTTTGAGATTCGTGCACACCAAATCGATGAGTGTCTCGGTTGTATCAGTAAAGTGCGTAGGTGAAGCCACCAATTGTCTCAGACCCAGATATCCCAAAAATTCAAACAGCTTCCTGGTTTTAGGCTCGTGTCCCTGCAGCAAATTCACGTTGAAGTCCCCGGTCAGCAGTAAATGATCGCAATGTCCCAATGTGCTAATTGTATCCGTAAGAGCGTCTAAAAAGAGGTCAAGTTCAAGCCATGGTGGCCGATATGCGGTACCAATTGCGATTTTCTTACCATTTATAGTTAAAGTAAGCCACATTTGTTCGACCGAATCGTATCTGCTATCCGGAGAAACAGTCCAGGCGCGCGCGCTCAAGCCCCGCCTTAGGTAGAAACCGGTCCCGCCGCCGCGGCCCCCGCGCTCAGTCGCCGGGCGCGGTGCATGAACCAGTCGAAAATTAGGCACGATAGGAGAACGGTCGTCCTCACCGGGTCGAAGCCACGTTTCATTCACCGCTACGATGTCAAAAGAATGTCGCGCGAAGACCGAAATGAACTCGTCATGATTTGTCCCTAAAGAGCCCGCATTTATAAACCCAACTTTTAAATATTTGTCCTTTTCAACTATAGTTAAATGTGTTTATCATATTCTAAGTAATCATGGATAGTATAGGATTTTTATAAATATAATGTGTGGTTACGTATGAAAAATGGGTAAGTTGTGAGTGATATGTATAATATTGAGATAGCTGTGCGCAAACGAATGTAAATAAATGTGCGCGAACGTTTTGAGTGTTATTGTTACGGATCGGGGGGTATGTATGATGTGTTTCTGTATATTGTGAGTTGATTCCAATAAATAAGTACAGGCGACGAGTGTGTAAATACAATGTTGTGATTACGCTGAGTGAGTGGGACTTGTACACAAGACAGTTATAAGGCATCGAGGGGACACATACCTCATAAAATACCACTAAAAGTACAAAAACTTAAAAATCGCACCAAAAATGTTTACTAGGTATTTAGTTTCTTTTTTAAAAAAAGAGAACTGCCTTCAAAAAATCGACCCACTGAAAAGTACGAAATAATTTTTACATACGCTAATACATAGTATATAACTTATACAAAATACTTAGTTTTTGAAGTCGGTGCCAAACCAAATCCCTCTAAAAGCCTACTGATTGGCGTCATCCTTTCCAAACCAGCGCATTTAATCTACATAGTACAAACTTACAGCCCAAAATGAAGTATAATTATTTTATAATTAAGCATTTATTTCATACTTTTTATATATTTTATATATAAGTTGCATTTTAGAGTATATAGGAAGATTATTTTAAATTGTATTAATTCAGAATTTTTTGAGGCTTTATTGATTTGATATATTCGTCATATTATTTTCTCTGTTTGCCAGTATTCTTTTTTGTTTTTGATGGTTTGGCATCGACTTCAAAAACTAAGTATTTTGTATAAGTTATATACTATGTATTAGCGTATGTAAAAATTATTTCGTACTTTTCAGTGGGTCGATTTTTTGAAGGCGGTTCTCTTTTGTTAAAAAAGAAACTAAATACCTAGTAAACATTTTTGGTGCGATTTTTAAGTTTTCCTTTTCGTTTTGTTTTTTTTCTTATTATTTTTATTTCATACTTTTTAGTGTTAGGTACTTCGTTCGTTTACTTGATTTTGTGTTTACTACTCTTTTATTTATTTCATACTTTTTAGTGATAGGTACTCAATTTACTTTAAGTTTTGTGCTAATTAATAGTTTGTTTATAGTTAGGTTCAATTATTTTAGTGATCAGTTTTCTGTCAGTATCAGTTTGTTGTCATGACTTTGACATAGGTACCGTACTTTTATTCTGTGTGCCTATGGGCTTAGGCTTCATGCTGGAAGAGAGAGATGAGTCTAGGGAATCAGCCACATTCGGAAGTACGATCCAAACAAATGCGGTGGACTTGTACATACTATTAAATTGGCTGTGAGCTCTCGTATTATGCTCCGGAGAAATATGCCAATAACGGATGGCTTAGCGAACGGGGCAATAGGTGTTCCTAAAGGATTTAAATGGCCGGCATTAATAAGAGATCAACTTGAGCCAGGTGAACTGCCTGATGCCATTTTGATATCATTTGACGATCCATTAATAGCATTGCTTCTTAAAGATGATGATGGATACATTTCCATAGCTCCAGTGCCAGCGACCTATCAAGGCAAACGCGGTTATGGTGATATCGAGAGGCGGATGTTGCCAGTCATATTGAGTTGGGTCTGTGACGGTACACAAGTTGCAAGGATGTACACTTAGTTCCGCGGACTTAGGGCCTAAAATCTTTGCTATAGGCCAATGCTATGTTGCCTTGAGGCGGGTCAAATCCCTAAAAGGCATGGATTCAAGTGATATTGACTCGAACAAATTAGTAATTACTCAACCATCCTCACGACAACAGAGCCTTATCCGAAATGACAAGAATGAGAAATATGCTCTCGCATTAGATTCTTTCACCGACTTTTGTTTCTTTTTTGTTAATCGCAGAGACATAGACACGTACACATGTACACACACACACACTAGTACACACACGTAGGTCAACATACAATTACACACATACGCGCGCGCGCAAATACGTACACACGTACAAACACACACACATAATACATCATCATCATCAGCCTTTAACAGTCCACTGCTGGACTAGGCCTCTCCTTTGAAAGGAGGAATTGCAACATAAAACATAATACATACAAACATACTAAGAACCAATATATGTATACGGGTCAAACTGAGAACCTTCTTTTTTTGAAGTCGGTTAAAATACTAAAACTTTCTCCTAAGTGTAACAAGTACTTTTTTTCTGAAAACCGCATAAAAATCGCTTCAGCCAAACTCGTGTTAATCGTGGGCAAACTTACATATATACGGGTCAAACTCAAAACCTTCTTTTTTTGAAGTCGGTTAAGGGCCTAAAACCTTCTCCTAAGTGTAACAAATACTTTTCTGAAAACCGCATCAAAATCGGTTCAGTAAAACGTCAGATAATCGCGGACAAACATACATACATACATACATACAGGTCAAACTGAGAACCTACTTTTTTTTTGAAGTCGGTTAAAAATAGAGCAGCATAGACATATTGATATACGTAAGAACACAGTATAACGGACATATTGTAAACATTGATCGATCGATTCACTGGACAAATAGACATGATTTTTTACATTACAAAAGGAACATATATTAGCCAGAAATAGTGTAAATATTGATTGATACCGGACATAGTGCAAGCATAGAGTGATATATAGGCTGAATAAATAGACAAGAGTTTGTACATAGGAAAATAGACATATATTTGCCAAACAAACTATTAACAAAAAATTTTGTCGATATCCTTATCGCATCTAATTCTTTCAACCCTTTTACCATCTTCCTTACGTGCTAGTATTTTGCCATCCTTGGTCCATACGTACTTCCAATTCACACGGCTGGCGGCCTGCCGTGTGAGATAGTATAGATGTCGGTTAGATTTGGTCAGACGTTCATTGACATAGATGCGACTCTGCGTCCCAGGCATGCCCAGGTCCGATGAGGTAAGCCCGCGACGTACACGAGCCGCGTTAAGGATTTGATCCCGGATCGTACGCCGTGAAAAGCGCACAGTGATACAACGTGGCCGTTGTGTTGTGTGGTCGGCAGTAGATGCATATTGGCCAGAGTTGACTTCCTCAGTCTTGTTGCGCCGCGACGAACCCACTCGATGAACATGTACAACATCTCTTTCATCCAGAGCAATGCCGAGCTTAGTGGAGAGAAGCTTTACAGTGTGCAAGACGCTTTCATCCTTGTTTTCAGGGAGCCCAGTAATGTCGATATCAGTCAGCATCAACTCTTGATCCCGTTCATTTATTTGACACCTCAAATCGGCAATGGTATCTTCCACTGAGTCTATGTTAGGTGGTATGATTTTCTCGAATCGGGTCTCCAGAGATGAGATTTTAGACTCGAGAGTTGTAATGGCGTCTTTATGCAGAGTGAGCTCAGTTTTAAAATAAGTGATTTCATCCCGGTATTCGCGGACGTCAGCTCTGAGTGTGCTAATCTCGTTGCGAATTGAACGTATCTCGGTGGCCAGGTCAATGGAACCAGCAGCAAGGGTGCCTGATGCCGCTGTGTCGGGACTTGAGTCCGAACGATGGCCCTCCACAATTGTTGACGCTTAGGTGTCATGAGATACGATGACTTTGCATTTACTGCAAGTCCACGTAGATTTAACCCTGTTTCAGGAACCTGGGCGCACTCTCTATGGAAGGAAGCACGGCATTTACAGCAACGCACACTACCCGTAGATGACAAGAACTTTCCACACTCACCACATTTAGCCATAGTATTATTGGGTGCAAAATATGTAGTTCCAGGTATGGCTGACAGAGTGCGCTGTGCAGCTATTTATAGGTAATGGTGTTTTAACGGCTATTTCACGATATCACACATATATACTATAATGCCTTTAGGCCTGATATGGATTGCGCAAACACTGATCACTGCGACACTGGTTATTGTGTGTGAAATTTATTTTTTTTATTTGTAATTTCTTCACAACCGGGTAGTTTTTATAAAGTTTATTACTCGTGAAACTTTGTTTAGTTCTTATTACACCTTTACTTTAAGCATTAACACTGTTTTTAATTATTGGTATAAACTGTATTGTAACAAATGTTTTCACCATAACGTTTTATCATAGAACCAAGTATTTAAATTTTATTTGTTTTATAACAACTCGAGCACAACAGCTGACTTTGACATCCGTGACGACGATCGTTTACCCCTTTCTCTTTCATATCCATCCTCACACAGTCCATCCATCTCTTCCTTGGCCGTCCTCTCCCTTTTCGTCCTTCTACATGCATATCCATCACTTTTTTACCTACATACATCTCATCTCTCCGCATAACATGTCCATACCAGGCCAATCGACTCCCTTTCACCTTTTCGGCTATGGGCGCCACTTTCATACCACCTACTATTATTAAAAATAATTATGAAAAAAAAAGCCAAATACAATAGTAAAAGTATTTTACATAACTAACTATAACAGTGGTCTGAACTACTTTACAAGACTTTTGAGGCAAGTTCTATCGTTGGTCCCTCCCGTGGGATCTCCACCTTGTCGTGGTGGGGGGGCTCAGTAACCGTGTTTAGGTCACCCACGGTGAAGCTAAGCGAGATCCCGGGAGTGGACGCGCCGCGTGGGCTTGACGGAGGCCTGCGCAGGATGCGTCCAATGGTGCGGGTGCGAGGGACAATTCTTCTGTCCCTCGCAGTCGGGCGCGGCCGCGGGAGGAGAGGCGTGTCGGCTCGTTCAATACTGAGACGATGATCCCTTTCGTTTTTGATAAAGAAGTACTTCGATATAATTTTGGACTAAACAACGTATATTCAAGCCACGTACCTATACTCTAGCTACAACTTTAAAGGTATATAGAACTGAGCGAGTAGTACCACAACATGTTATTGCTTTGCTTTTGTATCCCTTTCCTTATTCATCAAAATCTCTCTGTATTTGGGTCTGTAGTCTATTGTGCCGAAGGGCATAGTTTGTCCGAACTATAAACTTAGCTCGCTTGCGAAATATTTAGCTTCAATATTCGTAAATCTCTGAACTATACATAAATGATTTAAAGTTAGGATGAGGAAGACAGTCAAGTCCCTTGTTTAGTGACCTAACAATGTTTACAAACACGAATGAAAACTAGTTACCGCAGTGAACCGAGGAGTGAGAACGTCGGCTGGAGGCGTTCGACTAATCTTTAGTAACGTATTTGTGAGCAGTAGTATCAACAAACTTGTACCTTAACTAAAGTTCTTGCCTGCGCCCCGGGAATCACGTCTACGATCTTAGTCCGCAATCAAACATTAACCATGCCTTGATAGGAGGACGTTTCAGGTGCAAATGGATGGCTCTGTGCAGATATATGGCTCGATGCGTTTTTTTAGTTAAATTTATCGCGTATTCATAGCCGCTGCGGTTTGAGTTTGCGAGGCGCTTTGAGAGAAGGGGAGGGGGTACATTTGGGCAGTTAACGAGATTTAGTGCAGCCCCTAGAAGCGGCCACCTCGGCGCGCGTCTTTAATGTACGGCGGGGTTGCCGCACGCCTCGTCTCTCCCTATTTATGATCACCACATGATGCAGCCGCCGCGCTATAGCACAGCTACCTGGATGCACACCAAGCAGCTGCCTCAGCTGTAAACCTCGCACCGCGATACTGCTCGCTCGACACGTCGCACAAATCTAGCTGTCGTCTTATTATTTTGTGCTTCGCTGCACAGATACTGTTCAAACTACTTTCTATTTAATGCCTATATTATAGGGATTGCAGCAAAAGTAATCAAATAACAATTACTTTTAGAACTTTTACGATACTGTAATATAGTCATGGAATTTTATCGTAGACTAGAGGACGCCAGCAGCTACGCCTGCATTTTTTTTAATCTACCCGTTTTGGCGGATCCCAAGGGAATTTCGGGAAATCCCTTCTTAGTGCACCCCTACGGTCTCCAAGGAACATACATGCCAATTTTCAGCTTCCTGCGTCCAATAGTTTCGGCTGTAGCGTGTCTGTCAGTCAGTCAGTAACGCAAGGATTTTATATATTAAGATATTAAGCATTTTCGTTTCGCGAGCCCCAAAAAAATGCATATTTATTTATGTTGAACAGCGAATATTGAGCGCTAATATTGACTGAACCCATCGTTAGGCTTAATTGCTCCAATTAAGGATTAACAAGGATTTATTTTAATATTTCAATCAAGGAAGGCATGTTTTCCTGTATTGATTTGAATTAATTGTGAAGGGAACGAATAATAAATGTATGTAAATATTACGAAGTCTGTGTAGCTCTCACACGCGCAACAAATTGTGAGATATATCTGAGTGTAACAAAGTACGATAAGCTTTGGTTGCATTGTGCAGCGTTAGTCAAACAATAACGGTGACTAAGAAAGTTACATAATATAAGTTGGTGTATTGTCGTGTTGTTGGTATGAGCGGTGGTATGGTGTTGTGTCGTGTCGGGTGACGCTCGGCGCACTCAGGCGGAACAGTTACGCATGTTGTTTGACGCATGTTGTTTGACTTGAGCGCACCTGCTTCAAGTTTCTCATTGCGGATAAACGACTGGAACATTCACCTAGATATGTATCTACTGCCGTGGTGTGTGTAAGTTATGTCGCATGATGCGCGTGTATGCGTGATACGGTTTGTCGTGGCGTTGCGTGGCGTGTGTCGCCGATATTCATCGAAGCTCATCACCATACGTTTGTCGTGCGTTAATGAACGCCCCCTAAGCCCTTGACACCCGCCACTCGAATGACGTTACTGAAATTACGTACAGACTTCATAATCTGTCGCTAAGACGCAAATTAGCAGCAGGACTCAAGTGTGACATAATGTATGATGACATAATGCTAACTCAGTTTAGCTCTGTTCTCTTCTTTTGTGCTCGTTACTTCGCAGTACAAGCTTTTAACGCTCATGTTATTACAAGACAAAGTTGTTTACACATTTCCGAGTAAAACGTGTTTCTCTTTCCACTCTCAAAATGTTAAGAAATTCCACAATGTAATTTCGGAAGTCTCGTATACGCTACTTTCTTCTTTTTTGCGGAGATTATTATTAAATAAATCGGGGCTCTGCTATCGACGTAATTTTATATAAAAATAACTAATATGTTTATAAAAATATTATTCTAGAAGCACGGCCTGCATGCTAAGTAAACGGAGAGTTTTCTTGTTGTAGGACATTAATATAATCCTTAATTAATATTATCTTATTATAAGACCTTTTACTAGCTAATGCTAGTAAAAGGTCCCTAAACAAATAGGGGCTCATTGGTGCGGAATTAGTACACGCATAACGTCACGTTTCTGAATACCTGGCGCGTGCAAATATTTGTACCGACCGCGCAGGTATTTAGCAACCGTTTGTACAGCGTTGTCACTTACCATGTAGTACGACGTAGCGCATAGCAGATGTTTGTGTATAGATATCACTGATCACACATATAAGCCTTTACGGGACCGTGTGTATTCAAGCGTGGAGTAATGCCCGTCCTCAATAAAAACTGCAGGTTGCTGCAGGTCCTAGATAAAAACTGCAGGTTGCTGCAGGTCCTAAATAAAAACTGCAGTTTGCTGCAGGTCCTAAATAAAAACTGCAGGTTGCTGCAGGTGCTAAATAAAAACTGCAGGTAATTGCAGGTGCTAAATAAAAACTGCAGGTTGCTGCAGGTGCTTAATAAAAACTGCAGGTTGCTGCAGGAGCAAAATAAAAACTGCAGGTTTCTGCAGGGGCTAAAAATAAAGAGGGTACTTCGAGAGCGAAGTACAGGTCAGTCTGGCTGTGATAGATTTGTTGAAATATATTTTAAAGATAGATCAAAGTAAGTACGTCTAAAGTATGTGTGACCCGTTTGTAAGTACCTATTTATTGTCCCAGCAAAAGCTCGGATATCTGTTTGAGCTGTTCACTCAGAACATGCACTAACTGTAGTTAGAAATAAAACCACGAGTTATGTTAAACTGATATATTTAACACTGCTAATTGATACAATAAATTGATGAATAATAGAGTGATCGCGACGCGGATTACGTGAACACTGAGGCGTACATCGCACAGTAAACCTGTAATAGCGTAAATTGCTGACGCGGGCACATTTGCTGTACGAAGCAGCTCGTACATGCTCCCCAACAGCAGGAGAGATGCAGGTGATAAAAATAATAATATGATGAATAGCAATTAATGTTCGTAATGGTAAATGATAACAGAAATGATGAAATAAACAAATTGAATTATTAATATGCATTTTGCTTAAAGTACCTAATAAATTCACATTTGTGTCTTTTCTATTACAAACTCGTGTTTGATTGGTATAGGAGAGTTACAACTATCGCGATATAGCCTTGCACTCGATTTCGTAAAGAACACTTGGCCTGCCGAGGCCTTCCGACCGTGACGCGCACTGAGATAAATCGCACTTGGCTGCTGATCAGCCTTGACTTGCACTGCACTACATTCGTCACTGTTATCACGTGTGTCCTGCGGGGAAGCGGCTGCCTGCCGCCTAGAAACGACAGTCTTTGCCGCCAAAGGAAGATCCCTGCTGCGATGATAGCCACGGCTACTAGCACGTAACTGAAGCTGTAGTGGTGAATGTCATGTGAAGACAGCACCTCAGGCAATTGATTAGCTTTCTCCTTCATGGCCATGATTTGCTGATGTAGATTTGCTAAGGTTGCATTTATGTCTTGGAAGTCTGTGGCATTGTTCTCACTTTCCAAGAGAGGCAGAGACAGATTGAAGATATGGTCGATTTTCTCAATATGCGGGCTTGTTAACTCAGGTTTAACATTCAAAATGTTTACAATCCTTTTCTGCGCATACAATGAAAAGTCATCACCCTTCGCAATACATGTGTGGCCAAGATTGATGATTGCAGCTTTGCTTAGTTGTCTCTTTTCTATCTGATCTTCGCATATAAATCGCAATGTGTACGAATTGCAACAGAAATAAAGATAAACTGATGGCTGATTCAGCTCGAGCCATAGATTTTTACAGGTAGATTTCCTCAGTGTGCATCGACCTTCTTCTAATTGGCAAAACTTCTCATCTTTCGTTAAATGTAATATAGGTTTAGACAAGTCACACAATAAGGTATCTTTGTCATGTTTACATCTTTGTAACTCATTAACAGAAATTGAAATGTAAGAATCTCTGTTTAAATTGATGCCAATACATTCTGCGACCGGTAGTACTTGCACCATACTCTGTCCCAATTGATGTAGTATGGGTAACAGCTTGTACAGGTGGTAAATATCTCTGCTTATCAACGGGAATGTAGTTTCAAATATGAAGTAATTAGCCGTCATTCTCGCTTTAACTCTTAAGTACTTGTACATATCCCTTACATTCTGAAATTTATTGATAGGTAATGTAAGATCTCTGGATAACTGATTGGAGATTACTTGTAACTCCCTTTCAAGTTGTTGGGGGCGCAGTAGGTGAAAACTGAACTGGTTTTGATAGATATCAGTCAGGGTATCCAAAAGAGTAGATTGAATTGTTTTAAAGTTTTGCAACATAGAGTTAGCAGTGATAATGGCCAATGTAAAATCTTGTATAAGACTCAAATTTTGAATTTCTTGCTGGGCAAAATTCGCTGTTTTCTCCAAATTATGAATATGCAGATTTATAATTTTATGTTGCTTTGATATGGTAGCTTCCGTCCTTAGTAGTAGGTTAAACTCTGCCTCTACGATACTAGTCTGGTTTTGCCATAATTTGATAATATACTGCTCATTGTGTTTTAACTGAGAGATATCGTGTTCATATCATTCTGCGAATCGTTGGTCGAGTACGCCGAACAAGTCACTCGCCACGTATCCAACTGCATTGATAAGACCGCGATGGCGCCTGCGCTGTCTAGCGTACGCAGAGAAATGCTGATCCTGCAGTAACTCGTTTTAATACTTTACTTCACTGTAATCGTGACGCAATTGTAATAATGTCATATTACAAAATGTTTGATGATTTATTTTTGAACATACGCTGTCCAAGTAATTAGAAATTTTATTGAACGTTTGAGTGCCTTCCCAATAGGGCCCCATGTCGAAATACGTCACTAGAGTCCATTTGTCTCGAACAAGTTGCATTTTCGAAATAGGCTCAAAGTATAATGATTGATTGAGTGGCAAGGTGGTTATGTTGTACGAGCATGTTGTGGCAGATATAAGGTTGAAAAATAGTATAAATGATAATGCTAGACATAGAAAATTGTAACGGGGCTTTCCTTTCGGAGAATTATGCTTAGGCGAGTCAGAGCTAGTCTGGTGGTTATTCACTTGATGTTGATCCTGTGAGATGTTGTTGTTTTGATTGGTATCCGAAATGGGTAAGACAGACAACTTGATAATAGGTCTTTTGATATACCCGTTCTTGGTTTTTAAAGTAACCACCCGAACTAAACCATCTTTGCCGGGATGGAGCTGTGTTACTCGACCCATGGCCCATTTTCCTGGTGGTATATTATCTTCGTGAATAACAACTAGATCACCTACTTTCATGTTTTCTTTCTTATTCAACCATTTACTTCTCGCTGATAACTGGGTTAAATATTCACTTTTCCACCGATTCCAAATATCCTGTCTAATTTTTGTTATCAAATGCCGCCTAGTTCTGGCGTCAAAGTCAATTTCGATGACAGTTAATCCTGATCTGGCCGTGAGGAAACGTGCTGGAGTTAGAAAATCCAGATCTTCTGGGTCTTCTGAAAGGGCGCACAACGGTTTTGAATTCAAACACGCTTCTATCTGTGCGAGGATCGTGGCCCATTCCTCAAAGGTTAATTTTTGTTCACCTATAACGCGTTTGATATGATGCTTCAGGCTTCTTACAGCCCGTTCCCATAAGCCGCCTGCGCTTGGCCAGGATGGGGCATTGAAATGCCACTGTATATTCATATCCGTGACCTCTTTCATAAAATGATCGTCTATTATTTCTTGCATTGCTACATACTCCTTCTGCAATATTCTATTTGCGCCAACAAAGTTTGTCCCGTTGTCACTATATAAGTGACACGGTGCTCCTCTTCTAGCAGCCATCCTCCGGAGAGCTGATAAAAATGCAGCGCTTGTGCTGTCTGATACGATTTCTATATGTGTAGCCTTCGTGACTAAACAAATAAAAATTACGATGTATCCTTTGTTAGTAACTACACCGCGACCTTTGTTGATCTTCACATCTACAAACCCAGTGTAGTCAACACCCGTATGATTAAACGTATGGGCAGGATTGATACGCGCAACTGGTAAGTCTCCCATAAGTTGCGTTAGCTTCGTTGGATCATATTTTCGGCACGTGATACAACCTCTCAAGTGTTTCTTGACTGCTCTGTTGCCACTTATGATCCAATACCTTTGGCGTAAGTTTGCTAACGTCACCCGAGTTCCTCCGTGAAACGTAAGTTGATGTGCTTGATCTATCAGCAAGGTGGTTAGCTGACTGTCATAAGGGATGATGATGGGGTATTTCATATCTGATGCGATATTTGAATTTCTTAGTCGGCCCCCGACACGCAGAATGCCTTCACTATCCACAAATGGATTTAAATTGGCAATTTTAGTGCTAGAGGGTAACTTGCTTTGCTTCAGTAGACACGCTATGTCAGCTGAGAATTCAATTCATTGTACGTACTTTACAATCATATGTTTAGCACGACGCAATTCTTGTAACGTTAGATATTGTTGACGATCATCTTTCTTTATAGTTAAACGTAATACCCATGCTAATATGCGCACAAGCTTATTAAATGAACTATATTTATGTAACAATTGAAGGATGATTTCTTCGTCAGCATTTGTTTGTTTACTAATAGCGTTTACGATTTTCGGCTTTAGTTCTAAATCCGTCTCGTATTTAGAAAGTGATCGTTGGTCTTCTGTAAATGACTTCAGCCAGCGTGGGCCTGTCCACCACAACGTATGATCTCTAAGTTGGGAAGCAGATAATCCACGGCTTGCGCAATCTGCAGGATTGTCAGTGGTGTTTACATATTGCCAACAGTCCGAAGGCATAATTTCGGTTATAGATTTAACCCTATTGGCAAGAAATGTTTGCCAATTGCTCGGATCTCCTTGGATCCAACCTAGTACTGCAGTTGAATCTATCCAACCGTATAACTGGAGTGTGTGATCGCTAAAGCATTGCCGAATGGTGTGCATTAATCTGGCTAATAACAGTGCCTCTGACAATTCCAGTCTTGGTACTGAAATAGTCTTGTTACAAGGTGTTACACTGGTTTTGGCTGCTACCAATGATATCTAGGTCTCACTTGATTGAGTGATCTTACAATATACAACTGCTGCGCAAACTTTTTTGGACGCATCGCAGAAGCCATGCAATTCAATTGTGTCTCGTTCACATATGCCTATCCATCTACTTATTTCAAAGCTATTTATTTCTCGCAATTCATTCCTTAAATTGATCCACTTCTTATTGATATCTGTAGGCAAATGATCATCCTAGGCTAATTGTGATAGCCAGACACTTTGAAATAATATTTTCATGCTCGTAGTGATTGGAGCTAGCCACCGAAGTGGGTCAAACAACTTTGAAATGTCTGACAAAATGGATCGTTTGGTGGGTATGCGATCTGATATTTCTATTTTGATTCGAAGATAAAAACATCCTTATGGACTCTGTTTGCTTGAACTGATACGTTTGGGGATTGCATTGATCTTTGTTAAGGTCTGATAAAAGCTCCGGTTCATTGGTCGTCCATTTTCTGAGGTTGAATCCGCCAGATTGTAAAAGTTGAATCATGTCAGATTTTAACTGCTTAGCCTTCTCCATAGAATAATGGCCACCACAGTAGTCATCCATGTAAAAGCATTCTTCCACAGCTTTCGCAGCTTCGGGGAACCGACCTCTCTCATCTGATGCAAGCTTGCGTAATGTCATTAATGCTAAGAATGGAGCAGCAGTAATTCCGTAGGTAACTGTAGATAAGTGGTAAGTTTTGATAGGTTCATTTTTTGATGACCTCCACAACACTTTTTGATACTTTTGATCATCGAAATGTGTTTTTATTTGTCTAAACATCATTTCGATATCGCTGATGTAAGCATATTTATACTGCCGCCATTTCAAAATTAACTGCGATAGGTCCTGCTGTAAGCTTGGCCCTTTAAACATAACGTCTTTCAAGCTGTATCCAGTACTTGTCTTTGCTGACGCATTGAAAACAACCCGAAGCTTAGTGGTGACTGCGTCTTGTCGCAAAACTGCGTGATGTGGTATAACATACTCTTTCTGAGATGAAGTCTGTTTGGATGAAGACATGTGATTTAGTTGTTCATATTGAGCCATGAACGATTTGTAATCTGACGAAAACTGATAATTTTTGTCGAATTTTCGTTCAAGGCTGCGAAATTGTGCGAGAGCTATAGGTCTTGAAATCCCCAACTTTTCTTCATGGTCAGGTTTGAGCGGAAGTCGAACTTCATACCTGCCATCTTGTAACCTTTTAGTTGTTGATAAATAAAACTGCATACATTTCTCATCTTCGGAAGTTAACATGGACTGCTCATGTATGTCCTCAATGCCCAGAATTTTCGTAAATCATCCGTATCTAGAATGACGTTACAATGATATGTTTCAACATTGCCGCATAGAATCCAGCCAAGTCGAGTCCGCTGCGCTATCGGTCGTGCAGGGCCGGCGTTGATAATGCCTTCCAATATTATTGAAGAATACATGTCCGCACCAAAGAGCAGATCGACGGGACAACTGATGTTGAAATCTGGATCGGCGAGGCAAATGTTACTTAAAAACTCCAAGGGCGGTTTCTTAAAAGTGTAATTTGGAAGATTTTTTATTAAGGTTTGCACGATTACGACTTCTGTTTGAAATTCGTATTCACAATGTTATGCCTTGCATGTTAAGTAGATAGTTCCTCTGCATATGCTTTCTTTCGCACCTATGCCTGATACAACGCCTTTATTTCTTTTTCTAGGTAATCTTAACATTTGCGCAACACTCCCTGTTATGATAGATATTTGCGAACCTTGGTCTATCAAAGCTAGTAAAGTATGATAAGATCCGTCTGATGATTTGACGTTAACCAACGCTGTGGCTAAAATTACTGCTCCCGTGACATCCTGTGATGTGTGTCTGTCTCATGTATGAGATGCACGTTCATTTTTATCTACTAGTGACTGTGTATTATGCTCAGAATAATTGGAACCCAAAGCCATCCCTGTGTTGCTACTCAAGACTGATGAGTAAGCTGAATGCAATAATGTGTTATGATTGTCATTGCATTCGCGACACCTTGAACTTGAAATTCACGCTTTGTCGTTATGATTGTACAGACAGTTTTTGCAGAGTTTCAGTTTCGCAATTATATTTAATTTTGCGTCAATTGGCATCGCAATAAATGTTTTGCAATGGAAAATTTTATGATTGCCTAAATTGCATATGGCGCATTTATTATTGCTTTTATTAAAATTAGAATACAATGACTTATTATTTGCTACCGGGGATTGATTGAAAAAGGAATTTGGTTTGAAAATTTGAGGCCTTTTTACATTAGACGCCGATTCCTTATTGTAATGTTGGCGTTGATAACTAGGACTGCTTGTTGATTCGGGTTTCTTTCGTGACGACTCTAATGAAGTAAACTTAGCTTCGAGATAATCTAAGAATTCTGGCAATTTATACACTTCCCTAGGATTTTTCATCATTTTTCATCTGGGTCCAATTTTAAAGATAGAAAATAAACGATTAATGGATCCCAGTTTGATATGTCAATGCCCAAGTTTTCGATGTCATGTAAACATTCCTTGGTCGTATCATGCATCCTTTTGATATGTGTCAAGGATTTTTGTTGCACAGATGGAAGGTTTACTATCCTTGCTGCGTAAGAGCAAAATATGCGTCTTGGGTTATCATATCTGTGGCTGAGTATATCCCAACACGTTTGATAATTTTCTGAGCTTATTTTCAGATGCTGGATAAGTTTTTCGGCCTCTCCTCTAACTTTGCCCTTTAGGAACTGCATCTTTTGTGCAGGTGATAATGATGGATTGTTATGAATGGTTTCGTAAAAGAGGTCCTTAAATGATACGAATTGCTGAAAAGAACCGGTAAAGGTAGGCAACTCTACTTTCGGGGTTGATTTTTCTCTATGACATGTAGACCATATTTTGCTGTTTATAGCATTTTTGATGCTATTATAAATAGCTTCCTGATTGGAATATGTCTCCTCATATGTTTTATTTTCACCACAGAGTTCACTGTCGATATCCCAGTGAAGCTTGTCTATTGTAGACCAAAGAGATCGTAAATTGTTAAGGGCATCTTCGAGTGCCCATTTTCCTGAAATGGCATCTAAGTTTATCGCTGATACGGTGCGATGAAAGGCTCGGCAGTTGCTTGATTGCTTGCGCAACATCTCGCCTACTTTGCTGTTAGTACCACGAGACGTTGTAGCTAGACCCGCTAAGCCAGCGTTCCCAGGCCCAGGGGTCGGGGTGGCTGTCTGATTTGTTGGTGTTGCGGGTCTGCTTTCTACGGGATTCGAGAACGAAAGTTGCGGAGGTTCCGGCTTGCTGCCCGACGGTAAAGGGCTTTTCTTACCGGATTCCACCCGATAACGTTCAATCATAGAGCGCACGGCCTCATACGATTGACGCGTTTGCTCATATTGATTGCTGGTGAAGTAAGAATGAGAGGGGTCAAGATTTTCAAATAAATTATCTTCTTTTGATACTCATTCCAATAAGAAGTAAGATTCTCTATCCTTCTTTTGATATAGTCAGGAGTCTTCCGTTCGGCTCCATCCTTTTTAAAGTTGGTACCGAGCTTGCTGATGGCCTCGGTAATTTGAGATTGCGTTAATAAGATCTGCAATTCCATGACGACTGATAAATACAATAATATGGAAAGATCTTACTTGATTTATTCAGCTATTGGCTTCCAAGGAATTTTCTCGAACCTGGAACCTGGTGTTAGGCAATCCTTGGTACCTGTACCTGTTTCACACTGTCACTAACGAACTGATAGTCACACTGATAGTTACTTCGATAACTTTGATTGTCTTCCAACCACGAAAGAGACCGCTTTCGTAACGTGAAGTCCACGTGGCGCGTTAGGTTAATGTTCGGAGCGCGTGGTGCAACGAGACCGAAACCGACGCGAGGTTCTGATATGATAATTAACTTTTTCGAAGGACCACTGATGAACATCCACTAACTGTAGTTAGAAATAAAACCGCGAGTTATGTTAAACTGATATATTTAACACTGCTAATTGATACAATAAATTGATGAATGATAGAATGATCGTGACGCGGATTACGTGAACACTGAGGCGTACATCGCACAGTAAACCTGTAATAGCGTAAATTGCTGACGCGGGCACATTTGCTGTACGATGCAGCTCGTACATGCTCCCCAACAGCAGGAGAGATGCAGGTGATAAGAATAATAATATGATGAATAGCAATTAATGTTCGTAATGGTCAGTCACAGGTCAGTCTGGCTGTGATAGATTTGTTGAAATATATTGTAAAGATAGATCAAAGTAAGTACGTCTAAAGTATGTGTGACCCGTTTGTAAGTACCTATTTATTGTCCCAGCAAAAGCTCGGATATCAAACTGTTGTAAATCTGGCTAGAATTTATACCATTGTTATTTTTACGTTAGGTTTTAGGTTAAGTTACAATAAGATTGATTTTAGAATTATTCATATATGTCTCTAACAAGATATAACCATATATATTGTATCATTAACTATGTATAGCCTAAACATATTGTAAATGAACATAAATGTATTGTATGTTTTGTATTTATAGTGCTGCCAATTCTAAATAGACAAATTGGTTTGACATTTATCAGTTGACGCTGTCAAACGGGTAAATCCCTACTAATATTATAAATTTGAAAGTGTGTATGTATGTATGTATGTATGTATGTTCCGTTTTCACGCTAAAACGGCTGAACCGATTTTGTTGATATTTAATATAGAGATATATTGGACCATGGAGACGGACATAGGCTACCATAAGTTGCAAAAATTAAACTGGGAGGGATTGTAGGGAGGGTAGAAGTTTGTACGGCACAAATTTACCTCTTGGAAGTAAGAACGCATGCGCTAATAATTGAGTGTTGCGCATGTGCTAACATATCTGTCAGTACTGTCACGTCATACATTATATCATATTGTGCAAGTTGAAAAACCAGCCAGTTACATTCAGTACAGCCAAAGAGGTTTGATTACTAATAATACATTAAAAATAAAAAATACTTTTGCCCCAACCTATTTCATAAAATTGTTCGCATATATAAACTAATAATTACATAATAAGCTTAAACGGCTGAAACGATTGTCCCTACTAATATTAAAAATGCGAAAATGTTTATAGAGATATATTGTGATGTTATTATGTACCTTTCAGTAGATAATGGTAGATAATGTCATGGATACTGACCGAGTTACTTTGTACCCCATAGAGTTTCTGAAGTCTTTAGAATAATCAGGGAATTTCACACATCTTGAGACTGAAAGTAGATTTGTGTTACCCCGAATTTAACGCGCGCGAAGCGGCGGGCAAAAGCTAGTAAAGTATAAAATTTAATGTGAACAGACTCTGTTCAATGTTCAGATTCGCTCCGGCAACGGCTAACTAAGGTACGATATAATTCTGACTATTATATTATTGTGCTTCACAATTCTATATTGCTTCTGTAGTGTTATTTAAAATATTGTCAATAGAAATAATGTAGAAGTAGTAGTAATGTAATATAGTGTAGCTATTTTATAATTGATATTGTGGGTGGTTTTGTCACTTGTGAGATGTTAAAAGTTTAGAACTTGGGATATCATGTAATAGAATCGATTCATATGCTGTGAAACAAGCCATATCAATTATATGTACCCATGGTGAATACCACTATAAAGTGGTAAATATTGAATATATCCATCCTACTAATATTATAAATGTGAAAGTTTGTGAAGATGGATGGATGGATGTTTGTTACTCTTTCACGCAAAAACTACTAAACGGATTTGAATGAAACTTTACAGTAAATATAGTTTATACATCAGAATAACACATAGGCTGCAATTTATAAAGATTTTGTATAATGTTGCCATACTATAAGGAAAAGTATCAACTAAGTCGGCAAAAATCCTGCATTATCTTTATTGGTTTGCTTGGGTCAAATTTAGTAATTGGAATTTTACCCCCTTCCTGATGATTGATTTGATATTTGGTATACACTGCACTCATATTGTCATCGAGATTAAAAGATAATATTTAAACTAGAGGACCCGTGCTGCTCCACAGCATATTTTAATATTATAAAAAAGCTCTTACATATAGGTATGATGAGTACATTGTATATAGTCTTTATCTACTCACACGGTAGGCAGAATACTGTATGTAATGCGTCATGTCAGTAGACAAAAACGAACTATATTTCGACATTATTCAGAAAAGTTCATATATTTGTTTAGAAAAAAAGGTTTAATTACTGCTACATTAAGATAGGGAAAACTCGAAAGAGAAACTTGATGGGAGTGAATGAAGCAAGAGAGGTATGTCAGGATCGTTGCAAATGGGGTTCCGTAGTCTCTGCCTACCCCTCCGGGAAACAGGCGTGAGTCTATATATGTATGTATGTAAAAACCCTATGCCAATCCGTCTGGCCAGCGTGGTATAGAAGGCCAAAACCTTCATTAGGAGAGGTTTAAGTCCTGCAGTGGACTGCAAAAGGCTGTTGATGATGAACAATAATTAAACCTTTTTTTTTTTCATTTCGTGTGCTTCACATCAACAGCCTTTTGCAGTCCACTGCTGGACTGAAGCCTCTCCGTATGGAGGTTTTGGCCTACTATACCACGCTGGCCAAACGGGTTGGTATAGGTTGCTTCGTGTTATCTTTAAGTAATAATTACTTTTTATTTATTTGAGAATGGTGAACAAATCTGGAGGACTACCATGAAAATGTTAATTTCGAAATTTCGGCTGAAAGAATATCATGAATAGTACTTGCCGTTGAGTTGTTTCAGACGTCTTTTTTTGTGAATCATGCGGCGGGTTTAGTTTTGGTAGGTAGGAGTGGTAGCTTTGGTAGCAATCGTAAGTAACATTGCTACCAAAACTACCATCTCTGCCAAAAAATACCATTTCTACCAAAACTACTATTCCTACTGAAACTACTATTCCTATCAAAACTACCATTTGTACCAAAACTACTATTCGTACCGAAATTAATATTCCTATCAAAACTACTATTTGTACCAAAAGTACTATTCCTACTAACACTATCATATCTACCATTTTTTTTAAACTACCCCTTCTACCAAAACCGTTGGTGCTGTCAAAAGTACCTTTTCTCTCAAAACTACTATTCTTGCCAAAGCTACAATTTCTACCATAACTACCACTTGTAATATAATTATATGACAATAGTACTATGAACCGCTGTAATATGTACATAAAAAAATTAAGATGCCCGAAGAAAATCCGTAATTTAAAACACAAAAAAAATCCTAACAAATAACGTAATTTACCCGTCTGAAGGGTTGATTTTCCCAACATTAGGCGGCAATTTCACTACATTTGGGGAAAATTCCTCGGGTCACCGGTATACTGACGTCGTTACCGCGACCCCGTCATGAGGGTCGAAGGAGGAACACCGCGGTGTTTTAGTGCATATCTAGGGGGGAGAGCCGAGTCACACACCTCCCCTCCACCTGCACCAAACTCGGTACAGAGTTGGCGGAGGGGTCCCTATGAGGGACAGTCTGTAACTGGATTTCATCGCGATACAAAAAAAAAGGGGCATGTGCGAGTTGGACTCGCGCATGGAGGGTTCCGTACCATCATCTATAAATGTACCACACCCATATGAAAGTAAGGCAAGGTCACCTTAAGGAGGCATAACATTTTTTCCTGGCAGTTACCGCAAGGAACTTATTAGATGCCATAAAAATATTTTTGAATTTAGAACCGTCCATGTAGAGAGAAAGCAATGGAATCTTAAGAAATTTATAGGAAAATATTGAAAAATATGTTCAATGTCCACACCTATCTTCCTTCAAACTTACCCAATTTCAATGAGCATACCATCAAATGAAAGAGCTCTTTTCAGCGCGTGTTTTAGGCCTATAACGAAACGCCTACCTCAATGAGAACCAGATATATAGAAGCAGAAAGTCATTGACTACGGCTACGAAAACGTAAAAAATGTATGGGAGAAAACTGTTTTTGCATATGACTTGATGAATGTGCAAGTAAGGTAATTTCTAATGCTTGATAACAAATCTACGCAGCGAGAGCTTTCATTTAAAAAAAAATCATGCGAATCGGTTGGGTAGAACGGGCTGGCCGACTCGTATTATAAAACACAAATTCTTTTAATATATAGATGATTGTAAATTCAAGATGGCCGCCGATACAAAATGGCGGATCACATATTATTTGACAACAACCTCAATATGGGTATCAAATGAAAGGGTTTGATTGGTAGAATGGAGCTCACTATAAAAAATCCAAGATGGCCGCTGCCACAAAATGACGGATTATTTATTTTCCACAAATCCCTCAATATGGGTATCAAAAGCAAGGGCTTGATTCGTAAAATAGAGCTTGCTATGAAAAATCCAAGATGGCCGCCGATACAAAATGGTGGATTACATATTACTTCACAACAACCTCAATATGGTTATCAAATGAAATGGTTTGATTGGTAGAATGGACCTCACTATGAAAAATCCAAGATGGCCGCTGCCACAAAATGGCGGATTATTTATTTTCCATAAATACCTCAATATGGGTATCAAATGAAAGGGCTTGATTAGTAGATTAGAGCTCACTATGAAAAATCCAAGATGGCTGTCATTGTCTGTGGATTACATATTTTCCACAAATAACTCAATATGGGTATCAAATGACAGGGTTTGATTGGTAGAATGGAGCTTACTATGAAAAATCCAAGATGGTCGCCGCCACAAAATGGCGAATTACTTATTTTCCACAAATACCTTAATATGGGTATTTAATGAAAGGGCTTGATTGGTAGAATGGAGCTCACTATGCATAATCAAAGATGGCCGCTGCCACAAAATGGCAGATTATTTGTTTTCCACAAATACCTCAATATGGGTATCAAATGAAAGGGTTTGATTGGTAGAATGGAGCTTACTATGAAAAATCCAAGATGGTCGCCGCCACAAAATGGCGAATTACTTATTTCCCAAAAATACCTCAATATGGGTATTTAATGAAAGGTCTTGATTCGTAGAGTAGAGCTCACAATGAAAAATCCATGATGGCTGTCGCCCTAAAATGACTGATTTCATATTTTCCACAAATACTTCAATATGGGTATCAAAAGAAAGGGCTTGATTCGTAAAATAGAGCTCGCTATGAAAAATCTAAGATGGCCGCCGATACAAAATGGGGGATAACATATTACTTCACAACAACCTCAATATGGGTATCAAATGAAATGGTTTGATTGGTAGATTGGACCTCACTATGAAAAATCCAAGATGGCCGCCGCCACAAAATGGTAAATTACTTATTTCCCAAAAATACCTCAATATGGGTATTTAATGAAAGGGCTTGATTCGTAGAGTAGAGCTCACTATGAAAAATCCAAGATGGCTGTCGCCGCAAACTGGCGGATTACATATTTGCCACAAATAACTCAATATGGGTATCGAATGACAGGGCTTGATTGGTAGAAAAGGGCCCACTATGAAAAAAGAATGAGAAGTACCACAAAACTTGAAAATAAAAATTAACTAAAAAAAATTGTTTTGGGTGTAGCGTATCCAGAGTAAACATTATTAAAAAAATTCACTTGCCCAAAGATTTTATATTTGTCTGATCAATACCCAAGATTGATGAGAAGATTGATGCGATCTGGTAGCCGAATTAATTTTTAGCTTTTAGTACATAACTACATCATTTTTATTGTAATAAAACAGTATACGTGCCGTGTGGTTTACGGCATAGAATACAAGTGTCACCACCCCCTATCTTCCCGTGGGTGTCGTAAGAGGCGACTAAGGGATAACACGGTGCAAATACCATCTTTACGTAGAGACGGAAAACTCGACATCAAACCCTATACGACTGCCTCGTTGGTCTCGCGGCATAATTGTGCGCGTGGGATCGGGAGGTCCCGGGTTCGATTTCTGGGTCGGGCAGTGTTATTGGGTTTTTCTGTCACGAAATTCTCAGTAGCAGCACGGTCACGGAGTCTGGAAATGTGTCCGGTACGGCAATAGGCTCGCCCCTTATTACGTGGGACTAAGGCCCCCCTCACATTGGCCGTCAGCGTCTACGCAGCGGCACCCCGGCGTATACGCGGCGTCGACGCCGCGACAGCCGAGCGTTTTTGAGCGACCGGCTGCTTACCACTAGAGATGTTCGCTTTATCACAGATAACTTGATAAGTAACATATTATTTTATAATATCCATATAATCTGTTATTTATAAAGCCCAATAAGATGCTATGCTATTTTGTTTGAATATAAGTAAAGCCATTATGTCCTAGGTATAACATAGGATTGTCACTTAGCAGAGCTTTCAGGCCGCCCGCACTTTGGGTATGCGTGTTCCTTGAGCGGCCGCTCGGCGTGCGCTAGGCGGGCATTCTTCGTGCGCTACCACTTTGCAGTTGTATGCACATATTGTGTCATAAAACAAAATTAACAGATCTGTCACTGGCCTAAAATTGATTTTATTTAATGAAAGTCGCCACGTAAGTCGCTAAATTGGCAATACTACGAGTATCTCACAGCAACAATATGATAGAAGTCATTGACAGTCAATTCCTTTGACACAGGACTTCATTGCCACTATGATTAGAGATAGCATAAAGATAGACTATTAACAGTTAAAAAAATAACGTTTAATCGACACTCTCGTGCGATAGATGGAAATCTAAACAAATTTGTTTGCAGCAGTCTTTAAGATGGTGCTAGAGTGCTGCCTGGGGATAGCATTCATAAAATCATTGGTACCTATTAACTTCATAGTAAATAGACAAGTAGGTAAATGATGAAGAAATTTTGTATTTTAAATGTGGTAATTTCTATTAAACCGTTTTATTATTTATAGCTGTTTCCCGCGGTTTCACCCGCGTCCTGAGGGAACTACTTCGCGTACCCGGTTAATTTATAGCCTAAGTTACTCCTTGGTACATCAGCTATCCGCCAGTGAACGTTTCGTCAAAATCAGTGCAGCCGTTCTAGAGATCAGCGAGAACAAACAGACAGACAGACAGACAAAAATGGTAAAAAGTAATTTAGGTATAGGTACCGTATATACATCCATATGCATTTAGTAAAAAGTGGTTATTTTAATATTAGAAACAGACACTCCAATTTGATTTATGTGCATAGACATGTTGTTATAGTTAAGATGGGCACTTGCAGTTCCACATCTGATGTTCCAGATCTTCGATTTTTGTAAGTTTGTAGCAAATGCTCATTTGACTGAACAACTTTTGCTAAGCCAACAAGTCAGTATATAGTCTAGTGTAGATAGGCTTTACCTTATCAGATGTTTCAGATCTTCAATTTTTATAAGTCAACAGAAATATAAAATATTCTATTGATAATAAAACGCATGTACACCTTCTAACACTAAAACTTATGATAACAATGTGACTTATATAGACAATTATTTAAGAAATTGAACAATACTTTAGTAATACCTGCTTTTAATTTTCATACCGACTCTATTTTTTAATCAAAATTATAGTACTGGTAATATCGCAATTTTTGCAAGATCCAGACCCAACGTAACGGGAATCATGTTATGTAACCGTATTTTCTTACGTAAATAACCGCACCTAATATTCTTGAATATAATGGTACATATTTTTATCAAAATATTATCCGTATTAACACTACTGATTTCTATTTTATTGAAAGTACATAGATATGCATAAACATTTACCAATTATATTAGCGCTGCGAACATAACCTGCTATAAAAAAATATTATTACGTTATGCTATAATATTTAGATGTAGCAGTTTAGCACACCCCTACTCACAAACCCGTCATACGCTACGGTGTTGCCAGCTTAGAAGATTTTCCGCTAAAACTGGTGATTTTAAGTGGCAGAAATAAATAAGTAGACGCACACAATGAAAATAAATCTTTAAACTGCTACGTTAAGAACAATTAATTCGTCTGATGATTAAAAACAAATTCAAAATAGCCTTTGTTTTGAAATAACTTGTACGTTGATTTATTTAAAAATGATTTATTGTTACTTAAAAGGGAACTTATAACTTGTGTGCGACTGATCGTAAATGTAATGTAAGAAAATCTTAGTGGACATAACTGTGTTTATGTCATGTGTCTAGTTAAGAACAAAATTTCTTAGTGGTTTATGGTAGTTTTAGTATTCAGATCAGATGGAAATCTGATTTAGTTGTTGGCAACACTAGTGAGGTCATCCGCTGTACCACAATGTAAAAAACCAACAGAAGTTAAACTTATACGTAGACGGTCGCGCGAGTGTTATCATATCTGGTATATACGGAATAACTATTACGGAAATGGTAAAAACCTACTCGTATCTAGTTTTTTAATCTATTATTGAGAATAAAACTGCTAAAAAAACCGATGCAAAGAATAATATTTTCAATGCTAGCCAATTAGTCTATTGAAATGTTACATACATTTTTTTGGGCTTAGCGTACATTTGTCAGAGGACGCAATTTTATTTCATAGATGCCAAGGAGAGAGCCCTCGTCCTGCGGCCGCCATCTTGTAAAGAGTGGTACAAATGGGTTTTCTAGTATATCTGGCAAACTATTTGCTGCACAGAAAAATTTAAACACATGATGAGTTGCAAATTAAATTCGCTACAACTTTGGCCCCGTAGTATTTAGTCGTAAAATAATAAATAAAAAAGTTACAAACGAAAATCGAGTGCAATTTGTAACAAATTTTCTTTTCAATGTGTTGTAGTTTTTTCGTCCTCAGGAACAAAAATATCTATTTAATTTATCTTTACTATCACCAAAACAAGAACCTCTTACTTGAGACCCCGCAGCCTCCAAGACTACCATTAGGCCCAATTTTAACTCATCGCAACGATCATGAAAACAGGGGGTTGGCAAAATATTGACAAAACTCTAAAACAACGGCACTCTGTGCTATTGAAGTTGATGTTCCGCCCAAGTAAAGGAAACTGCAATGTTCTGCAGCACCTCAATGTTCTGGGGAAAGACACTGCAAAATAATTGGATATATCAGTGCCAATTAAGATTTACCGACAAATTGCCTTTATTTTTGCTATAGTTCTTCTAAAGCTCTATTAGATCATAGGCCGCAGCCTGGCTCATAAAAAGACTAAAGACACAGTAGTCATGAAGAAACGTTATAATAACCTAAAGAAAACAATATCATAGAAAAACTTTTTATTCATGGTTTAACGACAAATAGTGTCAGAACCAAAGTTGTAGAGAATTTAATTTGCAGTAAAAATGCTTGAACCATATCTTAGCGTGATCAATAGTTTACCAGATGAATAAGAAAAACCATCCATGCCCGCATTCTTTCCAAGATGGAGGCCGAGGGAAAAGAGGTACGACCTTACAAATTTAGATCAAGCTTTAAAGTAGCCGGCCCTACACATCTGTAAAAAAAATAGGTGGTAATTATCTTCAAAAGCGATAGTTAACTTAATAATAATTGGTTGTTCTTTGTTGCTCTATGTTTGCACAAAAATCATTACAAGACCCGTGCCTGAAGCGGATGGCACCTATATTTCGCGCTATACCTGACCTTTCTGAGATAGCCTATCGGTAAGCGACGTATATGTGTGCGTTGCTCGAGTGCACTTTGTATGTAGTTTAACTTCTGTTAGTTTTTTGTGGCTGTGAGATGCCGTCGCAGAAAACGCGGCGTCTACGCGGCGTCGACGCCGCGTAGACGCCGCGTCGACGCCGAGGTGTCGCTGCATTGACGCTGACGCCTAATATGAGGGAGGCCTAAGTATATCTGGCGAAAAGTGGGTGTAGAAATACACCTCTGCCTACCTCTTCGGGGATAAAAGGCGTGACGATATATATGTATGTATGTAAAACAGTATACCATAAAAATAAATATTTATGTTTTTTATAATGCTCATTCTAGAGTAGCTATCAAATTGTTTTCAAAATTGATAGATTTGTTGCCAGATCATTTTTTAATGTAGATGAACTTTGTCTTTTACAGTAAGTAGTTTGGACGCTTAGTTTAATAGTTAACACGATATAATTGACCTAAGCGCAGCGTTATTAAAAGCGCTTACTATGAGTTGGCGCACTGAACTGAAGCGCAGCGGGGCGGAGGGTCGGTCTGATTTTGTACTTTGTGGTAATGCTTTCAGTTTTTATTTTTGTTGCCATTCTATTCAGTAGGTATATAAGCTCTTCAATAACTTTAATAATATACACTACATACTAATCTTTACCTGAAGTTTGACGACTATGAAAACAAAAGTAATTTTAAGAATTATCTGTTTACTAGAGGACGCCAGCAGCTACGCCAGCATTTTTTTTAAATTTACCCGTTTTGGCCGATCCCATGGGAATTTCGGGAAATCCCTTCTTAGTGCACCCCTAAGGTCCCCAAGAAACATACATGCCAAATTTCAGCTTCCTGCGCCCAATAGTTTCGGCTGTAGCGTGTCTGTCAGTCAGTCAGTAACGCAAGGATTTTATATATTAAGATAATATATGTAGGTATGCTACACGGCTAATGTGCAGATCCGTTGTGATGAAATTTGATATGGATAGTCTGAAACCTGGGGAAGTACATAGGCTACTCTTTATTAAAATTTCATGCGGGCGAAGCCGCGGGCGAAAGCTAGTAGTAAATATGCCTAGAATAATTATAAAAGATATACCCGTGGTCAATATTACTAAATGAATTATATTGTTGCTAATCCATTGTATTAATGTTATATTTGATATATTGAACTACCCACAACCTTGCTACCCAATATTATAAATATCATATAGTTTGTACTGCTTTAATAAACAATGGCTATTATCAGTATGGCCAAGAGTGGCGGTAAATGTAAATGTATCTTTATATAAGGTATATTCTTGTGACAAGCTGAATAAATGAAAGTAAGAGTTGATAGTTGTCTCTTTTATTTTTAAAACCATTGACAAATATGACAAAAATACTACATATAGGCCATATACCTTGTATCTATACGTATATGTATAACTAGAGGACGCCAGCAGCTACGCCTGCATTTTTTTTTAATTTACCCGTTTTGGCCGATCCCGTGGGAATTTCGGGCAATCCCTTCTTAGTGCACCCCTACGGTCCCCAAGGAACATACATGCCAAATTTCAGCTTCCTGCACCCAATAGTTTCGGCTGTAGCGTGTCTGTCAGTCAGTCAGTAACGCAAGGATTTTATATATTAAGATAACCCCGCTATTATCAGAAGTGGGAAATGCCCACCTCACATTACTAATTCATCCAATTGTCAGTTCCAGAGCATCCTTGTCGAAATACCAAGTCGCTGATTAAAGGACACCATCACCGTTCTGCTGACGACGGAGCACGATCTGTCTTCGACGCAGTGGCTATGGTGCTGGAAACAGGCTAGTGGACATGTTCTGTTGGGTGAGGTGATTTTGCAATATGTAAGACTGATTGAAGAGAATGAGAATGGTTGACGAATGTTCAACAAGTAAATACGTATTATGTAAAAGGATTGTAACACTATTTTTAACAACAGTGTTGAATAACCTCCATAAGAAGTATATTTACTGCTAAGTATTGTAATCTGTATTATCGCTAAGCGAGTGTTGGCTATTTATACCCTTTCCTATAAGAGCTGTTGCGAACTATACCATGAACCAAATGCTAACCAATCTTTGCTATGGAATTTATGATCTTACAAAGATTAAAAGAGAATCTATAATATTTTATATTTAAGCTTGTTATAAAATAATTAATAATAATATATACATACATAGACTCACGCCTGTTTCCCATCGGAACGCCATTTGCAACGATCCTGACATACCTCACTTGCTTCACTCACTCCCATCAAGTTTCTCATGCATGCTCTTCTGTTAAGGGTACTTCTGACTTGTCCTTTTTTCAGGATGTCTCCAATCTGGTCAGAGAACGTTCGCCTAAGTCTTCCCCTTTGTCCTGTCCCATTCACACTTGCCTTATATGTCTTCTTTGTCAGTCTATCGTCATCCATTCTCTCTATGTGCCCAAACCATCTTAACATGCCTTTCTCAATGCTTTTCACTACATCTTCTTTTACCCCACACCAATGTTGCATCGCACAATTCTTTACTCTGTCGGTCAAAGACACACCACACATACTTCTTAGTGCTCTCATTTCTACAGCATTTATTCTACTTTCAAATCTCTTCTGCCATACCCAACTTTCACTACCATACATAAAGGTGTAGGCACTAACACACCTCTATGTACAGCCAAACGTGCCTTTTTGGACACGTTTTGACTGTTCATAAACGCCTTCAGAGCTCCATTCACACTATTACCTGCATTAACTCTCCTTTCAATATCTGCTTCATTCTTACCATCTCTTGTAAACAACGTACCTAAGTAAACAAACTCATTCACTTGTTCCACTCGCTGTCCATCGATCAAAACATTACAAGCCGTAACTCATTCCTCCTTTTAAAAAACCATAACTTTCGTTTTACTTACATTCACTTTCATTCCTTTCCTCTCTAACTCATGATGCATGATTGTTACCATCTCCTGCAAATCCTCCGTTGAAGATGCAAGTATACCCTGATCATCAGCATAAAGGAGGCATTTGACGAGTAACCCATTCATCCTTAATCCGCAGTCACTATGTTTTAAATCTTGCAAACAACTGTCCATGAAGAGGTTAAACAGCCACGGCGACGCTACACATCCCTGTAAACCAGTCAGTGTATGCCCCGTTTATCCTCACACAAGCTCTAGAATCCTCATAAAGGGATTTCAGAGCTCGAATGAGGCTGCTGTCCACCCCGTTCATTGACAGCACCGACCACATTTCATTCCTCACCACTTTATCGTAAGCCTTTTCCAAATCCACGAATGCGCAATAGACCTTTTGGCCTTTGGCCAAAAATTTTTCGGCTATGCTTCGCAAGGAAAAACCTGATCCGTGCATCCTATACCCTTTCGGAATCCCGCTTGTACATCCCATATTTTCTTGCCGGTTACTTCCATAACTCTTTCAATAAGTACTTTTGCATACAATTTGCCGAAAATGCTGAGAAGGCTATTACCTCTATAGTTTTTGCAGTCTTGTTGCGAGCCTTTTCCTTTATAAAGAGGCACAACTACAGCTGTGGTCCAGTCATTAGGTACTCGGCCGGTGCTCCAACACAAGTTATATAACCGCTGCAACTGACCAACTATGATGCCCTGTCCAGCCTTCAGCATTTCGACCGTAATCCTATCATAACCTGCAGCCTTACCTACTTTCATACTTCCCAGTGCCTTCACAATCTCATCCACGCCAATATCATTGTATCATTACCATTCACTTCAGCTATCGGTGTCTCTATCGCCGTTCTTTCAAACAAACTTTCAAAATACTCTTTCCATCTCTTCAACACGCACAATTTACCATTTACTATATTTCCATTCTCGTCTCTGATGGATGTGTGTTCTGAGGATTGAGTTCTTCCTCGAACTGCACGAACGGATTTCCAGAAAAACTTAATGTTCCTCTGGAAATCGTCAGATAATCTGCTATCAAACTCATCTTTCTTTTCCTCTTTTTTCCTTTTAACTATTTCTTTCACTATTCTTTTAGACCTAACAAACACCTTTCTTGCTTCATATATGTCTAGACTCGCTGCTTTTCCTATTCTATCATTTGCTCTGGCAGCCAACCAATCTGACCAAGCTTTCTTCTTCTCTGACACTACTGATTGTACATCCTTGTCCCACCATGTATTCTTAACCTTTCGTATTTTCCTTCTCTTGGTCACACCACATACTTCAGATGCTACACATACTACCTCTTCTTTAAAGGCCTGCCATAATTCTGCCATATCATTTATGCAATCGAACCTCTCAAATCTTGCTATCAATCTTCGTTTATACTCATCTTTCACATCTTTCTCTTATAGATTTTCCACTTTAATTCTTTTCAAGACCCTATTTTCATTACGCTCTCGGTGTCGCCATCCTTGAAAGAGCCCACTTATCCGGCTCAACACCAAAAAGTGGTCTGTGTGGATGCCGATCCCTCGATATACTCTTGTATCCAACACATTCTTTCTCAATCGTTCATCTACTATCACAAAATCAATCATGCTTCTTCTAACATTTTTCGCCTCTCGCGTTTACATATGTATCCTTTTATGATCAACCATGGTGTTTGTCACACAAAGGCTCCACTCCAAACAAATCTCAAGCAGTGCTTTTCCATTTTTGATCACACTCTCATCACCAAATGCACCTAACACCCTTTCAAATCCATCTCGCTTTACTCCCACCCATCCATTGAAATCCCCTAACAAGATCAATTCAAGATCAATTAATAATAATATATTTTATAATGTAATTACTTACTAAAGACGTTATTTTTAATGGCACTGTAATTCCTATTCAGCATAAAGTAAAAAATCTGGGCTTAATCATTGATTCTACCCTTTCCTGGCGCTCACAGGTCCAAGAAGTTAGTCGTAAGATATTTGCTTCGGCAGGTTCTTTGCGAAGACTTAGGAATTTTCTTCCTACTGCCACCAAAATTGCCCTTGCAAATTGTCTTCTATTACCCATTATTGATTATGCAGACGTCAGCTATCCAGATCTCACCGAAAACCAACTAGACAAACTTGAGCGCCTTCAAAATCTCTGTATACGATTCATATTTGGATTACGCAAATACGATCATGTCTCACAATTTCGAACACAACTCAAGTGGTTACCCATACGATTTCGCCGGAATACTCACATACTTTCTCTCAAACTCAAACTCAAACTCAAAATCATTTATTCATTTAGGTCACAAAGTGACGCTTATGAACGTCAAAGATTAAAGTTAATTACTAGATGATTCTACATTTACATTTACTGCCACGTTCGCAATGCAATAGGTAGAACCACGAGAAAGAACGGGCAATAAAACTTGTGGCCACTCTTTTTAACTGCCAGTATAATTCTTTTACATGTTATATTTGTAAGGAGCTGCAACTGTTTCACATTGTGAGTTATCTACTATGGCAAAAGTTAATAGTTATTGATATCATATTCAAGCAATAAATTATGTTCATTTAGTAAGCCTCCCAAAGTGAATATGGTGAAACAGGAGCATCCACTTACGTCTTTTGATGTAAGCAACTCGCGAACATGACTGTTTGTTCCGAAAAGTAATGGTATATGAACCTGCAGCAATTTACAATCTATTAGTTAGCAGTTCATGACCACGAGTTACCCTCACCTTACAAATCCGATAAATTATAATAAAAAGAGTAGAACAAGAATGCAAATGTAGTATAAAAGAGAATACGGTAATTAACTACACTGTAAAACTGCCTATTGACCTAATAATAAAAAGAAATTGACCTAATAAAATAATATTTATTTCCAAGCGTACTTGTGGTCAAGATACTCATTTAAACTATAATATGCCTTCAGCAAAAGATTATTTTTAACAATTGTCTGAAACGACCTTAAAGGCAAGTCCAAAATATTATTTGGTATCTTATTATACATTCTTATACTAAGCCCAATAAAAGAGCTATGCGTTTTGTGTAAACGGAAATATGGTACACATAATTTGTGCCTGTTCCTAGTATTAATATTGTGTATGTCACTATTCATTTTGTAAGAATTTATATGTAGTCGTACATGCATAACACTGGCATAAATATATTGTGATGCTACAGTAAGAATACCAATATTTTTAAATTTTTCTTTAAGTGAGACACTTGTCTTTAACTGGTAAATGGCCCTAACTGCCCGTTTTTGTAATATAAAAATATTTTCGATGTCAGCGGCCCTACCCCATAATAATATGCCATATGACATAACACTATGAAAATAGCTAAAATAAACCAACCACCCTCTACTATACAATATATTGTTTAACCCTTCAACTCCCTCCTATCTTAAAGGACGATTCAAATTCCTACATGATACGCATAACCGTTATTTAAGGTCATCAGAAAACTTAAAGCTGAAGATGCCGGCTCATTGCACGGATTTTTATGATGTGTGTGTAATCGTTTTGTGTCACTGCTGTTCGCCTATGGAATGCTCTCCCATTACATATCAGACAGGCTCAGACGGTAACAAAGTTCAAATCCTTAGTCAAGGATCACTACCTATCACTATGATATTTACCATTCTAATAGCATTTAACTATTATTTTTTACTTATGTATGTTGTATGTATGCATGTATGTATTTACGTTTGTATGTATGTATTTATGTTTGTATGTATAAGTATTTATATATGTGTAGTATATTTTTATAATATTACATAAATGTATATATAATTAAAGTAGTATCATATTATAACTAGTACACTTGCAACTACCATTTCTTTCCTACCAATAATATCTCCATCCAAAGGTTGCCTGGTAGAAATCGCTGTTAAAGAAGAGAGCGATAAGTCCGCCCATTGTACTGTATTTAATATAAAATTCCTGTATGCCTGTGTTCTTAAAGTGTACAATAAAGTATTAAATAAATAAATAAATAAATAAAGGCTTAAAGGATTCCATTCTTTAGATACATCTCTAAAATGTGATAACTACATAAGATTATCTTGCAAAATTTGTATACTCTTGGTTGAAACTAATTTGAATATTTAAACTATTTGATATAATGAACAACAAATTTCAAGTATATGAAGTATGTAGTGAAAAGAAAAATAAATAGTTACCAACTGATATTTAATACTTTCAAACTTACTCGGAAAATAACAAATTACTTTTTTATAGTTAATTCCCATTAACCTTATTTAAAGCGTTTAGCCTTGGAAAGTAAATTTTTGCTTAGACAATGATTGTTTGCTCCACTGAGTGTTCATAAAGTGTTTAGACCGGTTCGCGTCATGTCAATAGTCGTGTGTTCAAAAATACAAGAGGTTAACCATAGTACCATTCTTAATCATTATTTAACTCTAATAATAATAAAAGATAATAATTTAAAACCATGGTCACAAGGTTCTTGGAAAAAACAAAAAGAAAACTGCTGTTAATACAATAAATAAATTATGTCGGAACAATTTCTAAAAAAAAACTCGTTTGTATTACCGTACAGAATAGACGATTTTAAAATCTTCAGCACCCTAGTCGGATAAAAGTTACAAAAATTACATTTAATATCTAATAGACGATTGTTTTGACATATTATTATGTTCAAAATGTAAATTCAAACAAAATGTTGTTTAATATTTATTTAATTATTTTGCGACATATGATTATTCCATTTCAATATTATAAAGTCAATAATTACTTTCATTACTTTAAACTATACTTATTTATCCTGATGTTGCAAAATCCTATTCTATTATTTATTAAGTATAAGCTAAATTACATAAGTAACTTTTTTTTTTAATTACAATTTGATGTGACGGTTTGGAGTAGCTCCTTTCGTAACATATTGTTCTTATTAATCCGTGGATGATGGAGTGGTTTGCAATATCGGAATATATTGCAAATATACATTTCCTAAGGCAGCGATAGCCTAGTGGAGATACCAACAGACTGCCATGCAGAGGGTATCGGGTTGGAATCCACGGCGCGCACCAATGACTTTTCGGAGTTATGTGCGTATTGAATTGTTAATTATCGCTTGTCCCGTGCCTCTGAGAGCACGTTAAGCTGTCGGTCCCGGTTGTCATGAAGATCTTTGACAGTCGTTACAGGGCGTTTCTCAGTACCTTCTAAATAATCTGACACTAGTCTAAACCATGGAATAACCCTTCGGGTTGCAGAGGTCAGACAGGCAGTCGCTCTGTGGAAAAGCCAAAATTCAGCCAAATCCGGTTAGACTCGTAAGCGGACCCCAGATTGAAACTGGGATAACGCTAAGAGGATGATGATTTTTGCAAAAAAGTATTTAAAAATGACAACCGATTACAATGCAGAATTAAAAAGAATATTCATACTTTGCAATAGTGGGGCATAATCTTATTGGTGGAATTATTTTAACGTTATTTCAAGTAGTGAAATATGGCGCTGTCGTAGCGGGACATACGTGTTTCCCGCAAGCGCAGGACGGAACAAATTTTCCTGGGACATACGTATGTCCCGCCGGCGTTCCAGAGGTTAATGTACAATAAAAGCGATATAGTTAAAAGTATCTTCCTTTCAATATGTAGCACAGTGCACTTAGTGCTTAGGAACGGTATTACTAACATAACCGGAATGCTGTGAGCGCTCCCTGGAGCCGGAGGCAGTAAATAAATCACAGTACGATGTTGCCCCGGCTAACACTACTCACGACCTAGATGCAGCCATGTCCGATTTCCTGCTATGACCTAGCTACCCGTAGCGCTGATCTACGACGTAGCTGATGCTACGTACATAGATGGTATATTATGTGTTAGTTGAGAACATGGTTGATGTTAGTAAGGTAATTGCAGTAATAAAAGAAGATAATTTGGGGTAATATTAGCAGGTGATTGGGGATTGTAATATTATGAGTATAATTGGGAGCTGATATTGATAGTGCTGACATTTAAGAGGCTGCATCCCATTGCTGTGCCCTAAGCGCTAGATCTACAGAAATATATTTTAATTGTGAAAATGAATATATTGTCTTTGCCTCCGTCAGGAACTGACACTTGAGACATCATGGTGTGCTCTCATGGTAAAGACGGTATTTGTTGCAGTGTAAAATAAGCTTTAAATATTAATCTCTATGTATTATCACAGAGCAAATCTAACAAAATGAACAAAGCCTTAATATCTGTACATCTGCTTGTCTTGTACGGAAGTTTAACTTAATACTAGCTAGGTACTTCATCATTGTTCTAGTTTAATCTCGGTTGCATCCAAGACTTTCGTCTTGAAAACCGGGGTACGCTTTCCAGTCTAAACAGATTTAACAGAAAATTAGCTTTTTCACAGAATGACTGTTGCTTGAAATCCTGGCTTAGACCGGAGTCAGTATATTCAAGGGTGCTCCCGTAAAAACTGTCAAAGATCTTTATAACAACCGGAACTGACGACTCTACGTACTCTTCGGGACACGGACGTTTAATATGCAATAACTTCGTAATGTCAGTGATGGGTGCTGTAGGATTGAACTTGACAACCTCTGCTTGGCAGACTAGTGGTATCTCCACAAGGCGATCACCGCTCTGTGTTATATGTAGGTACTTTTTGACCACAATAATATCACAAACGAAACACCACATTTCACTCTACTTATATTCTAGGTTGGCACATTATCTCCAGGTGGTTTGCTGTCCATTAACTTTCAGTTAAATATTTGAGTCACGGGGTCGTAACCGTAACATTCAGAGGCACGTCCTGCCACTACCATCTAATATGTAGCCTCCGTCGACCGAACAGCCACTCACTGCTGCGCAACCCGCTAGTTATTTGTATTTTACATGGTATGAGTTATAATATGTATATTATGAGAGTTGAGTATCCATTAAGATTCTTGGCCCGGATTCCATAACGCCCAGGCCAGAGGTATAGACAGTCTGGTATAACCACCGGATCCCTAAGCGACAGTACATTTTATATATAGGTACAGTTTACTCAGAAATGAGTTTCATAGACTTTGACGGACCATTACAATGCATTTGTACCTTGACTTCAAAACCAGCAAATTGATAATGAGCATCCGTATTGGATCGCCATTGCACCGAACCGTACGTACAAGGCGATTTCGTGATATGGAAAATTATTAATATTGTGGACTGTATCAAGAATAGCTGGTAAATTGCCTAGAAGAGGGGGTGAACGGGAGGAATAGGAGGCGGAAGTATGGGAGCACGCCTTACCTTGTAAGTCAGTCTTCGACATAAGCGCCATTGGCGGTAATCTCGGCGCTCGAACCGCCGGTGAGGCAGAAACGGGCTGCGCGGAACACCTACCCTCCAATTGTGATTGTATGCGCTTGATGATACAATAAAGATCATCAAATTAAGTGTACGCCTGATAATTCGGCTGTTCATCAGGATAAATAGAAAGCAATCTTGCGTTATAATCGCCGCACGCAGTTTGATCTTTTTTAGCAAAGCTACCTGTATATACCCTTATGATAATGTTGTGGTTCAATATATGTATACTATATTGAATACTTAAACTTTGGCGACTTGTACAAATACACGCAACATAAGAATATATATATAGACGGGAATTAACGCGAACATGCAAATTAGGTATTTACATACCTTACTTTGCTTGACGTTTCGAGACGGTTGCACGTCCCGTGGTCGCAAGCTGACTCAGAGTCAGCTTGTCGTCACCTAATCACTCCAGCACACTCGCGCGTAGTTTAGTTCTCGTTGTATATCCTGGGAGCGGTAAAAAATATGGCAGTGCGGTACATGTGCTCTGCGCAACACGGATTATTCTAGATTGTTCTGTAGGCATGCCTTGGGAGGGGAGCGAAGGAGACAAAGGATCGCTCGCATTGGACGAGCAAGCGTGGAACGATTGACGTTGATGTAATTAATTCTCGATAGAAAAGTAGATGGCGCTACCACACTGCTATAGTATTATATTATGGTTGAAAAATTTTTGGCTAGCTGAAATATTGCATAAATTCAGTAAATACTTCATTTTAAATGTGAAAATAATGCCATGGATTATCCAATAAAGTTTATTTTAAAATAAAACAGCTCAGCATCAATTTGTCGTGTATTGACAATGAGTTTTCGTACTCGACCTTTATTTACAGTGGAAATTATGTTTGCCTCAGCTTATTACGAATTTATTCATAATAATAAAATAATTAATAAAATTTTCCTTGTAAATTTTTTGTAGGAAGTGAAATATTTTATATTACGCTGGATAATGTCAACGTGTCGTATTATTTATGACTGAAAAAAAAACAGAGAATTACCAAAGCAAGTGTTTTATCATTAATGGCACACACCTTATACTACCTACGTAGAAACATAGCTTAAAAGTTCGCGGATACAAGGTATGTAAAGTTTAGGGTTCAAAAGTAGTATCTGATTAGATTTCGTAGTTATCACCTATGACTATGATGGCTTGTATAACTTTTTAGTGGTAGATACAGTCTGAATAATAAGCAATATTTGAGGAAAATATAGCTACGTATGTTATTAGATAACTCTTAAAACTACACAACCCGAGACCCTTTGCGTAACATTCTATTAGTGTCACACTAGGCTACCGCTGCCAATTAAAAAAGTACGTGTTTGATCATTTTCTATTTATTACATCTTTAAAATGTAGTCGTCGTACAATAACACAACAGCTCACAATAAAGAATTTGAACAAATCCATGCAGTCCCACCCGCATGTACATGCACCCAATGTTTGATAGTTCAAAACTAGGCAACAGCGTACTCCATCAAAAAGAGCAAGTTACATCAAAAGTTTCGAAGTAATTTCGTAGTTTCCAATACACTTTTGGTCGGCGTTTGTCATTTACGATGAATGTAGTGGAATCAGTTTCGTTTTTTAAGCAGTGACAGCAAAATACCCATCTATGGCGTGTAACACATTATTTTTCAAAGTTATGTATGTGATTTGTTCTACCCGTCAAGAAAATATTGCACAGTCGTGTACCTACAACAAATATCGAGACCATTGTTTAATCACTGAATACATCGCTACCTTCTTAGGTTATAAAAACCCGACGGCAGTGTACAAGCATATGCCAGTTGATCGCAACCGATATAAATCTGCAATGATAATGAAAGGTTAAGGAACTTTTGCATTAAAAAAATCGTGTTAAACAAGCTTTTAAACACGAAACAATTACGAGTACTTTTTACCATGCATTTTTCTTCACTTCGGAATTGAACTTAAAATACGATGGCGCCTTACCACTAATATTAAATTTGTGGTGAATCTGCTATACATTGTCATCATCAGCCCTTAACAGTCCACTGCTGGACTAGGCCTCTCCTTTGAAAGGAGGAATTGGCCACGCTGGCCAAACGGGTTGGTATAGGGTTTGTATCAAGTCTTCCTTCTCTTACAGTGCTGTTCTCTGCATAATATGCTCCTTCTGGCTCTCACGACACCCATGGGATGATATGGAGTGGTGACATTCCGTATTCTTAATCCGTCACCACACGGTTTTATATTGCTATACATTAAAGATGAAAGTAATTCTGAAAAACTCTCAGTGTAATCTGTTATTCGATTTAAGTCTGTCCCCATATTCAGTATTAAGCTAACAAAAATGTGGAACAATGAAAACATCAGATAATCCTTTTCACATGGTCCTTCACACAACTTTTCACATACACACATTACATACATACATATAAGTTTGTGATAGTCGTGAGGCTTCAGTGCCACAATATATGTAACGTTTATCTTCGGCGACCGGTGATTTAGCTCTGATTTTGTATCATGTTTTGAAAACTGTGTCAATCATATAAATCAAAATAAAATATTTTTTAAAAAGGCGTTGGCATGTAAAATGCCAGCAATTTTAATCCTCAAAGATAAACTACCATCTCAAATATTTTCCATTTGCATGTTACGAATTCATATTCATATCGTATCTTTTAATGAGGTACAATTACGTTGTAATTATTATGATAAACCCAGCAAGTTAAAAATTGGGACACAAATCTTGCCTTACAACAATAGTACGTAAAACAGTTCTGTTCGAGACAGGTGTAATTAGGAGATACTTGCAGTTTCAGTGTTAATACAGGTCGCTGGGTCACATGTGGAACATTCTGACGAACGCACATACATAATGAAAATTATACAACCTCGGTCCGGTATTCCCACTTCTCTCAGTCATATGTCTTGTCTTAGCACAGGATCTGAATGATTAATTAGTGCCTTGCACAATGCACTATGTGAAAGGAACATACCACACTACATCTGATGCTAAGCTTTCTTACAAGAGAAAATTAATTTGAAAATGAGGAAGGAACTACTGTCCAAAGATGATGAATTATTGCAGTGAAATGTAGTGGTTACACCGCGGTATTGTTTAGAAGATATTTTATTAGTGTGAGGGACACAATGTGATTAACCTACTCTTATGTCTACTACCACACCTAAATTATTTTAAAGATTCGATGTAGGTTCAGTGTTCAGGACCTCAACAAGTTACTGTTATAGAATCATAGATTTGCTGTTATAACAATATTGTTTTGACTAATATTTGTTAAAATTATTTTGTGATTACAAACATACTTTTGTAGTAAGATTACCGATATGTGAAAGAATATTTCTGGGAGGAGAAAATTTCAATCACTGCTTCAATTTGAACTCTAAAAAATACTTGTTGGATGTGTTTTATGAGCATTAAAAACAGTTTTTTTTATGATTAACGTATTTACATAATATATCAAGTCAGACTCGTCCTTACTCATTTTTTAATAGTAAACGGAAGTTACATGAACTCGCAGACGAATTGTTTTAACAAACGTCCGGTTTGTTAGTTTTTTAGTTGTGTAAAGCGAATTATAATATTTGGCTAGTAATAACATTTATTTAGGCTTGCTCTCATATATGTTGAACATTCATAGACATGAAAAGTAGTTTAGATATGAATTACGTGATAGTCTATCAAAATTTTTGTTATGATGCCGTGGCTAAATTTTGTGGGACCCTCATAGTTCAATCGATTTCAAACTATTGCAATTTATACACATCATAAAAGGTTTTTACCGGTCTTAATAGATTGCCGGTTTATTGTGAAAGATAAAACTCTAGATATTCAGTGTCACGCATATATGTATGTGTGTATATTGATGGGGCAATTATAAACAGGACGCATAAAAGACATAAAAAAAAAAAGAGTAAAATACAAAGACTGCCAACGTGTATATCTATAAAGACAGAAATACTGTATCGTTAGTATTATTACGGACGGGGTAACGGGATTGGAAGGAAACACTGAGTAGCACTGATGACACTTTATTCAACTACACACACACGACGCGTCGTTCAATTTCGACGCGGACAGTACCAACACTAACGTCTTTTGTACTGCACTTCACTGCACTATACTTTCACTTCACTTTATTTCACTACTACTTCTTTCTTTCTTTTACTTCTTCCTTTTCTTCTCCACTGTACCACTTCTCAACTTAAACTGGCGTTCAGCGCATCTACACTGCCTTATATACCCATAGGAATGTTCTAGATCCACTAATTTCGATTGTAATTTTATTATTCGATTGTTTTTCCATCTCCTATCTCTTTTTAACCTTTCCATTCCCTCTTGAAGTTTCTAGAATTTTCAAATTTTTACTCGAAATATTTAAATAATCTTTTTTTTATTATTTGCCAAATATTCATAAACATTTTCCGAATTTCATAAAAACAAAAATCCACATAATTGTTATGACTGGGGTTTGAACCCACGCCCTCAGAACGTGAATGGGATGTGTTATCCGCACGGCCATTGCCTTGTGGTCAATGACTGGTAAATTTGGCGAACATTTGACAGAGTTTATACGTCATCGAACTAAAAACTGTCATTTCCAAATAATAAAATAGTCTTCAAACCTCTTTGCTAATTATTGTGTTTGACGACCGGCTAGTTTGTCGTGTAGACGTCAGTAGTCCTTGACGACCGTAGTGATGACGGTTTGACATGACGCCGGCCGTCACATATACAAAGGTACTCTGTGTCACAGTATTCTGCTTAGTCGATGCTAATTGCTCCATATACTTACACACCCCAAAAGAACCCGAAAACTGAAATAAGAAACAGACCTATTTTGCAAGACTAGATCAAATTCACGTAGCTAATATACTAACTTACGAAGCAAAATGAGTTTCTACTCCCAGACCATGTACTAGTTATACGGTCCTGTTACACGTCACCTAGCCTGTGTGTGAGTGTGTATGTGTGCGTGTAAATTAGGCAAACCTCGGCGTCTTGCAGCTGGCGCTCGTTGCTTAAACTTTGGCTTCAATACTTATGCATTAAGTTGAATCTTACACCAAGTTGCGCTAACTAAAGCTAAGATAAATAACCGTAACCTCGCCGTGGTTATTATTGAGCTCTGTTTATTTATACTCACCGTTATTTATTATTCTTACTACCGTACCGCTAGTTAAAATACCTCGAACAAGAAACAATAGGTCTTTGTATGGTGGTTATTGGAAAATATTTAGTATTTACTAGCTGTTGTCCGCAATTTCGTAGCGCTTGCTAAACAAACTTGCGCTCTAAATGTTTCTAAATCCCCTTAAGGGAGGAATATTAAAAAATCTTGCCTTATTGGGTGCTTAAGTTAGAAAAGCAGAATCTCTGTAAAAAATTGAATCATATTCGGTTCAGACACGCGAGACATCAAACTTATAATGTCCCTGTTTTTGTGCTGGAGGTTAAAAAGTATCATTTTACATAAGTCGAGATTGTCACAAAAATAAAACGCAGATGTTTCAGATTTCGTCATATTCATTTTGCTAGCCAAATGTTGTAAAATGGGACAGCTGAATGGTAGTGAATACCAAAATTATGCACTTGCCTATTTTTATAACATAAATAAAAATATTTCCGTGGGAAATAGCCCGATACACATTAAATACATTAAAAAGGAAAAGTAGTTGTTTATTTAATTGTTTTACTCTGTCAATAACTGAGAAAATTGGAAGCGTAGGTAGAAATAGGTCTCGGCGACAGAACATTAACTAAAAATAGAACGACTTTTTTCAAACTAAATGCCACCCGCGGCTAACGGCCTTCATTTTCATTATAATATTGCCTTCGTACAAAAATAGGTTTACCTTTTTAGATGACCAATCTTTTTTAACGGCAATATTTGAAATATTGTTATAAAAATACCCAAATAATTTCTTATAATAATTTATTTATAATAAGTTTCTGTTAGAGTAAGTAGCCATATCTTTGAATCAGAGTTACTCGCTGGCAATATTACGAATATATTTCTGATCTCATGTCTGCCCATATTTATCTTTTTCTTCCTTGTCTGTCTTATCCTGCCCTCCAGCTTATCAAAAACCAAATACCTATTTGCATGATACAAGGATTAAACCAAAGGTAGAAGTCCTTTCACGAAACAAACGTCTGTTTAAACATGCGGTGCCATCGCGATCGTACTGTAATCGTTCTAACGACATAGCGCTACCTTTTCACAGTTCAACGCAGTGGTTCAGTGGCGAATAGAGGCTATTTATCCGTGTTCAAATTAGTAAAAGCGCTTAGAGCTAATGGCGGGGCCGGATGCGCCCACTAATTGAATAGCGGGAGCGTTAGCGGTGGACTGACTGCCTGTTAATGTGTATGTGTGGCTGGAAGTTACGTATCACTGTAGATGGCCGATTTGACATACCTGAAAGGTGTGCAACAATATCTACCAAACGTATCGTTTGCGTTTTCAAAGCTAGGTTTAAAACAGGCAAGGGAAATAATCCTGGAACAATTTACACGCGGCCTTCTGATTCTAAGCTGGGCAGTAGTAGAGACAATCAGACAACTGATAAGCATGCTTAAATATCTATACATATTATAAAACAAAGTCCCCCGCCGCGTCTGTCTGTCCGTCTGTTCGCTCAAGACTCGGAAAGTACTGGACAATTTTTTAATACAGTTTCAACAACATCGAGAGTGATCCTTGAGGAAGGTTTTAGTATATTATAGGTTTAGGTTTTGTGCAAACTGACGATATTACGACGATATTAGTTCAACGCGCCGGCAAAAATTAATCAGTTTCCTCGAAAACGCTGCCAAAACCTTTTGAGTTATAAACTTATAACAAAATGTATGATGGGATTGTACCCTCTTTAATAGATCTACAAAAAAGTCCACGATGGTATGTCTATCTTTCAAGGATAACCCACAATAACCATATTTTGCTTTTACATCTATCTATTCTAATATAATAAAGCGGAAGAATTTGTTTGTTTGTTTTAACGCGCTTAACTAACTTTAACTACCGGTCGGATATGAAATATAATTTTTGTATACGATAGCCCAGTTATTCCGGAAGGCTATAGGCTACATATCATAACGCTTCGACCCTCTGGGGCCGGGCAAAAGGCTAAAAAGGTCAAAAGATAATGTCGGCTAATCTCAGGAACTAGCAGTCGGATTTAAAAAATTGTTATTGCCTATGATAGCCCAATTATTCCGAAAGGCTATAATTATATAGGCTTTATAAAATTACGCCACAACTTTTAAGGGCCAGACAAAAAAAAATGGTCAAACGAGAAGGGGGAGGGTTGGGTCAAATGCAAAAAAGGCTAAACGAATAGGATACAATTTATATGGGTATCGTTTTCGAGATTTTCGGGACGCTGATTAATAATATTACGAAATTTATTTAGTAATCCAAGATGGCGGACGGGAAATCAAAGATGGCGGATGAGAAAATTTTAAAAATATTTTAAGGGGTGGGGAATCGAAAAACACCGTCTATTTTGTGATCAAAGATGGCGGATGGGATTTTTTTTTAAATCTATATGGGTATCGTCTACGATGTTTAAAGGGATGGGAAATCCAAATACAATATCTATTTCGTGATTCAAGATGGCGGCTGGGAAATCAAAGATGGCGGATGGGAAAAATTATAAAAATCAATATGGGTATCGTCTCTGATGATGTAAGGGATGGAGACTCCAAATACAACATATATTTCGTGGTCAAAGATGGCGGATAGAAAATCAAAGATGGCGACGGGATTTTTTTTAAAGTCGATATGGGTATCGTCTCCGATATGGGTATCGTCTCCGATATTTTAAGGAATGGGAAATTCAATATTATATAAAAATCTATGTTTGTTTGTTCATCATTTATAGACTCTGAAATGATAAGAGATTAAGCGCTAAGTCAATGGTAACTTTGGAAAAGGGGCTTGGAAAAAGGGAATTAAATAAAAACTCTTAAAAAGGCGATACGGAGTTCGCTGGGTCAGCTAACTATAGATAAATGACTCCCCGTCATCAAAACATCGTGCTTATCACAAAAGGATTTTTATGGGTAGAAATTTAACGAAGACTTCCAGTTTACCGGTCAGTTTAACTAGATACCTATGGTTCTTAAAGTAAAGCGGAACGGAAACCTCATCATCATCCTAGCGCTGTCCCGATCGTGGTCTAAGAAGCTAAAATGCCGTTTTATTTTGTGTTGCCTGCGTTGCCCAGTTTACGAATCGCTGTACTAGACCAACAGGCAAAGGGGTGGTAGTGGCCGATTTCCGTACTCTTTATTTACCTGGCACACTCATCTATTGTGGAAACACAGCCACGCGTGTGTGGACGCAGCCGATAGAGTTCGCACTTTGCTTAAGCTCCTAACGCACGGCCACTTAGCTCTCGCGATATCACCTCACTCAGGCCGTGAATTTTCAAAATGACTTCGAAATCATTTTACACACAGTGTGCTGTAGGTTTTATCTCACGACGTAATTTGTTTATCTAGTGAGCGTTGGGGGTTGGTAGCTCCACGGTCAACGCTGGACATACGTAACTTTCATAGTTTGTTGTTATATACGTTATGACACTAGCAGCGTGAATTCTAATACTAATAATTTGCTAGTAAGTATAGGATATAAAAATTTGATGTGTTCTTTGTTGAAAGACGTAAAAAAGCTAAATTATTGTCTCTGATGCTGCAGCTTCGATTGAAGTTACTTAGAACTTGTATGTATGAGTATATTAATCATTCGCGAGAACTTTAATAGCGCGATTCAAGATCTAGTACTGGTGTGGTGTCCGTTAGATGTCGTCGGCATTGATTATCATCGCCATTGCAAGACTGATAGTCAAATCTTGAGCTAACTCCTTGATACTCACATTTAAGATTTATATACATCTAGGTTCTTTTGCTGTTGAAGCAGACTACATCCTAATATAGAACTTTGCACTCATTTCACATTTATGTTTTTGATAGGCTTGTTTATAACTGCACATTTTTGCTCCTTTAAGTAACACCTACGGGCAATAAAAGCAAAGTAAGAAACGTATCTACTAATAAATATATTTGCAAATATAATTGTTACGTGAGAGTAAGCAACAATTGTATTAACGCTAACTATGTAGTCCATACTCATGTAGTATTTATAACTCTATTAAAGGTTCTTACAATAACAAGTAATGTTACATGGACAGTAATAAAGGTTGACAACAATCTAGAACAAAAAGCGTAATCAACATAACAATTAGTTAAGACCCTATGTCGTGTCATATAGTATCTGGAGTTGATGCCTTAGTTCTCGCGAATCTCTGGACTCAAGCAAGTGCACGCTACAAAAACTTGCTCTGAATTCATTGCCCAAGGGTGCGGGCCACCTCAAAGGGAAGGGGTGTGACACTTCACATAAAAAGAGCGCAAACAACACACACTGGGCAGTATTTGTTTTAAACTATTTCATTCCGCAATTAAAAGACGTTGTCAGAGACTCAGCGAATCTATAGTCAACAAAACTTGTGTTTACTTGTGCGACTAATGAGACGCGACAGACATAACTTAAATGTAATTATATATAAACATAATATGTACAGTATATTAGGTTGGAGTCTAAAAGTTTATCGCCTTTATCAGCGATGGTCTAACTTATATTAGATGTTGCTTTCTAAAGCTCTAGTTGCTATCCACGTAAGTTTTGAAACATAAAGTCACTGAAAACCACTTTAAGAATATTATAAAGTTACCTGCTACACAAAAACTTAAAATGAATAAGTAGGTAGGCACAGCGAGAGCGTGTTGTACAATTACATTAGCAGTGCCGACACGTTTCATTCGTTAACTTTAACAAAATCCGACTAACACTGTCTGTGTTTTCTATCGAAGAACCTATTTATTAGATGTCATTACACACAGAGTTACAGTACACGTGTAATGGAATCGTATGAAATAACGTGCCAAACAGAAATAAAAAGAAAATCCTAAACAAGTGTATTTGAAAGGTGTAGAAACACGTTCAGTTCGGTCATCGCTGAACATTGAAAAAGGTAAAGATACAATTTTGTGTGGAACGTGCGGCACGAACAAAGAGTCGCGGGGCGAGGCCAGAGACGCTATTTATACCGGGAATATTATAAAATTGAGGAGGGCAAGAGGCCGCGCCGATCCATTGGAGGCCATGTATAAAATGTATTGTGGAGTGGTGACGGCGCCGGGTCACGCCAGGCCCGCGCCGGGCCGCGCCGGCTCCGCGCCGGGTCTTCGCCGGGCTGCATTCGGCCACCTGCCAAGTATTTTATATCCCCGTTCACATTACGGCACCGTTATCACCGAAATGTTCTTTACGGCCTCGTTATATTATACACCACTATTTTTTAATTAGTACAGAAACTTCAAGGACATATTAGCGAAGACATTATTATCATATATGTGACGTAAGAATTTCATAATATCTTTAAATAGCAAAGTTATAATCATTTGTTTTTTGTAGAAAATCTCAGCTAAATCATAGACATATTTTACAATCCATTCACTACTTCATTGATAGTACATACTTTCCGTACTCTTACGCATTCTTTCCGTCGTATTTATAATGTAGGTAGACTTAGACAATAAAATGAAGCAAAATAATAAGTGTAGGTAGTTACTTTTTATTTTTTTAAATTCTACTATTCTACCTACAGACCGATTCTTAGCCGCCCGCATCAAATTATTATTTAATTAAGTACGTATTATTTACTAAACTTACAAGTATTTCCATTGTCCTTCGAAATGTCCACCACCGTTGTCAATACACAGACAAGTTTTTAACGAGAGAAGTACGCTTCTGTCATTTTATTTGTCAAAAGCATCCAATATGCGCTGTTTTAATTGTTCGACACTAACGGCTCACATTTGTACACTCACAATAAGATGTCCATGGGTACACAGCTGCACTCGCGATTTTGCCACTCAAAAAGTACGCACGAAGCATAGCTACATACTCCCGTGATATGATAGGCCATCGCGTCGGGCAAACGTAGACAAACAATTAACTTTTGCAACGAAAAAATAGATACGCTCACGTTCACTAGCAATTTAGCACTGTTTGTAGCATCGTCGGGGCGCGATTTATCAATGAGTCAGTTTACTATGATAGTACGCGGCTCGGTCATAGTATTAGTTATGCATTTACCAATTATTACGTATTTTTGTGGACAGTTTTGAGACAGTTTTTAAACTTAGTGTTTTTATTTTTAACTACATAAATATGATCAGTTAAAGATACTTAGTGCCCTATTAATTTTTTGTACTTATTAAAAAATAGTGGTGTATATTCATTTTTATCGTGATTACATACGTTCCGCATCCTGATGTTTTCATATTTTACGATTTGGACATAATTAATGATATTTTGTTCAGAAATTGAGGTTTAATTTGTCATGAAATAGACAATACAATAAAACATGCTAATCTTAAGTACCTACCACTATGGTCCGTGAGACCGGTGCTAAAAAAAGTGTCAATCAATCATTACTTTTAGCCACTAATAGATTAAATGTGTATGGTTAGCTATACCTAACAGTGATACTACTAGTCAGTTGAAAAAGGTTAGATTATATTTAAATACGTTATTATTATGAATTTATAAGAAATTAAGTTACCTACCTATCATCTGTCACTCCGTTTCACCTACGCTCTATATTTGAATGATTTTATTCAAAGCTTTGCGAAACATTTTAAATATGAAGACGTAGAAGAAAAATGGCTACGTAACATCGGAAGGGGTGCACGGTGTCTACGTCACCGGCGCGGCGTCACTTGTGCCGAGTCAGCGATGAAAATCACTCATCCCGATATTAAAATACAACCTACTTTTATTTAAACTTCTTCGTAAGAACATTAAATAAAAAAAAGATATTCAGTTTTCCAATAGGTCAAATAGAAAGCTAAGTGTTTAAGAAAACATGACTAGGCCAGACTAAGATTTTGTTATTCCAATTTAAAAAATAATTCGTTTTATTTTTTAAGAAAACATATCAAGGTTAACATTAAACAGCCTGTTATGTAAGGATACTCGTTAATATATAAAGGGTCGCATGAAAGCTCATGAATAAAGTCCACAAACTTTTATTGTGTGGTCATATGAAAAACCTTTTAACAAATTAATTAGGTATATGGAGCTATAATTTAGTGTGTTAGATGGCTAAGTGTGTCTGAACTATATTCCGTGACCAGGACAGTCAACCCGTTAGAAAAACTTATATGGTGATATTACTTTTTATGTGAGATATGTACAAATTACCTAACAACATGCGGTTTTCCTTCCTTGTTACTTGTGCTGTAGTACCTTGTTAAATAACATGATTCTAGGACATAGGAAATTATCCTTTAGGTTTTAATTAGGCAATATCCGTTAAAAGCCACTAATAAATGGCCATATATTTTTATTGACGTGAAATTTGATATTTTACACCACTAAGGGACAACACTTTTTTTTCTTTCTCTTAGCGTTATCCCAGTTTCAATCTGGGGTCCGCTTTCTAGTCTAACCGGATTTGACTGAATATTAGCTTTTCCACGGAGCGACTGCCTGTCTGACCTCCGTAACCCGAAGGGATAGCGATATTCCATGGTTTAGACTAGTGTCAGTTTTTATTTAGAAGGTACTGACGCCCTGTAACGATTGTCAAAGATCTTCATGACAACCGGGACCGACGGCTTAACGTGCTCTCCGAGGCACGGGACAAGCGATAATTAACAATTCAATACGCACATAACTCCGAAAAGTCATTGGTGCGCGCCGTGGATTCGAACCCGATACCTTCTGCATGGCAGTCTGTTGGTATATCCACTCGGCTATCGCCGCCACTAAGGGACAACACTATACAAGTAAAATATAACAACAAGTGTGAAAGAAAATTTATTTTAGTTTCCATGCATTCTCAGAAAACGATCCTCTCGGAATTAAATAGAGGGATGGACAGAGAACAAACTGTGACCCTACAAAAGTTTCGTTTTATCATTTGAGACAAAAATCCAGAAAAAAAGAACTGACTGAAAATTTAATGCCCGTTATGACTGTGAAATATGTCCACGCGTTCCTGTGATGCGCTCCATACGATCTACATGCTTACCTGTGACTTTAGATATAGCATGTAGCAGTGGCAGATAACTTTTATAACGTGATGCGGCGTAACGAGGCTGTTTGCATGGTTCCGCACGCCTGTTAAATCAGCACTCGTGGTTAATGCTCTCATGTTTAAGGATTCTGTGGTATTAGGCAAACAGTATGCGGTGTATTAACAGATTATATGCTAGTTTACTTTTAAGAAATGGTATCCAGTTGACTGTTTGCCATGATAACATAGATTTATATATTTGATTTTATTGTTTCCTTGAAGGGATAGGCACTGGCCTGTATAAGGCTTGTTTTGCATCTTGTGGTTCAACGTTTATTTATTTATTAAGCCCCGTTTAGGCTGTCACAAAAAAGAATATAATAATATGTGCCAAATAATCAAATAGTTATTACACCAGTAATATTATTATCCATATGCACATTTAGATTACCTACCTAAATGATTGGCACACAGAACATTTTGCACAGATTTGAAGCGTACAATCGGTAGCATACAATCAGCTGGATCTCAAACAAAGCCACGTCTCATGTGTCATTGTCCACACGGTCGTCATACGTCAGCATAATAATATATACAAATACATACCCAACATAATTATGTACATAAACACCCAATGGAGTACAATGCTGGGCCCAACACAACGTCCTATTTATTGTAGCGCGCGGACATTAATTGTCCCGCTCTTGTCCAAATTAACAGTTCTACTACGTACCCTTAATCTTAGAGATATAGTTAGTTGAGGGAAACAGAGCAATATATTATTGGTATCTTTATAGAAGCCTTGCCCGGGGAACCATTTTTGTTTTCAGAATTAAATGTGAGATACTTAATGAGCAAGTTCGCCTTGCTCGGATTATACGTTAATAATTTTTTCTTAGATTTCTTGGGATGGAGAACAGTGAAATATCTAAAAATAGGTACAAAATCTCTGTTACCGCTCGATTAAACGGGATTTGAGATTATTGTTTATTAAGAGGTGTTGATGTGGTTTTACTAATTCGTTTCAAAATACAATTTTACGGAAATATACAATCAGGTAATGTTATTGTTCCAATTGGCCTATATGATGTACTGTATATTTTTTACTGTATTTTACAAAGATTTGCGAGTCAGCTGAGCGGTGTGACTACCTTCACTGATGGGCCGGCGAGGCTATGTAAGTAACAGGTTATTTTAGGTGGATGTCTTGAACCACTATCATTATTTTATTTTTTAATGACGGATGCAGCCTCAATGGCTCTACTAGCAGTTCATTTAGTAACTCGATTCACTTGATTCCGTAAAAATCAAACATTTTAACAACTTAAAATCATATCATATCAAATCATCCAATTACATCCTTACGCAACAGAAAATATAACCGATACAGGTATGCACTGAACTACCATCCCTGACGTCTATTTATTCGAGAAAGTCTGTACATAAATAGGCAGAGTATAGGCATTATGCCGAAACAACGCAGTGCGGTTGTCGTGCTAGAAAAAGAAAGTTATTACCGGCAAGTAACGCTCGGATTGAAAGGACTATATCTAGTTGCGGATCGCGACAGATTGAATTTATACCCTGTCGGTTTCACGAGTGATATGGATTCCTAACAATAAAAGTTTCACAATCAGTCTAAAACTTCAGTGTTTGGCGTACTTATATAAAGAATTTGGGATATGCATTGAAAATAAATGTCTTTATCTGGATGTTATCGTCGCTTTTTGCAGCTTTATCTGTATATTGTCGTGATTGACTTCATTGATATCTATTATTGTACTTTAAAAGTAAATATAGCTGAATGGGCTGACTAATAAATAGACTGTCGCGGAGAATATCTCCGAGATTCAAACGTAAGCCAAGGCACGCTGCACCGCTGACTTTTCTAGGTTATACGTTTATCGAATTGTGAGCCATCTGCAAGTCTGCGATCCCGGCTGACATGAAGATATTTGACAGTGATATATATGGTGACACTAGTTCATGAAAACGTTTAAAGGGTTACAAAGCAGTAACTCTGGGTTCAATTTTCCTCGATGCCTCGATGTTTGGGTGAGATCATTTAACAGAATACGCGATATATGGCTTGAACAAAAAAAAAAAAAAAATATACGAACCTGTACCTGTACGAGGTACTCAGATTATTTAGGCTTAGCTTCAAGACTACGAACTTGCACTATCGTAGAATACCAATAATTTCCGATGCGTTTCGTGTCATAGATAGAATGCACGTATTCAAGAATATATTGGGTCTCGACTTGGACCAATCACATTACGTGAATAAGGCAGGTCTGTACTGACGTCAGTGCTCTGTGAAGCACTGCGGCAGCTGGTTTGAGCCAGTCTCGAGTAGCGAATAACGACGGAATTGTGCGCCTAATAACCCAGTTTGGATTATGATCGAATATAGGAATTTATACTTTCGTTGTCATTTAAACTTATTTTAAATTGTCATTCGGGATATATACCATGTACCTTTGTTTGGAGTAACCGATATTTCGGCACTGTTGCAAGCGCCATGTTCACGGATGTCCTGAGGGTATTGCGGGTGGATGAATGTTACGAGCAAGTATAACGGTCTATCCGCATTCTTACTCGTTTTTGGCGTTTAACACCACTAGCACTGTTATCACTATCGCACTGTACCCGATCACGACATACTACACTCACTACGTCAGCTCGCAGTTTGATTTTGTTCTTTTCACGGGATTTACATAGACGTATTATTGGATGCCATATACTCGACAGTTGAAACCCATCCTCTCTATTAAAATATTTGCACTTTTTAATTTCAATAGCCTCCCTAACCATTCGAGGTATGTAGTGGCGTTCTGTCGAAAGCACCTGAGGGTTATGTAACTCAATCCAGTGGTCGGTACCCGAGTCTAAGAGGTGTTGAGCTATGGCCGACTTGTGTGGTTCATTATTTTTGACTGCCCTGATGTGTTCCTTTATCCGGCAAGAGATGGTGCGTTTAGTTTGTCCTAGATAGGAACTCCCACAGCTGCAGTCAATTTTGTATACACCTGGCTTTTCTAAGGGAAGACTGTCTTTCGGCGTTCTTATATATTGCCACAGTTTCTTAAAAGGAGTGAAGATAGTTTTAACTGAAACCTTCTTAAGGATGTTGGCGATCTTATCTGTCACTCCTTTGACGTACGGTAAGTACGCTGGGTGTCGTTCAACCTTGAAGTCCAGGTGTTTTTGAGTATGTCTGGGTACAAACAAAGGTACGTGGTATATATCCCGAAAGACAATTTAAAATGATCAAATATATTTACACTGTAGGCATATTATATATACCTATGATATCTCCATATTGGATATGTGTGTGCATATATGTATATAGTTATTTAATAAAGCTAAACTAAATGTATAATAATATATTAATTGTGTTTAGTTGAAAGATCTCAATCGAGTCAATTAAGGAGTTATTGAGTCTTAATTCTCTTGAATTGCCTATGGTCACTTAGTAATATGTTTGTAAGCCAAGATGTAAGGTTCTGCGGCTTCTTGTCACTGAATCTGCACTGTACAATGTATTAAATATTGCAACTTAAGCTTACAAGATTTAGCTACACTCTCATTGGAGTTATTTTCTTAAAAAATGTGTTTATTGCTGTCTTTTACGAACACACAATGCGGGAAAAGGGAATGTGATGTTGTAGGGACGTCAAATTCAATTTCATTCATACTCGGCGGTGATTGAGACACGTCTCAAAGCGTCACTTAAAACAACGTATGAATTTGACAGATCTTATTTGTTTCCATCTTTATCTATTTCGACGAACCTAAGAATAACTTGGGTTTAGATGTGCTCAACAGAATCACTAACATTCGATCATCATCGTCGTCCTAGTGTTATCGTCATCCAATTGCATCCAAGACTTTCATTGTGTCTACCGCTTAGACTAGCTAACTATTTGACTATATAATGTTTTTATATCACCGCTAACATGATAATTATATCTAAAGGAAACTGTACAATATCTGACTGACTGTTTAAAAGTTTGTAAATTATTTCAGCACGATTGGCAAAGAGAAAGAAAACAATGGTTGAAGTAAACAATAGCCTTCAAATGTTATTAAATTCGTAGTTAGTAAGAAATTCATAACCCCATTTGGCTTCTAAGGCATAAAAACCCGCATTTTTAGTGGAAAATTTATCCGGTGTTTGAGTTATGTGCAAAAAACAGATTTGTGAGCGGTAAGGCACGCGACTAACCGTTCCGTGGAGTCAATCTATCAACTGGTTTATGGGGAAGAATATGGTATTACATAGATCGTATTAAATTATATTCAGTACGATGGATCTTTTGTGGGGTAGCGCCTAAATGTTAAAATTGAAAAATGTACTATTAAGCACGTTGAAAATTTACCTAGTAGGTATAAATATAAATATATTATGTCCGAATTAATTTTAATGAGTAGAAAAACGGACTTGAGGCGTTTAACAGAAATCATTAGCTTAAAATAATAATTATTACAGATATTGAATAATATTGTACCTTTTTAGTAACGAGAAGAATGTACCTCTGGGCAGATTATGGTAAGACTCTATCACAATTGCAGTATTTATAATTATTGAATTTTTTCTGCAGTACATTTTTTAGTAACTTTTTAGCAAAGCATTTGAAAATTGAAGACCGAATTAAAACATTCCGAACCAGAGTTTCTAAAGCGTAAACGATATAATATCCGAAAAATAACGCAGAGCGCAAGTATTTCAGACCCAAAACATCAATAAAAGCTAATATTTAGGAGAAACGCACTGATTTTAAGTTGATCAAATGAAGTTCACAAATTGTACCGCTCGTTCGCAGTCCGGAAGCGTTCGGTGCTACTCGTTAAAAGATACACTGTAATCGCCGATAAAGTCTAAAGGGGAAAAAGTTACTTGTTATTGGGATGTAGGGACCGACCACAGAGTAAACATCACTAGTTGCAGACGCGACAGTCTACAAGACGTGTTTGTACCTACAATCATTCATAATGTAATATTTTATCAATCGATGAATTGCCTAGTAGAAATTTGACATAATATTTTGTATGGCTCTTATGTGAAATACGTATCTTAGTAGTCAAATCCCTCATTGCTGGTGGTGGCTATCTTAGCTGCTAAGCCGTTAGTCGTTGGTTCGATTCTCATCAAAGGCAAATCTTTGGTAGAAGGAAAGTATGATTGTAAGTAGTCTGATTAATGTGCCAAATTCGCATGATACAAATACGGCCACTCATGCCACCGGGCATTATTATGATAATTAAATTGAATTATTTAAAAGAGTATTATGAATATTTATCAAAGCTACTTAATTTTAGGCCAGTCCAATAAAAGAAGGTCTTTCTTTGTGCTTTTAAAACAGCCACTTTTGATTATTGAAGAAAACTCTATGTCACACTACAAAGCAAGCAAGCGAGGCACCAATCATGAAAATTACGATAGTAGATAATTCACTATTCAATTATAAACAGCCTGAACTCGTTACCTAGAATTCCTCTCAGAAAGTTGCTCAAGTGGTTTAATTAAATGTATTGGTTAGTAAAATAAAGTTACACACTCACTGTACACTGTGTATCTAAATTACACGCACTATGAATATATGCGTGAATGTGTATGCATGTGTGTATAGAGTGTATGAGTAATATTATGGCACGTTGTTATATTACTATCACTTATATAAATTGACGGTGAAATTTAACATTAGAAGGTTCAGGTTACATAATAATACCCTGTATAAATTAGATCGCATCGCATCACAGAAAACATGGTTTTATTCTCAGTTTAGCAAAACAGAAAGCTACATTTAAAACCAACTTTTTGTTTAACTTTTTTATGTTTTAACATGTTTCGTAACTTATACTCTTAGATCTTATAGTAGGTACACTGGTGATGCATTTAGCTGCCAAAGTGGGATGAATGCAAATTCACGATGTACATATAAGGATTTTTATAAAGTTATAAAGTTTATTTTATAAAGTTTCAATGTACTGTAATGTACGCCCTTTAAACCAAAGGTTTTCTGAGTAAAAAAATCAATACGCCTCACTCGTAATTTATTTAGGCATTATTTGAAAACGGCTGCCCCATTTGGTGTTAGGACAATGTATTAAAGGGAGACTGTTTTTATAAAATACGTCAGAGAATTAGAATATTTAGATGTTACAAAAAACATGCTAAGGCACAATATTGTAAATGTTAATTTATCTCTACCTTGTTAAGTAAAAACAAAAATACAAGCAAATAATGAAAAAGCTGCGTAAATTCTCGAGTAAGTAATATCTATCTCCAATAGCAGACACGCCGAAAATCCTGATTTATATTTCTAACATTCTAGGCAAAGCGGCTGGCGAGTGGCAAAACAAATATGAATATTTAAATTATTCATCTTGTCTAAACAATACTGTGTACTTAATCCTCAAAGCTACGGCTGAGGCGCTGACGCTTTTTAATTAAATATTCAACACTTTATAATCTAAAGATTATATAGTTGCTTGGACAGACCGGCCAATAATTCAACGCAGAGCATACACCGTTGCAGATACAATCTTGAAATTATATTATAGGAAGGAATTTTTTGATAGCCGTGTGGTTGACGGCATAGAATGGCAAATAGCAAGTGTCACCACCCCCTATCTTCCCGTGGGTGTCGTAAGAGGCGACTAAGGGATAACACGATGCAAATACCATCTTTGCGTAGAGACGGAAAACTCGACATCAAACCCTATACGACTGCCTCGTTGGTCTCGCGGCATAAATGTGCACGTGGGATCGGAAGGTCCCGGGTTCGATTCCTGGGTCGGGCAGTGTTATTGGGTTTTTCTGTCACGAAATTCTCAGTAGCAGCACGGAGTCTGGAAGTGTGCCCGGTACGGCAATAGGCTCGCCCCTTATTACGTGGGACTAAAGTATATCTGGCGAAAAGTGGGTGTAGAAATACACCTCTGCCTACCCCTTCGGGGATAAAAGGCGTGACGATATGTATGTATGTATTTTTTTATTTTTTTACCTTAGAAGGTAAAATTGAACTTATAAGGTATGGTTGAACAATTGAATATCGTTCGTCGTACTCAAAGAAGGTAGCAGGAAATTTCATTTGGCAGGAAATTGGCCCCTGGTTAGATATAAATGTAATGCATATAAAATTTTTGTAAACATACAAGTAAATAAAGTTTATCGCTAGCAGAGTAAACTAGGGGTGAAGGTTTGTATGGTCTTTAAACTTCGTGTACCTGCTTCTGATTATGGACTTTTATTAAATTGTATTTTAAACCTCAGAAAATATGTGCCAATGTGCTATGTAATGGACTTATCAAATTTTGATTATAAACATTGAAAATGTGAGAACATACTACTTAGCGTGAACTCAACAGCACTGCACGTCTGTGCTTGACTTAGTCTTGGTGTGTTGAGCCCGCGGAGCCTCGAAAGTCCCCAGAATAATAATAAAAACAAATTGTACAACTTTTATCGACGGAAATTCGAGTCCAAGCGATTCGTGCTGATGCGAAACGAAAATGTTTATATTGACTTAACAATTTAGTATTTGTCCGCGTAAAGTGGCCATAAAACGTTATTGCACCGTACGATGTAAATTAGGGAGGATAAAGTGCGGCCGTGTGCGGCGCGCATGTATCTACATACAGGCGAGCTCTCGCGACTCGCTCTCATTACGGCACAGTGCACGCGTGCACTTAGTGCATTGCCTATTCATTAATTGTTATGCGAGGACTACGCCACACACCAGCAAACGCCTTCATTTGCAATTTAACCGTACCATTGTACCGCACAATGCGAAGTAACTCAAGTATTTACGCGGCATGGAGCGGGGCACAGGCCGCGTGTACTGAAACACAACTCACTTAATATTCACGCTCTGTGTTGAGCAAAGATCCTTCGGCACGAATACCAGCTCCACCGAGGAAACTTGCGATTTCAGCTGCGAAGCGCTGAACTCGAAATATAGCGATCTGACAGGGAGGGCCCCTCATGTATCACAAATATATTATGTAAGCAGGTAAGTTATTGTCTATATTCATTGACATGGCGTATGCGCGGTCGGGAGACGCGGGAGGGGTTGTTATGGCCGGTGCGTTACATAAACAAGAAAGTAGCATCGCCCGGGGCCACAAGCTCGCTTCGATACTTGGGGCCCTGCACCGTGTTCACCTTTTCACCGGATGTATTAATATTTTATTTATTCGCAAAGGAAGCGTCTCGTAAACGGCGATTTTGAATGGCTGATGTCGTGATTTAGTTTGTGGAATACGGAGAATACTTCACAATTTAACGTATAATTAATTCACAGTGAGGCTTTCAAAGCTCCCCCTGTTTCAGTTACTCACAACGCTGGGATTTAGTGTCCGGTTTTAACATATTATATTAACTGTTCTGTCCTTCCTGGAAAGGTTTGTTGTGTTTGACCAAATTTATGACTCTTTCAGACCACACAGTGACGGATTGCTACTGTGTCGTTTTGCACACGGATGGTTCGATATTATGAAAAGCGTACGTCGCAAATCTATAGGGCAACGCTGCGACATACTTTTCGCTGCGCCGCAAAACGTAGGTACATTGCTTCACTGTTGCACGATCTCGAGTCCAGCATAACATTATACACAGCTGAATACGTGCGTATGCAGTCTGTTTAATTTTAAAGTGCCGTTGTTTGTATTAACGTCTAAGCATCATATTTTTATAATTTTAAAATGTGACACAACAAAAAGGACCCTTCTTTAGATTGAAAGCAACTTGTTCCAAGGTTTCATTCGCGTTTAAATTGCGTTTGTCGGTGCTGTTTGAAATAGAATTAATTTTTATTATAAGTCAAATCGATTAGATCGATTGAGTAACATTTTGTTTAGTCTATTGAAAATTTCTGACAATGGTCACACTGAACTGTCACTTCCGTCCTTCCGCTTGAAAAATTAAGACGCCGTTTGCAAGCTCGCGTGCCTTGTACCTAAATTAAATTGATCGCCCTTTGAATTAACGCGAATTGAATCAACTTATAATTAACTTAATACGTAATTGCCGCTTTTGACTTCCGGCAAGGTTTGTTGTAAATTGATGACATATTGAACTTTTGTGAAAAGTTTTGTGAAAATTGTGAATCTGGTATCGACTTCCACGTGCCAACGTGTCCTGAAAACGTCGCGTTTGAAGCTTAATAGCTAAGTATAAGATACTTCATTCATTTATTTTGGCCAATATACTTGTATGAATGTGTCTAATTTAGCTCAAGCCTGACATCAGCAAGGATAGCGCGTAAGTGAAACATAATATTGATATTGATTGATTTCAATTCATCACTGTGCAACGCAGTGCATTGTGTCTGGATCATTGTCTATCGTGGTCAGGTAGATGTATTACATCTTCCACTGCGCACTTCTGATACACCTTCCTGCCTGGCTACGGTAATTCTAGACATAATTTTGGTAGCAGAGCGTAGTTGAAATTTAGCCGCTGTTGGATTACTGAGTATAAACTCAGATTGGTATGAGCTTGTATCTTATCACCTTGTAGACAGTATTGTAGTGTTTGTCAGGTCAGTTATTGTCTAAAATACATAATATTTAATTGTATAAGTTGACCTAGATAATTTGAAACACATTGTCACATAATCTCAATCAGTAATTGTTGATTTGTATTGTTGAAAAATCTAACTTAAATTTGTTGTTGCATTAATAAGTCAGTTTGTTTGGATACATAACAGCTGTATGTATCAATAAATTTAGTAAATTTAGTTTATTGCATATATTCATAAACATTATAACATCCAACTTGACCTTGCCACTTGGGCGGGTTAATAATAACATTAATAAACTTTGTTTTGTTATAATATAGATAATATTGCTAGGTAACACATATTCTGTGCTTACTTCCTATTGTATATCTCAAATAACACAGCCAGTCTGTCTGTTGCAAGTAATTAGTTAATTTATTTGAATATTTAACTTTAATTAACTTATTCGAAGGTTCAACTTTGATAACTTTGACTTTGTTTTGTCTCAATATATATTGAAACTATTAATTTTGTTGGACAGTAGATACCTGTCACTTGCCTGCACTTGCAGTAAACAGGCTAATACTTTGTTGGTTTCAAAGAATTAAGAAAAATTAAGTTTTGATTGTTAATTTTATTTAACGCTTGTCCGGGCTCTTTTGAATTTTGATTATGTCAGCTATCAAGGACTTGCGTGCGGCTGCTGGTGCTATTGCATCAGATTTGCGCTGGTTTGCCTCGGCCAGTGCTTTAGTGAACCGGCCTGATCGCCAGCAGGCCTTACTTCAGAGGTACGAGCGGATTGACGATCGCCTGGCAAGTGTGGAACAGCAATTCCGCACTTTCAGCACTTGCTGTCTTGAAGTGTCAATCAATGATTTCACCGCTGACCAGCGAAATAAGATCAGTGAAGACTATGCCCAGGTCTTAGACCTGTATGATGCTGTCTCCAATAGTGCGAGACAACTAGTTGCAGATAGGGAAGGGCAACCCAGCCTGAAGCAGGAGCTTCCTAGGTCAGCACCGGGGCTGGTGAGTAGGCTCCCTACTTTGGACCTCCCCCATTTTGATGGCTGCCTAGGAAGCTACCTGGGCTTCATTAATTTGTTCGACAGCCTAGTCAATGATAGGGCTGACCTTCGGCCGGCACAAAAGTTGGCCTATCTAATGTCGGTTCTGGATGGGGAGGCTAAGGGCCTCATCCAGCATCTGCCCGTGTCTGATGAGGCGTACCAGACGGCTCGGGACCTAATTACCCGTAGGTACCATAATAAGCGTGGCCTCGCCGACACGCACATCGAGCAGATTTTGGGTTTGCCGACGCTCACCCGGGTCTCTGGGTTGCGCACCCAACTGTTGAACCCGCTCTTGGTGGCCATCAACGCACTTAAGTGCCTTGACCTGCCCGTAGACCAATGGTCTTATCTATTGGTGCACATTGTGCTGAAGAAGCTGCCTGCCGACCGGAGGTCGCGTTTTGAGCAGCGCTTTGGTGGGGATAGCGCAACCCATCTGCCCCCCTTTGCTGACCTGGAGAAGTTCCTGGAGGATGAGTGCCGGGTCTTGGACAACTCCGGTGGTGACACGCCGGCTAAGTCGCAGCCGCCCAAGGTCAAGGAGCAGGCTCGCGTTCACACCCGAGCCAATGTTGACCGGCGCCCTCCTCGCTTTGCGGTCACGCAGAGCCCAGCGGAGTGCTCCTACTGCAAGGTCACGGGGCACAGAACGGCCAGTTGTGGGGCATTTTTGGACCTACATGTCGCCTCTCGTAGGCGCATCGCGAACGCCCGCCGCCTTTGTTTCTCTTGCTTGGGGTCCCACTACCAGCGAGACTGCCCAAATTCTCGCCCCTGTCCTCACTGTCGAGGACAGCATTTGGACATTCTCTGTATGAATGCCAGAGAGGTTGGCCGCTTGTCCAACCAGCCGACGCCGCGCACGGGCGGGTGTTTTGAAGGTGGCAGCCGAGGCTCACCGGCGCGTAGCCGAGAGTCGCCTCGCTCAATTGATCGCCACTCGCCCCGCTTGGAGAACCGTAGCGTGCGCACGCCTCCTCTCTCTCGCGCACCTGAATGTGCGACCGCCCAGCGTTACCAGCACCATGACTGCTGCCCCAGGTATTCCCCTCCTTTGGCGGAGCATCCCCGCCTTGACTCGCGCCCACCTCGTTTTGGACGGGTGCGTCATTATGACCCCCCACAGATGGCGCGCGGATCGAGTCATCGCGCTTTTGAGGACTTCAAGCCGCACCCACATTTTGACTTGCCTGGTCCTGGCCAACGGTCGCCGCCCAGGCAACAATAGATCATTGACCCCTGCCCTATAACTCCAACCTCCCCCATTGAGACCGTTATCCTACCAACGGTTGCTGTTAGGGTCTGGGGACCCACGGGGACCTCTGTTGTTGTCCGTGCTATATTGGACACAGGTTCACAAGGTTGCATTGTTTCCACTTGTTTAGTAGGGCAGGTTAAATTAAATATGGGTTTATTTCCAAATTGTATACGGGGCATAGGGGACGTAGCCTGTAATGTTGAAGGGCAAGTTAAGGTTTTGTTTGGCCCTATTGAATCTTCACACCCGAGGATTAGAACCTCGGCTATTGTGCTGAAGAATATTTTGGGTATGCACCCACAGAAACAGCTACCCGCTGCTGTGGTGAATTTGGCATCGGGATTGGAACTGGCAGACCCCAAATTTGACACACCGGGACAAATCGACTTGTTGATTGGCTCTGATGTCCTCGGTGGAATTTTGATTGGTGGGAAACGGGTCTTGGTGCCAAATGGTTTGACTGCCATCCCGACCATATTTGGATTTGCTTTGATGGGACCTGTACCTAGGGACCCCCCTCCACCTGAACTTGATAATTTGTTGGCTGTAGGCTCTGCTCTCTCTGATGCGGTTCAGAGGTTTTGGGAAGTAGAGGAGCCCCCTCAAGCTGCCCGTTTGAATCCAGAACATGAGGAGTGCGAGCTGTTCTTCCAGAACAACACGGGTCGACTCCGTTCTGGTCGGATCATTACGAGGCTACCCTTTCTGTCTGTTCGGCCTCCGCTTGGTGAGTCACGACCTTTAGCCGAAAAGAGATTGTTGGCTATGGAGCGTCGCATGGGCCGTGATCCGGAGCTCAGACAGAAGTACATTGAGTTCATGAGGGAATATGAACAGTTGGGACACATGTCTGTGTCAAATTTGGATTGGCGTTCGGTGGAGCACTACTTTCTCCCGCATCATGCGGTATTGAAGCCATTGACTGGGAAGCTGCGCACAGTATTTGATGGTTCTGCGCAGAATTCAACAGGCGTATCCTTGAACCAGTGCTTGCATTCTGGTCCCAAGTTGGTCAAAGACCTTTGTGACGTCATCACCAGCTTCCGACGACATCAGGTTGTCTTAGTGGCCGACATAAAAATGATGTTCAGGCAGACTATTATCCACCCTGATGACCGTCGCTTCCAGCTGATCCTTTGGAGAGAGTCTCCTCGCGATCCCATGGTCGTCTACGAGCTCAATACGAATACGTACGGGTTAAGATCAAGCCCCTACTTGGCAATACGTTCTCTTTGGGAGCTCGCAGACCGAGAAGGCTTACGTTTCCCACGAGCCTCCGCCATCTTGAAGGACGATATTTACGTCGATGACATTTGTTCAGGCGCCTCCACAGCGGACGAGGGGATCCTCCTGCGGGACGAATTGATAGGTATTTTGGCCTCCGCTGGTTATGAGTTGCGCAAATGGATTTCCAACTCACCAGTGCTTTTGGAAGGCATGCCAGAGGATCATCAGCAGGATCCACATCTATTTGAGATTGTTGACAACCCCGCCATGATGGCTGTTCTCGGCGTTCAGTACAGACCAGTCCAAGACATCTTTACATATAACGTAGACTTGAAATTGCCGTGTTCCTGGACTAAACGTCTCGTATTGTCTACTGTCGCCAGAACCTTTTATCCGAATGGTTGGATCTGTCCAATTATATTTTGGGCAAAATGCTTCTTGCAGAAGCTTTGGACAGCAGGATTGACCTGGGACGAACCTCTGCACGGCACTCTTGTTGAGGAATGGACCTCTTTTGTATCCTCACTTCCTGCCGTCAACGAGATCTCCTTGCCTCGTCCCATCCTTCCTCCCGGGAAGTACAAGGCCACCCTTCACGGGTTTTGTGACGCCTCGGAACGTGGTCACGCCGCCGTGGTGTACTTGCGCACAGTTAGTGCCTCAGGTCAGGTGAGGGTTTCCCTGATCATGGCAAAGAGCAAGGTGGCACCCCTTCGGACACCTCTGACCATTCCAAAATTGGAGCTCTCGGGAGCAGCCCTACTTGTACGCTTGTTGAACCACGTGTCCAGTACTTTGGGTAAAAGCATTTGTATTAATGGGACCTACGCCTGGACAGACAGCCAAATTGTTCTTTGTTGGTTGAAGGCTTCTGTTCACACCTTGGAGGTATTTGTCGCTAATCGCGTTTCCCAAATCCAGAAATCCGAAGTCAAACTTGTTTGGAGACACGTGCCAGGTGAGCTCAACCCCGCTGATTGTGCCTCGCGCGGATGCTTGACGCCTAGTTTGATAGGTCATTCGCTGTGGTGGGGTCCGGAATGGTTGAGTCGACCAGAAATTGATTGGCCTCGAACGCCAGTTTTGAATACTTCTAATTTGCCGGGTCTACGAACACTCGCTCTTGAGAAGGTAGAATGCGCCTTCGACCCCGATTTTCTTTTGAATCGTTACAGCTCCCTCGACAAGTTGTTAGGTGTTACTGCTTGGATAAAGCGTTTTGTTTTTAATTTTAGGCACCCACAACAGAAACGTCTGACACCGTTTCTCTCACCACAGGAACGACAGGAGTCCCTCACCTTTTGGGTTCGTTCTGTGCAATTGGCGCATTTTGAGAAGGAGATTGCTATCCTTAAGTCAGGGAAATCGAAATTGTCGGGAGCAATATCTAAATTGAACCCCTTTTTGGACGATACGGGTCTCTTGCGCGTTGGAGGGCGTCTCAAGAACGCCAACCTCCCTTACGGAGCACGTCACCCCCTTTTGTTACCTAAAGACGGTCATTTGGTACGCTTGTTGGTAACTGATCGTCACCTCAAAAATTCGCATGCTGGTTGTAATGCGCTCTTGGCCACTTTGCAACGCGAATTTTGGATCTTGTCTGCCCGAAGAATCATTCGGAGTGTAGTCTTTCGCTGCATCCCTTGCTATTCGCTCAAGGCTTCTATCATGCAGCCCTTGATGGGGGACTTACCGGCAGATCGCGTAATTGAAAGCAGGACGTTTGACGGTGTTGGCACGGACTTCGCTGGTCCCTTCTTGGTGAAAACGTCGACACTTCGAAACAGCAAGACTGTTAATGCCTACTTGTGCGTTTTTGTTTGTCTTTCCACAAAGGCCGTTCATTTGGAACTGGTCTCCTCGCTTACGACCGAGGCGTTTGTAGCCACATTTGACAGATTTGTATCCCGCAGAGGGCTGCCTTCCTTGATCCGTTCTGACTGCGGCACTAACTTCAAGGGCACCTATAATTATTTGAATGATGTTGTTAATTTCCTTGAAACCAACAAGGCTGATATAGGTGATAGGCTTGCCCGACGTGGGATAAATTGGTTGTTTTCCCCACCAAATTGTCCACACTGGGGTGGTATATTTGAGGCCGCCGTAAAATCAGCCAAAACACACTTGCGCAGGACAATCGGTGAGTCTGTCCTTACATTTGAGGAACTCGCAACTGTGTTTTGTAAGATTGAGGCCGTTTTGAACTCTCGGCCATTGTGCCCGATCTCCTCAGATCCGAATGATTTGGAGGCCCTTACGCCGTGCCATTTTTTGATTGGTCGCCCACTTGTCGCCTTGCCTGAGTACCCCTATATTGATACGAGACCTGGTCGTCTCTCGCGTTTTAAATTGGTACGCCAGATTACTCAGAGCTTTTGGAAACGCTGGAATTTGGAATATTTGCACATACTCCAGCAACGCGTTAAGTGGACCGACAAGACCGATCCACCCAAGATTGGAGACCTCGTTTTGATCTAGGAGGCTAACCTTCCGCCACTCAGATGGCGCAGAGGGCGCATCCTTCATTTGGTAACTGGGGCTGATGGAGTTCCCCGATTTGCTGAGGTCTTGGTGGACGGTTCGGTTCTAAGGAGAGCGGTTGCAACATTGTCACGTCTACCAACCGATTAGCGGACCGGTAGGCCGGTCCGGGGCGGGTGGATGTTTGAAATAGAATTAATTTTTATTATAAGTCAAATCGATTAGATCGATTGAGTAACATTTTAGTCTATTGAAAATTTCTGACAATGGTCACACTGAACTGTCACTTCCGTCCTTCCGCTTGAAAAATTAAGACGCCGTTTGCAAGCTCGCGTGCCTTGTACCTAAATTAAATTGATCGCCCTTTGAATTAACGCGAATTGAATCAACTTGTAATTAACTTAATACGTAATTGCCGCTTTTGACTTCCGGCATGGTTTGTTGTAAATTGATGACATATTGAACTTTTGTGAAAAGTTTTGTGAAATTTATGAATCTGGTATCGACTTCCACGTGCCAACGTGTCCTGAAAACGTCGCGTTTGAAGCTTAATAGCTAAGTATAAGATACTTCATTCATTTATTTTGGCCAATATACTTGTATGAATGTGTCTAATTTTGCTCAAGCCTGACATCAGCAAGGATAGCGGGTAAGTGAAACATAATATTGATATTGATTGATTTCAATTCATCACTGTGCAACGCAGTGCATTGTGTCTGGATCATTGTCTATCGTGGTCAGGTAGATGTATTACATCTTCCACTGCGCACTCCTGATACACCTTCCTGCCTGGCTACGGTAATTCTAGACAGGTGCATATTGGTACGCTTTTATTTTTAATAATAATATTAGTTTTTAGTTTCAGTACTAAACTAAAAACTAATATTATTATTAAAAATAAAAGCAATAAAAGCAAATGTAGGCAGCGATAGCCGAGTGGATATACCAACAGACTGCCATGCAGAGGGTATCGGGTTCGAATCCACGGCGCGCACCAATGACTTTTCGGAGTTATGTGCGTATTGAATTGTTAATTATCGCTTGTCCCGTGCCTCGGAGAGCACGTTAAGCCGTCGGTCCCGGTTGTTATGAAGATCTTTGACAGTCGTTATAGGGCGTCAGTACCTTCTAAATAAACTGACACTAGTCTAAACCATGGAATATCGCTATCCCTTCGGGTTGCGGAGGTCAGACAGGCAGTCGCTCTGTGGAAAAGCTAATATTCAGTCAAATCCGGTTAGACTAGAAAGCGGACCCCAGATTGAAACTGGGATAACGCTAAGAGAAAGAAGAGTTTCAGTACTAAACTATTCTGGTTTACTTAGGCATATAAATTTAGCATATCGCGCGCACAGCACGGGGAATTTGATATAGTTAAAGTATGGATACAGAAAGAACCGGGCGGTATAATTCAAGTTAAAGTCGAAAGCTTGATTATACACGCTGATTTTTAATTGGTTTTGGGGCGAAAGCTATCTGTATACTAATGGTTAATGGAACCTAACCAGCTAATAAAATTTGAAATCTAAGCTATAAAAATCGTCACAAAAATAACACGTTATTGGTTCGAGAGTTCGTAGTTACCACTCTTATGAAAGAAATCGCGCGCGCCGATGTACGTTCGATCGTGCCACACACATACACAGATAGATATTAAACATACGACACACACAGATAAATATTGCCCTGTAGGTACAGACCCAGCCCCCGGCGTGCGCGCATCGCAACACGGGGCGTCAGGGGTGGGTGCGGGGGTCGGTTGCAATTTGTCGCTCGTCACTTCGACAGCCTTTAGTCTTGCGAAATTAGGTCAACGGGACGCCCGTACGTCACGCTCCATCCCGTAACTGTACCCGTGTTACGTCGCGCGCGCTTCATAGTGGTCATAATGGATCACCAATAAGAATAGTGCAATGTTGAGTTCGCGTCTATGGTGCTAGTGTATTACATGTTTGGTGAAAATATGGAAGAGGCGAGGCGCATGTATTCATTACCAGACCACCTGGAATTCACTCACCCCAAGTGCCATCACCAAACACAATCCCAGCTGTAGTACAACGCCTCATAGGCTTCGGTCAGTTTAGATAGATGATAAGGTGAAAAAAACACGTATGTGAAACTAAAAGACAATGTGTGAAAGGTGTAAATTGATTGTGATGTAGGCAGAATACAGCAAAGGTAAATGATTTGGTTTATTCATTATTTAATACCTACTGTGATTACATTTTTATAAATAAGTTAGAAATACGCAAGTACTAAACTTTCCCATTGTTGAAATCTTTGTCTAGTTATTCAAAAGATAACGTACGTACCCATGACTAGTAAAAACGTAACTAATAATTCTTAGTTTATCGTTTTTCTTCTACAATTTCATTATGATTTCGTGAACCCACAGCTTATTTCAACGATTTTTGATTGGTCCGAGTAACGTACGAAAGAATGATTGAATAGATATAGCTATTTAGTTACATACGTTTATTGTTCTAATTATTTATTACTGCATTTCATGGTTGGCGTAGTGGTGTAAGCGATGTTTGACACAACACTTTGTGTGATTCATAAATTGTTGTTTCGACTCCTGTGTCCGTTAGTGCTAAGTTTTTAATATCCCTCGTGACACAGGATTTAACACCCTAGTGTTAAATCCTAATCCTGTGTCAGAACCCCTCCCGCAACCTAATGGAGGGGAAAAAATGTTTAAAATTGTTGGCATCGTAATTAACTAAATCATGTATTTTATGTAAATTAGGTATCACTATCTGTCCGCACTAACTACCTACAACCTCTGTAGGTAACAGCAAACGGCGCGGCGGCGCGCGCGGCGAGGTCACGACCGCACGGCGCTCGAGAACACAACTCGAAATAATCGTGCGTTGCTACGTATTTCCAACAGTTACTGACTTTTATAACTTTTTTGTTTTAGGTGCTAGGTGAATTTTGATTTTGAATATGAATAGAGGATTTTATTTCGGACATGAGGTTTTTTTTTTCTATACCAATAAGAAATCAGCATGTATAGAAACAGAATAGTGCTCCAATTCAAATAAGCATCCAGTCCATCGTCTAAAGCGATATCTCACTCACACAGTGATAAAACAGTGAGCAGAAACTCGTTGACTAACAAACAAATGCTAACACATTTATATTATTTACGAGTCTCTGCGATGGTGGTTTACGCTCCGTTATCCTTTATTTTCAGATCAGCGGTGTAAACCGGCCGCAGACATAAAGATAACGCTAGATTATAATCCGACGGAGTCCACAATAAAACTTTATGTACTCACTGACTTCACAATGAACTTTACGTATTAAACTTTTATTGCAATCGATTTGCTCGAGTTGAGGGACAATCTAATATCTAAAATTAATATATAAAGCTGAATAGTTTGTTTGTTTTCTTGAACGCGCTAATCTCAGGAACTACTGGTCCTCCGATTTGAAATTTCATTAAGTATTAGATAGCCAATTTATCGAGAAAGGCTATAGGCTTGTGGCGTACTACGTGCACATACCTACTTGCACAGTACGCACAACCCTACGCAGCCTAATCAACACATAAGTGTGATAGCTGATAACTGATAAGAGCTGATAACGCTTCGTCGCGTCGCATACGCGAGCGTGAGCGCCGTTCACCTGCCTCGCCAACGCATTACATCTGACTGGCGACGAATTTCGCGGCCACCGAGTTTTGTTCAGTGTGCCACTTTATTATAAAGTGTGCGTGAAGGACAGAGCGCCAGTTAGAGTGAGTTGACCGATGTAAATCAAATTGTGTTTATAGCTAGTTATAATATGTAGTCATGTAAGACTGTATCGACCCATTGCTATCACCCCTTTCCTCTGCAAGGTGTTTGAACGATTAATTAACAACTAACTCGTTCGCTAAGAAGATCACTCTCTCATCAGTGATCGTCAGTATGGCTTCAGACCGAAACGATCAACGGGTGATCTTCTAGCGTATGTCACACACCTTTGGGGTGAGGCAATGGACAGGCATGGGGAGTCGTTGGCTATTAGTCTCGACATCTCCAACGCCTTCGATAGAGTCTGGCATCGTGCGCTTCTTTCCAAGCTTCCAGCCTACGGCTTGCCACCTCGATTGTGCAACTGGGTTGCTAGCTTCCTGCATGAGCGCCGTGTGCGAGTCCTTTGTGACGGTGAGTCATCGAAGTTTCTCCAGGTGAATGCTGGTGTGCCTCAGGGGTCCGTGTTATCGCCCACGCTTTTTCTTCTGCATATCAATGATATGCTCACTTTTGGGGGCATACATTGCTATGCAGATGACAATACTGTACATGGGCGATATCTCGGACACCCTGCGGCTAAGCAAGCCGACACTGAGAAGTATAGGCGAACACTTGTTGCTGAGCTTGACTGGGTTCTGAATTGCATCTCGCATTGGGGTGATAAGAACCTGGTCGAGTTCAACGCCAAGAAAACAGGTGTGTGCATTCTCAGCCAAGGTATCTCCATTCCTTCCCTATCCCTCTCTTCTGGACACTCCACTACCGATTCAAGACAGCCTCAATATCCTAGGTATGGACATACGCAGAAATCTCAACCAGAAGAAGTACATCGAGGGTGTCATCAAATCTGCATCTCGGAAACTCAGAGTCCTGAACTAGGTGAGGAGGTTTTTCACGCCGGAGCAGTTGCGTCTATTATACAAAACCCAGGTTCGCTCCTGCGTGGAATACTGCTCTCACCTTTGGAATGGCTCCGCTCAGTACTTATTGGACGCCCTCGATAGGTTGCAGCGGCGTGCTGTCCGTATCATTGCGGATCCAGAGGCCACTAAGACTCTTGAGTCATTGCAATTACGCAGAGACGTGGCCTCAATGGCTGTTTTCTACCGCATCTATCACGGTGAGTGCTCCGAAGAGCTCTTTCAACTAATCCCTCCCTCTTCTTTCCTATCCCGAACGACACGTGCTGGGTTGAGGTGCCACTCTTACACGGTAGAACAGATACCGTCACGCACCAAACGGTTCGGCGCCTCTTATCTCTGCCGTACCATTAAGATGTGGAACTCTTTGCCAGCTCACGTGTTTCCCTCCACTTATGATCCTGGGTCCTTTAAGCGGGGCGTGAAAAAGCTTTTCTCAAGGCCGTCAAGGTGAGGGCCATCATACCATAATGCCATGCTGTCTGCTGGGATGATGGCCATCACTATGGGACTTCACTGACTGCTTAACATCAGGCAGCATGGAGTCAATTTGTTCGGCAGAAATAAATAAAAAAAAAAAAACAAAAAAAAAAGAACCGTAAGTTGTAAGTCTCCTTTTATTGGTCAATATCGATATTGTGCTTATCGCCACCAGTAACCTCTCTGAATGTAAATTTTTGTATATAGCTTGCCACTATTTGTAAATAAATTATTACCACTTACTGATACCGATCTTCAAGAATAGTTTTATTATACTCGTCACGTCGTCGTCTGAACAAGTACCTCGTCACTCTGCCAGTACCCAGTAAACCCAGTACCTACCATACCTTCTATCCTACCATCCAGGAAATTGGTGACCTTCGACCCCGAAATTATACGCCGAAAGCTGAAACATACCTATCGTTACACTATGGAGAAGATCGATGACCACAACGAGACCGTAACCACGGTAAAGAGTAGGAGTATATGGCAACCATATCGCTGCCAGAACGCCTTCCACCATTCTGGCGTCAGAACCCCAGGCTATGGTTCGCCCAGTTCGAAGCCGCCGTCGCGGCTAGCAAGATCGGCGAGGAACAAAAATTTAACCTGGTCGTACCGCTATTGGGCTGCAGCGATCTTGAGCAGATAACAGACATCATACTAAACCCACCAGCTACTGGGAAGTACGTTGCGCTCAAAACCAGGCTCATATCGACATACCAAGAATCCGACCATCGCCAGCTGTAAAAACTACTCAGTGGCCTAGAACTCGGCGACATGAAACCAAGTCAGCAACTCCAAAAAATGCGAGATTTGAGCGGCAAGTTACTCACCGACGAGGCGCTAAAAGTGATGTGGCTCAATCAACTGCCCACACAAGTACGCGCCGTGCTCTCAGTAAACACCGAATCATCGCGAGAAGTTCTATCCGCAATTGCAGACAAAATGATCGAACATTTTGAACCCGCTACCGTCGCCGCCGTGTCTACCACAACCACTGTACCACCAACGCAATCGAATTCACCGTGCTGCACTACAACCATTGAAATAGACTTTCGATGGTTGTAGTTCAACCTATTATCAAGACAGATAGAAAAACTATCACTTGAAATCGCCGAACTCCGAACGCAACAGTCTACGCATCGTACCTACAATAACTACAATCCGCGTCAAAACTCAAGGTCACGCTCAAGATCATGACCCCGCACTGCGCCCAAGCCAGGCGATTCCGATTGGCTATGCAAGTACCACTACAGATACGGCGATGAAGCTCGTCACTGCGAGTCGCCGTGTTCAAAATTGAAGCGGGAAAACTAGAACGTGCATCGACTGTGATGGGCGTTGATGTTAACCAACCAAGCCACCGCCTATGCGTCATTGATATCAACAACAGAGAAAAATTTCTAGTCGACATGGGAGCCGATATCTCAGTCCTTGCTGTAAGAAACAAAAATCAATTGAAACCTACCGAAAACTGTTGCAAACTATTCGCTGCGAACGGCACAGAAATACATACCTACGGAGAACGTACACTCGAGCTCAACCTAGGTTTACGTAGAAGTTACAAATGGACATTTCTTGTTGTCAAGACTTCCATCCTGGGCGCAGATTTCTTATCAAAACACAAGCTACTAGTCGACCTTCACCAAAGAAAACTCATCGATCGTGTCACCGACCTCCATGTTAACGCCATCACAGTGCAGAGTAGCAAGCAGAAGAAGCCGTCTACATGATAAGCCACAATCACGCTTATCATAACATACTCAAGAAATACCCAGATGTACTACGACCCATGTCACTCAAAGTTCCCACCAAACACGACGTAACGCATCGCATTGAAACGACCGGCCAACCAATCTACTCGAGGCCACGCCCACTGCCACCCGACAAGTACAAAGCGGCAAAGTTGGAGTTCGAGAAAATGATGGAAATGGGTATCTGCAAGCCTTCAAACAGTTCCTGGGCAAGCCCACTACATGTCGTCAAGAAAAAGGATGGATCGCTACATGTGTGTGGCGACTACCGCAGACTTAACGCCGTGACTATTCCCGACCGGTACCCCATACCTGGAAATCAAGATTTTACATACCAACTACACGGGAAGAAAATATTTTCAAAGTTAGACATGAAGATGGCCTACTTCAGTTTACCTATACAAACGGAAGACGCACCGAAGACAGCTATAATAACGCCCTTCGGTCTCTTCGAATTCCACTGCATGACGTTTGGCTTACGCAACTCAGGCCAAACGTTTCAACGCTTTATGCATGAAGTTCTACGCGGGCTAGACGACATCGTATTCTGTTTCGTCGACGATCTACTTATCTATTCAGCAACGCCACTGGAACACGAGCGCCATTTACATCAAGTACTCGAGCGACTCAACAACTACGGAGTAACGCTAAACATCGACAAATGCGAATTTGGCAAAGACAAAATACAATTTCTTGGCTACGAAGTTACACCCGAAGGAATCAAAGCCACGGAAGAACGCATTCAAGCCATACTCAATTACCCGAAACTTACCACAGTACAAGAACTTAGAAGATTCTTAGGTATGATCAACTTCTACCGCAGCTGCCTACCTCATCAAACCGATCATCAATATCTACTCAACAAATATGTACACAACAGCAAGAAAAACGACAAGTCGCCTATAGAATGGACACCCGACTCAGAGAAAGCTTTCAAACATTGCCGCCAAAGCATACTCAACGCTACTATTCTGTCTCACCCGATTCCATCCGCTCCCTTATGTCTACTCACCGATGCGTCTGATACAAGTCTCGGCGCAGTGCTGCAACAAAAGATCGACGACACGTGGAAACCTCTTGCCTACTATTCAAAAGCAACGAGTGAGACGCAACGAAGATACAGTGTGTACGATCGCGAACTATTAGCAATGTACACAGCTGTTAAAAGCCTACGCCGACTCATAGAGGGCAATGAACTCACCATATGTACAGACCACAAACCGCTTACATACGCGCTGACTAGAACACCAAGTAGCAGTGATACACCGAGGAGAGAACGCCAGCTTCACTACATAAGTCAATTCTGCAATAACATCAAGTACATACACGGTGTTTCCGTGTGGTGACGGATTAAGAATACGGAATGTCGCCACCCCATATCATCCCATGGGTGTCGTAAGAGCCGACAGAGGGAGCATATTATGCAGAGAACAGCACTGTAAGAGAAGGAAAACTTGATACAAACCCTGTACCAACCCGTTTGGCCAGCGTGGTATAGTAGGCCAATTCCTCCTTTCAAAGGAGAGGCCTAGTCCAGCAGTGGACTGTTGAAGGCTGATGATGAAATGAAATACACGGTGATAAGAATGAAGCCGCGGACGCCTTGTCACGTATAGCGGAGATCGACGTATTACATTCAACGATAGATAACAACAAATTAGCAGAAGAACAAGAGAGCGACACTGAGCTACAATCCTGTATGAAACAACCCAACCTTAAGTTTACTAAAATTAACCTACCCGGAGTTCAACGACCGATTTGGTGCAAAACATCGACTGATAACATACGACCATACCTACCAGAGACGTATCGTGTCTTAGCATTCAAATCTCAACAAGACTTATGTCATCCCGGAGTACGAACAACAAGGAAAAATATGTCAAGCAAATTCTTTTGGCCGGCGATAAACAAGGACGTCGCTGATTGTGCGCGAGCGTGCATCGGCTGTCAGCGCGCGAAAATTCAAAGGCACGTTATCAGCCCGCTCGGCCAGTTCCAACAATCATCACGTTTTGAACATCTACACGTCGACATAGTTGGACCACTCGTACCGTCTAACGAGTATACTTACATAGTGACGATGGTTGACAGATGTACCAAATGGCCTGAAGTAGTACCTACACGTGATATCACTGCAGAAACAGTAGCGAAGGCAGTGTACGATGGATGGATATCAAGATTTGGGTGCACTCTACGACTCTCTACGGATCAAGGTAGACAGTTGGAGTCTTCACTGTTCAACGCGCTTATGAAGAAACTCGGCGTCACTCGCATACGTACAACTGCATTCCACCCGCAAGCAAACGGACAAGTAGAATGATGGCACCGAACACTGAAAGCTGCATTGATGGCTAGAGCGGCCGGCAATAGATGGAGTGATCTACTGTGCTAATAGGTCTCCGTACAGCCCTGCGTGAAGATACAAATGTCAGTCCAGCCTTGATGACATACGGATCACCGCTACGAGTACCATCTGATTTTTTCGTGCCTACAAAGCCGAACATTGAAGACGCAGTATTTGTTCGTCAGCTGATGGATACAATGAACTCGCTCACCCCGACAAACACATCGCATCGTTCACAGACAAACACATTCGTCTACAAAGATCTCGCTACGTGTTCGCATGTGTGTTTACGCAATGACGCAGTAAGAAAACCGCTCATTCCACCTTATGATGGGCCTTATCAAGTACTACAGCGCAGCGCAGACGGCAAACATTTTACGTTACAACTTCCACTTCGCACTTCAGTTGTGTCTATAGATAGACTGAAGCCAGCTCATCTATGCAACGACAGCGGCGAAGTTTCAGACAGCAGAGGAATTCAAGCAAGCACTTCACCCGCACTGGCTTCGAACACGACACTGGACGAAGCAGAGACATCGGCACCTCAAGCACGGAGCACATACGTCACCAGATCCGGTCGGAAGGTGAAACAGAACCTAAGCTTCACTTGAGGGGGGATAATGTGGCGTACTACGTGCACATACCTACTTGCACAGTACGCACAACCCTACGCAGCGTAATCAACAGATAAGTGTGATAGCTGATAACTGATAAGAGCTGATAACGCTTCGTCGCGTCGCATACGCGAGCGCGAGCGCCATCCACCTGCCTCGCCAACGCATTACATCTGACTGGCGACGAATGTCGCGGCCACCGAGTTTTGTTCAGTGTGCCACTTTATTATAAAGTGTGCACGAAGGACAGAGCGCTAGTTAGAGTGAGTTGACCGATGTAAATCAAATTGTGTTTATAGCTAGTTATAATATGTAGTCATGTAAGAACCGTAAGTTGTAAGTCTCTTTTTATTGGTCAATATCGATATTGTGCTCATCGCCACCCGTAACCTCTCTGAATGTAAATTTTTGTATATAGCTTGCCACTATTTGTAAATAAATTATTACCACTTACCGATACCGATCTTCAAGAATAGTTTTATTATACTCGTCACGTCGTCGTCTGAACAAGTACCTCGTCACTCTGCCAGTACCCAGTAAACCCAGTACCTACCATACCTTCTATCCTACCGTCCAGAAAAGGCTATATAACATCACGCTTTGAGTCATGGGAGCGGAGCAGTTGCCTTAAATAACACGAGGTCATCTAGTTATTTATAAGCGAAAGTTATGTGTAGGCAGTAAGAGACAATCCCGAGGCACGCTACTGGCCCGGGTTTTTGTCAGCCTCGAGAACGCTTGAAATATGATCAGTGTCCGACACGGGACCCAAGTGACATCATTGAAGATTTTACACGAGAAAAGTTTGCTTTGAGAGAATATCATCTTAATAAGATATTGTAATAGCAAACAAGAGTTGTAGAAAAGTGTTCGTTATAAATGTTTTGTTGCTTGTCTTCTTTTAAGAAGTTTTGACGTACGCTCTGAAATTATTTTGTGGACTGACAGCTGTAGTTGCGTCGAGCTCCAGCGACGAGTATTTCTCTCCGCCGTCGACACCGTCACCTGCGCGGCGGCGTGGGAGAGGCCGGCCACCAGCGTGCTTAGGACCTCGGGGCCCACCGGCCCCAAACAGGGTCCCCGCTGCCGGTGGTAATGTGCAGCGCATGAAGTGGACGTCGTCCATAAACGAACAAGTCATGCGCGCATATTTTGGGACGACAGAGGGGGGCACTAACCTCACTGCGTACCGTAGTCGCATGCTGTCTATGTTTCAGGCCTTGGAACCAAGCATCAACGTCACGGCTCAACGACTATCGGATCAGGTACGGGTTATCCAGCGCAGTGGCAAGTTGGATAACGCCGTGCTTGATAGGATTCGCTCAGAGTACTTACCTTCGAGCCATGCCAATCCCGTCCGGCCCACACTAACACCGACACCGAGCGCACCGCCAATAGGCGGCAGTGCCGTCAGGGAGGAGCATGACATGGCTGATGATGTAAGTACCCAGTGCAATGAGGAGGTCAAGGACGCTTTGGAATGTGCGATTAGGGACTACCGGTACACGCCATCATCTATTAGGCCTCGCCTACCGCGGTTGCCTATGCATAGGCGAAATATAGCGCTGGTAAGTGCTCTTGACTCGTTATTATCAAATTATTTAGATAATAGTAAGGATCTCGGTGATACACACTCAATCTTGTACTGTACCGCCGTGGCAGCTTGTCGTATAGCTGGTGTAAAGTTTCTTGAAACTGATACCGTTGTACGACAAAGGTCTGCTGTACCGGCGTAGCAGTGCAGGATTGAGCGACGTATTGCCGAGGCAAGGGTACTTATTGGCAAGCTGATCTGTTTTAGGGAGGGGAATACACGCCCTAGGGTAATGCGCTTTGTGAAATGGGCTTTTTCGGGGACTAATATTAGTCCTCAAGATTATATAGCCCAGGTCACAGAGCGCATTGACTACCTAAAACAGAAAGTCTATGCATGGGCAAACCGAATACGTAGATTTAAAAAACGTGTGGACCGGTACATCATTAATCATACATTCCAGAGGGATCAAAGGTGGGTATACAGAAGCTGGGAACGACCAGATCAATGTGTGACTAATGTGCAGCGGCCGGATGCGAACGCCACAGCCATGTTTTGGCGTAGCATCTGGTCGACGGCCATTGGCCATACTGAAGGTGATTGGATGCAAGATGTCGAACGTTCATGCAAACATATTCCTGGAATGGAATGCGTGGCCATTTCTAGCCAGGATGTTGCACAAGCAGTCCGTCCATTATCTAATTGGAAATCTCCAGGCTTGGACGGGCTGCACAATTTCTGGCTGAAGTGGCTACGTAGTTCGCATGAACGCTTGGCATCTCAATTCCAATCAGCTGTAGAATCTGGGTCGTTGCCATCATTTATGATGACTGGAATTACCCACCTGCTCCACTAGACAGGCAGTACTAGCGAGCCCGGCAATTATAGACCGATAACATGTCTACCATCGGTCTATAAACTTCTTACATCTATTCTGAGAGCTAAAATAGCTAAACATGTTGAAGACAATTCTATTATGTCAGCCTCTCAAAATGGATGTAGGAAGGGTGCTCGCGGTACTACGGAGCTCCTCCTCATTGACATGGCCATTAGCCAACAAGTTCGCCGTAACCGAAAGGATCTGGCATATTGTTTCCGGTTGTTCACGTTTTGCTAACGGCGAGTACTTGCACAGACATAACCAAGTAGCCAGAATCATTCACCAGCAACTTGCTCTGAAATACAAACTTGTAGACATCGAGGTACCGTACTACAGGTATGTGGCAGAGCCAGTTCTCAAAAATGGCCATGCCACATTGTACTGGGATCGATCTATCGTCACAGATAGGACTGTTGTAGCCAACAAACCTGATATTGTGGTGATAGATCGATCAGAGCGCCTCGCAATAACTGTTGATGTCACCATTCCTCATGACGAGAATCTCGTGAAAGCCGAGAAAGACAAACAGATTAAATATCTGGACTTGGCTCACGAGATTGTCGACATGTGGGATGTGGACTCGGCAATTATTGTGCCGATAGTTGTAACGGTTAATGGCCTAATAGCCAAGAGCCTCGATCGTCACCTTAAGAGGCTCGCGTTGGGTGCTTGGGTCAAGGGTCCTGATGCAAAAGGCAGTACTTCTCGACACGGCACGTATTGTGAGGAAGTTCCTGTCTCTGGAGCCCTAACCACCGACAGCTTGGACCCTGTGCCCGTTGCTGGTGGTATCCCACGGTTTTTTATATTTTTAAAAGTTTTTTTTTTTGTAAATTATATATTAAAAAATGTAACTAAAATTTAATTAATGCTGAATAAAGGAAATAATAATAATATTCATTTATTTCAGACTTGGGTCCATAGTAATTATACAAAATTAAAAATATTAGTAATTAAGATTAAGATTGACAGGCAGCACATTAAGTTAGTATTACTTCAGTGTATAAAACCGAAAGGATCTGGCGGCATGTTGGATAGATTATAATAATATAATATCTACTACCACATTCACACAACACCATCTAGTCCCAAACTAAGCAGAAACTTGTACTATGGGTACTAGATAATGGATAAACATACATATATACTTTTTTTTTTTGTAAATACATACATATTATACATAGAAACACCCAGACCAAGACAAACATCCATGTTCACGCACACAAATGTTTGACTTGAGCGGGAATCGAACCCGCGACCTTCGGCGTAGCAGTCGCTTACACTCCCGCTGCGCCAACCGGTCGTCAATATAAGAAGGCGTATGACTCCGTGCCGCATACATGGCTTTTGAGCGTGCTAGAGTTGTATAAAGTAAATACTACTCTACGCACCTTCTTAAAGTCATGTATGGGGCAATGGAATACGATTCTTTGCTATCCAGGATGCCGAGGGATCCAGGAGGACGGCGAACGTATTAAAATTGAGCGGGGAATTTTTCAGAGCGACAGTCTAAGTCCCCTTTGGTTTTGCCTAGCCATGAACCCTCTCAGTACATTACTGGAGGGTTCAAGGTTAGGCTATAGGTTCCAGAGAGGCGGTCAGGTCGTATCCCACCTGTTATTCATGGATGACCTGAAGTTATTTGCCCAATCTGATGTCCAATTGCTAGATTTACTAAACGTAGCCCAAAACTTTAGTAAGTCTATCAATATGGAGTTCGGTGTGGATAAATGTGCTGTCATTCATGTAAAGCAGGGCAGGATGGTGGAATCTGAGGGGATCCAACTAACCTAAGATTGCTTCTCTTAACCAATACCTATAAGTACTTGGGTATGTCACAGGCTTTAAGTATCAATGAAGCTGACATGAAGCAATCGTTGCAAGAGCGTTTCATTGGCCGCCTGAAAAAAGTATTAAAAAGCATTTTATCAGGTGGCAACAAGGTTCGTGCTTGCAACGGTTGGGTCATGCCACTTCTTGTATACTCCTTTGGCATACTCAAGTGGACTCAGTCTGAATTGGACGCCCTGGACAGAAGAGTCCGCACATTGTTGACAGCATATCGTATGCATCATCCTCGTTCATCCGTGATGAGGTTTTACATCCCGCGGAAGTGTGGGGGTCGTGGCTTTCTGAATATCAAGACCCTACACAACCGCGAGGTGTGCAATCTCAGAGAATATTTTCTCCGGATGAACGGAGACATGCATCGAGATGTTGTCGCAGTGGACAATGGACTCACCCCGCTCAAGTTGGCTAAGGAGAACTGGCGCATATCTGTAGTACTCAGTACTGATGAGCGCAAGCGTGTATGGCAGAGAAAGGAGCTTCATGGCAGGTTCCATCGGGCCCTGTATGGACCCGATGTAGACCTATTGGTCTCGGTGAACTGGCTACGCTTCGGTGACCTTCTTTGGGGAAACCGAAGGGTTTGTTTGTGCAATTGCTGACGAAGTTATCAAGACGAATAACTACCGGCAATATTTCCTGAGGGATGGCACTAGTGATATTTGCCGTGCCTGTCACCAGCCCGGTAAATACCTCAGGCATATTGTTTCCGGTTGTTCACGTCTTGCTAACGGCGAGTACTTGCACAGACATAACCAAGTAGCCAGAATCATTCACCAGCAACTTGCTCTGAAATACAAACTTGTAGACATCGAGGTACCGTACTACAGGTATGTGGCAGAGCGAGTTCTCGAAAATGGCCATGCCACATTGTACTGGGATCGATCTATCGTCACAGATAGGACTGTTGTAGCCAACAAACCTGATATTGTGGTGATAGATCGATCAGAGCGCCTCGCAATAATTGTTGATGTCACCATTCCTCATGACGAGAATCTCGTGAAAGCCGAGAAAGACAAACAGATTAAATATCTGGACTTGGCTCACGAGATTGTCGACATGTGGGATGTGGACTCGGCAATTATTGTGCCGATAGTTGTAACGGTTAATGGCCTAATAACCAAGAGCCTCGATCGTCACCTTAAGAGGCTCGCGTTGGGTGCTTGGGTCAAGGGCCTGATGCAAAAGGCAGTACTTCTCGACACGGCACGAGTGTGAGGAAGTTCCTGTCTCTGGAGCCCTAACCACCGACAGCTTGGACATAATGTCCAAGATAAACAAATTTGTCAACGACATTTAGAGCAGTACCGTTCAGATATAGCACAGGAACGTGGCTTGGGCCTTTGCCACCTTTAAATACAAATAATTTGCTTTTATTTGCGTTATATACCAAACCATGTTCACATGCATATCCTTCGCATAAAGACATAAGCGTTCTCATTCCTTTTATAGTTGGTGACAAGAGGACCATGTCATCGGCATAGCTAATATTATTTAAACATAAGTCTCCTACGTGAGCACCAATACCGGTTCTCCCGAGTTCCACTATAAGGTCGTTTATGTAAAAGTTAAAAAATATAGATGACGTAATCCCACCCTGTCTAACTCCACATTTGACTTTATAGGTATCAGAAGTCTTAGTGCCCCATTTTACTACGTTAGTTTGATTCTCATACCAGTATTTCAAAATGTTAATCACCTCAGGGGGTACGTCAGTTTTCATTATCTTTGTCCAAAGTTTTCCATAATCTACGCGGTCGAAGGCCTCGCTAAGGTCAAAAAAACAGGCATATAATGAAGTTTTACGTCCTATATATCGATATACACATCGTTTTAAAGTGTAAATAGCCATATCAGTGGAAAGTCCCGGTTGAAAACCAAACTGCTTGTCATCTTTTATCAGATTATTATTTAAGTATGGTAGTAACAAAGTTTCAAATAATTTAGATATTACAGTAGCCAGTGAAATTCGCCTGTAATTTGAAATAACTGTACTGTCAGCTGTTTTACTTTTAATTATTGGCACCACCATCGTTTTTAATATATTAATAGTTAGGTAATTTGCTTTAAGACATGTGTTGAAAAGAGAGGTAAGAACGTTATGCAACAAGGGCCCAGCGTGAATTAGATGTTCTACAGACAAACCATCGTGACCTGGCGACTTACCCTGTTTCAAGAACTTTATAGCTTTTTCTATATCACTAGGTTCATAGAGTATGTTCGTCGTGCCAAGATGGTCCTGTGTAACTACTTGCTGCGGTAAAAGCGGTTCTACTCTGAAGTGGTCTGCAAAGAGACCAGCAACTAGCCTATGATCTCGAGCGTTCCCAACTCGATCTGGTAATTTTGCACGATACGACATGCTACTAGTAGCCTTCCAGAACTTTTTAAAGTTTTTATGTTTGTGAACATTCGCCAGGTTGTCATATTTCAACTGTTCATCGTGCCTTTGACACCACCTCAGAGCACACTTAAATTTCTTACGTGATCGCGCATATCTGCACAGATGTCACCAGTGGCTGGCTTACCTTGTGAAATCCAGGTAAGAAACTTGTCACGCGCAACACCATGCAGCTGCTTGACATTATCGTTCCAGCCCAGAATGGCGTTATATTTCTGTTTATTCGAAGTCTTTTGCAAACTGCATGTTGATGCACGTGACAACACCTGAACAACGGTATCATAAATATCATTAATTAATGATTAATAATCATTATAATTTTCACACAATTGAAGTCTATTCTCCAACATCTGTTGACACCTGTACATACCATAATCACAGGAAATTGCATATTTTTCTATTCCGCACTTACCTGTCTTTCCCCACAATACCTTGCTACGTTCACCATACTCAGAACTATCGGAGCTGGCAGCCAGTGTAGGCATAAGCACATTCACTTTGCACTGCACAACCAGAGGGTAGTGATCAGACCAATGCATGTCATGTAGCACCTCAACACTTTCCACTGTCTCAGCCGCAACTTCGGTACATAAGCAATGATCCAGCCATCTCACAATACCGTGAGCCTCACTTAAAAACGTGAAAGTGCCAGAGTTGTATCCAAAAAACTGTACATCACTTCATTGCCATTCGAGGTCGGCGGCAAAAGCTCTTGATAAAAAAGCGAGTCGGGATCCGCATTATAATCCCCAAGCATATAAGATCTGTCTACATCATAGTTTTCTAACATTGAATTCATTAAACCCAGCACTTCCGCAAATTCAGTAAGGTTGTCATTACAACAAGTAGGCATGTATACACTCATAATAATAGCACTAAAGTTATTTAATTCGATTTTTATTGCCACCACTCGCGCACTATCACTAGGAATCACCGACACGTTTGGGAACATATCTTTTCTCCACAAAATCGCTACACCATGGCCTACCTTGTAGAATTTCACGAGATATGTCCATGCCGGATACTCCACAATAACCAAATTTCTCGCTAATCTGACCCAAAAAGTCTATATCATGTGGCATTAACCACGTTTCTTGTAGCGCAATTATATCCATCTGTTTACATAATGATCTTATACAGTCAGCTGATCGCTTCACTGACTTACAGTTAAATGAACAAAGTTTAATATTATCGAATCTGTCATCCATAATTGTTACATTTATGTAGGTGAATTTCGTATAACGTTACGCTCACTTTTATACGGATTCTTTTTATATACATATTTTCTATACACAATACCAGATGGCCAAAATTCGTCACTTAAAAATGTGCCGATGCTCGAAGATTCGATTATCAATAAAAATGTGTTAAAGTCGGTTTCTTTAAAGGGCTTAATATATTCCACCTTCACTACAGATTGACCTTTGCAAACCTAATTTTTAGGGTTCCGTAGTCCACAAGGAACCCTTATAGTTTCGTCATGTCCGTCCGTCTGTCCGTCCGCAGCCTAGCTCAAAGACGCCTGGTGCTAGAAAGCTGATATTTGACATGAATATAGATATAAGATATTGCAACAAAACTGTAGAATAAAATTTAGGAAAATAATTTTTTTAAGGGTATCTCCCCTACATATATAGTGTGGTTGAATTTTTTTTTGTTGAGTACCCCATCATGTGGGGTATCATTGGATAGGTTTTAAAAAAATATTATTAGTTTTTTCAAATCATTTTTCGATCAAGTGATCGGTTTGTCAAATATCAAGCTTTGAAGTGAAAACAATTGTTAGACTCAAGTGTCCCCCCCCCTCTGCCGGCTAAACTATTAATTTGGAAGAGGTGACAAAAATCACAAATGTAGTACATATAACGAATTTAAAAGGAAAACTATCACGGCTAAGTAGATATCACTAGTTTACGAGTAATCGGTTAACTTATAAATACCTATTTCTGTGAGTTTACATTGGGCGCGCTGGCTTAATCTTAAAGATATACGTACTTTGGTATGTAATGTACTACGGTACTACGTATGTATTCCTTGGTTGTATATCTTGGAAACCACATTTTATGTTTACAATACATAACTGGATACATACTTAGTATTTTTCTAAACAAAACTTAGGTTCTTATAATAGTGTTATTAAAATTATTTTTTCAGCAAAATAAACAGTCGGATTTGTTGTACATTAATACCCTTTGCAGCAAGTCATTATGGGTATCTACGGAACCCTACATTGCGCGTGGCCCGACACGCACTTGGCCGGTTTTTTTTTATGGAATAGGGGCAAACGAGCAGACGGATCACCTGATGTTAAGCGATTACCGCTGCCCATGGACACTCGCAACACCAGAGGAGTAACAAGTGCGTTGCCGGCCTTTTAAAAAGGAATACGCTCTTTTCTTAAAGGTTTGAAGGTCGTATTGGTTCGGAAAAACCGCAGGCGATAGATCATTCCACAGTCTAGAGGTGCGAGGCAGAAAGTTTCTAGAGAATCGCACCGTTGTGAATTGCCAACCATCTAAATGATGGGGATGGAAATGCTGTCGCGTAGAACGATGGCGGAAAGAGGCGGCAGGGATTAATCTGAACAATTCCTCGGAGCACTCCCCATAGTAGTAGCGATAAAATATGCATAGCGAGGCTACATCTCTACGCACCGCCTAGGAGTCTAACCGGTTGCAAATATTTTGGCAGTCAACAATTCGAGCGGCTCTCCTTTGGATGCGGTCCAGAGGGAGAAGCTGGTACTGGGGTGCCCCTGCCCAAAGATGAGAACAGTATTCCATATGCGGCCGGACCTGCACCTTATAAAGTAGCAAGCGGTGGGAAGGAGTGAAATACCGTCTCAAACTATTGATCACGCCAAGCTTCTTCAAGGCTAACTTAGTCTTACCCTCTAAGTGACCGCGGAACTGGACTTCGCTCGATATGTTGACACCAAGTATTCCAATACTGGAGGAGGCATTTAAGGGAGTGCTCTCAAAACGAGGACATACGACCAACGGCAGTTTTTTAGCAGTGAACACGAAAACTTGTGTCTTTGTGGGGTTAAATTGGACCAAATTAAGTCTTCCCCAACCTGGGACCATGTCCAAGGAGGTCTCAATTTCAGACACAAGTTTATTTCGGCTCTCGATGACTTTTTCCCGAGAAATGTTGGCGCGGCCAGTATATAAAGCATCGCCTGTGCTATCATCTGCATAACAATGAATGCCACTATCTAGCAACATATCATTGATATGCAGAAGGAACAAAGTAGGCGATAACACGCAGCCTTGAGGGACACCAGCATTATGATGGGAGGACGAAATCAAACGCATAGTGGGTCCAAACTGGACACAAAGAGCACAATCCAGAGAAAACTGGCTCAAGTTTTAGGAGCCCTTCACCCGCAGAGGACTTTTTACAGAATATTTTTTATAAAAAATTGATACATATATACTATAACGAAGATAGTAACATATCCAAAAATTGTAATCTAAACTAAACTAAAAATAAAAAATTAATAATTCTAAACATTAAACTGTCCGTGTGGTGACGGATTAAGAATACGAATTATCCCCACCCCATATCATCCCGTGGGTGTCGTAAAAACCGACAGAGGGAGCATATTATGCAGAGAACAGCACTGTAAGAGAAGGAAAACTTGATACAAACTTTTTATTGGTGGTAGGGCCACGCTGTTTACAGCACGAATGGGCCGGCTCGACCAGGGCAGTACCACTCTCCCACAGAAGATCGACGTAAAGTAACAGTATGTTCTATGCTGTTGCGTTTCGTTCGATGAGTGGGAAGGAGGAGAGGATGAGAAGGATTAGCTGAGGGGGCGGTTACCGCAGCAGACGTGGGACCAGTAGAGTATCCGTGGAGTCATTGTGTGGGTAGTGTGGGTCGACTTGCCGGCCAGGGAGACCCGTAGAAACGGTAGTGCCGCTGGCCGCCCGCGGCATAGTATAGGGGCCCAACTGGGACTTACCATCTTGGGAGGCTGCCCCACCAGGCCACGCATAATATCGGGGTGGCTCGTCGTGCCGGTTGGTGACCGGACGGTGGGACCCGGCGACCACTTCCGGAAGGGTACGGGGGCCCTTTCGTCCGGCGGGTCGGCCACCGCTATACCTCACAGTATAATGGCAATACAATACTCTGCGCTTTGTCACGCGCTGCTGCGTTGACTGCCTCCTCTTTTCACGCCCATTTTTCTTCTTTTATGACAGCTCCAAGAAATGTTTCCGGTTAAACAGCGGCGTCTTCGTTCCCCACCAACTTACTTTTTGAGGTGGAGTCCGCTAACATTCGCGGACTCCATTCGAACCTCAACGCCGTCCACCATCATCTCGAGACGGCCCGACCGGCCATGCTTTTCTTGACTGAGACTCAAATACGCCGTCCTGACGACACGACTTATTTGCATTATCCCGGTTATGAACTAGAGGATAACTTCCACGCAAAAGCCAGGGTATGCTTGTTCGTCAGAGCGGATATCTGCTGTCGACGTCTACACTGCCTAGAGGACCCGTCCTTTTCTGTCTTATGGGTACACGTAAGTCTGGGTTCATTGGCCCGGATTTACATGTGCCTTTACCATTCCTATACCGGAGATGCCGAGACAACTCGACTGTTTGACTACATAAGTCAGGCAGCAGATAATGCGCAGGAGCAGTTCCCGACCGCCGAGTTGGTCTTTTTGGGAGATTTCAATGCCCACCATGAGACCTGGCTGGGCTCTTCCAAAACGGACTACGCGGGACGAGCTGCTCACGCATTCGCTCTAACGCATGACCTGACTCAACTGGTACTCCAGCCCACCAGGATACCAGATATATCGGGTAAAGCGCCCTCGTTGTTAGACCTTGTGCTGACGAGTAAGCCGGCCCAGTACAGTGTGACGGTACAAGCCCCTTTGGGTCCTTTGACCACTGTCTGGTTCGCACTACAGTGCCATTTGCTTCACCTCCACAACCAGTGAAAGCAAAGCGACGCTTGTGGCACTACTCGTCAGCGGATTAGGATGGCCTGCGAGACTATTATGCGTCCATCCCGTGGTCTCAACGCTGCTTTGGTGGGAGGGATCTGTCGGAGAGTGCTTCTGCTGTTGCTGGGGAAATCATCTTGGGTATGAAATATTATATTCCATCCACTAACGTCTCCAGCAGCAGCGTAGTACGGCCCTGGTTCGATCGCGAGTGCACCGATGCTGTTATACAAAAACAGTCGGCTTACTGCGCTTGGATCAGGGCTTGGTCTCGTCGCGATCCGAATGTCCATCTCATCAAGGCAGCCTATAATATAGCCACCAAGGTCTGCAAGAGGGCATACATAAAAGCGGATGCACAGCGCATTGCACGGTTTGGTCAAGAACTCTTGTTGCACCCCACGGGCAGCCGGGGATACTGGCGATTGGCCAAAGCCGTGCAATCTAATTTCTGCCAGCCTTCACTGCCGCCGTTGCGATGCCCTGATGGAACACTGGCCCATGGGCCGCAAGATAAAGCTGACCTGCTTGTCAATCTCTTTGCGGCCAACTCCCGAATCGATGATCGTAGTGCGCAGCCGCCTTCGATTCCCTACTGCGGCCACTCTGATATTAAAATCAGGCAATGCGATGTTCGCGCGACATTGCGATCTCTCGATGTACGGAAAGCCAGTGGACCTGACGGAATTCCAGCGGTTGTGCTTAGGAAATGCGCAGCCTAATTGTCTCCAATGCTTAGACGCCTGAATCGCCTATCATATGCCTCTGGCGTAGTGCCGCAGGCTTGGAAAGAGGCGAACGTACAACCGATTCCCAAGAAAGGGTATCGTTCTGATCCCGGCAACTATCGACCCATTGCTATCACCCCTATCCTCTGCAAGGTGATGAACGTTAATAAATACGAGACTACACTTCATGTGATTCATAAATTGTTGTTTTCAGTGTGGAGGCTCTTTGTGTTTGTTTGTACATACACACATACATAGACTCACGCCTGTTTCCCCGAAGGAGTTGGCAGAGGCATATTAAACGCCCACTTTTCGCCAGTATTTTGATCCCACGTAATAGGTGGCGAGCCTATTGCCGCTTATCGGGATATTTTGTTTGCCAGAGCCTCGTCCGTTGATCGCCAGGTGCACCACTTGCAGGTGAGGTTGGCTTGGGACCCTAAGTTCTTGGTGGGAACCCTATGCACATTTTTGTTTGTGATTAACAAATTTACCTTATTATCATAGTAGTCTTGTAGTATTACTGTAGCTGCCGTCAAAATTTCAGATTCAGATATTAATTATGCCGTTGTTATGCTTTATGTTATCTCGGATTATGCAGTCAACATCTTAATGCGGTTATGCAGCTGACTGGTTGTGACGTCACTGTGACTCTGTGCTATATGATGTTCGTCCACCGCCGCTTGTTCACTTTTACGAGTCACAAAATACACTAACCACATCCGTATTCCGTGAGTAATTCCTATAGTTGGCAATCATAACGAGGTTGTATTACTTTTATGACCGGATTCTCCGTCTCAGGTAATTTGAAACTACTTTATCGTTTGAAAGTTTTGCAAGGTTTCGCACGATATTCTAGATTTAACTGTCAATCGAAGGTAATCTTGGGAATTTCTGTTTCATGTATATGAAATTAGTATTGCACTAAATAAATACACTTGAGCCATAAATTTATCTCCTCCCCAAGGATGGACTTAGTAGTATTCAGATTTCAGTTGAAGATTAAATTTATCCACTCAATTTCATCTCGTGTTCTGAACTGGTACGTATAATCTACTTAGATGGGATTCAAAGATTTTAACTTGGACTAACTGTTGAATAATGTATACATTTGTATGATATATGCTTTGCCATCTGCATTAAATAATTATTATACTACGTAGAAAAATATCTTATTAGTTTCGACTAAATATTTGTTAATATAATTGTGCTTAGTTATGAATTATGATGTATTAGGAAAAAACATAAGTTTTCAATTCGGAACATTTTTGACATCGTCATGTTGGATGATTAGTAAACGTTAGGACATATAGATGTTTACTGGCAAAAAGTCCTAACTAATTTTTACCAACTTTTCAGGACGGACAAAAATGTGTTTAAAATCAGTCTGAGGTACATAGGGAATACAAAAAAAACATGTCATTAGTAATTTTAGACTCTTTATTGAATATAATATTCAACTTACATACATATTATATACATAGACTTACGCCTGTTTCCCAGAGGGGACTACGGAACGCCATTTGCAACGACCCTGACATACTCTTTTGCTTCATTCACTCCCATCAGATTCCTCAGGCATATAATATTTAACTTTTATACTATCTATAATTCAGTCTTCAGGGCGCTACTTAGGACTTATTGCACGAAAATTCCGTACTCAATAGGAGTTATTGAACCAATTCTCATTATTTTGCGTCCTGGACGTAGGACATTTTATGATATATATTATATGATATTATGATAATTAGGATCTTCGTCTCTAACATGTAGTGGTACAGTGATACTTGTACTTGAATTTGATTACTCAGGATGATCATTATTATTGCGACATTGTGCATTTGTTTGGGGGGACTTCGCATTGCACATTTTCTTGAGCGGCACTACTTGTTCCAGTGTCCTGACTTTAATTGCCAGCAAGTACAGAAGTAGAAGTCTCATCTACAGTCACGTCTCTGCAAACGTCGTCCAGCATAGTGTCATAGTGACCGAAAGAACTGATATCTTGAAACTTGGTTAGGGACGCGTTAAAAAAGGTATGATTGGTCTAGGTCTTCAGGTATGATTGGATCCTCATTTTGAATAATATTTATTGACTTCGGGATCAAAATTTGTTGTGTTTTCAGGGAGTCACCTTCTAATAACATCAGTGTAGCGGTCTCACACTCTTCAATTTGGTTAATGACTTTTACCTGAAATATTAAACATTATAACATTAATCAATTGTAGGTATTTTAATTAGAAGATTCTTGCCTCCAGCAAGAATCCGCTGCTAAGTAATAAAATACGAAGATAAATAGATAGTAAGCTAGTCAGTATGAAAATAGGTAGGTATAGGTAATCTGGGTAAGGTATATACATAGAAATATCAACAAAAGGAGAAGTGCCAAGGGGGCGTGTTGGTGTCCGCGCGAAATGCCCCAAATGTGCATATCGCACGCAAATGGCCGTTTCCGCGAAATAGTTCCCTATCGACCGTGATCGCGACAACTTATAAGAATACCGTCTTGTTCAGTGGTTTTTTGTAATAATAGAACTTCAAACCAAAAGTTTGTGTAAAATGAAATCACTTACCGTATGAAACTACAAGTATTTTAATATATTTGTCTTTAAAACATGAAAAACAACAAATCGTAAGTATTCCTTGCTGTTTGAAATAGAATTAGTTTTTATTATAAGTCAAATCGATTAGATCGATTGAGTAACATTTTGTTTAGTCTTTTGAAAATTTCTGACAATGGTCACACTGAACTGTCACTTCCGTCCTTCCCGCGTTGAAAAATTACCACGTTGTCGTCTCGTACGTAAAATTAGTTGATCGCCTTTTGAAAAGCACATCCTTGTAGCTACGCGAATAGTTGTGAAATCTTATAGATTGCCGCTTTTTGACTTCCGACACGGTTTGTGACATATTGAACATTTGTGAAAAGTTATTGTGAGCACACCTTTTTGCATTTCGTGTGAATTGATTACCTAATTGAACTAAATTGAGTAAACTCTCGTGAAACTGCCGCTTTTGATTTGTCCGGCACTGATCAGTCCGCAGTGTTGATCAATTTGTGATATTATATATATGGAACACTGGCATTTTGAGAAATTGTGAATCCTATGAACTTGCATCGTGCATTGAAGACGCTGCGTTGGAGTCTGGTAAAGTAAAGATAATTCACTTGCTAATATTGGCCAATTTTAGTCTCGTGTGTGTCTAACTTGCCTCCAGGACTCCACTCAAGAACATCACCAGGAGATATTTGGTAAGACATTTGTTTAATTCTTAGCGCCAAGAAACTTGGCCCATGTGTTTAGATCCTTTGCCTTGGGCTAAGACTGGATGAATTAATCGCTTCCACTGTGCCTACAACCAATTCCCAGTAAGCCTACGGTAATTCTAGACATAATTTTTGGTTGCAGAGCTGTAGTTGAAATTTAGCCGCTGTTGCATTACTGAGTACAAACCTCAGATTGGTATAAGCTTGTATCTTATCACCTAGTGGACAGTATTGTAGTGTTAATCAGGTCATTTATTGTCTAAAATACATAATATTTAATTGTATAAGTTGACCTACATAAATTGAAGCACATTGTCATACATAACCTCAATCAGTAATTGTTGATTTGTATTGTTGAAAAATCTAACTTAAATTTGTTATTGCATTAATAAGTCAGTTTGTTTGGATACAAAACAGCCGTATGTATCAATAAATTTAGTAAATTTAGTTTATCTCATAATTATATTAAGTTTGAATCATTACTTATAACAACCAAACTTTGATAAACCTTTGTTTGTTATAATATATAGATAATATTGCTAGGTAACACATATTCTGTGCTTACTTTACTATTGTATATCTCAAATAATACAGCCAGTCTGTCTGTTGCAAGTAATTAGTTAATTTATTTGAATATTTAACTTTAATTAACTTACTTGAATTTTCAACTTTTGATAACTTTGACTTTGTTTTGTGTCAATATATATTGAAACTATTAATTTTGTTGGACAGTAAATACCTGTCACTTGCCTGCACTTGCAGTAAACAGGCTAATACTTTGTTGGTTTCAAAGAATTAAGAAAAATTAAGTTTTGATTGTTAATTTTATTTAACGCTTGTCCGGGCTCCTTTGAAGTTTGATTATGTCAGCTATCAAGGACTTGCGTGCGGCTGCTGGTGGTATTGCATCAGATTTGCGCTGGTTTGCCTCGGCCAGTGCTTTAGTGAACCGGCCTGATCGCCAGCAGGCCTTACTTCATAGGTACGAGCGGATCGATGATCGCCTGGCAAGTGTGGAACAGCAGTTCCGCACTTTCAGCGCTTGCTGTCTTGAAGTGTCAGTCACTGATTTCACTGCTGACCAGCGAAATAAGGTCAGTGAAGACTATGCCCAGGTCTTAGACCTGTATGATGCTGTCTCCAATAGTGCGAGACAACTAGTTGCAGATAGGGAAGGGCAACCCGGCCTGAAGCAGGAGCTTCCTAGGTCAGCACCGGGGCTGGTGAGTAGGCTCCCTACTTTGGACCTCCCCCATTTTGATGGCTGCCTAGGAAGCTACCTGGGCTTCGTTAATTTGTTCGACAGCCTAGTCAATGATAGGGCTGACCTTCGGCCGGCACAAAAGTTGGCCTATCTAATGTCGGTTCTGGATGGGGAGGCTAAGGGCCTCATCCAGCATCTGCCCGTGTCTGACGAGGCGTACTAGACGGCTCGGGACCTAATTACCCGTAGGTACCATAATAAGCGTGGCCTCGCCGACACGCACATCGAGCAGATTTTGGGTTTGCCGACGCTCACCCGGGTCTCTGGGTTGCGCACCCAACTTTTGAACCCGCTTTTGGTGGCCATCAACGCACTTAAGTGCCTTGACCTGCCCGTGGACCAATGGTCCTATCTATTTGTGCACATTGTGCTGAAGAAGCTGCCTGCCGACCTGAGGTCGCGGTTTTGAGCAGCGCTTTGGTGGGGATAGCGCGACCCATCTGCCCTCCTTTGCTGACCTGGAGAAGTTCCTGGAGGATGAGTGCCGGTTCTTGGACAACTCCAGTGGTGACACGCCGGCTAAGTCGCAGCCGCCCAAGGTTAAGGAGCAGGCTCGCGTTCACACCCGAGCCAATGTTGACCAGCGCCCTCCTCGCTTTGCGGTCACGCAGAGCCCAGCGGAGTGCTCCTACTGCAAGGTCACGGGGCACAGAACGGCCAGTTGTAGGGCATTCTTTGACCTACATGTCGCCTCTCGTAGGCGCATCGCGAATGCCCGCCGCCTTTGCTTCTCTTGTTTGGGGTCCCACTACCAGCGAGACTGCCCAAACTCTCGCCCCTGTCCTCACTGTGGAGGACAGCATTTGGACATTCTCTGCATGAATGCCAGAGAGGTAGGCCGCTTGTCCAACCAGCCAACGCCGCGCACGGGCGGGTGTTTTGAAGGTGGCAGCCGAGGCTCACCGGCGCGTAGCCGAGAGTCGCCTCGCTCAATTGATCGCCACTCGCCCCGCTTGGAGAACCGTAGCGTGCGCACGCCTCCTCTCTCTCGCGCACCTGAATGTGCTGTTCAGCGTCACCAGCACCATGACTGCTGCCCCAGGTATTTCCCTGCTTTGGTGGAGCGTCCCCGCCTTGACTCGCGCCCACCTCGTTTTGGGCGGGTGCGTCATTATGACCCCCCACAGATGGCGCGCGGATCGAGTCATCGCGCCTTTGAGGACTTCAAGCCGCACCCACATTTTGACTTGCCTGGTCCTGGCCAACGGTCGCCGCCCAGGCAACAATAGGTCATTGACCCCTGCCCTATAACGCCAACCTCCCCTATTGAGACCGTTATCCTACCAACGGTTGCTGTTAGGGTCTGGGGACCCACGGGGACCTCTGTTGTTGTCCGTGCTATATTGGACACAGGTTCACAAGGTTGCATTTTTTCCACTTATTTGGTAGAGCAGGTTAAATTAAATATGGGTTTATTTCCAAATTGTATACGGGGCATAGGTGACGTAGCCTCTAATGTTGAAGGGCAAGTTAAGGTTTTGTTTGGCCCTGTTGAATCTTCACACCCGAGGATTAGAACCTCGGCTATTGTGCTGAAGAATATTTTGGGTATGCATCCACAGAAGCAGCTACCTGCTGCTGTGGTGAATTTGACATCGGGATTGGAACTGGCGGACCCCAAATTTGACACACCGGGACAAATCGACTTGTTGATTGGCTCTGATGTCCTAGGTGGAATTTTGATTGGTGGGAAACGGGTCTTGGTGCCAAATGGTTTGACTGCCATCCCGACCATATTTGGATTTGCTTTGATTGGACCTGTACCTAGGGACCCCCCTCCACCCGAACTTGATAATTTGTTGGCTGTAGGCTCCGCTCTCTCTGATGCGGTTCAAAGGTTTTGGGAGGTAGAGGAGCCCCCTCAAGCTGCCCGTTTGAATCCAGAACATGAGGAGTGCGAGCTGTTCTTCCAGAACAACACTGGTCGACTCCGTTCTGGTCGGCTCATTACGAGGCTACCCTTCCTGTCTGTTCGGCCTCAGCTTGGTGAGTCACGACCCTTAGCAAAAAAGAGGTTGTTGGCCATGGAGCGCCGCATGGGTCGTGATCCGGAGCTCAGACAGAAGTACATTGAGTTCATGAGAGAATATGAACAATTGGGACACATGTCAGTGTCAAATTTGGATTGGCGTTCGGTGGAGCATTACTTTCTCCCGCATCATGCGGTATTGAAGCCATCGACTGGCAAGCTGCGCACAGTGTTTGATGGTTCTGCGCAGACTTCAACAGGCGTATCCTTGAACCAGTGCTTGCATTCTGGTCCCAAGTTGGTCAAGGACCTTTGTGACGTCATCACCAGCTTCCGACGACATCAGGTTGTCTTTGTGGCCGACATAAAAATGATGTTCAGGCAGACTATTATCCACCCTGATGACCGTCGCTTCCAGCTGATCCTTTGGAGAGAGTCTCCTCGCGATCCCATGGTCGTCTACGAGCTCAATACGAATACGTACGGGTTAAGGTCGAGCCCCTATTTGGCAATACGTTCTCTTTGGGAGCTCGCAGACCGAGAAGGCTTGCGTTTCCCACGAGCCTCCGCCATCTTGAAAGACGATATTTACGTCGATGACATTTGCTCGGGCGCCTCCACAGCGGACGAGGCGATCCTCCTGCGGGACTAATTGATAGGTATTTTGGCCTCCGCTGGTTATGAGTTGCGTAAATGGATTTCCAACTCACCAGCGCTTTTGGAAGGCTTGCCAGAGGATCATCAGCAGGATCCACATTTGTTTGAGATTGTTGACAACCCCGCCATGATGGCTGTTCTCGGCGTCCAGTACAGACCAGTCCAAGACATCTTTACGTACAACATAGACTTGAAATTGCCGTGTTCTTGGACTAAACGTCTCGTATTGTCTTCTGTCGCCAGAACCTTTGATCCGAATGGTTGGATCTGTCCAATTATATTTTGGGCAAAATGCTTCTTGCAGAAGCTTTGGACAGCAGGATTGACCTGGGACGAACCTCTGCATGGCACTTTTGTTGAGGAGTGGACCTCCTTTGTATCCTCACTTCCTGCCGTCAACGAGATCTCCTTGCCTCGTCCCATCCTTCCTCCCGGGAAGTACAAGGCCACCCTTCACGGGTTTTGTGATGCCTCGGAACGTGGTCACGCGGCCGTGGTGTACTTGCGCACAGTTAGTGCATCAGGTCAGGTGAGGGTTTCCCTGATCATGGCGAAGAGCAAGGTTGCACCCCTTCGGACATCTCTGACCATTCCGAAATTGGAGCTCTCGGGAGCAGCACGACTTGTACGCTTATTGAACCACGTGTCTAACACTTTGGGTAAAAGCATTTGTATTAATGGGACCTACGCCTGGACAGACAGCCAAATTGTTCTTTGTTGGTTGAAGGCTTCTGTCCACACCTTGGAGGTATTTGTCGCTAATCGCATTTCCCAAATCCAGAAATCCGAAGTCAAACTTGTTTGGAGACACGTGCCAGGTGAGCTCAACCCCGCTGATTGTGCCTCACGCGGATGCTTGACGCCTAGTTTGATAGGTCATTCGCTGTGGTGGGGTCCGGAATGATTGAGTCGACCAGAAATTGATTGGCCTCGAACGCCAGTTTTGAATACTTCTAATTTGCCGGGTCTACGAACACTCGCTCTTGAGAAGGTAGAATGCGCCTTCGACCCCGATTTTTTGTTGAATCGTTACAGCTCCCTTGACAAGTTGTTAGGTGTTACTGCTTGGATAAAGCGTTTTGTTTTTAACTTTAGGCACCCACAACAGAAACGACTGACACCGTTCATCTCACCACAGGAACGACACGAATCTCTCACCTTTTGGGTTCGTTCTGTGCAATTGGCGCATTTTGAAAAGGAGATTGCTATCCTTAAATCAGGGAGATCGAAATTGTCGGGAGCTGTCTCTAAATTGAACCCCTTTTTGGACAATACGGGTCTCTTGCGCGTTGGAGGGCGTCTCAAGAACGCCAACCTCCCTTACGAAGCACGTCACCCCCTTTTGTTACCTAAGGACGGTCATTTGGTACGCTTGTTGGTAACTGACCGTCACCTTAAAAATTCGCATGCTGGTTGTAATGCTTTGTTGGCCATTTTGCAACGCGAGTTTTGGATTTCGTCTGCCCGAAGAATTATTCGGAGTGTAGTCTTTCGCTGCATCCCTTGCTATAAGCTCAAGGCTTCTACCATGCAGCCCTTGATGGGAGACTTACCGGCAGATCGCGTAACTGAGAGCAGGACGTTTGACGGTGTTGGCACGGACTTCACTGGTCCCTTTTTGGTGAAAACGTCGACACTTCGAAACAGCAAGACTGTTAAGGCCTACTTGTGTGTTTTTGTTTGTCTCTCCACAAAGGCCGTACACTTAGAACTGGTCTCCTCGCTTACGACCGAGGCGTTTGTAGCCACATTTGACAGATTTGTATCCCGCAGAGGGCTGCCTTCCTTGATCCGTTCTGACTGCGGCACTAACTTCAAGGGCACTTATAATTATCTGAATGATGTTGTTAATTTCCTTGAAACCAACAAAGCTGATATAGGTGATAGGCTTGCCCGACGTGGGATAAATTGGTTGTTTTCCCCACCAAATTGTCCACACTGGGGTGGTATATTTGAGGCCGCCGTAAAATCGGCCAAAACACACTTGCGCAGGACAATCGGTGAATCTGTCCTTACCTTTGAGGAACTCGCAACTGTGTTTTGTAAGATTGAGGCCATTTTGAACTCTCGGCCATTGTGCCCGATCTCCTCAGATCCGAATGATTTGGAGGCCCTTACGCCGGGCCATTTTTTGATTGGTCGCCCACTTGTCGCCTTGCCTGAGTACCCCTATATTGATACGAGACCTGGTCGTATCTCGCGTTTTGAATTGGTACGCTAGATTACTCAGAGCTTTTGGAAACGCTGGAATTTGGAATATTTGCACATACTCCAGCAACGCGTTAAGTGGACCGACAAGACCGATCCACCCAAGATTAGTGAACTCGTTTTGATAAAGGAGGCTAACCTTCCACCACTCAAATGGCGCAGGGGGCGCATCCTTCGTTTGGTAACTGGGGCTGATGGAGTTCCCCGATTTGCTGAGGTCTTGTTGGACGGTTCGATTCTGAGGAGAGCGGTTGCAACATTGTCACGTCTACCAACCGATTAGCGGACCGGTAGGCCGGTCCGGGGCGGGTGGATGTTTGAAATAGAATTAGTTTTTATTATAAGTCAAATCGATTAGATCGATTGAGTAACATTTTGTTTAGTCTATTGAAAATTTCTGACAATGGTCACACTGAACTGTCACTTCTGTCCTTCCCGCGTTGAAAAATTACCACGTTGTCGTCTCGTACGTAAAATTAGTTGATCGCCTTTTGAAAAGCACATCCTTGTAGCTACGCGAATAGTTGTGAAATCTTATAGATTGCCGCTTTTTGACTTCCGGCACGGTTTGTGACATATTGAACATTTGTGAAAAGTTATTGTGAGCACACCTTTTTGCATTTCGTGTGAATTGATTACCTAATTGAACTAAATTGAGTAAACTCTCGTGAAACTGCCGCTTTTGATTTGTCCGGCACTGATCAGTCCGCAGTGTTGATCAATTTGTGATATTATATATATGGAACACTGGCATTTTGAGAAATTGTGAATCCTATGAACTTGCATCGTGCATTGAAGACGCTGCGTTGGAGTCTGGTAAAGTAAAGATAATTCACTTGCTAATATTGGCCAATTTTAGTCTCGTGTGTGTCTAACTTGCCTCCAGGACTCCACTCAAGAACATCACCAGGAGATATTTGGTAAGACATTTGTTTAATTCTTAGCGCCAAGAAACTTGGCCCATGTGTTTAGATCCTTTGCCTTGGGCTAAGACTGGATGAATTAATCGCTTCCACTGATCTCTGTATAAACTTACCCATTCATAGCCCGAACGCTAGACAAACGCTACCCCGCCCTACGCCCGAACGCTAGTTATTATTGTTTTCGAATATCAAACCTATATTATTTTTCAACAAATACATTGGTCTTTAACAACTAATTAAATTTGTCGTGAAGTGACTAGACAAGCAATGTAATCATGACCGAACGATACTTTATTAAGGGCGCTTGTGCACTACAAGGAATTTTACTGCTCGGCAGTCCGATTTTTTACGGTCCGATATGGCATGAAAAAAACGAATGATTGGCTTGTGCACTTGTCCGTCTTTTCTCGGATCGGCAAGGCGCAGTTAAGGGTAGGCTCTCCTTGAAACTACACGCCACGCACGTGAGAGATATGTAATAATATCTAGGCTTTGGGCTGAAATTACTGATATCCAAGTGTTTATACATAATATGTAAGAGGATAGTGGCAATTAAATGACACTGACATGACGTTTGACAGTTAAACTGTCAAACGTGTAAATAAGGTGTACCCATATAAGTCGACAGGCTCGGCTAGTTCGTCCTATTCTCCTTCGACGACTGCTCAGGTACGATATGGTTCTGACTATTTAACTGCCACTGTGTTTCAATATTGTGTTGCTTGTTCTTTTGTTTAATCATCTAGGAAATAATGTAAGATAGTGTAATCATTATCTTATTGATATTGATTGTGGGTAGTTTGATCGTTTGTGAGATACTAAAGATTGTAATATAGGATAGAATAATATACTGTGGATCAAGTTGTATCAATGAGATTCATTATATACCTGTGGTATACATTTAGTAAATTGTATTGATGCTAAATAATGCTTATTATGTTCTGTTGTAAGACAGACCTTTCTAGTAATATAAAACTACCCACAACATTAATATTTGATATAGATTGGCTGTACCACTGTTTGTTGATTATTGAAAAGAATGACCAAGAGTTTTATTGCCCGTTCTTTCTCTTGGTTCTATGTCTTTGCTTTGCGAACTGGGCTGTAAATGTAAATGTAGAATCACGACGTAATCTAAAGATATATCCTTGTGCCAAACTGAATAAGTGAAAGTATGATTTGATAGTTGTTTCTTTTATTTATCTAAACTGTCTCTACACTAGGTATAGGGAGCTTTCCTGAATCTGACATCAGAAGTGGGATAAATTTGCGCCCACAATACTTATACATCCAATTGCAAGTTTCAGAGTCTCCTCATCGTGATGCCATGATTCTGCCTAAGCCCGTCACTGCACCGTTCAGCTGACGACGGAGAACGATTGCCCTACGATCCAGTAGCAACGTTGCCGAGAGCAAGCCGGTGGACGAGTACCGACTACATATCTTAACGATCTGCAACAGTATGCTGAGGCCAACAGCAACAACCAACTGCAAACGCTGGTAATGTACTTCCACCAAGATTATAGCCATATGGCTATTGTGTTTATGTGGTACCAGGTTATTTTAACATGTTCATCAAAAATGTATCTGAGTATAAAACTATGTGGGTAATAGCGAAAAAGTTACAGAAAATGTATAATTGATTTTTAAAGTAGCCGATATTGTTCTAATCTGTTAGAATTTAAATAGGAAACATTTGTAGTGATTGACCGAGACTCTGTATGAGCATTGGCTGTGTTGTGCTTTGTTGATAACTCTTTCTAGTGTAAGTAATGATTAGCGTAATCATCCTGCATATTTGAATTCCAAGAATGAAGTGCTCTGACGAATCTTTTAATTACAAGTCTAATATGAAATGATGGTAGGTAGAATACATTTCAGAGATTTCTTCATTAATTTTGTTGGCTGTGTATTCATTACATACAGACCAATATTGCGGTGTAGGAATGTGCCTTAGCTCTGTTCCATAAGCTGTAGTTAAATTTTCGCCACAATTACCAAATTAATCAGTTCATGCTATATAGTTTTATTAAATCGGATCCAAACTATAACGAAAGAAAAACAAATAAGAATATTTTAATGTTAAGCTCTTGAATGTGTTGCCCTGGAGATAAGACTACGAAACTGTATATGTATCTTCAACATATCTTTGAAATATACTCTTATTTTTATCTGGTTAATAATTGTTTATGGCACAAAAATGTGTGTATCGAATTACAAATAATGCACTTTCTATAATTGTGTAGTGAGTAATTGTCATGTACCCAGATAATTTCCACCGGTTTACTTGCAATATACATACTTATGATTTTGTCACTTTGATTTTTATTGGAAGAACAAAACCAAATAGCTTCCATTTGTCTCAGAGGCACCATATTTGAATGACATGTTGTAAAGATAACCTATGAGTTTTGTATAGGTAACTATTACTACAAGCGAACTTTTGTGTGTAGGTACAGAAATATTCTATATTATATCAAGCGGGTCTGTGTCTAGCTAGATCATATCGATAAAATGATAGGTTCGTTTAGTAACTATTTCCTTTTATTTTTTAAACATACCTCATCCTCCTGAGACCTGAGGGGTCATAATATGACCTCTCATATTATATGCTACGTCAAATATATAGCTCAAGGTATTTTTATTAAAAAGTAGTTATTGAAGAATGTTTTTATATTACATAGGATTAAATTGACTTGTTAAAGAAAGTGACATCATTTTGCTTATGTCTGGCACTATTAGATGGCAGTGTATCCAATATTTTCAAGTAGTGTTATTTTGGTTGATAATTTCCTGTTATTTATAACGATAATAGCAGATAAAATAGTTAAAATGAAATGTGTGATAAATGCAGACATCTGTCTAATTAAATGTATCTGAAATAAGTTCAACTAAATTGATTCAATTTGAAAATAGTTCCAAATTACATCAGTGATTTTTTTTCGAAAACATTCTCATAGTTTATTTATCCATTCTCGGAAATAATACAAATAAATTCAATAAATTAATAAAATATGAGACGGTATTTATTTTTATCTGCTTTTATTCATTGAAATTATGTATTTTTATTATGAAGTGCCATGTGTTAAACTGTAAACCTATTTAGACCATATAGTAATAATCAATCTTAGGATTAGCTCTCGGTAATGAACTATCTTATCAATTTCGACTGCACGGTTGGCGTAGTGGTTTAAGCGGTCGCCTCGCCGTTTAACACTGTGCCGAGTGTTGTGGGTTCGATTCCCACACGAGACAACACTTTGTGTGATCCATAATTTGTTGTTTCGAGTCTGGGTGTTCATTGTGTCCGTTGGTTGTATGTCTGTAAAGTCCCCCGCGACACAGGATTTATTCCTAGTGCGGGAGTTGTCTTTTTAATAAAGAAAAGAAAGAATTTAGTATCTCTGGTATAAACAAAATAAAAAAAACAAAGATATACATGTGTACATGTACTTTGCGTGGTTCAATTGTAGGAGAGCATGGCAATAATGATTAAAATGGGATTTAATCATTTTAGGTGCTTGAAGGGTTTTGTGTATTTATTATAAACAATACTTACATGTAAGCTTACTATTTTTATACCAAACTTCTTACGAATCGTCAACTCTTAATTATGATGAAACTGAATGAACCAGATACCTAACGTAAAATACGTAAAAAAAAAACTAATTGAAAACGATATCAGTGTTCTGATTGTGTAAATGGAATGAAAATAGCCATGATACAATTGATAAATTAAACTAAAATTGATAAAATTAAATAAGATAATTACTCTGCTTAATATAATAAGTATTTGTATAAGTACATTGATGTTTTTAAGTGTTGCGACCTAAATGAATAAATCTAGGTATGTATACTTGACTTATAGATATTGAAATATTAACCGACTGGTCTGAATTTTAACTTATTTTAACTAGTGTCTGGTTTGACTTTCTACACGTTCTTGATTACTGGTTATTTATTTAAACTTTTGTACTGTTTGTACCTGCAATACATTCAGGTCAATTCAGTTTATAGCATTCCATACTGTACATTTACGGGTGGTAGACTTACAATTAGGAAACAATTATTATGGAACACTATTAGGAGAGGAGCAGTTTACTAATATACTATAATAGTCTATATATTATACCTAGGTGCATTTGATATATTATAGTTAAAAGATGTATTATAGTATCATGCTTAAATAGGGTCTGCTGTATTTATTATTCTAAATTGATAACATTTTAGTGTATTATTAATATAGATATCAATTTTGATTATGATAAGTTACATTTATAGTTTTTCCTACAGTTAATTTTGTGGAATATAATAAAGAACTTTGTACTTTTAGATAGCTACGATTTATAGATTAATAACGTTTAGATATTCTTTGATGACATAGTAGCTTTTACAGATAACATTTTTTTTGTTTTCTTAATAAGGTATTTAAGTTAAATTTAAAAATACATATACAAAGAAAGTTAAAGGGCGGTCTTACTATAGGTTTGAGTTTCTGATTACCATACACAGCATTACATATAAACTTCTAAACAAGGATCGATAATGTAGGTAGCAGTGATGATATAAAGGTATCTGTAAATATCTATAATAATGTGATAACATCGATTTATTCATTGATGATTAAATAGTTGACGATGATTGAATTATTATTGATGATTAACTTACCGATGGTTAAGAAGTTGATGATAATGCTGGCAATGATGACGATGTTGATGATAATGATTTCATAATGATTTTGATAATGATTTTGATAATGATTTTGATAATGATTTTGATAATGATTTTGATAATGATTTTGATAATGATTTTGATAACGATTTTGGTAATGACTTTGATAATGATTTTGATAACGATTTTGATAATGATTTTGATAATGATTTTGATAATGATTTTGATTATGATTTTGATAATGATTTTGATAATGATCTTGATAATTATTTTGATAATGATTTTGATAATTATTTTGATAATGATTTTGATAATTATTTTGATAATTATTTTGATGTTGATTATTTTGATAATTATTTTGATGTTGATTATTTTGATAATCATTTTGATGTTGATTATTTTGATAATCACTTTGATGTTGATGATTTTGATAATCATTTTGATGTTGATGATTTTGATAATCATTTTGATGTTGATGATATTGATCATATTGCCTACGAACTGCTGAAGTCTTTCGCCTTGTTCTAGCCTGGACTCATGTGCAGCAGGTGTGGGGCTAGACAGTATCAAGGAGATTGACCGTTGTTACTTGTCAATTTAATGTGAAAGGAAGGGCAATGGCAATGACAATGTATTAGAATAAAAATATTGTCCTAGTATTACACTACTGTTATCATACAAATACCTGTATACTTGTAATTCGGTGAAAACAAATTTAATTATGTACGTCAGTTGTGAATTTCAATTATTTATTTTATTTCAATTATTTATCAGCCATAAGCAGAATTACCTAACCATTTTTAATTTTTTATGCTTAAAAACGTTACTTAAATTTTTATGATGCTTCGAGGGGGCTCCTTTTGTACTAAATTATTTTTGTCATTTTGTGGATGGATAATGCAGTGGTGTAATAGTCTAAAATTAAAGCTGTACTTCTATGTAACATGTGTATTGTGAATGTTAGTGATCCCTTCATATAATAGTAAATACAATTTGTAACAATGGTATCAAAGCAGCTGATACAGAAAACTTATTTCTAGATTCACAAAATGAAACCGTAATTACTGTAAATATGACTCCAGTTTATTTTTGTGTAATTGTTTCGTACAAAGAGATTGTTGTTGTGATACTATTCTTATAATTGAACTTACTTAGATGACGACGTAAGTCAGTATAGCCGTAGCGGACGTAACGATACTATAGTTTTTAGATGGTTTTAATCAATATGGTAAGAATTCATTGTTACATAATACAGGGCGCCCGTCGGGCGATTGTTTAGTAAAGTGTTATTTAATTTGTTGTACTTCGAGGACGAAGTAATTGTCAGTCTGGCCGTGAGAGATATGTAATAATATCTAGGCTTTGGGCTGAAATTACTGATATCCAAGTGTTTATACATAATATGTTAGAGGATAGTGGCAATTAAATGACACTGACATGACGTTTGACAGTTAAACTGTCAAACGTGTAAATAAGGTGTACCCATATAAGTCGACAGGCTCGGCTAGTTCGTCCTATTCTCCTTCGACGACTGCTCAGGTACGATATGGTTCTGACTATTTAACTGCCACTGTGTTTCAATATTGTGTTGCTTGTTCTTTTGTTTAATCATCTAGGAAATAATGTAAGATGGTGTAATCATTATCTTATTGATATTGATTGTGGGTAGTTTGATCGTTTGTGAGATACTAAAGATTGTAATATAGGATAGAATAATATACTGTGGATCAAGTTGTATCAATGAGATTCATTATATACCTGTGGTATACATTTAGTAAATTGTATTGATGCTTAATAATGCTTATTATGTTCTGTTGTAAGACAGACCTTTCTAGTAATATAAAACTACCCACAACATTGATATTTGATATAGATTGGCTGTACCACTGTTTGTTCATTATTGAAAAGAATGACCAAGAGTTTTATTGCCCGTTCTTTCTCTTGGTTCTATATCTTTGCTTTGCGAACTGGGCTGTAAATTTAAATGTAGAATCACGACGTAATCTAAAGATATATCCTTGTGCCAAACTGAATAAATGAAAGTATGATTTGATAGTTGTTTCTTTTATTTATCTAAACTGTCTCTACACTAGGTATAGGGAGCTTTCCTGAATCTGACACACGCGTAATTACGCTAGGAACGATGAGTTTTTGGAACGTCGGCAGTTGCTTGCTTTATTACTTTACGTACGAAGATGTAGAAGACAAAAAGATTTTTAGGTTCATCCCCTTATAAGTGAAAGGTACCTGACAGGGTAATTTTACATAAACCACAATAAATTGAGGCAAGACGAAAGAATATTTTTCAACTACTATCGGATGTCTACAACTAGTTATGATTTTTTGCCCGCCCCCCGCTTATGAATAATACTGATCGCGGATGCAGTGCACAAGCGTATACACGTTTTACATTGCTGTCATCGCGAACCGGAAAAACGGCCCGGAATGGGGAAAAGTAAAATATCGCACGGTAAAATTACGGTGTCCGTCAGAATGAACGGTCACTAAGCGTATTTAACGTTGAATTTATGCCTAACAATTGCTTCCCTATTGCTTCTATTTGCTTCCTATTCTCAAACAATTGCTTCCATCGTATTGTAGAAGAAAAAAACATTTTAAGAGTGACCGTTCATTCTGATGTCAGGACGGCCGGTCACCGAGTCGTAGTGTCCTTGTTAAATAGAAATATTGAAATTCACGGTGCCCATTAATTACTTCCAGTTTGCTTCTCTCTATGTTTTACAACGATAATACTGTTACTATCGCGGCAATAAAGATATCGACAAGTGTTGTATAACAATATTTTAAGTGCCTGACAAAAAATAAAGGCAAAACTCTTTTTGAACATTGCAGTTACGCTTAATTAGGCGATAAATCTATGGTATTGTACAGGGGAGCCTACAGCTAAGTTTTATGTTATTAAAAATAAAAATAAGTGCCTATCGTATTTAGTGACAATTATTCATACAAATGTAATAAACACCTTAAAATATTTTAATTCAAGTGTGTGTGGAGTGTCTTGCAACAATAAAGATTAGAAAAAAAGAAACAGTGACAACAGTTTATTAATTATTTTTTTAATGTACATAATGCAAACCTTTTTATTACTCCTTACAACTCTCTTACTTAAATCATCATAAAATTCCCCCCAATAAACAGAAACTATCAATGATAAAATAGAGAATAACGAAAGTAATAGGTATTAGGTACATGCTTGTAGCAAAAACAGAATCTACCCTCGGTTATTAATAAATGAATAAGATACATTGGGCTCCACTAAGTCCTTACCCCCCAAAGATTGTGGGATGTATGGATGTAGGTTCAAATCCGGGATAGGCCGAAGTTGGTTTTTGTATTTTGCAAAAACAGTTTATTACACTGTATTGTTTTAGTGAATAAATAAGTTTATGTTAGTATTCATTTTTTTAAAGTCTGTTTTTGTTATACTTTTTCAATAAAACATTAATACTTTTATTATTGCGATTATTCGTAACGAATTCAATATTATAGCAGTGTAAGATTTTAATACTTGGGGGTTAGCAAAGAGTGCCTAGCGCCTGTAAGAACACTACCTAGGAAGTTAAGAATTGAAATATTATATTTAAATGTGTTTTTTTATATTTGTATGAATTTTTGTCACTAAATACGATAGGCACTTCTTTTTATTTTTAATAACATAATACTTAGCTGTATGCCACCGTTACAATGCCATAGATTTATCGCCTAATCAAGCGTAACTGCAATGTTCAAAAAGAGTTTTGCCCTTATTTTTTGTCAGGCACTTAAAATATTGTTATACAACACTTTTGTCGATATCTTTATTGCCGCGATAGTAACAGTATTATCGTGGTAAAACATAGAGAGAAGCAAACTGGAAGTAATTAATGGCCACCGTGAATTTCAATATTTCTATTTAACAAGGACACTACGACTCGGTGACCGGCCGTCCTGACATCAGAATGAACGGTCACCCTTAAAATGATTTTTTCTTCTACAATACGATGGAAGCAATTGTTTGAGAATAGGAAGCAAATAGAAGCAATAGGGAAGGAATAGTTAGGCATAAATTCAACATTAAATACGCTTAGTGACCGTTCATTCTGACGGACACAAATTACGTATAGCGCACAAACCATACCCCTAAATGTATGGCCCGCCATATCGGACCGTAAAAAATCGGACTGTCAGACATTAAAATTCCGTGTAGTGCACAAGCGCCCTAAGGGAATGCATCGCGTAATACGGCCGCTGCATCTTGCAACGAATTAGAGTACAGTTCCTTTGCAAAGCACAACGATAGTGGCCGATGTTTTTTGTGTGAGTAAGTTGAACGTTGCTTGGTAAATAATAATAAAATAATATTCTAATATTCTACCACATACACACAATACCATCTAGTCCCAAACTTAGCAGAGCTTAGGCAAATACACGCTATGTTCGATAGGAGAAGGTATATAATTGTTTTTTTGTAAGTTTTGATTTAAAAATGCGAGTGTGTGCGCGAATGCGTTTTTATATTGCTTTTACTGATCTGCATGTGTATTACTAGCCGCGTGGTAGGGGCAAACTGGCGACACAGGTATCCGATACATTTTCGTCTACAGCATATCTCCTTGTTTATTATATCTTTAGGTATACAGATAGGCCATATAAATAGGTAGATACGGCTGAAGGTAGGTAAGTAGTTTGGGTGATGTCTTTCACACGAATTCGAGTACCCACCAACCTACTTACATAGGCACCTTAGTAGTACTAGGAACTGCCTAGGTAGATACTTTCCCGGCAAATCACACTTTGTACAGTACCTACCTGCATTTCAAAAAACATAGCTACTTAAAGGATAAGCTAGAAATATAGATATTACGCTAAGCTAGCACGTATGTTGATAGTCTAGGTAGAAACACAGATAGAAGCAGTAAGTATTAAATAGGTAAGTACGTAAGAGTTTAGGTGCAATGATAGATAGGCAAATAGGGTGAAAGGTACCTATCTCCCGAACTTAGGTAGGTAGGATACATCCTACCTACTTAAGTAATCTACAGATAGGTAGGTATGTTGGTGCTTAGTAGGTATAGGTACAATAATAATCGTATGTAGCTACAGTCGACCAAGACGGTGGTTTACCAATTATGATTTTGTTCGTTAGTGACTAATAATTTGCATAAGCTTGTCAAACATTAAAGCTCAGGGTCACTTAGCGAGCGATGGAGAGAGCTATGCTCGGAGTTTTCCTGCGAGATCGAATCAGAAATGAGGAGATCCGCAGGCGAGCCAAAGTCACCAACATAGCTCACCAAATAGTCAGGATGTGGCAGTGGGTAGGGCACATAGCCAAAAGAACCGTTGCTTATGGCCGTTGGAGCAGAAAGTTTCTGGAGTGGCGGCCACGCACCGCAAGGTGGACTGACGATCTTGTTGGGATCGCGGGCTGCGGATAGCTGTAGAGGGTAACTAATTGCTGCCCCGACCACTCCGTAACGTTACGGCCTATAAAAAAAATAACAGAATGTAAGCATTATGTATAGAACACATAAAACAAATGTGAGTAAAAAACAGGCAAACTCGGAAATTTGTTAGATGTAATTAGTCCTATCTGCTAATATTTTATCTGTAAAAATATGTTCTAATTAGTCCTATCCTAAAACTTTTTCTAATCTTTGATTTTGATATTATAACATAAGTTATCTTACCGTTGTTTTGTTTCCGATGACGTAAAATACAGTTATCTGTCACAGGCATTCATCAGAATCACATTTCGCGAAGGATAAACTTCAGTTTTCTTCAAGTACTTACGAGCCCTACACACACTGCACGAGAAACAAATTTATTAAAAACATGAAGATAGTACTTGTTGCTTCTTATTTCAAAAAGGGCTCAGATATGACATTACGTTTGACGTTGATTTTAGCGTAAATTTCAAATAAACCAATACCCGCATAGAATCTTCTCTGAACAAGGAGTCAGATAGGATCGATTGCAGTAATAATACCGAAACTCAAAAAAATCAGATAGGACCTATTGCCAGTAAACAAATCAAATCAATCAATCAATTTATTAATAAGTATAAATATTGACACAATACATATAATACACGCCACACCATCTAGTCCTAAACTAAGCAGAGCTTGTACTATGGGTACTAGACAATGGATTGACATACATATTTTTAATTATGATAGATACATTACGGAATTAACATACATACAATAAACAATTTTTATTAGTAAGTATTCAAATTCATATTCAAATTACTTTATTGTGAAAATGTAAACATTATTGTGGTATAATATAGGTACATAATTATGCATTGGTTCCTCCATCATCCGCCGCAAGGCATGCAATACAATTATTAATTAATGGTTTGTGTCCAAATTATTTTGATTATGTCATAAATCAAAAAAAATTATCTACTATAAGAATATTAATAATTAGTTGCTACATTTTACATATTTAATAAAACAATTTGATATTTAAACATAAATAAATCATAGGAAAGAGAAATTATCATTGAAATAGTCATTAATATTACAGTAAACTTTGTCTAAAAGAAATACTGATGCAATCTATTGCCAACAGACTTTTTGGTAGGTGATTATACACTCATGGCGCCACGCCATACAGAAAACACTCCTGTCCCATCACACATAACATCAACCCATTGTACTGTGTTTGTAAAACGATTCATTATGAAATGTCCTTTTATAGTGTACAATAAAGTATTTATAAATAAATAAATAAAATCAACGCACTTTTATATTGAGGACAACGTTCTTTGAGGTTGTGACGCTTACTTGTAAAATAACTAAACATGTTTGAATTAGTTTTAACAAGTAATACTAATTCGAAGATATGCACACACGGTACGGTAAATATCTTAAGTTATTTAAATAACGGTTTACATCTATCAGTTTGCTTAAGATTGCACATTGCCCTGACACATTTTTTCTGAGCCGCAAACACTTGTTCTATTTCTGTACAATTGCCCCAGAATATGATCCAGTACCGTAATATGGATACTACATATCCATGATATGCCGTATGTACTGCAGTACGGTTCAATTTTCCTGTGAGCATGTATAGACCGTATGACTGTGTATTTAATTTTGAGTAGATTTTTTCTATATGCACTCTCCAATTCAAACTGCTATCTATGTTCAATCCCCAAAATGTTGTTGAGTATATATATAAAGTTTATCGCCTTTGTAGGTTACGTCAATATCTGATAATAATGGAATACGATTTTTAAATGTCATTTAATGTGTCTTACTTAGATTAATTTTTAAACTATTAGATGTCAGCTATTTAATTACATAAGATAAAGTGTTGTGAATGTCAGATTCAAGAAGCGACTTGTTTTTACCCTTAAATATAATTGTTCTGTCATCTACAAATAAAACCGTGGGATGTTTTTTTATCTTCGGGAGATCATTAATATATATGTTGAATAAAAGCGGTCCCATTACACTGCCTTGTGGGACTCCTATGCTAACCTGTCTATAATCTGAGAGGAAATATATCTGTTTTCTGGTTTCCGGGCACAGACGTGTAACTTGAGTACATTGACTTCTGTTAGAAAGATAAGACGCAATTAGATTAAAATGGTTCCTCTGATCCCTGACGAGTCTAATTTAATCAGCAATATGTCATGATCCACGCAGTTAACTGCCTTTGTCAGATCCATATCAAGCGCACATACGGGCATTTTATTATCGTCACAATCGGTGATTTTTTTCTAAAAATTATTAATAGCCATATTTATATTTTTATTCTTCCTAGAACCTGTCTGTTTAATGGCAAATAAATCATGTCTTTCAATAAATTTGAAGATTCTGTCATGCATAATTTGTCTCAAAAATTTTAGAAACTGTCGGTATTAGAACAATGGGTCGATATGAGCCTAAGCAGTGTAGGTCGTTCTTTTTAAACAGTGGTATAATAGTAGTTCTTTTTAATCTATCTGGGAAAACTCCATAGTATATATACTGATTAACCACAGATTTTAGTCAATACTGCTTCAGAATCGTTGTGCATATATCGTCGTATCCGGTACTGCGAGTATTTTTAAGGGTCGATATTATTGTTAGTATTTCGGCTGGAGAAGTGGGATCCATAAACAGAGACTGTGAAATTTTTGCCGTGTGGTGTAGTCTGCTACCAATATCGAGAGTTTCTATTTGGCTCCAAAGGATCATTACTATTAATATAATTAATATCGCTCTTCGGCATATTAAATTTCACTTTGTTAATAGCTTTACACTTATTTCGAGCCGTATTTATATGTTATTCATTTTTAATAGTTTTAGTACATTTCATTATGTGATTAAACCTATATGATAAAGTAGTCAAATCGTTTTTGTTCTTTTAAGTACGTTTTTTGCGATATTGCCACAATAATTGTCGTTTGCGCTCGCAGCATAGCTTAATACCCTTTGTGATCCACTTCGGCCGTTTTTGTACACTTACTTTTGTTCGAATAATAGGAAAACACAAGTGATAGAACAAAACAAATGTATCATAAAAGTAATTGAAAGATTCAACTGGTTCCCTGTTATTATAACAGTCGCTAAAAGTCAATGAGTCAAAGCATTCACAAAATTTTCTTATATTCTCACCACCGCTTTTTAACGTACCAATATTTAAAAGCCACACTAGTTTGTAAGGGGCACACGAAAAGCTGTGCGGTGTGATCGGATAGTGCAAATTCTTTTATTCTCACTTTACATTTAGGAATATTGCACATAAAGTTATTTATACACGTACCACTAATTATGCGAGTCGGTTCCTTAAGAGCCCATTTCAAATTGTAGCTTAATAATATGTTTAGAAGATCTGTTGATATGTTTGTTTTAACACAAATATTTATATTAAAGTCACCACACAGAATAACTTTATGTTTATTACTACAAAATTCCGTCAGTAAAGATATAAGTTTCTAGAAGAAAACATTTATATCTTTTTAGTTTTAGGTGGTCTATAAATACAAAAAACTAACAACTTATAATCAAGTAGCTCTATACCGGCGACTTCAATTATTCCTTCCTCACTTAATCCGGCCAAGCCGTTAATTGTTTTGTACCTGTGATGAGTTCGTATAAAGACACATGCACCACCGCGACAGTTTTTTCGACAGCAGCTTGATCCAAGCGTAAAGTTGTCAATATCAATAAATTTAATATCTCTTTTAATTAAATTACGCTCCGTTATACACAGAATATCTATGGTTTTGTTCTCATTTTGTAATTGCTCTAACGATAACATCAGCAAATCTGATTTACTACTAAGTCCATTAATGCTTTGGTGTAAAATATTTATTTCTTTAAATACGAAAAGAGTCATTATTTTTAACCCCGATTTGCAACGTCTATTACCAGTAATATTTTGAATTTCAGTTTGAGTACATTTATCCAAACATACATAAGGCTCAGATCATTTGTAAGTAGATTGCCGATTATTCTTTGTTGATTTCTGGTTGTTGATGTAGTAATATAATACTTTTTTGTAATCTATACGTAATATATCTTTAAGCATCTACCGGGCTATATGCAATGAACGATATCTGTTATTGGGAAAGTAAGAAGAATAGTTCATACCAACATACGTAGCGTGTCTGTATTGTGAGCAAATTAAATTCAATTCATAATTTATTTTTTCTCATTTAATTGATGATTAAATGGCACCTCAGAGACTATGATCTTTGTGAATGTCATTTTGTAAAACTATAGAATGAGAATTGAAGTTAATTTGGGTTAACGTCATTTTAACCCAACACAATAATTAAGTCCTCCTTATTTAATTTACTAATGTCTGATCTCTCTGAGAGTAATACTTCCTTCAATGCTGCTCCAGCCTTCCAGAAATATTGGACCATGTACTCATCACCAACTAGTTTCCTTAGGGTATGCCGTAAGTTTCGTCCCTGCTCGTCTGCTATAACAACTATCCTCTTTTTTGATTGCCTTACTTATCCATTGCTATGCGAAGTTATATGAGGCACCTCGCCCGTTACCTCGGGTCCTTTTGATTGTGGGGCTTTTTGGGTCATACATTCACGCGAAGATAAGGTTTGGGAGTTATCCATAACTGAAGCCAAATCAAATCGTTTACATGGTTTAACAATGTCAAACTGCATCCAATGACTATAGGCACGATTAGAAACGGTAGTTATTATTCGATTGTTTTTAGGTGTTTGCACGTTTATGGCGTGTGAAGTCAAATCGCAAGAAGATGTCCTGGGTAGATCTATTTTGGCCTCCGTGTATTTCAAGCGCCCTCTGTATTGCGGTGAATAAAACCTTAGTGGTGTCAAATTGTTCGAATTACATGTTGTAGATATACTGATTTATAGAGATTAATTTTATATTTATTATTGTGTATTTCTTTCCTTAAATTTGTATTCTCAATATATACGTTTTCTATTTCTGTATTAGCTATTTGTAGTTCGATTGTCAGTTTGTTTAATATATCTAACACGTTATTTAAATCTTCCTCCTTATGGCACCTGCTACTACTCGGTAAGCTTTGATAAGACACATTCATATCAAATTCGCTGTTATCAAAATCCAAACTTCGGACATGTTGTTTTCGCTGAGTTACGTTTTCTAACTCGTCAGACATTATCAATGTTCAGGTAGACAATCTCAAAAAATTATGATGTTCAATATTAGGCGGAGTTTGATCTTGCGAGTATCTGATTATCGCGTCCGGTCGGACACCTTACGCCACTGGGCTAAGCGAACTTTATGAATTGTTATTAAATATACATATACTTACGAAATATGTTAATAAAACTTGCACGATGATGCTGTGCGTTCGTGTGGCACTTGTCCGCAGAAGCGACGGAACACCACACCCTTCAACCAAAAGTCCTCCTTCATTTAACAGGTAGTAGAGCCTTGCTGATTTCAGCATGATTGGGACACCTCGACCGAGGAAGTACTACCCTCTCACAGAAAACCGACGTAAAGTAGCAGTATTTAAACTGTTGCGTTTCGTTCGTAGAGTGAGAGTGCCGGAGGCCCTATAGGAAGAAGGAATAGGGGATTCCTTTTCCCTCATCCTATCCCTTTTCCCGACCCCAAGGGGCGGTAACGCTCTTGTGTCTCGTGTGGTGTTGCTTGCGTCCATGGGCGGCGGTGATTGCTTACCATCTGGCGATCCGTCTGCTCGTTTGCCGCCTATTACTATATAAATAAAAAATTAAAAAAATTACGACATTTAGATAGCAGGTCGGGATGACAGTCGATATATGCCCTTATTTTGACTCATGGTGGAAAACAAACAATTTACGGGCTTACCTCACAAGACTGGGCCCCTAGAGGGACTCAGCCTAGGGAGAGTGTGGTGACTCCCCGACGAGAAGCGCCGGGACTACCGACTAAAACCACCATGGTGATCCTCTATCCGATCCCATTGAATGGCCGGGTCACGGGAACTACGTTAGCATTACTACCGCGACAAGGACATATATGCCTACAGTAGATATAAAGATAATAGTCTCTAATGTATTTTCAGTTGGCTACATTAATTCCACTAGTGACAAGCTTATTTAGATGTTATATTTTTCCACTTTTACTACACATTGTCATTTATTCTCCTGAACATAGTCGCGTTTGAGGTTGTTTTTCTCGTTGTGATACATTCTGTAGATGTTTTTTGTGTAAATGTATCCGCAGTGATGTTATAAAGTGGCTTTATTGATATTATTAGCTCGGTTGTAGTGTGAGAGGGTGAAATACGTCCCGGCGTGATGGAACCGCTTGCTACAAGACTCACGTGATATGTAACATGTTACGATCTCTCTTAACTGAGCAGCAGAGTATCACTCTCAAGGCGCAACGCCAATTGTACACAGTACTGTACTCCGTGGTAAAGTTATTCACCATATTTTCTTGATGTTTCAGTTACGCCCAGCGTTGCCTAGACTTTCACAGGACGTCTCGATTTTCGTAGTCTGCGCACATGCACCAATTTGTTCTTGATCGATATATGCAAAATGTCCCGATAAATATTGGATATTTGTAATTTTAGTAGTCCAGTATGTCTGGCAAAGAGTATGTAGGCTTTAATTGAGATTTCATCATCATAATCAGCCTAACATAGTCCACTGCTGGATATAGGCCTCTCCAATGGCACGCTACTGACAATTGAGATTTAGTAGTTAGATATATTTGTTGTGAAACTCTTTGTACCGATGTACAACCCTAAATATGTATATTTTTATTTAATCTTCTAACCGAGTTGCGACTCTGGTTGCGTTGCAACGTTTGTCACATAGGTACTTACTTTGGTGATGTCTGATGCGGGCATGCGACGCTAGGCATATCGCTGTGACGCTTTCTGAGTGGCCCAAACAAGGCATGTGGCGCGGCAGATAAGCGATTCTACTGACAATATATTGCTGTTCTGGCTGAAATGTTATATATCCTATTTAATCTTTTTTCACATGTCGTTACCCCACGTTTCTTTTTGTAACGGTTTATATAGGAACTGATTTGACTAGAGAGAGAAGTTGGTATAATATGGGATAAAACATTGGCATGGTCGTATAGAGAATTTCTTTACTGCAGATTTAGCATCCTAAACATATATCATAATCCAAGTCTCAATACTAGTTTTTGCATTGGTTGGAGAACGTGGGTAAGTTTGTTCTATTTAAATTTTAACCTGGATTAAAAGGCCGGTATTCATCGAAAAGTCAGTCCTGCTTTAATTTAGTATCACTTCATTTACATTGGATTACCTTGCTGTACAGCAAGCTATGACGTAATAAAGTAAATGTAGTCCTTTGAATAATATGTATATTAAAAAGGAAAAGCATAGTATCAAAACTGTTTCAATTTAGGAATTCTGTTATACAAAACCTAAATAACAGTTCATAATAATGTTGCGGCACGTTTATGAAACAGCAGATACAGGGAAATGGAGAAAATTTAGCTTTTGATAACAGTAGCTAATGTATACAAAGTTTATAACATCAGATTCATTACAAAGTCACAGTTTTTCCAAATAAGCAGTGACAAAAATAAATTCCTATTGGGCATCCTTTTGGTTGAAGGAAGAAAAACCTTGTACCCCACAGATTCAATTAATTTATCAATGTGAAGACGTCGTTACCCAACCTAGCACTGTACAGAGTCTTTCTTTTTGGTCAAATAAAGTGATTTAGTGATGGGTACAGGCACTATTGTTACGAGCGGGGCCAAAATAATGATATAATAAGCACACGATCACATTAATGTAGTGCGGATAGGGTAGGTGTGGGGGTGCAGGCGGGGTTAGGCGTGCGTAACGGAGGGGGTAACAGCCAATTTATACAATGTATGTAATTGGTGGTGGAACAAAAGCTGTTGAAATACGGGTTCATTTGCAAATCACGTTATACCATAATGCGCGGAAGCTCCATGAATAAAGTAGAATATGCCTGATGGAGAGTAGGGTCGCCTTGCCGACGGGCATGTTATGTCACTGGTAATGTTCAGATATTATGTTGATCATTTCTCCCTGTTTTACGGTTAGTTGCTTATACTGGTACAAGGTTAAGATTCGTCATAATGAGGATCGTGAGCCTTCGGTTTCCATGAGTACTTATACTTAGTACGGTAGTGATTTTTTTAAATGCGTCTTACATCCTACTAATATAACCTTTGAGTATTTTCTGGAATAATTATCAATAGTTATTATTATTCTGCTTTATTCGGCTTGTATTCTGTTAGCAATATCGCGAAATCCATATTTAAAAAAGCAGTTAGGTGCAATATCATTAATTCATATCTGTAAAATTGCTTTCGTGTAGGTAGTCAAAATTGAATTTTTATTATATTATCGCATGTACCGTGCCTCGGAGAGCACGTTAAGCCGTCGGTCCCGGTTGTCATGATGAACTTTGACAGTCGATATAGGGCGTCAGTACTCTAAATAAAACTGACACTATTCTAAACCATGGCATTTCGCTATCCCTTCGGGTTGCGGATGTCAGACAGGCAGTCGCTCTGTGGAAAAAATAATATTTAGCCAAATCCGGTTAGACTAGTAAGCAGACCCCAGAATGAAACTGGGATAACGCTAGGAGGATGATGATGTGCAGGTAGTCAAAATTAAAATTTTACTAAAAGTGAACAAGAAAAGCTCAGACAATTTCTAAATAATATGAATCAAGTGTTCGTACGCGCCAATTGCGATTAATAGTTGTACTTAGTTCGGTAGTTACCTACTTGATGCTCGAAAATACACACCTAGTATATTGCAATTTGAGTAAGAAAATGATTTTAACGGTCGATAAGAGGCAATATCCCTCCAATACGGTTGTTTAAAGTCTTATTGAGTGAGTGACACAAAGTGTCCGCATTAATTCACGCGTGACAGTCGTTCATCCCCGAATACTAATGTGTTTGAACTTGAATACAGATGATGTCAAACTACACTCACGGATTTTAGGCTACTAACGCGTGGTGTTGCGCCGATTGATCATATTCTGCCGATCTTTAAACACATAGCAACGGGCAGTGATAGTAATTCTCACTTGATTCGCTTTTAAAAAGAAGTTATGGTCTTGAACAGGCAACATCATCATTCAATGGGATTGGGTCGGGTTGGACATGGTACATTGAGAGGAAGGCTGGACGACTCCTGTACCTTGTCTTCTCCTCGTAAGGCGTCAACAATAGGGGTGATGGTGGAGTTCAAAGTAAAGCGGCCCTCAATTTCTGGCCATTCTTAGCCTAATGGCTGGGGAGTTTAAATGTATATAGAGGGTATGTAACGGCTTATTTAATGTGACCAGCAATAGGGAGGCGCTCTGGTTGCTTCCATCCTTCCGAGAACCACCAAACGCTCGACGCAAAGTAAACTTGCTGACAATTTTTGTTTCGCTTGGTTAATGTGACCGGTAGTTCCATGTAAAAACCATTTAGCTTTATTTTACTGTATACGGTTTTTAAAATGTATTCACTCTCATCCTACAGTTTTTATTACAAAAACTCACAGTTGTTGCAATAATTTTATTTCTGTTTATAAACGCGGGGTGCATGTCTAGAGCACACTCGCAACACTCGAATATATCATAGAGGTCTCAACTTAATAATAAATGCAGGAATATTTGCAGCTTCAACCTCTTTTACTGAGTTATATTTAGTGAATTGTCACTCAACTAGTCTTTTATTTAATGTGCTGGGAGGATCAATATTATTTGAAAAGCATTGTAATAAAGTGGCATTTGAAATACCTAATTTTGTTAATGGACTATTTTAGTGACCTTGTGAAAAACGATTAGGCACTCCACTACTCCCAAATAAAAGATTTTAACTATAGTGCGGCCAGCGGCAGTTTACTGTTTTTTTATCCTAATACACACATATAGGAAGCAAAAGTGGACTACAAGTACCCAATAAAAAAATAAAAAAAGCTAGGTACCTACTGTCACAATTAGCTACGTTTACAGTTAAGTTTTACATACATGTATAAAGCATAGGGATACTTCCCTGTAGTTATATTGGTTTTTTTGGCGGTAGGTGCAAATAAAGTTACTACGCTTTTGAAAATCTGAAATATATTTTAAATAGTTTTACAACATATACAGCATAGATTTTTCAGTAATTATAACTTACATACATACAGTTATATGCCCAATTGTTAGTAGTCCTGTATGTGACACTTGAGAACACTACATAAACACCACCTGCCAACTGATCAACAGTTTCACCACATCATACACTTGAAATTCTGTAAGTTAAACTAAAATATGTCACAATACGCAGATATATTGGAGGCACAGAGGAGCCTTGAAAAAAGTGTAACAAAGAAAATGGACGAGCTTCAGGCACAGCTACAATGTGGGTCAGCCAAGGATACTGTAGCTAAGGTCGCCGAGGAGTTCCGTACGTTTCGGGAGCTGACCTTCTCTATGCTTGGATTGTTGAGGAAGCAGATTGCTGCATGTGCACAGGTTATTGATAACATGGATACAATACATCGCAGGAAGAACTTGATATTTTCATTCCTGAACACAACAAGGAAGATGGTGCAGTCATTATTCTAGATGTTCTTTGTTCTAAATTGGCCATGAAGGATGTCTCTGATACATCTATAGAGACATGCCATCGACTGGGGAGCAATTGCAAGGAACATCACCGGCCCATTGTGGTGAAGTTTACCAGCTTGGTGGTGAAGGCCGCAGCTTGGAGAGCAAAGACCAAGTTAAAGGGCTCATCTATCTCTGTCAGGGAGTTCTTGACCAAGGCGCGGCAGGGTGTTTTTAGTAAGGCGAGGCTGCATTTCGGCATGCGGGGATGCTGGATGAGTCCAGACGGCATTGTGAACATCAAGTGCCCTGATGGAAGTCGTGTCAAAGTAACATCCTTAGACGTAGAGTTGACGCCATTACTACAGAAGTATCCAAAAGTATCTTCATCGGGTTCTTCTAACTGATCTATGTATTGCTAATAATGCTTCATATCTAGTCTTTGCGCATCCGGGAGCGTCTTGCGTTTTCTATTTACAATGTCATGTTACATATTGGGTATGTTTACTGTGGTATTTGTTATTCTATTTATTGAGCCACCATTATGTTTTCATAACATTACGCATTGCATGTATTTGATCACCCACTTTTTGCTATCACAATTACTTAAATCAGTGCAAAGTGCAAATGTTTATATTAAATGTAGGTGTTTTGCTGTAGTTTTAACAATTTCAATATTTACAATGTTGCTGTCAAACTTCAAAGTGAAATATTTATAATGCTTGACACTTGCGGTGCGTTCAAAAACTATCTACAGATTATTTTGAAAAATTATTATGTGTTGTAAACTATCTTGTGAGTTATTAGTTTTTATTTTGTGATGTTATATTTTAATCTTAATTTATGTTTACTTGCTTATTGTGTAACTGTTACATTGAAATAACATGAATTATTGTGTGAATGTGGTAGAATATTATTATTATTATTTAATTTATTATTGTTTAGTGCTGTCGGTTGGCGGGTGGTGCAGAGGTAAGCATTTAATTGACAGTCTGTGCATAATTATATTATTTTTTATTTATTTATAATTAGTACGCTTATTTTTGTATATATTATTTATTATTATTATTATTCTTATTATTTATGTCTATTTCTGATGTCAATTCTTTTCTTTCTGCAAATGATTCAGTTATTTTGTCTGCCGACGACAGTTTTTGCTCAATTGATGACAGTCAATCTCTAAATAATATACTACATGAGCAGTTTAATGTAAGAACAAATAATTTTCAAAACGTGTGTCATATAAATGCACAAGGCGTACCAAGCCATTTTAGCGAACTTGTAGAAACATTTACCGACACCAACGTTCATGCCAACCTGATCTCTGAGAGCTGGCTCAAACCTCAGCTTCTTTCTACCTCATACCCTCTTTCTGACTTCGTCTTAATCCGGAACGACCGGCTTGACAGACGCGGCGGAGGCGTTGCTATTTATCTCCGTAGCAATTTACCTTATAAAATGTTATCTTCCTCTCCCCAACAGTCTATTTCTGTGGAGTATCTTTTCCTTGAGGTTTGGGCCAGGGGAACCAAATTGGTTCTTGGTATACCACTGCAAGTATACCATTCCAAGAAGTGGTATACTGTCCTCCTTCGGTCAACTACTTCACTGATTTGGAATCGGTTTTAGAATCGTTGGGTTCTGAATATGCACACCATATAATCATGGGCGATTTTAACACCGACCTTTTATCCCATCATTCACCTCGCTCCCTTAAACTTATCCACATCATCGATTCTGCCAGCCTCTACGTTTTGCCTTTTAATGCCACTCACCATAACCTTAACGGGGAGGATACCTGGTTAGACTTAATCCTCACCTCTACTCCTACCTCGGTCCGCTCTCATGGTCAGATCCTGCTCCTGGCTTCTCCCGTGATGACCTTGTTTTCCTCTCGTATTTCCTGAAGCCTCCTAAACCGAGTCCTAAAGTACTGTACTTGCGTTGTTATGGGCGAACAGACTTTGAAAAGTTGAGGAAGGGTGCTGCAAATATCGAGTGGAAACCGCTGATGTCAGCTATCACTATCGATGACAAAGTGGATTTTTTTAACAAGACGGTTACGATGTGGTTCGATGTGCATGCTCCCATGAGGAAAATCAAATTGAGACGTCCACCTGCACCTGGGATGACTGAGGGCATTCGGATGGCGATGCGACGTAGGGACCGGGCTTTCCGAAAATATAAAAAGGATCGGTGCGACGATAATTGGTCTCTTTTTAAGACAGCTAGGAACAGGTGCAACCAGATGGTACGCAACGCTAAACGCCGACATATCTCTGAAAATGTTACCAACTCATCCCCTGCTAATATATAGCAGTTTTTAAGGACACTAGACATTGGAAACCTCAAGGCCAAGTTGTTCTACCGGTGACTATTAGTTTGAATGACATTAATCGTCATTTTTCTACTACTCCCACTACGGACGACCGACCAAACTAAAATTCAAACCATAGCCTACTTGTTTAGCTTACCTCGTCTGAACATTAATTCCTTCTCTTTTTCTCCTTTATCATCAGGTGAGATTAAAAAGATTATCCTGTCACTTAAGTCCAAAGCCGTGGGATGCGATGACATTAGTCGTCGCATGATCATGGCTATCCTAGAACAAATTTTACCTGTAATTACCCACATCTTAAACTTTTCCCTTGACACTGGTCAATTGCCCGACATATGGCGTAAAGTCTATGTGCGTCCTCTGCCCAAAATGTTGAATACCACTCTCCTGACACATTACCGTCCCATATCCATTCTTCCCTTTCTATCCAAGGTACTTGAGTCATGCGTTCAGAGGCAGATGTCCGGGTTTGTTTACCAAAACAACATCCTGTCACCTTTTCAATCTGGATTCAGACCTGTACATATTACTGTCACTGCATTGCTCAAGGTGACTGGCGATGTAAGGGTGGGACACCAGACTTACATTTTTGGTCTTGGTGGACTTCTCAAACGCCTTTAACAACGTCAGTCACGACCTTCTCCTTTCAGTCCTATCCTATCTAATGATCTCACCTATGGCAATGGAATGGTTCTCCTCTTATCTTCGAGGATGCCAGCAGTCGGTACGTGTTGATGAATCTTCATCAACATGGCGTCATTTGAACTCTGGTGTTCCTTAAGGCGGAGTACTTTCTCCTCTTCTGTTTATTATTATTTACTCAATTAATCTCCTTACTCTCGAACTTCATTGTGCGTATCATCTGTATGCTGATGATCTACAGCTTTATACACAGTCCAACTAAGAAAATCTAGATTCCGCCATAGCAGCAATAAACCAAGATCTGAACGCAATCAGAGTCTGGTCTGAACGGTTTGGACTGGCAGTGAACCCTGCTAAATGTCAGGCCATACTCGTTGGCAGTTCCCATATTTTAAACAGGGTTGACTTGCAATCTCTACCTGCTGTAATTTTTGATGGATCTATCATTCCGTTCAGTTCAAGCGTTAAGGATCTTGGTTTATATATTGATGCCAACCTTAACTGGCGGACTCAGGTTGTGAATGTAAGTCGTAAAGTCACTGATGCCTTGCGTTCGCTTTATCGCCTGAAAAACTTTTTGCCATTCAGGACTAAAACAATGGTAGTACAGACTTTAATATTTCCCATCATAACTATGGTGACGTGTGCTATCTCGACCTTAATGCAGATCTTCTTAATAAGCTCGATCGCCTTCTCAATAATAAGCTCGATCGCCTTCTCAATAAATGCATTAGATTCGTTTTTAATCTCCGCAAATTTGACCATATTTCTGAGTACCGATTAAAATTACGGTGGTTACCCATTCGTCAACGGCGTAGCTTGCGTACTTTGTGTACCTACTCTTCATTCTTTACTACACTCTCCTTGTTCGCCCGTCTATTTAACTTCCCATTTTCAATTTCTCAGTAATACTCATGAGAAAAATCTTCGTTCCTCTAATAATCTTCTGCTTCTTTGTCCGTCTCACAGCTCTAGCCTAGTCCATTCATCCTTTAATACAATCTATCCTTCTCTGGAATGCCTTCCCTTTTGATATCAGGATAATCAGGATATATAGATCTATAGATCCAGGTAGTAGTAGACGAGGCGGTAAACGCTACCGCCGTTACAAACGCTCACGTGAGCAAACAACACAGTCGGGTGTTAGAGCATCGAATAAATCGGCTAGCGCACTCCCGACTACGACCACGACTGCTAGTAAAAACAACCAGCGCGGCGACCAAACCTCGACCGGTGGAGCGGACGTTCCAGCCCGGACGACGCAGCCGGACGGTTGTGTTGCGCCGCTGACGGCGGGAGGCGCGACTGTAATAACAGACAGCGCACTCCCGCCTGCGCGCGGCGCACCAACTACGGCTGCTCCCGGGGCGCCCCGCCGCGCTCCTCCGGTGGGGATTGGTAACGCTGCGCAGCCGTCGTATAGAAACAAAGAGCCGCGCCACAAACGCGGCCCAAAAAGACGCGATCCGGCGCCACTAGGACATCCCACTCCGACACCAACCACGAAGAGGGATCGCCCTGAGGACTCTACACCACCCAGCGCCGGGTCGAAACGGGCGAAAACAGACGCCACACCCAAGAGCGGTAAGAGCTACGCAGACGCGACAAACTCGCAGCTGATGGTAGCCATCACTACCACCCCCGCCACGGACCTGACGGTGGAACAGGCGAAGCAGCTCGAACTCTCAATTGAAGAGAGTATAGTTGAAACTCAGAGGACACTCAGAGGGCGATGGAGAGAGCTATGCTTGGAGTTTCCCTGCGAGATCGAATCAGAAATGAGGAGATTCGCAGTAGAACCAAGTCGCCGACATAGCTCTCCGGATAGCCAAGCTGAAGTGACAGTGGGCAGCGCACATAGCTCGAAGAACCGATGGCCGTTGGGGCAGAAAGGTTCTGGAGTGGCGGCCACGTACCGGACGACGCAGCAGAGGTAGGCCCCCCGCAAGGTGGACCGACGATCTTGTCAAGATCGCGGGCGGAGGTTGGATGCGGGTGGCTCAAGACCGGTCTGTGTGGAGAACCTTGGGGGAGGCCTATGTCCAGCAGTGGACGTCGTTTGGCTGATATGATGATGATAGTTGAAACTGCCTTCGCCACACCGCCGAATAACGGACCGGCACTCGCACCTTCCTTTAGGGGCAAACCTCTCGCGGTGGAGGGTGTCCTGAAGTTATGGTGCGAGAACGAACACTCACTGACGTGGCTCAAAAACACAGTAGCCAAATTAAGATCGCCGATTGAGGGGACCAGGCTGGTCGTCATCAGGCAGTCAGACATAGCGAAGCGCGTACGCGCAGCGCTGTGGCTGCCGAGGACGATCACCATGGAGCTACCTAAGATCCACCATCTCCTCATTGCTCAAAACCCCTGGTACGCCGTACAAACGTGGCAATTGTACGGCGCATCCTTGCAGGAGCACAGCGTGTACCTTACCTTGGGCATCCCGGAACCCGAGATCCGCAAGATCACGGGACGCGACCGTCGGGTTTCCTTCTTCGCTGGCAGCGTGTACGTAATGTTCCACGCTTCCAGCGGGGGGCAGAGCTCGGCGGCTGTTGGGCCCAAGGAAACGCCGAGTGAAGGTAAGGACACAACGGGACGAGCTGTACCAGCCATCTCAAGCGCCTCGGGCATAGCCCGTATTACACCGGCGCCCGCAGCGACTACACAACAACCCACCGCTGTGACGGAGGCAAAAGACGAGCACGACTCGTCTGACGGGGAGTCTATGGATAGCAATGTCCTCGACTCTTCGTCAGACTAGAGTCATACAAACTAACCTCCAGCATAAACAAATTGCAACGGCTACCCTACGCAGGCTGCTGGAGGTTAATCAGCAGACAATAGCCCTAATCCAGGAGCCGTGGATTAGAGGCGACAACATATGTGGTCTAAACAACATCGGAGGTAAGCTACTGCACAACTGCTCGGTCACTAAACCGAGAACATGCATATACATTCCCCGAACAATACCAGCACTGTTGCTAACCAACTTCTGTTCTAGAGACCTCACTGCCGTAGGACTCCAAACAGAGCCCAACAAACAGATGTTAGTACTAGCTTCGGTCTACATGACTGGCGATGAGGACATCCCATCAAAAGAGCTGGCCGAGCTGGTGCAGCACTGTGAGGACCACGGCTGGCAGGTAATCATCTCGGCGGACGCAAACGCGCACCATCCGCTGTGGGGAAGCCCCGACGCAAACAGACGAGTTGAGATCTTGACTGAATACATCTTTTCTACAAATATATCTGTAGTTAACAACGGTTCGGAGCCCACCATTGTTAGCTCCAGCTATCAAACCATAGTAGACATAACGCTAGCATCGGATGGGGCCGCGGAACTTGTCACAAACTGGCATGTGTCCGCTGAGCCATCCTTTGCAGACCACAGACGAATCTGCTATGACATACGTGTGCAAGAGAACGTCCAACAACCTAGGCGCAACCCTCGCAGAACCAACATCGCGAAACACAAGACGCTTCTCGTATCACAGGTAGACAAATCCTATTTTAAGGACATGTCAACCAGCACTGACAACATAGAACATAACACCAACTTACTAACAGAATGTGTACAAACAAGTTACCAGCAAGCCTGTGCACCCACACTCCCAAAGTCGTCTAGCAAAACCCAGTGGTGGGGAAGAGAACTAGAGGGACTCAGGCAAAAACCTGAGGAAACTCTTTAACAGGGCTAAAAACACGAGAATGGAAGCAGACTGGCTCAAATACAAAGAAGCCCAGTCACACTACAAGAAACGCATAAGATTCCGCAGAGGCGAGTCCTGGCGGCGTTTCTGCAGCGGTATAAACACCACGAATGAAGCAGCCAGGGTGAAAAAGATCTTGTCTCAGGATAGCAACAAAACCCTTGGCACCATTAAAAAGCAAGATGGAACCTACGCAACTACGGACGCTGAAATTAGCCAAGTGCTAATTGAAACTCACTTCTCAGGTTGTGAAGTAACCAACGACCGTCTGTGGGACGAGTCAGACTACAGACCACCGACCCAAACAGACTGGCTGGTAGCCGAAAAGGTGGGCACCACAGACCGGCTGAAATGGGCAATAGACAGCTTCCAGGCATTCAAATCCGCAGGCCTGGATGAAATCATACCAGCATTCCTACAGTGGGGATGCACAACGATTGTGCCGCACCTGCTTGACATCTACAGGGCCTCAATAGCACACAGATACATACCTTGCAGGTGGAGGGAAGTTAAAGTCATATTCCTTCCAAAACCTGGCAAAACTGACTACTCACAAGCGAAAGCATATAGACCCATCAGCTTGACCTCCTTCTTATTGAAAACGCTGGAGAGACTTACGGACCGATACTTCCGTGAGGGCGCATTACTGCGCAATCCACTACACCCACATCAACACGCCTACAGAAGTGGCAGGTCAACTGAATCGGCGCTGCATTCCGTTGTGGGAACCATTGAAACAGCGCTTACCAACAAGTTAATGACACTGGGGACCTTCATTGACATAGAAGGTGCCTTCGACAAAACTAAGTTCAACAGTATCAGCCGGGCCCTCGAAAAGTTCGGAGTTTAGCAAACCCTTAGTGGCTGGATTGATCAACTGCTGAAACAGAGGGCAATACAATTCACGGTAAACTCCACCACAAGGGGCATAGTTGCAAAAGGTTGCCCTCAGGGAGGTGTACTCTCACCCCTGTTGTGGAACATTGTGGTGGACGATCTGTTACGGAACTTAAACGACAAACGATTCTTCACGGTCGGCTATGCAGACGACACGATCCGAAATCGGATGCAAGCAGCCATCAGGATCATGGAGGAATGGTGCAACCAACATGAACTGACGGTTAACCCCAACAAAACGGAGCTAGTACTTTTCACCAACAAAAGGAAAACCCATATGTGCAAAACACCAAAACTCTTTGGAACGGAGCTTACCCTATCGAATGAAGTCAAGTACTTGGGCGTAATACTTGACCATAAGCTAAACTGGGGCAAGCACATCAGCACAAAAACAACAAAAGCATGCATAATCTTCTGGCAATGTCGGAGAATCATAGGCAAAAATTGGGGTCTCAAACCATCAATTACCCTGTGGATCTACACTGCCATTATACGCCCCATGCTTACATATGGTGCAGTAGTGTGGTGGCCACGCACGCAACTAAGCACAATCACAAAAAAGCTACAGAGCCTTCAACGCCTAGCCTGCTTGGCCACAACAGGCTGCATGAAGAGCACCCCAATAGCCGCCTTGGAGATACTACTGGACCTAAGACCGCTGCACCTAATGATCCAGCAGGAAGCTGGCGCTGCAGCAATCCGTCTAGACAAGCTCGGGCTATGGAGAAAGGATGATCGAATTACCCATGCACGCCTAAAAGGGACCTTAAACAAAGAGATCCCGATGCTAGAGGCCGCTTGCGATCTCATCCCTAAAACTTTTGTCTTTGACAAAAAATATCGCATCCAATTGCAGGAGGAACACAAAGACAGCTCTGGTATACACGAAGTCAGAGTATACACAGACGGCTCAAAAACGAAGTATAGGATAGGTGCGGGCGTATTCTCCCATGACTTAAATATCAACATCACAACATCCCTTGGCACCCATATAACATATAACACCATATTCAAAGCCGAGTGTGTTGGGATAACAAGAGCCGCAACAGCAATCGCGTCTAGGAACGTAAGTGACCTGGCTATACGCATTATCACGGACAGTGCCTCTGTACTACAAGCTCTCGGCAGCAACTGCTTTAACAGCAGCCTCATCATGGAATGCCACCTAGAGCTGCAAAAGATTGCAGAGAAGAATCGGGTTACGCTGCAATGGATTAAAGGCCACAGCAACTCCGCAGGCAATGACGCCGCAGACCAACTGGCACGGCAAGGATCGGACACAATGATAATGGGACCCGAGCCGATTGTTGGCTTGCTGGTATCGACCAGCAAGCCAACTCAAAACGTGGCTACGTGAGAGAACCGCACATGAACACGAAAAACAGTGGGCAAACATAAAATAATGCAGACAAACAAAAGATGCTATCCCCTGCTTGAACAAGCGACTCTCACACAAGCTGCTGCATTCTAATAGAAAAACACTTAAGCATCTGACGGGCATAATAACCGGCCACTGTCCACTCAACAAGCACCTATTCAACATAGGCGTTACGGACAGCCCACTGTGCAGGGGCTGCACGGAAACCGAAGAAACACCCGCTCACGTCATTCTGCACTGTGCAAGTGTGAGCGATCAACGGGCAAAGCCGCTGAACAACCCCAGAACCATGAGTGAAGCTTTAAACGACACCAGCCAACTAATGGCCTTCTGGAAGGAACTAAGGTGGTATAAGTAGTCGGCGTCAATCAAGTCGCCACATACGCACAATGGCCCAAATAAGTGGCTAAGTGCGGAAAACCCACGACCAACTATAACTATAACTTGATATCAGGATGTCCACTAACCGTTTCACGTTTAAAACCAGAGTCCGGCAGAATTATTTAGATGCGCTAACTGAATCGTCATAGGTATTTTATAGTTTATTTATTTTATATTATATGTATATATTTAATAGAATTATAAAATATATATTAGTAAGTAAGTAAGTAATTCCTTTATTGTCAAATCTTATCAACGTACACTCATCATGTTACAAACATAGGTAAGTACATATACATATATATAACCTGTTACACGTAAGTTTGTAGGCACGCAGAAATAATCTTATTAATACGGGTATACATAAGACAGCTTCACAGTCATTTCACAGCAATACCCACAATCAAAAAACATAACAGGATAACAGATTACAACTGTACGCCGCCGATGTGACAAATGAGGCAGGCATTCAGCGTTGCGTCGTTCGTGACGTTAGCAGCGACACGACTTGCTGGTTTTCAATGCCTGCCCCAAGTGACGTAACGAACGCACCTAACGTTACAAAATATGAACCCAATATGAACCTAATAACTTATTAGTTATTAGGTTCATATTGATTAAAATAAAAATTGGTTATGCGTACACAATAAACAAATACAAGGACAAATTTCTTTTTGTTCGTAATAGTTGTGTGTTATAATATAATATAGTGTTGTAATTTATTTACAACTAAAACCGACCACTTACTTACTTGTGATGGCCGGTGGTGGCGCTGCGAGAGCGGCGCGCGCCAGTGGGCGTCACAATAAACAAGTTTTTAGCTCAGCGTGGTCACGTGATGTAAACATTGGATCATTTTTATCAATCAATACACCTACAGTTTGATAAATAATACTGGTTAATACAAGGTTTATGTGTGGATATCAACAGCAACTAGCCTACTAAGCATAATAACAGGTAAATAATTACAATAATATTATATTTATTACATTAATATACTATAAGTATTATCGTTAACACAAATTATCAATTAACCCATAAACTATTTGCTCAATTCATATTATTATCATTGGTTCGGCGATACACCGAAACCGTAGGTAGGTTCTAGGCGATTTGGAAAAAATGGAATGTATTTAAAGGAAGAGGATGTAGGAAGAGGTGATTGTGAGTGGGTATAGGATATTTCAAGGATGGAGGGCACTCACCTTATACGGCAATCTTCTTCGTTTCCGAAGGGCAGTCTCCTGGTGGTTTCGTGATGCAGCTGCTTGTTTTCACTTCACTCGCGAGCGGGTTTTCCTTGGTGGAAGCGGTAATAATCACATACTGCGGTGCGGTGCGGTACGATATAGCGGACACGTTCTCAGCGAGCGGAATGTTCTGGACTGTCACTCGCGTCGACGATCGCGGCGACCAATCAGGCGAAAGGCAGTGCCTCTTCCAGGGAGTGGGATAGAGGGAGACGGAAATATGGTATCGCTCACACTTGTACGTGGAACGATTGATGTTGATGCGATTAGTTATAGATAGGAAGGTAGATGGCGCTACCATATCCCCCCGGCCCTAAAGGGTTGCCTTTAAAAAAAATAGAATTGAACTTAGCTATGTTGGGTGTACTACCGCATAACCCCTCAATAGGCTAAGACAGCGATATGACAATAAAATTAATCTAAATTAACTTTAGCGAAAACTACAAACGCAATAATAGCGAAAAATACTAACTAAATACTTAAACTAAGAGGTAGGTCCAACTTCAGGCTAGATCTCACTGAGTTGGAAGCGGACGCGAGTTGATCAGTGCCTCGACTTGTGCAAGGACAGTTAAAGGCTCTTCGTAAGAGAGGATCTGTTGACCTATAACTTTGAAGAGATGCGTTTTAATTACTTTGACCATGCTTGCCCAACATCCACCGAAATGTGGTGATGCTGGTGGAATAAACTTCCAGTCAATATGATCTATGGAGAGTTCTTCCTGAAGACGAGTACGATAACCCGCGACGTGATTGAAACAAGTGGCGGGAACAAGTTCAATCAATTTACTAACGCGGTTGGCGACAAAAGTCTGCCAGCGATGAGGAGAAGAATGAATCCAAGCGAGCACTACTTTGGAGTCGGAAAATGCATATATTTATTAATAGAGTAGTGGGGCAAAACTGTGTCTTGAACCTTGTGGAGCAACTGAGACAGCACAAGGGCCGCGCACAACTCCAGTCTCGCAACCGAAATGGTTTTAACAGGCGAGACCTTAGACTTGGCACAAACTAACTTCACCGAGTAGTTACAACCAATGCGGACTTGCAGATATACGACTCCGCCGTAAGCACGCTCGCTGGCGTCAGCGAAACCTATTAAGTTGATGGTACATCCATCTATCAACCCAAGATGACGCGGAATAGTAATTTGATTGAGCGCGGTAAGCTCAATACAAACTGGCCCCAAGCGGCGACAATATGGTCAGGGGGTGTTTCATCCCACTCACACTTTGATAGCCAAAGCTCTTTGATCAAGAGCTTGGCGTACAAAATTGTGGGAGCCACAAAACCCATTATGTCCCATAGTCGAGCCACTGTGGACAGCATAGTGCGTTTGGTGCACTTATCATCTGGTGGTGAGACGTCAAACCGAAAACTATCACAGGATTTGTCCCAGCGTAAACCGAGAACCTTATGCGGTACAGACTTCTCAAACTCAATGTCTGGAGAAGCTTTATGAGAATCTGGTATGCGTGCGAGAACCTCCTTAGAGTTGCTTGTCCATTTGACAAGATCAAACTGGCCTCGTTTGAAAAGCTGAATAAGCTCTTCACAAAGCGAAATTGCTAGCGGAGCGGGTATGACATTACAGGCAATGTCATCTATATACAAAGCGGATGTGTAGTATAGTATAGTGTAGCGTAGCGTAGCTTAGCATAGCATAGCGTAGCATAGCATAGCATAGCATAGCGTAGCATAGCGTAGCATAACGTAGCATAGCGTAGCATAGCATGGCGTAGCATAGCATAGCATAGCTAATTAGTGCTTTATCTTACACACAGTTTTAGCACCCACCTTGATCTCTTGAAGAGCAGAACAACAACAAGACGTAATACAATGAGAAGTATCTAACGTAGGTACGGTACCCATAATCACATACCCAAGTACCGTCTCAATAGCGGGCGGTAAATCATATCGCTCACTACGTACTATTTTATTTAGTAGCAAGTGCGGAAATATTGAAGCTCCGATCAAAAGATCAATGCCTGCCGGATTCGCAAACTCCGCGTCGGCTAGCGGCAATGACTCGAGATTAGTGAGTGATGCTACGTCTACATTAGCGTTCGGCAATGCGTCCGTGATACGCTCCACGATAAGCGGAGAAATGTTAAAATTAATATTCCTATCAAAACGCGAATGTATTTTAATATCTACGGAACCCCTGCAATGCTTTTCTGATCCGCGTATCCCTTTGACGGTTGAGTTAGTATTTTTAAAGTTATTCCATAATCCGAGGCGTTTGAAGCATTCCGATGTTATTAGATTGTGACGTCACATCGCGCTCCTGCGCCGCGAGCCTCGCTACGAGTGACGCACAGCAATGGGCCGTTCCCCTGCGCCCCTCCACGCCGGCCCTATAAATACAGCGGACACGAGGCTTCGTCCCTTTTCCTCCGGCCAGCACCGCCAGTTGAGTACTTCCATCATCCGAAGAGTGGTCTGAGATGCGCTATCTAGCAGACAACGTACCATGTGCGGCGAACCATTAACATCATATACGATAACTTGCGCTGTCGCTAACAGTACTGTCTTAGACGCCGTACACTGCGTTTTGGCCCTGCGCGGATCATTATAGATGCGCGAGTGCCGTCCTCGCGTGCGCGTCGCCCGCGCAATGGATGTCATACACAACGATACTTTGCCCTCAGACGCGGAAGGCGCAGCTACCGTGGTCTGCACCTGCGGCGCAAGTGTGTCAAGGTTAGCGGCTTGGCTTGACAACGGGTTATCTTTATCGAAATGTAACAGTGTATGATGTTTTTGATTACATGATCGACACTTTGTCTTACTAGAACAATTACTTGTTTTATGTTTTATGCTTTAGCAGTTAATGCAAGCTTTGCTATCTTTTACGCATTTAAAACGAGCAATTGGATTTAAATCATTAAAGGTGGGAATCACTTATAGTGATGGTCGTGCACTATATTACTGCACAGACACTTCTGTGAATTATTACTATTAGATTCCGAACATGTTACGTAAGATTGTGGATTAGGGACCGAGTTATTATTACTATTTCGCGATTTATTCAACCTTTGTTTGTTGCTGTTAGTGTTAGACGGGCCAGGTGAACCAGACTGCGTATTATGAAATATTCGACACTGATCTTTGATGAACGAAATAAAACTATCTAGTGTAGGTATTTTATTATTGCGTTCCCTCATATCGAATGCGCGAATTGTATCAGTGTCAAACTTTTTTAAAGCGAGTTGAAGCAACATAAAGTCGGAAAGTTCTTCTAATTTTAAATTCCTAAGAGAATTAACCGCGGTTACGAAGTTATCAATAAACAGCTGGAAATTCGAGACAGACGCGTTGCCGGACAGTTTGAGATTTAAAGCTTGGTCAAAGTAGGTAGACGCTAGGACGCGCGTGTCCTGATATCTGTCAAGTAGTGACTGAAATATGACCTGATAATTCTCAGCACTGGGTGTGACACCTGCAAATACGGACTGGGCTTTCGGTGACAGTTTACCTATTAAATAGTACAACCTGTCAGCATCTGTCAGAGAACCATTATCGTGCACTGTAGACTTAAAACTCGCATAGAATAACGGCCAATTTCGTATATCTCCGTCAAACGACATAATCTCGATTGGCGGTAATCTCGGTTTGCGGGCAACGGGCTCTGCTGAACATTTACCCTCCAATTGTGATTGTATACGCTTAATAATACAATAAAGATCTTCGAATGAGGTATACGCCTGATAGTTCGGTTTTTCATCAGGATTGATAGAAAGTAATCTTGCGTTATAATCGTCTAACAACTGATGAAAATCTGTTCGAATACTATCTACTGTCATACAATAACTGAGAAATGCTTCGCTATTACTGTCAGACATAAATGCGGTTTTTGAGCATTCATAGATGTTTTGAATGCGCTCAAATAAAATATTGCGTTTTGCCTCTAAGATTGTCATCTCTTTGTCTTCCGACACGCGTGACTTCTTTTGTTGTGACATGCTTACGTAAGTATAAGCTAATGAGAACGAAACAAAATAAGAATATCTAATGTATCTATTATTTTACCTAAGTAGGCTAAGTAGGCAACACTTTAGAGCTGAGGAATTAAAAGTTGCTTGAAATATGAGATTTATAAGACAACTATGATAGTTTCAGAATTAATAATTTAATAAGTAGGTAGCTACATAAAAGTTTACCTACAGATGCGGGCGGAAATAACCATGTGACGGTTATGTGAATATATTAGGAGTATAGCTAGGTGCTATAACTGCCTAGGTATAGCGATATAACGTATAAAAACGTAAATGAATCCGACTCGTATGGATCAAAAAAATGGTTCGGCGATACACCGAAACCGTAGGTAGGTTCTAGGTGATTTGGAAAAAATGGAATGTATTTAAAGGAAGAGGATGTAGGAAGAGGTGATTGTGAGTGGGTATAGGATATTTCAAGGATGGAGGGCACTCACCTTATACGGCAATCTTCTTCGTTTCCGAAGGGCAGTCTCCTGGTGGTTTCGTGATGCAGCTGCTTGTTTTCACTTTACTCGCGAGCGGGTTTTCCTTGGTGGAAGCGGTAATAATCACATACAGCGGTGCGGCGCGGTACGATATAGCGGACACGTTCTCAGCGAGCGGAATGTTCTGGACTGTCACTCGCGTCGACGATCGCGGCGACCAATCAGGCGAAAGGCAGTGCCTCTTCCAGGGAGTGGGATAGAGGGAGACGGAAATATGGTATCGCTCACACTTGTACGTGGAACGATTGATGTTTATGCGATTAGTTATAGATAGGAAGGTAGATGGCGCTACCAATCATAAACCAAATAAAAACAGCAAACATCTTAATTTAGGTAATTTTTCTATACCCACAGCTCGTGTGCGACCTTTTGGATGATAAGCATCTTCAAAACAACACCAGAACCAATCAGCTGCGGATTCAGTATACCTATTTTGCCTGTAGGTCATGACCGTTGCGTAAGTAGTGTTCTCAAATGTTAATTTGTTATATTTTTCTGTTCCTCCAAAAGATATATTTTGAAGGCGAATTTAAAACTATTTTTTATTGTATCTATATACTTTTTATTATTTGTATTTATATGTATTTATATTGTATGTATCTATTATTTATTGTTTTTAGAGATCTTATGGGAGGCGGTATATCGTTCCAGCAATGAGTGGCAGCATACCTGAAACACCCTCGGAAAGCTGTGGTTCTATATTTGGGTATTGAGAGTGGCTTCGACGACGAGCGAGCGGGATACTGGCAGTGGTCCTGCCTCCAACTCAGTTTCTGGAATAAGTAAGTTGGCTTTACTGTATTTATTACACTGAACAATAAATTTGCTAAGTGAGTGGAGTCTTCTCCTTGCTGCATTGTATGTATTAATGTATGTATGTATTAATGTGTTTATTAATATATATATATATATATATTAATAAGGTTTTTGTTTTCATTCTTCTTTCTTTTTAATTTAAGAAATGCACCTATTACATGTTTCTCTCCATCACCCAAAGGTTGACTGGTAGATAGGTATAGGTCCGCCTTGGTACAAATTTTGTGCATAAAGTTATAAAATAAAAATATATTAACTAGACATGCACTCTTGCTTTAGTTAGTTAGTGTGTACGACAATGCTTTGTGTATATCCCGACAAACGTGTACTTGTCTGTCAAGGTCTCCGTTAAGTGTTCATCAAGCGTGTCCGCAATAAACTAGAAATACGTTCAGCTTCAACGTCTTTATCCCCTAAATATCTTAGACTTTATGTTCCTCAGCGTAGTATTGAGGTTTAGTAGATACATAGCTGATTGTAGGTAGTTGTAGTTGTTGTATTAGATTAAAGGTCATGTAATGTTATCGTTCCTATCCTACCCAGTGTATAACTTGTCATATCAAATCTATGTGATGATCAATCTGTGTGACAAACCTTGGGGGAGGCCTATGTCCTGCAGTGGACGTCTCTAGGCTGAGATAATGTTAGCGTGCTTCGAAGGGCACGTAAAGCCGGTTCTTGTCTTACATTGTTCACATCCGAAAATTCTTAGCAGCATGTGGTACACAAAAAGCAGAAGAAAGACTAAATACGCCAAGAATCGCGTTTTGAATAGCTGTAACTTCTCACCATGATATTTTGCCAACTATATTAAAAAGCATCTCAAAACTTCAAATTACTTTATGTCTACAACAACATATACAACCCAGTCTAGAAATGAACTCGATTAAAACACGTACAAAAGTTCAGCATTAATTCTTACATAAGCGAGTTACAAACGAGGTAGTTAACATTCACCTCAAACGCGTGTAAAATTAAAAACTCGGGCACCGTTGAGGCACAGTCGTACCACTAACTGGACTACATTAGCCGGGGGTAAAGCTTCGACGATCAGAGATGTGCGGGGCAGCGGAGAGTTCAGCGAAAAAACAAGAAACATCCTGCAATAAAATCTCTTGCGCTGAGCGAAGAAAAATATGATATTGCTGATTGATTTCCTCAAATCAACAGTTCACAGTGGGTGATATTTCAGGTTTATCACCAACAGTCACGCACTGCATACGAAGGCTTTCTATCGGTGCGTCTCGGCACGTGTGCCGGTATGCGAAGTGATATGCGAAGCTTTTGACTACCATATGAGATCATTTCATGGTGCGTGAAGTTAGCTTCGTACGCCGCACAGCTACCTCGCTCATATCTAATGGATCCTAATATACCTTATTACCGGTGTCCGAGCACTGCCGACGGTGCCCGGGAGTTGCAGGATTCGGACGCAATTATAAATAGCGCCGGCCTACCCGCTCACCCAGGTAACATTGTTGCCGAAACCTGCGGGCCTAGCGCAGGATAATGTGTGACTAAATTTGGCTCGGGGCTTTTAGAGATCATCGTGGAAAGGTAATCCGGTTGATTCAGAGCGATGAATGTTGTTTCTGCTAAAAAGCAATGCTATTTAAATGAAGTAGTTGAATTTTGCGAATGTAGTGTTAAATGGGCCTTATCAGAAGGCTCAAGGTCACTCAGAGGGCGATGGAGAGAGCTATGCTTGGAGTTTCCCTGCGAGATCGAATCAGAAATGAGGAGATCCGCAGTAGAACCAAAGTCACCGACATAGCTCTCCGGATAGCCAATCTGAAGTGGCAGTGGGCAGGGCACATAGCTCGAAGAACCGATGGCCGTTGGGGCAGAAAGGTTCTGGAGTGGCGGCCACGTACCGGACGACGCAGCAGAGGTAGGCCCCCCGCAAGGTGGACCGACGATCTTGTCAAGATCGCGGGAGGAGGTTGGATGCGGGCGGCTCAAGACCGGCCTGTGTGGAGAACCTTGGTTGAGGCCTATGTCCAGCAGTGGACGTCGTTTGGCTGATATGATGATGATGATGAGTGTTAAAGTTAAAAGACATAAGGTGAATTGAAGCGTGTTGATACTAACATAATAATAATAAAAACTATTATGTAAGTGTATCATGTAAGGTAAAAACTAAAATCTGCACAAAGGTCACCTAAGCTATCATAGTTGTAGACGCTTTGCACATGACACACTCAATGGAAAGTAAATTATAGAACTTAGGTATCAGTTTTGAATCTTCTCGTTTATAAATAGTTTCAGCTCGACAAAATATATCACGAGTTTTGTCTTGCCACAACCCCATGCTAGGTCTGGGCCACTCGTCGTACTACGTCGTACTGTGGCGAGGTACCGCGCCCCGGCACCGCCGGCATCGCCCTCAGTTCATTACGTTATTTTATAATTGTACCGGCGCAAATGTAAGATCTGCATAAGTTGCCACCCGTTACATTCAACCACGTCGACGTAACCAGGCTGCTGAAGGACATAACATCTCTAAAATCCAGCCTGGCCGAGCTGCAGTCCAAGTTAGAGAAGTCGGTCAGCACCATAAGTGAGCTACGTGCAGAGGTAGTGTTATTACGTAACGCTATTTCTATAAATAGCTCACCCAACGCTAACGTCAATACACAACGCGGGGCGCGCATCGATCGGCAGTTTCGAGTCAGTGAATTTGCTTGCATCGCCTGCCGGCGCACATACAGGTATTTGCACGATCTACGCGGCCAAAAGTCCAAAATGTCAAAATAACAATATCATTCTTAAACCGAGTTCCACGAATAGATTACGAACCCGGGCACAATATTCAAGGTTTATCTACCTGCTAGCCCACACCCCGTACCCGTGGGGTCAGTCGGAAGTTGACCGTGTTACCTAATGTACGTATCTATTCTCGGCGCTTTTCTAAACATTAAACTTACTAAGTGATTTTTTATGTTATCAAGTTCTTTTTACGAACTGATAGTAATGTATTCTGATGGACAAGGTAAGAGACTTATATATTACATAAATAAAGTCATGATCAACTATCAAACAAAATTTTTTTTTATAAATAAACAACCCATTTTAATACTGTGATTTTCTGCAATATTTTTTATTTGCTAGTGTTTTTGTTTATGTATCGGGGTAGATCGGGCTATTCTTTTTAATATAGGTTATTATTTGATCCTTTGCCTTATAAATACTATCAAAATCGTTTCCGCATATGTCCGGTTAGATATATTTTCGAGGGATCAAAGATATTTAGCAAAATTTCGTCTCAAATTGAAAATGTTTTTAGCGACTTTTAACACAGTTTATGTTTGATTAAGGTTCACAGGAAGCATCAGGAGTAAGGATTGTGACACCTCAATACTTATTTGACCTCATGACGAACGAAAATTTGCCTAATTTAGATGCCAAATTAAAATACATAAAAGATCATCTTTTGTCATGTAAAGGTTACAATGAAGACCAAATGTTACAAGTTGTACAAAGGTGGACGAAAGCTCATTATAAAAAAGATAAATTTATAAAAAACAAGCAGTGTTGGCTGGATGGTACTTTTGAAATACCTGTTGTTGATACACAAAAACGGCCAGTGCGACCATCCAAGTTGTTCGATGACTCAAGTGAAAGGAGCAAGAGGCGAAAGACTGAAGAACTTCGTTCTAATTTTGAATCTGGTAAAAAGGATGCATCAAATGTCCTAAAAGATATTACTAGTTCTCCAACACGAGCAACTAATTATAAAAAGGTATTTTATCATTTGAAATCAGAAAAAGGGAAGCCCTCCTTGACACCAATGCTTTGGAAATGTTTGTAGATGCCGATTTGACACAAGGACAGTACAAATTATAAGAAAGAGTACCTAATAAGAAGTTTTTTCCGTGCTATAGTGCCTTACAGAAAGCCAAGAAGAAATGTTACCCACTGACGAATGACGACGAACGACAATGACGAAGAAAGCCAAAAAGCTTAGAATTATTATGTTTTTATGTTTATATTTTTTTTTGTTTTTGAAAATAATAGTAAAAAGTAAAAAAAATAGTTTGTTTATTTTTATTTACAATGTTTAGATACCAATTAAGCATTAAAATAATTTTGGCCGCGTAGATCGTGAAAATACCTGTATGTGCGGCGGTAATGCACGCGCCTCGTGTACTGTTGCTGACCTCGGGTCGTCGACACCTGTCAACGTGATGACGAATGTGGTTACGTCAAACACCAAACGTGCCTATGCCGATGTTACTGCCGAATGCAAAACGAGGCAAAATTGGCAGGCGAATAAAGGGGGTAAAAAGGAGCATCGTGAACTCCCCCGTCACAAGGTCGTGGAACTGAGAGTCTACGAAAAGGAAAAGTGCGACAAGGACGGCTTCATCAAGGATGAGAGGGAGAAGAAGAAGCCTACTTGTCGAAATCTTTGTGGTACCGGATTAGCAGGACCTAAGATGCTGCTGCGTCCCGCAGTACCAACCACACTGATGTACGTGTCCCGGCTGCATCACTCTACCAAGGACGAGGAGGTGGTGGAGTACCTACGCACGAAGACCAACTGGACCTTGCGGGTCGAGAGATTGGAGTCTCGCCATAATACGAACTTCAAATCGTACGTGGTTCGGGTGCCGACTCAACAACTTGAGACTTTCTTAAAGGAAGAGTTTTGGCCGAAGGGTGTTGTATATCGGCGTTTTCATGGTAGGTTATGAAATAACACGCAGCCTAACATGAAAACAGTGTAAACAACAACACGCATTTCGTCTAATAATTATATTTTTTTTGTATTTATGTTAGACTATAAGGTATGTATCTATGGGTTTTTCTACCTGAAATAAATGGTTTTATTAATATTATTATTAAAGCTTATTGTTTGTTTGTTTTCCGTGTGGGTGTGTGGCCAACTCTGGTGTCGGAGTTTTCAGACCACCCGAAGGCCGCCGACATGGCCCAACGATCCCTATCCTGAGACAAGAACCGGGACCGACAGCTTTAGGTGCCATCCGAAACTCGGTAGCGCTCAGATGTAAATGCCACACACGGTCACCTATCCAATAGGCGACCTGTGCAAGCGTTGCTTAACTTTGCCGATCTGTTACGAACGGCAAGCCAAGTCTCGCTATGAGCGAAAAGCTTATTTAAAAGACCGTTTCAGTTTGTGAAAGGGTAGATAATGTACATTTATTCATGGTAAATAAGGAGGGAACGGCGATAAGGCAAGGTTGCAGATCGCTGATTACGTAATTAGCGTCGTAGATAAGGATGAGCTTATCTTCATTGATCGGGCACTGTTCCAGTTTGGGGCTAAAGGTGCTAGCGCATTGGAACGTGACTGCGATTATGGACCCCGGTACCACTAAAAGTTTTGTATTCGAAAGTTGATATGACCGACTCAACTTCTAACCACAGACATTTAAGTGGCTCTTTGCACTAGTGTTTTCAAAATGTACAAACTTCACAAAGATTTATAAAAGACGTGTAAGCATGAGATTGATTCACATCTAAGTATGTTATGCCCCAAAGTCCAGAAAATTAAAAACACAGTTCAGAAAACCGGAAACACATATAGATGACCACATGCATGTGGTCATCTATATGTGTTTCCGGTTAAGAAAAGCTACCAAAAGGTGTCCTTAAAGATAGCTGTAAAATCAATCATACATATTTAGAGGTAAATACTAAAAAAAATTGTCATTGTTAACATAGACTTTAGGCAGCCTTCTTGGGGAAATTTTCTGGACTTTGGGGCATAACATACTTAGATGTGAATCAATCTCATGCTTACACGTCTTTTATAAATCTTTGTGAAGTTGGTACATTTTGAAAACAATGAAAGCTTTAGCATCTTCTGGTGTACAATAAGGAATATTATCTATTTATCATATTACGCAGCGCAGCCTGTTTGTCATATAAGCGATTTGAAAATTAAATGTGTCAGCGGTCCGCACTCGGGCATGATTATTGTTGAAATAAGCACAATGTGTAACCAATTATATACTCTCATTTAATAATTACATGTGACATGTTTAGTTTCAACCATCCGCTTTAATAAATATTAGCACTACTCATTAGTAAATACCAAAGGTTTTGATAACATTATTTAAAAGCTTCATTTTTATGCAATGTTTTTTTATTTGAATTTATTGGTTTAAAACGGGTTGTATTTAACTGTTACTCAATTTAGCTCTGATTATAAATACTAAAAAATACTGACTTGCACACAAAAATACTAATTGCACCACAAAATATACTCACAAAATATTTCATAACGAACACCTGTTTATTGACCGTTGCAAATCTCTAATATTAAAAATAAACCTTTCAATTACAGAAGCATATGATTTTTTTTTTACTTTTAACAACCAAATAAATTAATAAGCTAAGTTGACGGAGCCCTGCTTCCCAGGGCTCCTATTTTTGGGTTAAGGGTCAAAAGAGAACCTAACATAACCTATTAAGTTTTCTGAGTGGATAAGTTTCCCGAGCGGATGAGACTCTTCATATCAAATGATATTTTGTAGAAACATCGTCATATTTGGTGTGCAAATAGTATTTAAGTGTGCAAGTCAGTATTTTAGTGAAATAATAAAGTTTTTTAGCGTAACGCCCATTAGTGTGTTACTTAAGATATTTGATGCACTGTTAAAATATCCCGTTTAAAACCCATACAACTAGTAGCTGAACTGGCGGTTTTGCACGTAACATTTCTCAACAAAGCAAAATAAAATAATGCTCCTTTCACCACGCATCAAAATCGGTTACATTACGTAAATTTCGCCATGTCAATCTTTAGCCATGAAAGACAAAGAGACACAATAATTTTGCAAGTCTTGACATTAATTTATTTATCATAGAGTATATTGCAATTTCAATTTTCCAAATTTAGGTGGGGCAATCATAGTACATTGATGAATCATAGATCCTCCAAATATTTGATCTTTTATTAGTTATTACATATTTTACAATAACGTCCCAAACTTTTTAAAACTGTTGAATAATTATTCATTACATTCTAAAAACACCCTACCATACCGAGTGCTTGTGAGACCTAAGAGGTTGTTGTTCTGCTTCATTTCTCCAGCTTCAGTAGCTATGGCTTTGCGATGATATGCCAGGAGAAGTGATAAGACAGGACAAGCGATTGTACACAATTATTTAGCAAACAAAATTTTTGTTATTTGTTTCCAAAATGGGAAGCACGGTAAACTATTGTAGGCCTGAACAAAATTTGCGTATCTATGATATAAAGTGTATATAAACTTCTCTGTTTATTAACAAGCAATATTAGAGTCATGTTTGAATAATTATTCTATACTATCAGCAACTCTGAAAATTACTCTTGAATCGAATGTTTATCTTGTCTTTTAGAAAACCATTTACTAGCGCGTTTCAAACTATTGGGTCGGTACCCGCTGGTCCCCTAATATTCGTCACCCAGAATAAAAGTTGTAGATTGGTCCCCTATTTAGGTGCCCAGTGGTACCCCGGTAGGGGACCAGATTATTTTAATTATTTTTCAGGTACCCACTCGTGCCCTGGAATAAAATTAAAGATTCAACACCTACTCAGGTGCGTTTTGGGCCCCTAATAAAAATCATTAAGATTTTTACGTAAAAAGCATTGTCATCGTTGTACATTCGTGTACAATATTGTTACGATATTAATTATTAAGTAATATCAATCATTTAAAGTAAGTAGGTACTATAAAATAATCAAATTATATTATAGTATCATTATATGGACTCACACTGGGTTGGCTAACAATATTGTAGGCCACCGTTCGCATATTCCCGGAATTTGTTAAGGTGCAATCAGTTTGTTTTTAGTTTAGTTGCTAATCTAAGCGCAGTCAACTGATAGACTCTCGACTAAAAGTAAATATTAATTAGTGTGTTCTGAAAATTAACTACTGAATGAAGTGAGTGACCAAATGTGAGGACAAAAACATGTAAGTAGTATTTTTACACTAGTTTAGGTACATAGCTAGTTTTGAATATTTATTGGTAAAACATTTTAAAAATCGATTTTATGAAAGGTTATAAAAAAAAATTCTTGTTTCGTATCTACGTACGTACATATAATATAATACTTTTCTCTCAGTAGCTGTAGTTTGCATATCTATACAGGGTGTACCAAATAGGTGTGGTCATATTAAAATATTGTAAAGGTGAATATATTGTGTATAATATAAATCCTGCATATCACTGAGTAATTTCATAAGTTATAGAAGTTTCATATAGAAAAATCTATTACAAGTTGATGATGTATAATTGTATACGTAAAATATTGCTGACACTTCGAATACGTTGTAATATGCAAAAACAAAAGTAAATTAATAATTATTATATTATATACAATTTTATTCGTCACTATTTTTTTAGGTTAGTAAAAAAATAGTGACGAATAAAATTGTCGTATACAAAAGTGTCAAGAAGTGCGTTAAAAAAAAGATATCTTAATATATAAAATCATTGCGTTACTGACTGACTGACAGACACGCTACAGCCGAAACTATTGGGCGCAGGAAGCTGAAATTTGGCATGTATGTTTCTTGGGGACCGTAGGGGTGCACTAAGAAGAGATTTCCCGAAATTCTCACGGGATCGTCCAAAACGGGTAAATTAACAAAAATAGCAGGCGTAGCTGCTGGCGTCCTCTAGTCATTTATAAAACAGTTACATAAAAATCAATCGTACGTGACTGTGAATGTACATATGAACACGATGTTTAATTTGTTAAAAATAATATCTGTGAGTATGTATAAAAAGTACAAATAAATACGAATTTTTGATATCTAAAAGACTGATTGTCATTAGCACTTATTAATAAATGTGATATCTACTTATTTACTTTTTTGTTTCATTTTTACCTTTAGTAGGTGACTGTACCACAACCACAGGTACTGAAAATAAATATCTAATTAGTAGAGTAAATGGGAAATATAAATTATTTTAAATAATAAAAAGAGCAGGGTACGAGTGGACACCACACAAATTTGAGGGTACTAGTGGGCACAGGGTCCGAATTTCAGGCGACCAGTGGGTACCGACCCTATTATCGGGTTTATACCTAAAAACATAAACCTAATACAGATTACATACGTTTTTTACAATATTGAATGCAGAGTGAGTTTATTAGATAGCTCGCTATCTAATTTTCTAAACTCACAGTATATGAATTTTAATTTTGACAGTTTAGATAGCGGGCAGACGAATAATTGACTGCAGCAATGATTGCCTTGTCGACACCTCGCTTCAAGGTGCAAATATTGAATGTATTTGAGCCAATGATGTTAGTGACGCATTTAATTTTGTGAGTAAAACAAAACTATTAAAATAAAACTCCTAAAAACTCGAACATACGTGGTGGAGAACTTACAACATGTTGCAACTTGATCTAGTGTCGTAGTAGGCAGAAGGTGTTTATAAAGACGTGTAGTGCAGGATAACCTTAATGTTCTTAGCATTTTTCCACTGCTTCTTGTTTTGGCGACCTAAGCTCAGAATCAGAAAATTGCAATCTACCGAATAAATGAAGTGTCCAGTTTATCCCAAAGATACTCATCTTATAATAGCATATTTGGGTATAGCCATTATAGTAATAATTGAGTGGAGTTACCGGTTAATTACATGGTGGTATAATGATAAATCAACTGAATGTTATCGGGTATTCACGATGCAAACTAAATGAGCTAATTTAGTATCGCATTGTTTCTGCGTGTCAGAGGTAATGTTTGCGAGCTCTGTGCCGTGTAATAGAGCGCATAGGCAATATTAGATACAGTTGATAATAGACGTTGTTGTTTGTGGGTAATTAGCGCGGTGTGGCGCGGTAAGAAGATGCGCGGCGTGGTATAGTGTGAATCGCTTGCGCATTGGCGGCCATATGCTAAAAACAAGGAGGTTATTCTGGTAGGCAGTTTAGTGAGGCGTAGCAGAAAAATTATGAAAGAAACAGGAATGTAAGGTCTTTGTGCTTTCTCTCATTTTCTTATTCTAACCGCAATTTTATCATACTCCTAGCGTTATCCCAGTTGCAACGGACCTCTGGTCCGCTTACTAGTCTAGTAGGATTTGACTGAATGTTACCTTTTCCATAGAGAGACCGCCGCAACCCAAAGGGATACTTTGATATTCTAACCGCAAGTATTCAAATATCAATATTTATAAAAAAATATTTCTAATAACGTACCTACTATCAAATTATCTCTTCAGTCCCGTAGTTAGGTTAAATGGTAGAAAATGCCTAAGACATTATATCCGCCTAAGTGCCACAATTATTTTATGGTTAAAGAATGTTGTGTTTATTTACTCAAAACGATTTTCATAAATATTGTTACTCTATGTCAACAGTGAATAACATTTGTAAGTGTATACAAACATGTAGGCGCTAGCAGGGCTCGCATTTACTATTTTAGAGGCTGTTAAAATTCGACCATTGCCGGAGCGTCAAAATATTTTATAATGCACTTTATCATTTCCCCAGGCGCTCTAGTTGGTTTCACATTACGAATTCACGCATAAGCTACTGTATAATTCTGAAACACAGCACGTTCTTTTTTAACAATAAAATATTTACCAACTCGCAATGGTGAAATGATGTTACTGTGATATGTTTTGTCAGATAAGGTATTTTTGGGAAGGTTGTGATCCTGAATATTTAATTGTAATGGAAGTCCCGCCGTACAGCATTTTCTTTAAATTGTTCATAGAGTTCTTAGAACTTGGGCAAGTTTCGATCCTATAATAGAAAATTTGAGCGTATACACATTAATTCACATTCTTTTCGAATTTGCATTCTATCCCGGTAGAAAACCTTAGTAGCGGGATTCCCTACACCACTCATAACGGAGTACAACTCAAAGTTGTGTGTTTAGCTTGCCACGCGAGCTTGTCGAGCCGTGTCACGAGATGAACAAAGGGATACGCGATCCAACCAGGCATTCCCAAACAACATAACTTAATCTAATTGTATTATGTTTTTAGTTATATTTCTCTAATATCTACACTATATCATACTTATGTATATTCATTACCCAATTATAAATAAATTTTGAGATAGTTAAATTGGTGAACTAATTAATTTATCCATTTAATATGCCATAAGTTAGAAAGGGTTTTGAAAACCAAAGTTGTTTGTTCACTGCCCTCGTCGAGTGACTGGCTCAATCAGCGGGAGCAATTATATCATCTTTTTACTTGTAATATCATTGAGAGAGAGCATTGAACATGAGCTTGCCTTAACCAAGGCAAGGAGGTGGCAAGGCGTGCCTCGGGTCTAGGCAGCCGCTCGACAGACCGAGCAGCTCTCAGACTGAGCAGCTCTCAGACCGAGCAGCTCTCAGACCCGAAGGTTTTTAGGCTTGCCGTCGATTTCCTTGTGATTCCATCACGAGATCTTGAATTAGTAGCAATGGGGCCACGTTAGCAGAATACTTATCAAATAATAAAATATACGGAAAAATTGAGAAGCATGCTTCGTAAACACGGCTACTTATCAAGTTAGACACTTTGACCTTGGTATTGTTTTGGCAAACGAAATAAGTGTTAAAATCGTGCTGTGTAGCCATGGAACATGGAATGTGGTACATGAAACTTCCTCCTTTTTTTAATTCGGTTAAAAATAATCGTCAGTTGTTCAGAACTGTCGTTCTCAATTAAAACTTACACTAGTAAATAGTAATTTTTTTTTTATTTAAACCGCTTGCAAACCTAGCCTAGGCAGTAGCCAGGTACGCAAGCGGTGCAGTTTTTATGAGAAGAAAGCTAATAACTATACAACTAGCTCAGAGCCGTCCTTTTAAAATTAAACCATTCAGACCGATCTACCGACCGATTTTATCGTTGAAAAACTCGGTACATATTTGCCCCAATGCAATTTTAGTAGTCTTTTATAGTTTACTGTTATGCTACACACTGCCCAGCTTTTTCATACAAACTTTCAAGCACAAATTCTTGAAAAAGAAAACCTTTTTCATGTAATTTGCATAATACATGGGTCTACAATTTGAGTTTAAATGTTTTAAAAAGTTGTAATAAAACTGGCACAATTTAAAATTTGTTCTTGTAACCAACAAAGCCACTTCGTATTTCAGTTTTCGAAAATGTCAACTTGGAAACGGATTGTTTTAAAGAATTTCAATAGCTGCTCCAAATTAAATTTGCAAAGACTTATAAATTACGAGTCCCAATTACTCGCAGTGAAATTCAGATGAAGTTATGAATGAATACATCATTTTAAAAATAAAAGTGAAAAACTAAACAACCTGTTTGTTTTGGGCAAATACTGACTACATATGCATTATAGCAACTTTATATAAATGCTATTGTTATATTTGAATGTGAATGTCAGACGGGGTAAATAACGTCAGCTGCTGACGCCGTCTCCGTTTGACATTTAAAGAATCAGAACAGTTACATTGTAAGAGAGACTGGCGTCGATGCTGTTTGTCAAACGTCTTATCTAGATCTAAAACTGTTTTATTTGTGACGTCACGCACTAACTGTAACCCAAATTTTCACAAAGCAATGACGAAAAATAAGGAATTTTTGCATTTCTTTTTGGTAACTTGAAATCTGAAAGATTTATCGTACAAAAATTTACTATAAAACTATCAGAACAAATAATTCTTTATAGGCTAAAGTTCTATTTTGCTAACAAAAATAGAAATACTGATGAAACGAGTGTTATTTTTATCTGAGACTCGACAAGGCGAGGAGATTTGATGGATAAAAAATAAATAAGTGACTTTATTTTGATCTACGATATGATGATTTAATCTCTAGACTTTATCGTCTTATACCATTTAAACTTAGCCATTAATCTTACTACTATAATAAATGCAGGAGTTTGTGAGGATGGAAGGATGTTTGTTACTCTTTTACACAAAAGTTAGCGGAATTTAATGGACCTTTACTATAGTATACATTATTACTATTTAATACATTATGAGCTACCTTTTGTCGCGATAACTGCTAACCGCGTGGTTAAAGCTGTGGGCGAACTCTAGTGTTTGTATAATTTTACAAAATGTAATATTCTGCAACGTTAGGCTAATTAATAAATAATTTTTATATATAAAAGAAAGTCGTGTTAATTACACTATTTATAACTCAAGAACGGCTGATCTGATTTGGCTGAAAATTGGTGGGAAGGTAGCTCAGCACCAGGAAAAACACATAAGATACAATTAGTTGCAAAAAATAATATGGGAGGGATTTTATAGAGGGTCACAATTTGTAGGGATTTGTCCCTCCCATTTTACCAATTACTACCTATTGACAGTAAGAACGCATGCGCTGTATGTGCTATCGTATATCTGTCAGTACTGTCACATTATACATTGTCATATGGTGCACTGTCATTACTTCGTTCGCTTAGTTATATAAACTTATAATTATTGTAACAGCCTTGGCTAATCCTTACTAATATTAGGTATAAATGCGAACATGTGTATGTATGTACCGATTTCACGCTAAACCGGCTGAACCAATATTCTCTACTCATAAATGCGAAAGTGTGTATAGGGATATATCGGACCATAGCTTTGACATTTGACCGTATGCAAAGTGATGTTGTTGGCGCCTTTCGGTAGATAATATCATGAATACTGATAAAGTTACTTCGTACCCTATAGTTTCTAAACTCCTTACAATTATCAGGAGTACCTTCACGCAACTTGAGACTGAACGTTGGTGTTCCAGTCCTGTTAATGCGGAATCTTAATGCACTAACGCTTTGTAATGGCAAACGGCTACAAGTAACACCAAGGACGAAACATTATAAAAACTATTCGCTATTGCGAGTCAGACAGGAATGGTTCCGTAGTGGAGGTATCCATTTACCACAGCCATTATCTTCGAATAACTATTAATAGTATTTGAATAAACGCCAAAGCTATATGTGCGGTTTCTAAGATGTGCTTTATTTAAAAATTGCTGACTACATAATTATCCTTCATACACATCGTTCAAACCAATTTTCGTTGGAAGTTTTTATAACGATCTACAGCATATTTTTTTTTAGATTTGTCACTCTCTTACTTTAAAAGTTAGAGGGACACACACACCCATTTTACCACTTTGGAACCCTATATCTTTCAAACGATTGACTTTGAGAAACAATGGTTTTAGGAACCTCAAAGTAATTTTAACGACCCATTTTCGACATCAGTTCCATGTATGAAGTGCCCCGTTTCATTATTCAATATTTTTTATTTTCTCTAACGTTGTAAAGCGGTTCTTAGAATCACCTACCAATTTTCAAATGTGTAAACTGAATAGTTTCGGCATATAGTGGCTGTGACATACGGATAGACTGCCAGACATAGCGGGTCTATAAGGATTCCATGTTTAGCCATTTTTAACTACGGCACTCTAAAAATACTGTTTACAGAAATGTTTTAAATACTTATTGCGGTTATATTTCTTACTAGAGGACGCCAGCAGCTACGCCTGCATTTTTTTTTAAATTTACCCGTTTTGGCCGATCCCGTCGGCATTTCCGGAAATCCCTTCTTAGTGCACCCCTACGGTCCCCAAGGAACATTCATGCCAAATTTCAGCTTCCTGCGCCCAATAGTTTCGGCTGTAGCGTGTCTGTCAGTCAGTCAGTAACGCAAGGATTTTATATATTAAGATTAGTCTCTATGAACAGAATTAAAACGAAAATTACAATCGAATGATGAAGGAGTTTTGTGTTACCTCGAATTTAACGTGGGCGAAGCCGCGGGCAAAATCTAGAGATAGCAAAATGGCAAAATCAAGGTATATTTATCATACCAAAAGTTGTAACGTTTCTTAACACAATTCAAAGAGCAGATTTTGTGTTTTCTTCTAAGCTTATTTTGAAAGTTTCGATGTCAAAAGCAATCACTTATTACTTAACCCCTTGTATGCCGGAACGCAGATCTACGCGAGACACAATAGCTTTTTAATTGTGTCTGGCATTTCGGCATACAAGAGGTTAATAACATTAAATGAAAATTGTTTTGCGAAGTCAATATTTCAAGGGATTGGTGACAATAGCAGTTCCGTTGCTGAGGTGCGTTCAAAGTGCTCTTTACGATCCGTTTAAAATAGCTAATGAGTTCTGTTAAATTAATTGTGACATACTGTGAGTTGAATGTATATACAAACGTATGTTTAGGATAACAAAAACAAACGAGTCATGGAAGAAAAGTAGACGATAACAACACTGAAAAGAAGCATAGTATTTTAAATGAATTTAAAATTTCATCATAAAAATACATTCAACGATAGTTATTTATTTTCGTCAATTAACTTATTTAAAATAAACATACCTATATGCATATATGCGTATGAAGAACGAAATTATTTGAAAACTTAAATTACAAACGAAACTAGATCCATCTAACTGAAATTCTTAAATTACAAATTGAGAATCTTCTAAAATCCGAGATCCAAACTCTTCAGTACCCGTTTTAAAATAAGTATAAAAATCTTCAGAATCATAAAAAGCATATATTATTATAATTTCCAACGTAAAGACAATGCTACTCCAACCCCCTTAAGCAATAACAAAAGTTTATCAATATCATAAAATTTATTGATTAAGCCTGTTAGCACGGAAGCTTTGCTGATAGAAAAGAGCCAACTTCATAAGACCTCAATACCCCTACCATCACCGATCTTACTGGAATAGAGTTATTTATCTGCAGTATATTTAGTTGTGGTGTCCTCAGCTGAAACCGAACACTCACTGAATCTGCCCCTTAACACAATTTTATATTTTAAGTACTCGCATCGGTGTACTGAGAACTCATCTCAATATTGATGTGCGGAGCTTGACGTGACGCCGGTCGAGCAACGACAGTCGCGTCGCGCCTACGTGACGAATTGAAAATGCTAAAATATGGATCTCAATAAGCTCCACTATAACATACGTGTATGTATACATACGCCTTTAGAAAATCCATCCGAAAATATTCCCGTATAACGGTAAATATGAATAATTCGAGCATTCTCTGCGGAGCTCGTTGCGTCAAGTTTACGAGGTGGTATCGGGAGCGTAGTGGTATAGTAAATTTGAAAATATTTTATCATTAGGTGGAGGAAAACCGGGTGTTAGTCGGACGGGCGCGGCAGTGCGTGAACACGCGTTTTAATGTTGTTCATGCGCGTAAATCTGGCGAAAGAGCGCGTAAAGGCGGTGTACGGTGTGGAGGTGGAGGTAAATGATACGACCGAATGCTCGAATAATACTGTCTATTTATTCCAAGTAATAGATGATATATATGGTTACAAATAGGAAATATAGAGTACTTAACATAATTAGAGATTAACATAGAGTAAGTAACAAATATCTTTTAAACATACATCACATCACCGCCCTTAAAGAAAAAAAAAATACAGTTACAGAGTTTTTTTTTTAAACTTTATGGGGAAAATAAGAGAAAGAAATACCTACCTATTTATTAGTATAGTATAAAAATTATAATGTTTTATTTACTTAGATTCATTATAAGGCTATTTTTTTAAATTTAATTATTACAGCGATCTGTCTCTTTATCAGGACAATAAACAGTAGGTTTGGCATTGTTATGGGACGTGTACAGGAATACGGCCAGTGCCGCACCATATTCTAATGTAATGTGCTCTTATCGCAACACATACTGGGGCATTCTTAGTTTTAAACCACGTTTGTTCAGATTGTTGTCCATAAGCGGTTGGGCCAGTACATTTGGGTGGTTTACAATTCTGTCTCTATAGGATTTAGTTTGTTTAGCTATTTCCTCTCTGATTGTAGGCATTTTCAGATCGTTGTGCAGTTGTTCGTTGGTCACAAACCATGGGGCACCAGTTACCATGTGCAACATTTTGTTCTGAAATCGTTGTATGATTTCTATGTTAGAGTGTGAGGCTGTACCCCATAGTTGTATGCCGTACGTCCACAATGGTTTAAGGATGGCTTTGTATAACAAAAGTTTATTTCAAAAGTTTATGTCATCCCGTGACCACGGCTGGTGTAACCCATGCCGAAACGTCGGGACAAATAGAAAGGTATTTCATCTTTCTTTTCGTTTATTAACACGATTCAGACCCGTTACATAATTTTGAATTTTGAAAAGTTTATTTGCCATTGAAAACTGGGATTTACTACCAATGAGCCAGTATAATTTTCTCAGTTGCAATCCAAGCTGCTTTCTCTTGGTAAAAATATGTTTTTGCCAAGTTAAACGTTTATCAAGGTACAGCCCAAGATACCGCACGTGGTCTGCCTGTGGGACTTCTACATTGTTCAACTTGACTGGTGGACAGTGCTCTCTCCTAAGAGTAAAAGTAACGTTCAGTGATTTGCTTTCGTTAGCTTTGATGCGCCACTTTTTCAGCCACTCTGCTATGTTGTCTAGTCCGTCTTACAGTAATTTAGCTGCAATTTCTGGCTGACTATGTGTGGCCAGAATGGCTGTATCGTCAGCAAAAGTGCCCGTGGTGATTTTACCGCTAGTAGGCAGATCTGAGGTGTAGAGCAGATAGAGGATTGGACCAATTACACTTCCCTGTGGGACACCCGCTGTGATTGGGCAAAGATTTGTCATGTCATCTCCACATTGAACCATAAAAAAGCGATCGGTTAGAAAGGCTTTGATCATACAAAAAAGATGGTGGGGCATGGATATTTTAATTTTGTAGAGCAAACCCTCGTGCCAGGCTCGGTCGAAGGCTTGTGAGATATCCAAGAAGACGGCCGTACAGTATTTTTTGGCTTCATAAGCTTTTAATATTTCGGCAGTAAGTCTGTGGACCTGCTCAATGGTAGCGTGCTTGTGACGAAATCCAAACTGATGGTCAGGAATCAAGTGCTTTGCTCTGATGATTGGTAGCATGCGAGTTAGTAGCAGCGACTCGTAAACTTTAGACGGAATAGGTAGTAGGCTAATAGGTCTGTAGGATTTAGGATCATCCAGCTGCTTGTTAGGCTTTGGGATCATTATTATCTTGGCTACCTTCCATTGTGGTGGGAAACATTTTAACCTTGTCATGCTGTTGTAAATAGATGTGAGCAGAGTCACTCCAGAGTCTGGAAGTTCAGCTAGTAGTCGACTAGTGATTGGATCGAAACCAGGGGCCTTTTTAGTGTCGATTTTTTTTATAGCTCTTACAACTTCGTTTTTGGTGAAAATGGGTACGTTATTTTCCTCTTGGGTGCGGTCCTCTTCCGCCAAATAGTCAAAGACTTCTCTTTCGTGTTCAGGTGTACCCTCGTTTGGATGGGGTTTGAAGACGGATTGTAGGTGAACAGAGAATGCCTTCGCTTTTTGGGTATCTGTACGAGCCCAACTCCCGTCTATCGTACGTATCGCTGGGGAGATGGAAGAAGGTCTTTTAATTTTCTTGGTCGCTTTCCACAAAGAGTAGTCTGATGAAGCGGAAGCATCCAGACCACTCAGGTGTAATTGAAAAGCCAAATTGCGATCACGAGCAGTTGCATTTTTGAGTTCTCGGATGGCATGATTGAGTCTCTTTTTATCTTGTGGGCATTGTGACTGTTGCCATTGTTTCCTGAGCTTTCTTTTTTGGCGCACTAATTCTAAAAGGTGATGGGGTACGGGATCACCGTGACTCGTTTTTCTGACCAGTGGTGTTGAATCCCAAGCGGTTTCTTGCAGAGACCTTGTAAAATGTTCGACTGCATAAGTGATATCATCTTCAGTTTTTAGTCTAACTGGTTCAACAAATGCTTTATCAATTAGATGGCGGAATAAAGTCCAGTTAGTTCTATAATTATGTAAGATACACTTAGATTCTTTTTCTATTATGGTGGCAGATAGATTTATGATAATGGGTGAGTGATCAGGTGATAAATCCAGGCAGCTTTGGCAGGACAGGTGATTTTTGGCTATGCCCTTAAATACGCAAAAGTCGATGACATCTGGTGTTTTTCTGGGATCTGTTGGCCAGTATGTAGGATGGCCTAATGAGAGGACATCCATATTATTCATTTGAACACATCTAAGTAGTTCACGACCTCGCGGCAAAATTAACCTTGAACCCCAGTGCGTGTGTTTGGCATTGTAATCACCTCCGGCGATAAATCTCGGGCCTAAAGCGCGGAAGTATTCAGCAAATTCAGTATTCTTTATGGTAAATCTCGGTGGACAATAGATGGCTGATAGTGTTAATTTGTTGATCGAATCACACACCACGATTGAAGTTGCTTGTAAATATACCTTGGAATAGGGCAAGGACTCATAATGCTTGATATTTGCTTTTATTAGGATTGCAGTGCCACCATGGGCTTTACCATCTGGGTGCATAGTATGGTACAAATTGTATCCTTGTATTGTGAAATGACTTTTGTTGGTGAAGTGGGTTTCAGAAATTAGCATTACATCAATGTTTTGAATTTTTAGAAATAATTTTAACTCATCAGAGTGATTTGACAGGCCATTTGCATTCCACACACAGATTTTTAGTGGTTGGAATGTAAGGTCATTTTTGACATGAGTTCTGTGTGTAGTTTTGTGACGACTAACATTTGGCTCATAACAGCTTGCATTATCTCATTCAACTTTAGCAGGACATTTTCTGTTGTTTGTGTTCCTAAGGTGTCTTTTGGTGGTAAGTGTTTTTGTGTTATTTCGGCATATGTGGGGTGGTCATCAGAATCAGTTGACTGGGTCATTTTAAACTGTGCAGGTTCTTTTAATGTTTGTTTTTGTGGCAGGGCTGGGTATTTGATTTTCTGTAGTTCCTTATAGACGCTACATCCTTTGTAGTTTGCGGGATGGTTTCCGTCACAAAGGATGCACTTGACCTTATCTGATCGTTCCTTTCTGATGCACTCGGATGTGCGATGGGAGCCAGCACATTTGACGCACTTTGGTTGTCTATGGCAGAATTTTTTGGTGTGCCCATACTGTTGACAATTTGAGCATTGTGGAATGTCTCGTTTGGGTCTAGGTGCCTCAAATATAACTCTACAATTAAGTATGCTATTTATTTTGTAAATGTCCTTATTATTAGGCTGAGGTTTTAGGTCTATAAAGAACATGCTGAGCGGTTTCTTTGTTTGTCCATGCTTTATGTTCCAAATATTCCGTACTTCATGCTGTAGATCTTCTAGAGCCAACTTTATTTCTTCTAAATCAGTAGAAGGATGCATATGTTTCAAGACTACTCTAAAGCTACGTTCGTCTTTGGGTTGATAAGTGAAGAATTCAGTATCCTTATTTTTCAGTTCTTTATAAACAGTTTTGTATGACTCTGCCGTTTTTGCTTGGATTTTTACTCGTTCAGACTGGAGTATTTTAATTTCAAAATCACCTGGGATTTTATCTTCCAGCATTTTAATTAATGGCTGAATATTGCTTACTTTATCAACGAATATCGGTGGAGGTTTAATTGATTTCGGTTCCTGCGTTTCAGTGGTGACTGGAATGTCTTCAAGCGCAGAAAAACTATTTGATGTTGGGATAGGTGCTGATAACCAATAATTTAGTTTGCTTTGCTTCTGTGCCCTAGGAGCTGCATTGGGACTCGTTCTTGTTTTCCTTTTCCTGTTAAGGGTTTCAATCCATTCCTGATTCAGATTTATACTTTTGTCTGCCTGGTCAATACGTGATGGTTGTTCGGTCAGAGAGCTAGACCGTGGTCTATTAATGAACATTCCTTTGTGGAGAACTTGTTGGCAAAGTGTCTTGCGTTGGATGTTCGGAGTTGGCTCGTTTAATCGTGATTCATCCCTCTCAGGATTCATGGGACAGCCTGGACTAGACAGTTGGGAACTGCTACGTATAGGCAGGGATTCTCCACTACCGGTGGTTGCGGTGCCTTCCTGGTGCGTGCTCTTTTCAAGAGTTGATTGTGTTGTAGTTGGATTTGTTTCGTTTTTTGGGTTCACATTCATTTTGTTCCCACGAGTATTGGACGAAGTAACAGGTCGCTTAGGGGTGACGCCGTTCCCTAAGAAGGCAGAATACAACTACGTTTGCCATGTCCGTAGAGGTTGAATCTTTTGAAATTCATCATCATATTAGCCAAACGACGTCCACTGCTGGACATAGGCCTCAACCAAGGTTCTCCACACAGACCGGTCTTGAGCCGCCCGCATCCAACCGCCTCCCGCGATCTTGACGAGATCGTCGGTCCATCTTGCGGGGGGCCTACCTCTGCTGCGTCGTCCGGTACGTGGCCGCCACTCCAGAACCTTTCTGCCCCAACGGCCATCGGTTCTTCGAGCTATGTGCCCTGCCCACTACCACTTCAGCTTGGCTATCCGGAGAGCTATGTCGGCGACTTTGGTTCTACTGCGGATCTCCTCATTTCTGATTCGATCTCGCAGGGAAACTCCAAGCATAGCTCTCTCCATCGCCCTCTGAGTAACCTTGAGCCTTTTGATAAGGCCCATAGTGAGCGACCACGTCTCTGATCCGTAAGTCATCACTGGCAGCCGGTCGGAGCGTGGACTTTATCAACCTCAACCGTTCGAGGCTTGTACAGATATTCAATGTGCCTCTTACCATTTGGTGATCGTTCCCCACTTTAAGTGAATTGATCACGGAGACATCATTGAATATCTGCCTCTTCGTCGACATGATAAAGTCGATCTCATTTTTGGTGGCACCGTCTGGACTTACCCAGGTCCACTTGCGGCATTCTCGCTTCTTGAAGAAGGAATTCATCATATAGAGGCCTTCCTTCTCCATAAAGCTAGCCAGCAAGTGACCCCGGGAATTCCGATGCCCATAACCAAATTGCTCCACTCTCAGCTCATCACCGTCGCGTTTGCCCAGTTTCGCGTTAAAATCTCCCATGACCACGGTGTAATGGGTTTTGAAGCCATGTATAGCCCGAGATATGTCCTCGTACATGGCTTCCACCTCCTCATTGGGGTGCGTCGAGGTCGGAGCGTATACCTGTATGACCTTCAGCGAATACCGCTTGGATATTCTGAGTATAAGGTACGCTACCCTGCTCGACACACTCCCAATATTTACCACGTTGGTCACGAGAGATTTGTGGACGATGAACCCGACACCACCTTGGGACTGTTGGTCGCCCTCCCGGTAGAAGAGCAAGTTGCCGGAATTGAGAACTATCGAGTCCTCCCCCTGTCTTCGGACTTCAGATAGGCCTATGATATCCCATCGCAACTTGCTCAATTCTTCTTCCAGCTCGACAATCTTCTCGTCGGTCCGCAGTGTGCGCGTGTTCAGTGTTGCCAGGGCCAATTGTCGTTGGTGGTGGTAGCCCGATCTCTTCCGGAGATTCTTCGCACCCCTTGCCCCACTGTTACCATGGCCGCTACCATAACCAGGACTAGCGGGGCCGCCGGGGACTAGGGGCCGGATTTTGTTGGTGTGGTTCATTTATGGGGGGATTTGCCATAATCGCCACGCTTGGCAGGCGTATTGGCGATCGCAGTGGCGGAAGTTTTTAGTGCTGGACGCTGCTGCCCATCCAGCATCTTGGGATTTACTTCCGCCAGGTTCGGATGGTTTGACCGCCATCTTTCGGTTGACTGCTTGCACTGGGGGAGATACTATGACGAGTATCTACTCGTCAGAGTAACTCCCTCAGTGGGCGGTGGGGTCGTCACGTCCCGACGCCGTTTTGACAAATTACTGGGTAAAGAACATGTCTTACCAAACACCAATTCATAAGGAGTGAACCCGGATTCTGAATGTGCCGTCGTGTTGTAACCAAAAGACCAAAAGGAATCCACTTACTCCACAAGTCAGGGTGGCTATCTGTTTGAATACGCAAGAATGCATTCAAATTATTGTGTGTTACTTCTAGCGCTCCGATCGACTGATGATGATACGCTGTAGAATTAAGTTGTTTAATATTAAGCAGTTTACAAACCTCCTGAAATATTTCTGATAGAAATTCTTTTCGTCTGTCTGTTGCTATTTGTCTGGGCACCCCATATCTAAGAATGAAATTATCAACAAATGCTCTGGCTACTTCTGATTTTTAGAAATGAAGGGATATGCTTCTACGTATTTTGTAAGTTCACATTGTAAAGTTAATATAAACGTATAGTTATTATAATCAGTTTCTAAAGGACCAACCAGATCTAAATATATCTTTTCAAATGCAGTATGGACAATGGACAGCATAGTGCGTTTGGTGCACTTATCATCTGGCGGTGAGACGTCAAACCGAAAACTATCACAGGATTTGTCCCAGCGTAAACCGAGAACTTTATGCGGTAAAGACTTTTCAAACTCAATGTCTGGAGAATCTTTATGAGAATCAGGTATGCGTGTGACAGAATAGGCATAATAGTTGGTTTCAAATGATTCCAGAACGAAAGATGTAGGAAATCAAAACAGTTAATTCTCAGATTCACCAAATCTTGTGATGTATGAATAATTTAGAAGCATTTACTTCTGAATATATAACAATATTCTTAGAATAAGTATTGATGCTTTAAGTAATAAATACAAAACCTTGTTCGCTTCTATTTAGCCGATAAGCTTTATGTTAACCCAAATTAGGTTGATCAGTTGACTACAGTAATTGGGTATAAAAGGAGGTAGCATTGTGCCATTGAACATTGAACATTCAATATTTCTCAAGTAATAACTCTGACGCGATTCTGTTACGACTGTCTGCACTGTACAAGTAATTTTGAGTATTCCTGGCGTGATTCTGTTACAACGACTGCCTACACTGTACACGTAGTCCTGAGTATTGCCGAGTTGATTCTGCTAAGACTTCTGCACTGTACACGTAAGTTAAGTACCGTTACCTGTACCTATTGTATTGTATGTATTGTATTTTATCGTATATGCATACTCAGGGCGTATTTCGTGTATTAAATACCCAATGCAATCCTGTGTCATCTCTAAGGAGAATGGATTAGGGAGCTAATGTAACATGTTATTCTTAAAAGGTAATAATTGCTGCTTGTAATTGTTATAGTACTCGCATTGTAATTAATCATCTTCGTAACCGTTTCATGAAATATAAGGTGATTATTATATTCTCAAACGTTTGTTTTACTCTTACCCACTAATAGATAATAGTTTCAACCTACACCGACACTAAATATCATTCTTACCTTTTCGTACTACCTGCGCTTTTAGAAATTAAATTTAGATGAAGCTCAAATCCAGGCTAACTTACTTTCTTAGGTTGAATTTACTAGACGAATGGATGTCTGCTCTATGCTAAATCTGACATCAGAAGGGGGATGCCTACCCATGTTTCCAATCGATTTATCATCGACCCTGCCTATAAACTGTTCCACGGCTGGGCACTCATCCGAACCCGACACCTTCTGCGTAACAGTCCGTTGATCTGTCCACTCGGCTATCGCAGATTGCTGTTTTTCAGCTTATTAATGTGATATTATTATTTTCTAGGATGGAAGCTACAATGATTGGTGATCTCCTTGAAGCAATACGCAGCGCTGTATCAACATCGCAGCAACGCGAAGATGACATCGCTCTGCCACAGTTCGACCCGGACAAGAACGACTGCGGAGCTTCGGGCTGGTGTACCAACATCGAGACTCTCGCCAAAGAGCTGAAGTGGAGCAGTCTCAAGGCAGCAGCTAAAGCCGGTAAGGCTCTAAAAGGATCTGCCCTGACTTGGTTTGAGTCATGGGAGCCTTTGGAGGGCAGGTCCTGGGAGAAATTTCGTACTGTTACTGATGTTAGATGTTATTGATGCCTTTCCAGAGAAGAAAAATCTATCGGAACGGCTCGTCAAAGCGGTTTCGTACAATTCTGAATTAGCGGACTCTTATGGTGAATACGCATGGGAAAAATTGAGAAATACCATAATCACTTTTACAGACGAACAACTCATAGAATTAGTTTGTGGAGGTATTAGTGACGTCGAGGTGAGAATGGCTTCATTAAACAGCGGTGTTTTGAAAACTCCCACTCTTATCTCTGTCCTTTCAGTATATGTTAAGACTAAGAAAAGACCTTTGGAAAATCGTAAATCTAACTTGGCTCCTTTACCGGTAAAGCGACCCAAGTTTAGCAATGAGAAGAAATGTTACGTTTGTAAAGAAGTTGGTCATTTACAACACCAGTGTACTAAAAAGAAATTTAGCCAACCATCGGACGTCTCTAATCAACCTCTACGTTTTCCGTTTAGAGATTACAATAATTAAAATAAGACCATCTGTACATTTTGTAAAAAAATTGGTCATACCGAATCTTACTGCTATCACAAACAGCGAACCGAATCAGCCGGTCCCTCTGGCGTAAACACAACTTTATTGAAACAGATAAATTTTTTAGACAAACTAAATTAAATTTGACTCCAGTTTTTATTAGCGATGTACCAATTGATTCTCTTATAGACACTGGAGCAAATTGTAGTTTGATGAAAGAATCTGTTGCAAGACATATAGGATGTCATCTTACGCCGGTATCCGTGTATTTCAGCGGAATAGGTCATAATAAAATTCATGCTTTTGCAACGGTCACTGTGATTATTCGATTTGAAAATATTAGCATAGAGTGTTTGAAATAGAATTAGTTTTTATTATAAGTCAAATCGATTAGATCGATTGAGTAACATTTTGTTTAGTCTATTGAAAATTTCTGACAATGGTCACACTGAACTGTCAATCTTTTCATTCATTGTCGTTTCCCGCGGTCAGCGAAAAAAGCTAGCTCTGGATAGATTTCGTGTTGTGAGCGTTTTGATCTTGTATTTAGAACCCGTTTGATTGCCACTTCCTTGATCAATAACTGGCACCGGTTAATTGTGATGAAAATAGCATTTTAACGAACATTGTAAAACTTGAGTGAATCCGATGCACGTGGTTGGTGCCGGAAGAATTTGCTGATTGAAGACGCTGCGTGGAGTCTGGTAAAGTAAAGATAATTCACTTGCTAATATTGGCCAATTTTAGTCTCGTGTGTGTCTAACTTGCCTCCAGGACTCCACTCAAGAACATCACCAGGAGATATTTGGTAAGTAAGTTGTTTAATTCTTAGCGCCAAGAAACTTGGCCCATGTGTTAGATCCTTTGTCTTGGGCTAAGACTGGATGAATTAATCGCTTCCACTGATCTGTGTTAAAAAATACCCATTCTTAGCCCGAATTCTACACATAATTTTTGGTAGCAGAGCGTAGTTGAAATTTAGCCGCTGTTGCATTACTGAGTATAAACTCAGATTGGTATGAGCTTGTATCTTATCACCTTGTAGACAGTATTGTAGTGTTTGTCAGGTCAGTTATTGTCTAAAATACATAGTATTTAATTGTATAAGTTGACCTAGATAATTTGAAACACATTGTCACATAACCTCAATCAGTAATTGTTGATTTGTATTGTTGGAAAATCTAACTTAAATTTGTTGTTGCATTAATAAGTCAGTTTGTTTGGATACATAACAGCTGTATGTATCAATAAATTTAGTAAATTTAGTTTATTGCATATATTCATAAACATTGTAATAATCAAACTTGACCTTGCCACTTGGCCGGGTCACATTAATAAACTTTGTTTGCTATAATATAGATAATATTGCTAGGTAACACATATTCTGTGCTTACTTCATATTGTATATCATAAATAACACAGTTAGTCTGTCTGTTGCAAATAATTAACTAATTAAGTTGAAGTTTCAACTTTATTAATTTGTTATAAGTTATAACTTTGATAACTTTTGTGTTTGTTTCAATATACTGAAACTTTTAATTTTGTTGGGCAGTAAATACCTGTCACTTGCCTGCACTTGCAATAAACAGGCTAATACCTTGTTGGTTTCAAAGAATTAAGAAAAATTAAGTTTGATTGTTAATATTGTTTAACGCTTGTCCGGGCTCTTTTGAAATTTTGATTATGTCAGCTATCAAGGACTTGCGTGCGGCTGCTGGTGCTATTGCATCAGATTTGCGCTGGTTTGCCTCAGCCAGTGCTTTAGTGAACCGGCCTGATCGCCAGCAGGCCCTACTTCAAAGGTACGAGCGGATTGACGATCGCCTGGCAAGTGTGGAACAGCAATTCCGCACTTTCAGCACTTGCTGTCTTGAAGTGTCAATCAATGATTTCACCGCTGACCAGCGAAATAAGGTCAGCGAAGACTATGCCCAGGTCTTAGACCTGTATGATGCTGTCTCCAATAGTGCGAGACAACTAGTTGCCGATAGGGAAGGGCAACCCGGCCTGAAGCAGGAGCTTCCTAGGTCAGCACCGGGGCTGGTGAGTAGGCTCCCTACTTTGGACCTCCCCCATTTTGATGGCTGCCTAGGAAGCTACCTGGGCTTCATTAACTTGTTCGACAGCCTGGTGAATGATAGGGCTGACCTTCGGCCGGCACAAAAGTTGGCCTATCTAATGTCGGTACTGGATGGGGAGGCTAAGGGCCTCATCCAGCATCTGCCCGTGTCTGACGAGGCGTACCAGACGGCTCGGGACCTAATCACCCGTAGGTACCATAACAAGCGTGGCCTCGCCGACACGCATATTGAGCAGATTTTGGGCTTGCCGACGCTCACCCGGGTCTCTGGGTTGCGCACCCAACTGTTGAACCCGCTTTTGGTGGCCATCAACGCACTTAAGTGCCTTGACCTGCCCGTGGACCAATGGTCCTATCTATTGGTGCACATTGTGCTGAAGAAGCTGCCTGCCGACCTGAGGTCGCGTTTTGAACAGCGCTTTGGTGGGGATAGCGCGACCCATCTGCCCCCCTTTGCTGACCTGGAGAAGTTCCTGGAGGATGAGTGCCGGGTCTTGGACAACTCCGGTGGTGACACGCCGGCTAAGTCGCAGCCGCCCAAGGTCAAGGAGCAGGCTCGCGTTCACACCCGAGCCAGTGTTGACCGGCGCCCTCCTCGCTTTGCAGTCACGCAGAGCCCAGTGGAGTGCTCCTACTGCAAGGTCACGGGGCACAGAACGGCCAGTTGTAGGGCATTCTTGGACCTACATGTCGCCTCTCGTAGGCGCATCGCGAATGCCCGCCGCCTTTGCTTCTCTTGTTTGGGGTCCCACTACCAGCGAGACTGCCCAAACTCTCGCCCCTGTCCTCACTGTGGAGGACAGCATTTGGACATTCTTTGTATGAATGCCAGAGAGGTTGGCCGCTTGTCCAACCAGCCGACGCCGCGCACGGGCGGGTGTTTTGAAGGTGGCAGCCGAGGCTCACCGGCGCGTAGCCGAGAGTCGCCTCGCTCAGTTGATCTCCACTCGCCCCGCTTGGAGAACCGTAGCGTGCGCACGCCTCCTCTCTCTCGCGCACCTGAATGTGCGACCGCGCAACGTCACCAGCACCATGACTGCTGCCCCAGGTATTCCCCTCCTTTGGCGGAGCGTCCCCGCCTTGACTCGCGCCCACCTCGTTTTGGGCGGGTGCGTCATTATGACCCCCCACAGATGGCGCGCGGATCGAGTCATCGCGCTTTTGAGGACTTCAAGCCGCACCCTCATTTTGACTTGCCAGGTCCTGGCCAACGGTCGCCGCCCAGGCAACAATAGGTCATTGACCCCTGCCCTATAACGCCAACCTCCCCCATTGAGACCGTTATCCTACCAACGGTTGCTGTTAGGGTCTGGGGACCCACGGGGACCTCTGTTGTTGTCCGTGCTATATTGGACACAGGTTCACAAGGTTGCATTGTTTCCACTTATTTGGTAGGGCAGGTTAAATTAAATATGGGCTCTTTTCCGAATTGTATACGGGGCATAGGTGACGTAGCCTCTAATGTTGAAGGGCAAGTTAAAGTTTTGTTTGGCCCTGTTGAATCTTCACACCCGAGGATTAAAACCTCGGCTATTGTGCTGAAGAATATTTTGGGTATGCATCCACAGAAACAGCTACCCGCTGCTGTGGTGAATTTGACATCGGGATTGGAACTGGCAGACCCCAAATTTGACACACCGGGACAAATCGACTTGTTGATTGGCTCTGATGTCCTCGGTGGAATTTTGATTGGTGGGAAACGGGTCTTGGTGCCAAATAGTTTGACTGCCATCCCGACCATATTTGGATTTGCTTTGATGGGCCCTGTACCTAGGGACCCCCCTCCACCTGAACTTGATAATTTGTTGGCTGTAGGCTCCGCTCTCTCTGATGCGGTTCAGAGGTTTTGGGAGGTAGAGGAGCCCCCTCAAGCTGCCCGTTTGAATCCAGAACATGAGGAGTGCGAGCTGTTCTTCCAGAACAACACTGGTCGACTCCGTTCTGGTCGGATTATTACGAGGCTTCCCTTCCTGTCTATTCGGCCTCCGCTTGGTGAGTCACGACCTTTAGCCGAAAAGAGGTTGTTGGCCATGGAGCGCCGCATGGGTCGTGATCCGGAGCTCAGACAGAAGTACATTGAGTTCATGAGGGAATATGAACAGTTGGGACACATGTCTGTGTCAAATTTGGATTGGCGTTCGGTGGAGCATTACTTTCTCCCGCATCATGCGGTATTGAAGCCATCGACTGGCAAGCTGCGCACAGTGTTTGATGGTTCTGCGCAGACTTCAACAGGCGTATCCTTGAACCAGTGCTTGCATTCTGGTCCCAAGTTGGTCAAGGACCTTTGTGACGTCATCACCAGCTTCCGACGACATCAGGTTGTCTTTGTGGCCGACATAAAAATGATGTTCAGGCAGACTATTATCCACCCTGATGACCGTCGCTTCCAGCTGATCCTTTGGAGAGAGTCTCCTCGCGATCCCATGGTCGTCTACGAGCTCAATACGAATACGTACGGGTTAAGGTCAAGCCCCTACTTGGCAATACGTTCTCTTTGGGAGCTCGCAGACCGCGAAGGCCTACGTTTCCCAAGAGCCTCCGCCATCTTGAAGGACGATATTTACGTCGATGACATTTGCTCGGGCGCCTCCACAGCGGACGAGGCGATCCTCCTGCGGGACGAATTGATAGGTATTTTGGCCTCCGCTGGTTATGAGTTGCGCAAATGGATTTCGAACTCACCAGCGCTTTTGGAAGGCTTGCCAGAGGATCATCAGCAAGATCCACATTTGTTTGAGATTGTTGACAACCCCGCCATGATGGCTGTTCTCGGCGTTCAGTACAGACCAGTCCAAGACATCTTTACATATAACGTAGACTTGAAATTGCCGTGTTCTTGGACTAAACGTCTCGTATTGTCTACTGTCGCCAGAACCTTTGATCCGAACGGTTGGATCTGTCCAATTATATTTTGGGCAAAATGCTTCTTGCAGAAGCTTTGGACAGCAGGATTGACCTGGGACGAACCCCTACACGGCACTCTTGTTGAGGAATGGACCTCTTTTGTATCCTCGCTTCCTGCCGTCAATGAGATCTCCTTGCCTCGTCCCATCCTTCCTCCCGGGAAGTACAAGGCCACCCTTCACGGGTTTTGTGATGCCTCGGAACGTGGTCACGCCGCCGTGGTGTACTTGCGGACAGTTAGTGCCTCAGGTCAGGTGAGGGTTTCCCTGATCATGGCAAAGAGCAAGGTGGCACCCCTTCGGACATCTCTGACCATTCCAAAATTGGAGCTCTCGGGAGCAGCCCTACTTGTACGCTTATTGAACCACGTGTCTAACACTTTGGGTAAAAGCATTTGTATTAATGGGACCTACGCCTGGACGGACAGCCAAATTGTTCTTTGTTGGTTGAAGGCTTCTGTTCACACCTTGGAGGTATTTGTCGCTAATCGCGTTTCCCAAATCCAGAAATCCGAAGTCAAACTTGTTTGGAGACACGTGCCAGGTGAGCTCAACCCGGCTGATTGTGCCTCGCGCGGATGCTTGACGCCTAGTTTGATAGGTCATTCGCTGTGGTGGGGTCCGGAATGGTTGAGTCGACCAGAAATTGATTGGCCTCGAACGCCAGTTTTGAATACTTCTAATTTGCCGGGTCTACGAACACTCGCTCTTGAGAAGGTGGAATGCGCCTTCGACCCCGATTTTTTGTTGAATCGTTACAGCTCCCTCGACAAGTTGTTAGGTGTTACTGCTTGGATAAAGCGTTTTGTTTTTAACTTTAGGCACCCACAACAGAAACGACTGACACCGTTTCTCTCACCACAGGAACGACAGGAGTCCCTCACCTTTTGGGTTCGTTCTGTGCAATTGGCGCATTTTGAAAGGGAGATTGCTATCCTCAAGTCGGGGAAATCGAAATTGTCGGGAGCTGTCTCTAAATTGAACCCCTTTTTGGACGATACGGGTCTCTTGCGCGTTGGAGGGCGTCTCAAGAACGCCAACCTCCCTTACGGAGCACGTCACCCCCTTTTGTTACCTAAGGACGGTCATTTGGTACGCTTGTTGGTAACTGACCGTCACCTTAAAAATTCGCATGCTGGTTGTAATGCGCTCTTGGCCATTTTGCAACGCGAGTTTTGGATCTTGTCTGCCCGAAGAATTATTCGGAGTGTAGTCTTTCGCTGCATCCCTTGCTATAAGCTCAAGGCTTCTACCATGCAGCCCTTGATGGGAGACTTACCGGCAGATCGCGTAACTGAGAGCAGGACGTTTGACGGTGTTGGCACGGACTTCGCTGGTCCCTTCTTGGTGAAAACGTCGACACTTCGAAACAGCAAGACTGTTAAGGCCTACTTGTGTGTTTTTGTTTGTCTTTCCACAAAGGCCGTACATTTGGAACTGGTCTCCTCGCTTACGACCGAGGCGTTTGTAGCCACATTTGACAGATTTGTATCCCGCAGAGGGCTGCCTTCCTTGATCCGTTCTGACTGCGGCACTAACTTCAAGGGCACCTATAATTATTTGAATGATGTTGTTAATTTTCTTGAAACCAACAAGGCTGATATAGGTGATAGGCTTGCCCGACGTGGGATAAATTGGTTGTTTTCCCCACCAAATTGTCCACACTGGGGTGGTATATTTGAAGCCGCCGTAAAATCGGCCAAAACACACTTGCGCAGGACACTCGGTGAATCTGTCCTTACATTTGAGGAACTCGCAACTGTGTTTTGTAAGATTGAGGCCGTTTTGAACTCTCGGCCATTGTGCCCGATCTCCTCAGATCCGAATGATTTGGAGGCCCTTACGCCGGGCCATTTTTTGATTGGTCGCCCACTTGTCGCCTTGCCTGAGTACCCCTATATTGATACGAGACCTGGTCGTCTCTCGCGTTTTGAATTGGTACGCCAGATTACTCAGAGCTTTTGGAAACGCTGGAATTTGGAATATTTGCACATACTCCAGCAACGCGTTAAGTGGACCGACAAGACCGATCCACCCAAGATTGGAGACCTCGTTTTGATCAAGGAGGCTAACCTTCCGCCACTCAGATGGCGCAGGGGGCGCATCCTTCATTTGGTAACTGGGGCTGATGGAGTTCCCCGATTTGCTGAGGTCTTGGTGGACGGTTCGATTCTGAGGAGAGCGGTTGCAACATTGTCGCGTCTACCAACCGATTAGCGGACCGGTAGGCCGGTCCGGGGCGGGTGGATGTTTGAAATAGAATTAGTTTTTATTATAAGTCAAATCGATTAGATCGATTGAGTAACATTTTGTTTAGTCTATTGAAAATTTCTGACAATGGTCACACTGAACTGTCAATCTTTTCATTCATTGTCGTTTCCCGCGGTCAGCGAAAAAAGCTAGCTCTGGATAGATTTCGTGTTGTGAGCGTTTTGATCTTGTATTTAGAACCCGTTTGATTGCCACTTCCTTGATCAATAACTGGCACCGGTTAATTGTGATGAAAATAGCATTTTAACGAACATTGTAAAACTTGAGTGAATCCGATGCACGTGGTTGGTGCCGGAAGAATTTGCTGATTGAAGACGCTGCGTGGAGTCTGGTAAAGTAAAGATAATTCACTTGCTAATATTGGCCAATTTTAGTCTCGTGTGTGTCTAACTTGCCTCCAGGACTCCACTCAAGAACATCACCAGGAGATATTTGGTAAGTAAGTTGTTTAATTCTTAGCGCCAAGAAACTTGGCCCATGTGTTAGATCCTTTGTCTTGGGCTAAGACTGGATGAATTAATCGCTTCCACTGATCTGTGTTAAAAAATACCCATTCTTAGCCCGAATTCTACACATAGAGCTTGATTTATATGTCATTAGGGATGAATATTTTCACTATGATTTACTTTTGGGTCGAGACGCTGTTCAATATCCAGACGTAGAGATCGTTACCGACTCATTGGGTAGCCGTTTAGTTCGAAAACCAATTGAAATTAAAAGCGAAATAAATGAATTTGATAAGTTATCAGGTTTAAGAGAATTACCCACTTATATTAAACATTTAGCATTACAAAAAAAAGTAGAACATATTTTTTCTAAATACCCCTCTGTATTAAACGAGATGAGTACTGTGAATACTGGTGAGCTGAAGTTACGTTTAATCAAAGACGAAGTAGTTAATTACCGCCCATATCGTTTAGCTCCTATTGAGAGGGAAAAGGTCAACGAAATAATTCAAGACCTTTTAAAGCAACAGATAATTCGCGAAAGTAATTCCCCCTTTGCTAATCCTGTCATCTTAGTAAAAAAGAAAGATGGCAGCGATAGGCTCTGTGTCGATTATAGGGCATTAAATAAAAATATCGAAAAAGATGGATACCCACTCCCTCTCATCGAGGATCAAATAGACAGGCTAGGAAAAGCGAAATTCTTTATTTCAATCGACATGAAAAACGGGTTTTATCAAATTCCGGTTTCGTCAGATTCTATAAAATATACAGCCTTTGTGACATCGGATGGACTGTACGAGTTTTTGAAAATGCCATTTAGTATATGTAATGGGCCATCCGTATTTCAGCGAGCTATAGCAAGAGCAGTATCTCACCTTAAATTTCTATTAGTATATATTGATGATATATTAATTCGTAGTAGCGCTCATAGCGAGACTTGGCTTGCCGTTCGTAACAAATCGGCAAAGTTAAGCAATGATTGCACAGGTTGCCACTTGGATGGGTGACCGTTTGTGGCAATTTCATCTGAGCGCTACCGTGCTTCGGAGGGCACGTAAAGCTGTCGGTCCCGGCTCTTGTCTAAGGATAAGGGTCGTTAGGCCATGTCGGAGGCCTTAGGGCGGTCTGAAAACTCCGACACGAGAGTTCGCCACACACTCAAACGAAAAACAAACAAACAATTCCATTTATTACAATAAACGAGGGCCTGCAATATTTGGAGAGAACTATTCAAGCTTTAAGTAATGCCGGGTTCACTATTAACTTAAAAAAATGTAAATTTTTTGTAGACAGTATTGAATATTTAGGTCAGATTATATCGCAGGGATTATGTCCGTGTGGTGACGGATTAAGAATACGGAATGTCACCACCCCATATCATCCCATGGGTGTCGTAAGAGCCGACAGAGGGAGCATATTATGCAGAAAACAGCACTGTAAGAGAAGGAAAACTTGATACAAACCCTATACCAACCCGTTTGGCCAGCGTGGTATAGTAGGCCAATTCCTCCTTTCAATGGAGAGGCCTAGTCCACCAGTGGACTGTTAAAGGCTGAGATGATGATATCGCAGGGAGTAGTTAAACCCAGTCAGACGAAAGTAGCTGCTTTGGTAAATTCCCCGGTTCCCAGTACTGTAAAACAAGTGCGCCAGTTTATGGGTCTTGCTAGTTACTTTCGCAAATTTATTGCAAACTTTGCGCCCCGTACGGCATGTATAACAGATTTGACTAAAAGCAACCAAAAATGGAAATGGGGATCCGAGCAGGATGCTGCTAGGGATTACGTCATTAAATACTTATCCAACGAGCCCTTGCTTACCGTATTGAACCCAAAGTTACCAACAGAACTTTATACCGACGCAAGTTCGTTGGGCTATGGAGCCATATTAATACAAAGAATAGACAAGGAAAAAAATTTAATAGCTTACTACAGTAAAAGAACCTCAACCGTAGAGTCTAAATATTGTTCTTATGATTTGGAAACTTTAGCCATTTATAACGCATTAAAACATTTTAGATTCTACCTCATGGGTATTGAATTTAAAATACTTACTGATTGCAATTCTATAAAAGCAACTATGAATAAAAAAAGATCTTTCGCCTCGGGTTGCCCGTTGGTGGACATATATGCAAGATTTTAATTTTGAAATTCTGTATAAAAAAGGCAAATATACAAGTCATGTTGACTTTCTTAGCCGTAATCCTGTAGAATCCTCGTTTTCCGTTAATCTCCTTTCTGCATTACATTGTCAAACTACTCCGTCTAGTGTCATGTTAAGTAAATTTTCTCAGGTAATTAATTTTAAAGAAGATCCTCAATCTTGGTTAGAAATTGCGCAGCAAAGAGATCCAGAAACGCAAGGCCTGATAGGACATATAATGTCTGGTGAACTGGACGAAAGTCGGTATACTTTAAAATAACTTATTGTTCTATAAACTGCGACCCAACGAGGTCAAGTTATATGTTCCGATAGCTTCTAGATTTAATCTTCTAAAAGTATTTCACGATGAAAATTGTCATGTGGGTTTTGATAAGACGTTTAAGAAAATGATTGAACACTTTTGGTTCCCTCGCATGGCTGCATATGTTAGAAAATATTTAAAACATTGTTTAATATGCCTCGAACGTAAAGGTCATTCTGGCCCCAAACAAGGCTTGTTACATCCAATTCACAAAACTGCTATTCCTTTTCACACTATCCATACAGATTATACAGGTCCATTCCCACGAACCAATGAAGGGTACAAGCACATTTTGCTGATTGTGGACGGTTTCACAAAATTCTGTCTCCTTAAACCTCTCAAAACCCTTAACGCTGAAGAACTTGTATCTATTCTTAGAGATACCATTACCATATTTGGCACTCCGAACACTGTTGTCACCGATAGGGCTACTAATTTTAGTTCTAATCAAATTCGAAGCTTATTAAGTGATTTGCAAATAGAACACCATATGATTGCCACGGGCACGCCGAGAGGCAATGGTCAAGTAGAGCGATACGTACCTACGGTGATAGATATGTTAAATACTATGTGTAACGGCTCCTCAGATTGGCCAAGCGGGTTGTGGAAAGTCCAACAGTCCATAAACACCACTATTCAAAAATCTACTGGATTTACACCAATTCATTTACTTATTGGTTGTAATGCGATTATCCCCTGCATTCAAAGGCACCTGAATGAAGTTTCCATTCGTGAATGTAACGTAGATGTAATGGAAGATCGCGAACTGGCTTACCAGCGTTTATGCTACGAGGCAAGTAAATTTAAAACTCAATTTGACCCTGTTAGGCAAAATACTAAGGTTTTTCAAGTCGGTAACACAGTATATGTCAACCAAGACTGAGGAGAAGAATAAGGAGCAAGATATTTTACATATAGAAAATTATTGTCATTTATTTTAAGCTTTACGTGCCGAAATTTTCTTATTATGTCAACGTGATAAAACCGAGTCGACTACCAAAATGTCTTCGTTTGATTTAAATACCGCTTTGAATCTTTTACCTGTAATGACCAATGAAGAGACGAATACGAAACAGTTAATTGATAATATAGAATATTACGATTCTTTATTAAAAGATAGTGCTTGCAAACAAAATATAATTAACTTTGTTTTAAGAAGTAGATTGTCACAGGAAGCAAAGTTAAAGTTTAAATTTAAATATGGCTCTGTAACTGACTTAGGTTGCGATATGAAAAATCTTTTATTGTCAAAGAAAGCTGCAACGGCAATACAAAATAAATTACAAAAAATAAGGCAAAATGATACGTCTATTGACAATTATGGGCAAGAGATTACCAAATTATTTGTCGAACTCACGATTTCTCAAGCCGATGGCAATGAGCAATGTTATGACATTTTGAAATCGCATAATGAAAATATGGCAATAAAACAGTTTGCAGACGGCTTAAGGAATCGTAGATTAAGCACGATTATTTCAGCTAGAAATTATAGCTCATTGAAAGACGCTATTCAAGCTGCTAAAGACGAGGAAACCACATCATCTTCAACGTCCGGTGAGATTTATGGTATGTACAAAAGACCATATAATAATTTTTACTATAATAGGTCTCGTATATCGTAACTTCAGAGTACAGCGTGGCGGTCGTGAAGCTTTCAACCCGAATAGAGGCAGAGAACATGGTCAAGGATAACCTTGACCATGTTCTCTGCCCATAAGGGCGTCCGCGTATTATTCGAGGAAGGTCGTCTCGATGCAGAGCAAACAACCACAGGCAACAAAGAGGTACTTTTTCTTATAATTATAGAAATCAAGGGATTCGTTCTAATAATATTAATACGCTAACTGAGGCGTCTTCGCAAAATACTGACCATTCTACGGTTTCTAAAATTCCCAGTCAGTTTTTTCGTGAACAATAGAGATAATATTATTTTAGCTAGTGACAGTAATAGTTACATATCCTTATATTTATCACCACGTTTTGGAAAAGAAAATTATTTTCTAGTAGATTCAAGTGCGTCATTATCTTAATATATAAAATCCTTGCGTTACTGACTGACTGACAGACACGCTACAGCCGAAACTACGCGGCGCAAAAAGCTGAAATTTAGCATGTATGTTCCTTGGGGACCATAGGGATGCACTAAGACGGGATTTTCCGAAATTCCCACGGGATCGAGCAAAACGGGATATTCGAAAATATGTGCGTGCGAAGCCGCTGGCGTCGACTAGTCGGCATATAATTACAAACATGCGCTTGAATATAAAATTCCAGTCCATAAAGAGAACATAAGCATAAATGGTTTAGGAGGTACAGTTCAAGCAATAGGATACATATATTTACCTTTGACTGTTGGTAATGAGATCATCAGTCACAAGTTTAACGTTTTTAATAACTTACCTATTAAAGGAAGTGGACTTTTAGGTCGTGATTTTTTAAATAAATACAGAGCTCATTTAGATTTTCACAAAAATTTATTAACGTTGAGTGTTAATCAAATACCTATTACTTTACCTATACCTAGTAAATAATACCTGTAATATTGTATTCAAAATTCCTGCTAGATCGGAATCAATAAATTTTATAAAAACAGACTTAATAGAAGATTGTGTAGTTTCAGCTAAAGAAATAAAAGAAGGTGTGTATTTAGCCAGTTCGATAGCTACTCCTAAAAATGGGTTGATACCCATCCGATTACTAAATATTACTGAAAATGATGTAACGATAACGAATTTAGAGGCAACAATTGATAAACTTAGTAAATACGATATTTGTTCATTTGAAAAATCAAACAATAATTCAGATAGCGTCAAAACATTATTACCTTTAATTAAATTAGAACATTTGAATAAAGAAGACCAGAACACTATTGAAAGTATTTGTGCAAAATACGCAAATATATTTTATTTACCAGGAGATAGATTAACTACTATAGAAATATATAAGCATACTATTTCAGTAAAACCAAATACAGTTCCAATTTTTTCCAAACAATACAGATTTCCGATATATCAGAAAAATGAAATTAAACGCCAAATAGATAAATTGTTAGATGAAGGAATAATTGAGCCTAGCAAAAGCGATTGGTCAAGTCCAATATTATTAGTACCTAAAAAATCTGATTCAGGCAATAGAAAATGGAGGTTAGTAATAGACTATAGAAAATTAAATAATTGTATTGAAAATGATAAATTCCCTTTACTGAGACTGAGACTATAACTGAGATTTTAGAGTCATTAAGTGGAAGCATTTATTTCACGCATCTAGATTTGCACCAAGGTTATTATAATGTTAAATTAGATGAAAATAGCAGAAAATTTACATCATTTTATTCAGGACAATACCAGATGACGCGTATGCGAATGGGATTGAAAACTAGCCCAAGTTCGTTTTCTAGAATGATTACAATGGCAATGGCATGTGGGAGATGATAGATGGCGCATCTATCTTTTCCATTGCTAGTTAATTATGTTAACACCTAGCTAATAAATTCCTTTGCATACCGCAGTGTCAAAACGAGCGATTTTTTGTCCCTTTCTATCCCATTCCCTCCCTAAGGCTCGCCTCGCTCTAATTGGTCGCAGAATTCAATGACGCTGCGACGAAGTCGAAGATCAATCGTCACGCTGATCGGTCGCGTCCTTACCGCGCACGCGCCGAACGCTGGCACCGCAATATTTACCGCTATTTTATACTATAAACGAGAACTAAACCTCCCGCGGGTGTAGTGGAGTGATCTTTGCAGCTTCAGGACTCTCGAAGACGCAGGCGGCCGCCATTTTGTAAAGAAGAAGACTGACTTACAAGGTAAGGCGTGCTCCCATATCAGTCTTCAGTAATATTTAGTAATCGGATGGGTATCAACCCATTTTTAGGAGTAGCTATCGAACTGGCTAAATACACACCTTCTTTTATTTCTTTAGCTGAAACTACACAATCTTCTATTAAGTCTGTTTTTATAAAATTTATTGATTCCGATCTAGCAGGAATTTTGAATACAATATTACAGGTATTATTTACTAGGTATAGGTAAAGTTATAGGTATTTGATTAACACTCAACGTTAATAAATTTTTGTGAAAATCTAAATGAGCTCTGTATTTATTTAAAAAATCACGACCTAAAAGTCCACTTCCTTTAATAGGTAAGTTATTAAAAACGTTAAACTTGTGACTGATGATCTCATTACCAACAGTCAAAGGTAAATATATGTATCCTATTGCTTGAACTGTACCTCCTAAACCATTTATGCTTATGTTCTCTTTATGGACTGGAATTTTATATTCAAGCGCATGTTTGTAATTATATGCCGACTAGTCGACGCCAGCGGCTTCGCACGCACATATTTTCGAATATCCCGTTTTGCCCGATCCCGTGGGAATTTCGGAAAATCCCGTCTTAGTGCATCCCTATGGTCCCCAAGGAACATACATGCTAAATTTCAGCTTTTTGCGCCGCGTAGTTTCGGCTGTAGCGTGTCTGTCAGTCAGTCAGTAACGCAAGGATTTTATATATTAAGATAATGACGCACTTGAATCTACTAGAAAATAATTTTCTTTTCCAAAACGTGGTGATAAATATAAGGATATGTAACTATTACTGTCACTAGCTAAAATAATATTATCTCTATTGTTCACGAAAAAACTGACTGGGAATTTTAGAAACCGTAGAATGGTCAGTATTTTGCGAAGACGCCTCAGTTAGCGTATTAATATTATTAGAACGAATCCCTTGATTTCTATAATTATAAGAAAAAGTACCTCTTTGTTGCCTGTGGTTGTTTGCTCTGCATCGAGACGACCTTCCTCGAATAATACGCGGACGCCCTTATGGGCAGAGAACATGGTCAAGGTTATCCTTGACCATGTTCTCTGCCTCTATTCGGGTTGAAAGCTTCACGACCGCCACGCTGTACTCTGAAGTTACGATATACGAGACCTATCATAGTAAAAATTATTATATGGTCTTTTGTACATACCATAAATCTCACCGGACGTTGAAGATGATGTGGTTTCCTCGTCTTTAGCAGCTTGAATAGCGTCTTTCAATGAGCTATAATTTCTAGCTGAAATAATCGTGCTTAATCTACGATTCCTTAAGCCGTCTGCAAACTGTTTTATTGCCATATTTTCATTATGCGATTTCAAAATGTCATAACATTGCTCATTGCCATCGGCTTGAGAAATCGTGAGTTCGACAAATAATTTGGTAATCTCTTGCCCATAATTGTCAATAGACGTATCATTTTGCCTTATTTTTTGTAATTTATTTTGTATTGCCGTTGCAGCTTTCTTTGACAATAAAAGATTTTTCATATCGCAACCTAAGTCAGTTACAGAGCCATATTTAAATTTAAACTTTAACTTTGCTTCCTGTGACAATCTACTTCTTAAAACAAAGTTAATTATATTTTGTTTGCAAGCACTATCTTTTAATAAAGAATCGTAATATTCTATATTATCAATTAACTGTTTCGTATTCGTCTCTTCATTGGTCATTACAGGTAAAAGATTCAAAGCGGTATTTAAATCAAACGAAGACATTTTGGTAGTCGACTCGGTTTTATCACGTTGACATAATAAGAAAATTTCGGCACGTAAAGCTTAAAATAAATGACAATAATTTTCTATATGTAAAATATCTTGCTCCTTATTCTTCTCCTCAGTCTTGGTTGACATATACTGTGTTACCGACTTGAAAAACCTTAGTATTTTGCCTAACAGGGTCAAATTGAGTTTTAAATTTACTTGCCTCGTAGCATAAACGCTGGTAAGCCAGTTCGCGATCTTCCATTACATCTACGTTACATTCACGAATGGAAACTTCATTCAGGTGCCTTTGAATGCAGGGGATATTCGCATTACAACCAATAAGTAAATGAATTGGTGTAAATCCAGTAGATTTTTGAATAGTGGTGTTTATGGACTGTTGGACTTTCCACAACCCGCTTGGCCAATCTGAGGAGCCGTTACACATAGTATTTAACATATCTATCACCGTAGGTACGTATCGCTCTACTTGACCATTGCCTCTCGGCGTGCCCGTGGCAATCATATGGTGTTCTATTTGCAAATCACTTAATAAGCTTCGAATTTGATTAGAACTAAAATTAGTAGCCCTATCGGTGACAACAGTGTTCGGAGTGCCAAATATGGTAATGGTATCTTTAAGAATAGATACAAGTTCTTCAGCGTTAAGGGTTTTGAGAGGTTTAAGGAGACAGAATTTTGTGAAACCGTCCACAATCAGCAAAATGTGCTTGTACCCTTCATTGAAATGAAATGAAATGAAATTGAAATGAAATGAAATTATTCTTTATTTCGTGTAAACTTTGTATAAAGTGCTTACGAAACGTCAATTTTAAATTTATCAGTTGTACAAGTTTATATTTTTATGTTGAATTAGAGCAGCTCAATCCCAAGCATTTTTGTCGTCTATATAATCGGAAATTTTATAATATGCTTTTAAACACAACTTAGTTTTAACAATTATCTTAAATTTATTTATTGTTAAATTTCTTATATTAAGAGGGAGCTTGTTATAAAAGCGTATACACTGCCCCATAAAACAGTTACTTATTTTGTGGAGGCGGGTACTATGAACTACAAGATTATACTTATGTCTAGTATTTACAGTGTGAAGATCACTTTTTTTACTAAATTTGTCAATATTCTTGTGGACATATAAGAGATTATCGTATATATATTGCGATACAACAGTTAGAATGCCTATCTCACTGAACTTTCCTCTTAGAGAAACACGAGGACCAAGGTTGTAAATTCCCCTTATTGCTCTTTTCTGCAGAACGAATATTGTGTTAAGGTCTGCAGCATTCCCCCAGAGAAGAATCCCATAAGACATAATACTATGAAAGTAACTGAAATAAACCATTCCAGCTGTATCTATATCTGTAAGGCGTCTAATTGTCCTAACTGCATAAGCTGCAGAACTAAGTTTGCCCGAAAGTCTTTCTATATGCGGACCCCATTGGAGTTTGGTATCAAGCATAATACCTAGAAACATAGTCGTCCCGACGGGCTCAATTCTGGATTCCTTAAGTTGTACATTGGTTTCCATCTGTTTAACATTGGGCATTGAGAATTTTTATAGTTTGGTTTTCTTATCATTAAGTAATAAATTATTTACATTAAACCAACTAACAACTTTAGAGAGTGCATTGTTTACTTCGTCAAAATTTATCTGTTGTCGTCTAATATTAAAAATTAAGGAGGTGTCATCCGCGAACAACACAATCTCATGATTCTTTTTTACATAATAAGGTAGATCGTTAATATAAATCAAAAAAAGAAATGGTCCGAGAATTGACCCCTGCGGGACTCCCATTTTTAAGGCAGAACCTGGAGATGTCTTGTCATTGATCTGGACCTTCTGGATTCTGTTGCCCAAGTAAGAAACCAGGAGATCGAGAGCTTTGTTCCTAACGCCGTAATGATACAATTTCCTGACCAGAGTGTCATGATGTACACAATCAAACGCTTTTGACAAGTCGCAAAAAATACCTAATGCATCTTGCGACTTCTCCCAAGCTGCAAATATACTTTTGAGTAGCTCAACTCCTGCGTCAGTAGTCGAACGACCCCTCGTAAATCCGAACTGTTTCTCGTGGAGTAGATTATGTCTATTGAAATAACTAAGCAACTGACTAAGAATTAATTTTTCAAAAATTTTACTAAGTGTCGGCAATACAGAAATAGGTCGAAAATTAGAAGGGTCGGTTGTGTCACCAGATTTAAATAAAGGTATAACTTTACTATATTTCATTAAGTCAGGAAATATTCCAGAAGCGACGCAACCGTTGAATACCGCTGCAAGATGTGGAGCAATTATGCTAATAATAGATGAAGTAGTCTTCACTGACAGTCCCCACAAATCCATTGTCTTTTTCATATTTAAAGTTTTAAATTGTTTAATAATATCGTCAGTAGTAACAACAGTGAATTCAAAGGCTGCATCACATTCTGGCACGCAGTCCCTAAGAAGCATTTCAGCAGACATAGAAGATGAGTTGAGCGACTCTGTTGTCACTATAGGTATATTAGCAAAGAAATTTTCAAATTCTGTCGCAACTTCCAGGTCCTCTGAAATACTCACATTATTGATTTTTAACAGGTAGTCGCGGCTGCGTGCTTTAGCTCTGCCAGTTTCATTGTTGATCACATTCCAGGTAGCCTTTATAGTGTTTTCTGATAGTTTTATTTTATTTCTCAAATAAATAGATTTTGCCGTGTTACAAGCTTGTCTAAATATTTTGGAATATTTTCTTACGTAATTAATAAAGGTCTGACTATTATTATAAGACTTTTCACTATACAGTTCATATAACCTAATTCGGCTTTTATGAATACCTTCAGTTGCCCAATCACTAAACATCAGACGGTCAGTTACATTTAATTTTTTGGATGTAAATACAGTCTGAAATTCGTCATTAATTAATTTAAATAAGGAGTTATATAACTGATCCGGATGGTCATGATGTGGCAACCAACGCATTTTTCGAGATAAATTGTTTTTAAAAGTTTTAAGTCGTTTCTCATTTATTGGTATATATTTAACAATTTTTCTCTGTTCTCTCGGGCATTCTCTTGGACAACAGATTAACTGCCCACTGTGATCTGACTGAAGCATATTAATCAAAGATTTGTGTATTGGTTTTATACTAGTAAATATATTATCAATACAAGTACCACTTGTGGCAGTCACTCTAGTTGGTTCATAGAAATTATGACATAAATTGTATGACTTAAGTAAATTTAAAAAATTGATAGTTGAAGAGCATTTTTCTAATATGTTAATGTTAAAGTCTCCACAAATAGCAACCGTTTTACGGCAATCACAAACTTTGCTTAGAGCATCCTCCATAATAACTAAAAAACTTTCAAATGGTGCACATGGAGGTTTGTATACACTCAAAACAATGAACTGCTCAAACTCAACACATGTAATCTCTACTACTCGCTCAACAGAGAGGCTCACAATGTCAGTCCTTTCTTTAAATTTTAGAAATTTACTTGCTATGATTAACGAGCCACCATGGATAAAATTTTCTCTACTGAACGAGCTTACAACCTGGTGGTTATTAAAATTGAATATGAACTGGTGGCTTCTTAGCCAATGTTCTGTAATGCATAAAATATCAATATTGTTACAGTTCATAAACAATTCCAATTCTAACTCCTTACCCATCAACCCTTGTATATTTTGATGCACCAGGTTGATACAATTTTTAAAATTATTGTTTGTATGTGTGGTTGATGGAACTATGTTTTTGTCACTTAAACTAGGTACAAAATTTGGTGTCTTATTAAATATATTGCCAGAGATTGACTCTATTGTCTCAGAAGTCAATTTAAAGAATTTGGAACGGATTCCAAGCTTATATTGCATGTCAAATTTGACTGCTCAATAAAAGCAGTGTGGTTAGCCAAAACCTTGGCTGAGTTATTAATATAATAAGCTAGCGATGATGCTATTTGTCTTTTATAAAATTGTGATATATAATAATTATCATATGTCAAATAAAAATTTCTAATTAAAGCATTAGAGTCAATAATGTCAATCAAATTAATATAAAATGTCATAGTATGCAATTTTGAATTAATCTTAAATCTATAATCATTTTCAGCTTGTGGCAACAGGTTACTGTAAGGAAAAGCAAGTAACAGAATTTTTCTAACTTTTAAATTGAGTAATTGGTCAAAATATCTCTGTATTACATTTATATTTGCATTTCCTCTTCTCCCAATAAATATAATAATTGTTGTTTCAGGACAGTATGTTTTAGATAAAATAGATTGCATTATTTGAGAATAAGTTGCTCCAGGCATACATATGTTAGTAATAGCTAAACCTGTCCTTTGCCGCAACAACTGGCTCATGTTTTTCCCTATCTCATCACTAAACATTAATAGTTTGTTGGTGTTTGTAATGTGGGGTGAGAAGGAAATACCAAGATTAGAATCAATGGTGCTGTTACCCGCTGCATCAAACGGTGATAACAAATCAGAGCAATAATTTAATGTAGTTGGCTGTGAGTGACTCCGTGGCATCTGGTTATGTTCATTGCCATGATTATTATTGGTAAGGGATTGGAGCCTCTGCTCATTATACTTACACAAGTCCACTAAGTCATCCATTGCCAAGATATGCTCATTTATTTGTTTTTGTGATAAATTATATTTTTTTGTCATGTTCAACAAAGATTTTTGTAAACTGTCAATCTCCGTTTGCAAACAATGAATATCAGCATCATACTTTAATAGGTTAGAATCTAATTTAGCTAGACATACTGACATCTGTTCCTTTACATTAACATATTTTTTGCAATAATCTATATTAATACTTGATTTCTTGTACATTCTCAACAATTTTTCCTTTTTCCTGATAAATTTATTAATTTTAACATACTTCTTCAATTTATTACAGGCTTTCATGTTTCTAAATGACTGAATAGATGAATTAGACTCTGTTAAATCAATAGTCACTATGTTTCTACTGCTATCATCGGAGATGGCAGAAACCATGCATGGAGCGCTACCAACCAGCTCATCAAATAGCGATTGTGTTGTAACTGATTTCATAGACTGGTTTGCACTTTGTAATAAGTTAATATGATTATTGGCCTCACTTAGGAGACCCTCCAATTCAGTGATGCGTTTGAGAGCTTTCTCAAATTCATCACTGCACCTGTCAAATTGCATTACAATGTTTTGTAATCTATCCCTTTCGTCTAAAGAAGTGACTAAATTAGAGTGCATTTCTGCCATCTCACTCCTAAGCTGAGAGTTTTTCCCTAAAATCTGTAGCATTTCCCTCTCATTGTCCTCATGTTCACTTTGTAGTGACTGACACAAATCCTTATATTTCTTTAGTTCAGTAAGGGTCACCTGTAATTTCTCATCGTCTTGGCGTGCCCTTCTGGTCATCATCTTGTTAAAAAGTAAATAAACAAAGCAAGAAAGGTCACTGAGGTTTGTGTAAGACAACTACAAAGTTGTTTGAGTAAATTGTGATATGCTAACTTGGTATGTTGCTTGTGTAAGGTGTACGAAAGTCAAATAAGAAGTAAACTCACCTCAAAATGGCTCAAATTTAGCTATTATTGTAAAAATAATGCAAATTCTTTTAAATAAAATTGTACGTTAGTTTGACAGTTCACTTACTTGACTTTGCAAAACTTTTACAACTTGTTAAAACAACACTTATCACTGTTATTATACGACAATTATAATTATCACAGCTTATTACGTAAGGAATTAGCAAATTAGGCACATTATTATTAATTATATAGATTTAAAACTAATAAATTATTGGGAGAAATACAGTTTTACGTTAAACCACCAGTGTTGCCAGAAGCCCTCCTTCATTGGTTCGTGGGAATGGACCTGTATAATCTGTATGGATAGTGTGAAAAGGAATAGCAGTTTTGTGAATTGGATGTAACAAGCCTTGTTTGGGGCCAGAATGACCTTTACGTTCGAGGCATATTAAACAATGTTTTAAATATTTTCTAACATATGCAGCCATGCGAGGGAACCAAAAGTGTTCAATCATTTTCTTAAACGTCTTATCAAAACCCACATGACAATTTTCATCGTGAAATACTTTTAGAAGATTAAATCTAGAAGCTATCGGAACATATAACTTGACCTCGTTGGGTCGCAGTTTATAGAACAATAAGTTATTTTAAAGTATACCGACTTTCGTCCAGTTCACCAGACATTATATGTCCTATCAGGCCTTGCGTTTCTGGATCTCTTTGCTGCGCAATTTCTAACCAAGATTGAGGATCTTCTTTAAAATTAATTACCTGAGAAAATTTACTTAACATGACACTAGACGGAGTAGTTTGACAATGTAATGCAGAAAGTAGATTAACGGAAAACGAGGATTCTACAGGATTACGGCTAAGAAAGTCAACATGACTTGTATATTTGCCCTTTTTATACAGAATTTCAAAATTAAAATCTTGCATATATGTCCACCAACGGGCAACCCGAGGCGAAAGATCTTTTTTTATTCATAGTTGCTTTTATAGAATTGCAATCAGTATTGCAAAAAATAAAAAATAAACTAAATAATTTTTGATTCACTAATGTTAAAGTAATTGCCTAAGACAAGACGAAGTAAAAATATGATTTTAATAGTGGTGAACTTATTCAAATTACCAAAAGTTATTTTATGTCAAAGTACTCTTGTACCAACTGATAAAAGCTCTAGACAACTGGAATAATACATAATAATATATTGATTGAAACTAAATAAATAAAAATCATGAATAAATTAAATTTATATCTTGATGGCATCATTGTCCATTATTAATGAAGTTTTATAAATTATGTTCTAACCCGAGAAGGGTTACTTATATTAAGTCTATGGGAGTTTATTAAAAGATTTTGTTTAGTCGAACTAGCGCTACTTTGACATAATTTCGTTTGCTGTGCAGATTTATTGTAAATTCAGCTGAGGGATGATGGGATTGCATATAAACGTTTGCGTTCTCCTTCTTTGTCGCTTTTTTCTTGGCATAGTGGTCGGAGCCATCACATCGAGGTCAGTGGTACAATTACTGCCATTCCTCTCAAATTGCTACCTTTATTTGGGCATTGGACACTGGGTCTCTCTCTCTCTCTCTCGCGAGATAAGTAGTTGTTTTATTTGCCTCAGTAAAATAAGTAAAATAGATATGTGTGTATAGATATGTATGTATAAGTAGATATGTCTACCAAAAGTGCGGAAAATACCATTGGTGAGTTAAATAAGGCAGTGGTATTGTCACAGAATAAAGTGTCTGCGCTAGTAAAGCTTATTTTGGAGCAAAATAAGCTTATCAAAAGTTGATTGGCAAAGAATCAGGTACGATGGATGACACTCACAAAATTACTTCTGGAGGTACTCCATCGATGAAATCGAACGTGCGCCCAATCGGTGAAGCTCGCGTTCGGGCTGCATCAACTATCTCAGCGGGTGCTCGGCTAAATAAACCGAAGCTAGCACCGATCGCAACAACAAGTTCGTGCCCTACTTCGGATCTGGTGTCACCGCCGCAACACACAACAATAATAATCCACCGGTGACAAGCTCGCGGCGGTCGAGTCGCGTGCGAGTTCGCATGAAGTAAATGAGACCGACTGGACCGAAGTCCACCGACGACGCACGCCATCAAGCGAGTGATCGAGAATGTGACCCGTGGTACCGCCGCGTCGCGTGATATCTACACTTATATTATTTAAAAATAGATATGTCAGTTGATCAGGTGATCGAACATTTGAATACAATTCGTCCGAATGTGAATTGTACCGCCGAAGCATTAAAATCGCGACGTGATTATGCATCTTTTAAGTTATGCGTTCCAGCAAAATATTTGGAAAAGTACCTATCGTAGTTAACGCGACTAAAACAAATATACTTGTTTAACATAATTTACCTGAAAGATCTGGACGTACGTTTTCCCTATAAGGTGGCTCACTTTTTACTTGTGTTATCTGTAACATGTCCATGGTCACAAAAAAGTCATAAAATGTATCTAGCCGATAAAAAGGCGAATAAATATCGAAAAAACGAACTATCGCTGGACCTAACACAGATAAAGCTTATACATGTTTAAGGCTTTAATGGCTATAAGATCTCTTTGGGATGACTAGTGGAAATATTGTGAGTGATTGCCTTATCGGTCGTCATTAATTATTGGTGTCCACGGCTCAGCGGCGCTGGCCATGAGTTTCTAGCGACATAAACAAAACCAACTACCTATTGGAGGAGACAGGACGATAGAAAATATACACTATTTATGTGTCGAGTATATTATTTTATCTTTATATTATTAGACTTCATTTCATCAGGCATCGACCATTTTGAAGATTACAAAGTAGGCAATGTACCTATATTGAAATAACGTTAAATTCATTGCTCGAACAGTACATTTGTAACTGCGCCAATAGTGCAATATATTTGTACACGGTGACCATATTGGCAACTTGCATTTATAATATATTGTTTATTATCCATATTCATTATCTACTAGCTGACCCAGCGAACTTCGTACCGCCATATTTTTTTTAATAATTAATTTATTTACATTTTTTTTTTTACAAAAATTTAGACCTTCTCCTGGAAATAACGAACATATAAAAGAAATAATTATCCAGTTTGGTGCAACCGTTTGGAAGGTATGCGCGTCCAACATTTCGATGATTCACTTTTATATATAAAGACTAGCTGTCGCATGCGACTCCGTTCGCGTGGAAGTTGAAAATAAAATTCCCCCCGTTTTTTTCAACATTTTTCAATACTGCTTCGTTTCTATTAGTTATAGCCTGCCTCAATAAATAAACTATCTAACATTGAAAGAGTTTTTCAAATCGGACCAGTAGTTCCGTAGATTAGCGCGTTCAACCAAACAAACAAACAAATAAACAGACAAACAAACTCTTCAGCTTTATATATTAGTATAGATACTATAATTTTGTCACGATATCTTTCATTGGATGATACAAATCTACAAATAAACAGATTTGGCCACACTTTTTGTCCAAACAATGTTTGTCTTATGTGAGGATGAAGTTCACTTGATACACGATGAAAGGCGCACGGATTAGCAAGCTGGCCGTTTAAACCGTAGCAAGACAATGATTCAAAGACCTTATATTTTTATCTTGAAATGTTTGTAATAGTGGGTAAAAAATATCCTGCATGAGATGTGTTTGAACATATGGTTAAAAGTGGTTCTTCCGTGGATAAGCTTATACAAACGGTCACATTACTGCTTCATACTGAGCGTAAAGTTTGACGTAACAAAAATGCTTAACAAGCACTGAATACATCACTCCCAGTGACCTTAGATCATAACCGGACAAAGTTACATGTATTTCCTGACGACCTTGCTTCGTTTCTGTATTAATAAAACCTTACTTATCCTCTATTTCATCAACAATATATTCATTTATAATATTATAAGGAGGAACACAACAATACCATTTAAATAAGTAAAAAGTAAAACGATAACAAAGCGTCTAAAGTTTATTGTCACGCGAGCTAACCCTAATTTCTTTGTTCAAAAGAAATTTCATTGCACCATCGGAATTAAATAATAAATAAATGATGAAATCCATTCTAAGGCAGATATTTCAGCATGGATTACGCACGGTGAGGTGTGGGCGGGTTTGTCGCTATTCAGTTAGATCATAGCAGTCATATACTGAATTTTGAAATCACATGACCAGTACAAATAAAAGAAAACAGACGGTATATAAAAATGATATTATATGGCGACGATATACTTAAATATGGGAAACATCTTTGTCATATTTAACTTCTCAGGAATTTTTAATAGGGAAAATGATGCCGGTTTGCAAGTTTCCTGCAACTGAATCCACTGGACAGCTAACAATATGATGATGTATAATATACATTAATCACCAAGATAACTAGCCAGCAAGATAGCTTTAACTGCATATTACACGCGGATAGGACTGATACACAGATCCCGACTAGCCGATGACTTATTCGGCTATAAGTTGGAGCCCTAAGCGTAGCTGTATCGGGAGAGCCGTAGCCGGGAGTTAGTCGCGATGATAAATCGTCCCACTCGATCTACGTCCGACGGCACTGACTCAATCCAAATGAGACAGCTCTGATCATTTATTCGAAACGACTTGTTCTCTTAATAATTCTCCTCGATCGTCTATCAAACTTTCTTGATAGAGATAAAACGGATTCCTGATGTTTACTTTAAAATATATACGCAGTTTGTATCGTATATTCAGCGCATCACATTACTTGTTTTATTTTATTTAATATTTTATTTTCGGCGGCGATAGCCCAGTGGTGTACGTAACGGACTGCCGAAACCATGGTTTCGGGTTCGATCCCCAGGTACCCCGGGCACACACCTCTGACTTTTCGAAGTTATGTGTGTATTAAAAATGTTACTTACATAATTATCGCTCACTTAATAATGTGCCGGTTGGATGGCAAAAGACTCGCCCCTTATTACATTGGGACCTAAACATAACTGGCGAAATGTGGGTGTGTAATACACCTTTGCCTACCCCTTCGGGGATAAAAGGCGTGAAGTTATATTATTAATATTATGTTTATTTTATATACATATGTACATAAGCGTATAAAGGCGGACTTCAGCATTATCAATCTACATTACAGTGATACAGAGATTTAAATTAGATGTATTCTAAAATTGGTATTTATGTAAATAAAATAAAATGACTAAGGTAATCCGACGCCCGTAATATCAGCAAAATATAATTTTTATTAGCGTCCTTAGTCTTAGAGAAGGAAATATAATTTTTATTAGCGTCCTTAGTCTTAGAGAAGGAAAACTCGATAGAAAACCCGGAGGTCTGTCCCGTCGTTAGGGACTGACTGTCAAACCCAAAAATAAGCAATAGGACAGTAAAACTACCGACGTGATCATGGCTGTGGGAAATATTATATGCCGTGCATACGAAGTGTAGTGGGTTCCTATCTCGCGTTGATTACGGTTTGTGTGATCGGATAACGTTCTTACAAGCAAGTCGGACATTCGAACTATGTAGTGCTACTCACGAGCGAAAGTTCTCAAAGTTATTAAACCGACGGTATGCGAATAAAACGTTACCTACAGAATCGGTACAAACCAGTAACACCGTAATTAATCTATCCAGCGCGAGTTTAGATGAATCTATGATTAACATCTTGGCCAAAGGTTTAAACTTCGCATTAACACCTAAGCGAATACCGTACGAAAATATAATCAGCAGTGTTGAGGAGACGATTATCCGTAATAAAGTACCACCCAGTGATGCCGTTACCCTACGACAGGACGTCGCGGTGATATTACGGAACTCGAAGATACCTGCCAGTAATGTCACTATGGAAGAGCGTCAAGCACTGAAAAGGATTCGGGACAACCAGGATATTTAAGTGCTTAAGGCCGACAAGGGAAACGCCACTGTGGTGATGAATACGGCTGATTATACGGACAAGGTACGAGAGTTGTTATGTGATAACAAGGTGTATAAACCGGTCTCATATAACCCCACGGCCAGAGTAACGCGCAGAATACGAGCACTGATACAAGACCACCAGGACCTGTTCACGGAAGATGAGTACAGCAAGTTATATGATCCCAAACCATACCAACCACCTAGGCTATATGGTCTGCCTAAGGTACATAAGCCCAACGTGCCACTGCGGCCTATCGTAAGCCAGATTTCCTCGCCTACGTACGACCTTGCGAAGCACGTTGCATCGGTATTGCAGCCATTAGTCGGTATGACACCGTCTTTCGTGAACAACTCGCGTCATTTTGTCCAGATCGTACAAAGTATCCGATTGGAACCGGAAGATGTAATGGTAAGCTTTGACGTTGAGTCGCTCTTTACCAATGTTCCAATAAGAGAATGACTGGACGTAGTGAGGGACAGACTGAGTGACAACGATATGCCTCACAACTATATTGATCTACTAAAACACTGCTTAGATGGCAACTACTTCCTCTTCCAAGGCCAATATTACCTCCAGATTGATGGTGTCGCAATGGGGAGTCCAGTAGCCCCAGTACTGGCTAATATCTGGATGGAACATTTTGAGGAAAAGGCGCTTAGCATCGGACCTAAGACCATCAGGCTTTGGAAAAGATACGTAGACAATATCTTTAGAATCGTAAAAGGAGGTAAGCAGGAAGTAGAACAATATGTGCAACACCTTAACTCCATTCATCCGAAGATGAGATTCACCTACGAAATGGAAACTGACAGATCGTTGTCATTCTTGGATGTCAAAGTGACTGTGAGACCAGATGGGTCCTTAACACACTGCGTATACCGGAAGCCTACACACACAGTTAGATACCTGCACGCCACGTCGCACCACTATCCTCGACACATGCAATCCGTTGTGACGTCACTAAAAACAGAGCACACGACCTCTGTGACCCTGAGCATTTGAAGCTAGAGCTAGACCATGTTCAGGAGGTACTTAGGAAGAATGGATACCAGATACAACGTCGAATGACGCGGCCTATCAAGCGAGATAAACATCCGGTGTTAAATAGTCAATCTACCTACATGCCCTACATTAGAGGTGTTACGGATAAAATAGGAGCAAAGTTAAAAAACTACTCCATTCTGACCGTATTTACACCAGGGGCCAAAGTATACAACATGGTGGGCACACCAAAGGATGTTCTATTGCTACAAACCCCAGGTGTCTATAAAATCAACTGCAGCTGCGGAAGCTCTTACATAGGGCAAACGAAGCGGACCATACGGCTGAACGTATAAAGGAGCACATTGCAGCTGTAAAGAACCGTCAAACGAACAAATCGGCGATTGCGGAACATTTACTTCAATCGGGCACCAATCACTGGATTGAATTTCATCGTCCCCAAGTCCTCTCCACGGAACGCCACTTTTACCCAAGACTTGTGCGTGAAGCGATCGAAATCAGAAAACATAAACATTTCAATCGGGAAGAGGGCTTCAAATTGTCGCCGGCGTGGAATCCAGTGATCCGGTTAACAACACCCTACTTTAATGCGCAGTCGGTGAATGTTCAATATACAGATACGGTTAGTGTGTTTTGCGCCGGCACTTCGAAAATCAACAACGTGGGGGTAGAAATAGAATCTTCTACCTCGCACTCGGAGACGTGACATCGCTACAACAGTCAGCTTGCGACCACGGGACGTGCAACCGTCTCGAAACGTCAAGCAAAAATAAGGTATGTAAATACCTAATGCATGTTCGCGTTAATTCCCGTATAGATATATATGTATTCCTAAACATGCAACGCGAGTGTTTAAAAGTTTCTACTAGTAGTATGGTTAAGGAAAAGAAGAAAGCGTGGTTGGATATAATAGCAGTAGAAGCAACGAATCGAGCGAGCGGTGGTATGATTGAAGATATTGTTAAAGAAATGAAGGACAAGCATAGATGTGTGAAAGCTAAAGTAAAAGAATGTATAGAGAGGAAGAAGAATGAGCAAAAGAAGAAATATGAGGATCAATTCGGCTCAAGTTTTCGAGACAATATAAAACTGTTTTGGAAACAAGTTAAAGAAGCCCGGCCAAAAATATAAGTGGATCGATGAAAGTTATTAGGAATGAAAAAGGTGAAGTCATGAATGAAAAAAAATATACTACAGTGCTGGAAGGACTATTTTGAGAGTTTATTTGAGAAAGATGTGAGTGAAATAGAGCAAGAAGAGATGATAGATATATATGATGGCCCTAGTGATGAAATTGGAATGGATGAAATTATGAAAGCGCTAAATGGTATGAGGTCAGGTAAGTCTGTTGGATGTGATAAGGTGACGATTGAAATGTTGAAGGCTGGCGATGGACTAATCGTAAGCCTGCTGCATCGCCTTTTTAACCTGTGTTGGAAACAGGGCCAGATCCCACATGACTGGACGAAGGCAGTGCTTGTCCCAATTTATAAAGAAAAAGGTTCGCAGCATGAATGTCGATATTATCGCGGGATCAGCCTACCTACTTAGTGTTGTAGGAAAAATGTATGCCAGAATTTTGATTGACAGGGTAGTAAATGTGACTAATGAGAAGATATGGACTGTGCAAGTGGGATTTCAGAAGGGAATGGGATGTACGGATCAGGTCTTTTCCTTACGCTGCGTAACCGAAAAGTGTCTGGCAAAAAACCAGAAGGTATATTGCCCGTTCATAGACCTGGAAAAGGCTTATGATAGAGTGCATAGAAAGGAATTATGGAAGGTGCTATCTATGTATGGGGTGGACAATTTTATAATTAGGGCTCTGAAATCTCTGTAAAGGGGTTCCAGAGCCTGTGTCCGGATTAACGGTGCCTATACAGACTGGTTTGACATCTCTATAGGTGTCAGACAGGGATGTGCTGCCTCGCCCTGGTTGTTCAACTTATTCATGGATAGCTGCATGACAGATATGAGGGAAATGGAATGCGGGATCAATATGGCAGGATTGCGTGCTAAGTGTTTCTTGTAGGCCGATGATCAAGTCATTCTTGCGTCGTCGACGACTGAGTTACAACAAATGATGAACTGCATGAATGAGAGCTTTGAAGCGAAAGGTATGAAATTGAATGTAAGAAATACGAAAGTGATGGTGTTTGAGATGGATGAAAATGTGATTGAGAGATGAAAACATTGAACAAGTGACAGAATTTGTATATTTGGGTAGGATGTTTACAAGAGATGGAAGATGTGAAGGAGATATTGAAAGGAGAGTAACTGCGGAAAACTGTGTAAATGGAGCGCTGCATGCCTTTATGAACGACCAGTATATGCCAAAGCAGGCGCGACTGGCGGTTCATAATGGAGTGTTTGTGCCCACGTTGATGTATGGTAGTGAGTGTTGGGTGTGGCAGAAAAAGCATGAAAGTAGAATTAACGCAGTTGAGATGCGGTCACTGCGTAGTATGTGTGGGGTAAGACTGATGGATAGAATTCCGAATGCAGTAATACGAGAGCGATGTGGCCTGAAAGAAGATGTCGTGACAAGGATTGAGAAAGGAATGCTGAAATGGTTTGGGCACGTGGAGCGAATGAGTGAAGAAAGAATGACGCACCAAATATATGAGGCTAAAGTGTATGGGCAAGCCGGTCGCGGCCGACCTCGTAGGACATTCGTCGACCAAATTGGCGACCAAAGCACCCGGAACCGGCGAGCATGTATGAACAGAGTAATGAATGTAGAGGAAGCGCGTGAGGTTTGTAAGGATAGATGCAAGTGACGTTCCGTTGTCTCTGCCTACCCCGACGGGAAAAAGGCGTGAGTATATGTATGTCTGTATGTAAATAAAATTCATATTTAAAGACTAAACAGTAATACAAAAAATATATGTAAATGTTACGACAATCCTAACACAACAAAAACTATTAATTTGACATAATTTTTTACAAAGTCTTCTGGTAGATAACGTGGTGGGGGGCTCAGTAACCGTGGCTTGGAATCCCGCGTTAAAGCTAAGAGGGATCCCGGGAGTGGACGCTCCGCGTGGGCTTGGATGGGCCTGCGCAGGATGCGTCCAAATGTGCGGTCCCACCGGTGGGCCGCGGGACAGTTCTGTCTTTCCCTCGCAGTCGGGCGCGGTCGCGGGCGTGTCGGTGTTGCTTTGTCGCGCGCCCTATCTCCCGCGACCAAATGGGGGGAGCACTATTGTTGCGTCGCGGTGGGGCCGCAGAGGAAGAGGAGATGCGGTGTTGCCAGTTTGCCATCCTCCTTATCCTCTACGGCCGCCAAGGGGGTTTTGTTCGGGGCCCGCCTGACCATCTGGCGGGCCAATACCCGTAGAGGCGTAGCGACGAATACTTTGGCGATACCCGACCCTCCGAAACACGGATTGGGTTTCAGTCAGTAAGAGTCTGACAGTCCCTTGAAAAAAAAATTATATCGTTCAGCATATGTATTTCTAATGCACGCTAACAGCCGTCAAGATCATTATTTGCCAAACAAAATCAGCCCGTCTTACACAGTCACTTAGAAGGTCTTTTCCTATATTTGATATCGTTTATCGTCTTTCTACTGCTCTGATACAGCGCTGCTTATCTGTGCAAGCCCCCATTTATCTCTGTTCGCCGTTTGGCAACGTTTAGTGTAATTGTGTTGTTATTCTATTACAGAGAGGAACAAGAAAACACGTAAAAGTAAAATTTTATTTCGGGACTATGTTCAACTACTGTAACAAATTGATATCGTTAAAGTTGTTGTTACTATAAGCTTTGTACTTTATTTACTAAATAAAGTTCTAGTAGCTTTACAATTAACTCTATTTAATAAACATCAAAGGATTTATTTTTATTTGCCAGATTGCGTTTAGGGTCTTTGAGATAACTAGCTGTCGATTGAAATAGAATTTATTCATTTGAAAGCTAATTGATTGATTTAATTTAAAATTTCAATCTATAACACTGTTTTTATTGATCATTGATTTATTTATTTTAACATTTCGAATAACTTAAGCTAACAAAAAAACATAAATAAAAAATCACAGTGAAAGCCATTTTAATAATTTCACAAACTAAACACTGCCTAATTATACACTACAAATAAAACGAAACATGAGAAAAATTCAACAGAATTGTAGGAGTTTGATGCTCACGATGGACTGCGATAGGCTCATTGAGATTTAGATAACAATTCAATAGGTGTAAAGTACAATACCATGCAGTTTTTTTTAATGACAACTCCCGCACTAGGACTAAATCCTGTGTTGCTGCGGACTTTACAAACATACAACTAAAGGACACAATGAACACCCAGCCTCGAAACAACAATTTATGAATCACACAAAGACGTGTTGTCACGTGTGGGGATCGAACCCACAACACTCGGCGCAGTGTAAAGCGGCGAGGCGTCCGCTTAAACCACTACGCCAACCGTGCAGTCGCAGTAGGTAAAGACAGAAAATATGTATCGTATATATTAAGTATACAATCATAACAGTGTCGACAATTCAATTCGGTATTTTAATTTAATAATGAGAATCATACGTAGAGAAATTTATTACATCAAATCCTTTTGAAATTAGACATGTTTGTGTTAAAAAATATTATAACGCTACTAGATATACTTAATATAGTGTATTAGTTAATATTATTTCTGATGATTATCAGGAAATACCAGGCCGTAAAGAAGAACATTATTCTCTCTTCTCCTTGGATATATTTATAAAACGAATAAAAAACAAGGTTGTATCAGTGAGCTAATATTGTGAGCGATATTAAGGCACAGGTGCTGAGTCAATAAGTGGTCGATCGTGTAATTTGTGTTTATGAGCGTAGGGCTACACTGCCTGCCATTCACAAACCTCGCCTGTTGGAAAATATTAAGATTTTCCGCTAAATTTGTTAAATGACTTCATAATTTTGTTGGCGTTTGGTATTTGACAGATATGTCTTGTGTACTACGCAGTTAATTTTTCCGTGATGTTATAAGGTATATAAAAAGTAAAGTGAATTGTATACATATAGTTGAAAATGGCGAGGCAAATGTTGGGAGTTCTGGAAAAAATTGGACGATCCTTGGCTGGACTTGGATAAATAGATTTATTAATGACTTAAGGATTTTAGTACATTTTTATTAACTGATGCTAAAATATCTCAAAGTAATATATCAAAATGTTTTCGTTTTTTGACACGTTTAATATGTCTTAACTATTAGGGAACTTATCCTTGTGGTGACGGATAAAGAATACGGAATGTCACCACCCCATATCATCCCGTGGGTGTCGTAAGAGCCGACAGAGGGAGCATACTATGCAGAGAACAGCACTGTAAGGCTGAGTCCTGAGTGACGGCGCGTCGCGCGTGCGGGGTCCGCCGCGCGCGTGACGGGTACTCGACGTGTTTGAATGCGCGCCCGCTCGCAGTTCGGATAGGTTCAAACACGTCGAGTATTTGTTTCGTGCGCGGCGGATTCCGCGTGCGCGATGCGCCGTCACTCAGGACTCAGCCTTAGAGAAGGCTGAATCCTGAGTGACGACGCATCGCGAGAGGAAACAAACCATATACCAACCCGTTTGGCCAGAGTGGTATAGTAGGCCAATTTCTCCTTTCAAACGAGAGGCCTAGTCCAGCAGTGGACTGTAAGGGGCTGAAGATGATGATGATTAGGGAACCCTGATAATCCAACGATTTTATTATCCACATATTTTAATTAGGATTAACTAAATATTGTATAACTCTTCCTTAGTATCTCATCGGAGCAATAGCTTATAGAGGAAAAGCTATTAACGGTTTGCGGATAGTTCGTAACTATTTTGGTCCTTTCTTACAAATGTGCCGTAGTTTATTGTAAACCTACAAAGTAAAGTAGGGCGTAAACAATAGAGATTTCGTCTTCTATTTGGCCGTTCAATCAACAAACTTTATCTATTTCCTTCTTTTCGTTAATTTCTAGAATGTTCCAGTTTTGCGTGTTTGCAGTAAGATGTATATAGGATGCTAATAAGTCTGATATTGTTTCCTTACGGCGCAGGGCGTAGTTTGCGCTGATTAAGTTAGTTGTGCGAGTGGTCCGCAGATGGATGACGTTGGGCAGAGATTACAGACGGATTACCGAGGATTACACCACTGTGTACTCTTGTACGACTGGATTATTAATGCACGTTTGGACGGATTGGACCACTGAGGTAATAATACACCGGGTAGGATCAAAACGGTAATAGAAACTAGCGTGTGCGGCATTCAAAGCAATCTCAAAAGGTTTTGCTGTACAGATGTGTATTTTACGTTTGAACTTCGTAGTATCACAATAGAAGGAGGGTTACAACCCTCCTTCTATTGTGATACTACGAAGTTTGTGAGGATGGATGAATGTCTGCAATATTATTGACTCTTTCTCGTAAAATATACTAAACGGATTGTGACAAAACCTTGCAGTAGTATTGCCCATATGGGAATTTGATGTTTAATGTACATTAGGCACATTGGTTCGTATTACAATTAGTATAGCTAGTGACTGTTACCTTTTACATGTCTACTTCAATAGATTTAGTGATTGTAGTTAGTGTAATACACTTCTACTTCAGACACATCCGTCTTATATTACATAAATTAACGTTGCCAAAGTTACAAGGTACAATACACGTTTCGAGAGTATTCAAAGCTTGTGACGGAACAAGGAATGTCTCAATGATGAGTCGAGTGTTCGTAAAACTTAGCTCGTTAGCTCCATTGTTAGGCAATAATGGGCAGGGCGACGGACTGGCTGGACGCTGGACGAATTTATACTGGACTAAGATTACTATTTCATAAGTTACTAAACTTCGCTGGTGAGTCCGCTCGGCTACGTTCGCGTGGCGTCGATAATCGAGGCAAAAGGTAACCCATGTGTTATCTTGATGTTCAAGCTATATTACTGCAAAGGTTCATCAAAATCCGTTCCGTTGCTTTTGCGTGAAGGCGTAACAAACATCTTTGTATCTGTAGATTCATCCTCACAAATTTTAAAATCTATAATAATGTGTCCTCGCGAACGATGCCGGCCACGGCGGCTTGTCTATATATGAGACTTGCCATCTTAGTCTAAGATCCATAGAAGAGCGTCCTTCACCGATCTGATAATTGGATGAAAAGTATTTTATATCAAATTTTGCATGTTAAAATATATATCGCGAATGAGTTGTTGAAAAGACACCCGGTCCAAGCTAAAAAAAAAGAATTACCGCTTTTCCTGACAGGTTTTTCGTAGGCAACCCAATATCATCGTATTTGCAGGGAAGTAGCGGTCATCTTAATATGATATTTGCCTTTTAAAGAAGTTTATAAATATAGCTAGTATCTACTTAACAGTCGAAGCGTTTATACTCGTACCTGGCAACCCTACAAATACGTCAGGAAAAAATTATAACCCAATGTTTACCGTAACCTTTAGGGTTTATACATTCGGTAAGTACTAAACTTATGAATTAAACGCGTAAATGCTATGTTAAATGACAAGCCAAATTTTTTTTCTACTGTTCCTATTGATCGGATCCACAAATCGGTGAAGGTCGCACTTCTACGGATCTCTTACTATCTGCGCAGGACATATTATAGTGCAAAAGTGTGTGCGCATATACAAGTGCACTCTCTATTCCCTCACTTTCATAGTCAAATGGGACGCCGCGCGCCGCAAACGACACGACCGGACCGGAAAGAGATTGGGCGCAGGACCAACGGTGCTTTCCAAGGAACTGGTTTGTAACACCGCAACCTTCCTGACTCCGAACTTTTATTTGATAATTACCAACAAAAAAAGCCAATATCAGTTTTTGTTCGACCCGGGAATCGAACCCGAGACCTCATGATCCGCAAGTTGCTAACACTACCGCAGGACCACAGAGGCAGTAAAAAAAAAGTATAAAAGCAGTAATAGAACTGGTATTACTGATATTATTGATTTTAAAATTTGCCCACATTTTTAGTGGTAGCTTAAAATAAGTGTGTTTTGAACAAACTTAGAACCTTCATTTTACTCTCACAGGGGTAGAATATTAAATAACTACTTTCTTTGTGAGTATCTACGTCATAAAATGGACCTATTACCCAAATATGTTTCTAGCTTCAGTACTAGGCTTTGTGATGATCCCCTCCGTAGGAGCTCCACCTTGTCTGTAGTTTAGTTAATCAGATTAAGTTACACCCCTTAGATGAGAGTAGTACTGCAATATTATTGTTTGGTAACAGTTTAACTGTAAAGAGACAGGATATCATAGAATGTGTTGAATTGTTGATAGAACTTAATTCTAAATTTAGTTGTAAATTTATTTTAGGCACTTTACCTTACTCAAACAACTTAACACACACACAAAATATGCACATACACTCATTAAACATGTTATTGTATAACATAACTTGTCGTCATAGTGACGCAATAATGTTTTTTGACGCTAATAAATTTATTAGTAAATTTATTTTAACCAAAGATACAATGTATCTGCCATTTTATATTAAGCGACAAATTGCTAAGTTATTAGCATACAATTTTCAGCAAGGGAGTGAGCCTTGTGTTGACAATTTATTTGATAGGGTTAGTACATGTACTAACAACGTTTTTATTGACACATCTTGTGATTTAAACTCCAAGATAGGACAACAGTTAGGCTGCAGTATTTGAATATAGTACATCAAAACATGCAGGTTAAGGTTTTGTGCTTAACTGAACATTGGTTAAGCACCCATGAGGTTATTGTTATAAATGAATATTACACAATGCAGAGTTCGTATATAAGAAAGCAGGCTATTAGAGACGGTTCTCTCATAATGACTTCAAATTTATTAAAATGCAAAGAACGTAAGGATATTGTAAATTTATGTATTGAGCGCACTATTGAGTTGTCCTGTGTGGAATTAGACTTATATATTATAATTTGTGTATATCGACCCCCTTCTGGTGATTATAATCTATTTGAGACTGTTATGGAAGATGCTCTTAATAAAATTATAGGTAGTCATAAGAATATTATGGTATGTGGTGATTTTAATGTTAATATTTTAGAGAATTCTTCACAGTGTACTAGATTTCTGAATCTTTTTAAGTCATTTAATTTAATTAATTTATTCTGTGAACCTACTAGAGTCTCTGAAACATTTTCTACTTGTTTGGATAACATATTTAGTTCTTGTGTCGCTAAAAACCCAGTAGTTATTAGTTCTCTTCCTTCTGATCACCGTGGACAGATAGCTAGTTTTTCATGTACAACATATGATAAATCACATACAGTAGAATGTAGGCTTCAAACTACCAATCGTCTTATACGTTTTAAAAACAATATTATCGCTAAACTCAATCCCTCAATTTTGAACTCAGAAAATCCAAATACAATTTATAATTCACTTTTTGGAATAGTAAATAATGAGTTTCAAGATACTTTCAAGAGTAAAACTGTCACATTAAAGGGTACTACCGGATCTTTTAACCAGTGGGCCACTATAGGTATATACAGAAGTAGAGCCAAATTGTTTGAATTATATGGTATGAAACAACATAGATTTGACACACCTTTTCAAAATTATGTAAAAAACTACTCAACAATTTTTAAACAAGTTTGTGTTATGGCAAAATCTAAATTTATTAGTAGCAAAATTAAGCATTCAACAAATGTTATTAAAGAAACTTGGAGAATTATAAGTAATGAAACAGGAAGAGCACGACTACAAGAAAACCAATTTGAACTAAAAGAAAACAATTTATTAGTCACCAATCAAACTCAAGTAGCGCATATGTTCAATAGTTTCTTTGCGAGCATACCTTTAACAACTACTAGCTCTTTACAATCATCATCTTTAGACGCTGAAAATTTTTTGCTTAGCAGTGTACCTGAATGCAAGAGCGTGTTTAGATTCGAGCACGTTACCCCGCGAGATATATTGATCGCATATAATTCAATTAATATTAAAAATACCGGCGACTTTTGGGGCATTTCAATTAAAATTTTAGGTACTATAATTGAGACTGTTGAGACTGCGCCTTACCTCTCTATAATTTTTAACCAATGTTTTGACTTAGGCGTATTTCCGGATTTGATGAAATTAAGTAAAATCATACCTTTATTCAAATCTGGCAGTAAAAATGACGTAAATAACTTCAGGCCCATCTCTATCTTGCCGGCATTTAGTAAAATATTTGAAAAAATTTTATTAAAGCAGCTACTAAGACACTTTAATTTAAATAGTCTGCTTCATAAAGATCAATACGTATTTACTAAAGGTAGATCCACTACTGATGCGGGTGTTGCTCTCATAAAACACGTTTATAATGCTTGGGAGTCATCTAAAAATGCTATCGGAGTTTTCTGTGACCTCTCAAAAGCATTTGATTGCGTTCATCACGACACACTATTGCGTAAGCTCCGCCACTACGGCGTAGAGGAAACCGCACTTTGTGTTGTCGAGTCGTACCTGCGGCAAAGATTTCAGTGCGTCGATGTAAATGGGACTACATCCTCTAAATTACCTATACAGTTAGGCGTTCCACAAGGCTCTATTTTAGGTCCTTTTCTATTCCTTGTATATATTAATGACTTACCTTTTTATTTAAAAAATATCTGTGATGTCGTACTTTTTGCAGATGATACGTCACTTATTTTTAAAGTAGATAGGAATAGGAATCAATTTGATGATGTAAATAATGCACTTATACAGGTTACACAATGGTTTACAGCAAACAACCTAGTGTTTAATTCTAAAAAGACTAAATGCGTTAAATTTGCTTTACCTAACGTTAGACAACTGGGACCTTATATAAGGCTAGATAGGGAGGAACTTGACACAGTTGACTCGACAGTGTTTCTAGGCATTACACTAGATAATAAGTTACGATGGGGTGCACATATAGCATGTCTTGCAGGTAAGCTCAGCTCTGCTGCGTATGCTGTCAAAAAAGTTAGACAACTTACTGATGTTGACACAGCTCGTCTAGTTTATTTTAGCTATTTTCATAGTGTCATGTCCTACGGTATTTTGTTATGGGGCAAAACTGCGGATATTCAGAATACCTTCGTTCTACAAAAACAAGCGGTACGAGCAATATACATGTTAGGTGCAAAAGATACTCTTAGGGAACGCTTTAAGTCTATAGGGATTCTTACAGTAGACTCGCAATTTTTATTTGCTAATATATTGTATATTAGGCAAAATATAGGTTTATTTACTACAAAAAGTGATGTACATAACATAAATACTCGAAACAGGCATAAGTTATATGCCCCTTATCATCGTTTACATAAAGTTAATAATTGTTTTGTAGGGCTAGGTATTCGTATATATAATAAAATACCAATTAGTCTTTTAGAATTGCCATTTAGTACGTTCAAAAGTAAAATAAAAGACTGCCTTATTAGGAAAGGTTATTATACCATTAATGATTATTTCAGTGATAAGGATAGATGGTCACTTACACTAGCCAACTCTTGATTTTTTAAATTTATATAGATACCTTTTCAGTTTTTTTTTATATAATATCTCTAGTTCTATTAATTTAATATTCATGCATTATTAGGTCATTCAACTTACTACATTTACATTTTCATTGTTGTTCCACAAATTTTATTAAAATTTGATACAGTGTTAGATGAAGGTAACTCGTTATCATGGGCTGGATACTTTTTGTAATTTTCGTGTATTCATATACCGTCACTTTTTGTAACATACTTTTCCACCATAGTTCTGAACATGATCGCGAGTTGCCTACATTATAAAGCGTAAGTGGATGTTCCTGTTACACAAGATTCACATTTGAAGACTACTACAGCACTTAATTTAGTAACTACATATTTGTTTAAGTATTATGTATGTTCTTATTTACTATTTACAAGTATTTAATTACAATGTGAAACAGTTGCAGCTCCTTACAAAAACAAAATATGTACCATAACACTGGCGATTAAAAAGAGTGGCCACGAGTTTTATTGCCCGTTCTTTTTCATGGTTCTACCTCTTGCTTTGCGAATGGGCAGTAAATGTAAATGTAGAAGCATTATTAATTTACTTTAAAATTTTGACGTTCATAAGCGTCACGTTGTGACCTAGATGAATAAATGATTTTTGACTTTGACTTTGACTTTGTCGTGGTGGGGGGGCTCAGTAACCGTGGATTGGACACCCGCGGTGAAGCTAAAAGAGATCCCAGGAGTGGACGCTCCGCGTGGGCTTAGAGGGGCCTGCGCAGGATGCGTCTAACGGTGCGGGTGCGGGGGACAGTTCTGTCTGTCCCTCGCACCGATCCGAAGGGATTTGTCACCTCGTAAAACAAAACAAAACAAAATTATATCGGTTCATAATCGATTTTAAACTTTCGCGATTTGTATAAATCATACAAAATAATTTAGCGGGTCTTAATCGCGTTAACTTATTTAAGGTATAAATACCTATTTTTTCCGACGTTTCGCTCGTCTTGCACCGAATGTGATCGCGGAGAGACTGATGAGAGCTCAGCTCGAAACAAATAGGTATTTATACCTTAAATAAGTTAAGTTAACGCGATTAAGACCCGCTAAATTATTTTGTATATCAGTTCATATTAGAAAATTGACGATTGTTTAAACGATATATTTTATTGGCTGTATTTCTATTCGGTGTGTTTGTCCGTCGTCGGCGTCCGATTTTTGTCATCTGAAAGTAGCCTAAATATCACTGTATATTTACACCTCAATTCAAAACAAACCGGTAAGCTCAGCATTCGTCAAAAAAAAATATCGAAAACTATTCTGTATATAACCGAGTCTATCGCCATAATCAGTATACTGATTCCCGTACAATATGTAAGAGCGTATAAGTAAAGCGTATAAGTCGCAGGATCGCCTTCTTAGTCAGTTCGCTTCCACTCGCTAGTGACACAATTCAGCGGGATTGAACCAATTGAGTCTCGATGTTATTACTACGTATATTGCTACTGCATCCATTGCTCTTATTTAGGTTTACGCGAATTCTACGCATTGAAAATTTAATCAAGTACTTTCCGCAAAAGAATTTTGGATTGTACAGCCTTTAATACTGCTGCCGTTCTTACGAAAAGTGCAATAACTAGGTCAAACCTGATTTCGAGAAAAACGCGGGTAAAGATTTTATTTTTGTTTTATTTGTATCTCCATCACTATACAAGGTATCGAATTTAAAGTTTTACTACATGATGTATAACATAAGATAACATAACTTCACGCCTTTTATCCCCGAAGGGGTAGGCAGAGGTGTATTACACACCCACTATTTGCCAGTTATGTTTGGGTCCCAATGAAATAAAGGGCGAGCCTGTTGCCATCTACCGGGCACAATATTAAGCGCGCGATAATTAACGTATGTAACACACACATAACTTCGAAAAGTCAGAGGTGTGTGCCCTGGGTACCTGGGGATCGAAACCGAGACCATCGTCTCGGCAGTCCCAGATGTATAACAATGTAGAGAATATTATGTGATAACTGCACCAATGATTGCACTAATAACACTAGTATGAAACTGATTTCAGTAAAGCCAAGTCTACTTATCATATCTGCGTTCAGATGTGTTTTTAAAATAATGTGAAATCGGTTATAATTTAATGAATAAAAAACTATATTAAATATTTTTTATTACAAACTAAAAAAATACAATTACAATGGGAATCACTTCGCTATCTTACTTTTTAATTCTGGTCTATTATTCAGCATTTAAAGTTCAACGGTTACTAATACTCTGTCAAGAAAATACCGGGATAGGATCAATAATACACAAATTGTTTGTTATTCATCCAAATTTATATTATCACCTTCAAAGTATGCTCCTTCAGAAACGATACACTTACGCCAACGAATAATCCAATCAACAAAACTTTTCGAAACGCTGTTTCAGGAATTGAGTTCAGTTCTCACCGCGAATTCTCCTCTATATCTTCTACCGATTGAACACGGGTGACACGAAGTGGTAATTTAAGTATAGGAAACGAAAGAATTCGGCTGGAACCATATCTGGTGAATGTGGTGGCTCGATGGTATTTGTTGAGTGTTTGGTCAAACTTCGTTCAGAATGATGGCCTTGTGCGAAGGCATATAATAGTGGTGCAAAATCTAAGAATTTTCTTTCCACAAATCTGGTCTTTTTCGTCGAATTTTCTCTCTTAAACGCCGCATAACGCTCAAATAATATTTCTTATTTACCGTTTGACCTTCCGGCAAGAATTCTTAGTGCACAACATCGCGAAAGTAAAAGAAAAGACTTTGGCGTAGTTTTTTCTGTTTTGGTTCAGTTGGAAAGCGCCACTCCGAAGCTTGTTGAGTAGTTTGCATGTCAAACTCGTAAACCCACATCTCGTCACCAATGCATTTCATGATGTTAGGTCGGAATTGACACGTTCTAGCATGTCCTCAGCGACTCTTATGCCATTGAGTTTTTGGAGAAAATCCAGGTCTTTTGCGACTAGCCGAGTGGCAATATGTTTTTTACCCAAATAATTAGATAAAATGATTCGGATCGACTCGTAAGATACAGAAAGCGGCGGCGGTAAAATTTGGCGGCTATCTCTTTCAAAGTTGAATGAGGATTTTCAGTCACTGTTTCCTTCACTTTTGTGATGTTAACTTTAGTTGCAAGCGTTGATGGCCTACCAGAGCCAGGCAAATCTTCCATCACATCTCGACCACTTTTGAACGCTTTGCACCACTCATAAGCACGAGTTTTTGATGAAGTCGATTCACCGTAAGCCTTCTGTAACATTTTCATTGATTCCGAATACAAAATTCCATTGGTAATGCAAAATTTAAGACAAACTCTTTTTTCGATGTTTTTGTCCATTATGAAATTCGCACATTCACACACTAGATATGATATAGGTAACTAAAAACAGCACTGTATTTAATACAACTAACAGATGCAACTCAAATGCCGCGCCAAAATGGAAAAGTTGTGCCAATCTAACAACAACGAAAAAAAAACAAAAATTGAATTTGGAACCATGAACAAATAATCCATTCCCTTTTTTGACTGAATGTATAGTGATAAAGTTGTTTTAAGGTTGTTTTATTTTTTACACGAAATATTTTACTCCCTTCGTACCCCCTAACTTCTTGGTGCTAGATATAATCGCAATAAATGGTGAATTTATTGCAATTGATATCGCGTAGGTATACTGTATTCATTTAATCTTCCTAAAAATAAATGCAATATATGTATATTATAACTAAATCAATTTTAGTATCCTTCCCATAATTATTAATAAGGTCCCTTAAGATAACTGCAATAACTCAAGCTTATTGTACTTATAACTAGTAAATGTGAATCACAAGTAACGAAATATGGTAATTATAAATGCAGTAACTCTACTTATTGCAGAAATAATTAGTACATTATTTAATACCGTAAATAAGAATCCGTATCATGACTGCAATAACTCAAACATATTGCACTTATAACTACATACATATATACATTGAGACTATGACTACGCCTATAACCCCAAAAAGGTAGGCAGAGGTGTATTTCTACTCCCACTTTTCGCCAGATATACTTTAGTCCCACGTAATAAGAGGCGAGCCTATTGCCGTACCGGGCACATTTCCAGACTTCGTGCTGCTACTGAGAATTTCGTGACAGAAAAACCCAATAACACTGCCCGACCCAGGAATCGAACCCGGGTCCCGATCCCGGGTTTGATGTCAAGTTTTCCGTCTCTACGCAAATATGGTATTTGCATCGTGTTATCCCTTAGTCGCCTCTTACGACACCCACGGGAAGATAGTGGGTGGTGACACTTGTATTCTATGCCGTCAACCACACGGCTACTTATATAAATAGTAAATGAATATTACAAATGACGAATTATGCTAACTATAAATATAGTAACTATACTTATTGCAGATATAGTTAGTAAAATTTCTTAATAGCGTAAGTAAGTTATTCCTATCTATCCCTACTAATATTATAAATTCGAAAGTGTATATGTATGTATGTATGTTCCGCTTTCACGCTAAAACACCTGAACCGATTTTGTTGAACTTTGATAAAGAGATATATCTCTCGGTCGTAGGCTACCATAAGATGCAAAAATTAAACAAGGAGGGATTGTAGGGAGGGTAGAAGTTTGTTCGGCAAAAATTTAGCTCTTAGAAGTAAGAACGCATGCGCTATAATAATTGAATGCGCATCTGCCATGGTATATTTGTCAGTATGGACACGTTGATATTATGCACGGTGATTACATTGTTCGCATATATAAACTATTAATTATATACTACGCTTAAATGGCTGAAACGATTTTCTCTACTAATATTATAAATGCGAAAGTGTTTATAGATATATATGGGACATGTATTGGAACATGGCTTTGGCATTTGACTGTATACAAGGCGATGTTATTATGTACCTTTCGGTAGATATAATGGTTTATAGTGTCATGAATACTGACCAAGCTACTTGGTACCCTATAGAGTGTCTGAAGTCTTTAGAATAATCAGGAGTGTCTTCACACAACTTGAGACTAAAAGTAGATTTGTATTACCCGAATTTAACGCGCGCGAAGCCGCGGGCAAAAGCTAGTAGTTATATATATGTAAATCATAAAGCATCGACCTAGATATTGCAGTTAGGCTTAGTATTAAAACCAGCTGCGTCATAGATACGTATAAAGTGTCTTAAAAGAATATATAGATCTCGTTCTGCTAATTCCGAATATGTACTTATCTCAATTCGGTGCAAAACTCGAGTTATTGCACTTTTCGTAAGGACGGCAGACTGGATTAGTTCTGCCTACAGGACTGCTTGAATTACTGTAAACTATCACGACAAAAGGCAACCTATTCTGATAAGTGGCTGTATTACGGCAAAGTTTCATCAAAACCCGTACAGTCGTTTTTGTGTCAAAGAGTCACAAGAATCCATACCTACATCCTAACTAACTATAGGTTTATTCAAAACTAGCCTATTTGACAGATTTGGAAATAAGCCCTGCTGACCTACAAATAAGATTTATTTTGCTTTAGCAGTAGAACGTATTTACGATCTTTTAGTTCAAATGAAAACTTATTTATTGGGCAATATTATCAAGGTATTTCATTTTATAATCTATATGTAGCTTAATCTAACCTTAATGTCTATGTAGTATATGTACAAAAAACCGTAAAAACAAATAAAAAAAATTAAAATATTTACAAGGTTAAGGCGTCGTAAAATGCCTCCGCATCAATGTCATCGGGTAACGTGCCCAGAAGGCTGGCAGCATTGCCACGCTGGATGGCAATGCTGATTCTCTGAGCAAAGAATAAACCAGCCTTCTAGTCACGTGAGACGTCGATTAAACGTTAAGAAATTTCCCGGAATAGTGAACGAGCGCTCGGACCCCATGAGCCTAGCGTTTCAACCCCAAACGGCTCAAACACGTAATTACTCACTAAATTACTGTATTTGCGCCGTTTGAGGGTTTCCGCAGTTGCAGCAGCAGCGCCAGCATGGCCTCCCGTGCTTGGAACATGTGATGGCGCGAGGGTGTCTACGCAGGTTGCGTCCCACACCAAGGGCCTACCCATTTTCCAAGGCAACAATGACATACCAGCAGGTCTCTTACCGTCGTCGCGTACCAAACCATTTGGTTCAAGTACAGCTGGTACGCCAGACGCGACACGAGCACGACGAATTATGTCATTCAGATGGGCGTGACGGGGAATTCTACCAGCGCTTCTGCTGCAAGATAGCCCATGGTGTCCGAGGCTATCGACGTCTTCTCCACAATGACATCGATGCGGAGAAACACACGGAGCACCTAAATGAAGACAAGTGGCGATACGGAACGTCTCATCGTCCAACATGGTTCCAGTGTTGGACGATGGTAGTGCCTGAAGCCACAGACCCGATTCCCATTCTCCCACAGCCAGCAAGCGAGCACGCTCTGCAACGTTAAAAGACGCATCTAAAAGTCTTTTCCTTACAATGTCACAAAGCGGCGCATCCCACTGTCTTTGGGAGAATAGGTTGGTAGGCAAATCAGTGCTTGGACAAGCCATTTTCCAGGCGTTTACAGCTTCGGATTTGCACAGCACTTCTGAGTTAACTAGAGTAGGTGATAAAATTTTCCTAGTTAACTCTTCCGTGCTGTGAACCGAAGACAGAAACGCCGGTAAACTGACACTAGAAATTTTGCGTATACCGAGCCCACCCAGACGTATAGGCAATGACGCTTGTTGCCAGGCTCGGTCGTCCAAGTCCACATTTAATATTCTCTTTAAAGTAATTTGGATAATTTTGTCGACTTGTTCTAAAAGTGTAACTATTGTGTTTATAACAGTAAAAGGATCAGCTGATTTTTGCTTTTATCATAGAGTTTGTTAATCGATTTTACACACACTTTATACCCTAGTTTTACCACCCTAAGGGAGGAACATAAAAAGTACATTTCATTTGTGAGTCTACTCCTACGCCACAAACCAAACAAATCCACAGACATTTCATGTTTGTAGCTTGATTGGTTTTTGGCTTTGCAAAGATATTTCAGCCAGCATGTCATGTCCTAGCTATCTAGTCTTTGATAATTATGGTGACATTCCATGGTATAGAAATAGCAGAGGCTTGAACGGCCGAAGTCATATTCACCAGGATTTATACAGTATAAATTCTTAACAGTTTCAAGATGCTCTTACTATACATTTATATATTTGATTGGCCTTAAATCTGTAATTTAAAGCCTAAGATAATTATGTAAGTTTTGTCTGTACTGAGTGGACATAAAGAAATGCTGAATACAAAATGATAAATTACCCTCAAGGCTTCGTTAATCTCTTAGCTTGCCTCGACATTCGTGATAAGAGAACAATAATCATATATCATACGTTCTAATTCATGAAAGATAAAGAATATATTTTGAACTATTTTCTATATTTACTTGTGGAAGGCCTGTTATTGCTAGTTAAGCTGGTAATAAAAGAGGCACTGATATTGAATATACTGTTTGTTTTTTTTTATTTTGGCAAATTCTCTACAACTTAATGTATTCCTTATAAATTAAAAGTTGACGTATTTCTAATACATTATAGCTCAAAAATTGCTTGCGGCACTACTTACTCATGTAGATTTTTGTTGCTCTTAATTTAAGTCGTACAATTATAAAATTTTCATGAAAACGATTTCAACATTTTTGAGTCACATTTAGATAAATACGCATATATCTACTTATATATTAACGATATAAAGATTCCAGAATTAGACACATTGCATGTTGACAGCAACATAACATATTTTGAAAAAAAATAATAAATAATTCTTATGAGAAAACTCTCATATACTCGAAAACATGGTAATCTTGACTTAATTCGTTACACAAAAATATCGCAAAAAGTATTATTTTCCTCAAACACGGATCAAAGAATTTGTTATTTTCAAGTATCCTTATTTATTAAAATTATTTAGATAACTTTTGTAGACGTAATGTAAATAATCTGATAAATATTTTGCCAAATTATTGAAAATATTAATGGCGTCTATTAATTTGAAATGAACATCAATAACTTTCTAAAATAACATTACGAAGTACTTTGCCAAAAGTCATTATTTTCATACATCTGTAGCTAGCTCGAAGTCTTCATGAAGTAGCTGTTTTTAGGTGGGATCACATACAAATGGTTGTAAAACAGAAATATATCTTATTACTAACAAGTTGGTGTTTTCCGCACTTAGCCACTAAATTGGGTCATTGTGCATGAGCAGCGACACGGCTGTCGCCTACTACTCATACCAATGATTGACCAATGTTGCGTATGGCTTCGCTCATGGTTCTGGGATTGTTCAGGAACCTCGCCTGTTGGTCGCTCACGCTGGTACAATTTATAATCACATGAGCGGGTGTTTCTTCGGTCTCCATGCAGCCCGTGCATAGTGGGCTGTCCGTGACGCCAATATTGTAGACATGCTTATTTAGTGGACAGTGGCCGGTTATTATGCCAGTCAGATGCTTGAGTGTTTTCCTTTTGGAGTACAGCAGTTTTTGCGAGAGTCGTTTATTCAATTGGGGGATGGCAACTTTGGATTGCCTACACTCTTTTTCATGTTGTTGTAGGATTTTCTCGCGTAACCACGTTTTTAGTTGGTTGAACGGTATCGGAACAATTGGTTCGGGTCCCAGAGTTGTTATGTCCGATCCCTTCCTTGCTAGTTGGTCTGCTGCGTCATTGTCCGTGAAGTCGCTGTGTCCTCGTATCCACTGGAGCGTGACCCGGTTCCTCGCTGCAATTTTCTGCAGCTCTTGGTGGCACTCCATAATTAGGCCGCTATTAAAGCAGTTGCCGCCGAGAGCTTGTAGTACTGAGGCACTGTCTGTGACGATGGGTATTGACAGGTCACACGGTTGCGGCCCTTATAATCCCAACGCATTCAGCTTGGAAGATGGTGTTGAGTTTACCAAGCGATGTTGAGGTATTGATGTTCAAGTCATGGGGGAATACTCCAGCACCCGTCCCATACTTCGTTTTTGAGCCGTCTGTGCATACTCTAACTTCGTGTATACCAGAGCTTACCTTGAGCTCGTCTTGCAGTTGTTTGCGGTAATTTTTGTCAAAGACAAAGGTTTTGGGTATGAGGTCGCACGTTGCATCTAGCATCGGGATTTCGTTAGTAAGTGTCCTTTTCAGGCGTGCATGGGTTATTCGGTCGTCTCTTCACCAAACCCCGAACTTATCGAGCCGGATCGCGGCGGCACCTGCTTCCTGCTGGATGATGAGGTGCAGTAGTCGAAAGTCAAGAAGCACCTCCAATGCCGCTGTTGGAGTTGTTATCGTGCAGCCTGTTGTGGCCAGACAGGCGAAGCGTTGTATGCTCTGCAGCTTGCTCTTGACTGTGCTTAGTTGAGTGCGTGGCCACCACACTACTGCATCATATGTGAGCATGGGGCGTATTATGGCAGTGTAGATCCAGAGGGTAATGAATGGTTTAAGACCCCATTTTTTGCCTATTATTCTCCTGCACTGCCAGAAGATTGTGCATGCTTTTGTGGTTTTAGTGGTGATGTGTTTATTCCAAAAAAGAAAAAAACTAGCTCCGTTTTACTTGGGTTAACCATCAGTTCGTGGTAGTGGCACCATTGCTCCATGATCCTGATGGCTGCTTGCATCCGATAATAAATCGTGTCTTCCGAATCTCCTTTCATTAGGATGGTTATATCATCTGCGTAGCCGACCGTGTAGAAGCATTTGTCATTCGGCTTCTCAACAGATCGTCTACCACTATGTTCCATAGCAAAGGTGATAGGACACCTCCCTGTGGGAAGCCTTTTGCTACTATCCCGCTTGAGGTGGTGTTAACCGTGAATTGAATAGCCCTTTGTTTCAGGAGTTGATCAATCCAGCCTCTGACGATTTGTTCAACTCCGAACTTGTCAAGTGCTCGGCTAATGCTGGTGAATTTAGTTTTGTCAAAGGCGCCTTCTCGTATGTCAATGAAGGCGCCTAAGGTCAGATAGCGCTGTCTCTATGGTCCCCACTACGGAGTGAAGCGATGATTCCGTTGATCTGCCACTTATGTAGGCGTGTTGTTGCGGGTGTAGTGGTCTGCGTAGCAGTGCGCCTTCCCGCAGGTATCTGTCAGCGAGCCTCTCCAGCGTTTTCAGCAAGAAGGAGGTTAAACTGATAGGTCTGAACGATTTCGCTTGAGTGTAATCTGTTTTGCCCGGTTTTGGGAGAAAGATGACTTTTTTTTTGAGACGGTCCGACCGGCCATGCTTTTCTTGACCGAGACTCAAATACGCCGTCCTGACGACACGACTTATTTGCATTATCCCGGTTATGCACTGGAGGATAACTTCCACGCAACAGCCGGGGTATGCTTGTTCGTCAGAGCGGATATTCGCTGTCGACGTCTACGCTGCCTAGAGGACCCGTCCTTTTCTGTCCTATGGGTACACGTAAGTCTGGGTTCATTGGCCCGGATTTACGTGTGCCTCTACCATTCCCATGCCGGAGATGCCGAGACAACTCGACTGTTTGACTACTTAAGTCAGGCAGCAGATAATGCGCAGGAGCAGTTCCCGACCGCCAAGTTGGTCTTTTTGGGAGATTTCAATACCCACCATGAGACCTGGCTGGGCTCTTCCAAAACGGACCACGTGGGACGAGCTGCTCACGCATTCGCTTTAACGCATGACCTGACTCAACTGGTACTCCAGCCTACCAGGATACCAGATATATCGGGTCAAGCGCCCCCGTTGTTAGACCTTGTGCTGACGAGTAACCCGGCCCAGTACAGTGTGACGGTACAAGCCCCTTTGGGTTCCTCCGACCACTGTCTGGTTCGCACTACAGTGTCATTCGCTTCACCTCCACACCACCACTAGTGAAGGCAAAGCGACGCTTGTGGCACAACTCGTCAGCGGATTGAGATGGCCTGCGAGACTATTATGCGTCCATCCCGTGGTCTCAACGCTGCTTTGATGGGAGGGATCTGTCGGAGAGTGCGTCTGCTGTTGCTGGGGAAATCATCTTGGGTATGGAATATTATATTCCATCCACTGACGTCTCCAGCAGCAGCGGAGTACGGCCCTGGTTTGATCGCGAGTGCGCCGATGCTGTTAAACAAAAACAGTCGGCTTACCGCGCTTGGATCAGGGCTCGGTCTCGTCGCGATCCGAATGTCCATCTCATCAAGGCAGTCTATAATAGAGCCACCAAGTTCTGCAAGAGGGCAAACATAAGAGCGGATGCACAGCGCATTCCACGGTTTGGTCAAGAACTCTTGTCGCACCCCACGGGCAGCCGGGGATACTGGCGATTGGCCAAAGCCGTGCAGTCTAATTTCTGCCAGCCTTCACTGCCGCCATTGCGATGCCCTGATCGATCACTGGCCCATGGGCCGCAAGAGAAAGCTGACCTGCTTGTCAATCTCTTTGCGGCCAACTCCCGAATCGATGATCGTAGTGCGCAGCCGCCTTCGATTCCCTACTGCGGCCACTCCATGCCTGATATTAAAATCAGGCAATGCGATGTTCGCGCGACACTGCGACCTCTCGATGTCCGGAAAGCCAGTGGACCTGACGGAATTCCAGCGGTTGTGCTTAGGAAATGCGCAGCCGAGTTGTCTCCAATGCTTACACGCCTGTATCGCCTATTATATGCCTCTGGCGTAGTGCCGCAGGCTTGGAAAGAGGCGAACGTACAACCAATTCCCAAGAAAAGGGATCGTTCTGATCCGGGCAACTATCGACCAATTGCTATCACCCCTATTCTCTGCAAGGTGTTCGAACGTTTAATCAACAACCAACTCGTTCGCTACCTAGAAGATCACTCTCTCATCAGTGATCGTCAGTATGGCTTTAGACCGAAACGATCATCTTTGGGGTGAGGCGATGGACAGGCATGGGGAGTCGTTGGCTATTAATCTCGACATCTCCAAAGCCTTCGATAGAATCTGGTATCGTGCGATTCTTTCCAAGCTTCCAGCCTACGGCTTACCGCCTCTGTGACGGTGAGTCATCGAAGTTTCTCCAGGTGAATGCTGGTGTGCCTTAGGGGTCCGTGTTATCGCCCACGCTTTTTCTTCTGCATATCAATGATATGCTCACTTTTGGGGGCATACATTGCTATGCAGATGACAGTACTGTACATGGGCGATATTTCGGACACCCTGCGGCTAAGCAAGCCGATACTGATGAGTATAGGCGAACACTTGTTGCTGAGCTTGACTGGGTTCTGAATTGCATCTCGCATTGGGGTGATGAGAACCTGGTCGAGTTCAACGCCAAGAAAACACAGGTGTGCGCATTCTCTGCCAAGGTATCTCTATTCCTTCCCCATCCCTCTCCTCTGGACACTCCACTACCGATTCAAGACAGCCTCAATATCCTAGGTATGGACATACGCAGAAATCTCAACCAGAAGAACTATAACGAGGGTGGCATCAAATCCGCATGTCTGTTATACAAGACCCAGGTTCGCTCCTGCGTGGAATACTGCTCTCACCTTTAGAATGGCTCCACTCAGTACTTATTGGACGCCCTCGATAGGTTGCAGCGGCGTGCTGTCCGTATTATTGGGGATCCAGAGGCCACTAAGACTCTTGAGTCACTGCAATTACGCAGAGACGTGGCCTCAATGGCTGTCTTCTACCGCATTTATTACGGTCAGTGCTCCGAAGAGCTCTTTCAACTAATCCCACCCCCTCCTTTCCTATCCCGAACGACACGTGCTGGGTTGAGTTGCCACTCTTACACGGTAGAACATATACCGTAACGAACCAAATGGTTCGGCGCCTCTTATCTCTGCCGTACCATTAAGATGTGGAACTCTTTACCAGTCCACGTGTTTCCCTCCACTTATGATCCCGGGTCCTTTAAGCGGGGCGTGCAAAAGCTTTACTCAAGGCCGTCAAGGTGAGGGCCATCATGCCATAATGCCATGCTGGCTGCTGGGATCATGGCCATTACTATGGGACTTCACTGTATGCTTAACATCAGGCATGGAGTCAATTTTTAGGCAGAAATAAAAAGAAAAAAAAAATTATGTATTGGCGTTAGGTGACCGATAATACGCGACGCATCTACCGTCAAATATGTTCCGACCCTTACACAGAAACTTCATAGTAAATTATTTGATAATAAGTTGGCGTCAATTTGGTATAAGCCCTCAGTAAGTACGTGAGCTGTTACAATATTAATACGAGAGTGGAAGCGCCGTTACGCCACAATCAACGCTAACGTCACTTTTTGTTGTACAGATGTGTCTGCTTATCCCCCACATTATGACTTGTACTTGTTTTGTACAACTTTTGAGCCTTATCATTCACTTAGAAAAATGTCGCTTCAATATTTTATATTGTACCTTCCATCGTGTTACGGTTTATATTACAAGAGTACTTTACTGACATAATGACATGGTTTGGGCGTTTGGCCAAACGATCTGAAAGAAAAGATGAATTAAGTTTGCCAAGAAAATTATTTGATTAATTTTTAAGCTATATAGAGCGAATTCAACGTTGAGTTAATCACAAAGCATGTGAAGACATTTAGAATCTATGCATTCGAGAATGTAGTTAGTAAGTATACGCCCCCGGCTACAAACGTCAGTATGTGCACAATGTAGTGTTTCCGACACATTATGTAACTACGTATACTAGTCATACGCAGTACAACAATAGTATGACGTTTTATTAACACAAAATTTTTCTCCTGCAAAATAAACTCAGCTCACAGTAAATTTAAAACTATTGAAGACAAAAATAACAACGCAAGAATTTAAAATCTAGTTAGCAAAATAATTTCGCCTAATAACACCTCATTGAAATTCATTGCCATATTTTTTATCTAAATTTTCTGCTTTATTGTGAGTAGATGCAACACAGTGTATACAAAGAGCTCGTGTAGTTCAGCGGGCGGTTGTAATTGTAAGCAAATTCAAAGTGTTCTGCGACTTAACTGTTTGCAAGCGACGGCATTGTGCGCTCAAATTAAACATAGTGAGCACTCGACGCGCGGGCCCGACGCTCATCGCTCAAGGCTGCCAGCTCCGGGCGCCGGCTCCCGGGATACACTTCAAAGGAGAGTCAAGACCTTTCTTTGTGAGAGAACGTGCCGCTCGACTCAATGGAATACTAACGCAGTAAGAAGCAAAATGAATTGTTCATCTCTATGTATTTGTATAACGACGCTCGCCTTATACTGTCTTATTTGTACAACTAATTAGAGTTTGTCTAATTACTTAAGCGTTCAAAACCGTCACAGGCCCAACCTTATCTCTTAAAAGGTCCATCGTGTGATAAAATTAAATTTGTTTACTTGAATCAGTCAGTCAGGATAAATCAGTCAGTCTATGTGATCATAGACACATATGTAGATAAGGGTGTAGTCGCTCAGGTGCCCGTTAGATGCGTGGTATCGCGTCGCATCGCGCCGGTCGCGCGGGCTACTTCGCACTCGCTTAGTTAAAAGGAAACAAACATAGCGTTTGGCGGGGGCTCTCTTGTATCGTCGTTTACTTTTAGCCCCTCGTTGACGTCGTACCCTCCAACCCGCAGACTACATCCAGCCCTCTCTATTTCTTTATTTACCACTCTGTTAGCGTGATCTGGGACTTTTATTGCTTTCTGTTTTTACTGTTATTTTCTCACTTAACTGTATACATTTTAATTGGTTTTGACTGACCATTGATTTGCTCATTAGTGTTGACTGTGTTTGCATTGTGTAATTACGAGCAGAGAAAATGTTTGCTTAGGTAATGAATCGAGCACTGGGAGGTAGCACGACTATTGAGAGGCTAGATACCTATTGGTGTGACGTGTATTATGTTAGTGTAGGCGTAATCTCGTGTGTGCTATCTAGTACTAAGTCTCTATGTTTTGTGGCGAGCCGGCAGGCTAATGCTAAGGCAGGAGGTAGCTTGTAGTCATCATAATTGTCATAATATTGTCAGTGGAGCTACTTGCGTAGGTATATCTACTAAAATAATATTATTTTATATTGGAAGCCCTAAAATATGTACATATATATAGCTTGCTACTAGTTTTGTATCCATACTAAATGCTGAAAAATTGGTTATAATAAGTTTACAATGCTAAATGCGCTTAAAATACTAACTAACTCAATAGAAAAAAAAATAATAATAAATAAAGCTAATAGTTATTCAAACAATACTTATTTGCAATCAAATTAAAACTAACATAGCTAAATGACTATTTACACATAAAATAAAACAATAATTTATATACTTAAATAACTAAAAAATACATTTAAAAAAAAGAATGGAAAAGAAAATTTAGAGGGCGTCATGGAAATTCTCCACATCGCCGTCAATTGGGAGCGTGCCCAGAATGCTGGCAGCATTGCCACGTTGTATGGCAATGCTGATCTTTTGCGCCAAATACAGGCCAGCCTTCTGGTCACACGAGGCGTCAACCAGTCTCTTTGCGAGATCTCTAAAAAGAGATCGCGCACTTGGACCCCATTTCGTTCCAACGTTTCGACTCCAAATGGCTCAAATACACAATATCCTACTAGATTTATGTATTTGCGCCGTTTGACAGTCTCCGCTGTAGCTGCAACAGCGCCCGCACAACCCGCTGTGCTATGAAGATGAGTTGGCGCAAGGGTGTCGACACAAGTTGCGTCCCACACCAAAGGCCTACCCAGGTTCCACGGCAGTAAAGACATACCGTCTGGTCTTTTGCCATCGTCGCGTGCCAAGCCCTGAGGTTCTAGTTGGGCTGGAACGCCAGCGGTGACAAGAGCCCGTCGAAGTATGTCATTTAGGTTGGCGTGTCGTGAAATATGACCTGCGCTCCCGCAGCATGACAGACCATGGTGACCAAGACTCGTCGACAGCCTCTCCACAGTGACAGCGATGTGGAGAGACATCACCGAATATTCAAACTACTTTAATTGTTTGATTCAGGAATTGAACAGAGTCTTATGTTTAGAATGCTACACATTAATTGAAGCTGTTGTAACTTCTGAAGTCATACCTGCACCACATTATGGTATACGATATACAAGCTCCTGCTTCCTTTTGAGGTGATTTATTTGAAGATGATTTAGGTATAATAACAAATAAAATGAAGAATAACATAAAAACTGTGTTTTTTACCTATTAAGCATAAAACAGTGTTGTTTTAATGCCAACTTTGTAATAAGGTCCAATGGAATGAGCTTATCTTTTGCGAACTAGCCTCACTGAAATTCTCAAATTGTACCACATGGTATTGAGAATTCTCAGTAAGAAATATATCAGACTGAAAAAACCGCAAACTAATATAATGTACAAGCGTTTGTTTCGTAGCTCCACTTCTTTTTACAACTATTTTCTATATTGTATATTATACATAGAAGCTTCTAATAAATTCCGGTTATATGATTTATTGTAAGGTTTAAATACAATTGCATTAAAACTAACTATAACTAAGTGGCTATTTACACATAAATTAAAACAATAATTACTATACTTAAATAACTAACAAATAAAAGGCAATACATTAAAAATGTTATATGATTAAATCCTATCATCACAAGGAGTTACGTCGGTTGCATCCAAGACTTCAACGCCTAGGAGCCGTGGGTCCGCTTACTAGTCTAACCAGATATGACAGAATATTAGCTTTTCCATAGTCTGACCGCCAAAACCCAAAGGGAAAGCGATATTGTATGGTTTAAGACCAGTAAGTATCGGTTTATTGGAGGGTACTGACTCCCCGTAACGACGTGCGATGGTGAAAGATCTTCATGACAACGGGGACCGACGGCTTAACGTAAGTACTCTCCGAAGCACGGGCGATAATTAACTAATTTACTACAATTTATATGATTAAATCATGTAACTATCACAATACTTAACCTCAAAATATTTGAAATCTTTAATGTCCGATAGCTAAGAACTGCCGCCGAATATTGTATTCATCCTTTCCTAATTTAATTAGGAGTATATTTACTATATTTTACTGGTCAAATCATCGAGAAGCAAACTTAACCCATCTTCCATACAAATTTGGTCATTCTCCTTTTGAATTTAGCTCTTTGATAATTGGGTGAATGGCCAAGCTAAAAATTAGTGGTCCAAGCGGGTCGCCTTGTTGACAGCCAACGGCGGATTCCAAAACATTTTCCTTATACAACATGTAACAAGTTTAATGCACATCTTGAAAGTACTTTGTTCAGAATCAGCTACTAAATCCATTTCTGAAATTTTTAATATAATTTTTTTTAATCCTAAAATAATTCAAATTACGTAAATTATAGTCACTCATTGCTTTGAAAAGGCAAAATATACGAAAATAAACCTTAAGTCAACGTAGAACGGCTTCTTTTTAAATGCATTTGTTTAGTGGTTCCACGTACAGGAACGCACACATTAATACAACATAACAGCCGGTACAAGACAATAACACACAATTGACCACCAAAATATCTATCATCTTTCTTTCGCTTACGTATTAACAGCGGGAAAGAGCGAGACGTAATGTGTCTCACTTGTCACCGTCGCGTCGGTCGCCCGCGCTGGTAGGTACAGCGCCGGCCGGGCGGCCATTGTTGCGCTTAGATAAATAAAATTACTCATCCACCTGGATTCTCTGTGAGTGTTGTGAAAAAAAAATGTTTAAGAAGTTTACTTGTTTATTTACAAAATGTGTATTATCAACGTTCGAGATCATCGTGAAGTCGAATACAAGGACCGCTGGATCGATCGCGGCGGTCCTGTCCAGTAGCCTCCTAGGTCGCCTGACTTGACGCCCCTGGACTTTTGCTTTATGGGGATATACCTATTAAACCACTAGTTTATTGTGTCGAGACAACAAGTGCCGGGGAGTTAAAATAAGATATCAGCTGCTTTTGAAGCAGTGAAAAGAAACATTGTGTGTGTGTGAACTAAAGGAATATTTAAGCTGGGTGGTGGACACCTGATGTCAGCATTTTAAAAAGAGGACGCCGAACAAGTGACAATAAGCCTGTGAGTCATTTGGTTATTCTTTTATTGAAAAAAATTATGACTCACAACTTTAAACACGCCGTTCTTATTTAATTCTCTCATTGATCCCCTGTTACTTTAATTTCTAATGTATCAATAATGCTAACTAGATATGATTATTATGATTAAATTAAGATAGTCACAATAGCCACTAACGATGTTAAAAAATGATTGACCGTATCGTATTTCGCTGTCGTTTGTTTACCACAGCAAACGTTTCGTGTGATTGTGTGCGTGCGCAGGTTTGTAGTGACCACGCATTTTACTTATAATGAAGTTAATACTTTCGATCAAAAATAATGTTTAGGCTAATAAAAAAAATATTTCAATGCATGCATTATGATATTAACAAGGTTTTCTAATTGGGGTGTCTGAGGATGTGCGTTATTTCCGTTACACGTTGTATATCAATTTTGAAGGGTGCCTGTAACACTGCCAAAGAAAACTGAAAATTTCTGGTGTTTCTAATTTAGCTTGTGTCAACAAGGTGTCCCTGTTAACCGAGTTAAAGGCATTCTTTAAGTCTACCTTCAGGACAACCTCACCCTTATTACAGCCAAGGTATGCTGACAGGGCATGTATGGCAGCCTCGCAAATAAATAAATAAATGCTAATAATAAATGCTTGATAAATTGAATATAACTGGATTTTATAAGACGTGTAGCAATCTGAGTTTAATACCACTGTGTTAAAGTCCTTTTTACGGATTAGGAACGACCGAGTTATACTGCCATGTGTGGTCGGGTGGTGGTGGTACCGTAAGCTTATGGGTTCTCGGTAGTATTACAAAATTACTTTCTTTATTTTTCACTAATAGTTCCTTAAACACATAATTTGCTTTAGTTTTCCATCTAGAAAGCATGTATGTGGGATATGGTGCTCAGAGTTAAAACAGAAATAACTTTAATTTCCTTTTATTTAGATTAGATAATATTAGATTAGATAATGTTTTATTGTACACCATACACAGAAATTTTACAGAGACAAGAGAAATAGTTAAGTTTACAATTTAAATGCACAATGGGCGGCCTTATCGCTAAAAGCAATTTCTTGCAGGCAACCTTTGGATGGACAGAAATAGACTAGAGAAATATAATAATTCAATGGTGTGTTTATTTTACAAAAAATACACCTGCACCGTCTTACGCCTTATCGCTACTTTCGCCATCTTGCTTTTCTTTATACTTCCCTCTGTCATCCGTCTGCCATCTCACTCACACTTACGTTCCGTTCCCACATTCGGCCGTCCTGCTCATCTGTCTGGCCTCACACATCCATCACTCAAATACATACCTACAATATTTTACTTAGTACTAAAGTTACAAGGTTTAATGAGCTATTCTTACAGTACAGTAACAACACCATAACTAAAAGGATGTACGAGATCACAAACAATTTTAGTTATACTTACCAAATTATAGTAACTTAATACTAACAATAGTGATACCTTACTTATGGTTTACAATTTTGAACTTATAATACTAACCTATTCTTTCATACTATACCATACATTCATCATCAGCATACCAACATCACCTAAACATGTTATCCCACTGGCCACCTCTTCATTTGATCAGCTGAGCTAGACCTTATTCGGACCTTCAGTTGAACTGTCCGCCTTCTCCATATCATAGCAATCATTCTAACAAATGTTTGAAATTTTTTACGGTCCTAAAAATTTGGGTTTTAATTTGAGTCCTGATCCAAACTGAGTCCTTTTTATAGCCATCAAGTCGCCTATTTCATACTTTTGGCTTACTTTTCTTTTTCTATTAAAATATCTTCTGTTTTCTTCCTGTATAGCCAATATCTGTTCTTTCGCCTTTAAACGGGACTCTTCTCTACTCTCTTCGAACTGTCTGGCAGTTTCTTCTCGCAGTAATTCCAAAATTTCAACATCCTCTTTGCATCTTATCTTGGTACCAATTAACAAGTCATAGGGCGTAGTATCAATACTCCTTTGGTAAGTACTATTCAAAGCTCTTTGTACTCTACTAACCTGTTTATACCACACTCCCGTCTATGCAAAGCATAGTCATTAAGGGAATAATTACACCATGGACTCTTTCGACTTGTCCATTCCCTGTAGGAATGCCTGTGGTAATGGTAACATGTTGAATACCTTCCTCCTTACAGTAGTCTTGGAATTTTTTGCTTGTGAATTCAGTCCCTCTATCGGTGACAATTCTCCTTGGATTTCCAAATGTTTGCTGATGTACTCTTAACTTGTTCAGTGTCTCGGCACTTGGTGTACTCTTTATAGGGAACAACCACACAAACTTGGTAAAAGCATCAATCATAGTAAGAATATAGTTGTATAACTTCTTGGTTTCAGTCAATGGACCCACATGAACCAAGTGCAACGTATCTAGAGGGATACTTTCCTTTTCAATTGGATTCAAAAATCCCTCCTGCTTTCCTGCCTTCTTAGTAGCCAGTAAACATGGTATGCAAGCAACCACAAAATCATCTAACTTTTTATCCAAATCTTTTATATAATAATCTTGACAAATTAATTTCTTCATTTTCTTTCTAGAGAAATGACCTTTTCCATGAATTCTTGTTATGATGTCTTTCTCCATAGCTTTGAGAACAACAAGCCATTTGTTTGATCCTTTATATATATCGTCGTTGCACCTCAGTCGTCCTACGATTCATATAATGAACGGGATGAAGTCCACTATCAGGGTGATACTGCATTAAAACAGCAGCTATATACTTGAAGCGTCTGTATGCAATTCACTTTTTAAATTAGGATCAAATATTTTTAGCACTGGGGCAGATGCTAACCTATTCTTTAGTGTAGAGAAAGCCTCTTGCTGCTCTTTACCAAACACAAAGTCCACATTTTCTTTCATCAAAACATTAAGTGGACTTTCTATGACTGCGTAATGCTCTATGAACTTCCTAAAGTAAGAAGCTAATCCAAGAAAACTTCTCAATTGCTTACTTGTTTTAGGCTCTGGAAATTAAATAACTGCATCCTTCTTTTCTGGAGTTGGTTGTACTTCACCATCCCTGATGACATTTTTTTTTTTTTGCGGGGGGAAATCCTCATGGACTACCTCCACCTGGGGAAAGGCGGAGGGGCGTGCCGGACTCTTACCGGCTAAAACCACCCCGGTGTCTACTCGCACGTGCGTGCGGAGCCGCGGGAATCCAAATTCTTCCGCAGCCCCACACTAGTGCTGGCCGGGTCTGTCCGGGCCTCGTCTCCTGCACGGGGTAGTGAGGTGTTGAACTACCCCGTGCATCGCCTCAGAGGCACGCGCCGACACCCGCGCGCGCCTGCGCCTCGGGTCCATCGAATAGGGGGCGAGGACTTCCCCAAGTCCCTCGCCCCTGGACCCATTCATGGGGGCCGGAAAAGGGCGTTGTCCGCCCTTCTCCTGCGCCCGGTGCGCCTTCTGCGGCCGGGGAAGGGAGTCGAGATCTCCCTCTCCCTTTCCGCAGTTTCCTTCTGCGACATCACGTCTTCGCAGAAGGAAACCACCGCGTCCCACGACTCTGCGCTACCGACCATCCTCCGCACAACGGCCGGCAGCGACAGATCGCCTCCTATTTTATTTGTGAGGACACGGCGCTGCTCCTCCCAAGCTACACACTCGGCGAGCGTGTGTTGCGCCGTGTCCTCCCCGCAATGGACGCAGTGGTGGCACCGAGCGTCCGGCTCCCTGTCTATGCGGCACAGGTACTTGCCGAAGCAGCCGTGCCCCGAGAGCACCTGCGTCACCCTAAACGACAGGGAGCCATGCCTTCTCCCGAGCCAGTCATCGAGTACTGGCCGGATCGCCTCGACGGTAACTAGACCGGCGGTGGGGCGCAGAAGCCTTTGCCGCCATTCCGCCACCAAGACCTGACGGAGCTCCTCTCGGCGCAGCGCGATCTGCCGCTGCACCAGCCTCGAGCCCCGTGTCTTAAGTACTTAATCTCAGTCTGTATGAGCTTAGCCTTCTTTCAGTTGATTCTAAGCCCATACTGTTCAGCTATTTGCAAAACCTGCTTCAGCCTCTGCAAAGCCTGGATTTCACTGTCTGCTAGAATGATAATATCATCAATAAAAATCATCATGTTTTCTGGGCTAGTAGAACTCTGAAAATTGTGGAGACAAATCTTATAAAGTACTTAGGACTAACCGAGAGCCCAAATGGTGCTCGTAGAAATTCCCACTGACTATGATGGGTGACAAATGAATTATACACGATAGATTCCTCGCTGACCCTCAAATGGAAAAAACCATTTTTGAGGTCTAGAACGCTAAAGACCTTAGCCTGTGATATTTTATCGATCATGTCATCGATAACTGGAAGAGGATATTCATCCTTGACAATTTTAGCATTAAGCTGCCTATAGTCCACACACACACGGGTTGTGCCATCTTTCTTCTTCACTAGTACCAATGGGCTAGAGTATTCAGAAAAACTTAACCTTATGATGTTATCTCTTAACCATTCATCTATTTGTTTTTCTACAATACCCTGCTCCACAATCGATAATCATCTAGGCTGCTGCGCCACTGGCATATCGTCTTTCAATACAATCTTTAACTTCACAGGTGCCTCCTTAACTTGAACAGGATTATAAGCTTCTATGCATCGGTACGCTTCCCGCTTCACTAGTGGGTCATGGACACGTTCGAGCAATGTTTCAAATTCGCCTGAAATGCAATTTATGTTAGCTAACTCTCTTTCGTGAGTCACTTGAGGGCCTAATTGAAAATCGGAGCCAGGTATGCGCCTGGCACATGCCGAATTGGGTCCTTTTTTGACCACACACACCTGATCTTGAACAACTTTTTTCTTCTACTGTCTGTACCTATAAGTATGTTATTCTTTGTTTTATTATTATTTCTGTTTATTTTGTTGTAATTGCTATGTTTTTTATTTTTTGTTCTTCTGACTGTTCTTATATTTTGTATGTATGAAACTTGTTGTGTGGGATCAAAATAAACTTATTTCATTTCATTTCTAACCACTCACCCTCATCTCTAGAGATAGACACACTTCCTTCATTCATCAACACTGTCACACTCTTTAAAAACTCATGACCTATAATTATATCGTAAGGTATACAGTCTCTAGAAATAATTTGAAATGTAACATCACTGTAACACTGTCCATCTATTATAATCTTCTTCGTTATCTTTCCTAGTGATCGCACGTGTGAACGACCTAGACCTATCTATGTAAGACCGCCAACGTTGCATTCTACGTTGAATAATTTAGTGCAAAATTACACTGAGATTAGATTCACGTTACTACTGGAGTCTATCAACGCACGGGAATAGTAATTCTTCGCCACTAACACGGTTTTCACAGGTTTACCGTCTTTGTCTACATTTTGATGATTTGACACCACTGACAGTGACGTTTCGATGACGTTTCCGCAACTGTCAGTGCCGCTACAGCCGCACTGATTGGTTGCCGGCGCCATCTTGGTCGCTCCGAACATGGCCGACCGCTGCTTTATCGACGATGGCGCATCACGAGTGCCAACCGCACGAACTTGCGTCTGATTCAATGCCTGCTTTACCGACTTGGAGCTGCCACCAATCAGAGGGCATTTTGTCCCAATATGGCCGTACTCATACCGGAAACACTTGATGCCGTTTGCACATTGTGAAGATATATGACTGGTTTCTCCACAATTGTAGCAACGACGTTTGGATGAACCCGACGATGCTTCTCCCCTTTTTACAGGTTCCGGACGCGCCGCTTTCCGCTTGTCCTCCTTCATCTTCTCGTATATTGCCAACTTTTCCTTGAGCACGCTGTATGTAGTCACGCCGTACAATATCACTTTGTCCTCGGGCCGATCCTCAATGCCGTCGATGATATACTGTATGGCTACATATTCCGGGAATTTGGCCCTTTTCCCGTACTTTTTCATAATGAGCATATACTGGAAGTAGGTCTCATCTCTTCGTTTCTTTTTTGCAGCCATCATTTCGTGCATTTCTTTGGAATTCAGCGCGTCCAGAAGTTCCTTTTGCAGAGCATTTTTTAAATCTTTATGTTTTAAATCTTCATATGTTTTAAATACCTTTTCAGACTTCAGCCACAAGCCCGCCGTGCCACACAAAGTCCTGCGCGCGATCACCAATTTTTGCTGTGCTGTCCAAACGAGTCGCGTTATCGTCTATATCTTGGGCCCACTTCGTCGATGAATATGATTTATCTTCACCGTTAAATTGTGAAATGCTTGCATCGAAGCTGTTTAACCGCCGAGTTCAGCCGCCGCTGACGCTGCCGCCGAACTCGTGCTAGCCTCATCTTTTTTAGCGCTGCTGCCGTCTTCTGCCATCGTCGATCGCAATGATCTACGAATAGCGTCGTTATTTCTTTATCGTCTTTGTTACCTCGTGCCGTCTTGCAGTAGGTTGGTAACGCCGTCGCTCGCCCGTGACTCTCGTCGTAACCGTATTTCTGTAGATGCTGTAGATACTCTGAATACTCTGAGGATAATATATCCCGGACGAGCCCCCAACTTTGTTGGGTATGGGGCTCAGAGTAAAAACAGAAATAACTTTGATTGCCTTTTATTTTACAAAAAATACACCTGCACCGTCTTACACCTTATCGCTATTTTCGCCATCTTGCTTTTCCTTTTCCTTCCCTCTCTCATCCGTCTGCCATCTCACTTACACTTACGTTCCGTTCCCACATGTATATTATAATACAAAATTTCGGCAGTTGGTTCTTTTACACGTATTATATTGTTCAATATTGTCAAAATGCCCATATTCTGAATCTGCTAGTTAACTAGGTATATATTAAACATTACGTTACGGACTGCCGAGACGATGGTCTCGGGTTCAATTCCCAGGTACCCCCGGCACACTTGAAGGCTTCGTGTCACAAGTAATAACATTTTTACAAAATATGTTAAGAGCCGGGTGCTTCGGACACATTTATCACTCTTGTCTCGCTTCATCGATCAAACGATCTAAAACAAGGTGTTGACTTTCACTCAGGAGGGATAAAGAGCCTTACACGAGCTAAGTATGACCTTGACCAGCGCATGTTTCACTTCGATGCAATCGGTGTTCGGTACACTGACAATTTTAAGGTTAAATAGTTGTAGACCAGGCTGTTTGAATGTAATATCTTCGACGTTGGTTATAAGGCGACTCAAATACTTGTTATATAAAGTAATATTGGATTTTATAACAGGAAGTACTCGCATGCCCGTTTAACACTAGCCGGTCGTCCTTGAAAACATATATGCCTATCGCTAGGAATATAATAACAACCATATCCCTTGTAATAACAGAAATATAACCGCTGCGTATTTATATAGTAGTGAAACTATTCATACTTTTCCGCTTGGTCGCATTATATCGATTACATTTTGTGGAAGTTTGTCGAGATATAAAGAGTAATTAAATCTGTTTTTGAAGTATCGACGCGATGTATGCGGGTGGTGGTGCGGCGTACCGACAATCTTCTGTTTAGTTATAATTCGTCGTAATTGTCTCTTGTTATTGTTTAACCCTGCAGTAGTCGCGCATCTAGAAGTAACGTAAGTGGTCGCACGGATTACATACGTGGTCCATTTTAAAATTGATCTGAAAATAATATTTACAGAAAACTCTTTATTATTTTTATAAAAATACTATCAGTAGTGGTTATTTTTAAACATTTTATTAGCAAAACCTAATCACAACCCCTAAATTACAAAATAAGTAACCAAAACAAAAATCGTCTGTATATAAGCATAAATATGACATTGTTTACTTAAATTGAGATCACTCACAATTTTTGTGTGAAAAACAACTACTGAATTCGATTTTCTGCACAGGATAGACACATTTTCTTGAAATGATGCCCACATGTAAACTTATTGCACGCGGTACACATTTTTCTGGTCCTTATACAGCGTGTTCTTCACAGTCATGGAAATGACGCACTACCTTGCTCGATATCGAGGTAGTTGCTTGAGTTTCATGATACATAATGCCAAAAAAGTATTTTATCTTGATTGTTAGGATTTTTGGTAATGATTTTCTTCGATTCTCCTATGAGCCAGTGGCTTCATCCGAGTTAAATCGATCCATTTTTCGTTTGCGCTACAAAAATCGTCAATCCAGGCTTCTATCTGTACACCTCGGCGATTATACTCTAAATTGATACTAAAATATAAGTAAACTTATGTTATAGCAACAAATGTGAATAAATACAGTCTAATTATACCAATTTACTCAATTATATATAAAAATATACAAAATATTATAACAGTAAAAAAGGAAAAAATACTTACGTAATCAGTCGCGCGGATTACAATTGTAGTCCAGGCCCTTTTCTGAGCTCCTATGAAGGACCACAGAGCGCGAACTGCACTGGCATTGCACTGAGCGAGTTGCCCAAATATTCATTTGAAAGTATCTAGCGGCTTATTTAGCTGGCGCTAACCGATTTTGAGAAATTATCGATTCTATGTAGGTGGATTACATATGTAATCCACGCGACTACTCCAGGGTTAATCCAATAATAATTGTACGAGAAAGGGGAATTATTTACGAATTCTATTATTTGTTTATATGATGTCCATGCACCGGTACGCGCAATCAGAGTTCGTCAATTTCCCTCACCTTGGTTAACGAATGAAATTAAGGATTTACTGTCGAAGAAAGCTATGGCTAAAACGAAATTTAAATGTCGAGCAACTCCCAGAAATTAGGACAACTACATTGCGATTAGAAATCACTGCAATAAGGTGTAAAGGCAAGTGCAACGCCGATACATCCATCACTCTGTTGAGAATGAAGATCCAGCTAAAGTCTGGAAATTTCTAAAAACTTTGGGAGTTGGAAAATCTACACAAAATCTAATTTCTGATAAATTAGATATTGATTCTCTAAATCAGCATTTCACTGCTTCGTCTAAATTTGATAAGACTACTAAAGCTAATACTTTGCATGATCTTTCAGCACTTCCTACCCCAAACTATCCATCCTTCGTTTTCAATCAACTATCAGAGTGTGATGTTAAAAGAGCTGTATTATCAATTGCCTCGAATGCTGTCGGTAATGATTGTGTCAGTCGAAAAATGATCCTTCCCATCCTTGATGAAATCTTTCCCATCCTATGTCATATTTTGAATTTTTCCTTAGCAAAAGGAGTCTTCTCCACTTTATGGAAAGACGCCCAAATTATTCCTTTATCCAAGAAACCAAATTCTTTATCATTTTCCGAGTATCGTCCAATCGCCGTGCTACCATTCCTTTCGAAAGTACTCGAGCACCTCGTCCATATCCAAGTTACCACATTCCTTAATAAGAACCTTCTCGTTAATCCGCTCCAATCTGGTTTCCGTCCTGGTCACAGCACGGTCACGGCACTGATCAACATTACCGACGAGACATCAGGCCGGGTATGGAAAATGGTAAAGTAACTACACTACGCTTACTTGATTTCAGTAATGCCTTTAATAACGTTGATTTCCATATACTGCTTGGCATTCTACGCTCAATTAACATATCTCCACCTGTGACTGATTGGTTTCACAGTTACCTGTTTGGTCGCTGACAACGTGTACGAATTGAAGACTCTTTCTCTTCGTGGTGCAGGACTACAGTCGGCGTTGCGCAGGGTGGCGTTCTATCTCCCTTACTTTTCTCAATTTTTATTAATTCTATCTCTTATCAACTTCAGTCATCCTACCACCTTTATGCAGATGATCTTCAAATTTACACCCAAGCTCCTGTCCATGAGTTGACTGAAGCATTTCGAATCGTCGATTCTGATCTAGAGCAAATAGCTGCATGGAGCCTCAGATTTGGTCTTCAAATCAACCCCACAAAGTGGCAGGTTATTGTTGTGGGTAGTCCTAGAATGATTTCGCGTATTGACATGACTTGTTTACCCCAGATTCAATTTAATAGCATACCTATACCTGTAAGTGATTGCGTAAAGGATTTAGGAGTTCATATTGACAAGACCTTATCCTGGGGTCCTCAATCCTCAAATTAGGGAAGTTAGTCGAAAAAATTTTTCTGCGGCTGGGACTTTGCGAAGACTACGAAACTTTCTACCTATTGCCACTAAGATTGCGCTTGCAAATTCTCTCCTCTTACTTATCCTTGACTATGGTGATGTCAGCTATCTAGATCGCACTGAGGAGCAACTTGATAAGCTCGAGTGTCTTGAGAACTTATGTATAAGATTCATATTTGGATTGCGCAAATATGATCATATTTCCAATTTCCGCAATTTGCTCAAGTGGCTCCCAATTCGCCTTCGACGGAATACTCACATACTTTCTTTACTCTATAATACTCTCTTCAATCCTTCTACTCCCCCTTATTTAAAAGAACGCTTCGAATTCCTTAAGGACACACATTCTAGATCTCTGAGGTTATCGGTGAATTTGAGACTGGCTATCCCAATGCATTCGAGTAGATTTTACGATCTTTCGTTCAAAGTTCAAGCTGCACGCTTGTGGAATGCACTGCAATTATCCATCAAACAAGCTCAAACTATCACATCATTTAAAAAGTTGCTAAAATACTATTACTCTTTAACATTGATATTCTAGTAAGACTGTCTTATTTTATTTCCTTCTTCTTTAATTTATTTAAATATTCATATTATTAGTATATATTATTAGTATTTATGTATTTTAGAATTATTATTATGTGTATAGTTATTTATATAGAGTATGTACTTGGTGACTATATGTATGTAATTTTTGTACGCTAGTATATGTATGTGTATATTATATTATATTTGCTATCTGTTTATTATTGTATCTAAATCATCTACAACGCCAAACTACCCTTCTTTCTTTCTTTCTAGCTCCGTGCTTTTCTTGTCCATCTTAATGTTGCCTGTAAGACATTGCTAAATAGCGATAAAGCCGCCATTTGTAACACTTCTTTAAACTACATTTATGTTTATAATCTTAAAATAATTTTTGTGTACAATAAAGATGATTTATTATTATTCTGCTCCCCGCGAGCGGGCGAGGTATTGTTTTTAAAAGGGTATGGGGCCTCAGGGTGCCGTTTCCTCAAAATCATCTCGTATACTGAGTCCCGCGCCGCAGAATTAGTTGATCAGTTTGGCAACGTGTACTAGGCAGATTGTGTGTGCTCGGAGCATTCTCAGATCGATCGAAAAGTTTGTCTCGATTTGTAAATAATATGTTCTTCTTGTTTGTTTCTTAACAATAACCTTAAAATGCATGATTGTTTTTGTGAAATCCTTATCCTAGTTGGCTTATTTAAACTATACTACAAAATAGTAAAAAACTGTTTCTACATTAAATACACGAGAAAACTTTACTATAATTTTATTTTCGGTAATTACCCGAAAACAATATTTGCGTTTTCTTGTTTGTTTGTTTCTGCATACATCATAGAAATTATAACATTTGAAACAGTGAAACGTAAATATAGGTGAATTACCATGCTGCTCGGCAATATGTAAACTCTATAAAAATGCTTTATAAAACCTACATACGTACTAGATTCTTGGTAAGCGACCCAATTTGAATCAGAGTCCTGTATATAATATTACGAGCCAATAACAAAAATATCACGTTCTCACAAAACGTATTACTGCCCAGAATGTCCTAAAATGTAGATATCATCATCAATGTGTAAGATTAAAATCTGTTGAAGCGTATTCCGTACTGTTATTACTTGGTTAAGAAGGATAATAATATGTATGTGGTACAAAATAAATAAAAGTATCGGCAGTATTGGAGGTAGTACGTTCATATATGAAGGTTGTCGATAGAGTCGTGCAAGTAAATGTATTGTAATGTATTCTGCGTGCTGAGGTCGCATCGAGGGGTGAGGGGCGGTGCGCGCGGCGGATCCGGCGAATAGGACGACAAAATGTTAAGGCTCTGATAACTGCTGAACTTTTTCAAACGAGCACTATAAATGTGAATATTTGAGCAATAGCGTTAAAATTTTATGAGGACCTTTTTAAACATAAATATGGTACGTTTACTTAAATAAGGTTTTTTTAGGCAGCAAGTGGATATACTAACGGATAACTACGCAGAGGATTTCGAGCTGAAAGTCATGGCGCACTCCCCTGACTTTTCGAAGTTAAATACGTATTAACTTGTTAGTAAAAAACAGCAACAACAACTGTTAAACAGATGGAAACCAATGTACAATTTAAGGAATCCAGAATTAAGCCCGTCGGGACAACTATGCTGCCGTCCTTACGAAAAGTGCAATAACTCGAGTTTTGCACCGAATTGAGGTAAGTACATATTCGGAATCAGCAGAACGAGATCTATATATTCTTTTAAGACACTTTTTACATATCTATGACGCAGCCGGTTTTAATAGTAAGCCTAACTGCAACATCTAGGTCGATGCTTTATAATTTACATTTCAAGACCGAAATAACTATAGATACGAATAACTTACTCGCGCTTTTAAGAAATTTTACTAACTATATCTGCAATAAGTAAAGTATACTATATTTATAATTAGCATAGTTCATCATTTGTAATATTCATTTACTAGTTATAAGTGCAATATGTTTGAGTTATTGCAGGTATGATACGGAACCTTATTTACGGTATTAAATAATGTACTAATTATTTCTGCAATAAGTAGAGTTACTGCATTTATAATTGCCATATTCCGTTACTTGTTATTCTCATTTACTAGTTATAAGTACAATAAGCTTGAGTTATTGCAGTTATCTTAAGGGACCATATCAATAGTTATGGGAATGATACTAAAATTGATTTAGTAAGTAGATATATATTGCATCTATTTCTAGGAAGAGTAAATGAATCCAGTATACCTACGCGATATAAATTGCAACAAATTCACAATTTATTGCGATTATAACAAGCACCGGGCAGTTACGAGGGGAGTAAAATATTTAGTGCAAAAAATGAAACAATCTTGAAACAACTTTATCACTATACATTCAGTCAAAAAATTATCGGGGATGGATTATTTGTTTATGGTTCCAAATTTTATTTTTGTTGTTGTTAGATTGGCACAACTGTTTTCCATTTTGGCGCGGTGTTTGAGTTGCATCTGTTAGTTATATTAAATACAGTGCTGTTTTTAGTTATATCAAATCTAGTGTGTATTGCAAATTTCATAATGGACAAAAACACCGAAAAAAGAGTTTGTCTTTAATTTCGCATTACCAATGGGGTTTCGTGTTCGGAGTCAACGAAAATGTTACAAAGGCTTACGGTGAATAGACTTTATCAAAAACTCGTGCTTATGAGTGGTACAAAGCGTTTAAAAGCGGCGCCGAATTTTCTGTATCTCACGATCCGTATCATTTTAATAAATCATTTGGGTATGAAACATATTGCCGCTCGGCTAGTCCCAAAATACCTGGATTTTCTCCAAAAACTCAATTGAATGAGTGTCGCTGAGGACATGCTAGAACGAGTCAATTCCGACCTTACATTCATAAAACGCATTGTTACTAGAGACGGGACGTGGATTTACGAGTTTGACATGCAAACTTGTCAACAAACTTCGGATTGGCGCCTCTCAACGGAACCGAAACCGGAAAAACCACGCCAAAGTTACTTCACTTAAAAAGTGGGTATTTACTTATTGTTCACAGAATAATTATGGTTTAATACACCTACTCATGATTTTTTCACTAATATTAGTGCATGAGGTGTTTGCTTATAATATATAATCGGTTGTACATTTAAGTCTAGTATTAGTTAATTTTAAGACAAAATTGTATGAAATGTATGGACTGCAAACATTATAAATAAATAAATAAAAATAATTACTTTTTTCTTTGACTATCGCGGTGTTGTGCAATTGGAATTCTTGCCGGAAGGTCAAACGGTAAATAGAGAATATTATTTGAGCGTTATACGGCGTTTAAGAGAGAAAATTCGGGGAAAGAGGCCATTTTTGTGGAAAGAAAATTCTTGCATTTTGTACCACGATAATGCGCCTTCGCAAAAGGCTATAATTCTGAACGAATTTTTGACCAAACACTCAACAAATACCATCGAGCACCCACCATATTTACCAGATATGCCCAACCGACTTCTTTCTTTTTCCTAAACTCAAATTACTACTTCGTGGCACCCGTGTTCAATCGGTAGAAGACATAAAGGAGAATTCGGGGCGAGAACTGAACTCAATTCCGGAAACAGCGTTTCAAAACGTTTTGATGATTGGATTATTCGTTGGCGTAAGTGTATCGTTTCTGAAAGAGCATACTTAGAAGGTGATAAAATAAATTTGGATGAATAACAAACAGTTTGTGTATTATTGATCTTATCCCGGTACTTTCTTTTGTATCAGTAACAGTTGAACTTTAAATGCTGGATAATATACCAGAATGAATAAGTAAGCTAAGAAGAAGTGGTTCCCATAATAATTGTACTTTTTTAGTTTGAAATAATAAAGATTTAATATTAGAATTTTTCTATCCATAAAATTATAACCGATTTCACATTATTTTAAAAACACCTCTAAACGCAGCTATGATGAGTAGAATTGGCTTTACCGAAAACAGTTTTAAACTTAATCGATGAGAGAAAAAATAATGTTTTGCAAACTTCTGTTTATTCATAGGTATTTGACATAAAAGTGTAACATCTCCGTTTGTCTAATAGTAACAAGTTAAACCTCAGGCGTTTTAAATTTGTCTCTTACTAATGAAAACCGCAATAAATAAGCTTAATGCACATTTGGTTAGGAAGCAGTTAAATGAAAACAAGGAATTGCTACTAAAAATGCATCATGTTGGTTTCCTAACCATTAGTGCAATAAGTAGGTTACTTATTGCGGTTATGACTAGGAAACATTCTTTCTACATGGTAATAATACTTAACATTACTTTTATTTATTGGTTTTTATATCGGGAATAAATGCGGGAACAAACATTAAGTATCACATAATATTCTGTACATTGTTATACATCATTTAGTAAAAGTTTCAATCCGATACCTTGTATAGTGATGGAGATACAAAAAAACAAAAATAAAATCTTTACACGCGTTTTTCTCGAAATCAGGTTTGACCTAGTTATTGTACTTTTCGTAAGGACGGCAGTATGTTTCTAGGTATTATGCTTGATACCAAACTCCAATGGGGTCCGCATATAGAAAGACTTTCGGGCAAACTTAGTTCTGCAGCTTATGCAGTTAGGACAATTAGAGGCCTTACAGATATAGATACAGCTATAATGGTTTATTTCAGTTACTTTCATAGTATTATGTCTTATGGGATTCTTCTCTGGGGGAATGCTGCAGACCTTAACACAATATTCGTTCTGCAGAAAAGAGCAGTAAGGGGAATTTACAACCTTGGTCCTCGTGTTTCTCTAAGAGGAAAGTTCAGTGAGATAGGCATTCTAACTGTTGTATCGCAATATATATACGATAATCTTTTATACGTCCACAAGAATACTGACAAATTTAGTAAAAAAAGTGATCTTCACACTGTAAATACTAGACATAAGTATAATCTTGTAGTTCATAAGCACCCGCCTCCACAAAATAAGTAACTGTTTTATGGGGCAGTGTATACGCTTTTATAACAAGCTCCCTCTTAATATAAGAAATTTAACAATAAATAAATTAAAGAAAATTGTTAAAACTAAATTGTGTTTAAAAGCATATTATAAAATTTCCGATTATATAGACGACAGAAATGCTTGGGATTGAGCTGCTCTAATCTTAATATATAAAATCCTTCCGTTACTGACTTACTGACAGACACGCTACAGCCGAAACTATTGGGCGCAGGAAGCTGAAATTGCATTGGCATGTATATTCCTTGGGGGCCGTAGAGGTGCACCAAGAAGGGATTTCCCGAAATTCCCAAGGGATCGGGCTAAACGGGTAAATTTAAAAAAATTGCAGGCGTAGCTGCTGGCGTTCTCCAGTTCAACATAAAAATATAAACTTGTACAACTGATAAATTTAAAATTGACGTTTCGTAAGCACTTTATACAAAGTTACACAAATAAAGAATAATTTCATTTCATTTCAGTAATAGCTTGGTTGGCGATAAAGTAAAACATCGTAAGGCAACCTACATGGCTCGGAGCTCTCCGTAATGTTCTCGAAACACAAGTATGTCATTCTGTCAATCCGAACTGTGGCATAACCCTTCTCATAATGAGAAGAGGACCGTGTCTAGCAGTGTAACATATTAGATATAAACAAAAATATTACATTAAAATATTTTCTCTACAACTATGACGAATGATTACTCGAATAAAGCTGAACACAAAATTATTTATATTTAGATTATGGGTCTCTATCTACAATATATAATCATACAAGGTTATTTGTTAAGTTCATCTGCGACTACAGCTCATGTAACACAGAGGTATTTATTTATGCCTTACGTATATACATTTCAAAGGTTGAAAGGTTAATCAAAGCGATTAAGATGCGTTAAATAAACTTACATGGCTGTAACAGGTAATGCATATAGATCTATATATAAACGATACGACGAAATTATAATAACCACGATTCACGAAGCCCCGCTGGTACGGCACGTCGACGGACACCCGGGTGGTTCAAGTGGGTAGGCCACTAACACCTTTTGGGGAGAGCCACATAGCCCTCTTAGTACTGAGCAGAATAGGCCACCGTGCAGAAAAATACTACTCCTTACATTTGTATTGACCCAAACATATATTTTATTAACGCCATATTTAACTACTGGATAAATTATTAATAATCCTTGATAGATTTAGTTTAGTATTATAAAAACAAACCATAGGTTATTACACGATTTTCAATTTTCGCCCGCACCAATGCGAACACAGCGAACGCTTGTAAAGAATATTCGAAGTATTCAGCCCCTTAAATCGGCGGCATATCGACACGATGGAGAATGTCGGACTAGATACCGATCGCATTGGTTTGTCTAATAAAATATGGATTTTTCTATCCTCGCAGCTTTAACAACTATGTTCGGAACAAGCGATGGGTTAAGCCTGAAATACTCGCGGCATGTAGCGCGAAACTGTGTTCCATATTTATGACACTTACCTAGTAATCAATTATTAGTACGTACATGCGATGTTTCCCCCGGTTGATAGTAATCAATTACTATATTGTGATGAAAAGTGATATTTATGCTATATAATAACATTGCATAAAATAACTTATTATGGTAAAACAGAAAGTTAACACGATTATTGAAACGGTTCTGTCACCACATAAATTTATTAGCTTATTAAAATATAATGACTTGAATACATTTGCACCTAAATATATAAGGTAATGAAACGGCGATCGTTACTAAACATTTAAGTGTGATTCACCTGTTGTACTAATATGAAAATACTGTTTTTTTTTTCTAATATGAGAGTAATAAAATAGAAATTACCTATATCGATTTAGATCGTTACGACTATGACCGAGATCGAATTGAACTCTAATCTCAATCTAGATCGAAGCTAATTTAAACATTTCCATATATTCAAAAGCAGCCATCGTATCCAATGTAGAGCACATAACACTAAGTAATCGACAATATGTACGAGACATGAGTCGTAATTACAGATATAGGTAATAAAAGCGCAGTCTAGGTAATGCTTGCCCATTTAGTCTGGGAACGACCGTCAATAATCATTAAGTGAAGAAGTCTCGGCTAATCAAGTGGTTAGGTGGCGCTTTCCGCGCTCGACTAACCACGGTACTCGCAGATAGTTTAGTCAGTGCAATTTGTTAGAAGATTATATTATTATAGCTTTGCTGTAGCTGGGTTATGTTGGAAGGAAAAAATCAAATGGGAAGTAACTAACAGATGAATGAAGTATTTCAGTGGTTAGAATGAACATATGAAGATTGAGAGTGACGTTCCTCATGGTTAAGAACTACACTTAAAAAGCTTCAAACTTACCATGCACTATCGGGGCGGTCTTGTTTTGTTGCAGGGGCAATGTGCATGATATCTCTATGTATAAAACTCTTATGTTACTGATTGACTGAAAAACAACGCAGAGTCAAAACGATTGAGCGTATGGAGCTGAAATTTGGCATATATGTTTCTAGGGGGCTGTAGAGGTGCACTAAGAAGGAATTTCCCAAAATGCAAATCAGGAAATAAAAATAGGTGCGGATGTAGCTGCAGGCATCCTCTAGTATCGTATAAAAGTGCGATAAACTCTGGCTAATCTTTGCCTATCTTTTAGAAATTGGAAATATGATGGGGAATAAAATCGTAAAAACGAGTTCATAAAAATATGACTAGTTTTGGATATTTTTGGATATAATGGTATTGGAGACAGGATATTTTTTTTTTAATTTCAGTTTATTTATTAGTATATCTTAGTAGACATAAATTATATTACTGTGCGTTCTTGTGGCACTTCTCCGTGAAAGCGACGGAACATTTTAACTATTTATAATATATATTTATGCAAGTATATTATGTTCGACATTGTTAAATTACTAGTATATCTCCACTACACTATACAATACACATACTTCTTCCTCTCTGCACCACTCTAAGGTAAACTGGTAGATAATGCCCATGGCATTAAATCCGCCTATATACTCTGTGTATATGAAGTTTTAAGTAAATAAATATATAAAACACCACACCTTTCGGGCAAAAGGTGTGGTGTTTCATAACTACAGGCAGAACGCACGTCGAAATCCGCCAATTGCGCCTGTTGCGGCGATTAGTTGTAGAAAAGACACATTCGATCGGTGCGGCAAAATTTAGTTACAAGTCACTAATATTTTGTGTACAATTTATAATTGCAATTCTGATTTCTCACAGTGTCGCAATATCATTTGAAAACCGAATTCATTCAGCTGTTGTGTCGATTAGCGTACACAAATTAGAGACACAAATAAACCAATTTACAATTTATACCTTTACAAATAGAACGGGAAGTTATAATGCAACCATTATGTTTCATCTCAGAATACACATATTAATAGCAAAAAAGTATGACGTGTTTCGGTATTAGCTAGTTAATTATCGGCTGATTGAATAGTGAGCCGGCTTTGGTACAGTTGGTAAAGATAAGATAAGATAAAGATTTTTATTTGTCAGAAAAAACACAGATACAAAATATACTGATACTAGGTTAAATTTAAGTCTAAGGATTTTCCAGTTTAATGGAAAGACACCAATCTCCTGTACTAGTTAGAAAAGTGTATCACAGGAGGTTGGGTCCCTCTTTCAAAATTATATTTAGGTAGATATAAGGTAAGAGCAGACAAATAATTATAATTAAGTGACGGTAAGAAATTATGCTTAGTTTCTAATTTAGAGATGAATTCAATAAAAATGGATTATATAATACCTTACTTTCGCGTGCTAATCATTTTATACAAAAAGCAAACGCGGCGCAATTTACTAATAGTGGATCAGCAGTATAGCTCATAGTGTCAATGTTGTTGTGCCTTTAGCATTTATTCATAACGATTATAAACTATACGTGTGCATTTTATAAAACTAAACGAATTCACAATATTACAATGTCAGTGGGTCACTATGCTAATGGAATGTTGTTAAGTATGTAAGACAATGAATAAGTTTGCTCATAAAGATTAATAAATTATTAGTAGATTGATTACGTTAGATGATTAAAACACATAGTCTCACACTAAATGTGTTATGTAACAGGCACAGAACGTAGGCGTTAATGGTTATAGTAATATAGCTGTATTGCGGCGCTTCTAGGCGCCTTCATAGTCTATCGTATTAATGTACCTTATTTCGGCAGCCTTTCTGGCCGGGCAGTCAACGTCACCCGTTGAGTGATTACTCGGTTTGTTGAAGCGCAGATACGTCGCATATTTTAGCGCTTGCGATTTCTTGTTGCAGTCCTGAATGGAATGTCCTTCTTTATCACAATGTCCGCAGGTAGAGGCCTCATTCTTGCAAAACTTAGCCGCATGCCCGTACTGCTGACACTTATAGCACCTGGTTACAAGGGTGTAGTCTCTCACCGGACAGGAAGTCCAGTTGGTAAATATCCTGTTCTGAGTGATTATGGCTTTACGGATTACGGCTGTTACTTCTAGTATAAAATTGCAGAAATCAGAGTCTCTCTTGCCAGATTTGTGACAAAATTTTATTGACGACAAACATGTATTTAAGGTCATACCTGGTAATTTCTTAGCGACATTCTGCTCAAAAATACATCTATAGACCTCCGATTCGCTCATTGTTGTCGGGACACTGATAATAATAATGCGTGGTTTGCGCTTGTATGGTTCATCGATCTTTAGACCTGATGCAGCGGGTTGTACCGATTGTTTCAATTTTTCGATGTCATATTTTGTTTCTGTGCTAATTATTATTTCGTACTCCGCGAACTTGTAGCTTCATTTCTTCGGGCTTTATGATTTTCTGAACCGTACTTTTTGTGTCCTCGCTTGTTTTTGAAGCATCGCTAGGGTAAATAGCTACCGAGCTCAGATTATTCGGCCGAATGTAGTTGTTGCCTCCCTTTTTCACCATATCCACAAACGAAGTGCTGGCTGGAGCTTGTTTGGTGCTCTGGATGGACTGCTTGATCTCGGCTAGCTCCTCCATAAGGTCTTGCTTTTCTGTCATAGCTGTAAGGGCTTGGTGGTTCTGTAAGGCTTTTAACTTCAATGATTGGTACTGGATGATCATTCGGGACACACCCTGTGCAACATTGCGGCAGTTGCTATTGATTTTCAACTTTTGCTCGGTGTTCAGCTTACCTTCAGAGGAGATAGCGCAAACCTCATTTAGACTCTGTTCAATAATTCCCATCCAGTTCTGTAACTCCGGTGTTGAGATCATTTCTCTTCTGTCTTCATGTTCTTGTCTCTGATGTTGAGAGGTCTTCGTGGTTGGGGTCGGTGGTGGAGAGCGGCGTGTTTTCTCACTTCTACTAAAAGGCCTATCCATTTTGATGAGTTTACTTGTATTATAATTGTAATTTTCCATTATGAAAACATACTGCTTTACTGTAATGACAATGCGCCTACCACATCAAAAATGCAAAAATGTAGGTCAGCGTAAATTTATATTATTTTTATTGAGTACACGTCTGTACGCAACGACGGCTACTCGATGTTGATGTCGTATAATGAACTTTCATTGACATATCATGTGCAAGTGGATCATACTCATACGTTACATGCATTTGATCTAATCAATGCCTTGTATTTTGATCAAATATACTGATCAAATATATTGATCAAATCAAATTACATACATTGTACTGGTAATGGTTTAATTAATTAGTTGCTGATCTTCATTTTGATATGAATACCTCTAACTATTTATAACTTAGAACATTTACGTTAGAAACTACAACAAACGTGAATGTTGTGTCTATGAAGATACATTTGCATAAACTAGCAGTTGCTTGATCTAATACATAATAATATTATTTAAAAAGAGCTTAGATGGAGAACTCTGTTTGTAACGACATAATACCCTAGAGATCTATTTCTGTCTAAAACATTTTAAGATTGCTTTTTTACAAAGTTTCACAAAAGAAAAATCGTTTTATCCGTTTCGGGAACAGAATCTAGTACTAACCTCCAGCGGCAATCAAAGTGGTAAAATGACATCATAACTTCATAACATAACTTGACGACTTTTATCCCCGAAGGGGTAGGCAGAGGCATATACACACCCAAATTTCACCAGTTATGTTTAGGTCCCAAAGGGGTGCGCCTATTGCCATCTATCGGGCACATTATTAAGCAAGCGATAATAAACATATTTTTAATACACAAATAACGAAAAGTCAGAGATGTATGCCCGGGGTACCTGGGGATCGAACCCGAGATCATCGTCTCGACAGTCCATTACGTACACCACTAGGCTATCGCCGCCTTTAAACCGATTCTAAAAATAAAGGCTTTTTTAACTTATTTCTTTACTCGTATATATTCAGTAGAAACATTGGAAGATTTTATTCCGTGGTCATCTCACAGCGTTTAAGGATTCAGTAGGTAAGTAAAAGTAAGTAGTCTCTTTGAATCTTTGTGTCTTAGATACTAATTTCATTAGAATAAGAGGCAAAAGCAACACGGAATTAAATGTATTATGGTGTTGAGAAAACACCACCTTTTAAATTAAACTAAACTATATGTCCCGTTAAAGAACAATGGCAGAATTTGGTCTGGGTTTGTTGTGGCGACCTTAAACTTCATATGAACAAAACAAATTGTTTTTTTCCTACGATTTTTAACCGTTTCACTTTGTCTCGTTAAAGCTGGAGAATTTTATGATGATAAAAAGCATTCCAATTGATTACGAATACTTTATTATTTGATTGTTGCCATAGACAATGGTGTGACAGGCATAGACGTGAGTGATATATCCGTATCGATTATTAAATAAGTAATCGATACAATCGAGTTGATTTGGTTTAAAATGCAGTTATTTAATATTTAATGAACATTTTATCAATAAGCTAATATTTTTGAAGCAAAACAACGTTTAAATCAAATGAAAACGTCACAGCATCGTTTTAATGTTGTATCTATTTCACATAAAATCGATTTAAAATGTGCAGCTCTGCTTTTGTCTTTGGCTGTGGCAGTTAGATGCTACGAAATACTTCTGTGTTTTGATGTCGATCTGACATATGTCATTTCATAATTCAAACGTACCTACCAAGGTTTAACTTTCCTACTACCTACCTACCTACATACATTTTTAACTTTTCTTTTACCTACATTGTTCATTCTTAACTAAAAATTCAAAGACCGATATCTTCTTTTTCCGCCTTTCCTGAGTGAAAATAGAATTATTTATAGACTCTGTTCCTTACGCCAAATTTTTGATATATTTTTTATTACTGTTCGCTTCAATTTAATTTCAGACATTCTGATGTATGGAGATCTGCCATTATCCTTTTGCAGCAAAGTTCAAGAAGGTGATACTGCGATCTTGCGCACTTTGTGTCATCATAGTCATTTGAAAGAGAATAAAATACTGCATATTTATACAGGCTTAGTGTCAAAGGTAGTATAGGCTCATTAGATAAGCCTTAACATGTTCTGAATATGTGTTTTGGGTTGGGAAAATGAATATAAGGAGATGTGGGATGAAGGACAATGAATAGGGGATTTGGCGATATGTGGGTGGGTGTTCTCTATTGCGCCACAATCCACTGACTCCTCAGAAGGTTGTTAAGGACTTCTTCAGTAAAACTCAAGGAACTTCAGTAAACGAATATTAATATATTGTCTCGACATTTACAATTTTGAATACATATATATAGTACAATACGACACGTTACGATAGAACCATATAGAACGGCAGAGGTAAACCGACTGTGGCGGCTTGGCGACGCAACGTAACAGGGGAGCCTACTTTGTCACCTCAGCAAAACGATCCTTTTACGTTGCGGGCCGCTACAGTGGTCCTCCCCTTTTTTTCCAAAAAACAAAAAGAAACATCCAAAAATATTACATACAAAACATACTTGTATACGATACATTATTTCATATAATCAGAATAACCACAGTACCCAGTGTGTAGCCACCTTTATAAAATCTGACATAGCAAAAAGAATACACAGAATGTAACTTAATATAATCAGCTACATGATGTTGCTAGCTTATAACGCAGGAATTAAAGCGAACAAAGAACAATGATGAAATCATAACATTCACACTGGCCAAAATGCAATTCATCAAAACAACTTCTAGAGTTACGGTTTGAACGGATGTGAATAAAATATAACAAACATGATATCAACTTCTAAGTATTGTTTACAATATTTTATAACGAATCAAAAATTATTCCACAATCAAATACAATCTTGGTTCTAGGTGGTTTCTAGGTTCTCAGATGGCGCTGCCGTCGCGTAAACACTCAGTTTTGTATCGAAAGTTTTAATAAAATCTATTTAATTATAAATACCAAATAACTTATTACGTATTGTGAGTTAAAGTGAACAATAACCAATAAATATATAGTGCAAGTGTTATCTTGAAGAACAATGTTAGTTTGGATGTAAACAAATGTTATAAACAAAGTGACAGTGCATAAACAGTTAAAATTATTAAACACAATTCTACCAAATAAATTACCACGAAAAATTCTACGTCGCATCAGTAAAGTTCTGTTCATCGCTAAGCAGTGACATTACATACTTTTATTGTGATAAAACTATAGTGAATAAGGAATGAATGACGGTTTTTTCCTTCCTACAATTTAAATATCTCGTGAGCGCTTCATGCGGACAGTAGCTGAACTAAAGCCTAGAACTGTTTTATCGACGTTAGTTAAAAGACATCTAGCGACAAATAGCTGAACTATGAGTGGAATCAAAAACGTCACTATGAGACGCGCACGCGCGCGCTCAACTACCGATATGAACCTGGATGACGATAGTGTTGCAAATATTACACTAGATGGCACGGCACACAGTATGCCAGATATATCAGATGATGATGACATTGATCTCGTAACTAAATTAAATAAACAAATTGAGGAGCTCACAAGTAAATTATGTGGTGCAAATGAAGAAATAGACTTATTAAGCCTTGAAAACGCAAACCTAAAGAAGGAAATTGCAAATCTAAGTCGGAAAAATTCCCTCTATAAACAAATAGCTACTACATCTAAATCGCCAACACCTAAGAAAATGATGAAAAAACACTCCAAACAAGCGGGATGTAAAAATAAAGAAACGCAAACTGATTCGGACATATCAATGACAAAAAAAGTGAATAAAAGTCAAGATAAAAGTGATGATGGACAGCAACATATTAGTACGCATTCCAGTCCACAGATGGCGATCAAAACTACGAATGTGCAAGGGACAAAACTAAATACAAAAACAAACAACAATAAATTGAAAAATAACCTATGTATTTTTAGTACTAATAAAACTAACAAGAATATATTAAGTTTAGCTCAAGAGTATTTCCAGGACAGATACCAAATATGTCATTATCTTACTCCGGGCGCAGGTATTATGCATCTTTTACGTGATATTCAGTCAAGACTCAGACATTATACTAAGAATGATTTCTGTATAATTATGATCGGCGAGGAAGACTTTAAAACTACAAAATGTTACTTTGATATAATTACATACATGAAAAACACATTGCTGAATATAAAGAATACAAATATAATTATTACATTGCCAACTTTTAAATTAAACAATAACTTCAATATTTTATATAATTCACGATTAGAAATTTTCAACAACATGCTATGTCTAGACAATTGTACACATCAATACGCATATATCCTGGACTCTAATTTGAACCTAAGCTATCATTATTCCACGTATACAAGATCGGGTGCTTTAAAAGACTTCGCTATGAAAACTATCTTTGAGGACTTGTACAACCTTCAATTAGAAATTTTAGAAGAAAATAGTTTCAATACAATAAATGAACCAAAAGAATTGTTTTTTCTCCAATAAGTATATAAGCATTTTACACCAAAATATTGCAGGTTTGTTAAATAAATCAAATGCACTTACAGTATGCTTAAATGAACTTTGTGATAAAAATATAAATGTGGATGTAGTATGTATTACCGAGCATTTCATCATGAAGGGACTCGAAACACAACTATGTATACCAAACTACAGTTTGGCTGCATGTTATAGTAGACCGGAGAATAAGAGAGGGGGAGCATGTATATTAATAAATAATTGTCACCAATGGAAAGAAATACCTCAAATAGCTAGATTATCTTTACCAGGGGTTTTTGAGTGTTGTGCTGTTGAGCTAATTGATTATAAATTGATAGTCATATGTCTCTATAGAGTACCAAATACTAAAAATATTACTGATTTTTTTAATCAACTAGAATTGTTACTCAAAGATGTATCCAACCGGATAAATAAGAACCTTGTAATTGCAGGAGATTTTAATATCGATATTTTAAAACCGAATAGAAATTCAGTTGCACTGGAGTGTATGCTATTAAATTACAACTTAAAACTTGCTCTTAAACAACCGACTCGTATGGCTAGTAAGACATGCATAGATAATTTTGCGCATAATTTTAAAAAGTCTGTAAAAACAGATGTCTTGGAGTTTGCATTGTCAGACCATACAGCTCAGCTGCTTCAATGTCCAGTACCCACTGTATGTAGAATAAAATACTGGTATATAACTAGAAGGGATTATTGCAACGAAAATATAGCAAAATTTAAAAACTGTATAAACAGTCTCAAATTTTCGGAGATATATCATACTGAAGATCCTAATATGGCCTATAATGATTTTATCAACACGTTTAAATTGTTTTACGATCTATGCTTCCCGTTCAAGGAAATCAAAATCAACACATTTAATAAACCTAAATGGTTATCAAATGGTGTTAAATTATGCAGTAAGAAAAAAATAAAACTCTTATGGCAGTCTAGATTGAATCCTAACCACGAAAATAAAAAGAAATTTGCTACTTATTCTAAATTGTACAGTAAAATTATAAATCTAACACAGAAAGCACAGAATAATTACAAATTACAACAATCAAAAAATAAATCAAAGACTACATGGCAAATAATCAATCAGACAAAGAACAATATCCCTAAACAGCAAATTGAAAAACTAAGAGTTAGTGATCGAACTATTTACAAACCTTTGGATATCGCTAATGCTTTTAATGACTTTTTTGTTGACAAAATTCATCCAAAATTAGATGCTGAATATAAACCAAAAGCATCCATTACATCAAGAAATGCTAAATCAATGTTTATGGCTCCCAGCACACCAAACGACATACATAGAATAATAATGTCATTAAAAAACACTGGCAGTGTTGGTTTTGATGGGATCGCCACTAAAATAATAAAGTCAGTATCAACCGAGATATGCAACCATCTGAGTCACTTAATCAACCTCAGTATATGTACGGGTATATATCCAGAGGCATTAAAAAAATCTATAGTTAAACCTCTATTTAAGAAAGTAAATAGGGAATTGATGGAATATTATAGACCCATCTCACTCATACCAGTCATCTCAAAGGTATTCGAAAAGTACATTTACAAACAGTTAGCCAACTTCATTGAAAAGAATAACATATTATGTGAAGAACAAAAAGGATTTAGGCAGCATAGAACCATCGATATGGCAATTTATGACTTTTTGTTTCCGATTATTAGAAATGTAGATAAACGACTCCCAATATGTGCAATATTTTGCGATATGACGCAGGCTTTTGACTATGTCCATTTTAATACGTTATTAAACAAGTTGGAAGCCTACGGTATAAGAGGCAACGTGCTCGAGCTAATGAAATCATATTTAGAAAATAGAACACAGATAACCGAAATTAGTCGCATCAATATAACTAATAAGCATGAAGAGATATCTCGATCCCGAGAACGCAAAATTACATTTGGTGTTCCACAGGGAAGCGTTGTGGGCCCTTTTGCATTTATATTATATATAAATGATATGCCCACTTCCATTGAGCATCCCTTAACTATGTTTGCTGATGATAGTACCATTACAATCCCATGTAGAAATGTAAATACATATGAAACGGACATAAATAATTCTCTTAACAATTTGATTAAATGGCTAGATAAAAATAATTTAAATATAAATTTAAGTAAGACTAAAATAATGCACTTTAGACAACGTATGCCTCGTGTACCTAACCTTCACATACATTACAAAAATGACGATATTGATGAAGTAACTGATACCAAATTTTTAGGATTACAAATAGACTGCAGTTTAAACTGGAAGGCACATATCGACATTTTGTGTAAAAAATTGAGTTCATCTGCATTTGCTTTACATAGATTATCCTCGATAGTAGACACGAAAACACTTCTAGCGGCTTACTACGGTATAGCTGAATCGCATTTACGCTATGGTGTCATTTTCTGGGCGAACTCGACCGATAAAGAGATAGCATTTAAGGCTCAAAAAAGATGTCTCCGGTCAATGTTTAGGCTAAAAACCACCGACAGTTGCAAGCCATATTTCCAACAGTACAACATATTGACACTTCCCTGTATATATGTTCTTGAAGTGGCTATGTTTGTGAAGAACAATCCACGTCGTTTTGAACGTATGTCCGATGTATACCCAAGAAATAGACGTGACAATTCAAAATTAATTAAGGTACCGTGTCAAACCACTATGATGCGCAAAAGTATTTATTGCATGGCCCCAGTTGTTTACAATAAATTGCCAAGTGCTTGGAAAGATTTGAAAATGGTGCAATTCAAAAGTAGACTTCGTAAATTATTAATAGATAAAGCATACTACAGTGTAAATGAGTTTTTAACGGACAAATTTTATTAAACTAGGTACCTCGAATTTTTTATTAATTTATTATTATTTATTTACTTAGGGAATATAGTGTATGACCTGGAATAGTAATTTATGATTGTTTATTTAGCTACGGACCAAGATTTTTTTTTTTCATGTATTTAATTAACAATTTTATTTTATTTGTATGATGTATTATGTATAATTAAGTTGATATTTTAATGAAAATTTGAAATTTAATAATTTTATTTAATGAGAATGACATAATATTTTATATTGTAATAATTCAGTTGACATTTTAATGAAATTGGAAATTTAGAAATTTAATAATTTTATGTAATGAGAATGTCATAATTTATTTAATATTGTAATAATTAAGTTGACATTTTAATGAAATTGGAAATCTAGAAATTTAATAATTTTATTTAATGAGAATGTCATACATAATTTATTTAATATTGTAATACTAATAATTAAGTTGACATTTTAATGAAATTTGAAATTTACTACTTTTATTTGTGAGAACGACATAATTTAAATTATATCAATAAGAATTTGCATGCCGAATGGTGAAATATGGCAGAACTGATGTAAACCTACTACCTTCTTATGTATTACCCATATTTGCAAATAAATGCTATTCTATTCTATTCTATTCTATTCTATTCTATTCTATTCTATTCTATTCTATTCTATTCTATTAATATCGCAATACTCATCTGAACATCCTTGTTCTGAGGGAATATTCAACAAATAAGCGGGCTTTAATCTATCAATCGAAACTAATTTAACATTTCCACAAATATCAATCTTGAACGATTTACTTCCCCTCTTTATGACCTTATACGGGCCTACATAAGGAGGTTGAAGCGTTCCTCTTACTACGTCATCCCTTATGAATACATACTCGCAACTACTTAAATCAGGGTGGACAAATATTGTACGTGAATCTCTTTGCGCTACATTACGCGGTCTTAGGTTCCTAATAACATTTCTCAATTGTTCAACGTACTCGTTATTATACTTAATATTACAGTGCTTATTATCATAAAAATCGCCAGGCAGTTTTAACTTTAGACCATACGTCAATTCTGCTGCGCTTACGTTCGTATCACTTCGCGGAACAGATCGCAACGCCAGCAAAATCATGGGCAATTCTCGTAGCCAATTCGAATTATTATTTAATTTTGCTCTTAACGCAACTTTTAATGAACGGTGCCATCTTTCTACCATACCGTTACTTTGGGCATGAAATGCTGTAGTCCTAATTTTATCTATACCTAATAATTTTGTAAGCTGTAAAAATAAATCGCTTTCAAACTGTCTGCCCTGGTCGCTTGTCAGCCGAACCGGACATCCAAAACGAGCTATCCAATTCTCAAACAGAACTTGCGCAACCATTTTTGACGTTATCTCTTTCAATGGTTATGCCTCAGGCCAGCCTGTACTTCTATCTACAATAGTTAGTAAGTACCTATACCCCTCTGACGTGGTAGGCAGCGGTCCTACTAAATCTATATGTATATGTCCAAAACGAGCACTAGGCGTAAATTTTCCTAATTCTGACATCGTATGACGCTGCACCTTAGCTTTTTGACAACTGATACATGTCTTAGCCCATTTTGAAATTTGTGCGTTCATTGAAGGCCAATAAAATCTATCCTTAATTAATTTCTTTGTTGCTCTAATACCAGGGTGACTTAAATTATGTAAACTATCAAAAATTAATTTACGATACTTTTCTGGAAGATAAGGGCGAGCTGTTTTCGTTGACATATCACAAATAACTGATTCTTTCTCGTTTGGTAAAAATATTTCTTTAAATTGCGGTGTATCTTTTGCCTGACTAATTCTATCACATAACTCAGTATCTAATTCTTGATCTCTCGCTAGCTCACTGTAATTTATATAAGAAGGACAGTCAATAGTCTCAATACGCGATAACGCGTCCGCAACAATGTTCTTATCGCCTGTAACATGCCTAATATCCGTCGTAAACTCACTGATGTACGCTAACTGACGGGTTCGGCGCGGGGTCTCTTTTTCGCTTATTTTCCTAGAAAATGCAAATGTTAACGGTTTATGATCGGTGTATATTACTAATTTTCTACCTTCAAACATTTTACGGAAATACTGCATAGCCAAATAAATTGCTAAAAGTTCGCGAGCATAAGTGGAATATTTTTGTTGAGCTTCAGTTAATTGTCTCGAGAAATAACCTAATGGTTTCCACTGACCATTTATTTCTTGCTGCAACACTCCACCAACACTAGAATTGGACGCATCTGCCATCAAGGCCAACGGAACGTCTATTACCGGATGCCACAACATAACACTATTTTGTAAACTTTCTTTACATTTCAAAAACGCTTTGTCAGCTGATTCGGTCCAAATTATTTTAGTCTTATCTTTCCTTTTGGCATTGTGCAAATATTTATTTAACTCTTTTTGATATTCGACCGCTTGCGGTAAATGTGCTCTGTAAAAGTTAACCATTCCTAAGAAACGACGTAACTGTTCTATTGTTTCTGGTTTTTTGTAATCAATTATAGCTTGTATTTTATCCTCAAGAGGTAGAATACCTTCAGAAGATACTTTATATCCTAAAAATTCGATTTCGGATGCGCCAAAAATACATTTACTTAGATTTATAGTGATACCGAATTTATTGAATCTTTCAAAAACTGCTTGTAAGTGTTTTCTATGGACATTGGTATTCTCACTTGCGATTATGACGTCATCTAAATAACAGAAATAAAATGGTTCTAAATTATTATTATTATCATTTTTCAAATTATTTTCTACGCATTGTTCTAAACCCTGTAATACGTTATTATTCATAAACCTCTGAAATGTTTGGGCGGCATTACGCAAACCAAACGGCATTCTTAAAAATTCAAATAAACCAAAAGGTGTTATAATAGCTGTTTTCTCTACATCTAGGGGTGAGATTGGTATGCAATGATAAGCTCTATTAATATCTAAACGAGTAAAAATTTGTTTTTCCGGCGCAAATGTAAGTAAAATCTTGTAACCGCGGAATCGGATATCTATCTGGCGTTGTAATACTATTTAACTGACGATAATCACCACAAGGTCTTAACTGGCCGTCTTTTTTCGGAACTACGTGTAACGGACTAGCCCAAGCCCCTTTTGAAGGTCTACATATACCAAGCTCTTGCATCAACGCGGATTCTGCCTTAACTTTATGATACCTGTCCGGCGGTAGCGGTCTAAAGCGCGCATACACAGGCGGACCGGTCGTCTCAATGTAATGTAAAACTGCGTGCGACGGCGAATCTATAAATAGAACGGGCTTTGTTATATCTGAATATTTCAACAACAAATCACAGTAAGGGTGATTATTACTAATTGTATTGATAGATTCCTGATCATACTGTACCACTGAAACAAGGATGTTCAAATTCGTAACTTGGTCAATTAATCTTCTAGAGCTTAAATCTACTAACAATTTATAATGCCTCAAAAAATCTGCTCCTAATATAGGCTGTGTAACATTCGCGACAACGAAGGTCCAACGAAACGCACGTTTTAAGTTTAAATTTAGCACAAGTGATCTAATACCGTATGTTTTAATTTCACTACCGTTGGCTGCAAATAATTTATATTTTGAACACTCACCATTGCACTTTTCTGTGTACTTTGCTGGAATGACCGAAATGTTCGCACCTGTATCCACCAAAAATCGAATCTTGTTTTGATAGTCCGTCACGCAAAGGCGGTTATTGGCTGCCGGTACATGTTCCTCCGCCACAGAACGTACCGCAGCTAGTTTTCCGTCTTCTCAATCCAGGCGCAGGGTTTCTCGCAGGTACGCGCGCGACTACGGTACTTGAAATGATGTCTGCAAAGCCAATTGGGGTCATCTGGGGTCATCATCGGCGTACCTCTTGGTCTCGATCTCGATCTGGAACGTCCATATGCTCGTCCTCGTCCATTCCACTGTACGCGTCCTCGAAAACTGTTCCTTCTGTGCTCTTGGACTTCGCTCTTTAACGACGCTACTTCCAATGACAGCTTGTTTATCTGCGACAACAGGTCTCCAACCGCGAATATTTGACTGCTTCCCGAAGGTGCCGACGGTAACTGTATGCTCTCCGAATGTACTACTGCGACGTTATCTGCGTTCAAATTTTCCACGATTTTGTCTGCGATTTTCGATAGTTTCTGTATGTCTGTCTCTTGGGTTACCGCTAAGCCTGCTCTAACGGCTGCTGGCAACTTTCCTAGCCACAAATTGCAAAGTGCTTGTCCGGATATCTCTGAGTTTCTCCCTAGGTCAGTCATTTGCCGTAGCAATTGGGATGGCTTTTGGGTTCTTAATTCGATCTCGCTCACTAATTTTCGAAATTGTTGTTCAGCCGATTCTTCATAAACACCTATCAATCGCTCTTTCAAGGCCAAATACTTCTCAGTAGCCGGAGGATCACGAAGGATGTCGCTTACTTGTTGCAAAACGTCCATGTTCAACTTCGATACTACCACGTTGTATTTTGTCTCGTCGCTTTGCTTCTGTTGGGCCATAATACTCTCAAATTGACTGAACCAAAGTCTCGGTATGTTCGTCCAAAATTCCGGGATTCGCGATGTTACTGTAATAGCAGCTAGATGGTCGGGCATCGTGGTGACTGGTACTGTGGTGACAACCGGTTTCGGTCACCACGCATCTTCCTGCCATGGTCGTCGTTACTGGTATCATGATGCTGAATTACGAAAGTCTTCAAATATACGCAAATGTCCTTTTAATGTCCAAACGGAGGTCACCACTTTGGCGATATGTGGGTGGGTGTTCTCTATTGCGCCACAATCCACTGACTCCTCAGAAGGTTGTTAAGGACTTCTTCAGTAAAACTCAAGGAACTTCAGTAAACGAATATTAATATATTGTCTCGACATTTACAATTTTGAATACATATATATAGTACAATACGACACGTTACGATAGAACCATATAGAACGGCAGAGGTAAACCGACTGTGGCGACTTGGCGACGCAACGTAACAGGGGAGCCTACTTTGTCACCTCAGCAAAACGATCCTGTTACGTTGCGGGCCGCTACAGGGGATGAGGCTTCCAGTATTCATAAAACGAAAAGCAACAGTATAGGTACTATAACTTTATGCCTAGTTTCCATAATATGCCATGCTGATCATCAGCAAGGCTCCACTACCTATTAATCGTATTATTTTTTATTAAGGCATCCCTGTATCCCCCTTTCCATTTCCCAAACTGTAGTTAGTATTTAGATATAATATATCAAATTTGCTACCTGTATATACATTTGCATACATAATTCACTTTTTATGAGAATCATAACGACTTGATGTATCACTTTGGTATAAAATTGTGTTAAGTTTGATACAGACATAAAACAAGAAGATGAATTGGTAATCTATCTACACTGTTCATAAAAAATCAAATTGTCTCATAATTAAATACTCAATGAGGGAGAAATTTGTGAGTACCTTTCATGGTCTCACACTTAACGTGACAAAAACTAAATATATTCCTTTCGCTATAAAAACAGTTCCATCTGACATACTTGAAAACTATTCAATCACAGCGCACACCTGCCTAACCTATGACTCCTGCTCCTGTAACCACCTCGAATGTACGTCTCATATCAAGTATCTTGGTGTTATGCTAGACAGTGCTCTGAATTTTGATAACCACATAGATCTTCTCACATCCAGAACACGGATATTAATATCCATCTTTAAAAGATTGCGTCACATAGCTGACAAAAAAGTAATAAAAATGGTTTACACGTCTCTTTGTCAACCCATCTTGACATATTGTATCTCAGTATGGGGTGGGGCATGGAAAACCAAACTGATAAAGGTAGAAAGGGCACAAAGGGCAGTTCTCAAGGTAAGCCTTTCTTTGCCTTTTCTATACCCTACTAGGGATTTGTACCTACTATCGGATGTCCTAACGGTGCGCCAGTTGTTTGTCCTTAATACTATACTACGGTATCATTCTCTCGCCCCTTACGACCCTTCGCGCCCTAAAAAACGGCTGCAACACAAAGCTGGCCCACAAACTGGTAGCCATTGGTCTACGGCATTTTCTGGCAGATTTTTTGGATTCCTGGGTAGATTCTTGTATAATAAGGTGAATAAGCAACTGAACATCTCTTCACTTCCTAAGCACCTTTGCAAAAAGAACACGTCTGCATGGCTCAAATCCCTAAACTACGAGGAAACGGTAAGCTTGTTAAAACTAAATATATAAATGTAAGTAAGTTTATACACAGCTAACAGAGTTTCTAGCACATCAGCTGTCTCTGATCCCAAGATGATACTTCATTGTCGTAGGGTTAGCACGCATATATATATATATATATATATATATATATATATATATATATATATATATATATATATATACGAGGGTCAAACTGAAAGTTCTTAGAAAATCAAAAACTGATTACATTAGCCAGTTATTAGTTTTATTATATCTTTTCAAAATATTGTCCATTGACGTCAATACACCACTGCATGCGATGGAACCACTGGGAAAAGCACTTAGCCCACTCGTCCTTAGGGGTCTCTTCAATAGCATCGCGATACGCAGCCACCGCTTCTTCAGCATTCATAAACCGCTTTCCTTTAAGTTTTTCTTTAATTTTTGGAAATAAATAAAAATCACAAGGCGCGAGGTCGGGGCTATACGGCGGGTGACCCAGTAATTCAACGTTTGATGTCGCCAAATAGTCGATCGTTCGCTTGGCGGTGTGCGACGAGGCGTTGTCGTGGTGAAGGAGGATCCTACTGCGAGGTCGTTTCTCTCGAACTTTTTCCAAGACAAGTGGCAAACAATTGGTAGTGTACCATTCTGCAGAAACTGTTTTTTGATCCTCTAACACAATTGTTGCGAAATGACCTATCCTTCCAAAGAACGAGGCCACCATTTTTTTTCCCGCACTTCGATCTCTCTTCACTTTAGTTGGCAACTCCTCGAAAGGAAACACCCACTGAGCAGATTGTCTTTTGGTTTCAGGATCATAACAGTAAATCCAGCTTTCGTCACCTGTTAGTATGTCGAACACAGCATTTGAGTCACCTCCGTTAAATCTTTCAATCATTTTACGGCACCAATCCACACGATGGAGTTTTTGAGCCTTAGTCAAATTATGAGGTATCCACCGGGCGCACAGCTTCCTGACCGCTAAATGTTCGTGGAGGATTTTGTGCACTTGACTCATACCGATGCCTAAGCTTGTCCGAATCTGCTGATAGGTCACTCTTTTGTCAGTCTCTATCATACGCCGCACAACACAGATGTTATTTTCAGTCGTCGCCGTAGAAGGCCATCCCTCACGTACATCATCAGTGAGATTAGTGCGACCACGTTTAAACTCATTAAACCAGTTGTAAACAGTCGCACGAGATGGGGCTTCATCGTGAAAGGCCAATCGTAGTCTATCATAACTTTCTTGTTGACTTAAATGACATCGAAAGTCATAAAAAATCATTGCACGAAAATTTTCTCGTGTTAAATTCATGTTGACGTGACACAGACAATTTTCAATTTGCCGCCAAATCGTAAAACAAATGACAAATGAATGAAATATATACTCAGTAATATTGGCAAAGAGTTCTATTTTCAAATTTTAGAATATTTTTTTTATTATATTGTTTATAAGTGGCCAGTTCTAAGAACTTTCAGTTTGACCCTCGTATATATATATATATATATATATATATTGTATATCGCATATATGGCATATAATCACACACTCAATATAAACAATAAAACACACACATGCACACACCACACACACACACACACACACACACACAGTAAAAATATGACTAGTTTTGGATATTTTTGGATATAATGGTATTGGAGACAGGATATATTTTTTTAATTTCAGTTTATTTATTAGTATATATCTTAGTAGACATAAATTATATTACTGTGCGTTCTTGTGGCACTTCTCCGCGAAAGCGACGGAACATTTTAACTATTTATAATATATATTTATGCAAGTATATTATGTTCGACATAGTTAAATTACTAGTATATCTCCACTTCACTATACAATACACATACTTCTTCCTCTCTGCACCACTCTAAGGTAAACTGGTAGATAATGCCCATGGCATTAAATCCGCCTATATACTCTGTGTATATGAAGTTTTGAATAAATAAATATATAAAACACCACACCATTCGGGCAAAAGGCCTTCTTCATAACTATAGGCAGAACGCACGTCGAAATCCGCCAATTGCGCCTGTTGTGGCGATTAGTTGTAGAAAAGACACATTCGATCGGTGCGGCAAAATTTGGTTACAAGTCACTAACATTTTGTGTACAATTTATAATTGCAATTCTGATTTCTCACAGTGTCGCAATATCATTTGAAAACCGAATTCATTCAGCTGTTGTGTCGATTAGCGTACACAAATTAGAGACACAAATAAACCAATTTACAATTTATACCTTTACAAATAGAACGGGAAGTTATAATGCAACCATTATGTTTCATCTCAGAAGACACATATTAATAGCAAAAAAGTATGACGTGTTTCGGTATTAGCTAGTTAATTATCGGCTGATTGAATAGTGAGCCGGCTTTGGTACAGTTGGTAAAGATAAGATAAGATAAAGATTTTTATTTGTCAGAAAAAACACAGATACAAAATATACTGATACTAGGTTAAACTTAAGTCTAAGGATTTTCCAGTTTAATGGAAAGACACCAATCTCCTGCACTAGTTAGAAAACTGTATCACAGGACGTTGGGTCCCTCTTTCAAAATTATATTTAGGTAGATATAAGGTAAGAGCAGACAAATAATTATAATTAAGTGACGGTAAGAAATTATGTTTAGTTTCTAATTTAGAGATGAATTCAATAAAAATGGATTATATAATACATTACTTTCGCGTGCTAATCATTTTATACAAGAAGCAAACGCGGCGCAATTTACTAATAGTGGATCAGCAGTATAGCTCATAGTGTCAATGTTGTTGTGCCTTTAGCATTTATTCATTACGATTATAAACTATACGTGTGCATTTTATAAAACTAAATGAATTCACAATATTACAATGTCAGTGGGTCACTATGCTAATGGAATGTTGTTAAGTATGTAAGACAATTAATAAGTTTGCTCATAAAGATTAATAAATTATTAGTAGATTGATTACGTTAGATGATTAAAACACATAGTCTCACACTAAATGTGTTATGTAACAGGCACAGAACGTAGGCGTCAATGGTTATAGTAATATAGCTATATTGCGGCGCTTCTAGGCGCCTTCATAGTCTATCGTATTAATGTACCTTATTTCGGCAGCCTTTCTGGTCGGGCAGTCAACGTCACCCGTTGAGTGATTACTCGGTTTGTTGAAGCGCAGACACGTCGCATATTTTAGCGCTTGCGATTTCTTGATGCAGACCTGGATGGAATGTCCTTCTTCATCACAATGTCCGCAGGTAGAGGCCTCATTCTTGCAAAACTTAGCCGCATGCCCGTACTGCTGACACTTATAGCACCTGGTTACAAGGGTGTATCCCGGACAGGAAGTCCAGTTGGTAAATATCCTGTTCTGAGTGATTATGGCTTTACGGATTACGGCTGTTACTTCTAGTATAAAATTGCAGAAATCAGAGTCTCTCTTGCCAGATTTGTGACAAAATTTTATTGACGACAAAAATGTATTTAAGGTCATACCTAGTAATTTCTTAGCGACATTCTGCTCAAATATACATCTATAGACCTCCGATTCGCTCATTGTTGTCGGGACACCGATAATAATAATGCGTGGTTTGCGCTTGTATGGTTCATCTATCAATCAATAATGTCATATTTTGTTTCTGTGCTAATTATTATTTCGTACTCCGCGAACTTGTAGCTTCATTTCTTCGGGCTTTATGATTTTCTGAACCATACTTTTTGTGTCCTCGCTTGTTTTTGAAGCATCGCTAGGGTAAATAGCTACCGAGCTCAGATTATTCGGCCGAATGTAGTTGTTGCCTCCCTTTTTCACCATATCCACAAACGAAGTGCTGGCTGGAGCTTGTTTGGTGCTCGATTCCTGGATGGACTGCTTGATCTCGGCTAGCTCCTCCATAAGGTCTTGCTTTTCTGTCATAGCTGTAAGGGCTTGGTGTTTCTGTAAGGCTTTTAACTTCAATGCTTGGTACTGGATGATCATTCGGGACACACCCTGTGCAACATTGCGGCAGTTGGTATTGATTTTCAACTTTTGCTCGGTGTTCAGCTTACCTTCAGAGGAGATAGCGCAAACCTCATTTAGACTCTGTTCAATAATTCCCAACCAGTTCAAAGGGGTAGGCAGAGGCATATACACACCCAAATTTCACCAGTTATGTTTAGGTCCCAAGGGGGTGCGCCTATTGCCATCTATCGGGCACATTATTAAGCAAGCGATAATTAACATATTTTTAATACACAAATAACGAAAAGTCAGAGATGTATGCCCGGGGTACCTGGGGATCGAACCCGAGATCATCGTCTCGACAGTCCATTACGTACACCACTAGGCTATCGCCGCCTTTAAAACTATTCTAAAAATAAAGGCTTTTTTTAACTTATTTCTTTACTCGTATATATTCAGTAGAAACATTGGAAGATTTTATTCCGTGGTCATCTCACAGCGTTTAAGGATTCAGTAAGTAAAAGTAAGTAGTCTCTTTGAATCTTTGTGTCTTAGATACTAATTTCATTAGAATAAGAGGCAAAAGCAACACGGAATTAAATGTATTATGGTGTTAAGAAAACACCACCTTTTAACTTAAACTAAACTATATGTCCCGTTAAAGAACAATGGCAGAATTTGGTCTGGGTTTGTTGTGGCGACCTTAAACTTCATATGAACAAAACAAATTGTTTTTTTCCTATGATTTTTAACATTTTCACTTTGTCTCGTTAAAGCTGGAGAATTTTATGATGATAAAAAGCATTCCAATTGATTACGAATACTTTATTATTTGATTGTTGCCATAGACAATGGTGTGACAGGCATAGACGTGAGTGATATATCCGTATCGATTATTAAATAAGTAATCGATACAATCGAGTTGATTTGGTTTAAAATGCAGTTATTGAATATTTAATCAACATTTTATCAATAAGCTAATATTTTTGAAGCAAAACAACGTTTAAATCAAATGAAAACGTCACAGCATCGTTTTAATGTTGTATCGATTTCACATAAAATCGATTTAAAATGTGCAGCTCTGCTTTTGTCTTTGGCTGTGGCAGTTAGATGCTACAAAATACTTCTGTGTTTTGATGTCAATCTGACATATGTCATTTCATAATTCAAACGTACCTACCAAGGTACCTACATACATTGTTTAACTTTCATACTATAACTTTCCTTTTACCGACATTGTTCATTCTTAACTAAAAATTCAAAGACCGATATCTACTTTTTCCGCCTTTCCTGAGTGAAAATAGAATTATTTATAGACTCTGTTCCTTACGCCAAATTTTTGATATATTTTTTATTACTGTTCGCTTCAATTTAATTTCAGACATTTTGATGAATGGAGATCTGCCATTATCCTTTTGCAGCAAAGTTTAAGAAGGTGATACTGCGATCTTGCGCACTTTGTGTCATCATAGTAATTTGAAAGAGAATAAAATACTGCATAGTTTTACAGGCTTAGTGTCATAGGTAGTATAGGCTCCTTAGATAAGCCTTAACATATTCTGAATGTGTGTTTTGGGTTGGGAAAATGAATATAAGGAGGTGTGGTATGAAGGACAATGAATAGGGAATGAGGCTTCCAGTATTCATAAAACGAAAAGCAACAGTATAGGTACTATAACTTTATGCCTAGTTTCCATAATATGCCATGCTGATCATCAGCAAGGCTCCACTACCTATTAATCGTATTATTTTTTATTAAGGCATCCCTGTATCCCCCTTTCCATTTCCCAAACTGTAGTAAGTATTTAGATATAATATATCAAATTTGCTACCTGTATATACATTTGCATACATAATTCACTTTTTATGAGAATCATAACGACTTGATGTATCACTTTGGTATAAAATTGTGTTAAGTTTGATACAGACATAAAACAAGAAGATGAATTGGTAATCTATCTACACTGTTCATAAAAAATCAAATTGTCTCATAATTAAATACTCAATGTGGGAGAAATTTGTGAGTACCTTTCATGGTCTCACACTTAACGTGACAAAAACTAAATATATTCCTTTCGCTATAAAAACAGTTCCATCTGACATACTTGAAAACTATTCAATCACAGCGCACACCTGCCTAACCTATGACTCCTGCTCCTGTAACCACCTCGAATGTACGTCTCATATCAAGTATCTTGGTGTTATGCTAGACAGTGCTCTGAATTTTGATAACCACATAGATCTTCTCACTTCCAGAACACGGAAATTAATATCCATCTTTAAAAGATTGCGTGACATAGCTGCCAAAAAAGTAATAAAAATGGTTTACACGTCTCTTTGTCAACCCATCTTGACATATTGTATCTCAGTATATGGGTGGGGCATGCAAAACCAAACTGATAAAGGTAGAAAGGGCACAAAGGGCAGTTCTCAAGGTAAGCCTTTCTTTGCCTTTCCTATACCCTACTAGGGATTTGTACCTACTATCGGATGTCCTAACTGTGCGCCAGTTGTTTGTCCTTAATACTATACTAAGGTATCATTCACTCGCCCCTTACGACCCTTTTATTTATCCGATTATTTATTTATTTTTATTACACGAATATCACTCACTGATGTGTAAATTATTCATCCATTCCGGGCATCTCCATAAACATTGAAAAACGTCCTCACAGAATAACGTATGAGAATAACGAATAATAATAATTATGCACATGTCTGCTTTTCCTATGCGGCATAATTTATTTATTTCAGAAGTTAAGTACTCTATCAGACCCCTTGAGTGTCCTACGGTCACGGTGTGCCCGTAAGAGAAATAGGCCGGTAGTGTCCTATGGGCACGGTTTGCCCATAATGTGTAAGGATTCATTGTAATTTATTTTATTATTGCGCTGTGTGTATAATGGTGTATAGGGTTCCCACCATGAACTTAGGGTCCCAAGCCAACCTCACCTGCAAGAGGTGCACCTGCCGATCAACGGACGAGACTCTGGCAAACAAAATATCCCGATAAGTGGCAATAGGCTCTCCACCTATTACGTGGGATCAAAACACTGGCGAAAAATGGGCGTTTAATATGCCTTTGCCTACCCCTTCGGGGAAACAGGCGTGAGTCTATGTATGTGTGTATGTATAATTGTGTTTATTTAATTGATTATTTAATTGTGTAGCTATGGATATTAATCTAAAATAAAGCTTTATTATTATTTTTATTATTATGATAAGGATTTGTGTGAACTTCACTCCGGTGTTGTGTGATTGGTTACAATAATAAAAACGTACATCGACTAGTTACAGATTAACCAACATAATACCATCAATTTTACCATATTTCCAAGAAAATAATAAAATTGCTGATTTCGGTGCTCAGTTTTCTCCGTGCCGCCATACTGCGCTGTGGCGATCAACTAAGTTGAATTTGTGATTTTTCAAAAATGTAATCTCAACGCAAACGCTAAGTGATTGTGTTCACACATGAACATGCCATTTCAGCTATATAATCCTACGTGAGTATTTACCGCAACACAGATTGTTCGTGATTTATATTAAATTAAGAAAAAATCACGTACTGACGTAAGGCATCCGACAAAATCCATGCATCCGCAAACCGACTTTGACACCCTTCCCACACGTTTGACGGTGGCCAAGACACCTTTAGCCATCAATACCGATCAGCTTAATGAGTCTGTTGAGTTGGCCATCAGGAAACCATCTCCACCATGCCTGATTCCTACCCACAGTCCGTCTGTCATCATAGTTCTCCGATGGCAGATCCCGCACCTATCTATATAAGTGTATATTAATACGTATGGTAGGGATAGGGTCTAGGGATTGTAGGGACAAAAAGGATTAGGTTCTTAGGCGTGTACGAATCGTAGGTCTAGATCACAGCATACCACAGTAGTACCATGATAGTACTTGCCCTAGGTTAAGGGCCTAGTAGTAGGTGCGTATAAAAGCTGGTCTGTATGACAGAATACCACAGAGCACCAAGCCTATACGCATTATACGCTAGGTACAAGTTAGGATAGGTTTAGGATACATATAGGTATAAGAGGTAGGATAACTAGTACAGGATATAATAGGTTATAGGCTAAGACTCTAGGATAGTGTAGGTTAACAAGTTTAGATTAGTCCCTTAGCATTTAGGCATTCCTGTACAGCAGGGTTAATAGCGTAGGGCTGCTAACCCGCTGTACATTGTGGTCACAGCGGGTTAGCAGCCCTACGCTATTAATCCTGTACAGTATTATATATCAAACTAGCTTTTGCCCGCGGCTTCGCTCACGTTAAATTCGGGGTAACACAAAACTCCTTCATCGTTAGATAGTAATTTTCATTTTAATTCTAGTCATAGGGACTGATAAGAAATATAACCGCAAGAAGTATTTAAAACATTTCTGTAAACAGTATTTTTAGAGTTCCGTAGTCAAAAATGGCTAAACACGGAATCCTTATAGACGCGCTATGTCCGTCAGTCCGTATGACACAGCCACTTTATGCCGAAACTATTCAGTTTACACATTTGAAAATTGGTAGGTAGACGTATTCTGTGAACCACCAAAACCAAAAAATATTGAATATTAAGGATATATAAGATAATTTCTTCATACATGGAACTGATGTGGAAAATGGGTCGTTAAAAATTACTTTGAGGTTCCTAAAACCATTGTTTCTCAAAGTCAATCGTTTGAAAGATATACGGTTCCAAAGTGGTAAAATGGGTGTGAGGGTCCCTCTAACTTTTAAAGTAAGAGAGTGACAAATCTATAAAAAATATTAAATATCAAATATAGCTTTGTCGTTTATACAAATACTACCTATACTACTATAATAGTTAGTCGAAGATAATGGCTATGGTAAGTGGATACCTGCACTACTATATAGTCTGACTCGCAATAGCGAATAGCTTTTATAATGTTTCATCCTTGGTGTTACTTGTAGCCGTTTGCCATTACAAAGCTTTGGTGCATTAAGATTCCGCATTAACAGGACTGGAACACCAACGTTCATTCTCAAGTTGCGTGAAGGTACTCCTGATAATTTAAGGAGTTCAGAAACTCTATAGGGTACCTTGAAGTAACTTGGTCAGAATTCATGACATTATCTACCAAAAGGTGCTCAACAACATCACTTTGCATACAGTCAAATGTCAAAGCCATGGTCTGCTATATCTCTTGACACACTTTCGCATCTATGAGTAGAGAATATATGTTCAGCCGGTTTAGCGTGAAATCGGTAGATACATACATAGGTACACATTTTCGCATTTATAGGTACCTGATTTTAGTAGGGATTAGCCAAAGCTGTTACAATAATTATTAGTTTATATTATGTAAGCGAACGAAGTAATGACAGTGCACCATAGGACAATATATAATGATTGTGACAGTACTGACAGATATATATACGATATCCCATATAGCGCAAGCGTTCTTACTGTCAATAGGTAGTAGGTTTGTCCCTACAAACTTCGACCCTCTCTAAAATCCCTCCCAGACTATTTTTTGCAGCTAATTGTATCATTAATAATATATATTGTGTTTTTCCTGGTTCTGAGCTACCTGCCCACCAATTTTCAGCCAAATCGGTTATGCCGTTCTTGAGTTATAAATAGTGTAACTAACACGACTTTATTTTATATATATGTAAAGATTATATAATACATATGATTAGATAATTTGTTTTTTTTTATAGACTCACGCCTGTATCCCCGAAGGGGTAGGCAGAGGTGTAATATTACACCCACATTTCGCCTTGAATTATTAGGTCCCACGTAATAGGGGGCGAGCCTATTGGCTAATTTCTTTATACACAACATTTTATCTGTTTTACCACCTTCACATAGAACATGTAAATTATTTTTACCTTGTGAACATGCCACATATAACTGACCTTGTGAAAAACAACATGTTCGGGAGTCGATTCCAGCTGTTTCAAGTCTGTCCCTGCGATTTATTTAGAAAATACACACAGGGCTACGAATATCCAGACCTGCCGAAAGTAAGATAGCCCCGTTGAGTTACTCAAGAGGTATCTGAATTCAGGCCTCAGTCTCCCACCCACGGATTCCCACGTACGTGAGGTGTGGGAATTTGGGTATAATGTCACCTGTATAAGTACAGAACACGCTCGAACGAAAGAAACAGACAGACAGACAGACATACATAATTATCAAGTATTGCTTTTTAGCATTTTCCTAGATTTTTTAGCAAATTTTCGTCAAAATATCTTTAATTTACCTACAGACTTTTTCACCTCTAAAGTTTTATTATAGTATAGAATAGTTGTAATAAATTTTGACAGAGACTTTTTGTTTATGAAAGTGCCGAATATTATACTCTATTATTTTTTTAATAACAGAAAGATACCCGACACATAATTATTGTATTTTTTGTAAGAAAAAATAATTTTGCTAGAAAATTATTTGAAAATAGTGACATCTATCTATCGGTCGGTAAATAGCCATAAAACACTTTGAAGGTTCCTATTTAGACTAACTATACTTTTACTAACAAACTTATAACGATCATAGATGGCACCACATAATTAAAAACCAGTTTTGGATGATCCCTGTTTTGTTTGGGACTACGTACAAAGGAGAGGTCAAGCTGTACACCGAAAACCACTCAACCGATTGTGATGTAACATATACTATTTTATAGGTTTGAGTATCCTTTGTACATGAGTGTAAGTTTTATTGAAATCAATTTCGCCATTTTAAAGATCTTTAGCAATATAGGGAAAGACGTCGGACAGACAGACAGACATAAATTCTAAAAATTATCAAGTATTGCTTTTTAGCATTTTCCTAGATTTTTTAGCTAATTTTCGTCAAAATATCTTTAATGTACAGACTTTTTCACCTCTACAGCTTTATTATAGTATAGATTATTGACAATTTGAGCACAAAGTGAGCTGCATTTATCAATTTTTTTCGACATGAAAAGGTTAAAGGTAAGTTATTTCAATATAATTCTCATATAGAGTAACTTCTGAACTGTATACGGTTTAAACTTTACGTCATATAATTACACCAAACGCGAGAAAATTAAAGTTGTATAACCTAGGATCTTATAAACATCACATCCTCAAAATGGCTGGACACTACCGGAGAAAATGCATTTTGGAGTAGGGCACGCGAAAGGTTAACTAAATGTTTAATTCTGGCAAATGATGATAAAAATCAGATTGAATCTGAAGCTTTAAAGACTTCATAATCGTTTAGCATTAGATTTTTATTGTGGTGCTATTCTAATGTATATTGTTTAAGCTATATTTCTGTACAGTTTCAAGAAAATCCATTCTATAGTTTTGTGTGAAAGAGATAAACAGTTACAATCTTTTGCGTTTGACGACCCGGTGGCGTAGCAGGCGTGTAAACGACTGCCACGCCGAAGGTCGCGTGTTTGATTTCCGCTCAAGTCAAACATTTTTGTACACGAACATGGACATTTGTCTTGGTCTGGGTGTTTCTATATATAATATGTAGGTATTTTTCAAGGGTGGTATATAATTATGTTCACATTGTCTAGTACCCATAGCGCAAGTTCTGCTTAGATTGAGATTATATGCTGTTGTCTGTACGACGTATAATATCATTAGAATAGAATATTATTATACATCTGAATGGGCTTATATAAACGGTACTGTATCAGATGATATTCTCTGAAGTAAACAGCTCATACATATATGTCTAATGCACAGAGCTTAGCTCTTGGCTTCGTCTATAGGGTCTTGACAGGCTGTCTACAATCTCAAGTGAATAGATTGTTATTGGTTAGGCGTGCTCCATACTCGATTACGCCTTATGGCCATGGTTAACTACTATATAGACCCTAATTTTGGTACATCGATATTATATTTCACTATACAAAAGTCCATAGCTTGCTAACTTTTGACACACCTAGCACCTTTCGTTGAGTACAGACGTGTTAAAAATCAATTAAAAATAAACATAATTATAACGTGCTGAGTCGTGACCTTGTTTGCCGGCAATCGGTTTTAAACTTACCAGTGTAATGAATATAACTATAATTTTAAATATGGATCGTGAGAATTTAGTAGATCAACACCCATAATGGACCACAGCCCCTTCAACCGGAGTAGCAGGACCCTGCACTCCCCGCCTCCTACACCGTCGGCAGAGCCTGCACCTGCACCCGCAACGAGACCTAATGCGCCGAGCCAAGGTGAAGATGTTCGCGAAGTGATGCAAACACCGGAGATACACTCGTGGATGACCATGATTGAAGAAAGTCTCAATGGAGTGTGCGCTATCGTAGCTGAGGGCAAAATGAATACGGAGCAGAAGCTGCGCATCAACAATTTGTGCCGTACTGTGGGTACTGCCACATCACATATGGCAGTACGGTACCAGGCCCTGAAGATTAGACTCGTCCAAGCCCAAACATTTGTACAGTCACGTCAAGATCAGTTAGACCTATCACAGCGGCTACAAGACCTCACCCGGACCATTGAAGACACATCAAAACCTACCGAGACTACTTCATTTGCGGACATGGTTAAAAAAGGACCTAATCATTTTATACAGCCAAAGAAAATGAACTTAGTAGCCATATATCCTGGTGATAAATTGAAGTCGAGTGAGGACACGAAATCCCTTGTCCAACAGATTATTAGCCCTGAGCAGATAAAACTGCACGTACGGGGTCTACACAAAATAAAAAATTGGCGGTGTCATAATTAGTACTGATTCTAGAGATGACATTGAGAAGCTCAAGAAATCAGTGCAGCTCACGAGCTCAGGTCTTAAGACAGATGAGCCTCATAGGCGACGACCGAGGGTGGTGATAATAGGTGTGCCCACGTGTCGGCAGTATATACGTATACTACAGACATGTATGATAATGATATGATATAAAAATGATAGAAATGATATAGGGTCGATCAGGAATGATAAAAGAAACCGCCCGAGTTGAATGCTGTAAGTGCACTGATTTATTTGTAATAAAATAATAGGTACTACACCGATGCAACGGTGTCGCGCATATAATTGAAATGCCGAGTAAGCATTTTGTACAGGTAAACTGTACATCCTGCCGACTCAAAAGATGATATCAGTATGATAAAAATTATATAAAAACAATGAAAAATAAAATGAATTCTTACACTAAATGATATAATGTTGAAATTAGATGATACATATAATGATAATGAACAATTTATATTGTTAGTACTTATAGCTATGGTTAAAGTTCACTAAATCGCGACCTAAGAGGAGTAGGGGAGGTCCCCACGTCTACACTTAGCACTGACTTTTTCATTTCACTTGGTACGCACTCTATTGGCCTGATCACTTCATTCACAGTTTCACAAATTGCACTATCACATTTCTTGTACCGCTGTAGAGGGGGCACACCTGCCTCGCAGCTTGCCTCCCGCGGCACGGCTGCGTCTGGGCAAGGTGTGCGGCCGCAAGGTCCTCTTCTCAACTTTACGAAAGCGATGACACTCGCAGTAATCATCGCTGCTACCACGATAATGTAGAGCAGCGAGTAGTGATGAACATCATGGATCGAAATCTGCCTCTCAGAATTTCTCTTGATGGAATCTATCTTGGTCTGTAATTTGTTCCATAATAAATCGCTGTGATACTCGAGTTCTGGAGGTGGAGAGTCTTTCCTGACTGTTGTATTGATTATTTTGTTCAATATAGATATTTTCGGAGCTTCAATCTCATGTTGCACATGAATTTTGTTAAAATAGCTGTTATGCGCATATAAGCTGAATGCTTCTCCTTTTAAAGTACAGCCTTTCTCGATATTTATAAGACCGGTGCCTGTTATCGTTTTAATTGTGACACCTGTCGTGCAGTATATGCGAATATGGCACTCGCCGCAACATGTAAACATCCAGTTATCAGTGTTATGTAACTTGATCCACTGGTCTCGACAGATTGTTATTGTAGTGGCACACGCCATCGCACCTGGCCCGTCACTCAGTAACCTAATATTGCAGAGCGATTGTTTAATGTTTAGATCGTACAGCGGTGCGTTTAAAGTGCAGAGCGCTCTTTCAACAGATACGTAAGTACATGGTTGAAGATCCTTTTCCGAGAGAAAAAATGCAACATCTTTGTTAAGGTCATACGCTATATATTGCATACGAGTTATGGTATAACGAGTCTGGTTTGCGTTTAATATCTGAGGAATGCTGATGATTTGATTCAATTCGAATAATTCGTTGCTTAGAAGTGGTATCTTGATTTCAATGATGAGATAATTAGAATGCACTCGAGCCAATACCTTCAAAAGTTTGTATAAATCCCTGATACTATCTTTCTCGACTGGCAGGGTCAAATCTCCTCGTAACTGACCCGAAATCATACTAGTCTCGTACTGTAGTTGTTCAGGCAGTAACAGATGCTCGTTAATTCGGCCATGGTAAATATCAGTGATGGTGTCGATGAGTGTTTGCTGTGTACGTCGCAAGTTACTCAGGATTATTGTCGCTGCCAGGGCAGATGATGTGATATACATTTCAGTGTCATAATCAGCTTGCACGTGATGTACTTCAAGTGATATGTTTTGAAGACGTTCGTGAATAAATTTAAACTGTGAGTTCATAATTTGCTCGTTTCGGTAAAGAATATTAAGTTGGGCCTCTATGACAGACGTTTGATTCCGTAGTAAAGATTGAAGGTGATTTTCGTTAGTAACGATTTGTTCCAAGTCTGCCTTGTACTTTTCAGCAAACCTTACATCCAGTACTCCAAATAATTCACTTGCTAAATAGCCGATTCCGTTCACTAATCCTCTTTTCTTTCTTTCTGCAGTATTAGGTATGAACAACGTGTTGTAGTGCTTAATTTCATCCAATTCATGATCTAACTGTAGCATTATACTTCGATACTGCGAATTACGTTTTTTAGACAGATCCTGTAGGTGTTTGATATAAGCTTCGATGCTCGTTAGACCTTGCCAATACGTTGACATGTTATAATAAACAATAAGTTTCCATTCGTCTTTGATATACTGCATATTAGTGATTTTGTCAAAATATAATCCTTGGTGGCCTTCAAACGATGTTATGTTAAACGGAATGTGATCCTTTTGTTGCAAGCTTGACGAAATCATCGTTCCAAATATGAATAACATGGTGATAAAAAAGTTCTTGAGGCTGATGCCTCTAGTTCTGGGCTTGCTACTGTCATTCGGGCCACGCTGCATTTGGCCTTGAGACAGTAATGGCGAAGGCTGACTACGAGACTGCGGTAGTTGATTCTCTGAGCCTTGTTCTCCAACTGGTAAAGGAACTAATTTGCTCACAGGACGCTTGTATATATTGTTGCTAGTTTTCAAGGTGACGACACGTGTGAAGCCGTCCTTGCCCGGGTGAAGAGCTTGTACGCGACCCAGCGCCCATTTGCCAGGCGGTAGGTTCTCGTCTTTGATAAGGACAACGTCGTCAATTTCTAGATTCTTCTTGCAGGTTCTCCATTTAGACCGAACTTGAAGTTGCTGTAAATATTCCGTGGACCATTTGTCCCAAAAGTGTCTATTCATAGACTGCACAAGTTGCCATCGTCCGGCTAAAGTAAGAGACTGTGGTTCTGTTTGCGGCCTTGATAACATTGAGTCTCCAATTAAAAAGTGTCCTGGTGTCAAATACTCGTCATCTGGATTCTCGGTGAGTTGACAGAGCGGTCGTGAATTTAGGCACGCCTCAATTTGATGAAGTAATGTTGTAAATTCCTCAAACGTGAGCTTCTGTTCGCCGAGCACACGCCTTAAGTGATACTTTGTACTTTTGACAGTGGCCTCCCAAAGACCTCCAGCACTAGGCCATACAGGAGCATTGAAGTGCCATTCAATGTTAAAGTCGCTTATGTTGTTGAAGAAATCGGAGTTAATATTTTTTATGATTTCCTTGTATTCTTTCTTCAGAAGTCGATCGGCGCCGATGAAGTTCGTGCCATTGTCGCTATACATATGCTTTGGAGAACCTCTTTGCGCACAGAAACGCCGAAATGCTGCTAAAAATGTCGGGGTACTCAGATCAGACACTAATTCTAAGTGAATGGCCTTGGTAGATAGGCACACAAAAACTGCAATGTATCCCTTGCAAGTTTTTACTCCGCGACCTTTGTTTATGCGTAGTTCTACAAAACCTGTAAAGTCGACACCCGTGTGTGTGAATGGGCGTGAAGGAGTGACTCTGGCCTGTGGCAAGTCTCCCATAATATGTTGATAATTTTCGCTACTATATCGGCGACAGCGAATACACTGCCTTAATTGGCGTTTCACAGTGCGAATCCCGCTAATAATCCAGTATTGATTTCTGGTATATGATAATGTTAAGCGAGGTCCGCCGTGAAGAGTAGTCAAATGCGCTTTATGTATGACTAATTCTGTTAGTCGACTGTGGGAAGATAATATGATAGGATGTTTAATATTATCATTGATATGAGCATTTCTTAATCTTCCTCCGACTCTAAGTAGCCCTTGGCTGTCAATAAATGGATTTAATGATAATATTTTACTTCCCGTGCAGACTCGTCCATTTTTCTTTAGATCATGTAATTCCTTTTCGAACTCCTGACCTTGAACTTCTTTTATAATAATATTGTAAGAATCGTCGAGTTCTTTCGATGACAACACCTTGTTACTTGAGTTATCGCGTTTTCCGAGAATACAATTCTTGTAACGCAATATCCATGCGACAATCTTAGCAACTCGAGTAAGCGAGCTATGTCGATGCAGCAATTCGTTTATGAGCGATGTCTTGTTATGATGTAAAGTGGCATATACACCGGTATCTTTTACTTCGATGTCCGGAGTTTGATATAATGCAACATCCGAATCTACAGAGGTTATTCTTGTGACCCATTCCGGTCCCTTCCACCAGAGATGATGTTCAGATAGTTGCTCCTTTGATATTCCACGTGTAGCACAGTCTGCAGGGTTGCTTTCTGAGCTTACATGTCGCCAACACGACGCTGGTATGATATTCGTAATGATCTGCACCCGGTTAGCGACGAATTGCTTCCAACGTGATACGTCACCGTGAATCCAGCCCAAAACAATCATTGAATCAGACCAGGCATGTAGTTTCATATCGATTCCTATGAATGATTTTAGGACCTTTGCTAGTAACTGTGAGAGTAGAACTGCTCCACAAAGTTCTAAGCGCGGTAAAGACACCTTTTTTGCCAGAGGAGCTAACTTTGTTTTTGCAGCTACGAGTTGAGATGTGTACTCGCCTTTATCATTTACTGTTACTAAGTAAATAACACATGCATATGCCTTATCCGAGGCGTCACAAAATGCATGTAGCTGACAACTTTGTATTGTATTACCTAAATGTCTTGGTAATTTAAAATCAGCTATGTTTTTAAAATCGTTACTAATCTGCGTCCATTGCTTAAGTATATCCACTGGTACTACTTCGTCCCATGCTAACTTCATGTTCCATGTATTTTGGAAAAGCAATTTAGCTCGAATGATTAATGGCGATAACCATCCTAATGGATCGAATATTTTTGAATATTCTGATAATAGCTGACGTTTAGTTAACAATTTATCTGTGTTCATTGCTATGTTCTGATATGTAAAACAATCAATTGACGCGTTCCATTTAAGGCCGAGGGTTTTTCTTGTTTGAAGACCCTTGAACTCATAAGGCACTTGGTTGTTATTTGGCGTAGTATCGCCTGATAAACTAGGTACGTTGCTAGCCCATTTTCTCAGATTCATGTTTGCTGATTTAAAGGTGAGTATAAGCTCTTCTTTTAACTGTTTAAGCTTAAGTAGGCAATTTTGGCCAGCCAGAAGGTCATCCATGAAGAAGGAGGTTTCTATAGCTGCCGATGCCAAAGGACAATTACTTGCTTCGTCCTTCGCAAGCTGTTTTAATGTTCGCATTGCCAAAAATGGCGCTGCTTTCATACCGTATGTAACGGTTGTCAATCGATATTGCTCAAGGTCATGATTCGGAGATTCTCTCCAAAATATTGTTTGTAGGTGTTGATCTTCTTCCCTGATATTGGTCTGTCTGAACATCTTTTCGATATCTGCTACGATCACGTACTTGTATGTTCGCCAGCTTAGTATGAGAGCTTGCAAATCACGCTGAAGGTTTGGTCCGCTATGCATCAAATCGTTCAAGCTGTAGCCTGAGGATGTTTTCATAGATGCATTGAACACGACTCGAAGTTTAGTTGTTTCAGAATCCAGCTTTAACACTCCATGGTGCGGCAAGTAATTTGCTTGATGAACAGGAAAGTTGACCTTGCGCATATGATTAAGAGAAATATACTCTCTCATAAATTGTTTATAACTATCAGACAGTGCTAGATCTCTAGATAGTCTATTTTCTAATTGCTTAAATTGAGCCAGTACTTTGTTTCTAGAAGTGCCCAATTTGTGTTGATAATCTTGCTTCATAGGTAAAGCAACCGAATAACTACCATTAGGCAGGCGTTGCGTTGTTTTTTGATAAAACTCCTCACAGAATTCTTCTGCTTCTGTGGGCAATGAAGATGATGTGCTATTTACGTCTTCAATTTCCCAAAATCGAGACAAGTCCTTGGGGCTCTTCGAAACTACGTAACAATTGAACGTTTTGACATTCCCCGAAATAATCCACCCCAACTTAGTTTGCTGGGCAATGGGTGCTCTATCTGGACCCTTGATCAGACCCTCCATGATAACTTGCGAATAAATATCGCTATGTAAAAGTAAATCAATGCGACGAGACACATTGAAGCGAGGATCCGCTAGTTCCAAATTTTGCAAATGTGATAAATTCTCATGTTGAAACGATCTACTAGGTAAATCCAAGGTCACCTTGGACACGATATACGCTTCCGTTTCAAACTGATATTCGTTGTTATACATGGACGTGAATCGAATTGACACTTCGCCCTTGTTGCTTTTCGTACACAGATCGATGCCAGTAATAGATGCTGACACTGAAGGACGATGACGCTTCAGTCCTAACTGCTGAACAAGACTTTCGGAAATCAATGAAGCTTGAGCAGCTTGATCTAAGAGGGCTCGTGCCTCTAAATATGTACCGTCTCTAGCTTGTATTTTAACAATAACAGTAGGAAGTATTGTTTCGTAACTTTGCGATGCTGTGTGATATACTTGCTTCAAATCACTCGATTGTTCAGTCGAAGCTATCGAACTACTCTGCTTCTCCTGTTCAGGAATACCGCTTGATAATTTTCCATCGGAAGTTGATGTGCCCTTGCGCACATATGCACCGTGTATAATTGTGTTGTGTTCGCCATTACATTCCTTACACCGTTTCGTGGAAGAACACTCTTTTTCATAGTGCTTGTACAAGCAATTTTTGCAAACACTATGTTTCGAAATCGTCTTCAATTGATTCGCCGACGACATGTTATGGAATTTTTTGCACTTGTATAATGCATGTGGTAAATCACAAATAGGGCAATTATTAAATTGAGTTGCAAAAATTTGGCGATTCTTAACATTCTGATAATAGGGTTTGTTATTCGATGTTTTTTCTGTAGAAGACGATGACTCGCGCTTGATACTCTGATTTGCTGAAGACGCAGCTGCAGTTGCTTTGTCCTTTCTATAAAGGGGTTCAAGAGCCATGAACTTACCCTCCAAAAAGGCCATGAATTCATCCAAGGTAGCCAATGACCTTGGCGATTTACGGTACTCCTTATAATCTGTGTATGTTTGTGGATCTAACTTTTTACATAACAGGTGAACGAGTAATGGATCCCATGTTGTTGTATCAACGCCAAGGTTGTGAATAGCGTGAATACATTCTGTAGAAATATCATACAGTTTCTTCAATTCATACCAGGATGGCTTATTAATGTTATTTTGGTTAAGAAAAACTTCCATATGTTTAGAAAACAATACTTGCGGGTTATTATATCTATGCACTAATATTTCCCAAGCCGTATCGTAATTTTCAGCAGAAATATTCAAATGTTGTATGAGACGCTCTGCCTCGCCTCTGAGTTTGCCTTTCAGATGTTGAAATTTTTGAGCTTTCGTGATATTGTTATTATTATGTATTGCCTCAGAGAACAGATCGTAAAATGTAGGCCAGTACGTGTATTTGCCAGTGAAGACAGGGATTTCCAGCTTGGGTGTGTATTTCTGTATATGGATATTAGATGATAATTTTTCGTTAAGTGCTCTTTTCATCTTCTTCAAAGACTTTTCATGTTTAATATATTCATCCTCGTATGCTAAATCACCACCCTGAAGGAGGTTGTCGATTTTGATGTGTAACTCATCGATTATATTCCACTTCATCTGGATATTATTCAACTCATCTTCTATTTCCCACTTCTCTGAAATGCTCTCTAAATCAATACCCTTCAAAAGGCGATTGAAGGCTCTGAAGTGAGTTCTTTGCAATGATAGCAATGAGTCGACTTCTCCGCTAGGCTGTATTGCTTTTTCTTCTTTCCCGACGGACGAAATATTTTTTCGCGTATTTTCATATAACTCTTTTGTTTGGTCAAAAAAGTTATCTGTAAAATATTGATGTTCTTTCACCTTGGACTTGGCAAGAACCGAATGATTTTCGAAGAATTCTCCCCATAAGTTATCTAAGGCCTCGAGTCTAGTTCGAATATACTCGGGAGTTTTCCTAGATGGAGAGTCCTTGCTAAAGTTAGATTGTATCCGTTTTATATTGCTAATAATTTCAATTTGACGATCAATCAGAGTATCCATGATGATAAATGGAACGGACTTACTTGTTTGTCAGGAAAATTCTGGAACCCAAACCTCAAACCTGGATTCTCCTGAACGCAGAGCTGCTGCAGCACTCACAAATTGTTCTTGAATACGTAATGTTTGTAGTTACACTGATAACACTTCACACGAAAGTTTTAAGTTCACGTAACACCATAGGTCGAATCGCGTGGCGCGTCAAGGTCGCCAATATTCGCGTGGTCCTGTTACGATTGTTTATTTGTTTATACGATGGACCAAAAACAATGTCGGCAGTATATACGTATACTACAGACATGTATGATAATGATATGATATAAAAATGATAGAAATGATATAGGGTCGATCAGGAATGATAAAAGAAACCGCCCGAGTTGAATGCTGTAAGTGCACTGATTTATTTGTAATAAAATAATAGGTACTACACCGATGCAACGGTGTCGCGCATATAATTGAAATGCCGAGTAAGCATTTTGTACAGGTAAACTGTACACCACGTGTATGCAAGAAAGGGAAGTTTTTTCCTGCCTATACCACCAAAATGTTGCCGAAGTGATGCCGGATTGCGACCTTGAGACTTTCCTTAATAGCATCAAATTAAGCCATAAGTCAGGTAAGAAGGACGGTGAGACCTGCAACTTTATAATAGAAGACTCTGCAGTGTTAAGGAAAGCCCTCATCAAAAAAGATCGAGTTGTTATAAACTGATCTTCGTGCCCTGTTAAAGACTTTACCTTAGTGACTCGGTGTTTCAAGTGTCAGCAATATGGCCATGCAGCTAAGACTTGCCGGGAGACAACATTCACCCACATTCTATAAAGGAATGCACGAAAAAAGCCGACGAACCAACGTGCGCTACCTGCTTGCAGTACAAAAAGCCAAGTAAACACAACACAGGCTCTATTGACTGTCCGGCGAAAATTATGGCAGAGAGGAGGTATAGAAGCACCGTCGATTATGGAGATATCTAAGCTACATAATATACGCGCTTTAACAAATTTTTCATGTAATTTGGTTGTCATATATCGTTCAATATTAGTACATAACAGAACCTCATTAGAATAGTGACCTACTAACATTATATTGTAAATTCACCTAGTTTGGATAAAACGCACACGCAAATTATGTAATTATTATAAATAAATGCTAAACACAACACAACCATTACTAACACACTGACACTGTTCACAATTCAGCTGACTCGTAGTTTTTTATGTTACACTAAGTTTTCTACAAAATGCACAACACGCAATTTTAATAATAAATACAATGTTATATGTACATGTACCTATTAATTATAAATTCATTTTAATGTTTTACCTTTTTATTTTTATTAACGAATATTATAATTAGTATGAGGTATTGTTAAAATACAAAACAAGAATTTGTAAAGGGAGAACTCACTTACTGTGATACAATTTTCTAACTAGTACAGGAATTGTGTTCTTTCTAATTTATTAGTAAACCGCTTAGCCTTAAGTTTGATTTTATATAAAAATTATATTTTAATGTATCTGTGTTTTTTGCTAAATAAATTGCATTTGAATTTGAAATTGAGCTTTGAAAAAATATATAATACTTTTACATTTTTTATATCTTAGATCACACAAACTGTCGTTCTTTATGGGGATCGAACTCACAACACCAGGCGCAGTATTAAGTGGCTCGACGACCTACTACTTAACAGTAAGCCGTGCACGTGCAATGAATAAACTGCGTGAATATTAATAAAACTTCCATATTGTTCAAGTTCCATGTGTTACAATATATTTTTTATAACGGACTTTGATAAACCATCTTCGTCTAAGTCTAATCTTGTGTAGGGACAAACATAAAACGGTACAGGAAAAGTTTCACCATCTTTATTTTATCGAAACATTATCACGAATATATTTTTATATAATAAATAATATATGTTTACTTTTGTGTAACACAGACGCGTATATACAGCAGTTGCATTCTTCTCCGATAGTTGTGGATCGTGCCACATATTGTTGCAAGCGCCCGTAACTCCACCGGGTATGGTTTACTATTCAGGCACTCTTTGTATGCAGGCGGCGGTAGCACCAGCTGCCTGGCCGACAACTCACAAATGTACGACAAACAGAGCTCCCTTAAATATTCAGTTATTGAAAGAACAGACTAAGCAGTTACAGTTTCTGAATACGCTCCGTGTATACCGTAACGAGTGTATGAAACATTCAGTGGTGCGACAATGCACTCTCTATGTGCTATTTACTGACTTCTCGGTATCGAAAGGAATATTTGTATTGCCACACATACCAATGCAGTAGAAAATGACCAGCTACGTTTGTATACTGTCTTGTACGAATTGCTATGCCAAGTTTATATAGTTTTACATCTTTACTTTTAATATGAAGTATCTTATCTAATACGCCAGCGTTACTGGTAATTTCGTTAGTGGTTATTTCTAGAACAGCAAACATCTAAAAAGACAAACGTAGTTTTTTAAATACCTGCTGGTTAGTTTTCATTGGAACTGTATGGGTTGTTTATTGGCGTTAGATCTCGCTGTTTAATTTGAACACACAATGTTACAGTACAACACAATGTATTATTTACAAAAATAATTAGATAGTATTTATAAATATTATGCGGATTAACACCTAAAGGTACAAAAAAATAAAATTTCAATACTTAGAAAATGTTAAAGTCGCTTTGATTTAGAAGATGATTTATTCCACCTGAAATTGTAGGTATATTACGTTTAATGTTGAGTAATAGCTTTTAATGTTACACTTGAAATGTAATAATGTATGTACAATATATCTACATATTCATGAATGTAGATATAATGTACGTACATTATATACCTACGAGTTATATGACTCTAGCACTAAGAGGCTTATTTAACACAATACGTGAAAATGTTTAATTGTTTAATTAATATATATGTCGTGAATTTGGGTCTTTGCAAATATCATTGCTATTTTTATTTAAATAAATATAAAAGCGCTGAATTTAGCGCATCTAATAAATTATTCGGTACAAATGGGATCCTAGTTATTTGGGGAAACCAATATAACTAAACAACATACCAAGCAATTTTTTGGTGAAATATCAGTAGCAGTGTGAAATTACCGCATAATAGAGAAGGGTGAATATTTTAAATAAGAAGGAAACATTTTTTATTTAATGTGTCAGGTCATTTATATTTTTCCGGAAGCACTTAAAGGCAGGGGCATACAAAAAGGCTAAAATGGCATTTTTCTCTTGACCAAGAGCATTTCTTTTTCCTTGTAAAATGTCGCAGAAAAATGGTAATCACTTGGGACTAGGTGTGGCGTTATGCACACGTTATATGACAGATGAGTTTTGTATGTAACTATTCTTTGTTCGCGGCTTCATCCGCCTAAATTATATACCTAAAGCTTTCTCAGGAATCTCACTATCTATTGGTTAAGACCGTACAAAAATTGGTTCGTCAGTTTCTGAGATTTCCATGTTTATACAGAGAGGCCGCGACAGCGACTTCATCTTATAATATGTATAGATACAGTCACCTTCGTGACTGTCAGTCACCGCGACAAAAGGTAGATATGCGCTATTCTTATGATATGTATATATGCAAGATTCATCAAAATCCGTTCAGTATTTTTGCATCAAAGAGTTACGCAACTCAGGCAGATGAAGACGCGAGCAGAAGTTATCATTTAATATTGGCACACATCTGGAATTGGAATAGCATATGAGGTACTTTTGGTCCCGATAACCGACTCCAATGCGAGGGAAGTCGGGGCCGAGAGACAGTATTTGATAAACATTATTAGCACCTAGAGTTTCTGAAAGTCGTTGAACCGCAATTAAGAATTCGAAAAAATTACACTTTCAAAATTACAGCGCACCTTTAAATTTTACCACGTCAACCCATAACTGTCGGATAATCTTAATATATAAAATCCTTGCGTTACTAACTGACTGACAGACACGCTACAGCCGAAACTTCTGGTCGCAAGAAGATGAAATTTAGCATGTATGTTCCTTGGGCACCGTAGGGGTGCACTAAGACGGGATTTCCCGAAATTCCCACGGGATCGGGCAAAATGGGAAATTCGAAAATAATTATGTGCGTGCGAAGCCGCTGGCGTCGACTAGTTATTTTATATTTAGATTTGAGTCCCAGTATAATGTTACGAATGGCGATATTTTTAGAATAAAGGACCTCAGCGCCGCTGTGGGGAAGGACCTGAAGGCGGTCAAGAAGGAACTTCAGCAGCACGTGGAGATGCTCGTACACGACAAGCTTGAGACTCGCGACGCCTCTATAGAGAAGCGTGTACATGACCACCTCGAGACCTGTGTTGCTGAAGTGGAGAATAAATTGCGAGGGCTTGAAGTGACATTAGCAGCTGTAGCGCCCTCGCCTCGTGGGTTTAAGGTTCCACCATTTGAAGGCTCGTCATCATGGTCAGCATACAAGATCCAGTTTGAGACTGTGATGCAATCAAATGGGTGGAATTAATAACAGGCCTTAACCGCCCTAACCTTGGGCCTTTGTGATTGAGCCTTTGACGTTGTTGGAGGCACTCGGGCAAGACATCTCCTGCGAGAAGCTTCTGGAAGCGCTGGAGGCGAGATACGGTGACGCGCACCTCGAACATATGTATCGTGTTCAGCTGAAGGACAGGACACAATGCACCGGAGAAACCCTGCAGAAGTGGGCTCTAGAGGTAGAAAAGCTGATCCGGAAGGCATACCAGACCTCGCCTGAGCTGATAGATGGAAACCTCGTACAGGCATTTACAGATGGGAGCCGCGACCTGGAGGTTAGAGCAGCCGTAAAACTTGGCTTGACGTCATAGCCCACGCTCTGGAGGTGGAAGCAGTACGACGCGACGAGCGAGGTCACCGCATCAGGGAAGTTGTGTCTTCACCTCGGTGCTACAACTGCGGAGAAAGAGGCCATATCCACTTGAGCTGTCCAAAGCGTAGGCAGCATGGTGATACACTGTCTCCACCAAAGGGTTCACCTGATGTGCTTGGAGGTAGCGAGAACAGGGAAACGAGTTGAAGCCAGGACTGCGGGGCGGGTGCTGGCTGGTAATGGAAGAGCCCCAAGTATCTCAATCTCGCAATCGTGTGACGGGAACAGCCTGATCATTGAAGGTGAAATTAACAGAACACCATTCAAGCTGACATTGGACACGGGTGCTTCCCGGACAGTCGTCGGTTTTCATCTGGCAAGACGGGTTCTTAGGGGCTGCTTCAGGAACAATGAATGTGTGAATCTGAGAACAGCTACCGGTCAGCACATAACCATCAGAGGTGAAAAGGAGGTGGATTTGAAGCTAGGCAACAAAGTTTACCGTCACAAAGTCATCGTGGCCGATAAAGTGGATGACAGCATCTTGGGACTAGACTTCATGCGGAAGCATCGCTGCGAGATCGATGTTAACCAGGAAGTGTTGAAGTGTGGCTAACATGCGCTTCTGTGTTGACTACCACCGATTAAACGACATCACGAAGAAAGACAGCTACTCACTGCCAAGGATCGATAACACACTTGATACGATGACGGGAATGAAGTGGTTTTCTACTTAAGATCTAAAAAGTGGCTACTGGCAGGTCGAAATAGATCCTCGAGACAAGGAGATGACGGCATTCTCCACAGGCAAAGGATTATGTATTATATATTTTTTCGGCGGTAGGTGCTAAAAATCACAAGACGTATCCAAATTTGAATTTTTAAGAAATTTAGAAAATAGTATTTTAATAAAGTATTTTTACACTTTTTAAAACCAGTATAATAGAAATAGAAAGTACTCACGTTGGTAGCTTTGTTTATGTAGTATAAAGCTAACATAATCAACACCACCTGCCAGCACACTCACTACACTAAACTGCTCACTAGAAAAGCTAATAATGTCTCAGCTAGATAGCATGCAAACGGCTCAGAAAAGTTTGGAGGACTGCTTTACGAAGAGGATGGCTGAACTGGAGTCACAATTACAGGCTGCTGGTCCCGCCAAAGATACAGTATCCAAATTGGCAGATGAATTCCGTCAGTTCCGGGAGCTCATGTACAGCATGCTTGGTATCCTTCGCAAACAGATCGAAGAGTGTACGAATTTGGTCGATGCAATGGAAACCAGACACCGTCGTAAGAACCTTCTCTTCTTGGGGGTGCCCGAAACTGAGAAGGAAGACTGTTCAGCACTGATCGTGAACATTGCACAGACGAAGCTCGGCCTGAAAGACTTTACTGTTCAGTCAATAAGTGGCTGTTACAGACTTGGCGCACCCAGTAAGCAGCATCACAGGCCAATGGTAGTACGCTTTTCCCGGGTCGACCTGAAGGCTTCTATTTGGAGAGCAAAGTCGGCTCTGAAAGGCTCGGAAATCACGGTCAAAGAATTCCTGACCAAAGCCCGACAGTCTTTGTTCCTTAGAGCTCGTCAGCATTTCGGAATGCGGCAATGCTGGACTCAGGACGGGATTATCATGATCAAGATCCATGATGGAACTCGCTCTAAAATCACATCTTCGCAGGAATTGGCTTCCCTGATGGAGAAATATCCTAAGGCGACGAGTGATGGTTCCACAGCGGGTAATACGGGAGTCGGAAATGCGAAGACAATGCCTCGTAAGCACTAGTATTTAGGTACGTGCTCACAACAAGTATTTGTTTATTTGCGTTGATTCACTGTTATAAGCTGTGTCCAATAATAGCTTATCTTTTATAATAATTTTTATATAACACAGTATTGTATAACTTGTATCACAGTATAAGAACATTACTGTTGTCACTTGATTGTTAACAGTTAAAGTAATTTTCCCGTATAACTGTCAAAATCCATCGTCAACAAACAATTTTCTTTTTTTTTACAAATACCTTCAAAATAAAATAATTTCGTCATTAAATGGACACTTGGAAGAAGTATGTTCGGAAACATTGTTTTGTTATTGTATTGTGTGAATCTAACAGAGTTAGCTGGCGGGTGGTGCAGAGAGAAACGTCGCACCAACTTAATAACTTAGTTAAATATCTTATATTTTAGTTTATATACCTTATATTCATACATAAATATTTTATATTTATTATATTCGTAATGTTAATAGATGATGATTATTATCAATCTGCTAATGAATCCATCTCATCGTCAAGCGAAAGTTTTTGCTCTTTGTCCGGTACCTTGGGTGAGTTTATGCGTCAGACTTTTAATCTTCATTCACGCCACTTATTTAATGTATGTCACATGAACGCTCAAAGTGTACCGAGCCACTATGATGATTTGTTAGAGGCTTTCTCTGACACATACGTACATGCCATCCTGATCTCAGAGAGCTGGTTCAAACCACATCTCCCTTCTACCAGCTACTCCCTCCCAGGTTTCATTCTCATCAGAAATGATCGGGTAGACCGAAGAGGGGGTGGTGTCGCTATATATCTACGTAGTGACCTACCCTACAAAATCCTAGCTTCCTCTTCTAATGAGTCTTATACAGCTGAATTCCTCTTCTTGGAGGTTTGTGTCAGGGGAACCAAGGCTGTTCTGGGTGTTGTTTACTGTCCTCCTGCTATTGATTATTTCTCCAGTCTCGAATCCATTCTGGAATCTATAGGGTCCGAGTACACACATCACATAGTCATGGGAGATTTCAACACCAACCTCCTTTCCTCTAGTCCCCCTCATCAATCACCTAGAGCCCGCAAACTCCTTCAAGTCATCGATTCATCGAATCTTCACATACTGCCAATGAATGCCACACATCACAATATCGACGGCGATGACACTTGGCTTGATTTGATTATTACTTCCTCTCCTTCCTTAGTATCTTCCCACGGCCAATATCCTGCACCAGGTTTCTCCCTCCATGACCTTATATTTCTATCCTACGTCCTAAAACCTCCTAAACCAGTCCCTAAAGTCCTTTATAGGCGTTGCTTTGGTCGCATGGATGTCGATAAACTGTCCATGGATGCGGCTAATTTAAACTGGGATCATGTAATCACTGCTGTCACTATCGATGATAAAGTGCAAGCTTTCAGAGACACCGTCATTGCCCTTTACGACGTACATGCACCAGTTCGAATAATTAAGTTAAAGCGTCCCCCAGCTCCTTGGATGACGAGGGGAATTCGAATGATGATGAGACGCAGGAATCGCGCTTTCCGCAAGTTCAAAAAAGACCGCACTGACGAAAACTGGATCTGCTATAAGGCTGCAAGAAATCGGTGTAATCAATTGATACGCAACACCAAACGCCGATTTATCCTTAACAACATCACTGTCTCATCCCCTGCCAATACCTGGAAGTTCTTGGGGACTCTGGGTATTGGTGGACAGCGTAATTTTGATCCTCCGACGACGCTTAGTTTGGATGATCTTAATCACCATTTCTCATCTTCCGTATATTTGGATCAGCACACTGAGCGTCGCACTGTAGATTACGTAAATAATCTTACCTGTTTAAATACAGACCCTTTTGAATTTTCTCCGGTGACACCTGCGGAGATCAAAAAGATTATCCTCTCCATAAAGTCAAATGCTGTGGGCTGTGACAACATTAGTCGTAAGATGATCGTCTCAATCTTAGACCATCTGTTGGCACCATTAACCCACATCATTAACTTTTCCCTTACCTCCGGCTCCTTTCCATCCTTATGGCGAAAGGCCTTTATCCTACCACTGCCTAAAGTAACCAATGCTTCCCTACCAAATCATTTCCGACCCATTTCTATTCTCCCTTACCTTTCTAAAGTCCTGGAAGCCTGCGTCCACAAACAATTGTCCAGATTTGTTCAAATTAATGACCTACTGAGTCCATACCAATCTGGCTTCAGATCTGGACATAGCACTGTATCCGCTCTCCTTAAGGTGACTGGCGATATGAGAGCGGGAATGGAAGAAACCAAGGTCACAGTGCTGGTCTTGGTGGACTTCACGAACGCTTTTAATACCGTCAGTCACGAAATCCTTCTATCCATACTCTACCATCTAAAGATCTCCCCGGTGGCACTGGATTGGTTTTCTAATTATCTTCAGGGACGACAGCAGTCGGTTCGCCACGGTGAGTCTTCATCTAGTTGGTGTAACCTTCAATCTGGAGTTCCTCAAGGCGGAATTCTTTCTCCATTGTTATTTTCTATCTTTATCAATCTTCTAACCCAAAACCTTCAGTGTTCGTATCATTTGTATGCCACTGACTTGCAGCTATATGAGCAGGCAGAAATAGATAACATATCTGCTGCTATTGAACGAATAAACCTTGACCTCATCAGATTGAAAAACTGGTCAGATCGCTTTGGTGTAAACGTGAATCCAAACAAATGCCAGGCCATTATTGTGGGCAGTCAACGTATGGTCCAAAGAATTGATATTTCGTCTCTCCCACCACTAATATATGACCAGTCATCAATAAGATTTAGCCCTGTAGTAAAAGATCTTGGGTTATACATTGACAACAGTCTTAATTGGCAGGCTCATGTGACCAACGTTAGTCAGAGAGTCATAGGAACCCTGCGCACTTTGTACCGCTTAAAGAATTTCCTTCCATGCAGCACTAAGGTAATGCTGGTTCAGACGTTGATTTTTCCTATCATAGACTATGCTGATGTGTGTTATTTTGACCTGAATGCAGATCTTCTCACTAAATTAGACCGACTTCTCAATAACTGCATTCGATTCATTTACAATCTTCGCAAGTATGACCATGTGTCTGCTTATCGTACTGAACTCAACTGGCTACCCATTCGTCAACGCCGTAGTATGCGTGCTCTCACTACTCTATTCTCTTTTCTAAACTCTCCTACCCCTCCTTCTTACTTGTCGTCCTACTTAAAGTACTTGTGTTTAAATCACAACAGAGATCTTCGCTCCTCTAATAATCGCCTCCTGCTATGTCCTTCCCACTCAACTAACTTCGTAAACTCCTCTTTCTTTGTCCAGTCTGTTCTTCTTTGGAATGCGCTTCCCCTTGAGATCAGAATGATTGCTAATCGGCTTTCTTTCAAGATAAAAGTTCGAGAGCTACTTTTACGTAAATTGGCAGAATCTTCAGCACAATAAGATAATTTATTTATATAGTTATATATATAATTATATATATTATTTATATATGTTTTTCGTATATATACCTTTATATATTAGTTTATGTTTGTACTATTGGTATTTATTTATTTATTGAAATATTAATATGTATTTATATATTATCAAACATATTTAATTAATCTTATATTTGTTACTACAAAAGTTCGGAACGCACCTACATCTATCATCTCTGCATCACCTTAGGTTGACTGTTAGAGAATGCATTTGGCATTAAGTCCACCTATGTACATATTTTATTTGTGCAAAAAGTAAATAAATAAATAAATAAATAAATAAATAAATAAATTATGGCAATTTTACGTCATGCCTACTTTTGAGAGACTGATGGAGCGAGTGCTTATGGGATTGATTGGAGACGTCGGCCTGGTCTACTTGAATGACATCATTATCGTGGGGCGCACCTTCGAAACTTGGAGCAAGTACTGTCAAAGATACGAGGAGCTAATTTTAAGCTGAGTCCGAAGAAATGCGCGTTATTCAGACAGCAAGTGAACTTTCTAGGACATGTGGTCTCGGAGAAAGGTATTCAAACCGACCCGGATAAGATCATTGCCATGAAGGAATGGCCAGTTCCAGAGAACAAAACGCAGGTCAGAGCATTCCTCGGATTATGCTCCTACTATCGACGGTTTGTGAAGAACTTTGCTGACATTGCTCGACCTCTTCATAAGCACACCGATGACCGAGTACAGTTCTAAGAATATGATATATATTCTTAGAACTGTACTCGGTCATCGGTATACGGGAATTAACGCGAACATGCATTAGGTATTTACATACCTTATTTTTGCTTGATGTTTCGAGACGGTTGCACGTCCCGTGGTCGCAAGCTGACTGGTGTAGCGATGTCATGTCTCCGAGTGCGAGGTAGAAGATTCTATTTCTACCCCCGCGTTGTTTATTTTCAAAGTGCCGGCGCAAAACACACTAACCGTATCTGTATATTGAACATTCGCCGACTGCACATTAAAGTAGGGTGTTGTTAACCGGGTCACTGGATTCCACGCCGATGACAATTTGAAGCCCTCTTCCCGATTGAAATTTTTATGTTTTCTGATTTCGATCGCTTCACGCACAACTCTTGGGTAAAAGTGGCGTTCCGTGGAGAGGACTTGGGGACGATGAAATTCAATCCAGTGATTGGTGCCCGATTGAAGTAAATTATCCACAATCGCCGATTTGTTCGTTTGACGGTTATTTACAGCTGCGATGTGCTTCTTTATACGTTCAGTGATGGTCCGCTTCGTTTGCCCTATGTAAGAGCTTCCGCAGCTGCAGTTGATTTTATAGACACCTGGGGTTTGTAGCGGTAGAAAATCCTTAAGTGTGCCCACCATGTTGTATACTTTGGCCCCTGGTGTAAATATGGTCGGAATGGAGTAGTTTTTTAACTTTGCTCCTATTTTATCCGTAACACCTCTAGTGTAGAGCATGTAGGTAGGTTGTCTATTTACCGCCGGATGTTTATCTCACTTGATAGGCCGCGTCATTCGACGTTGTATCTGGTATCCGTTCTTCCTAAGTACCTCCTGAACATGGTCTAGCTCTAGCTTCAAATGCTCAGGGTCACAGAGGTCGTGTGCTCTGTTTTTTAGTGACGTCACAACGGATTGCTGGTGTCGAGGATGGTGGTGCGACGTGGCGTGCAGGTATCTATCTGTGTGTGTAGGCTTCCAGTAGTGTGTAGGCGACCACGGGAGGTGCAACCGTCTCGAAACGTCAAGCAAAAATAAGGTATGTAAATACCTAATACATGTTCGCGTGAATTCCCGTATAGATATATATTCTTAAACATGCAACGCGAGTGTTTAAAAGTTTCTATTGCAAACCGCCACGGGTCGGAAATTGCAAAATTAGTGCGTCACCTAGAATTATTACGGAGGAAACGAGCGCGAGTGGAAACATCGTTGATATTTCTAACAAAATGTCGCAATTGGGACTTATTACCTACGTGTGTGCGTATAAAACCACGTAGTGATATCGCATTTACCCGTAAAATTCTATATAACGCGAGTGTACGTCTCCTAAGACAATTAATACGCAACAAACATAGTGAGCTCAACAGTATACAGTGTGAGTTATATGCCGTGCATATGAAGTGTAGTGGGTTCCTATCACGCTTTGATTACGATTTGTGTGATCGGATAACGTTCTTACAAGCAAGTCGGACATTCGAACTATGTAGTGCTACTCACGAGCGAAAGTTCTCGAAGTTATTAAACCGACGGTATGCGAATAAAACGTTACCTACGGAATCAGTATAAACCAGTAACACCGTAATTAATCTATCCAACGCAAGTTTAGATGAATCTACGATTAACATCTTGGCCAAAGGTTTAAACTTCGCATTAACACCTAAGCGAATACCGTACGAAAATATAATCAGCAGTGTTGAGGAGACGATTATCCGTAATAAAGTACCGCCCAGTGATGCCGATACCCTACGACAGGACGTCGCGGTGATATTACGGAAGTAGAAGATACCTGCCAGTAATGTCACTATGGAAGAGCGTCAAGCACTGAAAAGAATTCGGGACAACCAGGATATTTTAGTGCTTAAGGCCGACAAGGGAAACGCCTCTGCAGTGATGAATACGGCTGATTATACGGACAAGGTACGAGAGTTGTTATGTGATAACAAGGTGTATAAACCGGTCTCATATAACCCCAAGGCCAGAGTAAGGCGCAGAATACGAGCACTGATACAAGACCACCAGGACCTGTTCACGGAAGATGAGTACAGCAAGTTATATGGTCCCAGGCTATATCAACCACCTAGGCTATATGGTCTGCCTAAGGTACATAAGCCCAACGTGCCACTGCGGCCTATCGTAAGCCAGATTTCCTCGCCTACTTACAACCTTGCGAAGCACGTTGCATCGGTATTGCAGCCATTAGTCAGTATGACACCGTCTTTCGTAAAGAACTCGCGTCATTTCGTCCAGATCGTTCAAAGTATCCGATTGGAACCGGAAGATGTACTGGTAAAATTTGACGTTGAGTCGCTCTTTACCAATGTTCCAATAAGGGAATGTCTGGACGTAGTGAGGGACATACTGAGTGACAACGATGTGCCTCACAACTATATTGATCTACTAAAACACTGCTTAGATGGCAACTACTTCCTCTTCCAAGGCCAATATTACCTGCAGATCGATGGTGTCGCAATGGGGAGTCCAGTAGCACCAGTACTGGCTAATATCTGGATGGAACATTTTGAGGAAAAGGCGCTTAGCATAGGACCTAAGACCATCAGGCTTTGGAAAAGATACGTGGACGATATCTTTAGTATCATAAAAGGAGGTAAGCAGGAAGTAGATCAATATGTGCAACACCTTAACTCCATTCATCCGAAGATGAGATTCACCTACGAAATGGAAACTGACAGATCGTTGTCATTCTTGGATGTCAAAGTGACTGTGAGACCAGATGGGTCCTTAACACACTGCGTATACCGGAAGCCTACACACACAGATAGATACCTGCACGCCACGTCGCACCACCATCGTCGACACCTGAAATCCGTTGTGACGTCACTAAAAAACAGAGCACACGACCTCTGTGACCCTGAGCATTTGAAGCTAGAGCTAGACCATGTTCAGGAGGTACTTAGGAAGAACGGATACCAGATACAACGTCGAATGACGCGGCCTATCAAGCGAGATAAAAATCCGGCGTTAAATAGACAACCTACCTACATGCCCTACATTAGAGGTGTTACGGATAAAATAGGAGCAAAGTTAAAAAACTACGCCATTCCGACCGTATTTACACCAGGGGCCAAAGTATACAACATGGTGGGCACACCAAAGGATGTTCTACCGCTACAAACCCCAGGTGTCTATAAAATCAACTGCAGCTGCGGAAGCTCTTACATAGGGCAAACGAAGCGGATCATCGCTGAACGTATAAAGGAGCACATCGCAGCTGTAAAGAACCGTCAAACGAACAAATCGGCGATTGCGGAACATTTACTTCAATCGGGCACCAATCACTGGATTGAATTTCATCGTCCCCAAGTCCTCTCCACGGAACGCCACTTTTACCCAAGACTTGTGCGTGAAGCGATCGAAATCGGAAAACATAAAAATTTCAATCGGGAAGAGGGCTTCAAATTGTCATCGGCGTGGAATCCAGTGATCCGGTTAACAGCATCCTACTTTAATGCGCAGTCGGCGAATGTTCAATATACAGATACGGTTAGTGTGTTTTGCGCCGGCACTTCGAAAATCAACAACGTGGGGGAAGAAAAAGAATCTTCTACCTCGCACTCGGAGACGTGACATCGCTACACCAGTCAGCTTGCGACCACGGGACGTGCAACCTTCTCGAAACGTCAAGCAAAAATAAGGTATGTAAATACCTAATGCATGTTCGCGTTAATTCCCGTATAGATATATATTCTTAAACATGCAACGTGAGTGTTTAAAAGTTTCAAGTACAGTTCTGTTGGAATGAGAGCTGTGACGTTGTATTCCAGAAGCTAAAGGAACATCTGCGTACTGCACCTATCTTAGGCTACCCTGACAATGAGCATGAAATTATAGTTGACACAGATGCCAGTAACACTGGAACTGGCAGCGTGCTATCACAGAGGAACAATCGTTGCATATATTATTATTGCACAACTTATTTTTTACTTTAGATATACTTATAGGATGATAAGATTTGGATTACTATACCACACTGTCCAAACGTGTGTGTATAGGGTTTGATTTCGACATTTCCGTACCTTCACAAAGATATAATTTGCTTCAAAGTACCTTACGACAGCAACGGAATGGAATGGACTAGTGACCCTTTTTATTCTTAATCCATCAAGTACACGGATTATCCTCGCAAACATTCTCTCGATATAATTTATATTCAAAACCTATAATTAATATCACGTGTTACAATAGGTGAGCTGGAGACTACATGCCTCTTTTCTCGAGCACGAGGTTAGCTTGTTAGAATATCTAGCTTTGCCCGCGGCTTCACTCGCGTAAATTTGGGGTTCTCTAGTTATATAATCAACGTATATCATCTATGTTTGGGATAACACAAAGCTTCTTTATTGGGCGGATACTTCTATAATAAAATTGTCGTTTTAACTGTTTAAGAAATATAACTGCAAAAAGTATTTACACATACAAACTACTTGGTACTAATTCTTAGTAGTACTCAAAATTTTATCCGCAAGGAGGTTATCCGGTATCAGTGACGTTTTGCTAGAGTGGCCAATATGGCGACTGCGATTTGTCTGTCAGAACCATTAGAATTTAACAAAATACTCGAAAATCCGAATTTTGCGGATATATGTTATCGACTCGAAATCTTTATTTTTAAATGTTTTATTATTCAGGTAAGGTTTTGGTCGAGTCCAACGTACCCCTCGACGAAATCATTAATATAGATTTGATACTGCGATGGTAGCGCAGTCAGTCGTTTCCAATGTGAAAAATTCCAAAATCAACAACTACTTACAAATTAAAAATCAGCTAAAATCATTTTCCAATGGACTAAATTGTGAATATAAACCATTCTCAAGTCCCCTTGTACATAAAAAAAATCATCAAATTCGGTCCAATCCAGTCCAGTTTAGGAGGAGTTCAGTGACATACACACGCATACAAGAAATATATATATATAGACTAGCTTTTGCCCGCGGCTTCGCTCGCGTAAATTCGGGGTTGTCTAGTTATAGTATATCATCTAAGTTCGGGGTAACACAAATCTCCTTTATTGGGCAGATACTTCCATAATTGTCGTTTTAACTGTTTAAGAAATATAACTGAAAAAAGTATTTACACATACAAACTACTTAGTACTAAGAATTAGTAGTACTCAAAATTTTATCCAGTATCTGTGACGTTTCGCTAGAGTGGCCATTATGGTGACTGTGATTTGTCTGTCAGAACCATTAGAATTTTACAAAATACTCGACAATCCAAATTTTGCGGATATATGTTGTCGACTCGAAATCTTTATTTTTTTATGTTTTATTATTCAGGTAAGGTTTCGATGTACTCCTTGACGAAATTATTAATATAAGATTTGACACTGCGAAAGCAACGCAGTCCATCGGTTCCAATGTGAAACATTCCAAAATCCACAACTACTTACAAATGAAAAATTAAGTAAAAAAACATTTTGCAGTGGACTAAATTGTAAATCTAAACCATTCTCAAGTCCCCTTGAACACACACGCAAAATTTCATCAAGATCGATCCAGTCGTTTAGGAGGAGTTCAGTGACATGCACACGCACACAAGAAATATATATATTAAGATATCATACTTATAGTTATATAATGTTCCATAATAATTAATATTAAAATAAGTATTTTACATCGTTGTAAAAGGGTTGCCAGATTAACTATTAAATTATGTAACAAATTCTACAGTTATCATTTCAAATATCGTTTAAATATGTTCTTATTTACACAATTTAATAAATACTATTGTCCGTGTGGTGACGAATTAAGAATACGGAATGTCACCACCCCATATCATCCCAAGGGTGTCGTAAGAGCCGACAGAGAAGCATATTATGCAGAGAACAGCACTGTAAGAGAAGGAAAACTTGATACAAACCCTATACCAAACCCGTTTGGCCAGCGTGGTATAATAGGCCAATTCCAAGTCCAGCAGTGGACCGTTATAGGCTGATGATGAATAAATACTATAATTGTTATTTAGTCATAAGCATTTTGTATCATTTTAATATATTTTAAAGATTAGACTCCAATTCTGTAACGTTATTTGAAATAATGAAATGAGGAAATCAATTGACATCCTGTGATCGCCGAACAGTGGGGGTATTTGCCTATATAAACCAGTGCCGCACTACAACTGACAAATTTCGTTGGCCGACCACAGGACTGTATACTCCACACGGTCCAGCTGTAATACTGGTAATAATAATAAAAAAAAAATAAAAACAAGGATGACCCATGTAGACTTTCTTTCTAAAAATCCTCTCCCTGCATCCAAAGGAGCCTTCACACGTGTAGAACAAAAGCGGGTCGATTTAGCTGAGCTTTCTAATAACTGGTTGCAAGCTGAGCAGGAAAAGGACGAAGAAATTAGCAAGATTGTGTCTGATCTTCGTAATGAAATTTTTCCTGAGGAAACTCGCAAAACTTACGAAATTCGTAAGCAAATTTTGTATCGTAAGATTCAACGCAATGGTCGCACTCGATGTCTTCCCATTGTTCAAAGATCACTTAGGTGGTCAGTGATTAATAATGTCCACGAGTCCGTCATGCATTTAGGATGGGAGAAAATCCTTGAAAAGATTTTCGAGTACTATTGGTTTGAAGGAATGTCAAAATATGTGAGGAAATTCGTTGACAACTGTATCACTTGTAAAGTATCAAAACCCCACACTGGTAAAGTTCAAGCCGAACTTCACCCAATGCCCAAGTTCAATATTCCATGGCACACAATTCATATTGACGCCTCTGGTAAACTGTCTGGGATAAACGACATCAAAGAGTACGTGTTTGTCATAATAGATGCTTTCACCAAATTTGTTCTACTCCGTCATTCGCTTAACATCGGAACTAATAGTAGTATTTGTGCTATTAAGTTCTGTATTGCATTGTTTGGTGCATCGAAACGCATAGTAGCCGATCAAGGCCGTTGTTTTGCTAGTAAAGAATTTTCTAGTTTTTGTTTTTCCAACAACATAAAGTTGCACTTGATAGCTACTGGAGGCAGCCGCGCTAACGGTCAGGTAGAAAGGGTAATGAGTACCCTCAAGAGTATGTTGACAGCTGTAGAGACTAGTTGTGATCGCTCTTGGCAGGATGCGTTAGGAGATGTTCATTTGGCCATAAACTCTACTATTAGTAACTAAATCTAGTCCTCTCGAGTTGATGATTGGAAAAGTAGCACGACCACTTGGTTTAGTGACCGCTGATGAGGATGTGACTGACATTAATCTAGATGAGATAAGAGAGCACGCGACACAGAATATTACGAAAAATACTAATTACGATAAAAATCGATTTGACCAAAGTAAGGCTCAGATTTCTAAGTTAGCTGTTAATGATTATGTTCTAATAGAAAATTAAGAAAGGAATCAAACAAAAAATTAGATCCTAAATTTAAAGGTCCTTTTAAGACAATATAGATATTAGATGGAGATAGATAGCTACTCAAGGCGCTTGACTCTAAGCAAATATACAAATACCCCCATGATCGCGTGAGAAAGATCCCCGATCACCAAGTCCCTAGAGAATTAGATGTCATAGTTGATGAAAGTGGTAGTGAAACCAAATCTGATTAAGAATTGCTTGTATACTCGTACTCAAAATTATAGACCGCACCATGAGGTGCCGTCTACAATTTTGAGTACGACACATGTCAGTCATGATACTGACATGTGGCGATGGGTCTGTAAGGAATCGTTGGTGCAATTTCTGTCTGTGTTGGTGCACAGAGCGCTTATGTGTTGTAGCACATATTGCGTAAGAGTTTTTTTTGAGAATCGTTGGTGGGATTCTTGTCTGTGTTGGTGCACAGAGCCCCTCATGTGTTGTAGCATATGTGGTGGCAGATTGTTATGAATCGTTGGTGCGATTCTGATTGGTGTTGGTGCACAGATCACAAAGAGAGTCAAGTACGCATTATTTAATAGTTATCGTAAAGAGTAACAGAACTGTTGGAACACCTAACGTTCTTTGGTAGTTTAACTTGTTGATCGGATCTGTTCCAAAGAATGATGCTGTGCAGGAAGCACTGTGTATGTATCATCAATGACGAGGAATTGTAAATCATAGGAGTTCATTAGTGTACTTAGATTTAGATGAAATAAAGTACCAATGAGAATCAGATTCCTTTGTTTTATTGGCAGGATAGCCGAGCTTGACTACTCTCAGTATATTTTGTCCACAGGAATTACACCCGACGATGGATGCTAGTCAGGGATGGCCGTGTCGTGGATTGATGGCGCTTTGATGCGACAGGCAGCGCCATCTAGTTACAAGCTTCGTAAACCATTAACATCGTAAACGGAAACGCAAGCGCGCACTACCGCTTGGACACGATCGTCGGTAGAGGGGATGCCGGGAAGACTGGTGGTGGGGCGACTGCGTGTACAAACTCCAGCTCGGACAGTCTTGGCTGACGCTCAGTACCAACGCACGTGTTTGTTTCTCGTTCAAGTTGTTGTGTAAAATTATAATAAAGTTATTTTGATTGAAGCTAAATCATCTTTTGCTCGAGTACCCACGATAGTGCCCACATTAATTAGAAACTATGTCGGATCGTGAAGAAGACCCGATGTTTCGCATCTCGGCCACCCACGATGCGTCATATATGCTTTTATGTGACTTTTTGTGTTTTTTATACATATGTAGTGTTTTTGATACCCTCAACATACAAAATCAGAAGTGTCCGGGAACAGCGTGAAGAGCCCTCCTCAAGAACGAAGCAGGTTCGACTCAATTGTGTTAATTTCTATTTGATTTATTTGGAATCACATTATAAATCCGTTTTCAAAAAAGTTGTAACGAAATAAATATTTTTTTGTGACAAGTGAAACAAACAAAAGGAAAATCATCACTATTATATTATGGCTTCTATGAAATGTGGTATTTTTCATCAACACAAGTAAACATTTAAGAATATAAGAATTTAAACTTTCGTGGTCATTTAAACTTATTTTAAATTGTCTTTCGGGATATATAATACGTACCTTTGTTTGGAGTTACCGATATTTCGGCACTGTTGCAAGCGCCATGTCCACGGATGTCCGGTGACGGTCTACCCGCTTTCTCACTCGTTTTTTGCGTACAACACCACTATCACTGTTATCGCTATAGCACTGTACCTGATCACGACATACTACACTCACTACGTCGGCTCGCGGTTTGAGTCTTTTCGTTTCATGGGTTTTACATAGACGTACCACTGCACTGGATGCCAGATACTCGACAGTTGAAACTCATCCTCTCTTTTGAAATTTTGGAACATTTAAATTTCAATAGCCTCCTTAACCATTCGAGGTATGTAGTAGCGTTCTGTCGAAAGCACCTGAGGGTTGTGTAACTCAATCCAGTGGTCGGTACCCGAGTCTAAGAGGTGTTGAGCAATGGCTGACTTATGTGGCTCGTTATTTTGACTGCCCTGATGTGTGCCTTTATCCGGCAAGAGATGGTGGGTTTTGTTTGTCCTATATAGGAACTCCCACAGGTGCAGTCAATCTTGTATACACCTGGCTTTTCTAATGGAAGACTGTCTTTCAGCGTTCTTATATACTGCGACAGTTTCTAAAATGGAGTGAAGGTAGTTTTAACTAAAACCTTCTTAAGGATATTGGCGACCTTATCTGTCACTCCTTTGACGTTGGTAATTACGCTGGGTTTCGTTCAACCTTGAAGTCCAGGTGTTATTGAATATTTCTGGGTGGTATAATGCGCCCACTGTATCCGTTTCTCAGTAGAACGTAGTTTATATGCGGAAGTTCCTTATCTAAATGTTCCTCGTCACACAAGCTGTATGCCCGTTCAGTAAGCGACGTTATAACAGAATTCAGTCAACGTGGGTGATGATGTGAGTCGGCGTGTAGGTAGCGACCTGTGTGCGTTGCTTTTCTGCAAACAGAGTGGCTCAGGGAACTGTTATCTCGTACGCCGATCATAACACTAAACAAGCGTGGCAGTCCTATAAGCATTCTAAAACATGATTGCATTGTACACGCAGGGCGTGTACGCTCGCTGCGTATATGTATGTCACCCACAGGCTGCATGTACAGAATCTCTGGCAAGAAGCCAGTATTATATATTACATAACGTGATTTTAAAATCACAAGCGCAGCGAGCGAACCTGCGGGCAATCACATTATAACGAACGGCCAGCGCCCTGCGCGCCCATGTCAGCGCCAACTGATAAATCTTCTGTGACGATGTGACCTAGTTATTTAAATTTTATATTGCCTGAGCTTTATTAGCCCTGAGTGTCTAAAGTGCTATAATCTATGATTTTGAATTATACAGTGTCGTGAAAACTTCGTGCGGTGTTTTCTCCCAAAAGAGCAACTGGACCTACATTTTCTATTCCTTTTTGTACCTTTGGTCTAACCTGCATAACAGTAAAATTAGAAGGTGACTGTTGGAAAGGGAAGACCTAAACAAATATGCACTAACTGGGTTAACGGCATACGGGAATACCGCCAGATTTAGCTACGACAGAAAGATACGATTAGAGCGTGGCGAGTGAAACCTGTGGTTTCTGATTACCCCACAGAGAACAATACGTCAGCTCATACGAGTAAATCACTAAGAAAATAAACTTAGTGTGTGTTAATAATGAACGCAATATCTCCGCGGTAGACTTATCTCTAAATCGTAGAATTTGCGGGCTGGTTTACAAATATGTACATACGTAAATAAGACAAGGGATCTTAAGGCGGAGGTCGCCAAAGACGCTCTGTGAGGTATCTTAGACCTAAATAATGTAATAAGTAGATAAATGTACGGGTAATGTAGACTGTTTTGTCTCCTAGTGACCTGAGCTAAAGTTTACTGTTTCAAAGCCAAGATAAGTGTCTTTTATTAAAGACTGGTGCCTGTATCTATTTGTATAGCCTGTACTCTAGTACATCGAGCTCAGTGGCGTACCATTGCTGAGGCCTTTATCTAGCAGTGGACTACGGCAGTCTGATGATGATTATGATGATGTACTCTAGTTGAATATGTTTGTATGTCTTGTATTGAATGCGCTAACCTTGTTCTGAGATTCCAAACCTTTGTTTTTTTAACGCACCTGTGCTTAGTATAGGATAAGGCCTAAGTCCTTTCCAAGTGACACATCTCCGAAACAGTCCTTAGTAACACTACTTGCTATCTTAGCTCAACGCAAGTAAAGGTACTATAGCTACGCATACATTGATGCGTAGCTTTATGAACCACTGCACCGGTGTAGAACGGGTGAGCTTATAAGTACGCAGTCACATGTTTTACACGCAGGTGAAGTATAACAATATCACTTGAGTGATGAACATGTATCAACGTACAATGCTTTCTAATTAATGTGTTGTGTAAATAAAGTGCTTGTATCATTATGTATGGAGATTATTACATGAGAGAATTTACTACATACATGTAAGGTACAGTCAGTGAAGACAAGTTAGGTCGCTGACTTTACTGTGAGTTTACTACGACTGTATAAAATATCTTAGTTAGTGTATTTTTTTGTTTATAACTGTATGAACTTAATATGACGGTCTTAACGTGCTTTGAATGTTCAGCGATTAGAAGCAATCCTGATCTCTAGACTAGAGCAAGGATAACTATATTTTTAAATATGTATTTCATAGTAAAAAAGAGAAAATGATATATTCTACCACATACAAAACATCTGTATTCTCTGCCCATCACTTCGCTAAACAGATACGAATTACGAATTATTTTTTCAGATATTAATTTATTCATTTTCGGTCGCAACCCTTGTTTCAAATAGAAATATTATTTATGATAAGTGAAATCGATTATATCAATTTAGTTGCGTGTTACTTTGTCTATTGAAAATTTCTGACTATGGTCACACTATGAACTGTCATTCTTTCTTTTTCGTATATTTCGTTTCCCGCCCACGCCGTATCATGTAATCTCGCGTGCTTTGTGATATTGTAATAAATTTGGAACCCGAGTAAATGCCGCTTCCTTGATCTATAACCGACACCGGTAAATTATGATAAAAGTCAAACTTGTGAACTATTGAACATTTACAACATATTGAACATTTGCAAAAATTGTGTGAATCCGGTATCGACGTCCACGTGCCATCGTGTCTTGAAAACGTCGCGTTTGCAGCCTAATAGCTAAGTATTTAGATAATTCACCAGCTAATATTGGCCAATTTTAGATCTGTGTGTGTTTCTAACTTAGCTCCAAGCCTGACATCCAGTGAAGATTTGGTAAGTAAATTAATATTGTAATCCTGTAATTCACTGTGCAACACAGTACAGTTATGTCGGCGATTTGTTGTGGCTGACAGGGACTGATGAATATAATCACGCTTCCACCAATCCCTGCAGACAATCCCAGTTCCTTCTAGCCAAACTCTAGACATAATTTTTGGTGCAGAGCTGTAGTTGAAATTTAGCCGCTGTTGATTGTATCTAAACTCAGATTGGTTTTGTATAAGCTTGTATCTGAGCTATATATCTCATTTGTTAACAGTGTTGTGGTGTTCTCAGGTCAGTTTTGTCTAAAATACATAATATTTATTTGTATAAGTTGACCTACATAACTTGAAACACATGTCATACATAACCTCATCAGTAATTGTTTGACTTGTATTGTTGAAATCTAGCAATAATTTGTTCTTTTTAGTATTAATAAGTCAGTTTGTTTGGATACATAACAGTTGTATGTATCAATTAATTTAGTTAATGGTTAATTGCATATATTGAGTTTGAAACATTATAACAACCAAACTTGACCTTACATTGATAAACCTTGGTTGTTATAATATATTGATAATATTGTTAGGTAACACAAACTGGTGTCCATAATTGTAATAAATAACACACTTAGTCTGTCTGTTGCAGTAATTAATTAATTAATTTAAGGTTCAACTTAATTTGCTGTAAGTTATAACTTTGATAACTTTTGTCCTAATGTCAATATATTAAAATAAGCAGATTTGAGCTTGTTATTAATTTTGTTGTGCAGTAAATACCTGTCACTTGCTTGTACCAGCAGTAAACAGGCTAATACTTTGTTGGTTTCAAAGAATTAATAAATTTTAAGTTTTTTGTTAATTTTAATTGATAATATTATTTACCGCTTGTCCAAGCTCTTTTGAAACTTAATTGCTAAAGCTATTGCATCAGATTTGCGCTGGTTTGCCTCAGCCAGTGCCTTGGTGAACCGGCCTGATCGCCAGCAGACCTTACTACAAAGTTATGAGCGGATCGATGATCGCCTGGCAAGTGTGGAACAGCAATTTCGCACTTTCAGCGCTTGCTGTCTCGAAGTGTCAGTTAATGACTTCACCGCTGACCAGCGAAATAGAGTCAGCGAAGATTATGCCCAGGTCTTAGACCTGTATGATGCTGTCTCCAACTGTGCAAGACAGTTAATTGCCGAGAGGGACGAGCAACCCGGCTTGAAGCAGGAGCTTCCTAGGACAGCACCGGGACTGGTGAGTAGGCCTCCTACTTTAGACCTCCCGCGTTTTGATGGCTGCCTAGGAAGCTACCTGGGCTTCGTTAATTTGTTTGACAGCCTGGTCGATGACAGGGCTGACCTACGGCCGGAACAAAAATTGGCCTATTTGATGCCGGTTGGATGGGGAGCCCAAGGGCCTCATCCAGCATCTGCCCGTGTCTGTCGAGGCATACCAGGCGGCTCGGGACTTAATTATTTTTAGGTACCACAACAAACGTGGCCTCGCCGACACGCATATTGAACAGATTTTGGGTTTGCCCACGCTCATCCGGGTCTTTGGGTTGCGCACCCAACTTTTGAACCCGCTTTTGGTGGCAATCAACGCACTTAAGTGCTTGGACCTGCCCGTGGACCAATGGTCTTATCTATTGGTGCACATTGTGCTCAAAAAGCTGCCTGCCGACCTGAGGTCACGTTTTGAACAGCGCTTTGGTGGGGATAACGCAACCCATCTGCCCCCCTTTGCATGGTGAACTTGGAGAAGTTTCTCGAGGATGAGTGCCGGGTCTTGGACATCTCCGGTGGTGACACGCCGGCTAAGTCGCAGCCGCCCAAGGTCAAGGAGCAGGCTCGCGTTCACACCCGAGCCAATGTTGACCGGCGCCCTCCTCGCTTCGCAGTCACTCAGAGCCCAGCGGAGTGCTCTTACTGCAAGGTCACGGGGCACAGAACGGCCAGTTGTAGGACATTCTTGGACCTCCATGTCGCCTCTCGTAGGCACATCGCGAATGCCCGCCGCCTTTGTTTCTCTTGCTTGGGATCCCACTACCAGCGAGACTGCCCAAACTCTCGCCTCTGTCCTCACTGTGGAGGACAGCATTTGGACATTCTCTGCATGAATGCCAGAGAGGTAGGCCGCTTGTCTAACCAGCCGACGCCACGCACGGGCGGGTGTTTTGAAGGTGGCAGCCGAGGCTCACCAGTGCGTTACCGAGAATCGCCTCGCTCAATTGATCGCCGCTCACCCCGCTTGGAGAACCGTAGCGTGCGCACGCCTCCTCTCTCTCGCGCACCTAAATGTGCGACTGCTCAACGTCACCAGCACCATGACTGCTGCCCCAGGTATTCCCCTCCTTTGGCGGAGCGTCCCCGCCTTGACTCGCGCTCACCTCGTTTTGGGCGGGTGCGTCATTATGACCCCTCACAGATGGTGCGCGGATCGAGTCATCGCGCCTTTGAGGACTTCAAGCCGCACCCTCATTTTGATTTGCCTGGTCCTGGCCAACGGTCGCCGCCCAGGCAACAATAGGTCATTGACTCCTGCCCTATAACGCCAACCACCCACATTGAGACCGTTATCCTACCAACGGTTGCTGTTAGGGTCTGGGGACCCACGGGAACCTCTGTTGTTGTCCGTGCTATATTGGACACAGGTTCACAAGGTTGCATTGTTTCCACTTATTTGTTAGGGCAGGTTAAATTAATTATGGGCTCTTTTCCCAATTGTATACGAGGAATCGGTGACGTAGCATCTAAAGTTGAAGGGCAAGTTAAGGTTTTGTTTGCCCCTGTTGAATCTTCACACCCGAGGATTAAAACCTCTGCTATTGTGCTGAAGAATATTTTGGGTATGCATCCACAGAAGCAGCTACCTGCTGCTGTGATGAATTTGACATCGAGATTGGAACTGGCAGACCCCAAATTTGACACACCGGGACAAATCGATTTGTTGATTGGCTCTGATGTCCTCGGTGGAATTTAGATTGGTGGGAAACGGGTCTTGGTGCCAAATGGTTTGACTGCAATCCCGACCATATTTGGATTTGCTTTGATGGGACCTGTACCTAAGGAACCCATTCAACCCGAACATGATAATTTGTTTGCCGTAGGCTCCGCTCTCTCTGATGCGGTTCAGAGGTTTTGGGAAGTAGAGGAGCCCCCTCAAGCTGCTCGTTTGAATCCAGAATATGAGGAGTGCGAGCAGTTCTTCCAGAACAACACTGGTCGACTCCGTTCTGGTCGGCTTATTACGAAGCTACCTTTTCTGTCTGTTCGGCCTCCGCTTGGTGAGTCACGACCTTTAACCGAAAAGAGAGTGTTGGCTATGGAGCGTCGCATGGGTCGTGATCCAGAGCTCAGACAGAAGTATATTGAGGTCTTGAGAGAATATGAACAAATGGGACACATGTCCGTGTCAAATTCGAATTGGCGTTCGGTGGAGCATTTCTTTCTCCCGCATCATGCGGTATTGAAGCCATCGACTGGCAAGCTGCGCACAGTGTTTGATGGTTCTGCGCAGACTTCTACGGGCGTATCCTTGAACCAGTGCTTGCATTCTGGTCCCAAGTTGGTGAAGGACCTTTGTGACGTCATCACCAGCTTCCGACGACATCAAGTTGTCTTTGTGGCCGATATGAAAATGATGTTCAGGCAGACGATTATCCACCCTGATGACCGTCACTTCCAGCTGATCCTTTGGTGTTGTCATGTTTTGATTGGTCGCCCGCTTGTCGCCTTGCCTGAATACCCCTATATTGATACGAGACTTAGTCGTCTCTCGCGTTTTGAATTGGTACGCCAGATTACTCAGAGCTTTTGGAAACGCTGGAATTTGGAATATTTGTACATACTCCAGCAACGCGTTAAGTGGACCAACCAGACCGATCCACCCAAGATTGGAGACCTCGTTTTGATCAAGGAGGCTAACCTTCCGCCACTCAGATGGCGCAGGGGGCGCATTCTTCGTTTGGTAACTGAGGCTGATGGAGTTCCCCGATTTGCTGAGGTCTTGGTGAACGGTTCGATTCTGAGGAGAGCGGTTGCAACGTTGTCACGTCTACCAACTGATTAGCGGACCGGAAGGCCGGTCGGGGGCGGGTGGATGATTAAAATATAAATATTATTTATGATAAGTCAAATCGATTATATCAATTTAGTTGCGTGTTACTTTGTCTATTGAAAATTTCTGACTATGGTCACACTATGAACTGTCATTCTTTCTTTTTCGTTCATTGTCGTTTCCTGCCCACGCCGTATCTTGTAATCTCGCGTGCTTTGTGATATTGTAATAAATGTTTAACCCGAGTGAATGCCGCTTCCTTGATCTATAACCGGCACCGGTATATTGTGATAAAAGTCAAACTTATGAACTTTTGAACATTTGTGACATATTGAACATTTGCAAAAATTGTGTGAATCCGGTATTGACGTCCACGTGCCATCGTGTCTTGAAAACGTCGCGTTTGCAGCCTAATAGCTAAGTATTTAGATAATTTACCAGCTAATATTGGCCAATTTTAGATCTGTATGTGTTTCTAACTTAGCTCCAAGCCTGACATCCAGTGAAGATTTGGTAAGTAAATTAATATTGTAATCCTGTAATTCACTGTGCAACACAGTACAGTTATGTCGGCGATTTGTTGTGGCTGACAGGGACTGATTAATATAATCACGCTTCCACCAATCTCTGCAGACAATCCCAGTTCCTTCTAGCCAAACTCTAGACAACCCTATTGAAAATAGACTATCGCACAATGAAATTTTCCACCTGCCACTGAAAAGTTTTTCTGGTAAAAACTAATTAATTTCCCCTAAATTTTGCTACGAACTTATGATTAAATTTTATTAATTTCTGCTAAGTAAGCTGTATACAAGTTTCCAGCTTATTATCTCAAATCCGAGATTGACTCCGTATTTTGCCTAAAGTGACTGGACTATGTGTGGCGTACAACTTAGTAGAATTTGAAGTAGGTAATGCATATAAATTACACAAAAAATGGAGAGTATTTTTTGGTTTAAAAAATAACAACGTAATAGAACGTGTGGTTTTAGATTATACAATACTGCTGTGTTAGAATATACTTATTGTACTTATTGACTGCGCGTATGGCGTAATGCTTTAATCGTTTGCCGCGCCGAGATTTTGTCGCGTGTTGAACACCCTATAATTATAATTTGTGGAACCCACACGGAACTATTATTTATGGAATTAGAAAATTTGTGTATTTCCACGTCTGGGTGATTTATCTCCTGATTGAATGTTTGCAAAGTCTTCTTTTTAACAGACAACTCGGGATTTTACATATACTATTACGAGTTACCTGCATCATTGGGATCTCTGCTATGTTAATGTAAGTATAGATATGATAGTATTCGATGAGTTAGTAAGTAGTTAGGTTTAATATGTAGTTACAACTCTTTTCATGCTGTGATGTAATTAGAAATGTGATATTATTACGCTCTGCAACAACACATTTCTATGATGAAATTGATGAATGAATGAATTAAATTTGCCTAATAGAAGTTGCTATTAAAATCAAGGACTACCGGGCAAGCATAACCGTTAGCGCAAGTTTACATATTAGGCTAAAAGCCGGTGAAGATCGACCTTCTCCTATCAGATAACTTGATCAGACATATTTTTGGATATGACCAAAAATAACTTTGTATTATGGAAAATAAAGTTATTTTTGGTGATGAAAAATTGATAGTGATATTTGGATAGGTGAAGATAAAGGGTATGTTAAGTGTTAATATTGGAGTGAAAGCAATATAGTGACAAAGATCAAATAATTAAATTGAGTGCGAGTCGGACACGCCCATGAAGGGTTCCGCAGTTCAGCTATCCACTTGAGTTCACTTAACCAAATATCACTATCACTTTTTCATCACCAAAAATAACTTTGTTTTCCATAGAGTGTGTATTACCGACAAAGTAATATTTGCGGTTGATTAAAATTTATTAAATTTACAATAGCTTTCAGCACTTTTCGATAGGCAAGTTCTGTTATCATAGGCATGTTTGTAAATAAGTTACATTGGACAAAAATTATGTCTCATCAAATAATATACTAACTCTAACAGGATTGTAAATATAAGAAATCTGCACTCATGTTAAAAAATATTCAAGTGAATTTATTGATGCACGTAATAATTCAATATTAGGTAAACGGGACCTCACGCGGCTATTAATGCCTGCCTGTAAATCTGCATTGTTCTATAAAAATTGTTATGTAATGTGTATAAAGGTATTTAATAAGGTACCCAAAGCTTTCGTTACTGAAAATGAAAAAGCCATTAAGAAACTGGTTTATTCAACATTCCTTCTATACAATTACAAAATTCTTTGAGCTTAAAGGTTGACGTAATAATATATGACTTTGACATAGGTACTTCATCTAAGTTTTCTATGACATGTTGTACTATAATATTTTGACAACACATATATAATTATAAATTTATGGACGAATTACTATTATTTAAAACTGTTAATAATATAATCGATGCCTTACGGCCAAAAGAGGCTAACCGCCACTTTACAAACTTTACATGAGAGTAGTTTAAAGTTCAAAGTAAATGAAAAAAAATCATAGACAATTTTCTGTACGTTCCCAAAGTTAAAATTTTTTACCATATAGTTTTTGACCAGGTCTCTACCAAATGACATTGTTAATTAAAACAAATCACACTCCTAACACTATTAACCGTCGCTTACCCTCAAATGGTCCTAATTATACTAACAGGGAAAAACCTCGTAAATGAAAACAACTCAATTGATGAGTACCAACCCAAATGATTTAACTGCACCATTTATTTTATTTCTGTTGAAGAAAAAGAGCATACCTGTGCTTTTTCTGTTCGTCAAGTTGAGCCAATATGTCATAACCGGCTATTGGTTAATGGCAGAAGAACAAGGAAATTGTAATAAGTTAATTTTCTACGAAAAATACAATAAGCTCTTTTATACAACCCGAAAGCACATTGTGATTAATTCTTATAAAATTATACATATATATTTACATACATACATTAGACTTTTATAATTTTTTAAAAAGGCTAACCGACTAAGGTATGAATTAAAAAAAAAGATAAATTGTGCTCAATCAGTCTTTATTTTAGAAAATTAAACAATACAATTGTTACTCATTGTAAGTTAGTCTTGCATTATACATTCATGCTGATATTCTAAGTATGACAAAAAAATATAAACTTAAAATTTCGTACCTAAGAACCACTTTTAGGTATGACGGTAGGCGTTTGGTCCTCGTCGTCCGCATGTCTGCGTCTTCAGTTGCCGTTAATCGCCTCGCGACGTCCGTGGCCGAGGGAGTCCTCCACAGCAAAGAAACTACCCAAAACAACCATGTCCGGTGAAGACATGCGTCAGATGGAAGGTGAGGACACCGTGGCGGCCTCCAGCCACTCCACAAAGAGGGTTCTTACTATCGCTTTTGTCGTGTATCCATTGATTCGCACTCACCCATCCATTCACTCCATCGATAAAACAATGATGATGACATATGTTAAATTACCCGGTGAGAGTCTCACGGCACAACACCGCCTCCTTGTCATGGACCTCCGCGTGAAGCCCAAAGGCAAGCAAGCCGACCGCTGTCAACGTCAAATTCGGTGGTGGCAGCTCAAGGATGCCAAATTCCTGGAGTTCACCTCAGCTATCGGTGACAAGTGCGCTGCTACTGAAGGCGAACCAACTCAGAGGCAGTGGGATAGAATCCAGGCGGTCATCACTGGAGCGGCGAAGGCAGTGCTGGGCATGTCTAAGGGCGGACGCAAGTGTGACAAGGAGACTTGGTGGTGGAACGATACAGTCCAGAGGGAGACGAGGGTGAAGAAAGCCCTCTTTAAAGCGTGGCAAGCGTCCAAATCTCCTGTAGACCGCGACGCATACAGGGCTGCTAAACGTGCTAAGAGGGCTGTAGCCAGAGCCAGACGAGACCACTTGGAACCGCTTTATACCAAGCTGGAATCGTCTGAGGGGCAGAAGCTCTTATACAAGTTGGCACGCTCCAGGGTCAAAGCGGCAAAGGACATTACTAAGTGTCGCTGTGTTAAAGACCCTGAGGGCAACCTATTATGCGCGTCAAGCGCGGTGAAGGAGCGATGGCGCTCGTACTTCCACGAGCTGCTTAACAAGCAGCATAAAGAGGTGCAGCCACCGGAAGTCCCTCTGAACCAAGGACTATGGCCGCTGGTAACGCCTAAAGAAGTCCAGAGGGCCCTTCGCCACATGAAGAATCGGAAAGCTGTCGGAACTGATGGAGTCCCCATTGAGGCCTGGAAGGCAATGGGCCTGCGGGGTGTGGGCACCCTTACTAATCTATTTAACCGCATACTCCTAACCGGAAAAATCCCGAACCAATGGAGACTGAGTATCATCACTCCAGTCTTCAAAGGCAAGGGATCGGTACAGGAGTGCAGTAGCTATAGCGGTATTAAGGTGATGTCCCATACCCTTTAGCTCTTTGAGCGAATCATCGACTCCCGGATCCGACAGGAGACCACAGTCTCGTAGTGTCAATATGGGTTTCGCCCTGGTCACGGCACCATGGACCCACGTTTCGCTCTCAGGATCGTCATGGAGCGGTATAGGTCGAAGAACACGCCTCTGCATCTTCTGTTTCTAGACATGCAGAAGGCCTTCGACTGTGTGCCGAGACAGATGATCTGGTGGGCGCTAAGATCCAAAGGGGTACCAGAAGCATATATTGACATCATCCGAGACATGTACTCCAATTCCGATTCCGTAGTTCGGACTGCTGTTGGCGACACAAGAACCTTTCCCATCACCGTCGGGGTCCACCAGGGTTCCGTCCTTAGTCCGTACCTATTCAGTGTCATATTAGACGTACTGTCAGACAGCATCAGAGACTCACATGAGCAGCCCCCATGGCTGCTCATGTATGCTGATGATATCGCGCTAGCGGATGCGGACAGGGGACGCTTGGTGCGACGTGTGAATGCGTGGAAGGAGTCGCTTGAGAACGGCGGTCTCCAAATAAACGTGGCGAAGACCGAGTACTTGGCCTGCAACAGTACTGATCCCGCGTCAATTCGTATAGGCGGAGACATTGCCCAGCGAATGGACCTGGTCAAGTACCTGGGATCAGTACTGCACGCGTCTGGTGACATCGATTGCGACGTCAAGGTACGCATTTCGGCAGCCTGGGCCAAATGGCGTGAGGTGAGCGGTGTCATTTGTGACCCCAAAATGCCGGCTAAGCTCAAGCAGTTGGCTACTTTGCTGATATGGTGTCTCCTGGTAAGTGGGAAATCAATCTGGGTCGCGTGCCTCCCGCTCTTGTAGGTGACAAGGTGTATAAATCCATCATTAGACCTGTCCTGTTATATGGCAGTGAGACGTGGCCTGTGCTTGAGCGACACAAGCAGAGTCTGCGTGTCACGGAGATGAACATGCTGCGCTGAATGTGTGGTCTCACGTGGAAGGACCGCATTAGGAACTCCCGCATCCGGGGTAGCCTTCATGTCCGTGACATTGCTGACAAACTGCAAGAGTGTCGTCTACGCTGGTATGGCCACGTCTTACTTCAACCGGCATCTTACGTGGGTAACAAATGTCTTGCCATGCTATCTCCACCGGGCCCCGGTAAACGGGGAAGGCCAAAGAAATGCTGGCTTGACGTCGTAAGGGATGATATGCGTGCCAATCAACTAACCACCAGGGATGCTGAAGACCGTGCGAAGTGGAGGAGACATAGCCGGAAAGCGGACCCCGGGCTCCAAGGCGTGGGTTTGGGAGCGCAACCGGGATAGCGCTAGGATGATGATGATGATGACATATGTTAAATCAGTCACGGTGGCAAATCTTGAGGCAGAATAACAATTTGCAAAAGAGGGACCTACTAACGTGCGCTAATAAACGTGCAGTTTTTATTCTCTCAGTCTCATAGGCAATTCGACACAACAGAGTCATATCAGTCGCAGGATTAACTCTTGACTGTTACTGAGAATTCATAAAAAAATCCAATAATTCCTTACTGGCCCAACCTGGGATTCGAACCCTTGATTATGATCCTAAGCCAGGCCAGCCAACAAAAACTCTGTAGGTACTTATTTAACCATTCAGTATTGTCTGAACAAGATAGCAAAAGAATGACTTCTTACCTATAAAACTTAAAATAACTAATAAGAATACACAATTATTGATGAATATAAAAGTCAATTAAAATAATCTTACCCTTTTATTTTCTTCGAAAAACTTCGCGCCAAACGGACTCGCAAGCACGGGGGTGCTTACGCCACGGTTGTCTTGACACGGAATGTTCGCTGTGCAACGCTAACGACATTTTGTTCGAACGAAAGAGTGAGATGACCGATGTTATTTGTCATTCTTCTGTAACCTAACCGCCAAACCTTTGATTTACCTTGTTATCTAACCACCAAACCAGTTATTTATTTTGGGAGGGAAGAAAGGGTAAGCGACAATGTAAGGCGACATTCGTTTGGATGATTTATCCTAAGCGCCTTCAATGATTGATTTGGTGACAAGGGAATATAAAAATAAGCGCCAAATAAAGTCACGGAAATGAGACCTAAATGTAATAAATGACATATATTTTATCCAAAGAAACTGCCCTAATATCCTAACCGAAAGTTTGGTACACAAAGATTTAAGTAAAATTTGATTAATGTGTTTTTTACAGAAAAGTATTTACAGCCCAAACTACTTAACGTCCAAGTAAAGATAAAAATATTCAAAGCCAAAATTGCTTATCTCACAGTTTTGAAATATTATTTTTATCCAACCACCATAATACTAAATACACCAAAAATAACTGTCGTTTATGACGAAAAACTTAGTACAAAATAAATTAGCGGGTCTTAATCGCGTACAATTAACTTATTAAAGGTATAAATACCTATTTGGTTCCGACGTTTCGCTCGTCTTGCACCGAGCGTGGTCGCGGAGAGACTGATGAGAGCTCAGCGCCGTCTTGTGGAAGTGCGGGTTTCGGCACCTACCCTCAATTGGTCTTTATTTATGTTTGCAATGTCGGTACTCCGACACACTATACTAATGACGTCTACATACTGTTGAGATTTATCACTGCGGCGGTGTCTACATTTGCTGATGACTGGATTCTAAGTAGCCGATAATCTATATCCATCCTCCCGGTTGAAATTGTTATGTTTCTTGATTTCTACCGCATTACGTACTATCCTGGAGTAATAGTGACGATCGGTGGATAAGACTTGTGGTTGATGCAGTTCTATCCAGTGGTTTGGTCCAGACTCCAACAAATCAGCTATCGCCGACTTATTAATTTGTCGGTTTTTTATAGTTGCGATATGTTCCTTTACTCTTTAGACCCGCTAATTTATTTTGTATGATGTATACAAATCGCGAAAATTTAAAATCGATTGAAAAACTTAGTGTTAGAACCTCAATTCCTTTGCCGCCTAAGCGATAAAAAGTGTGTCCTAGAGCCACGAAACTTAGACCATTAGACGCAGAAAAAAAGCCGACTCTAACCATATATAAGTCGATTTCGCAAAAAATGTCGCTTACCCCCTTTTGGCCGGAAGGCATCGTAATGCATTATGTAGGTACTTATATGGTAATGCACGAAAACTTACTACTGATTATTGCATAATATATTTTGCATGTCTAAAAGGTAAAATGTGACGAAACTATATTACTGTAACACCTGAACCTGTACCACATTTTCTGCGAATAAAATATATTTCATTCATTTCAAGTCTGATGGGTGAAGAAAGTCGATCTTCCACGTCTCTTCCACTATATGTAATACCACAAACAATTCACGTTAAGAACCAGTTTTAGGCATGTTAGTCAAGTTATAACGTTCACATTTGAGTACTACGCAAATTGTTTCAAATGACGAATTCTCCACATAAGCGGGTGACGAGCGACACACACACACACACACTCACAGCAACCTACCCTTGTACATAGCACTCGCCATAATTGCGTTCATTATACAACGTTAAAATATATGATATGTAACTCTTAATGTACGAGTATGTACGTTAAATTTATTTTGTCTCATTTGTGATTCAGTAAAAATGTGAACGGCGAAAATTCTTTAACAAAAGTTGGAAGCATGAAAAAACAAATAAGCGATAATTTACAGTGAGTCGACGATCGCGAGCAAAAGGAAAAGTTGCCGACTTATGAGTTGAATAGTCGCCGCTGACGGCGTAAATCATCCGCTGAGGAAAGGAATAGTCATCAGGGCGAGGCAGAATGATTCACCATGACCGATGTATCTATACTGTATTAACATATGTATGTTGTTTACTATACCTGTGTTTTTCCTGCTGTAGATTAAGTATTTTTTTAGCGAATATGATATTGTAAACCCATTTGCTGCCCAGAGAGAGACTCAATAGAAAATCAATTGTTATGAATTATATATGATACACGGGACAGAGAAACTGTTAAAAGAAGCTAGATTATTGTACATTGCTATTTATGAATAAGTCAAGCAAATATTTTGTCGAATTTATTTAGACTAGAAATGGGACTCCGCGCTTCAAGGTGAAACTCTTAACCGTACGCAGAGTGTTGGGTTCGAACAAACGGCGCACATTATTGACTTTTTTTCGAAGTTTTCTTATAAAGGGCTCGGTATTTTCATCGCATGATCGTTATATTCAGACTGATTAACGAGTGTAACCTGTGTCGTGGCAAACTTTTATAGTCCAGCTAAAATTGTTTCACTAAAAGTAAAATCGTGTAAGTGCAATATAATGAATGAGGTAAGTAATAAATAACTTCAACATTTCTTTTAATTTCTTTTTTTATTAAGAAATCACATTTGTATGTATAGTTTTATATAAATTAATTACAAATTAAATAAATTACAGATATACAAATAAATTCAATATAAGAAACTCAGACTAAGTTTTACGTGTACTAGGTACGACAGACATACAATCTAAAATGACCAAAAACATTAGATCTAACAAGAACAACAACCTAAGTTCAGTTGGTTTTACCTTGGTGTATGTGTAGGATTACTGTCTTATCAAGATGATGGTTTTACAAAGTATGTGTGAGTGACTCCAGGCGCTTTTGTTGAGCGATACTAAAAGAAATTGTGATTATTATTAAATCGGTCCTTTGTGACAATGTTGACTAAGTGCCGCTTGGCAGGGCTTTCATTTCTATAATAAAATAAAAATAATATCAACAAGGCCCACGCGACCTAATGCCAAACTAGGTAGAGCCTGTACTATGGTAATCAGGCAACTGATAAACCTGCTTATGTATATATTTTTAAATGTAAGTACATACATGTTTGATAATAGATTGATGACATATACACAAGACAAATCATCGTACAAGATCGTCCGGGGTAGGAATTGAATACACGCCTACGAGACACTAGATCAATAGGCCAGTCAATGTTTACCAAACCTAACCTCATTCTGTCACAATCATAGCCTGATTTTACCAGGTATTCTGCTGTAATATCGACGTTACCCGCAGAGCCAAATATTTGTACTTTTCTTTCTTTCGGGTAACAAGAAATCTTACAGAGAATAACCTAGCCTATTTTAAATGTTACCTGGCACTCGTTTTTTTTTAGAGGTAATAGACTGCAAACGAGCAGACGGATCGCCTGATGGTAAGCAATTACCGCCGCCCATGGATACAAGCAACTCCACAGGAGTCACAAGTGCGTTGCCGCCCCTTGGGAGTGGGAAAAGGGATAGGATGAGGAGTAGAATGAGGGAGAAGGAAAAGGCGATAGGGCCTCCGGCACTCTCACTCACCGAACGAAACGCAACAGTTTAGGTACTGTTACTTTACGTTGATTTTCTGTGAGAGTGTAGTATTTCCCCTGTCGAGCCAGCCCATTCATGCTGAAATCAGCAAGGCTCTACTACCGTGATTCCGATTCGCATAAAGAAAGTATATCATTTCTATGTTTTGATTTGCAAAAATCTAAAGCCACATTTAGTTTACTCGTTTTTATACTTTATTTATTAAAGAAACATAATTTTATCATTTATATAAAGCTTATTCTAAGCTTAATGTCTAAGTAGTATATGTATGTAGAAAAACCGTAAAAAGAAATTAAAAAGTGAAATATTTGCATAAATGTCATTGGGTAACGTGCCCAGAAGGCTGGCAGCATTGCCACGCTGGATGGCAATGCTGATTCTTTGAGCAAAGAATTAACCAGCCTTATGGTCACGTGAAATTTCCCGGAATAGTGAATGAGCGCTCGAACCCCATGAGCCAAGCGTTTCCACCCCAAGCGGCTCAAACGGGAACCTGCCCTTTTGCCGAAAAGATTTCGACAAAATTTCATTACCCAAACAAATTTTAGCAACCTTTTTTTATACCATTGCAATATTTCGAATGATTTTAGTACGCATATTTTTATTTGGTCAAATTTTTACTTGGCAAAATATTACCAAGTATAATGTCATTATGGCATTTGGTCTTTAATCAAATAATTTATCACAGCAAACAATCTTCAGACAATAAACGTTAGGTGATATTAGTTTATTTATTGAAGTAGTTAGAGTAGGTTAATTATTAAAAAAATGGTAAGGTTAGGTTAGGTTAGAACTGTGACCTCCTACGCACGAGCCAATCGAGCGAAGCAAGCGGTGCCGCGGTAGCAGCTGGCGAGTACCAGAAACGACTTGCATTAATATAAAAAAAGAGATTGTTTTTAGTAGGTTACCCGGAACTAAACTATTTAGATTAGGATAATTATTGATCTTGCGTAAAAACTGTTATTCCAACTGAAATATTTGACTAAATAAAAAATGTTAAAAGAACTCGTTGGTAAACAAGTTATAGTTTAAACGTTCATTTCCCAAACATTAGGTTTGCGTTACAATTTTTTGTGAATAGATTTTTTGCTAAGTAATAATTTGGCAAATGAAATTACGCGGAACATTTTTTGGGAAGTTAAAATTTGTCAAATTCCTTTCGGTCAAACAAGGGAGACCCGGTTAAAATACGTAATTAAATACAAAATTACTGTATTTGCGCCGTTTGAGGGTTTCCGCAGTTGCAGCAGCAGCGCCAGCATGTCCTCCCGTGCTTGGAACATGTGATTGTGTGAGGTTATCTACGCAGTTTGCGTGCCACATCATAGGCCTACCCATTGTCCAAGGCGTCAGTGACATACCATCAGGTCTCTTACCGTCGTCGCGTACGAAACCATTTGGTTTAAGTGCAGCTGGTACGCCAGATGCGACAAGAGCACGACAGATTATGATATTCAGATGGGCGTGAGGAGGAATTCTACCAGCGCTTCTGCTGTAGGATAGCCCATAGTGTCCGAGGCTATCGACGTCTTTTCCACAATGACATCGATGTGGAGAAAGATACGGAGCACCGAAACGAAGACAAGTGGCGATACGGAACTTCTCTTCGTCCAACATGGTTCCAGTGATGGACGATGGTAGTGCCTGAACCCATAGACCTGACTCCCACTCTCCCACAGCCAGCAAGCGAGCACGCACTGTACCATTAAAAACTGTATCCAAAAGATTTTTCTTAAAATCTCACAAAGCGGCGCGTCCCACTGTCTTTGGGAGAATACAGTGCTTGGACAAGCCATTTTCCAGGCGTCTATAGCTTCGGTTTTGCACAACACATCTGAGTTAACAATTGTAGGTGATAAAATTTTACTAGTTCACTCTTCCGCGCTGTGAACCGAAGTCAGAAATGCCGGTAAACTGACCCTAGAAATTTGGCGTACACTGAGCCCACCCAGACGTATAGGCAAAGACGCTTATAGCCAGGCTCGGTCGTCCAAGTCCACATTTAATATTCTCTTTAAAGTAATTTGGATAATTTGGTCAACTTGTTCTAAAGGTGAAAATTTTTCCAAAGTTAGGAAGATTTTAAGGCATGTGTGAATTTTAGGACGAAAAGACAATATCGAATAATACTATAAGCCGAGTGAATATTAATTTTGAATAAGCGATCTGAAACTTCACAGAAATTTTGAATCTTTTTCTCTAAGAAAGAATCGAAAGATTCTTCAAATACTGGAGGACCTAGGAGGCGAAGAAGAGTCTTATCAAGAATTTTGATGTTTGATGCTAAATTATTAAATTTAGATATTATCGAAAGTTTTTTGTAGAGTTTGTTGTATTTATAAATAGCTCACATTTACTAGAATATAGTTCCAAGTCAATAGATGAGAATTTATTTTTAAGAAGAGCTAAATCTTGAAATACTATATCTGCATCGCCTCCTAGTGTCCTGTCATCTAAATACCATACATTAAATTTAGAATTTACTTGCCGAATAATGGGATGTATTGCTAAACTAAAAATGACTGGTCCAAGAGGGTCGCCTTGTTGACACCCAACTGCGATTCCAAAAGCTTATCCTGATATAATAATTTGAAGGCGTTTTTCAAGGCAACCTTCAAAGTGACCTCTCCAGCACTACTTCCAAGGTACGTAGTCAGGGCACGTATAGCAGCCTCGCAACCCCCTTTAGAAACAAAACCTAGTTGGAGGGGTTGGATTTTTTTTGTAAAGTTTACAGCTTAAAATTTACAGCTTATCTTGACTGCTATACGCCGACATGTGCAACCCAGTGCAATGGGAGGAATACCACCATCCCTTTTGTTAAGGGCGCACAAGTTCGCCCCATACAAGATGTCAATGATGGCGTCGTCCACATTACCAGAGAACATCATATTTACTAGCGTAGTCAACTCCTTCAGAAGTGCATCGCCAGCCACCCCAGCATTAGCACACACAAGGTCTTTCAGGTGCTGGCGCGTCAGTGCATCGGGGCCCCCTGCCGAGCCATTCCGGAAGGAGCCAACACCTGCTAACACGATAATTGCTGCTAATTGTTTAATTTTAAGTGATTGAAATCATCAATGTTAAAACATTTTCATATTATTTTGTTCGTTTATTATCTGTATAGCATTATTACTCTTCAGCTGCAAAAGTAAATGAGACATAAGTTACATCAAATTATTGCGATATATCCAATAATGTTACACAAAGTAAGTTTAAGAATGTATGAATGTAAAACATTTTAAAAGTTACAGAAATAAAAACATCATCACACGTTAATGAATATGTAAGGTATACGTTGCTTGTAAGTCGGCGCGATTCTCTAAAGTCTGACCTAATTTATTAGTCGTTAAGTATCGACCAAACCTACGTTCATCCTGACATTATAGATGCAAATCCAAGCAATTTCCAGTCGACGCAGAAGGCAGGCCCTTCTCATTAGGACTCAGAGTCGCAGGCGCTATCTCGTGATGAATAAATAATGAATGACGTGTTCCCACTCGCGCGGAAAGCTCTTGTGTTTGTGCACTATGCTTAAGTTCTTTTATCATCATCATCATCAGCCTTTAACAGTCCACTGCTGGACTAGGCCTCTTCTTTGAAAGGAGGAATTGGCCTACTATACCACGCTGTCCAAACTGGTTGGTATAGGGTTTGTATCAAGTTTTTCTTCTCTTACAGTGCTGTTCTAGACATAATATTATGCTCCCTCTGTCGGCTCTTACGATACCCATGGGATGATATGGGATAGCGACAATCCGTATTTTTAATCCGTCACCACAAGTTCTTTGGCAAGTGTAAAATCTATTTGTGTACAGGTTTCAGGTAAAACAAATGTGAAGTATTGTATTTATTTTATGTTCATGCTTAATATTTCACACTTAACGTGTTCTACAAGCATCTTTTTTGTAATATATTTGGATAGAAATAACTGACGCAATTCGCATCAATAAGACTCGTAAGTCACTTATTAAGAAAAAGGACGCACAAGTCTTAACTGGATTAAATACGAATATTTATGCACGCACACGCACTAATACATTTATAATTGTTCAGTTTTATCTATATTTCTTAGAACGAACTAACTTTGAACTAACTTTGTCAAACACACATTTAAGTTGTGAATATATACAGTAAGTCTTATGTACCTATGCTAATATTAAGTCCTGGCCACGATCTATTAGAAAATAACCTTTATCGTAGTTTACATCAACAAATAGGTTAGCAAGTTTCACACCTCATTGTACACATTATTTAGAAGTTTTATCGTATAGCTTTCCTTCACTAGCAAACCGGTGTTACTGTTGCCAAAATTATATTATAAGATTTCCAACATTATAAACAATAATTTAGAATTTAAGATTATCCAACGTTCAAGTTTTTGCTAACTAGTGATAGCAAGTTAGTTACGCGTTAGTTCTGTGATATGTCATCATATCCACTTGTGTATCAGGAATTTAATAGCTATTATTTATAAGCAGAACAAAAATCCAGTGTAAACATCGGTATTTAATACAATGAGGCTATGAAAGGATTATAGAATAATGTAATCATATTTAGCGTGATGACAACATTGCTTAAAGAACTATCGTATTAGTGGTCACTAGCCCGGTAAGGTTATTGTTTATTACAATGGCTGCAAATGAGATGAGCACTAAACATACACATTCGCGCGCGGTGTGCGCTTCATCGCATGCATAACCACGTTTAACGACGACTATCGAACGTTAACGAAACGAGTGCGAGCGCGAAAATACCCACTGATCCCCTACTATGTAAATAGCTCATAAAATTTTAATACTATTTTATCCATCATTACGGGAAAACACGTTATCGGCGTAATAGCAAAATATTCGCACTGTGAACCTAAATCTGAATGCTTAAATGAGCCCCCGCTAATTAAAATTACGTTGAATTAACTATGTAGGAACTTGTGTAGGGACCACTCCCGTAGAAACGCCCCCGCGGGAACGTGCCTTTATACAATCGAGTGTACAAACATATAGAAAATGCTGATGAAGTCAGCGTCAATTTGAGCGTGAACATAATAGAGATGTGTTACAGTGTAGTGTAATGACGTGTTGTTGAAGATGTGTCACGGCATGAGTATGACGTGTCGTCCGCGGCGTGACGCGTGACGAGGGTCGCGGCGTGACACTGTGACGGCACTATTACCTCGTAGCCTCTAGCTGTGCCGCGCCGTACAATAGTATCACATTGTTAAAAGATACTCTTTTGTGAATGTTAAATGGAAAGGTCCGTTGATACTCGTGTCTTAAGTCCGTTATATTCACCTGTTAATAAATGTTTGACTTCATAGTAATTTCATATGGTAAGGCTTTCAATGACTATAGATTCTGAAACAAAAGCTTATTTCGTAGCAATAACTTTTAGAAAGAGAGCTTAAACCAAATTGCTAATTATTGATTAATATATCTTAAATTACCAACGATACAACTTACTTCAAAAGTCTTGTAAAGTAGTTCAGGCTTTTGTTTAAGTCAGTTATGTAAAATACTTTTAATATTGTATTTTACTTTTATTCTCACTACTCTGTTTCATTTTATTAATAACTAGAGGATGTCCGCAGTTACACCCGCGTTATTTAAGGCTACTGCTCTGCTCCCATCGCTCATAGCGTAATTTTATATAGCCTTCTTCGATAAATGGGCTATCTAACACTGAAATAATTTTTCAAATCGGACCAGTAGTTTCTGAGATTAGCGCGTTCAACCAAACAAACAAACAAACTCTTCAGCATTATATATTAGTACTAGCTTTTGCCCGCTGCTTCGCTCGCGTAAATTTAGCTGAGATAAAATGTTTTATACAGAATATTCTGGCTAAGTTACAGTCGGTAGGTCTCCCTCATGAAGAGTTCTGCAGTAGCAGGCATAGGAAGGATTTGAAGGGTTAAGATACCTAATCATAAATTTTAGGGCAGCAAATATATCTTCGTTTATCGCAGTGTTTGTATAAACGACAAAGGCATATTTTTGGTTTTTGAAATGTGATATATCTCAAAAACTATCCACTATATATTGTCAAACACACCCATTTTCATTGAAAGTTTTAAATAATATTTTACAGCAATATTGTCTGAACATTTTTTAATTTCTTATTTTAAAAGTTAGAGGGCGGTGGGAGTTCGCCAAGCATTTTACCACTATGAACGTGTATTTTTTTCGAACGATTGACTTGAAATAAATGTTTTAGGAAACTTTAAGTAATTTTGTAAGATCTATCTATAGACACACCGCACGTATTATTATGTTTGAAGAAAGTAATTTTAATATCCATTCTATGTTTCTCTATCCCATACATGGAATTGATAGGTGTTAAGAGAACCGGTTATGTGCATATCGTGCCACACACAATGTAGGGTTCCGAAGAAGCCCTTACACAGTGACCTGAGGATAGTAGGACTCAAGCACAAAATTCACTTCATCGCTTGCAAATGTAAGTTGTAGATTGTCCTGATGAGCCGTTATATGTTTAATAGTGGCGGGGAGGAGACGCACTTGGTGGTTTTGGATAAATATTTCATTTTTTATTTTTGTTCAGGCCCTGAATAAATAATTAAATCAAGTGCGAATCAGATCTAGACCCAGTGTTCAGAATCTGGGCTAGAAACTGGGTTGTTTGCAGAAGGCGGTGGAAGCGATTAATTCATCCAGTCTTTAGCCCAAAGGCGCGTTTGTAGCGCTCATAGCGAGACTTGACTTGCCGTTCGTAACAGATCGACAAAGTTAAGCAACGCTTGCACAGGTCGCCACTTGGATGGGTGACCGTGTGTGGCATTTTCATCTGAGCGTTACCGTGCTTCGGAGGGCACGTAAAGCTGTCGGTCCCGGCTCTTGTCTAAAGATAAGGGTCGTTAGGCCATGTCGGAGGCCTTCGGGCGGTCTGAAAACTCCGACACCAGAGTTGGCCACACACTCACACGAAAAACAAACAAAAGCCCAAAGGCAAAGGTCAAGGGGCAAAGGTCTGACATACATGTACTGTGTTTTCACAGCGGTGAAATTAAACTAATTATGTAAGTTTACCTGAGATCTCCTGATGATGTTCTTGAGTAAACCTATAAGATAACACTCATTAATTTGGCCAAAATAATAAGGAAATCATTATAGTTACTCAGGGTCCAAAGCGTCGGGGTTTTCATAACACGATGGCAAGTGGCAGTCGACACACATTTTTCAATGTTCAATATTTCACAAATTTTATCAATCGTTCACTACTTTTGCCGGGCAATTCCAATAGCGACAGTTGCAAGGTTATCAACCAATTTAATTCAATTCCAAAAAACGCAAAAAAACAAGACGGCGTATTGCAAGACAATTTTTTTGCGGAAACGACAAAGAGAGAGAGAAAGATTGATAGTTCATAGTGTGACCAGAGTCAGAAATTTTCAATAGACACAGTAACAGGCTACTAAACTGATATAATCGATTTAACTTATCATAGACAATATTTCTATTTCAAACACACAGTTACCTGAGCATAGTAGGACTCAAGCACAAAATTCACTTCATCGCTTGCAAATGTAAGTTGTAGGTTGTCCTGATGAGCCCTTATATGTTTTATAGTGGCGAAGAGGAGACGAACTTGGCGGTTTTGGATAAATATTTCTTTTTTATTTTTATTCAGGCCCTGAATAAATAATTAAATCAAGTGCGAATCAGAATCAGATTCGCCCATGAAGGGCTCTATAGTAAAGGTATCCACTTAACATACCATTTATTCTTCACCTAACTGAATATCACCATACTTTGTTAGCTTTGTTTTCCATAGTGTTTGTATAAAAGACAAAGTTAAATTTGCGGTTTTTGAATATGTACTATATCTCAAAACCTGCTGAAAACATTTCGTTCAAACCAATTTTTGTTCAAAGATATCATTAAGATCTACAACGTAATATACGTTGTAGATAACGATTGAGTTTGAGAAACAATGCTAAGGTTAATCAAATTTTAAAGATCTATCTGTAGACACTCTGCATAATTATGACAAATGAAATAAAAAAAAATTGAGTCCGTTCCATGTATTGAGAACCTGGATGGTTACCTGGATGGTTACTTGTGAATTTGCTATGTACCTATGTACATTTAAGTCATTTATACCAAATTTGTACCAACAGTGTATTTGCACAATAAAGAATTATCTATCTATCTACAAACCCCCCCACCCCTTATTATTCTACTGTTCAACTTTTGTTTAAAAGTCGTGAAGCGGTTTATAGAATACATCTGTGGCCATGACATATGAATGGCCAGACGGACCGACAGACAGGCATAGCGAATTTACTTATTTAGTTTAGGTTTTTGCCATTTTTGGCAACGAAACCCTAAAAAATTGCTAAAGCAAACCCTGTGTGTGTATTAAAAAAAAATTGTATAGTTTTGACCGCGTTATCACAATGTATAACTCTGCCAAATTTCAACATTCTAGAGCTTAAGTATAGTTTTCGCCTAAACTGGACATGGCGAAACGATACAGGTTTCTTGTAGTTTACTACGGAAATCTAAAAAGGGCACCATAATAAATACCATAATTTTTGAAGTTACTAAAATAAATCTAGGAAGAAAGTTAGGAAATTTCGATGCTAATCGTGTTCGATTACCGCTAAGGCAATCCCGGTATAGCGATATGTTGGGGATAACACGTCATGCGTAGCAGTCGTTTACTCAGGTTTTGCCAATTTGTTGCATAGAGCATGCAGACGCGTGTCTTGTGTCCTAATTGACAAATCATCGCAGAGCCCAAACTACTGCAGATGGAATTTTGGGTAGCGGGTTCCTTTTATATCGTAGGCTAGGCACCCATTACGACAGTATTTAATAATTAACCCCTTAGGCCATAAAATAAGATTTGAAAGTAAGCAATAGGCCCTAAGGGGCAGGCTAAGCGGCTGGTGACTGCTAGTAATATTATTAATGCTATATAAAAAAAATTAATAACATACGGCATTTATAAATACTATATTATAAGTATGTCATTACTCTTTTATCCCAAAATTTCAGAGGGCAGTGAGCCCCCCCCCCCCGTGGGATCTCCACCTTGTCGTGATGGGGGGGCTCAGTAGCCGTGGGTTTGAGGTACACCCACGGTGAAGCTAATCGGGATCCCGGGACGCTCCACGTGGGCTTGGGTCAGGCCTGCATAGGATGCGTCCCAAGGTGCGGGTACGGGGGACAGTTCTGTCTGTCTCTCGCAGTCGGGTGCGGGGGATTGTTCTATCTGTCTTTCGCAGTCGGGTGCGGTCGTGGGAGGAGAGGCGTGTCGGTGTTGCGTTGCCGCGCGCCCTATCTCCCGCGAACAAATGGGGGCGCACCATTTGTTGCGTCGCGGTGGGGCCACAGAGGAAGAGGAGATGCGGTGTAGCGTTGCCGTCCTCCCTATCCTCTGCGGGCGCTGGGTGTTTTGGCGGCGGAGCCCAACACCTTCATCCGAGGCCAAGGGGGTTTTGTTCGGAGCCCGCCTGACCATCTGGCGGGCCAATACCCGTCGGAGGGTTGCGAGGAATGCTTCGGTGATACCCGACCCGCGACCCCCCGACACACGGGTACATGAGGAACACGGGTTGGTTTTTAGTCAGTAAGAGTCTGACAGTCCCCTTTGCCCTTCCCCCAGGGCGGTGGGAATCCATGAGGATTTTCCAAACCAATACAAAAAAAATAAAAGGGCAGTGAGGCAAAAAGAACGATGACTATGAATAATTGATTAGTCTACATCTACATTCATAATATTATAAAGAGGAAAAAAAAATATTTTTGTTTGTTTGTTTGTAATAGATAAACTCAAAAACTACTAGACCGATTTTAAAAATTCTCTCACTTTTACAAAGCTACGTTATCTGCGAGTAACATAGGCTATATTTTATTTTAGAAAAAATTGGGGTCCGTAAGATATTTGTGGGTACGCGAAGTAGTTCCATCAGAACGCCGGTGAAACCGCGGGAAACGGCTAGTCTTTTATACAAATAAATAATATTTGACTGTCTGTCTGCAATCTCAAAATAACTTTATTGCATATTGTTCTAACCCGTTTCCAGTACCCCAGTGATTTATTTAGATTGTTTTTCCGTCTGGCTATTTAGTCTTAAAAATTGCTGAATCGGTTTAAGTAAAAAAAAGAAAACTCTAGATGAAAACAAACGATGAAAATTTGCTGCATGCAAAAGCTAGTGCTTTTGCATGCAGCGACGCCTAAATGAACGTCCGACTGGCTAACTATAAAATTAAATTAGTCAAAAGCCAGTCGGACCCATTTATGAAGGATTCCGTAGCAGTAGACATTTGTGTATCTCACCGACATTGTAAAAAATGTTTATAATAAATTATCCAAGTTCAAAAGCCCTTTCTTAGTATTTTAAGGTTAAAGAAATGAGGGATGCCTTGGTCAGTAGTGGGACAAAGCTGATAACTGATGGAAAATGCTCACCTGCATAAAAATTAATATAAATAGCGAAATAATGGTTGTAAGTATTTTGGCTTCTATTGGTCATATAAAGAACCATCATACATTTTAGTTAGTGAAGATGAAAGGTGCTTAGATGAGAGACAGCCACATAAATTTAAATGAATGTAAATTAATTGCTCGTCCCCTTGACCATGACCCCTTTTAAACTCCTCGTTTTACGGGTTAACCCTTTATGGTAAGCATTTCCGTAAAGATTTTCTTAGTGTTTACTAAGGTCATTAGAGAAACCAATATATAAAGTTTGAGGTCAACCCATTGAAAGAACAATAAGTTTCATACAAATTTGACCCCCTATCTTACACTCTTAGGGGTGGAATTTCCTAAAAATAAATTCTTCGTGTTCACTATCGTAGTTTGAGAAACCAATATAATTATAAAGTTTGAAGTCAATCCATTAATGGAATAAAAAGTTTCATACAAACTTTGACCCCTATCTTACCTTCTTAGGAAAGCAATTTCCAAAACAATAATTCTTAGTATTCACTACCATCGTTTGAGGAACCAATACACAAAGTTTGAAGTCAATCCACTAAAGGAAAAATAAGTTTCATACACACTTTGACCCCCTACCTTACCCCCTTAGGGGAAGAATTTTCAAAAAACAAATTCTTAGTGTTCACTATCGTCGTTTGAGGAACTAATATACAAAGTTTGGAGTTAAACCATGAAAGGAATAAAAAGATACATATAGACTTTGACGCCCTTTTTTACCCCCGAGGGAGGAGAAATTTCGAAAAGTCCTCTCTTAGTGCTACCCTACACACCTCAACAAACATACATGCTAAATTTCATCTTCTTGCGACCAGTAGTTTCGGCTGTAGCGTGTCTGTCAGTCAGTCAGTAACGCAAGGATATTAAGATTTAAGATTGTGAATGAGAATTGAGATAGATAAAGAGAAATAGAATGTTACCAAAATCTAGCATTGACAGAGTTTGATGTCGGTACAGAAAACTCAGCGAATGTGTCGCTTCCAATCGCGCTCCGTCGCCGTTGTAATCGAAATGTAATAAACTACGCCATGTGAAAGTATGTCACGTAACACTAATGACTGAACTTGAAAAGCTGTTCGTACGTTCGAGCGCTAATTTGTCGAGAGATTTCTTTGAAGGCCTCCACTGAATAAGGTCGTTTTTTTCTTGATACGAAATTAAACGAGCAACGAAGTGAAGGTTTTACATGAAAAACGTGCCAACAACAAAGTATAAGCTTTTTAAATACTAGAGGGTAGGTTTCACGGATCATTCTGACTAGTTCCACCAGCAATTAGTTCCATTGAACTAGTGAAACTTTCTTTCTCAGTAGTTCCATGGACTAAACAACTACGGTGGAACAACTGAGAAAAAAAGACATGAGCTAGCAAGTCGTAAAACCGGATCATTCTCACTAGTTCCATGGAACTAATTGCTGGTGGAACTAGTGAGAATGATCCGGTTTTACGACTTGCTAGCTCATTCGTCGCCTGGTAACACTGGCGTTTCGGTGGCGTCAATTCCGTCTAAATAAATAAATTAGCATTTTAATTGGATGTTATAAAACAGAATGAAGGTTGTTTATGGGTGAACGGAAACTCCCCGACACGTCGTGCCGTTCGGCCCCGTGTGTATTTAAGAGTTAATTTACAAAGACCTTATGTACTGTGTGGAGACGCGGCCGTCACCGCCATGTCCCCACAATTCATGTAATATACGTAGGTACATAGACTACTATAGATGCTTTATAGAACTGAATTCTGTAATATTTCGGGAACAATTTTACCATTTATAAAGTTAGGAAGTAATATCAAGTTATAACGATAACGGAGGTGGTGCGATAGTTATCAATGTTATTAAATATCAAACGAATGTTCCATGCGCCACAAACTGTTCGAATATAACAGAAACTTGTTGTAATTTAGCTTTATAGAGGTAGTTTAATGGTGCCATAAAGGTGAAATTCGCATTTGTTTAGTTACACTTCTACGTCCAACTGATAAAATGGATTCAAAGTATTAAGTTACAAATTAAATTCCGTTCAACTTTAGTTACAATTGAAAACTAACTCATCTTAGTAAAGTGGTATAATATTATCATTTTTAAATGAACGGTTTGCAATCTAAACATATTATAAAATAAAGATTTCTTTTCGCCATGTCTATCTGTATGAACGCGATAAACTAAAACACGACTTTCTGGACTGTTCTAATAGATAGTATAATGCCTGAGGAAAGTTTATAATTTTGCGGGTGAAGTCTCGTATTCTATAACTGAGCCTGAGGCTTTCCCGATTTGGTATTTTTATACGTGATTGTTTGGTTATAAAAAATAAAATAAAAACATTTTTTATGTTAAAAGGTTTTATTACAATAAAAAATATATAGTTAGGTTATGTACCAAAAAATAATTCGGTAAGTTTACGGTTTTATAATCTTCTCATCAATCTGGGGTATTGGTCATAATTATAAATATAAAATCGTTGGGCGCGTGAAATTTCTATCAAAATGTTTACTCTGGATACGCTACGCCCAACGATTTTTATTTATCTGATCAATAGCCCAGATTGATGAGAAGATTATAAAACCGTTTGACATAAAAAATGTTTTTATTTTATTTTCAAGTTTTTTTGTTAGTTCATAGTGAGCCCTATTCTACCAATCAAGCCCTTTCATTCAATACCCATATTGAGGTATTTGTGAAAAATATGTAATCCACCATTTTGTGGCGGCAGCCATCTTGGATTTTTCATAGTGGGCTCTATTCTGCCAATTAAGCCCTTTCATTCGATACCCATATTGAGGTATTTGTGGTGTGACGTCGCGATGACGTCGCGCTGGCACTCCCACTCATCTCGGTCGCTGCACGCTACTATAAATACGGAGGCGCTGGGAGCGCAGGCCCTCTTTTGGCTGCATTCGACTGCACACTGAGAAGCTAAGTACACCAGCTACTCTTCCTGGACGACCTCGGAGGCGAGTCCCCAACAAGACTCCTTACCATCGCCGAATCACGCGACCCTGCTTATATCGCTTTAAATAGCATTTATTAGTAATTTTTTTTAAGTAAAATCATTTGCTTAAAGATGTGTTAGATTCTTTGATGAATTAAATCGATTTTTAATTGTAACATTTAACCACGTTTCTCATTTAACCACACCCTAAGTAGGGACAACGTTATGGTGGCGCCCACGGGAATATATAGGTAGGGTTTTGTTGGAAATCCGCCTCCGGTAAGTCCTCTTTATTTTATTTTTTTAACTGTGTATGTGTGAAATCGTTCCAAAGCAGTGTGTGATTATTTTAGTGGCATATATTGTTTCTTTTTGCTGTTATATTGTTTCTATTGTGCACGGTAAGTCGGTGGTGTTATGCCGGTCACAATAGACAATTTTTACTACGCTTGGTAAGCAGTACGCATTTTTATATTATATTTATTTCTGTTGCCACGTGTGATAATTAATTTAGTATCAACCGCATAAGTAACAAGTTATAATCGTTTTGCTTGCGGCCACGTGTCAACTAAATGACGCCCTGTGGTCACATTCATTGATCGCATTCTTGTGTTGCGATTTAATGCCTCGCGTCCTCTAACGACGTGCTAAGGTCACCTTCGTTGATCTTATGCTTCGCGATTAGCTTTTTTAAATGCCCACTACGGTAATTAATTGCTACTGGTAATTATTCCTAATAATTACTGCTTTGGCTGACTTAAGGAACTAATTCACACCCTTCTCTTTTCCATTTCTTTTCATCTTTCTACTATAACCTCTGCTAGTGATTTTTTACGGCAATAAAATTATATTACTATATAGTAGATATTATTAAATAATTTTACCGCCTCCTACGGCGATTATCTTTCAAAGTTAAATATTATTCGTTAAGAAAGTTGCATCTTTGTTATGCCACGTCTACATATTATAGTTGGACTGGCTGAGAATGAACGTACCTAAAGATGCTAGCGTATCATATACTAGGTATTTAACTAGAATTCCGCGGTCGTTTGTTAATCAAACGTACACGTGTCACATCCAGGTTGCTCACTAACAATAATTAACGAATGTACTCTTTGTCTATTTTTGTATAAAATACGAATATTATCGTAGAATTATTGGTTATTCGTTTTGTTGAATGTTTATTTTGCTACAATCGTTGTTTTCAGTCTTCAATTTTATCTTCTTGTTACTGCCTATCGGTATGTTGTTTGCAAATGCATCTATTTATGCACTTACTGTTCATTGTGAACTCCAACATTAAATTTCTGCGGCGCAGTTATTGAATTATTATTTTTTTGTAATTTTTTGTGTTGCCAGGATTGTTTTTTTTTTCAATGTCTGGTTTTTATGGAAATACATAAAATATATAAAGATAAATAAATGATAAAATTAAACCGCTGACAGCCGAAAAATAATTAATTATCAATATGTAACTTGTTCCTTTATTACAAAATGCTATGCATCTAGTTTTACTTAACCATTTTGAGTAGTGCTGGTTATAATGTGTTCTTGTGTACGCAAATGTTATTATATCAAACTGAATTTGTCAAACTTATTTGAACTGAAACTAACTTTAACTAAGGTGGGTAATTGCACATAAATTAAATCAATAACTTCTATTCTTGAATAACTAAGTGGCTATTTACATATAAATCAAATAAATAATTTTTTATACCTCATTAAATAACTAAAGTGGCTGTTTACACACGAATTAAATAAATAATTTCAATACTTAAATGACTATTGTGGGTATTTATATATATACATCAATAATTTACATACCTACTTTAATAACTAAATCAAATTAATTGATGTACAATTTAAGTAAATCCCCTTTCGTATTTCACCATCGTCTATTTTAAACCTAAAAGCTGAATAAAATAATTAAACCTTATTCTATTACATCATAAATATGTTTATAAACGATTGGGTACAGTTTCATTAACTACAATGTAAGACGCATATGTATGCGAAGTTATAATTACCTACATATTTGTTGAAGCCAACAATAGTGCTATTGTTTCCGAGTTGGAGCTCACAAGATAACGCATTGTGTTGTGTTAACGATTTATATAAACATGCTAACATAAAACATGAATAAAAATTACTGTTATAAATTGTCGAAGAAGTTTATTAAACTTAATATTGTTGCACAATCTGTTATTTACCTAACTAAATATCTAACTATCTAAATATCAGATATGTTTGTCTTGGTGAGTTCCATATAAAAGATCTTAAATTAACTCACTACAAAGTTTAAGAAAGTAATGATTATTGCTCATCACTAATGATCTAATCACAAAAATAACTTAACGCTTCGTTACAAATAGTATATAAAATCTTTAACTCCCAATTACAGCTAAATCATGTACCCAATTATCTTGTTACATATAGCTTAAGTAATGACTGATCGTAATGTAAAAAAATATTTTTTTCCCTTATTCCTCAGTGGTTAAAAGGTTGTTGTCGGATCGGTCTGTGTTTCGATTCTGGCTTGTGTTTTTTTTTTGTTTTTCCTTTTGTTAGCTATGGTAGTATATACTATATCATCGATTGTCTCCTGCGGTGATATATTATTCATTACATCTTACTCCGAATTGTGTATTTGCCGTTAATGACTTTGTATCGTGTTCAGAAACTAAATAATGACTTACGGCAATGAAATGCGGTCGGCGCTAAGCGCGCAGTGATGACTCACGTGTCTGCCAGAGCTCAAACTTTCCATCGCCGTAGTCATTGTTTATTTTATTTTAAATGAATACCATTTGTCCTTGCAATTCGCATCGAGCTTGTTGATGAGCAATTTGCTTGTGATATTGCTAACTGATCGTAATATTGTTAGTATCGTAATATAGTAAGATCGTAATATTAGTTTACGACTTATACATTTTCAAATTAATTTTACTTATCGAGCCCGGGTGGCCGGGTGTTGCCTAGCAACCTAGACTGGGTAACTAATTACTTTAAACCTCACGTATAATACCTCTTCGCGCATCTTGTATTATAATGAATACAACTCGCATCGGGAATGAATGGTGGCTTGTTCATAGGTATGATTGTGTTTACGCCTTTTGAATGTGATGAATGTCAGGTAATAGGAACGTTCAGTGCTTGGTGACGTATGAATGGCCGAGGGTTATACTTGGATTTCTTTTTCTTCCAGGGTTAGTAGTTGCTTGTACTTAGCTTACTGACACCACCACTCATCTGTTTCAGGGTCCCGGAATGCAGTTGCCGCCTACCAGCCACAGAATTTGTCCTGGGAAAATTCTGGCCTAATGGGGAGAGGGTGTGACGTCGCGATGACGTCGCGCTGGCACTCCCACTCATCTCGGTCGCTGCACGCTACTATAAATACGGAGGCGCTCTCATTTAACCACACCCTAAGTAGGGACAACGTTACAGTGGAAAATATGTAATCCGCCATTTTGTGGCGGCGGCCAACTTGGATTTTTCATAGTGAGCTCTATTCTACCAACCAAGCCCTTTCATTTGATAGACATATTGAGGTTTTTGTTAAGAAATATGTGATCCGCCATTTTGTATCGGCGGCCATCTTGGATTTTTCATAGTGAGTTCTATTCTACCAATCAATTTCTTTCATTTGATACCCATATTGAAGTTGTTGTGAAGTTATATGTAATCCGCCATTTTATATCGGCGGCCATCTTAAATTTACAATCATAAGCAATATATTATGTTTTATTGTCATCAAGATTAAGAGTGTGTACCAAATATCAGATCAATTTGTCATCAGGAAGGGGGTAAAATTCCAATAACTAAATTTGACCCAAACAAACAAAAAAACAGGTTAAGCTAAATAAAACCGTTTTATAATAAAACCATTTAAAAATGGCTTAGATTAGTAGCCGCTTCGTTACTTGGCTAAATTATAGTAATAAGAGCAGGCTCACGTGCACGATGTAAATTTCTATTATACAGGTTGTAAAAAGACCCTTAACGAAAACTGAAACCCCATAATATATTGTACCAATCATTACAAACATTTTTTGCTTCGGCATCATACCTGGGAAATTACTGGTTCAGGAGATATTGAGGCTCAAAGTTACTATGGAATTTTTGTAATTAGGTTCAAAATCGATGCATTTACCCCGCCAACCTATTCTATAGATGTCCTATGCACCCATGGATTAGTAGATATTTCGGAAATTGCAAACACGCTTTTTTTATAGCGGCTTGAAAAAAGTGAATACTTAAAAAAAAAGTCGTTTCCCAGGTTTTATTTTTGCTTAGTATGACTTGGCATGATGTCCAAAACGAGTAGACTTCGGCTTGGTGATGGGTCTTGTGACACCCTGTATATTTAGCTACTGCTTCGTTTTTTTTTTAATAAATCAGATGATCTTAGGATGTTTGCACGCTTTAGCACTGTATCAATACCGTATCGCGTTTGGCGGTGTTTTTGTCATCAGTCAATATATTTATGTTCAAATTAACCGCTTAAAATAGTTAGCTAAGGGATTGGGATGCAAATTTTTGATGCGGCATCGACTGATCTCTTCACCACGAAAAACAACAAATTTATGCATTAATGACGATATGATGGTTGTGTGACTTCGCCCTTGACAATGTCATCCTGTACAAAAATTTAAATTACCTATTAATAATATTAAATAAAAGCATTATATAAATGTGAATGTACAATGTCTACCCTCAACCAAAACCACAACACGCATAAAAACAAAGCACCAGAAACATCTATGCCACGATACGGTTTTTATTCACAGATGATAAATTAAAAAGGCAACAAAGCAAATTGTGCAAAAATAAGTAAATAGTATTACATACGTGTGATAACGAGTTTAACACACACGTTTTTATATTAAGCGACAAATTGCTAAGTTATTAGCATACAATTTACAGCAAGGCAGTGATCCTTGTGTTGACAATTTATTTGATAGGGTTAGTACATGTACTAACAACGTTTTTATTGACACATCTTGTGATTTAAACTCCAAGATAGGACAACAGTTAGGCTGCAGTATTTGAATATAGTACATCAAAACATGCAGGGCCTATCTGGCAAAGAGTTAGAGTTAAGTTTATTTCTAGAAAAATATGACGTTAAGGTTTTGTGCTTAACTGAACATTGGCTAAGCACCCATGAGGTTATTGTTATAAATCATAAGCAAACTGTTACATTAAAGGGTACTACCGGATCTTTTAACCAGTGGGCCACTATAGGTATATACAGAAGTAGAGCCAAATTGTTTGAATTATATGGTATGAAACAACATAGATTTGACACACCTTTTCTAAATTATGTAAAAAACTACTGAAAATTTTTTAAACAAGTTTGTGTTATGGCAAAATCAAAATTTATTAGTAGCAAAATTAAGCATTCAACAAATGTAATTAAAGAAACTTGGAGAATTATAAATACTGAAACAGGAAGAGCACGACCACGGGAAAACCAATTTGAACTAAAAGAAAACAATTTATTAGTCACCAATCAAACTCAAGTAGCGCATATGTTCAATAGTTTCTTTGCGAGCATACCTTTAACAACTACTAGCTCTTTACAATCATCATCTTTAGACGCTGGAATTTTATTGCTTAGCAGTGTACCTGAATGCAAGAGCGTGTTTAGATTCGAGCACGTTACCCCGCGAGATATATTGATCGCATATAATTCAATTAATATTAAAAATACCGGCGACTTTTGGGGCATTTCAATTAAAATTTTAGGTACTATAGTTGAGACTGTTGCGCCTAACCTCTCTATAATTTTTAACCAATGTTTTGACTTAGGCGTATTTCCGGATTTGATGAAATTAAGTAAAATCATACCTTTATTCAAATCTGGCAGTAATAATGACGTAAATAACTTCAGGCCCATCTCTATCTTGCCGGCATTTAGTAAAATATTGAAAAGATTTTATTAAAGCAGCTACTAAGACACTTTAATTTAAATAGTCTTCTTCATAAAGATCAATATGGATTTACTAAAGGTAGATCCACTACTGATGCGGGTGTTGCTCTCATAAAACACGTTTATAATGCTTGGGAGTCGTCTAAAAATGCTATCGGAGTATTCTGTGACCTCTCAAAAGCATTTGATTGCGTTCATCACGATACACTATTGCGTAAGCTCCGCCACTATGGCGTAGAGGAAACCGCACTTTGTGTTGTCGAGTCGTACCTGCGGCAAAGATTTCAGTGCGTCGATGTAAATGGGACTAGATCCTCTAAATTACCTATACAGTTAGGCGTTCCACGAGGCTCTATTTTAGGTCCATTTCTATTCCTTGTATATATTAATGACTTACTTTTTTATTTAAAAAACATCTGTGATGTCGTACTTTTTGCAGATGATACGTCACTTATTTTTAAAGTAGATAGGAATAGGAATCAATTTGATGATGTAAATAATGCACTTATACAGGTTACACAATGTTTTACAGCAAACAACCTAGTGCTTACTTCTAAAAAGACTAAATGCGTTAAATTTGCTTTACCTAACGTTAGACAACTGGGACCTAATATAAGGCTAGATAGGGAGGAACTTGACACAGTTGACTCGACAGTGTTTCTAGGCATTACACTAGATAATAAGTTACAATGGGGTGCACATATAGCATGTCTTGCAGGTAAGCTCAGCTCTGCTGCGTATGCTGTCAAAAAGTTAGACAACTTACTGATGTTGACACAGCTCATCTAGTTTATTTTAGCTATTTTCATAGTGTCATGTCCTACGGTATTTTGTTATGGGGCAAAGCTGCGGATATTCAGAATATCTTCGTTCTACAGAAACGAGCGGTACGAGCAATATACATGTTAGGTGCAAAAGATACTCTTAGGGAACGCTTTAAGTCTATAGGGATTCTTACAGTAGCCTCGCAATTTTTATTTGCTAATATATTGTATATTAGGCAAAATATAGGTTTATTTACTACAAAAAGTGATGTACATAACATAAATACTCGATACAGGCATAGGTTATATGCCCCTTATCATCGTTTACATAAAGTTAATAATTCTTTTGAAGGGCTAGGTATTCGTATATACAATAAAATACCAATTAGTCTTTTAGAATTACCATTTAGTTTGTTCAAAAGTAAAATAAAAGACTGCCTTATTAGAAAAGGTAACTATACCATTAATGATTATTTCAGTGATAAGGATAGATGGTCACTCACTAGCCAACTCTTGATTTTTTTAATTTATATAGATACCTTACTTTTCAGTTTTTTTTTAAATATAATATCTCTAGTTCTATTAATGTAATATTCATGTATTATTAGGTCATTCAACTTACTACATTTACATTTTCATTGCTGTTCCACAAATTTTATTAAAATTTGTTACAGTGTTAGATGAAGGTAACTCGTTATCATGGGCTGGATACTAACGTTTTTGTAATTTTCGTGTATTCATATACCGTCACTTCCTGTAACATACTTTTCCACCATAGTTCTGAACATGATCACGAGTTACCTGCATTATAAAGCAGTGGATGCTCCTGTTTCACAAGATTCACATTAGAAGACTACTACAGCACTTAATTTAGTAACTGCATATTCGTTTAAATATTATGTATGTTCTTATTTACTATTTACAAGTAATTAATTACAATGTGAAACAGTTGCAGCTCCTTACAAAAACAAAATATGTACCATAACACTGGCGATTAAAAAGAGTGGCCACGAGTTTTATTGCCCGTTCTTTCTCGTGGTTCTACCTATTGCTTTGCGAATGGGCAGTATATGTAAATGTAGAAGCTTTAATAATTTACTTTAAAAATTTGACGTTCATAAGCGTCACGTTGTGACCTAGATGAATAAATGATTTTTGACTTTGACTTTGACTAACAGATTTTAACAGTATTCACAATGTGCTACAGCGGTTCGCCAAAGCCTTATTTAGCTGCCGGCTTTGCAACGATATATCGGATAAAGATAATAGTAGGAAATATGTTTTTTATTCTAGCATCGGGTTTCTGTGTGGAAATACACCTTGCAGGCTTTTTCAATTGGAATATTTTAGAAATATGAGGTCACAATGTGGTTTGCCCCTAATATGCTTTTTTGTTTTTATGATTGTTTCGATGAATCATATTTAATTATGTACATTTTATTGCTACCAGCCTTACTTTAAAATAACATAAGTTTACAGGGTTATTTTATAATTGCTGTCATATTTTAATGCATTTCTTGTGTTAAGAGGTTTTAGTATATATTTTTTGAGTTCTAAAAATTATTTTGAAAATTGTAGACTATTGTAACAAAGGAGAAGGTACTGAGAGATCCTATCCACCGTTGAAATATAGGTACTATGTGGTGGTTTGTCATGTAGTACGACCCGGAAACCTATTACCAACCTTTAGAGGGATTTGTGTTTGATTTTTGCATTTCAGCTCAGTACGCAGCACCGGCGGCGGTACTGTGTTTGGTCGTGGCGTGCGGTGGTTTTACCCGGCGGCCGACGTCTCGTGCGGTGGCTTTAGGTCTTGTCTGCGTCTTAGGTTGAGTATTTATTAGATGTTTTTAGATTTAAAAGAATACTAAAGTATTAACTTACTGCCCGCTCTTCTTTGCACGGGTGGTGTACCTCATGAAATAATGTTTAATAAAAATTATCTAAATTTGGTAAAGTTGTTTTGAAGTTATACATACATTTCGATGATTCATTTTGATTTATATTTATAAAGACGTGCAATAGAGCTTAGTGGCTTGAGTAGTTCCCAGTCTGCTGAAAACTGCTCAGACTATTTTTGCATCAACACCGGACAACATTGTTATCCACAAATTCTTGCTCTGATTTTGAATATTCTTTGTATCGGTTGGTTGAATGTCTGTAAGTACATCGTCATACAGGATGTTCTCGTGTAACTAGTGCAAGTTCTGGCAATTTAAAAGTAAATAAATATAGTAAAAATAAATAAAGTGTTTAAGGAAAACATCAACCCATAGCAGTAGAGTATCTTCTTAACCTCGCTCAGCATATCACTAAAGTTGTCTTGCTCGTATACCTCTCAGCTTGTTCGCTCGTCTCAGGTTATTACGCAACCTTCAGTGGCGGTTAGCTGTCATCGCTCGTGGACTATTTGTTGCGTTGCTTACCAAAAATTTTCGCTTTTCGCTTTCGTAACCCCTTGCTTATTTATCAAAATCACTTTTTGTTTTGGTCTGTAGTATATTTCGCCGAAGGGCATAATTTGTTGTACACATAAATTATTTAAAGTTAGGATTAGGAAGATAGTCAAGTACCTTGTTTTGTGACCTAACAATATTTACAAACAGGAATGAAAACTAGTTACCACAGTGAACCGACGAGCGAGAACGCCGGTCGGAGTCGTCTGATTAATCTTCAGTAACGTATTTATGAGCAGCAGTATCAACAAACTTGTACCTTAACTAAAGTTCTTGCCTTTGCCCCGGGAATCACGGCTACGATCTTAGTCTGCAATCAAACATAAACCACGCCTTGATAGGAGGACGTTTCATGTGCAAATGGATGGCTCAGTGCAAATATATGGTTCGATGCGTTTGATAGTTAAATTCATCGCATATTCATGGCCGCTGCGGTTTGAGTTTGCGTGGCGCTTCGAGAGAAGGGTAGGGGGTACATTTGGGCAGTTAACGAGATTTAGTGCAGCCCCAAGACGCGGCCACCTCGGCGCGTGTCTTTAATGTACGGCGGGGTCGGCGCACGCCTTGTCTCTCTGTATTTATGGTCGCCGCATGACGCAGCCGCCGCGCTATAGCGCTACCTTGAAGCACACCAAGCAGCTGCCTCAGCTCTAAACCTCGCACTGCGATACTGCTCGCTCAGCACGTCGTACAAATCTAGCTGACGTCTTATAATTTTGTGCTTCGCTGCACAGATACTGTCCAAACTAGTTTCTTAATACTTATATATACCATACCTACTTTTATGCCTATATTATTGGGATCGCACCGAAAGTAATCAAATGACAATTACTTTCAGAACTTTTGCGAGACTGTAATATAGTCATAGAATTTTATCGTAGATATTCAGCATTTTCGTTTCGCGAGCCCCAAAAAATTGCATATTTATTTATGTTGAACAGGGAATATTGAGCGCTAATATTGACTGAACCCATCGTTAGGCCGGCTCGCCCGGTCGGTACTCGGGCACTGCGATGGTAGGTATGCCCTTGGACGAACACTTGTCAATTCTGGTTTATTTGCCCCTCGCTGATTGTATAATTGCGTCAGGAGTGATTCGGTAGGAGCAATGGGATCGGAACCATTTCGCCGGTTTAGCACCCGACGTGTCCTCACCATTCAATGTGATTCGATTTACCCACGGGCGTTTGGTTTTTTGCTCCAATTAATGGATTTTATTTTAATATTTTAATCAAGTAAGGCATGTTTTTCTGTGTTGATTTGAATTAATTGTGAAGAGATTGAATAATAAATGTACGTTTATATTACGAAGTTTGTGTAGCTCTCACACGCGCAACAAATACTTAACTGTGTGTGTCAGTAACAAAGTGCGGCGTCAGTCAATGACAAAGACATTTATTGCTTAAACTGTGTAGGTACATGAAATGTGTTCTTAAAATTAGATATTGTTTCAACAGTCTACCCTGTCGGGCATTGCAATAGCACAAATAAAAGTAAATTTTATAATTATGGACAAAACAATACTATCTTAATTTAACAAAATTGTATCACTTGGAAGCAAAATACTCTTGCATATCGTAAAAAGCGGATTTAATTAACCATTTCTTTAAGACAGTTTTAAACAATTTGCCTTCTATTTTTTTTATTTCTACAGGTAGATGGTTGAAAACTCTAATCGCTGTTATATATGCGCTTTTATAATAAACATTGTTTATGTTTATTAATGAATAACGGTGACCAAGTACACAACGTAAGTTGGTGTGTTGTCGTGTTGTTGGTATGACCGGTGCATCGCGGTGTTGTGTCGTGTCGGGCGGCGCTCGCGCCGAGCGCCACAGGCGTTCAGGCGGAACACTTGCGCTTATCGCATCACGATGTTGTTTGACTTGAGCGAACCTGCTTCAAGTTTCTCATTGTGGATAAACGAACCACTACCGTGGTGTGTGTGAGTTTTGTCGCATGACGCGCGTGTTTGCGTGATGCGGTTTGTCGTGTCGTGACGTTGCGTGTGTCGCCGATATTCATCGAAGCTCATTATCATACGTTTGTCGTGCATTGATCAGCGCCCCCTAAGCCCTCGCACCCGCCACTTGAATGGCATTACCGACATCACGTACAGACTTCAAAATCTGTCGCTGAGAATATGAGCTAGAAAATTAGCAGCAGGACTCAAGTGTGACATAATCTATGATGACATAATGCTGACTCAGTTTAGCTCTGTTCTCTTCGTTTGTGTTCGTTACTTCGCAGTACAAGCTTTTAGCGCTCATGTTATTACAAGAGAAAGTTATTCACACATTTTCGAGTAGGTAAAACGTGTTTCTCTTTCCACTCTCAAAATTCTAAGATATTCCGCAATGTCATTTCGGAAATGTCATCTCGTATACGCTACCGTTTTCTTTTCTACATAGATTATCTTAATATATAAAATCCTAGCGAAATAATATAGCCGAAACTACTGGTCGCAAGAAAATGAAATTTAGCATGTATGTTCGGTGAGGAGTGTAGGGTAGCACTAAGAGAGGACTTTTCGAAATTCCTCCTTCCTCGGGGGTAAAAAAGGGCGTCAAAGTTTATTTGTAACTTTTTATTCCTTTCATGGTTTAACTCCAAACTTTGTATATTAGTTCCTCAAACGACGATAGTGAACACTAAGAATTTGTTTTTTGAAAATTCTTCCCCTAAGGGGATAAGATAGGGTCAAAGTGTGTATGAGACTTATTTTTCCTTTAGTGGATTGACTTGAAACTTTGTGTATTGGTTCCTCAAACGATGGTAGTGAACACTGAGAAAATATTTTTTTTGAAATTGCTTTCCTAAGAAGGCAAGATGGGGGTCAAAGTTTGTATGAAACTTTTTATTCCGTTAATGGATTGACTTCAAACTTAATAATTATATTGGTTCCTCAAACTACGATAGTGAACACGAAGAATTTATTTTTAGGAAATTCCACCCCTAAGAGGGTAAAATAGGGGTCAACTTTTGTTTGAAACTTATTATTCTTTCAGTGGATTGACCTCAAACTTTATATATTGGTTTCTCTAATGACCTTAGTAAACACTAAGAAAATCTAGGAATTTAAACTTTTGTGGTCATTTAAACTTAATTTAAATTGTCTTTCGGGATATATACCACGTACCTTTGTTTGGAGTAACCGATATTTCGGCACTGTTGCAAGCGCCATGTTCACGGATGTACTGATGGTATTGCGGGTGGATGAATGTTACGAGCAAGTATAGCGGTCTACCCGCTTTCTTACTCGTTTTTTGCGTTCAACACCACTAGCACTGTTATCACTATCGCACTGTACCCGATCACGATATACTACACTCACTACGTCAGCTCGCGGTTTGATTTTGTTCTTTTCACGGGTTTTACATAGACGTATCACTGGATGCCAGATACTCGACAGTTGAAACCCATCCCCTCTATTGAAATTCTTGAACTTTTTAATTTCAATAGCCTCCCTTACCATTCGAGGTATGTAGTGGCGTTCTGTCGAATGCACCTGAGGGTTATGTAACTCAATCCAGTGGTCGGTACTCGAGTCTAAGAGGTGTTGAGCTATGGCCGACTTGTCTGTTCCATTAATTTTGACTGCCCTAATGTGTTCCTTTATTCGGCAAGAAATGGTGCGCTTAGTTTGTCCTATATAGGAACTCCCACAGCTGCAGTAAATTTTGTATACACCTGGCTTTTCTAAAGGAAGACTGTCTTTCGGCATTTTTATATATTGCGACAGTTTCTTAAATGGAGTGAAGATAGTTTTAACTGAAACCTTCTTAAGGATGTTAGCGACCTTATCTGTCACTCCTTTGACGTACGGTAAGTACGCTGGGTGTCGTTCAACCTTGAAGTCCAGGTGTTTTTGAGTATGTCTGGGTGGTCTAATTCGCCTACTGTACCCGTTCTTGTGTAGGACGTCGCTTATATGTGAAAGTTCCTTATTCAAATGTTCCTCGTCACACAAGCTGTATGCCCGGTCGGTAAGCGACGTTATAACGGAATTCAGTTGACGTGGGTGATGATGTGAGTCGGCGTGTAGATAGCGATCTGTATGCGTTGGTTTTCTGTATACGGAGTGGCTCAGGGAACCGTCACCTCGTACGGCGATCATAACGTCAAGGAACGCTAAGTGAACGTCAAGGCATCCCTCATTTCTTTAACCTTAAAATACTAAGAAAGGGTTTTTGAACTTGGATAATTTATTATAGATTTTTTTTACAATGTCGGTGAGATACACAAATGTATACTGCTACGGAATCCTTCATAAATGGGTCCGACTGGCTTTTGACTAATTTAATTTTAACTAGCTTTTGCACGCAGCGACGCCTAAATGAAATTTTCATCGTTTGTTCTAGTTTTCATGAACCATTTGTAAAATTCGCTCTTAAACCGATTCAGCAATTTTTAAGACTACCCTGAATATATAGCCAGACGGAAAAACGATTTAAATAAATCACTGGGGTACTGGAAACGGGTTAGCAATAATATGCAATACAGTTATTTTGAGATTGCAGACAGACAGTCAAATATTATTTTTATTTGTATAATAGACTAGCCGTTTCCCGCGGTTTCACCGGCGTTCTGAGGGAACTACTTCGCGTACCCGAAAAACCCAAATATCTTATGGAACCCTAATTCTTCCATAATAAAATATAGCCTATGTTACTCGCAGATAATGTAGCTTTGTAATATTGAAAGAATTTTTAAAATCGGTCCAGTATTTTTGGGTTTATCCATTACAAACAAACAAAAAAAAAATTTTCCTCTTTATAATATTATGAATGTAGATGTAGACTAATCAATTATTCATAGTCATCGTTCTTTTTGCCACACTGCCCTTTTTTTTTTTTGTATCGGTTTGGAAAATCCTCATGGAGTCCCTCCGCCCTGGGGGAAGGGCGAAGGGGACTGTCAGACTCTTACTGACTAAAAACCAACCCGTGTTCCTCATGTACCCGTGTGTCGGGGGGTCGGGTATCACCGAAGCATTCCTCGCTAATCCCCGACGGGTATTGGCCCGCCAGATGGTCAGGCGTTCCCCGAACAAAACCCCCTTGGCGGCGGATGAAGGTGTTGGGCTCCGCCGCCAAAACACCCAGCGCCCGCAGAGGATAGGGAGGACAGCAACGCAACACCGCATCTCCTCTTCCTCTGTGGCCCCACTGCAACGCAACAAATGGTGCGCCCCCCATTTGGTCGCGGGAGATAGGGTGACCGGCAACGCAACACCGACACGCCTCTCCTCCCACGACCGCACCTGACTGCGAGAGACAGACAGAACTGTCCCCCGCACCCGCACCTTGGGACGCATCCTACGCAGGCCTGACCCAAGCCCACGTGGAGCGTACCCTCCCGGGATCCCGCTTAGCTTCACCGTGGGTGTAGCTCAAACCCACGGCTACTGAGCCCCCCCACCACGACAAGGTGGAGATCCCACGGCGGGGGGCCTCACTGCCCTCTGAAATTTTGGGATAAAAGAGTAATGAGTTAATGACATTCAGCATTTATAATCTTAATATATTAAATCCTTGCGTTACTGACTGACTGACAGACACGCTACAGCCGAAACTATTGGGCGCAGGAAGCTGAAATTTGGCATGTATGTTCCTTGGGGACCGTAGGCGTGCCCCCGGGATCGGCCAAAACGGGTAAATTAAAAAAAAATGCAGGCGTAGCTGCTGGCGTCCTCTAGTATAGTATATTTTATAAATAAAATTCTCGTGTCACAGTTTTCGTTCCCATACTCCTCCGAAACGGCTTGATCGATTTTGATGAAATTTTTTGTGCTTATCCGGTATCTATGAGAATCGGCCAACATCTATTTTTCAACAAAAAAATAAAAAATTTTGCAAAACAACGTTTGCCGGGTCAGCTAGTATTTTATAAATGCTGTATGTTATTCATTTTTTTTTATATAGCATTTATAATATTACTAGCAGTCACCAGCCGCTTAGCCTGCCCCTTAGGGCCTATTGCTTACTTTCAAATCTTATTTTATGGCCTAAGGGGTTAATTATTAAATACTGTCGTAATGGGCGCCTAGCCTACGATATAAAGGGAACCCGCTATCCAAAATTCCATCTGCAGTAGTTTGGGCTCTGCGATGATATCGTCCCTTTATTGGTAAAACCGATTATCTACACTTTTTTACAAAAATGAGTTATTTACACCAATCTACTCAACTTTTTTAGCTTTATCTACAGGTAAAACAGTAGAGTACAGTAGTTTCCAAGATAGATACGCAAAAAACCAATTATAATACAAGCTTTTAGGTAACGTCTGCATTCAATAACAGCTAAAGTCTTATACCTGTACGATTTTTTTGAAGCCTTGCAATTAAAAACACATTCAGTTTCATATCTTATTTTAGTTGAAATTTGCTTACAGTCCGAACATACTGAAGCATTGTACTAATACAAACTAAAATTCTTTAAATGGTTCTGGTTTTGCTGGATTATTGGTAAGTACTTAGAATCTTACACATTAAAAAGAAAGTAAGTAGTTCTACTTGCTTTTAACAAAACATAATCCTTCGCATTTGTGCAGATTTTAATTCAGCTTTAATTGTTTTTCCACAACATCAGAGATCGTATCGTTTAGGTTTAAATACAAGTAAAAGCAACTATGCTTAAATAGTTGTTTTTCACCGAAGTGTATGGTGATGTTTCTACATAAATATTTTCAGCTAAAACCAAGACTAATGTTGAGATTATGCTGCAATGTATGAATATGAAAATAAATAAGGGGTATGCGGCTCCGGGAAGCAGCAGTACACAGTTTTAGTGCAGTGAGAGTTGGTAGAAAACAACGCACTGTCATAGGATGGCCGCTCATAGTAATGCTAGAAGGGCTTTTCTGAACTGGCTGTGGGATGGTAAACCTCGCACTGGGTTGATATTTGAAGAAATGAAAGCGACGCGAATGATTTTTAAGCACAGATTAAAACATTGCCAGAACAATGAGGAGCAAATTAAAATTAATATTTTGGCAACTGAGCACAAATAATAAGAATTCGAAAATTTCTGGAAAGCCACTCACAGATTAAACCCAAGACCTGCAGTTCCTATGAATGTCAACGACGTGACTGAACCTGGAGAAATTGCAGATATGTTCAGAAGTCATTTTACGGTAACGCCGCGTCAAGTTGACATCAGTCAGGAACATGTCACGCATGATATCATTGTCTGGAATTCCATTGAATATATCAGCAAAAGAAATCAAAAACATTCTTAAATCTATGACCAGGGGTAAATGTCCAGGACATGATGGCCTCAGCATAGAACATTTACAACGTGCTGGTCTGCATCTGCCGAGGGTTTCATCTATGCTATTTAACTTTAGTGTGCGGCATTCCTATTTACCAACAGAACTGATGAGAACAATAGTCAAGAGTAAAAGCAAGGATGTGGCAGACAAGGATAACAATAGGCCTATATCCATAGCGACCGTAATAGCCAAGGTTCTTGATTGTTTTGGTTCATGATTGAGCGTTGAATGACTGAGCAGCTTAAACCACATGATTCTCGTTCGGCTTTAGAGCAGGGTTATCGACCGAAACTGCTATTCTGGCACTCAAACACAGATCGAAACACCCCTGTATGTGCTGCTTTTTTGGACCTCTATGGTAAAAATTGCGGGAGAAATCCACACCTCATGAGCTAATCAGCCTTCTCCATAAACTGCTATTCTGGCACTCAAACACAGGTAGAAACACCCCTGTATATACTGCTTTTTTGGACCTCTATGGTCAAAATTGCGGGCGAAATCCACACCTCATGAGCTAATCAGCCTTCTCAAGTACTGGTATGGCCACCAAATAAATCAGGTCAGATGGTCGCGTGCATTTCCTGGCTAGTACCTATGAACTGAGGTGTGGTGTGAGGTAAAAGGTGACGCCCCCAGCGCTTTTCAGTCTATACATCGATCAGCTGATCGAGGAGCTCAGTAGCACGGGTGTCGGATACTCTGTTTATGGTAAGACTATCAACAGTATTAGCTACGCGGATGACATGGCATTGCTGAGCCCCTCTGTTGATACGCTCGTTTCGACGTTTGCTTACAGTGTGTGAACAATATGCCACTGCTCATGGCCTACTTTACAAAAAAGCGAGTCGGGAAAAGCAAGGCTATGATTTTTCGAATAAGTTGCAGAAAACCTGAGGCTGTCCCGCCAGTTTACATTTACAGGGTGACACTGAAAAGGGTGTCACAGTTTAAATACCTAGGACACCTTTAGAATGAGGACCTAGGTGATGATATTGATGTAGGGAGGGAACGAAGAGCGTTGTCAGTTCGATGCAATATGTTAGTCCGCGGGTTTGCTAGGTGTACTAAGGAAGTTAAAATTACTCTGTTCAAGGCATACTGCTAGACTTTTTACACCTACAGCCTGTGGCTCAGATATACGCAGAAAACCTACAACGCTCTTCGCGTGCAATACAATAACGCTTTCCGGGTACCTACTATTGGGGCTTCTGCGGTTTTGTAGCGCGTCAAGCATGTTTGCTGAGGCAAACATAGACAGCTTTAAAGCGATCATACGCAAGAGAACTCCATCTTTCATGAGCAGAATGCTTAGAAGCCCCAATAGCATCCTTCTAAATATTGCAGGGAAACCAGACTCCATTCCTGATGCACTGGTCCCGTATACATTGCTGCGGTCCCGATGCCGAGGGAAGGTTTTTGAATTAGACAGAGTGCTACTTTTAATTTCCGAATGTTAAGGTCACTAATGTATTTTGTTCTGTGCTTTTGTTTTTGTTTTTATTTGTATGAAAATGGAATGTTTCCGAAATAAATGATTATTATTATTATTATTATTTGTTTCTCTATCACGGCTATTCTTTTAACCTTTGATATTTAAAGAATAACCGGCCCTTTGGCAGGCGAACCGAGACATAGGTCCAACGCACAGAGGCCCTTTGAGAGTTTTAATCTAGAATGTGATGTGATACCTACTGAGACGCCTCCATAACTGCACTATTAAGTGCAGTCACGGATTAGCCGCAGCAGGTGCAAGACTATTGCTACTTGTATGGAACCTAATTAATCTGAGCTATTGGGATGGATGTTTAATGGATTGGTCTAGGTGAACACTATGGATGGAAAACGGCACCTGCTCTAGATACTCTTATAGTATGTTGAAAAGGAGCAGGCGGTGACTCGCCAACTTACTGGATGGGCCTTCTCTAGATAACCGCCAAGGCAAACAAACTCTGCCATAAACAACAAGAGGGCAACACCGGTGTGAGCGGCTAGGGGTGTAGAGCGGTGCGGCACCGGTTTCGCCATCGCAGGCCTCGTGACCACGGAGGCCCGGAGCGGGTTTCCCCGTAATTACGCCCTTGACAATGACACTTCCACCCCCGAGCAAATAGCTCTTGTGGCTTCCCTCTGGCCGGGCGACCAAGGCAAGCCAGAGTCGAGGATCCTGCAGGTACTCTTGGTAATCCACTCCAATAATCCAATAAAGGCAAGCCGGAGATGAGGCCCTGACCGAACCCTCTGAAGCAATCGGGACGGCAGTGTCGGTGGCGACACTGCCGTCCCGATTGCTGTGTGTGTGGACACATTCAGCTCGCCACAAAGCTGCCCTGCGGTTTGTAAGCTGTCTTTCTATCCTGTAATATAATATATATCACAAGATAAAGGTGATGTTTGAAAGCTGTGACTATACCCTCTGAGATTGCGTTAGTCTCATGATGAGGTTAACGACTGCCCCAGAGGGGTTTTATTATTGACTACATCTACACTAATATTATAAAGAGGCAAGATTTGTATTTTTGTTTGTTTGTAATGGATAAACTCAAAAACTACTGGACCGATTTTAAAAATTCCTTCACCACTAGAAAGCTACATTATCTGCGAGTAACATAGGCTATATTTTATTTTCGAAAAAGTAGGGGTCCGTAAAATATTTGGCTTTTCCGGGTACGCGAAGTAGTTCCCTCAGGATGCGGGTGAAACCGCGGGAAACGGCTAGTTATTAATAATATATCATTCTCATCATTTTCCTCTTTTATTCAGTTTTTACTGTCATGTAGATAAGTTATGGTTATTTGGTATTTTTGTAATTATTAAAATAGACCAGGATTGCTGTAGTTCGTTGTATGAACATTTTGCAGATAGTCTACCACAATTCTTAATTTTACTCAAACAAAACCAATTATCGTTTTTAAAATTTCAAATTGTAGAATGTTTCAGAGTGTTATTTTTACAGTTGTTTTTGGTATCTTATTACTTTCTTCGAAAGGTTACGGTGAAGCTTTAAGATAAGCTCCAAGTGATTTAATTAATGATATATATGCTTTTGTCGTTATTCAGGAAAAAACAACTAAATGACCTCCCTGAAGATAGTGTTTATTTTTTCAAGCATTATCAATAAAGTACTGCTATTTTTTTTTCCGTGTGGTGACGGATTAAGAATACGGAATGTCACCACCCCATATCATCCCATGGGTGTCGTAAGAGCCGACAGAGGGAGCATATTATGCAGAGAACAGCACCCACTGTAAGAGAAGGAAAACTTGATACAAACCCTATACCAACCCGTTTGTCCAGCGTGGTATAGTAGGACAATTCCTCCTTTCAAAGGAGAGGCCTAGTCCAGCAGTGGACTGTTAAAGGCTGATGATGATGATGACTGCTATTTTTATGATTTACAAACATACTTTATTAATTGTTCCATTATAATTACATGATTGCAGGTAAGATAAATGTAACTTAGTTACATAATTATTCTGTCAAACTTTTAAATCATTATTGCCACAAGTTTAGTTTTCGGTAGATAATCGGTTTTACCAATAAAGGGGCGATATGTCAATTAGGACACAAGACACGCGTCTGCATGCTCTATGCAACAACTTGGCAAAACCTGAGTAAACGACTGCTACGCGTGACGTGTTATCCCCAACATATCTCTATACCGGGATTGCCTTAGCGGTAATCGAACACGATTAACATCGAAATTTCCTAACTTTCTTCCTAGATTTATTTTAGTAACTTCAAAAATTATGGTATCTATTATGGTGCCCTTTTTAGATTTCCGTAGTAAACTACAAGAAACCTGGATCGTTTCGCCATGTCCAGTTTAGGCGAAAACTATACTTAAGCTCTAGAATGTTGAAATTTGGCAGAGTTATACATTGTGATAACGCGGTCAAAACTATACAAATTTTTTTTAATACACACACAGGGTTTGCTTTAGCAATTTTTTAGGGTTTCGTTGCCAAAAATGGCAAAAACCTAAACTAAATAAGTAAATTCGCTATGCCTGTCTGTCGGTCCGTCTGGCCATTCATATGTCATGGCCACAGATGTATTCTATAAACCGCTTCACGACTTTTAAACAAAAGTTGAACAGTAGAATAATAAGGGGTGGGGGGGTTTGTAGATAGATAGATAATTCTTTATTGTGCAAATACACTGTTGGTACAAATTTGGTATAAATGACTTAAATGTACATAGGTACATAGCAAATTCACAAGTAACCATCCAGGTAACCATCCAGGTTCTCAATACATGGAACGGACTCAATTTTTTTTTATTTCATTTGTCATAATTATGCAGAGTGTCTACAGATAGATCTTTAAAATTTGATTAACCTTAGCATTGCTTCTCAAACTCAATCGTTATAAGATAAACGATAAGGTAGTAAAACGAGTATCTCACCCATGTAACTTTTAAAATAAAAGAGTAAATTCTAGAAAAATATATGTTGTAGATCTTAATGATATCTTTGAACAAAAATTGGTTTGAACGAAATGTTCTCAGCAGTTTTTGAGATATAGCACATATTCAAAAACCGCAATTTTAAATTTGTCGTTTATACAAACACTATGGAAAACAAAGCTAACAAAGTATAGTGATATTCAGTTAGGTGAAGAATAAATGGTATGTTAAGTGGATACCTTTACCATGGAGCCCTTCATGGGCGAATCCGATTCGCACTTGATTTAATTATTTATTCAGGGCCTGAACAAAAATAAAAAACGAAATATTTATCCAAAACCACCAAGTGCGTCTCCTCCCCGCCACTATTAAACATATAACGGCTCATCAGGACAACCTACAACTTACATTTGCAAGCGATGAAGTGAATTTTGTTCTTGAGTCCCACTATCCTCAGGTCACTGTGTAAGGGCTACTTCGGAACCCTACGTTGTGTGTGGCACGATATGCACATGACTGGTTCTTTTAACACCTATCAATTCCATGTATGGGACAGAAAAACATAGAATTGATATTAAAATTACTTTCTTCAAACATAATAATATGTGCGGTGTCAATATATAGGTCTTACAAAATTACTTAAATTTCCTAAAACATTTATTTCAAGTCAATCGTTCGAAAAAAAGACACTTTCATAGTGGTAAAATACTTGGCTAACTCCCACAGCCCTCTAACTTTTAAAAAAAGAAATTAAAAAATGTTCAGACAATATTGCTGTAAAATATTATTTAAAACTTTCAATGAAAATGGGTGTGTTTGACAAAATATAGTGGATAGTTTTTGAGATATATCACATTTCAAAAACCGAAAATATGCCTTTGTCGTTTATACAAACACTACGATAAACGAAGATACATTTGCTGCCCTAAAATTTATGATTAGGTATCTAAACCCTTCAAATCCTTACTTTGCCTGCTACTGCAGAACTCGTCATGAGGGAGACCGACTGGAACTTAGCCAGTATATTATGTATAAAACATTTTATCTCGGCTAAATTTACGCGAGCGAAGCAGCGGGCAAAAGCTACTTATTAAATAAATCGGGACTCTGTTATCGTCCACGTAATTTTATATAAAAATAACCAATATGTTTATAAAAATATTCTTCTAAGAGCACGGCCTGCATGGTGCTAAGAAAACGGAGAGTTTTCTTGTTGTGCGACATTAATTTAATCCTTATAGCTAGTAAGAGGTCCCTAAACAAATAGGCGTTCATTGGTGCAGAATTAGTACACGCATAACTTCACGTTTCTGAATACCTGGCGCGTGCAAATATTTGTACCCGACCGCGCCGGTATTTAGCAAGCCTTTGTACGACGTTACCTCACTTACCATGACAACAACCAACACAACCTACCTTTATTACATTTACATAGCAGCGATTATAGCTTGCGGTCTTGTCGATTTGATGAACTGACCTTAATTAATGTAACCGAGTAGGTGCGTTTAATAATAGTAAAGATTCGTGTGTGAAAGATATGTAATGATATTTAGGCTGTGGGCTGAAATTACTGATATCTGACATGACCTTTGACAGTTAAACTGTCAAACGTGTCAATAAGGTGTAAGCTAGCTATATGAGTCAACAGGCTCGGCTAGTTTGTGTTATTCTCCTTCGACGACTGCTCAGGTACGATATGGTTGTGACTATTTAACTGCCACTGTGTTTCAATATTCTGTGTTGCTTGTTCTTTTGTTTAATCATCTAGAAAACAATGTAAGATGGTGTAATAATTATCTTATTGATATTGTAGGTAGATTGGTCGTTTGTGAGATATTAAAGATTGTAATATAGGATAGAATAATATACTGTGGATCAAGTTGTAGCAATGAGATTCATTATATACCTGTGGTGTACATTTAGTAAATTGTGTTGATGCTAAATAATGATTATTGTTTTCTGTTGTAAGACAGACCTTCCTAGTAATATAAAACTACCCACAACATTGATATTTGATATAAATTGGCTGTACCACTGTTTGTTAATCATTACTTATTGAAAAGAATGACAAAGAGTTTTATTGTTCTTTCTCTTGGTTCTATGCCTTTGCTTTGCGAACTGGGCTCTAAATATAAATATAGAATCACGACGTAATCTAAAGATATATCCTTGTGCCAAACTGAATAAATGAAAGTATGATTTAATAGTTGTCTCTTATATTTATCAAAACTGTCTATACACTATAGGGAGCTTCCTGATTCTGACACGTGCGTCTGCTACGCTAATACAGCGTAGCATCTGTGTAGAGATGCTACGCTGAAGTGCGTTGCAGATTGTTGTCTATAGACTGTGACATATAAGCCTTCACTGGTCCGTGTCTATTCAAGCGTTGAGTAAAGCCCATATTACTATAACACGTTATTTGTGACAACCTTTCCGTTAAAAGGAAATTCATACTCAATATTATGGGAAATGCGTCTATTGTCCGGAGTAAGTAGATAGATATTCTGTTGGAGAGTTTGCAACATTTAAAAGAAACTCTGTTCTATGAATTTGTGATTTGTTAGAGACAATTTGACATTTGTTAATATAAACTTGGCTGTTATAATAAAAGTTACGAACTGTTTTCGTAGGAAATAACGCTATCTCGGTAGTATCCTGAAATCAGATTCAATGTCAACTCGTGTTTCACTCAATAGATTTTAATGTTCTCGATACGTCGATAAAGCGAATTTTAGGTACTTTATAGCACTTTGTGGTAGAGTGCTTTATTTAGTGGTAAACGTGACGTGACGTTGAGGAAAACACAGACGAATTGCTGCGAGATTTTGTCGAATATGGTTGTTTCAAGTACAAGAAATCAATGTAACCATTAATTAACCTCATTGAAACTTGAAGATTCTGAGAAATCTAGTGACCAAGTTTGGTCCAGACAGCCATTTCAAAATGTTTCTTTACTCATTTTACAGAAAGCTAAATTAAGATTCGTTTCAATTTTGGACTTTAGTAGCTAAGCTATTTACAAATTTATCTTTATACTGAAGGAGTTTGGATTAACTTTAAGTATAAAATATTGCTGTATTATTTTCTTAAAATAATTTTCAATCGATTTGGCTAAGTTGTGATTTCTATGATGTTAAATAAATATTGATCTCGATCGAAATGGGCTTACTGCATAAAGTTAGTCGCAAAAAATCCGCAATAGTAACCTTCAATAGTCACTAATCATTTTGATATGTGGCTTTGAGTGTTTTGATATGTGTCAAAGTGTATGTTCAGTTAAATAATTGACAGAAAGCGCCACCACCACTTTTCATATGTGTAATATGGATATGTTTTTTCATGTAGATTTTAATTTTAAACAAAGTAGAAAGTAACATTTCAAAGGTCACAAATACGTTTTATTTTGAGGTTCTAAAGGAGTAGAGCGTGTTGATTTCAGCGATCGTCTCGCTGTATAGATGTGCACTAACGGCTTGGCCACGAGGACCGGCGACGCGACTTGCGACACGACCGGCGACGCGACAATTCGCGCGACGCGAAAAACATGCCACGGGCACACGCGTTCGCCGTCGCGACCAGTGTAGACCAGGAGCGAGACGACATTAGCTGAGATCTTTTTATGAAATGTAGCTCGACATTGTACGGACTTTGGTGGCAATATCACATTTGTTTCAATTCGGCAATCGAACTCGAGACCTCATGATCCGCTTACACTACCGCAAGATCACAGAGGCAGACTTGATATTGTGTACCTAACCACGGTATTGAAAACTATCGGTACTGTATTTTATCTTTACACAAACGGTCGGAACGCGATTTATACCTACGAGCGTCAGGCTCGGTACCCACCTAACCTACTGCATACCAAACTCAAGGTGCTTCGGTATACATTCTGTATGTACCTACTGAATGCGTACTGAGGCGACGCTTGTAGGTATTGTAACTCGAGTTTTGAGTTAAAATACGGAAATGCTTATGTAGGTAACTGTGATCTAACTAACTAGGTATATGCACTTCTAAAAACTTACTTAGGCAATTGAAATCACAGACAGACCAACTTTATTTATACGGTATACATTTATGTAGATATAGATAACATCCAGACGTTCCAAATAGCTAGCTTAACTAAAAATTCTAAGAATAATATCATGCTTGCGGAGAAATAAACTAAACATTTTATACTGACTCGGCTCCGGCGCTAGTCGCCGCGACTACCGCTCGACGCCGTGGCGTGCGCCGTACCAATTCATACATTTGTTTTGTTCACGCGACGTGTCGCGCGACACGCCGCTGTACCGCTCGGTGCTATTCGCCGGTCGCGTCGCCGGTCGCCGCTGCGCGTGGCATGCTTAGAACATTTCTATACATTTGATTCAGTCGCAAGTCGCGTCGCTGGTCGCGTCGCCGGTCGCGTCGCGCGAATTTTCGCTGGAGCGAATTGTCCGTGGCCAGGCCGTAAGTCTGCGGGTACGTAACTTGCGACGGCCGGAGCGACGGCGGGGCGTGGCGGTGCGGTGCGGGGCGAAGAGATAGCGGTGTCTTGCGTGTGTACGAAACAAACTTCCGCGCAGTCGCGCTCACGTAGTGTTAAACATGAATTCACGTCGAAGAGAACTATGGGGGCCCAGTCTCCTAATGAGAGATTTTTTATTACCTAGAGATGGTGTTCATCCAATAAATCAACGACGACGCAGTTTGGGCGAATTTTCTACACTTTTTTACGAGCTACGTTGTCATTCAAGAAAGTTCTACAATTACACAAGAATGAGTATAGAGACATTCGATTGTGAGACATATAAATTTGTGCCAATGAGCAACGGCAAAGAGCTTGTTGCGCCGCCCCTTATTTCCTGGGTCTTCCTTCCCCCTATTTTCAGTTTCCTCTCCATTGCCTTTCGTCGTAGGTAGTTCGGCTTGGCTTGCATGTCGGCGCATGTATGACTCACCAGACATAGGGCATCGGCATATTCCAGGTTTTCTGAGACATTGGACAGTCAGACAGACCGCACTCTATGCCGCGGCACTTGCTGAGAGTGGCTTTCTGCATGAACCCATTGAAGATTATAAAGAAGAGGAGAGGTGAGAGGAGACACCCGTGGCGCACACCCGCGTGAACTGGTATGTCCCTCAAAACTAGACCATCGTGAGTCACTCTACAAGAGTACTTCCTGTAGATGGCCTTATTCATGTTTGAAATTTTCTCGGGGACCCCAAGAAAGCCGTAGCCGATCCCAGATACAAGTACACCTCAGCGTATTGAAGACTTTTTCGAAATCCCCGAAGGTCAAATAAATTTCCCTCTTACATTCTGATGCCTGTTCGAGGATTATGCGAATATAATATAATCAAGGTATTGATTGATCTGGTCCGTGCACCATCTGTTGGGCCGAAAACCAGCCAACTATTCGCGAAGGAGAGGTTCAACTGTACTCGATAATCAGTCTAGGATGATTTTGCATAACACCTTAGACGGAATCGAGAGTAAGGTAATAATGCCTCTCCAATTGCCGCATTCAATTAGGTCTCCTTTATTAGACACGGTGATGAGAAGGCCTTTGTTCTAATCGTCGGGTAGCTCCTCGGTAGACCAAATGTTCTGCAATAGGTATGTTAGCTCGTTCGTAGCGGTAGAAACGTCTGCTTTTAGCATTTCCGCCGTGATGAGGTCGATTCCTGGTGCTTTGCCATTCTTGAGTGATCGGATGGCTTTCACTACTTTCTCTTCAGTGGAGAAACATCAACGTTTAGATTTATGATGACATCAATGATGATTTATTACGCCAGCCTGTATACGTTCTTCATGTGTGCGTTGGATATTTCCGCAATTTCTATGTGTTAATGTAAAGTTAGTTGGTGTGTGTGCGTGTATCTGTGTGTAAGTGCTTATCTGGGCTTGAACAGCGCGCAGAGACTAACGGCAAATTTATTAGCATTATGTAAATGTTGAAAGGATCCGTACAGCACTAGTAGCGTTTAAGGACAATTTTGTGGTGCACTCATAGTGTCCGCAATATTTAGTGTATCTGTGTAGAAAATTAATGTTCTAGACAATCTAGACCTAAGTAATGGCTGTGTTTTGCGGGGATGTAGAATGGGTTATGCTTGGTTCGCTGTTTAGTTTATTATTATCTGTGTGATTAGAATGAAAAATAGACGGCGATAAGGTTTATACTCGCAAATAAACATCAAGTGAAGTCCGTGAAGGGTTTGTTTTAACTGAACTTATGCTTGAGTTAAAACGATCCCTGTCATGGACCTATAGGCACAATTGATCGGCAGCAGTTGTGAGACGAGTTTGTAATTATTGTTTTAGATTGATTTGATAGTTTTGATAAGTTGTTTAAATTTTAGGTTGTGTATTTGGCAGATGAAGTGGACTGGCTGCTAATACAAATTAAACTTACACAGCCCGGTTACAAAACAAGAAATAAAATACGTAGTTCAAAGTTCAGTTCAATCTAGTATCAGTTGTACTAAAATTCTAAATACTAACTCAAAAAAGTATTTTAAACCTAGGAATATTTCTGGCGTTAAACTTAGTCCCTGTTTTGTTATAAGCCCTATAGGAAAAAATAAATTCATAACCAATGTGCTGGCGATAGATGTTTAGGTACCTGTAATTAATTTTCTCTGAGATTCTTTAGCAGTGAATAGAGCAACAAAACTTTTAGTATATGAAGTCATAGTACCAACTTATTATAAAATATTTTATGCACGAACTTTACAATTGAGTTTTGCACAAACACGAAACATGTGCAGTTCGCAACAAACTTTTTACGTCTTTTTCACGAAGCCTTGGTTACAGTTCTCCGCAATTAGTTCAGTGCAGCGCTTGAAACTAGTGAAATATTAGGCAACATTAAAAGCTACTTTACATTTGAATGAGTTGTTAGATTTAGCACGTATTAAAGTAAGCATTGTATTTTTATATTTTAAGAGAGGCTGCTGCCTGCCTGCTTTCAATTTCCGCGTCAAGAAAATTAAAACATAATCAGACTACGGACATAATGAACATCCAGACTCGAAAAAACAAGATGATTGGAATGTTTCTCCAGCTTGGGATCCTGTCATCACTCAGTCTAATGAAACTAAAGAAGGGCAAAGATTAGAAGACATCAGGACACTGTGAGCTCACCAGCAGTTAAATTATGTTAGTGTACATTGAAATAACTCCTACATTCGGAACAAGGACACATGGCATCTCAGTCTTCCGTGATCACGGCTCCTGTCAAGCACACAAAAAGTCGAATTATAATAAAAAAATAGTTTCTAGATCATTCAGTTTAAATGTCATGTACCTAAAACCGCGATAAAATCTTTAAATTATAACGACACAAAGTGTTGTTTCGTGTAGAACTCGAACTCAGTGCATTGGTACATTGAGACGACCACATTAACCACGGCGTCGCTATTCTTGTAATGTTTAGTCCACAGTGCAATGAACCTTGAATGAGCAATATAACACAGGTCACGAAGAGGTACATCAACTAAAAGTTTTATTAGAAGCGCAACGGGTGGTGTGCCGCAGTGTCGCCATTTGTTTTAAATTGAAATCTGAGCTTTGTCATTGTTGCAGCTAGGTTAACGTTAACATGCAGTGGGCTGAAACGTCCCAAGTACTTACTCGGCAATGTATTTTGTTTATTTAAAGCGAGCATTGGGTGCAAGCTTGCCGCATTTTGTGCGAAAGTAACATTACTCTGTGACGGAGTAAGTGCAATCTGTCGCCACTTGGTCTCAAAGTGTACAAATGGATTTATTGTGCGCTTTCTAGAAACACTCCGTGTGATTGTTATTTGTGGTTGTTGTTGGCTGTGGTCACTGACTAACACGGAATAATAAGTCACTGTACTTTTGTATGTTTATTTCATTATCTAAATCGCCAGCACTTTGTACAGTGTGCCGAGACTTACATGACTGCTTGCTCATGTCCTTAAATATGTATTATGTCGGACTATCCACTTCAAGAGTCTTATAAATGTTTGTATCTGATAATATTGTCATCTAGTATGAAAAGTTTGGTTAATTGGTATTTATTTATAGAGTGTGTACTCTATAAATAAATACCGATGACTGATGAAGAAAGAACCGCTGTTCTTTATCAATATGAGCTACTAGCGCAACTACTTTGTGAAAAACTCTTACAAAGAGGTTGGCGGAGCTCTTAAAAAATAGACCTGAGAAATATTACTAAACGAAGTGATGCAAAACCTAATGGAAATGGCTTACAACAGGAGTCTTCATCTTGTAGTTGAAAGTCAACCATTATTCGATTTATTACACTCATTATAGTATGGCCAAAGCTTTTGATATAAATTTAAAAAAATGGTACTAATGTCAAATATCTTTGTAAAGATGTATAAAAATCTTAGATAGAGATACAATTTAATATATTTTATAAACAGCTATCATGAATATTACATTCATCATCATCATTATCAGCCTGCCATAGTCCACTGCTTGATATAGACCGCTCCAATGGTGCACCACTGAGCCCGATTTTTGGCTTTTCATGTCCAGCCGCTGCCACCCACTTCACGTATATCGTCACTCCATCGAGCCTGAGGGCATTAATACAGGCATATTATTAAATTTGAATCCATATTTTTGTTTTCAATTGAAGCTTGGTTTAAATTTACTGATTATGATATGATGTGATGATGAATACTGAGTATTTGAATAATTTTTATAACGTTTTCTAAAAAATAAAAGTTATTGTTGTTTCAAGAGCTGTAAATATAACATCAGTAATTTTAAGCTATTTGTAGATAGTTCTAATATTTTTTGACACAAAACTATCTCTATCATTTAGTGTGTTAGTTTATGTCACTTCTTCACGTCACAATGATAGTGTGGTATACTTTGGGTGTGGTGAAAGAGTCCGGAGAGTGATATAGACTTACTTTATCGCGATAAAGTTAAACTTGCAAAGTCTGTAATTATATAATTATCATTAAAATACTTGTCTTCCTCTTGAGTCGTCGTCTGGATGCAAGAAGCTGCTAGACTTGTAAGTTCCTCGGGGACTGTAAGGGTGCACTGAGGAGGGATTTCCCGATATTCCTACGGGACCGTGAAGACACGCTTACGTTTTCGACTATTTAACAAGATTTACGTAAAATATAAATCATTACCGACTTATTAAGATCAGAAGCCGTCCCACACGTAGTATAAGGAGTGCTATTTTATTGGTGTGAATTATTCTAGATACATACATACATACATATGTGTTTCGTTTGTTAATATTGACTACTCTAATTGCAGAGCAATTGCAAGAGATCTAAGGACCAAATATATTCCTACTGTTGCTTTGTATGGACTGAGAGTAAAGACGCTGTTGACTCTGGATGTGTATAAAAAAAACTTAACATATTTTAACATGTTCTAATTGCTGATAATAATTTAGTGACTGATAGACATAGTCTCAAAATTATAATTAGCAATCGATTTTAAACTTCCGCGATTTGAATACATCATACAATTTTATTTAAACGGGTCTTATTCGCGATATTTTAATTAATTTAAGGTATAAATACCTATGTTTTACCGACGTTTCGGCCGTCTTACAACAGCCTTGGTCGCGGCAGGACTGATGTCATCTCAGCGTCGTCCTTGTGAAGCGCGGGTTTCGGCAGCTACCCTCACTTGTTTTTTATTTTTATCCGAACTGTCGGTACGTTGACACACAACACTTATGACGTCTACACACTGATGAGCTGTGATACTGCGGCGGGGTTTACATTTGTTGATTACTGGATTCCAAGTTGCAGAAAGTCTGTATCCATCTTCCTGGTTGAAATTTTTATGCTTTTTTATTTCAACCGCTTCACGTACTATCCTGGAGTAATAGTGACGATCGGTAGATAAGACCCTTGGTTGATGTAATTCGATCCAGTAGTTTGGTCCAGACTCCAACAAATGCTCAGCTATGGCAGACTTGTTAATTTGCCGGTTTTTTATAGCTGCGATATGTTCCTTGACCCTTTCAGCGATGGTTCGTTTCATCTTCAGCCCCTTACAGTCCACTACTGGACTAGGCCTCTCCTTTGAAAGGAGGAATTGGCCTACTTTACCACGCTGGCCAAACGGGTTGGTATAGGGTTTGTTTCAAGTTTTCCTTCTCTTGTAGTGCTGTTCTCTGCATCATGGTTCGTTTGGTCTGTCCGATATAGAAACTTAGGTATTTATACCTTAAATTAATTAAAATAAATATTATTAAAATTATATATTATTATTAGCAATTAAGACAGGTAAACCGAAACGGAAACCTACGGAAACTTCGCAAGGCCTATGCTTCTTTAAGGGTCAAAGTGACTTACTAACTTACTTTTATATGTCCATTGCTACTAAGCAGCGATAGCTCAGTGGGGAGACCGACAGACTGCTACGCAGAGGGTCTCGGGTTTGAATCCACGGCACGCACCAATGACTTTTCGAAGTCAAGTGCGTATTAAATTGTTAATTGTCGCTTGCTAAACGGCGAAGGAAAACATCGTGAGGAAACCTGCATGTCTGAGAGTAATTCTCCATTATGTTGTTGAAAGACATGTGAAGTTTGCCATCCCGCACTTGGCCAGCGTGGTGGACTATGGCCTTACCCTTCTCATAATGAGAAGAGGCCCGTGCCCAGCAGTCGTACAATATATATACAGGGCTGATGATGACGATGATTGCTACTAAGTATATCGTGACAACGTCGAAGCCTATATGCCTCCGACAATCAAAGCAGAGATAAGAATAACTTAAACTGTGGTGGTGATGTCGCTCTAAAAACTCAAACAATTTTCTTAATTAAAAGTTAATGCTGTAGTGACCCGAATCCGCTACCATATATCGTCGCGAAAGTCATTATATTGGGCCTTGTAAAATCACGCCACAATTATGACTAGACCACCGGCGACGATAAGGCCGCGCCTCCAAGAAAAGGGTCAGCTACCTGCTATTGTCGACCGGCGCCCGCGCAACATGGCCGTCGCAGATCTTTTGTTTACTTGTGTACGCCCCTCGATCAAAAGTGTCAAGCGCGAACCTTTATTATTGTTAATTGCAAAAGTGCCAAGCGTGATCGTTCAAAATCAAAAATCAAAATCAAAATCATTTATTCATCTAGGCCACAAAGTGACGCTTATGAACGTAAAAATTTAAGTTAATTACTTAATGATTCTACATTTACATTTACTGCCACGTTCGCAATGCAATAGGTAGAACCACAAGAAAGAAAGGGCAATAAAACTCATGGCCACTCTTTTCAAACAAATATAATGGTGGTACATTTTATTTTTGTAAGGAGCTGCAACTGTTTCACATTGTAGACATCTACTAGTAAATTTTTTTGTAGCTATTGATATCATACTCAAGCAGTAAATGATGTTCATATGGTAAGCCTCCCAAAGTAAATATGGTGAAACAGGAGCATCCACTTACATCTTTTTAATGTAGGCAACTCGCGAACATGGTCAGAACTATGGTAGAAGTGAATGAAGCAGAAAGTAACGGTATTATGAAACCAAAGCAATCGACAACCTATTAGTTAGCCCATGACCACGAGTTACCCACATTTTACAAATCCGCAAAGTTATAATGAAAGTGTGGAACATGAATGCAAAATATAGTATGAAATGAGAATATCGTAATTAACTACACTATAAAATAAAACTACTAATTATTGACCTAGTCAAAAGCGAACAACTATTTCCAAGCGCTCCTGTCATCAAAATAATCCTTCAAACTGTAATATGCCTTATTTATAAGATTCTTTTTAACTTCTGCCTGAAACGAACTTAATGGCAAGTCTAAAATATAAGTTGGTAATTTATTGTATATGCGAATACTGAGCCCAATAAAAGAGCTATGCGTTTTGTGCAAACGAAAATACGGAACACATAATTTATGTCTATTTCTAGTATTGGTATTGTGTATGTCACTATTCATTTTATAAGAATTTATGTTTAGTCTTACATGCATAACACTGGCATAAATATATTGTGACGCTACAGTAAGAATACCAATAGTTTTAAATTTTTCTTTGAGTGAGACTCTTGTCTTTAACTGGTAAATGGCCCTAACTGCCCGTTTCTGCAATATAAAAATATTTTGGATATCAGCAGCTCTACCCCATAACAATATGCCATATGACATAACACTATGAAAATAACTAAAATAAACCAATCTAGCCGTATCGACATCGGACAACCTACGAACCTTCTTAACGGCATAAGCAGCTGAGCTAAGTTTCCCTGAGAGATATGTAACATGCGCACCCCATTGTAACTTCGAATCAAGTGTTAATCCTAGAAATAATGTGGATTCAGTTGTTTCGAGTACATCGTCATTTAAAACTATGTTAGGACCAAGGTTTCTGACATTAGGCAGAACAAACTTAACACATTTTGTATTTTTGGCGTTCAGTACTAGATTGTTTACATTAAACCATTTAGTCACTTGAATGAGTGCACTGTTTATTTCGTTAAAGTGTTCCTTATTTCTATCTTCTTTAAATATCAAAGAAGTATCGTCAGCAAACAGTACAACGTCACAAATGTTTCTCAAGTAAAAAGGTAAATCGTTTATGTAAACAAGAAACAAGAAAGACCCTAGGATGCTGCCCTGTGGCACTCCTTAATCAACAGGTAAGCCACTGGATTTTGAGCCATTTATTTCAACACATTGGATCCTGTCACTTAAGTACGACTTAATGACATCCAATGCTTTAGTCTGGACGCCGTAATGTCTAAGCTTTCACAAGAGCGTCTCATGGCAGACACAATCGAATTTCTTTCCTTAACAAATTGACAAATGCGGAAAAAAGTACTTTAAAGTCATCTGTGATTTTCTCTCCCTAATAAATTAACAAATTCATGCTTCACTTTGTTTCCAAAAAGCGCAACGATAAAGCATGAGTGTTGACACGAACACATTTATTAAATGTAAATGTATCCCCAGTGACATGAATCGTTGCTTAAGCCTCGCCAAACCATAAAAGCCAGATATGTCAAGTGAATCCCAACAAATGGCGTTCACAATTTATTACGACAGAAATGGCAAACTGCGCAACTACAGCGATATCCGTTCATAAGTTTCTTAGGATTCTGTAGATATTTGAGAACTTATGACTAGGTTAAGCCAGTACTTGCGCACTTAACTTAGAATTATAGACCAGGTATATATAAATCTGGTGACGGAGTTTTAAACCACTCGGAGGTCTCCGAAATGGTCTAGCGATTCTACAGTGAGAGACAAAAACTGGGACTGTCTTTATAGACCAATCGAAAGACGGTAGCATTCCGATGTAAATACTACAAGAGGTCACTCATTCAAGAGGCGACCTGTGTGTTGCAAATTAATTACGAACTGTTAGTTAAGTTACGCTACGAATGCGTGCAATTGTTTACAATTATAGTGCATCCACACCCCCGACATGCAACATTTGATAACATTCAATAACTTTTAGCGATATCTCAAATACTTTGTTATAAAGTTTTAGTTTAGTTCTAACATTTTGAAATATTGCTCAATAAAAAGTACCTTCTATATGGACGGACCAATATATTACCATGGGATTTGTAGTGTATGCGTAAGCGTATATATATGTGTGTGTGGCTGATCCGAGACAGTTACAACGTCACCGTCCGGAGTGGTGACCGTTAAATGTCCAAAGTTCTCTTGCCTTACATAAATTTAGAGAAAAGGCTGAAATACTAAGACTTATTCAAAGTTTAACAGGTTGCTACTGCAAAGCATGTGTCTTGTTCGAAAATTGCATAATATTGGTTGGTTACTAACTAGCTTATTCACTTGCAAGCAACCTCGCGTCGTCGACACCTGTCAAGGTGATGATGAATGTGGTTACGTCAAACACCAAACGTGTCTATGCCGATGTTACTGCCGAATGCAAAACGAGGCAAAATCGGCAGGCAAATAAAGGGGGTAAACAGGAGTATCGTGAACTCCCCCAACGCAAGGTCGTGGAACTGAGAGTCCCCGAAAAGGAAACGTGCGACAAGGACGGCTTCATCAAGGTTGAGAGGAAGAAATGCTGCTTGGTATTGCGTCCCGCAATTCGTTTAATAATTATATTTTTTTTTGTATATATATTAGTCTTTAAGGTATGTATCTGTGGGTTTTTCTACCTGAGAATAAATGGTTTATTATTATTAATAATGATATTATATACAACTTACAACACTGGGGAAAGCAATAACTTGATTTGTCTTCTACGCTACGAATACAATGGAAGCGGGTACTTTAGTCAACTGCTAAGTGTAGCTCCAGCAGTGGACAGTTGATGATGAATTTGAGTGATTTGCTCACTAATAATCAGTTTATTTTTTATTAACAATGACTCATAAATAGTTGTGGTATACTTCTCCAGATCAAGAACCCGTTGATTGGAATAGACTGTATTCAGAACTGTAGACTCCAAAGTGAAACCCTTCAATGGAACATAATATTTTTTTTTTCTTTAAAAAAGACAACTCCCGCATTAGGACTAAATCCTGTGTCGCGGGGGACTTTACAAACATACATCTAACGAGGACAATGAACACGCAGACTCGAAACAACAATTTATGGATCACACAACGTGTTGTCTCGTGTGGGAATCGAACCCACAACACTCGGCGCAGTATCAAGCGGCGAGGCGGCCGCTTAAACCACTACGCCAACCGTGCAGTCAAATAATTTATTCAGTAAATTAGTACATTATGATGACGATAATAACTACATACACTATTTCTATCGCAGCATTTTATATTTATCGACGTCGCTTAAGTCAAATAAGATGTTTATTTGAAAACTTTTGGCAGCCGTTTACATAGCAAATGTAAAACTGTTTCCTACGATTTAGTCTTTCTTGCTAAAAAGTTTCATAAGCGAGCAGCAAATTTCGTTCTGACTGTATTAGCCGAAGTCTGCGTAGTTTGTAGTTAAAGTTGGGCAATAGTAAACTTGCTTAGGCAAATAGAGGCGGGTCGTCGGACGGGTTACATAGTCGCAGCGACATATTGTGACGGCCGGTGTCATGTCAAACCGTCGTCACGAAACACAGTAATTAGCAAAGAGGTTTGAAGACTATTTTATTATTTGGAAATGAGTTTTTAATTCGATAACGTATACACTTGTCAAGTATTCGCCAAATTCACTAGTGATTGACAACAAGGCGATGGCCGTGCGGATAACACATCCCGTTCACGTTCTGATGGCGTGGGTTCAAAGCCCAGTCATAACAGTTATGTGGATTTTGGTTTCTATGAAATTTGGAAAATGTTTATGAATATTTGGCAAATATTTAAAAAAAGATTATTTAAAATATTTCAAGTAAAAAATAGAAAATTCTAGAAAGTTCAGGAAGGAATGGAAAGGTTAAAAAAGACAGGAGATAGAAAAACAATTGAATTATGAAATGACAATCGAAATTAGTGAATCTAGAACATTCCTAGGGGTATATAAGTCGGTGTAGACGCGCTGAGCGCCAGTTTAAGTTGAGAAGTAGTAAAGTGGAGAAGAAAAGGAAGAAGTAAAAGGAAGAAAGAAGTAGTAGTGAAATAAAGTGAAGTGAAAGTATAGTGAAGTGCAGTGCAAAAGACGCTAGTGTTGGTGCTGTCCGCGTCGAAATTGAACGACGCGTCGAGTCTGTGAAGTCGAATAAAGTGTCATCAGTGCTACTCGCTGTTTCCTTCCAATCCCGTTACCCCATCCGTAAAAAATATAATGGTGGAAGTCGTAAGGTAATAAATATATCGAGTATTAAGTGCGACAATTTTGCAACGGTGACCGCGCGACAATATATCGACGTGACGCGATGTGTCGGCTATGTCCCGCTGAGTGACTGACAACGCATATATCATGGGAATCAATCGGTGTCAGCGACACAACGACCAAACATGCTCTACAAACCCGCTATTTCATTCGATGACACGTCTATATTGCATCAAGTGTACGCCATCAGCAAACTCGCGTTCACCATAAAGAAGCCGTTTAAATGATAAAATGTAAAACAATGTATTGTGGTTTATGCCGTTCGCTTTAGTACCGCTTAAGCCCGCTTTAATAAAAAATCTTTCAGTTTTCCATGAAACCTAAGAGGATTATTATACCCACAGCAAGGTTTTCAGTTGAAAACAGTTTTACATTTTTTTCTACAATGAATTCTTTTTTACATTTTCGTTATACATACATAACTATACAGTTTGATTTGCAAACTGATAGAAGACATTATTATAACGATTACTTTACAAAATGTACTTGGAGTTGAAAGAAATGCAATCATTCATCACATAGCGATCTTTGAGTGTCGGACGGGCGTAGTCATTTAAATATTTAGGACTCCCGCAGACTAGCTTCTTTTAGCATCGGCGACCGGCGATTTTGCGACTGTATTGATGCAGCATCGCGTTTTAGTGACTCTCTGCGTTCGGACGCGGCGACCGTAGTGTTGTAGTGTGTTGTAGCTGATCGGTTGAGTCGACTATCGATAAATTGATTTATTTCTTCATTATTTTAACACAATATCAGTAATATAGGTTGCCAGCAAAAAATCAATATACTAGCATAACTACATAATTTTCGTTACAATGATGTTAATCTTCTCCTATTATTAATATAAATTTTATGGCCTACACAATAGATGACATGGACAGCATTGCACTCATTTCTTCGTACTAATGTTATGATGCTCTCCGAAAGTAATACGTGAATTGGTTGCGGGACGTAGGCCAAAAATACCGACTTCAGCTCGGTTGATATTTCCATTGGTATAAAGAAAGCGGTATTTAATGTAGCTTCATCATAATTTATGGTAAGAGTCACCTCGTCAAAATCTAGTAGGTACAACACCCTAGGTCCAGTATAATATATGCCTTAATAAAAACTTATATCGGAAAATGTCATTCGTGTCTTTTCTACATATTTATTATAAACGCTAACATAATTTTATCGACATTTATTCTGTTTAAGCCAGTCACTAGTCTAACCCTTTAGTAATAACCTTATGTTTTCGCTTACAGAATAATAAATAACACATTGGGATAAAATTACCCCAAACGGCTATTAAAAAGCTGAACTACCTATACAAAATAAATTATTTTTGTAGTTTACGTGGGGATATTTTTAGTTAAATCTTAAATAACACTGAAGTGCGTTACGCTAAAAATCATTTATTCTTTCACTAAAATTCTAATTGTACACCTAATATGCCAATCGATCTACAAAATATCACTTAATATGAAAAGGCTTCAGGATCGCTGTATTCTGAGTTTTCAAAGACACTTTCGAAATTCCAAAAAGTTTAATCGTGATTCAAGTGATCAGTATATCTGTATAATCTATGCAAGTGATCTTCACTCTCTGCATCCTTTAGGACATCATGCTAATTGATTGTCAGATACATCTTTACTCATCGTGCGTAACTGATACAAAATTAAAGCATGCGTAACTGACACCCTGGGGTAATTTTTACCTCACATGCCTATGCAGGCTAGATGGATGATTTTTTACGCCACGTTACTGCCAGCTTTAAAGAATACACGAAAGGACACTACCTTCGTATAAAAAAATCAATATCAAGTTTTATGCACCTGGGGTAAACAATTACCCCACGGTGTTATTTAAGGGTTAAAAAATAAGTGACAACCTACGGTAAGGCGCCGTCCATTAATCACGTGAGTCTCGATAGGTGGAAGGGAGATAGAAGTGTGGATAGATATCTCGTGTCCTTGTTTTTTCTTTGAATTTACAATATCCTTGATCCAGAAATGCTTATACGCATCATAAAACAACATTCTTTCGTTCGATCGTGAGGGATTCAGAAAAGGCCTATATTTAGATCTTTCGTTGCTTTTGAATACTCTAACGTGTTTTAAGTCAACCCACTGCAAAAAGGAGGATGTCCATAATTCGGTCTGGACATAATTTTTTATGTTGGTGCAGCGATTTCGGAATTCTGGTTTCTGAATTTTTCAATTTCTTTTTATTTTCCATGCGAGATGCTTAAGTTTTGTGATTGGTACTTATGAGGTGATAATTAACATAACATAACATGTATGAAATAGAGGAAAATGATTGAATGACTGGTGACAGAGAAGTATGGAGGAGAAGACATACAGCGCCGACCCTAACACATTGAAACCAGGGCAAAAGTTGAAGAAAATAATGAGTATATCTCTCTCTCTCTTTCTAGCTATCTATCCCACATGGTAGTAGGATAAACTTTCTTAATTTTCTCCTCCACTTCGCTCTATCTATGACATAATTGCCCTACATTGCATTCCCTCTTGTCCTTTAGTACTACATCTCTCCACCTTGTCTTAATCCAATAATTATTATAATATATTTTATTTTAGTTTCAATATCGACATCAGTACCGTCGGCAAAATGGCTCGCAATGTCTTTATTGGTTAAAATATTTTCTAACATTTTTTTATAAAGAATGGTGTGAGGGGTTTAGCTTTAAACCTAACCACGTGTCATCATCACCGAGTAAGTTTAAAATTTGCAAGACTTAAATCACGTTACTAATGGATAACCCCTATGTTATTATTTTAAGTGACAAGTCGCAGCGATTGGCATCTATCAGTGTAGGTACGGTGTAAGAATTGTGACGCTGCATCAAGCTTGGCTGCGGTGGCTCTTAAATGTATCTGGTGGCTATCAGCGCGATATGGTACGAAGCGCCCTGTCACCGCCTGTGAAAAGAAATGATTCTCGACTTCCTCCCGGGGCCACCGATACAAGCTTTTTTGTTCAAATTATCAGCTTGAAAATTATACGTAATTATAGCCATCGCATATATTTTGTTTCGTAATTAGAGAAAATTATATGACCGCGTAAAATGACACGATGATGCATTTGTTTATAGACCAGTATTCAGCAACGTCTGTTGAACTTGAAGTATTAATTTACTAAGCTGTGATAGTGCACAGTAATAATAGGGTTTTCGAAATTTGCCCACAAAATTACTTTATACTTACTTAAACTTAATACAAATCAAAGACAGATAGGGTGCTTCTACACGGTGCATGTAGCTGGAGCAAGTAAAGGTGCGGGTTACACGCGTGAGTAATATGCGCAAGCTACTTGTTCAAGTTACTCGCTTGTACTTGTACATGGTGCAAATAACTGGAGCAAGTAAAGACGCGGGCTACTTGCGCAAGCTGTGTGTACAAGTTATTTGTTCGTGGTCAAGAGCTAGGTATATGTGCATGCTATTCGCGCGGTAGCTTTATGACTTGAATCGCGTCAAAATATCTCGATGAACGAAAATTCTTTAAAATCATATGTTAAAAATGTAATTATAACAAGTAACATGCGCGAGTGACCCGCGCGCGCCGCAGATCACGCGAGTTACTTGCGCGGGTGGCTCGCTTTGGTACATGCTCGAGTCGCTGGACCCGCACATGTTTTAAACGATATGTTTACGGTGCATGTAACCCGCGCAAGTGTCTCAACATGCTCAAGCTACATGCGCCGTGTAGAAGCACCCATATTTCCGGAATTAAATTCCGGTGTACACAAGCATGTGGTTGCACTAAAAGCGCAATAATTTAATTTTGTGACTAGAGTTTATACCAAGTTGCTTGCATAATTTATTTATTCATCGATTCATCATCATCAGCCTTTAACAGTCCACTGCTGGACTAGGCCTCTCCTTTGAAAGGAAGAATTGGCCTACTGTACCACGCTGGCCGAATGGGTTGGTATAGGGTTTGTATCAAGTTTTCCTTCTGTTACAGTGCTGTTCTCTGTATAATATGCTCCCTCTGTCGACTCTTACGACACCCATGGGATGATATGGGGGGGTGACATTCCGTATTCTTAATCCGTCACCACACGGACGATTCATCCATTGAGTTTGAATAATCACAGCTTATAAAGCTTGTATACACAACCGTGATATACCGTCATGTGGATGAAATAGATTCGTTTTCTCATTACAAAGTCAGTACATTACCGTAAGCTAATTAGCGCGTCCAACACCGCAACTTAAATGTAGTGTAGCCACCGAGTTTTTTGTCTATAACATGTATTTAAACACTAGAGGACGCCAGCAGCTACGCCTGCAATTTTTTTTTTAATTTACCCGTTTTGGCGGATCCCGTGGGAATTTCGGGAAATCCCTTTTTAGTGCACCCCTACGGTCCCCAAGGAACATACATGCCAAATTTCAGCTTCCTGTGCCCAATAGTTTCGGCTGTAGCGTGTCTGTCAGTCAGTCAGTAACGCAAGGATTTTATATATTAAGATAGTATCTTCTTAGGTTTACGCGAATATTACACATTGAAATTGTAACATTCGCGTAAAATAAAATGTCACGGCAGACTGTCTACCGTGAACATGAATCCTGTAAAGATATCGAAACGTCGGCTAGTAATAAATTAAAAATGAAGTTTCTAGATCATTCGTTTCAAATTTAATAACTTAGTGAAACCAATACATCGCGATAAAATCCGTAAACTGTAGTTTAATTTCAATATGTATTTAAATCTTTAAAAGTATGTTTATCCTAGTACGTCTTCTGCCTAGCTTGAGATTTTATAGTAATAAGTTGGTCGAGGAAACTAGGTTAGTTACGTGGTGCTACTGGTGGGTAATTACTGGTTAGCGGTTATAGTGAACCTGACTGCCAAGCTTCAGCTTAGCAGTCTAGGGTGCTTATCGAACCCACGAAGATAACGAGCATCTTTAACATGTAAGCATTTATAAATATAGAAGTATATTTTTTCGTTACCTAGTTAGCATAGCATGGTTTCTGCCTAGTTTAGGGATCTGATAGTATGTGTTTTGGTCGAGGATACATTGAAGGAGGATTTTCTTAGCACGCCCCTCAGCTGTTTCGTTCATCTCTGGTATGTACTCACCTTAGACGCAAACACCGCAGCGTTGCCTTCGAGAAGATGGTTGGATATAACTAAACGTCAATCGCGACGGCGGTTTGACGCCTTGCACTGTTTAGCCTACCATTTATTTTTATTTATATACGAGTAGCGCGACGGCGCAGCTCCGTAATTGTCTTAGTGTATCAAAAAGATGATCTTCTTTTTGTGTTTTACTCTGGCTATTGCTATTTCTATAAGGACAGAACAAACATAATATAAAAAGGTTGAAGTTTAAAACAAAAGGTTCTTGAAATAGATGAAGGATTAATGAAAAATCAAGACAATTATTAAAGAGATCTTACAGGAAAAACTGGCTACGACTAAAGGCTTGTAATTTTTAAAACTATGACTTGTAGTTTCGAATTACTTGAGAAGTTATTATGAGATAAGGGTAAGGTACTATGGGAAATAAAACTCTTCACGTAGATAATCAGAAGGGATTTATAACAAGTTGACATATTAAGATTACGATAAAAACAACTTGACGTCTGTTTTAATGCAGTCCATTGGACTGCCCTTACATAATGATTTTCCAAACGTGATCTAGAAAATAAAGTAGATAGTACAATCGTTAATGTAGTTATAGCTGCTACACCATGTTATCGGCTAACTATCCGCGTGCAAAGAATATTACAAAGAACATTAGACCCAAGTAAGGCCTTCACGTAACAAGAATCCAAAGCGTTTTAGTGAGAAAGTAGTTAGTAATAAAAAGTTTCTTGAAACCAGTTAAAGTTTTAAATGTTCAGCAGCGTTTATTCAGGCGAGTAAGATTACAAGAGGCCCTTTCTTTCCGAGAAAACGCCCACTCAGTCCGGAACAGGATAAAGCAAATTCCACAGCGAACTCTTGCAGAAAATCTAATTTGTCATATACAAGAAGCGCTTTTTCTTGGAATTAAAATGTCAAAGTTAGTTTGTTTCAGATTGCAGGACGCTGTCGGCTTGATAAGACGACTGTCACGTGTCAGGCACGTGACGAGGGGCACAAATAAAAATGCACGATGAATGAGTTTCATGTTCTGTTCTATTTCGAGTTCCTTGACATGTGGACGTTTTTTATGAAAGTTTATATGTTATTTTTAGAGTTTATTTCAGAATGACAATGTCAGGGAACATTTACATTTACAGTTTTAATGCAATAAAACACTACATAGAATAAAACAAAGTCTGTCTTCTGTCTGACCGTCCCTATGTATGCTTAAATCTTAAAATCTACGCAACGGATTTCAATGCGGTTTTTTTTAATAAATAGAATGATTCAAGAGGAAAGTTTATATGTATAATTGGCGCGGGCGAAGCCGCTTGTGACGTCTAGTTTAAAATGCTCGTAATACGGCTCGAATTATAGTCGATTGCTGGTATATTTAATGTGATTATAAAATTGTGTTACAAATTATTCTTCTGTTGATTCATTAAATACTACCTATTCGTTTTACTGTAGTCTAGTTGGTAAGTTTCAAATTTATATTTTTATAGTTATTGTGTCCATGTTGTGTGGTGACGGATTAAGACTACGGAATGTCACCACCCCATATCATCCCATGGGTATCGTAAGAGCCGACAGAGGGAGCATATTATGCAGAGAACAGCACGGTAAGGGAAGGAAAACTTGATACAAACCCTATACCAACCCGTTTGGCCAGCGTAGTATAGTGGGCCAATTCCTTCTTTCAAAGGAGAGGCCTAGTCCAGCAGTGGACTGTTAAAGGCTGATGATTGATTGTGTTAAATTTTATTCCATGGCGACAGGTCTTAATTGATCATTAATCCCAAATTCAAGGACATATAGATTATAAATAAATCATAGGTTACCAAATAGATGCTTTTTGTCAATACATTATTTAAGGCTGTTTTAAATTGTATGAATGTTATCTTTGTCTGAGATTTTGTTTCTACCAAAATTTCCACCAGGTCAATGGCCGACTGTTGCTGAACTTTGTAAACTTTGAATAGTACTCAAATAACAAAGGTTACCAGAAAGTTATTAGTGTATTTTAAATAGCAAAAAATTGCAAGTTAACTTTTTGGCTTATGTGAAAAGGGAAAGGTTTTGTAATTGATTCATGTTATTGTGATCAAATGTTTTTGTTGCTTGTACCCAAGACTAAAGTGTTAACTTAAATCCAATATTTTTTTGTGTGTTGTCTATTTGAAGTTCATCTGTATGCGGTTATTTATAAGAAACGCACGTTTGGGCTAATCTCAGATCAAATAAAAATTGGGCAAGTGCGAGTTGGACTCGCGCACGAAGGGTTCCGTACCATCATCTATAAAAAAAAATCACGTTTGTTGTATATATAATTAAATATTTTTTAAGTTTCTACTTGTTTATTAAGATCAAGTAACAAATTGCTTAAAAATTACGTTTGTTGTATGGGAGCCCCCCTTTATTATTTACTTTTTTTAATTTCATTATTTATTTATTAAAGGTAATATACAACTACATATTCTGTGAAAATTTTAAGCGTCTACCTGTTACCGTTAGTAATTTTGAGCAAAAATACGAAAAAAAAACACGTTTATTGTATGGGACCCCCCCTTAATATTTTCATTTTTTTTATTTTTAGTATTTGTTGTTATAGCAGCAACCAAAATACATAATTTGTGAAAATTTCAGCTTTCTAGCTATCACGGTTTATGAGATACAGCCTGGTGACAGACAGACAGACAGACAGACAGACAGACAGACAGACAGCGGAGGCTTAGTAATAGGGTTCCGATTTTTACCTTTTAGGTACGGAACCCTAAAAAGGCAGAAGTAGGGCACATCGTCAAAAAACGGCACGCCTCAGGACATGATACAGAATTGCTAGATCAAGAAAATAAAGTAGGTGTCTCAGTGTAAATAAAAAAAAACACTTCTCCATTAAATTTATGTGTTAGTGTATGAAGTGTTGACTTGCCACATTGATGCGTATATTGTCGTATTGTATCTCTATATAGGGCGCGCTTTATGCACCTTTTATTACTAAATCTAAAAGGCATGGTCATAAGTTGTTCTTGAGTCATTAAGACCAAATTCAATTATATGTAATAAAGATCATCTTATTTTGTCATCCATTTGTCAGGCCACCTATCCTAGAAGTAAATTCTCTGTGATAAGACTTACACCATTATAAAGACTTAGGTGATTTGTCGGTCAGTCTCGCGACGTTGGCTGCGATTAATTCCTACAGTGACATTGAGCTACTTCTCTACTACTTGCCCTAATGGTCGTATAATGGAGGACACGAACGACCTACGGCTCAAACCAACAATCAAATGAAATGCAACGTTTATAGTACGTAGACGTCGAACTTTATGCTCGTTTTGAAGTTAGCAAGAATCATCGATATACACCACTATTTTTTAATTAGTACAAAAACTTTAAGGACGGATTAGCGAAGACATTATTATCATATTATATATGACGTAAAACTTTAATTATATCTACAAAGAGCAAAGTTATTATCATTAGTTTATTGTAGAAAATCTCGCTTGAATCATAGTCATATTTTACAATCCATTTACTAATTCATTGATAATATTCCATCCTGCTCATTCGCATTCTCTCTGTCGCACTTATGATGTATGGTAGCCTTAAACAATAAAATGAAGCAAAATAATAAGTGTAGGTAGTTAATTTTTAATTTTCTTAATTCTACCATCTCCTTCATACTTCATCCGGGCTTAGGACTGGCAAAATTTACCGTTTTACAAGTAATTAAATAAAATAAAAGAAGGTAATCTGGACTAAAAGAAAATAGTAATTTTGGCGTATTTATGAAGTTAGAATCAGCTGCTATTTACAAATTTCATCATAATCATGTCAGCCTAGAGACGTCCACTGCTGGACATAGGGCTCCCCCAAGGTTCTCCACACAGACCGATTTTGATCCGCCCGCATCAAATTATTATTTACGTAGGTAGGTAATGTTTACTTACAAGTATTTCAATTGTCCTTCAAAATGTCCACCACTATTGTCAATACACAGACGGTCAAGTTTAATTTAATTGTTTTTTAACGAGAGAAGTACGTTTCTGTCTTTTCACTTCGTTATAAGCGTCCAATATGCGCTGTTTTAATTGTTCGACACTAACCCGCTCACTTTTGTACACCCACAAAAAGAAGTCCATGGCCGTGAGGTCAGGTGAGCGTGGAGGCCAAGCTACAGGGCCACCTCGACCGATCCCATGGCTTCCAAACTCTTCCCTGTACAAACGCACAGCTGCACTCGCGTTTTATTCACTCAAAAAGTACACATTAAGCATAGCTACATACTCTCGTGATGTGAACTGATAAGCCGTCGAAAAAAGGATGCGCTCACTACCGGTTACAATTTAGTACTGTTTGTCGCATCGCGGCGCGGCGCAAGTGCAGAGGGACAGGGAGAATTTATCAATGGAGTAGTATAGTATAGTAGTATAGTATATCATCTTTATTGTATAAATGCCAAATAAACTACAATAATGAATTTTAGCAAAGAAAATAACGGATAGTACAGTAGGCCGCCTTATCACTATTAAGCAATCTCTTACAGGCAACCTTTGGATGGATAAGAATAACATGGATTCAGAAAAAGTACTTAGTTTTTAATTATTTTAGTAACTTAAATATATAACCTCTTGTATAAAACTATCATTGGCACAATCAAATCACAATCATTACAAAATTACAGCTCCTTAACATTTACAGTTTCTCGCGGCAGCCTACACACATTTTTTGGGAACACTCAACGCAAATTGGATTTTGCACTGAAAACACAAATAGAATGTTTTACGTTTCTAATCTCGGAATCTAAGTCACACTCTTCTAACCATCTACTGATACTTTGATCACGTTGAGACATGATAAACCTAAAAAAACAACAAGAAAATGTTAACACTAAAAGTAAAGTAACAACCTAGCGTCGGTCACCATGACCGCATACGAAATATATTTACCTGATTTTTTTGCGTGTTGCTTGATCGAGCGCGGAGCGCAACCTGGAGAGGGAGGGAAAAAAGTACACAGAGTCACAGGCGTGTGTCCCGCGTAATAACGGAAATATTTGAAAAAATATATCGCATGGAGTCACTGTGACCGACGCTAGGTGGTTAAGGGTTAAAGAGAATGTCATAAAGTAAAGAAAGTATGTGAGTATTGCGTCGAAGGCGAATTGGGAGCCACTTGAGCAAATTGCGGAAATTGGAAACATGATCATATTTGCGCAATCCAAATATGAATCTTATACATAAATTTTGAAGGCGCTCAAGCTTGTCAAGTTGCTCTTCCGTGAGATCTAGATAGCTGACATCAGCATAGTCAAGGATAGGTAGAAGAAGAGAATTTGCAAGCGCAATCTTAGTGGCAGTCGGCAGAAAGTTTCGCAGTCTTCGCAACGTCCCAGCCGCAGAAAACAATTTTCTACTGATCAATAACAAACAAAACAAAAAACTGAACAATTTTCTAATTTGGGGGCCCCAGGATAACATTTTATCAATGTAACTCCTAAATTTTTAACGCAATCACTTATGGGTAAAGGAATACCATTAAAATTAATTTGGGGCAAACAAGTCCGGTCAACACGCACAAGCAGCCTGGGACTACCGACAAAAATAATTTGCGTTTTCGTAGGGTTGATTTGGAGACCAAATCTGAGGCTCCATGCAGCTATACGATCTAAATCCAAATTGATGATACTAATTGCTTCAGACAACTCATGTTCAGGAACTTGGGTGTAAATTTGGAGATCATCTGCATAAAGGTGGTAGGATGACTAAAGTGGATAAGAGATAGAATTTATAAAAATTGAGAAAAGTAAAGGAGATAGAACGCCACCCTGTGGAACGCCGACTGTAGACATACACCAAGAAGACAAAAAGTCTTCAATCCGTATACGCTGTCGACGACCAAACAGGTAACTGTGAAACCAATCAATCACTAGTGGAGATATGTAAATAGAGCGCAATATACCAAGCAGAATATGGAAGTCAACTGTATTGAAGGCATTACTAAAATCAAGTGGGCAGAGAACAGTCACGTTGCCATTTTCCATACCGAGCCTGATGTCGTCGGTAATGTTGATCAGTCCCGTAACCGTGCTGTGACCTGGACGGAAACCGGATTGGAATGGATTTAAAAGAAGGTTTTTATTGAGGAATGTGGTAAGTTGGGCATGGACAAGGCGTTCGAGTACTTTAGAAAGGAATGGTAGGACGGAGATTGGACGGTATTCAGAAAAAGAAGACGGATTGGGTTTTTTAGGTAAAGGAATAATTTGGGCGTCTTTCCGTAGGGTGGAAAAACGCCCCCAGATAAGGAATAATTAAAAATATGACACAGGATGAGAAGGATTTCATCTAATATGGGAAGGATCATTTTCTGACTGATACAATGATTACCGACTGCGTTAGATGCAATAGATAATACGCTCTTTTTAACATCATACTCAGATAGTTGATTAAAAACGAAAGAAGGATAATTTGGGGTTGGAAGCAATGAAAGATCATGCAAAGTGTGAGCTTTGGTAGTCGGATCAAATTTAGACGAAGTAGTGAAATGACGATTTAGTGAATTAATATCTATTTTATCAGAAACGAGGTCATGAGATGATTTTCCAACTCCCAAAGTTTTTAGAAATTTCCAGACTTTAGCTGGATCTTCATTCTCAACGAAGCTATGGGTGTATTGGCGTTGTGCTTTCCTACACACGTTTCTACAGTGATTTCTGATAGCAATGTGGTTGTCCCAGTTGCTAGAAGTAGGTCTACATTTGAATTTAATTTTAGCTATAGCTTTCTTAGACAACAGAACTTTAACCCCCCACCTGATTAAAGCACGCACGGTCGTGCTCTAATTTTGATGGTCCGAAGTGTTTGAGGCATGCTCGGTCGTGCTCAATTGAAAATCATTCTATTGGTCGCGGTTTTTTCACGTTTTGTTTTACTTAAACCAAGAAAAGAAAGTAGTAACTATTAGAATAGTTCATATTCTATACAACTAAATCGTTTTAGAAGGGTGAGGGAAACGAAACGCGCCAAAAAATATTGAAATATAATTATCTGTGTCTCAGTTGCGAAAGCGTCCGCCATTGTTGTGTTTTGTTCCGCGATCTTTATAATAAAAGTTGTCTTGTGGAAGAAATCGGTGAAAATTTTATAAAGATACTTGTATAGATTTACTCAGAAATAAATAAATATTAATTGTGAAGTGACATTATTCGTGACAAAGACAAGAAATACAGTGATAAAAGGCAAAAACTTTATAGAAGAGCTATTTCTACTCTTGAAACTCGCTATTTTCGTAAGTGTTTTATGATAAATATTCTTTTAATAGTTATGAAAGACATAAAAGTACCCAGATTATTTATCTGAAAACATATTTTAGCAACTAAATACAAGCATTGTTGTACATTTTCACTGTTATCGTGTTTCAAATGGTAAATAATTCACAGCCACAGTGTTCGTTACAGTAACATGGCGGCCTGGCACGGCGAACTTTTTGTTACGCGTTCGGATTATAATTTTTTTAGTGGCACTACATTCGTTTGTTACAAACAAATAATGTATTGTGTGAAAACCTAAAGGTATATGTGATAATCTTTTTGTGTTTATGAACCAAACAAGTAATGAAATTCATTAATATGTGATGAAATGTTTGTGTGAACGAGTGAAAAAAAACAAACCTCTAAGTTTGTAAGCTTGTTTTGCCGGAAAGGTAAGTATTTAGTAGTAATTCATGTTATTATTATGATAGCTGATTTTATAACCAACACAATGATATGCAATTTATGTGATATAATTATATTAAGGTGTCATAAATATTTTTTTTCCGGTAACCTATGCCAATGAAAATTTGCAGCAACGTGACCTTTCACACTTGCGGCACTTTGCCTTTAGTTTGATCGCACCTCAAGGGTTAATTTCAGCTGTTAGCCAAGGTGATGGTAATTGTCTGACTCTAATCGCACGGACTGCTGCATGGACATCGTAAAGGCGAATAATAGCATTATTGAATAATTCAACTTTCTCGTCAATGGTCTCTGCGCTCAGTAAAGAACTCCAGTCGATCATGCCTGCATCTGTACAAAGATTTTCTACATTCGTGCCACCAAAATTAAGTTGTAGAAGATTTTTTTTTTGTCTTAGGAAGACGAAGTTTATAGGAGAGAAAGATAAGGTCATGGTTTGAAAAAGCATCAGCTGGAAGCTGCCCATGCTTGGCGACAAGAGAAGGTGAGGAGACAAACATGAGATCAAGGAGGGAAGGAGTAGAATTTTGAAAATTATGTGTAGCATTTAAAGGGAGGATGGACAGATTACAAGATTCGACAATACTACACAAGGAAGATGAGCGCGAATCCTTTTCAACAGACAAGTGTTGAAATCACCCATGACTATAGTATGACTGTAAGTAGGAGCTAGATTTTTTAAGATGCGTTCGAAAGAAGAGAAGTAATTTATACCACAGTTAGGGGAATAAAAAACACCAAGCAGGACCTTGGTATAAGCTAAATCTAGTTCCACAAAGAGATGCTCGCCGGCAGTAAGCGGAGGAGGTTGTGCTGACATACTAACAACATTGAAAGGAATGTGTGCACGGAGATAAATGGCAACACCACCTCCACCACTCTCGGTACGATCATTTCTTATGAGTCGGAAATTAAGAAGAGAGTAGTTTACTACTACTACTAATTTACTACTCATAGTTTTAGTTATGCATTTACCAATTATTACGTGTTTTTGTGGACAGTTTTGAGACAGTTTTGGGACTTAGTGTTTTTATTTTTTACCTACACAAATATGATTAGTTAAAGATACTAAGAGCCCTGTTAATTTTTTGTACTAATTAAAAAATAGTGGTGTATATGTAGTAACGTACTAGATGTAGCATTCAGAACATTGACTTCGTTCAAATGCTTTGCACGGATATCCATGCAAGCAATTAGTGTCACTTTGACTTTCCTGCGGTGTGGGTCCGCTTCGTTTATTGACAGCGACGATGTATCGGTTAATTCGAATCAGAATTTGTATTTGTAGTAGCGCTAGTTAATATTGTTTATTATTTCAGTAAAAAAAAGAGTTAATAATACCATATTAACACATAAAAATGTATTTATTTATTTTCATGAGACGTCATTTACCACCATAGACTAACTACTATGCAGAATTTGATTGCAAGTGATTGTAAGTAAAAATATATGACTAAGACCAGACTTGATGAAGACATTGGTTTTAAGTGTTTAAGTTTGATTAATGTTTCAAATCTAATTTGATTTTGTATAACACTAAATATCTGTTCTTTCTTTTTAGTAGGTATATTGATCGTAATTACTAAAATTACTAAATATTAACGAATGTTTTAAATAAAACAATTGTGACACATAGGTACTTTAAAAACAGTAGGTACACTTCATCATAGTACATATAAGGTTGCAGTTATAAAATAATACGCATAAATTATATTGAACCATGAGGCTAAAACATATCCTGATTTTATTATCTGACCAAGAGACAAAAAACCCAGTTTGATGGCATTGGAATAGGTATTAAAATATATTTTTGAGCATTTCTTATTATAGAGTAAATTAAATTGTAACTTATTTAAATATACCCTATAAAAATAAATTCCTGGGGCAAGACTTAAATCCGCGACCACGACGATCCGTGTCGATGCTGTATCGACTAAGCTACTGAGGCCACTTTGTCATAGAATGATTTTTCCTAGTGGTTGGTTCACTTAAGTATGGTAGCGCATAGTGCCATCTGCCAAATGTGTGTGTATAGAACTAAGGGTCAGAAAGGACATCATTACAGATTGTCGAACAATGCTGCCACATATGTATAATAATATGTTTTTGAGCAATTCTCATGCCAAGAAAAATTTAAACTTTAAAAAATTAGAATTATTCGTTCCTGAGACAAGTCTTGAACTTACTTACACCCACGAATACATTTTTCTAATTTGTAATAAAATTAACTAAATCTTAATATATATATTTCTTGTGTGCGTGTGTATGTCACTGAACTCCTCCTAAACGACTGGACCGATATTGATGATTTTTTTTTGTGTGTGTTCAAGGGGACTTGAGAATGGTTTAGATTCACAATTTAATCCACTGGAAAATGTTCTTTTACTTAATTTTTAATTTGTAAGTAGTTGTGAATGTTTCACATTGGAACCGACGGACTGCACTGCTATCGCAGTGTCAAATCATATTAATAATTTCGTCAAGGAGTACATCGAAACCTTACTTGAATAATAAAACATAAAAAAAATAAGATTTCGAGTCGACAACATATATCCGCAAAATTCGGATTGTCGAGTATTTTATTAAATTCTAATGGTTCTGACAGACAAATCACAGTCGCCATATTGGCCACTCTAGCGAAATGTCACAGATACCGGATAACATTTTGAGTACTACTAAGTAGTTTGAATGTGTAAATACTTTTTGCAGTTATATTTCTTAACAGTTAAAACGACATTTATAATAAAGAAGATTTGTGTTATCCCGAACATAGATGATATAACTAGAGAACCCCGAAATTACGCGTGCGAAGCCGCGGGCAAAAGCTAGTATGTTTATAGATTTTATTATTTTACTGAAATAAAACCACAGCAACTTCAACATCCTCTTAGCGTTATCCCAGTTTTCAATCTGGGGTCCGCTTTCTAGTCTAACCGGATTTGGCTGAATATTAGCTTTTCCACGGAGCGACTGCCTGCCTGACTTCCGCAACCCGAAGGGATAGCGATATTCCATGGTTTAGACTAGTGTCAGTTTATTTAGAAGATACTGACGCCCTGTAACGACAGTCAAAGATCTTCGTGACTACCGGGACCGACGGCTTAACGTGCTCTCTGAGGCACGGGACAAGCGATAATTAACTATTCAATACGCACATAACTCCGAAAAGTCATTGGTGCGCGCCGTGGATTCGAACCCGATACCCTCTGCATGGCAGTCTGTTAGTATATCCACTTGGCTATCGCTGCCTCCACAGCAACTTATTCCTTTTTATTTTCATAAATAGGCACAAAACATTTCTCTTTTGAGATCTTCTGTGATAATAGTCTATACAAATGTCAGTGAGTAGCCAGTAGCATTAGAGTAATACTGGCAGCTCATTGGTAAGATACCCGGCCAGCCGTTGCTGACTGGCTATAATACGATAGCTAAGCACTTTATACCATTGGAGCTACGTGCACATTCGTGTTGCGCATGTACGATTAGACGTCAAACTTTAGACAGCTTGGACAATTTTATTATAAGGAATGCTCCGTCTATCGTTAGAATATAATGTCAATGGCGAGAATACAATCTTGGAAGAAGAAATATAAGTTGCATAGTATGATAAGATTGTCTAGATATTCAGCTATGAAAGCCTACATATTCAGACCATGTATGAGTCTTGGTATATTTTGTTTCTATTTAATTGCTTCTGCCGCTAATTTTTGTATTATTTTGTGAATCATCCATGCATTAATTTTCCCACTTTGAACTGCCGCTTCGGTATGGAAGAGTCATATTCTCAATTTTTGAAAACCGACATGCCAATATCTGTCTCTCATTAGTACACTTAATCTTTCGATCTCTAGGAATTTTCGCTTACAATGTTACAAATATCAAATAGCGGTAAAGCTATAGAATTTTGTGTTGCACTACAAACTACTGCAAATCTATTATAGATCAGACGGGCTTATTGCCTGTCATACTCATGTAGTTCCTATCATTCTTAAGTAGTCGCTAGAAGAATACAGCAGTAGTTTAAGTGAATAATAATCAAACGTCTCCATAAGGCAATCAAACATGTAACAAACACCTTTATAGCCAAACGCACAATTTAAACCATGGAAGGAAGTTTGATAATAAAAGTAAAAGAACTAAAACCCGACTACGACAAAAAAATTGACGCTGAAAAAGTATGAAACAAGATTTTCAGGATGTTGAAATAAACAAGGTTACTGAAAAAACAATAACAGAACAAAATAAAGAGCCGTAGTCACACGTTATATAAAACCGTAACAAAACAACTAATATTCGATTTTTCTATCTTATTTATATTTGTTTACTCATTACTTTTTGTCCACTAGAGGGCGCCACGTTAAATTTAATTTTTGATAAGTACAAGTGAAGCCCTTTCAAATGATATCAAACACGGTGTATTTATCTTAATATTTTTTTAACACATGATTTTTTGTCCACTAGTGGGCGCTACTTTAAATTTAAGCAATATTTTGGAAATGTGCATGTAAGACCCTTTCAAATGATATCAAACACGATATGTTTATTAAATTTTTTTAACTCATCACTTTTTTGGCGCTAGAGAGCGCCATATTGAGTTTTGTGACACGTCACGTAGCCTATTGTCAGCGGACGATTAAGACGGTTCTAACAACTTCTTATTTGTCGAGTTCCGATAAGTAGCAGAGCTATGAGGGAACAGATGAACATACACACATACATACATAGCCTGTCAAAATCATAACCCTCCTTTGGCTTTGCCGTAGTCGGGTAAAAATAGGTTTTCATCTCGAGACCGAGATCATCATCCTCTTAGCGTTATCCCAGTTTCAATCTGGGGTCCGCTTACATACTAGTCTAACCGGATTTGGCTGAATATTAGCTTTTCCACAGAGCAACTGCCTGTCTGACCTCCGCAACCCGAAGGGATAGCGATATTCCATGGTTTAGACTAGTGTCAGTTTATTTAGAAGGTACTGACGCCCTATATCGACTGTCAAAGATCTTCATGACAACCGGGTTTGACGGCTTAACGTGCTCTCCGAGGCACGGGACAAGCGATAATTAACAATTCAATACGCACATAACTCCGAAAAGTCATTGGTGCGCGCCGTGGATTCGAACCCGATACCCTCTGCATGGCAGTCTGTTGGTATCTCCACTCGGCTATCGCTGCCGAGTCCGAGAAAAAATATTATTTGCCAGAAAGCGTCTTTTAGCCGAGTCGTACAAGACCTCCAGCAAATTCTTTTAAATACACATACATGTAACAATATGCAGGGCCGAACCACCTTCCAAACCACACTCATGCATGTTTGCTCGCGGAGTTTTCACCACACAAACCCTGTGAAGCGTTCCGTGTATGAATGGAGGTAATCCATAGAGTTCGTAAATAACACAGATGTCATCGATAGTCACTCTCGCTCTAACGAGCAGTGGTCGACTGTGACGTCTATTCATTTAATAGATTACAATCGTTCGATTAGTGGGAATCGGAAAACTACCTGAAATTCAATTTATTCAAATATCTGCTATTAATTTGGCGATAATTCACGTAACTAATGCTTTTCTTTTGTGCTGTTTTAGAATTTGAATGCATTTAATGAATGTAGTTGGTAGCGCCATCTACCTTTCTATTGATAATTAATTACATCAACGTCAATCGTTCCTCGCTTGCCTGTCCAATACGAGCGATCCTATTTTATTCCCTCCCTTTCTCTCAAAAAGGCACGCCTATCGCTGATTGGTCCGAGTCCATCGACGCGCGAGACAGTCAAGGATCATCCGGGTCGCGCCGAACACGTGTACCTAATTACCGCCATATTTTACCGCTTCTATACTTAAACGCAACAAAACCGCCCGCGGGTGAAGTGAAGTGATTTGTGTAGTTCTGGGTTGGATCCAGACGGAGTGATCAGCTTACAGCCCGACTCCTCGCTGATGTAGAAGCCGACGACAGCCATCTTGTCGAGCCGAGAGAACGAAGGTAGGTGTGCTGCAAATCCCATTTCTCCCAATATCTATAACTCCCAACTTCCACTCCCTTTTCCTATCCTAGGCGATCAGAACTCGCCCTCATACAGTCCACAATATTAGTATTTTCCCAAATCGCCTAGAGCATACGGTTTCGGTGTAACGCCGAACCAGTAGTAGTGGGCTAGTGTGTGCGCATGCGTATTCATTACGTGGAATAGAGATGGACGGGGCTGTTACGACATCCTATATTTTATGTTTGAGAACCCAAAATAAAAGAAACCAAAATTATTTCAGGATTCTAAGAGGGAGACATATACTAGTTGTATTGGTCCATTTATTTGGAGGCGTGAGAGAGGCAGCAAAAATTATTAAGTAATAAGTAATATTATGAAAAATTACCAACAGACTGTTTTGATATCTGACATTTAACTTGATAAACGAAGGCAGAATTTAATAGTTTGGGCAACGCCTACAAAAAAATAAGTTGAATAACGTTCCATCTCACTGAATATTACCTTACAGAAAATAACCATAGCGTAGCTACCGAAAAATGCCTTTCTTTGTTCCTAGCCGAAATACTCCACCCAATATTGCAATATGAATTAAAACAGTAGATAGCTTACAGTGGGGAAGTAACAAACAAGTTGATCATATAACAACAACAACATGTGCGCGTGGGATCGGGAGGTCCCGGGTTCGATTCCTGGGTCGGGTAGTGTCATTGGGTTTTTCTGTCACGAAATTCTCAGTAGCAGCACGGAGTCTGGAAATGTGCCCGGTACGGCAATAGGCTCGCCCCTTATTACGTGGGACTAAAGTATATCTGGCGAAAAGTGGGTGTAGAAATACACCTCTGCCTACCCCTTCGGGGATAAAAGGCGTGACGATATGTACGTATGTAGATAATTTTGCCTTTAACAAAATGATGTCTTGGAAAATTAAAGATTCATTTTGAATATTTCTCTTGTATTGTAGCTTATTTTACGGCAGCAAAATAATTATAATATTAACTATGAATAAATCTTCATCATTGCTTATTTAAAGATGATTTAATTAAGATTTCATTTATGAAAGTAAATTTTACTTTAACGAAATATACAAGCCTTGTCAAAGCTTAGCGTCACATAGTTTGAGATATTATTTACTTAATGGTATTTAATTTCTGTAAGCATTAACAACAATTAGAAATTTTTGTAAGCTCGTCTTAACTTTATTCTTTATAAAGCCGTGTGTAACTCGATAACCATGGTCCTAATTGGAGCTTGTAGCATGTAAATAATAAAGTGGAAATAAGATTTAGGTACACCATGTTAAATTTCTCAACGTTACACGAGATCTCCGCCCTGTTCCCAGTCGCCGATGTTACCGAACACGGCCCGAAACGTCTAACGCCCGTAAGTGGAATTGGAATTTTACCACATAATCCTGAGTCAAAGAGTAAATTACGCGAGCACTTAAATTACGAAAGCATCGAAGCCTCCAGTTACACTAGAACCTGGAAATGTTCTTGGTAAAGTGTCTTAATCTTCCACAACTGACTGTTTTACAGAATCGATTAAATACTTCAGAGAAAAAGAGCTGCGTTTATTTTTAGAATTATAAGACAAAAATGTGGGCGTTTATATTACAGCTTTTTTGTTCTAGTTTGGTGTAGAATACTCTGTTTGTTCAGAGCTGAGTGTTTGAAAAAGTGAGGCCATTGTTTTTATGGTAATGAAATTACATCGTGAAAACATACTGGTAGACTGAGCTCTTTTTTGAGCGGGTTAGTAAAAGTGAATTAGTTTTATAATGATTTTTCTGTTGATAATATTAGATTTATAAAATGAAATTCAATGAAGGATAGAAGTTAAAGATATAATCAAGTGTCCCTTAAACAAAAAAGATCTTAAGACAAATATGATGAACTAACTTTTCTCGCGGCTTCTCACGCGGAAGAAATATCGTTACATCATAAAACCAAATATAAAAAATCATATTTGTGCCACAAATGACTACGAAACAACTAATATTTGTCAAATTTATGTGTCTAACTTTAAAAGTCATAAGAACGCCTGATAATGCCAACCTCTTCAAGATTTATTTTCACGCGAAAGGGAGGTTACTTTCGTATTCAAGGAGTAATCTGATTGTATGTTCTAATTCATCAAATTCGGTTCACAACTTTGAACACGAAAACGGCACATACACACTTTTCCCCTTATATTATTAGCAGGGAAAAGGCGCTTTGGATGTAATAGTGTAGGTATATCTGCCTATATACTCAAATATTTAAAGTCGTAACGTAAAATTTATGTTTTAATATATCATGTATCGCTAAAATAGCGTAACCTTAGGACCTTTTAATGATTGATTAAAAAATCTAGCGCAAGTGACGTTAAAAGGTAAAGAAAAATGATTTATGCCTAGATTTTAGACTGAAAAAAATGCAATCTGAGTTAGCAGGTATATATCTATGTATGATCTATTCTAAACAAATAGGGCAAATTCAACATCAAAATTATAATGGATGAGCCGATATAAAATATGTAATGCATACTACAGAAAAGGATGATTTTAATACGTATTACTCATATTTGCTGATAGGCGAATGGTCGGCGGAATCGAGTTCTACAAATGGAGACCGTAAAATGATAAACTATGTAAAATTGGGCCGTCCTCAGGCAGGTAGCAATGTCTTGAATAGGCTGCTAGGGTTGCTTTCCCCGGATTCACGTGAATATTTACAGTGCTACCCTGGCCTCTTCTTTCTATTCGTATATGTATAAAGCCTACTCCAGTGTAGGCCGCTCAAATATCTCCGATTTTATCTAACGATTCTTTCTCTGAGATGGATTTACGTGCCTTTCAAAAATATGGTAGTGTTCTTATAAATATTTAAGACATTACATTGTACCACCCGTAATACAATGTATTCCTACATTACTACGGGGGCACACACATCACATTTTATTATTGCAAATAATTTTTATATCACCTATGTTGTAGATGTATTGTAAACCTTTGGGTAAATGAAATAAATTAATTATAAAAAAATTATCTATGATTTATGTAGACCGTCTCACTGCTGGGTAGGGGCCTCTTCTTGATATGACAAAGGTTAGGGGTTGTACCCTTTATATTAGGTACAGTCAGCATCAAAAGTTGATGACCACATTTAGATTTTCAATATCGCTGTACACCATAATATACCTAAATTGCTCAACATGACAAGCGCCAGAAATGAATGATTATCTTAAAAGGGCATAAGTAGGTGACCATGGGTGACCATGACTTTTCAAAAGTCGCTAAACAAAGTTATGGTAAAAAAGCATAACACCACGTCAGCAGTCATTCGGCCAGTACGACCAGGGACGTCCGAGAACTAAATAAATGAGGTCGTTACATTTGATAAACTAATGTGATTAATTACCTATATTATTATTAAAGTATTATGAAGTAAATAATTTTATATAATACTATAGTTTTTTAAGCTAATACAATATTTTATAGATGATAAATAATTGCAACCGCAATGGTCTACATTCGATACAAAGTGATAATTAAGTAGAAATATTATTTTACATTCAAGGGTAAACAGTTTTACAAGGAATTGAATTAAAACAGAATTTGTGTGAATTTTGGAAATGAGTCTTATATGTATTAGTCTACCAAGAGTTTTTTAAACAAACCACGAGTTTTGCACGCGATCGTCACGGAAGTTTCCTGCATGTGAATTAAATTATATTATAAACAATAGTAGTTTCATTCATCAATGAATATTAAAAAAAATATTAAACAAATTTAATTTAACATTTTTTTATCGTCAATTTATTGATGATAAGTATTCTACTTGACAGCAAAACACTATGACGTCACTATATCATATTTCATACAAAACCCTTGACAAAGGTCGTTTTTGACATTTAATTCAAAGTACAGTCCGTTCACAGTTATTTTACCTCTGACAGATGTCGGTGTTTATTTTGTTTATGTTGGAATTGTACTCTGTGATGACAGGAATGTAAAATAGGGTTACCCGTGCATAACATTTTACCCAATATTAGTGGAAATGCTTCAAAAATTCAAATGCTTGAAGCTCATGGCCGCAAAGTGGTTAGATTACCGCCATACCACTGCGAGGTAAACGCAATTGAACTTATGTGGAGTCTCATTAAAAGGCGAGTCACAAGCAAAAATTTAGGACAAGAGGCAACCAACATTGTGAATTTAGCTGAAGAAGCTTTTCAATCTATCACTGCAGAAGACTGACAAAAACAATGCAAACATGAGCGCCACATTGAAGACATGCTTCGTGAAACAGATGGGTCTACGGATGCTGAAATGAACAGGTTCATAATAGAATTAAATTCAGAGTCTGATACAGAATATGACAGCAGTTACGAATCATCATAACATTGGCAGTCCACATGGATCATTCTTATAGACTCACGCCTGTTTCTATGCAGGGGTAGGCAGAGGTGTAATATTACACCCACATCATTCTTATTCAAAGTAAATATGAAAATTAAATTTGCAGTTTTTGTATTTGATTATTAGAACCTCACGTTGGCGTAATTACGATGCGTTTACCTTTATATATTAAATAGACAACATTTTTATTATAATTACTTATCTTCATAGGAAATTAGTTATTTCGTAAGAAAATAAATGTACATGCATATAGCCATGCCAATATCAAGAGGTTTTGTTTCAAACATTACTTCCAAATATTTAATACGATCGCTTAGCTTTTGGGTGCACGGGGCCCTACCAAGTTCTACGGGGCCCAAGCCAACCTCCCCTGCGAGTCGGTGCACCTGCTGAATGACGGACGAGGCTCTGGCGCAAGCCTTCCCTAGGGGTTGGGAGGTCAGACGGCAGTCGCTCCCGTAAAGGCAAAACAGTCAAATCAAATGGAATGGAAAGCAACAGGATTGGTAACAGTGTTTCGGGTAGGGCACCGCCGCAAAACGGTGCGCAGGAGCCTCGCCCGACTCTTGTGGCAAGTGGGCAAGGGCTACCGTGTCAAGGCTAAGAAGTTAGCCCCAACCCGGAAGATCCGCTTCGCATCTTGGAACATTGGTACGCTAACCGGACGCGTGAGAGAGCTGGCCGATGCACTCTCCAGGCAGAGGGTGGCCGTAGCGTTCCTGCAGGAGACTCGGTGGAAAGGCAGCAGATCCCGGTCCATTGGGAGTGGCTACAAGCTGATCTACACGGGTGGAACTGGCGGGGAGAGTGGTGTAGCGGTTGTGCTCGCCGAGGAGTTTCAGGACAGAATCTTGGAGGTGAAGCGTTACAGCGACCGGCTTATGGCTGTGGGGGTGCTTATTGAAGGGGTTGTGACCCATTTGATAAGCGCCTATGCACCACAGGCAGGTTGCAGCGACGCCGTCAAGATGTCGTTCTGGGATCAACTCGGCGAAGTTCTTCGTGAAATCCCGCTCTCACAGGGAATCATTCTGGGTGGTGATCTGAACGGTCATGTGGGTGAAAGGTGTGAGGAATTTGAGCGTGTTCACGGTGGCTTTGGCTACGGTGGCCGTAATGAGGGAGGGGAGTGTATCCTCCGAACTTGTGCGGCTGCCGACCTTGCCATTGTGAACACGTACTTCAAAAAGAAAGCCGAACACCTTGTCACCTACAAGAGCGGGAGGCACGCGACCCAGATTGATTTCCTACTTACCAGGAGACACCATATCAGCAAAGTAGCCAACTGCAAGGTCATACCCGGTGAGAGTCTCACGGCACAACACCGCCTCCTTGTCATGGACCTCCGCGTGAAGCCCAAAGGCAAGCACGCCGACCGCTGTCAACGTCAAATTCGGTGGTGGCTGCTCAAGGATGCCAAATCCCTGGAGTTCGCCTCAGCTATCGGTGACAAGTGCGCTGCTACTGAAGGCGAACCAACTCAGAGCCAGTGGGATAGAATCCAGGCGGTCATCACTGGAGCGGCGAAGGCAGTGCTGGGCATGTTTAAGGGCGGACGCAAGTGTGACAAGGAGACTTGGTGGTGGAACGACACAGTCCAGAGGGAGACAAGGCTAAAGAAATCCCTCTTTAAAGCGTGGCAAGCGTCCAAATCGCCTGAAAACCGCGACGCATACAGGGCTGCCAAACGTGCCACTAAGAGGGCTGTAGCCAGAGCCAGACGAGACCACTTGGAATCGCTTTATACCAAGCTGGAATCGTCTGAGGGGCAGAAGCTCTTATACAAGTTGGCACGCTCCAGGGTCAAAGCAGCACAGGACATTACTAAGTGTCGCTGTGTTAAAGACCGTGAGGGCAACCTATTATGCGCGTCAAGCGCGGTGAAGGAGAGATGGCGCTCGTACTTCCACGAGCTGCTTAACAAGCAGCATAAAGAGGTGCAGCCACCGGAACTCCCTCCGAACCAAGGACTAGTGCCGCTGGTAACGTCTGAAGAAGTCCAGAGGGCCCTTCGCCACATGAAGAATCGGAAAGCTGTCGGAACTGATGGAGTCCCCATTGAGGCCTGGAAGGCAATGGGCCTGCGGGGTGTGGGCACCCTTACTAATCTATTTAACCGCATACTCCTAACCGGAAAAATCCCGAAACAATGGAGACTGAGTATCATCACTCCAGTCTTCAAAGGCAAGGGATCGGTACAGGAGTGCAGTAGCTATCGCGGTATTAAGGTGATGTCCCATACCCTTAAGCTCTTTGAGCGAATCATCGACTCCCGGATCCGACAGGAGACCACAGTCTCGGAGTATCAATATGGGTTTCGCCCTGGTCACGGCACCATGGACCCAAGTTTCGCCCTCAGGATCGTCATGGAGCGGTACAGGTCGAAGAACACGCCTCTGCATCTTCTGTTTCTAGACATGCAGAAGGCCTTCGACTGTGTGCCGCGACAGATGATCTGGTGGGCGCTAAGATCCAAAGGTGTACCAGAAGCATATATTGACATCATCCGAGACATGTATTCCAATTCCGATTCCGTAGTTCGGACTGCTGTTGGCGACACAAGAACCTTTCCCATCACCGTCGGGGTCCACCAGGGTTCCGTCCTTAGTCCGTACCTATTCAGTGTCATATTAGACGTACTGTCAGACAGCATCAGAGACTCACATGAGCAGCCCCCGTGGCTGCTCATGTATGCTGATGATATCGCGCTGGCGGATGCGGACAGGGGACGCTTGGTGCGGCGTGTGAATGCGTGGAAGGAGTCGCTTGAGAACGGCGGTCTGAAAATAAACGTGGCGAAGACCGAGTACTTGGCCTGCAATAGTACTGATCCCGCGTCAATTCGTATAGGCGGAGACATTGCCCAGCGAAAGGACCTGGTCAAGTACCTGGGATCAGTACTGCACGCGTCTGGTGACATCGATTGCGACGTCAAGGCACGCATTTCGGCAGCCTGGGCCAAATGGCGTGAGGTGAGCGGTGTCATTTGTGACCCCAAAATGCCGGTTAAGCTCAAAGGACAGGTCTATAAATCCATAATTAGACCTGTCCTGCTATATGGCAGTGAGACGTGGCCTGTGCTTGAGCGACACAAGCAGAGTCTGCGTGTCACGGAGATGAACATGCTGCGCTGGATGTGTGGTGTCACGCGGAAGGACCGCATTAGGAACTCCCGCATCCGGGGTAGCCTTCATGTCCGTGACATTGCTGACAAACTACAAGAGTGTCGTCTACGCTGGTATGGCCACGTCTTACGTCAACCGGCATCTTACGTGGGTAACAAATGTCTTGCCATGCTACCTCCACCGGGCCCCGGTATACGGGGAAGGCCAAAGAAATGCTGGCTTGACGTCGTAAGGGATGATATGCGTGCCAACCAACTAACCACCAGGGATGCTGAAGACCGTGTGAAGTGGAGGAGACATAGCCGGAAAGCAGACCCCGGGCTCCAAGGCATGGGTTTTGGAGCGCAACCGGGACAGCGCTAGGATGATGATGATGATTTAATACGATCGCTTAGGCAATAAAAAAATAAGTACATTTTTAGCAATAATGTATATTTAAAATGGGAGTATTATATACCAAATATAGCAACACAACGCCTAGGTTGGCCAATCTAACAGCTAGAGGTAAAATAACTGTGAACGGACTATAATTTGACTAGTTGGAAACAACCCTATTTCCATAGATTTTTTAAAAGCGACCTTATCGGATAGTAGCGATCGATAGAGGGCGCATTAAGGAAATGTATGAATATTGTTCCCGTCGACTAGCCTATCATCACCGTGTAAATTTCGTACTAGACCCTCGGATTGGGTTCTAATTCAATCGTAACTATAAAAATCATAAAATAAGTCGACGGTATGAATTTGAACGGAATCTGCGTGATTTTTGAAAATAAGTCTGATTGCTTTACGAATAAGGTTACAATTCAATCGGACTAAATCTATAATTACGTCGATGGTATAAATTCAAACTGATGATTCTAAATGTTTTCGGATATTATAACGATCAGCAATTTTTGACAAAATGGTGTTCAGTGACCTTTGACAAGTAATGTTCAGTTAGTTTTGAACTTTAATGATGTTCATTAAATACTGGCGCCCTTCTTGTTAAGCGATTTATGGGTGATATAATGTTCATTGATTTTGAAAATCTGAATGTGGTCATCGACTTTTGATGCTGACTGTACCAGTGAGTATTTCGTGTATAGACATAAAAGGTAGCCAGGTATTTTGATGTACCTACCTAGTATCTATGTATAACACTTTCACTGTCCGACCCCAGACACAATAGAAATTAAATTGTTATGAGCCACATGTGGTTCTTGGGACTGGCAATGGGTTAAGCCAAAGTTTCATCAAAATATATTATATATTATTATATCTGGTAATGTGCCCGGTACCACAGAATAGATAGTACTAACATACAGAAGCATCACTTCGCAAACCTAAAAAAAACATACGATCGGAATAAAAATAAAATTGTTTGTACGCCATCTAGCGTAGAGGATGCCTATTGAACTTATTCCTTAGAGGGAGTTGCGCATCTATACCAGTATATCTGTATAATCTATGTATATAACTGTGAAGTATGAACCTCGTAACAATTCTTTTAAAAACTATCTTTTCGAACATCGAACCATAAAACTAGGATTCTGTACGATTGTCAACATCATTAAATCAGAAATAATGAACACCTATTAAGTACGTAATTTGGTATTAATTAGTTTAGCTTACCTTTCCCCATCTGTAGGTAATGTAAAAAATGACACATTTTTAGCTCCCTTTTTCGACACACATCCGTGAAATGAGCAATACTTTGCACCAGACTTGTGATGAGACATTTTTGTTGTTCACTATTAAAATTCACGTTATTAGCAAATTTAAGGCGCTGTCCTAAGCGAAAGTTTAGGTAATTGAGGGGGTGAAGCAGAGGAGGTGAAGCGCACTGCTGCGGGGCGCCCCCCTGCATTCTCGTCGCGTGCGGCCGTATTCTGGTGACATCCGTATTCCAGTATTTCAAAAACGCAAGCAAAACGTTTTAGCATATTGAATTGAGATATTGATATTTAAATTTATATATCATATTATTCCTAAATTATTATAATAAAAATCAATATGTTTGTACAATACAGGCATAGCGCAATTTTTATTCTCATTTTTGATGAAAGTAGGTAAATACCTACGTCAACGCTATTTGGTTAAATAAAATACCAAGAGTTCGGTAACAAATAACAATTTGTTTATTTCTATAAAAGAATATACACAACCTTTAGCAAGGTAAAGAAAAGAATACTGACTCTAAACAACTTTAACTCTAAACAAAAATAGAAGGGTCACGAAATTCGAATGTCTTAAAGGAACGTGTTTCCGGCGTCACACAGGAAAAAGAGACCACTTATCTTCGATGCGGCACAGCCAGTGAGAGCGACCGGTCACTCCTGCGCCACGGTATAATTATATAGGTTGCTGGGCGGAGGACGAGCGGCCAGCCGAGAGTAGTGGCGGACGGCGTCAGTGACGACGTCACATAATTTTAAACCTGTGCCTACCCCATCCGGTATAAAGCTGGGGGACTATGTATGAATGTTATATTAAGTAAAACACGATATAAAGGGCAAACAATATATTTATTTATCATTTACTAACGAAATACAGAGTTTACAGCTCATCAAAAGGTAGCTGTCTGCTACCACCCAGCAGTGTGTGAGGTGATGAGGCTTCAATACTTATTATTTGCTGTTGTTCACGAGGCACATTTTCATTTAATTTCCTTTTTCGGCTTGGTATCAAAGAAACTTCAAGCACTGATGAAACATTTTCCTCTCCATGATCGCGCAATGATTACAGGCAGCAGCCAATTCATATAAAACGCCGCAAGCTTTTCTTTAATTTTCGTCTCCCAGAAAACATCATCTCTTTCTATAATTTATATTTTTAATGGTATACTTTTGCAGCTCCACGCAGCAAATAAACATGTTTGTTTGCGTGTAACGCCCCTGAATTTGGTAATACCAATTTAAATTTTTGTTTAGACTAGTCAGTTCACTTTCTTTCGCATGTTTCCATATTTGTATTTTATTTGCTCTTATACTATTTTCCAGGCCATTCTTATAGGCAACTATAGGATATTTAATTTCCACAATCGTGTTTGGACCTATTAATCCATTTGGCTTGGCACCAATAAACGGATAATCATTGTCCACGAATAATCCGCAAGGCTCGATTGTTACATGTTCTTGCTTCGCCAGTTGTTGCAAAGCCAGTCGTTCATTTTCTGCTCCTTCGCAACTCCTGTTTCATTGCAAATATTTGATTTGTACAATATATTTTTAACTAAGTTGGCTTTACTGCTGTCATCTCTTTTTTGCCACTATACCAAAATTTAAAGCTGTCAACATATTCTTAAGCAATTCGAACCAGTTACTGCTATCCCTCTATCTGTCAGCAATAGCGGCATCACGTTCAGGTATTGCAGCTTTTTCCATAGATGAATGGCAGAAATTGAATGGCAGCTACTTCCCATTTTTCATAGACAGTGTCCTGAAGTTTGATATAAGTTAGTGCAGAAAAAATTGGTATATCCATGCAAGCAGTTATTTCTTGGAATTGCCATCCAAATGCTAAATGAAGTGATTCCTGTGACCGCAGCTATATTTACATTAACACTATGTCTCTGTACATAATCTTCATTTGCGATAACAAATTCTTGTTTAAACATATTACATATAAATTTATATTTTGATAATAAACCATTTCTAGTTTCTCCTATCAGAGACATGACTTTAAAATTACAGTTCAATTAAGAACTATGACTAGATATATTTTGAAGCTGCTGGATAAAGTATGATATGTTTATGACTCTTCGGCTTTGTATTGGTTCAGGTCGTACATCTTCTTAGGCTTCGATATGGTATGGGTCGCCTACAATATTTTCTCTGAAAAAGAAAAGAAATGAGTAAGTGTAATTATTACATTTATTTTACACACCATAGTTTTTACAAGGTAAATTACACACCAGAGGAGTCATAAGTGAGTTTACCGCCTAGATAGAAAATGGAGTTGGAGGAGAAGCGGGCTAATCACGCTTCTCCTTCTTTTTATTAGAAATTAAATAAAGATTGGATTTACTGAGACATAACTAATAGTACATGAATAATCGAAGTTTTACACGATGTACGTAAGAGGTTTATGTTCATAACACAATAATACAATATAAGTTACCGCTTGTGTGTGGACTGCGGAGCGCCATTTTAGCGCTGTTTATTGTTCGTCGTGGCGACATCTTAGCGTTCCAGGCGCTCTGACAAGCCAAAGAATTTGCAATGATAGGTGTATGTACATAAAATAATTCAATTTTATGATATTACTATTTCAAATATTGAAAACTGTGGCAGCTGTGTAGTGTGAGAATAATTTCTATAATTATATTATGGATAATCGATAATCTATAACATAGTCAGTCATATAAGAGTCTTATGAATAATTTGTGTAAAAATGTTACATATTTCATATTCACTTGGCCAAGGATGTGTTTTTATTACGACGTTTTCTCATACAAATCCTTCGTAGTACTTTATTTCTCTTATTGCCCATTTTTATTCTTCTAATTTTATTATATATTATAAGCACAGAAACAATAACACATAAAACACAACAATATAAAATTAGGTCCTAATTATATGTGTCCATAGTCACATGAAAAGTCTATTTGATTCAAAGTATTCAGTCTATATCATAAAATTACGAACTCAAACCGGCGTATTACAATAACAAACAGGTTTACGTAAAATTTCGTGCAGCGGAGACGCAAGCGACATGACCTATCTCTTACAGGGCTCATAGCCAAATGATGAGGTCTGGGCGGGGCGTAAACTAGCAATCAACACTCAGTGCACCACTTATGCTAATAAGGTTTCAATTGCCGAGGCGTTTGACATTGATGGGATCTACCGAGCGTCAAAATCATAGACGTTTTTTCAGATTTTATTGAATTTTAAAAATATACACAAATAATATGAAAATGTATAGGGTAATTCTTTAGTTAATTAGGTTTCCTACAATATTATTAAATGAAATTAAATAAACTGTCATAGTTTACGATCAAAATGTTGCAAACAGTGAGACGAAAGATTATTTTCTGCCTTGTTTTTGTGATTTTTTTACCGTGATTCTATTTTACATACATGAAATATTTTTTTAAAAGTCTCTTGTTCAGATTTTTGACTTTAAGCTCTATTTTTTGCTAGCTTGTAATATGTACCGTTATGGTTAGTTGCGCGACGAAAACTTAGGCGTTTCACCGTTTCTGAGGTATAACAGCGCCTTAATAGCTAAAATCGCTCTGCGCGCTAGCGGTGACAACCATGACAGCCGACTAACGACGCGGGATTGGAAGCCGCGCGAAAGAGTAGGCACTTATCGCTGTAGGTACGGCCGAGTGAAGAAGGCTTGCCGGTACGGCAATATCACTCGCCCCCTATTACGTGGGACCTAAAAGATTTCTGGCGAAATGTGGGTGTAATATTACACCTCTGCCTACCCCTTCGGGGATACAGGCGTGAGTCTATAAATAAAATAAATTATAATGATCAGTAGTTTTTGCGTCAGAGAGTAACAGAGATGCATCAATCCTCACAAACTTTCGCATTTGCGATGGTATTAGAATTGCCTTAAGATTTTTCCTGTTTTCTATTTTATGTGACTTCATATAAGCAGTAAGACATGAGAGAGGTGCGGTGAATCGGGAAGGGGGGCTGCTGGCGAACGGTTAACGATACATTGCGGTTTCAGTGTAACCGCCGCGCCGATCGGCTACTGGCCGACTCGCTTTAACTCGGCAGGACGCGCTACTGGGTAAAATTTACCACATGGGGCATAAATTCGTAATTATTTCTTCTTCTGCTTAATTTTGTGCCGCGCCGCTTTAGGTACCTTTCGAGAAACGTGCTATGGTCCCCGATTTTGCGTAAGCGGCCTGTGTGCGCGCAGCGTTTGGCCACAGCAGACGATTAAGGTGCGTCTGGGTATATTTTACCCGGTAGCGACTATTAGTGTTTTCTTATTTTTGTTAGCCAACTTTTCGTTAATTGCTGTTTTAGATTATCAAGATGCCTTATTTGCCTCTTGGTGAAGAGCAAATAGAAGCGTGTTTGCTTTTAGAATACAGTGATGAAGAAGATGTGTCTGAAATTGAACACAATGAAGAGTATAGTGAGCATGAAAGCAATTCGGAGCAAGAAGGAGAAGACATACCGTGTCGATGTTGTAGACGAGTTATGTGAGACGTATTCAGTGTGTGATGATTATAATGATGATTCAGTGTCACCCATCACTAAGACGTGGCCTATAGTTTTATTCTTTAGCCTTATGAATATAGGTGGCATAAATGCGTATGTCATCGTCAAATCAAACAAAGAAAATTATGGCGATTCTGTGTTACCAAGAAGAGATTATTTGAAGGAACTGGCTCACTTGTTATGCCACAAATTAGGCTCAGATCTACTGTGCCAAATCTAAGTCCAGGTATAAAAGGGAAAATTATGTTTATACTTGGTGGCGGTAATAAACAAAATGACAATCTGAGTCGCGCTCAACAAGAAAGAGCTCTACAGCCGCGCACACAAATGTCTGCATCACGATATGCACTGTGTCCTTGGAAAAAAGATCGAAAAACTAAGACTGATTGCAATTTATGCCATAAAAATATGTAGAGAACACACTGTTCCTATTTGTGAAGACTAGGCTAAAAAAATAGTCATATAAAAGATTTTCTAGATATTATTATGTAAGTAATTATTTTTAAGTAAAACTTTAAGCGATTATTTAACATAAATTGCCAAATTATTGTATGTTTCAATTATTGTTGCACGTAAGCGTATGTTATGTTCATTTGATATTGATCTCGTTTTTTAATTATTTTTGCATATTTAGAGTAAAATTTTTGCTTCTTTGTAAGCCTTGTGAAAAAACCTTCAATTTTTACGTAGTGAATTTATAAATAAATAAAAATACATAGGCAGATATATAATTACTTTGTTCACGCATTGTTTTGTTGAAAATGTAGTATAAATTAACATAAAATGTTGTTTCATTAAAATACTTACTAGAAACCCCAATTTTTAAGGAAAACCACTATGGTACTTTTTACCCAGTCGCGACCATCCGTGTTGTATTGTGAGGAGCGCCTCCCGCCGAGTTAAAGACGGTTTCATCGTATATAACATTATTAGGGGGTATTTTAAAGGGCTTTATGGCCCTGTGGTTAGCCTTAGTAGGAGCTGAGGGATCATATAATTAAAGAAGCAATCCATTGGCTACTGGAAATACTAACAGACGCTGAGGGTCACGGGTCACCTACGGCATGCACCATTAAGTATTCAAAGTTATGTGTGAATTACACAGGGTACTCGTGTCGCTTGCAAAGCGGGGAAGAAGAACGTCGCGAGGAAACCTGTATGGTGACCATAGTGTTCGGGAAGGACATGTAAAGTCTGTCAACCCACACTTGACCAGCATGGTGAACTATGGTCTAATTCTTCCCATAGTGAGAAGATGCCTGTGCCCAGCAGCGGGTCTGATTATAAAAACAAGGCTGATGATATTAATGCTTTCTAACTGTTCCAAGATAATGGTAATTGAATCCAGCGCTACGCGATTACTACGAACGGCTACGAGACGTGCTACGCTCCGCTATTATACTATTATTCTTTGAAATTATAGTTATTATCTACAAGTTAGTTGTTATTATATCCAAAATGTATTTCAAGGAAACGTTGCACGCTATTAGTTAATGTATAAATGCATACTTCGAATTGCTGAAAATACAGTGAAGCAGAAATTCTGAAAGTATTTTAGCGAATATTTAGCTGTGTGTTATGTGCGGCAATAAGGTCGCGTACACACAAGGCGAGGGGCGGGTACACATGACATGCTCCAGTTGCGTACGGCGTCCTACAAAAACGCGTAATGCGCTTAAAAACAATAGCAGTTCTATGCAGGCCCCCGGCGATGCTAAGCTTTTATTATTTTTACAGTAGTACTTTCATCGCGCAATTACACTTTAACGAGTTAACTCGGAGTAAACGTTCGTGAATAAAGCTCACAGCTACATATTGTATTATGAAATCGCGTTCCGATAACGACAGTAAGGTCGCGCGGTGTCGCGGCGGCGCGGCGACAATTACCCGGCGTCGCGTGACGTGCCTCACGTAACCGAGTTACGCATTAGTGCGCCGCGTAATGTCACATACTGTTACATATTCCCTCCTCGCACTCTGTCGATACCCTTCCGGCATCCTGATCCCTCGTTAAGATCAAAAAAATAAAATTAATTTATTTTTGCTATTGGTGTAAACTGTTTAATCAACGAACAATGAGACTCCTTCGATTTAGCTCTCGTCGCCCGAGAGTGGGTGCGGGGTGCGGGGAGCTGCGGTGAGCGGAACGAGGGGTGAGCTGTAGCTGTGTGTTTGTAAATTGCGACTGATTGCGTCTTTGACTGGCTGTGATTGGATACTGATTGGATTGAAAATTTTCCTCCAGAAAATGAAGGCCGTCACCACTAACTCGCCGTCAACACCAATCTCGATATAGTTACTTCGTCTGTAACTATATCGAGATTATGCTTCAGAGAATAGGGAAGGAATGGGAGTTGTAAACTAATTAAATTGCTCATTATGTCGGCACATAACTGATCCGGTAAAGAGTGCACTTGAACGAAGCAGATTTTTCAAGTTTGAGGAGCAAGAGCTCTCACCGCACTTTTTTAATCACGTTACAAAGTTGCAACATTAACTAACTAGACAACTGAAATTGGAAAAAATAATAAGGCTGTGGAGAGCGCCGCGTTGCAACCCTTTGCATCGCTTCACATCACTTCGCACCGCATCGCGCCACATGGCATCGCGCCGCTTAGAGGCGAGCTGTCTTGCAAATGAACTGGAAGGATTATTACTTGGCGTCGCGTCGCTCTAACATAAAAAATAAAAACTGTGCCATATACTTTTCGGGTAGGTGTTAAAAGTGAACACATTGGCGAATTTACGAAAATTTTATAAAAATATAATAAAAGTTGAATTCTGTACTTTTAACAGCTTTATTCAGTGAAATATACAGTAACTTATTACTACTCACATTTGTGAAACATCCCATGCACAAATTCACTTGCTATTAGCAATACCACCTGCCAGCTGATCACCGGCACACTTCACAAAATCATCTTTACTTGGCACTACACTGAACTAAAATGTCTCAGCTTGCTGACATTGAAAATGCACAAAGAAGCCTCCAAGAAAGCTTTACCAAGAGGATGGCTGAACTTGAAGCCCAGATCCAGAGTAGCGGGCCTGCAAAAGACACTGTCTCCAAAGTAGCTGAGGAGTTCCGGACCTTCCGGGAGCTTATGTTCAGCATGTTGGGGTTACCCCGTAAACAGACAAATGAATGCTCCCGGATGTTAGACACAATACAGAACAGGCACCGACGTAAGGCTATTATCCTCTTAGGCATTCGGGAAGTTAATGATGAGGACTGTCCCGCTGTTGTATCAGACATCATCAAGAAGAAGTTGGGCATATCTGATGTTACACCAGCATCCTTTACGGCCTGTCAACGGCTTGGGAACATCCACAAGGAACGTCATCGTCCCATTCTTGTGAGGTTCAGCAGTTTGGACATCAAGAATGCAGTCTGGAAGGCGAAGACGAAGTTGAAGGGTTCGTCTGTTACGGTCAAAGAGTTTTTAACCAAGGCCAGGTAGACTACGTTCACCAAGGCCAGGGCGCACTTTGGCATCAGGGCGTGTTGGACGCAGGATGGAGTAATTAATATTAAAGTGGCGGATGGCACACGGATCAAGATCACTTCTATGGACGAATTAAATCCTTTAATATCAAAATATCCGCAGTCGAAAAGTGATTTCCACCTGAGCCTGCAGTACGACCTGGTGCGGAGAGCGTCGCGCCAGTAACTAAATCATCGACCCGGCGTAATTAGTTATTTTCCTTTTTCTTTTCGTGTTTGTAAATTCAGTTCGTGTTATATGTCTTGAAATTGCATCTTCTTGGAAGGAACGTACCACTAACTGTTGTGCGGTACATTTATTGTTTACTTTTGTTTACCCACAAAGTATCTCATGAGTAACTAATCTTTAAGTAACTTCAATTTCTAAATATGTAATTATTTTATTAAATGCACTTCAAAGTTTAACAGTTCAATCAAAACATTGCCAGAATTGTCACTTTGACATTTGTCGTTAAACTTCATTGATAAAGGTTGCGTTCCGAAATCATGTTTTCGCTCTTAACAGCTTTTTTTTTTGTAACTGTTAAAATATTTAATGTGTAATTTGTGTATTATTGTCTTGTGTTGGTGTCAGCTGGCGGGTAGTGCAGAGATGTGTTCTTTGCACCGCACTGTCGTTCGTCTAGAACATGCTAGCTGGACAAAATTATTTATTGAGGTTTTTTAGTTCGTACGACTTTATAATGATATTCTAATGGGGTATTAGCGCATCTAAGACCAAAAAACAGGAGGTAAGGTCACGTGTGCCAACAAAAAAAAATATAATAGCGATTAATCTTTTATTGTCAGACAGGTAAAAAATAACAATAAAAAAAAATAACAATAGTCATAAAATATTGTGCTACTAAGGACTTGGCTTCTAATTACATAATAGGGCATTATTACTACCTACTCAATAACAATACTTTTTACTTAAAAAATATGCAGTTAAAAAACAATATGTTGACAACTAATGATAAAGTTAGATAAGGTACACAGCTTAAAAAAACATTAGTAAAATATTATTTACAACTTCTATTTATTCTGCATCACTAAATTCTTCTTCTGAAGAATCATCTACCATATAATCTGACATATTTTGATGAGAACTACAATGACTTACACTAGACCTTACATTTACAGGAGGGGGTATAATTAATTCTAAAACCTCAGAAGGAAGTTTACTCGTCGGTTTTTTCGGCACTTCCCTAAGGCCATTTATTACAGGATCAGATGTAATTAGCAACATATTAAGTAAATCCCTATTCGTGGCAATACGTGAATATTTTCGAGTATTGTGCTCCCTGAACCTCCTATAATCCTTATTACGCGCTTCCTGAGCTTCTTCAGAAAACTGCCCAATAGGTAAAAGAGCCGATCTCACAATTTCTACACTGTGCACAAGAATTTTGTGCACAGTAACAGGCATTTTATACCACGAATAGAGACTAAGATACAATTTTTTTGTGTCCTGTGTAAAAGAATTAAATTTAACAACATCAATATCGTAACCCGAAGCTAAAGTTCTAAGGATAGTGCCAAAGTTCTTAATTAGTGTCACATCTACACCTGTAATATCTGAAGCCTGTTCAGGATTCTCAAAAAACCGATGAGCAGTATTCCCATCATTCGTATTACCAAATCCTGGTTTTGGTTTATCTACAATTAAACCCATTTCAACCTTAAACCTTTCTTGGATACGAGCCGAACGTTGCTTCACATTTTCTTTGTCACTTTGACCTCGCAGTTGCCATTTCTTAACTTCAAGACGATAGCTTATGTGAAGCAAACATTTAAAAGACCGGATCCAAGCGTGAAGGGGAGATATACCAAAACCAAGAGTTTCCTTATTTACAACAAATTCCCTAGACTCATCATTCATAAATTTAGGAGTAGCTCCACAAATGTAACATTTAAGTGCTGACGAAGTTTCAGTCCTAGCGTTGCACACTTTACCATCAATCATCGTGAACAGTAATTCGTGTTTGACCGATATCTCTTTACCATCTTTATTACCTATTGTTGGCACCAATTGGTTTATTTCCTCCAAAATCTTATTGGTTTCTATTACAGTAAAATCTGTTGTTTCTTTGGAGAAAATAAACTTAATCGGTCGACAATACATGGTAGAAGATGGTCGAGGATTCTGCCAAGCAACTCTACCACTATTGTCACGTAACTGAAGTGGCACGAATGAGAACATAAACAAAAACTCATCTGTGTCTTCACTGTTTGAGAATTTTTGTTTGTAAGTACTATGACCGGAACTTCCATCACACCCCCACTTGCTAACAAGGGAGAGTGATGAGCCAGAATCTACAGATTTTAAAACTTCACGCTGTGCACAAATTAGACGTTCAGCTGTTTTATTTAAAACCGCCTGAAGTTTAATTTCTGCACGCGTTTCGCTTATAAAATCTGTTCCTCGGGAGGGTAGCATTCAATTTTTGCCTGCCTAACACTATAAAATGATGGGAATACCTGGTGTCCTGCCTTGATGCTCCATTTCCTCGTTTGTTTATAAGAGTGGCTCGTGGATTTGGCATCCACATAATATGCCAAAGCCTCCTCTTTGGACAAACAACTTGGTTGTTCGCGTATCTTTTCACCAGCATATCTTTTCATTTCTTGGCACTTTTCCGGACTATGGCTTGCTTCTTCAATCACAGTAGCCAAATTCCGATGTCCGGATAATTGTGCCGATATTTCAGCAGCGGCTACTAGCTGGTTTACATCTCGCGTGTGTAGTAGGTCCTCCACGCGTCTCCTTTTCGTTTTTTCACTTGCTTCAGAAAAATCTATTGATGGACGTCCACGAATCGAACTCTTACTTGATGATGATGGTGTTGAGAGGTGGACAGATGCTTTGAATGTAAAATCCCCAGACAACCACTCAGAATTCTTAGTCAGGAAGCGATTTCGGCATTTCCCACATTTTTCCCATTTTTCTGTGTATTTGGATGACAATCTTCCAATTGTCATTTTAATTGCCCGCTCAGATGCTTCCGTGATATTAACAAGATTATGTTTCATCACTATAAACTCATACAGTCTACTGTTGCGGTTCTCTTTAGCATGTTTCTGCCATTCATCAAAAAACTCCATTTTCGAGACTGAGAATTCGTATTCTAGAAAACAGACAAAATGACAAAGTTGTACTCAAGTGTGCAGGCTAAGATGACTAAAATTTAAAAGCTAATAGATATGGCTATGCTATATATAAAATCTAGCCCGGGTACAAGAGGGTACAAGTAGTTTCTAGTCCAATGAATTCAGAAAATCATCAAAATTTGACAAACTTCTTTAAACTCGAGCTATTTAAAAAAATGGGGAAATGTAAACCTATTTTCTTATTAGAAATAAAAAGAACATACCTTTAACTTGAAGATCCATCACTAACACTTATGAAAAAACTTAAACTCACTGACATAGGATGTTACTTCCGTACACGCAAAAATGCAATTAATAAGTGGTTTTCTTACCCTTTCCTTATATACTAACCTCATTACCTTATCAGTAGTTGACACGTGTCCAAAACAATTCTCAGAATTGGGGCACCTGGGTATCTGGTAAAAGGCTCAGGTAATAAATTTCAGGTAATTAGACAATGACTTTTGTCCAGCTAGCATGTTCTAGACGAAACACAGTGCACCGGCTATATATTATGTTCTTTAATTTTTTTTTGTAGTATATTATTATTAATTTTATTGTTATTTATATTTTATACTTTTGAAATATTTCGATGGCATCTGATGATGAGTCATCTTTCCACTCGGCAAATAATTCTTCTGCTTTGTCTGACGACGACAGTTTTTGTTCGGTGACAGGCACACTTGGCGATTTTATTCATGGAACTTTTAGTCTTCGACACCGTAATTCGTTAAATGTTTGCCTCATTAACGCTCAAAGTCTGCCAAGTCATTACAGTGATCTTGTGGAGGCGTTTACACAGTCAAACGTTCATGCCGTCCTGGTCTCTGAGAGTTGGCTCAAACCTCAACTTCTTTCCACCACTTACCCCCTTTCTGGCTACATTCTAATCCGAAATGATCGCACTGGAAAGAGGGGTGGTGGTGTTGCTATTTTCTTACGCAGTGACTTCCCCTATAAAATTATAGCTTCTTCTTCCATCGCTGCTGAATTTTTTTTCCTTGAGGTTTGTGTCAAAGGAGCGCGGACCGTTCTTGGCGTAATTTACTGTCCCCCTAATGTCAATTATTTCACCGATTTGGAATTGGTTCTAGAATCTTTAGGGTCTGAGTACGAGCATCAGATCATCATGGGTGCTTTTAATACCGATCGCCTGCTCCCAAACTCCCATCGTTCCCGAAAACTCCACTCCATTGTCGAATCTGTTGGCCTTAACATTTTACCTCTGAATGCAACACATTATAATACCAAAAGTGAAGACACATGATTGGATTTGATTCTCACCTCGGCTCCTTCCCTCGATTCCTCTCACGGTCAACATCCTGCTCCTGGTTTCTCTTATCATGACCTGATCTACATTTCCTATGTCCTCAAGCCTCCTAAACCCCAACCCAAAGTACTGTACAGGCGTTGCTTTGCACGTATGAACACCGATAATCTGCATGCGGATGCGTCAAAAATTGATTGGGTACCTCTTGAGGCAGCTGCTACAGTTGATATGAAATTGAAAGTGTTCAACGATGTCGTAATCAACTTATACGATGTTCATGCTCCAGTAAGGCGAATCAAATTGAAGCGACCGTCCGCACCTTGGTTGACACGTGAGATTCAGATGGCGATGAGGCACAGTGACCGAGCTTTCCGCAAGTTCAAGCGGGATCGTTGCGATGAAAATTGGGTTCTCTACAAAGTTGCTAGGAATCGTTGTAATCAAATGATACGACATGCTAAACGAAGCCAAATTTTCAACAACATTTCCTCCTCTTCCCCTACCGATATCTGGAAGTTCCTACGGACTCTGGATATCGGTAGGGTTAGCCGTGTGGATCTGCCGCCGGCGCTTAGTCTTGACGACATTAACATTTATTTTGTCTCCACTCCAAAGTTTGATCGTCAGACTATGAGTCGAACGGTGGACTACATGGATAGCTTAACTCAACCAAGCATAACTCCTTTTCGCTTTTCTCCAGTTGATGAGGCTGAGATCAAAAAGATTATCCTTTCAATCAAATCTAAAGCGGTTGGTTGCGATGAAGTCAGCCGCTTTATGATTATCACCATCCTGGACCACCTCTTTCCAGCTATTACCCACATAATAAACCATTCCCTTGACTCTGGGCAATTCCCTGAAATTTGGTGGAAAGCATATGTTTGGCCACTGCCCAAAGTCACTAATCCTGTCCATCCTAGTCACTTCCGGCCCATTTCCATCCTCCCTTTCCTTTCCAAAGTCATTGAGGCTTGTGTACATAAGCAACTGTCCCAGTTTGTGTATGAACACAATGTCCTCAGTCCCTACCAGTCCGGCTTCAGACCTGGGCATAGCACAGTCTCAGCTATGCTCAAAGTGACTGGCGATGTGAGGGTGGGTGTGGAGGACACTAGGATCACTGTGCTGGTCCTGGTTGACTTCTCAAACGCCTTCAACACCGTCAGTCACGATATCCTACTATCCATCCTATCCTATCTTATGATCTCCTGCGAAGCACTGGAATGGTTCTCTTCATATCTTCGTGGACGTCAGCAGTCTGTCAGAGTTGATGAGGCTACATCGAGTCGGCGAGACCTTGAGGCTGGTGTCCCACAAGGTGGCATACTCTCTCCTCTTTTATTTTCTCTGTGTATAAATCTCATTACCCTTGATCTTAAGTGTTCGTATCATTTGTACGCCAATGACCTACAACTTTACTCGCAGGCTAAAATTGAGGATCTGCCGGATGCGATCGATGATGTGAACCGGGACTTGGCAAGAATTCGCGATTGGTCCGAGAGGTATGGCTTATGCGTCAATCCTGTGAAATGCCAAGCTATCATCATTGGAAGCTCTAGAATTATAAACAGGCTGGACTTGGCATCGCTTCCACCGGTAACATTTAATGGAACCAATATACCTGTGAGTCTTTCCGTTAAAGATCTCGGTTTACACATCGATGCTACACTTAGCTGGCAACTCCAGATTACAAGCGTTGGCCAAAAGGTTACCGGTGTCCTGCGTTCTCTCTATCGCCTGAAGAATTTCCTTCCTGTCAAGACAAAGACAATGCTTGTGCAGACCTTGGTTTTTCCTATAATCGACTATGGTGATGTGTGTTATCTCGACCTGAATGCAGATCTACTCAATAAACTTGACCGACTTCTCAACAATTGCATTCGGTTCATTTTCAATCTCCGTAAATATGACCATGTGTCCTCATATCGTAAACAGCTGTCATGGTTACCTATACGTCAGCGTCGTAATATGCGCGCGTTGACTACTCTTTTCACTTTTCTTCATTCATCTAATAGCCCCAGCTACCTAGCTCCTTACTTTCAATACCGCTGCTCCAACCATGACAAAAATCTTCGTTCTTCTAATAATTATCTTCTTTCGTGTCCTTCTCATAGCTCAAGCCTTGTACATTCTTCTTTCATTGTACAATCTGTACTTCTCTGGAATGCGCTCCCTCTCGAGATTAGGATGGCGACGAATCGTTTCACGTTTAGGGCTAAGGTGCGCCAATATTACATCAAACTGTCACTTGAAAGACCATAGAAACATCATCTCTTACATTTGTTACACTGTGTATTAAATATACGTATGTATATGTATATATTCATTTTATATAGTATTTATAGGTATGTATTATTTATATATGTATGTATTATCATAATATTTATATATAATATAAAAAGTAGTATAATGTTGGATTACTATTTCAATATTTGTAGTTTATACACCTGCTACAATCATCTCTGCACCACCCTAAGGTTGACTGGCAGAAAATGCTATATAGCATTAAGTCCGCCTTTGCATTAAAAATGCAGGAAGTGTAAAAATACATAAATAAAATAATTGGGCTTTGGGCCACTAATTACTGGATGGGGAGTTTATTTGGGAGTTGCGGCTGTAGTAGTGTGTACCACATTTGTGCGATATACATGACATTGCTTTCTTTTCCTTTATAAATCTAATGAGTGACAATTAAAAAAAAAACATGGATGTAAAGAATATCCACACATCAACTACACCCCCAAGTATTGTAACTAGTGTTTATTGAAACAACAAAATGCGACATGAATCGTTTGGTTCTAAGATTATTTGTAATTTTTGTTTATAATTAATATGTCTTTTGCAGTGGTCTTTGTTCGCGTGTAGGGTCCATCTATGTATCCATCTATATGATATTGTCCATAAAGTAAAATAAAATAGTGTTTGTTCTGAGTAATGCTTTTGCCTATTGTTTCATGTGTGACTCAAACATTATAAAGAACACATCATCATCAGCCTTTAACAGTCCACCGCTGGACTAGGCCTTTCCTTTGAAAGGAGGAATTGGCCTACTATACCACGCTGGCCAAACGGGTTGGTATAGGGTTTGTATCAAGATTTCCTTCTCTTACAGTGTTGTTCTCTGCTAAATGTGCATAGCACCGTCTTTTAGCACAGATAAAGGAAAAAAAAATCGGGCAAGTGCGAGTCTGACTCGCGCACCGAGGGTTCCGTACGCATTTTACCTTATTTGAGGTTGGTGCTAATTACGCTAGTCTTCGAAATCTGAGGGTTTAGTACCAGTTTGCACTCAATCGTCACGGTGGACAATAGCCTAGACGACAGGAACAATTTCCATACATTTTCTAAATGCGCCCCCTAGCGGTCTCTATCGATCGCTTCTCTCCATTAGGGGCGCTTTAACAAGTACGAAAATTAATCTTAATTTTCAACTTTTTAAAATTTTCAGAATTTTTCCTTTATTTGTGCTGTAGGACCCTGCTTTTGGCCAAATTTCGTGATTCTAGTTCAACGGGAACTACCATATAGGTTTTCGACCCAAAACCTATAGGGTACTTACGGTTGACCTAGAATTGTCAATTTTTGTCAAAACCAAGGTCTTACAGCACAAGTAAAGGAAAAATTGAGAAAATTAAAAAAAGTTGAAAATTAAGGTTAATTTTGGTGCTTACAAGTTTTCGCAAAAACCAAATTTTGACCATATCTTTTTATCGGGTCGACCCAGGACCCTGATTTTTACACACCTAATAGGAACCATAGACCTCAGTATCTGGTATAAATTTCAATTTGCTAGGTCAACCCGTTCCTGAGAAAATCGGTGGTGACACACGGACAGACAGACAGACAGACAGACAGACAGACAGACGGACAAGAAAGTGATCTTATAAGGGTTCCTTTTTTACCTTGTGAGGTACGGAACCCTAAAAATGCGCAAACTGTGAAATATTAGTTACATCATATTATAAAAATATGTTTAATAATTTTAGCTACTACTACTTTCCTCATGAACGCTTAAATGTTTTAAATTGAAATTTATATCAATTACTAAGGTCAATAATAGCTTTAAGCTGTAACAAAATCAAACTACTATGTCAATGCAATCGAAAGATACAGCAATTTAAGCATATTTTAAACTCACTACTACTGGCAAGGGAATCAAAACCTACAGGGTACTTCTCAGGCTACTTACTTTATAGGAAAAATTGCGAAATCCGTAAATTTTTAGTTACATCGTATGATAAAAATATTTTTAATAATTTTAAAGTTACTACCTCTTTCCTCATAAACGCGTGTAGGTATTAAATTGAAATTCATATGAAATGCTCAGATCTATAATAACTTAAGAATGAAAAAAAAAAAGCTTCTATGTCAATGCAATCAAATGAAACAGCAATTAAAGCTGCATTTCAAACTCGCAACTACTCGCAAGGGAATCAAAACCTGACGTGTAAAAATAAAATCGCTGTGTTTTCCTATTGTTTTCTAGTTACCAATATTTTATTGCATTAGTTATTAAAAATGCAGTTTTAATTAACAGATAAAATACATTTAAAGATATTATGCTCTTTATTAATTCAATCACAGTACTATCATTGAATCAAGGAAAAAAAAATCAACAAAAATTAAAAACTATTTTGTTTTCTTAAAATTTGGTAAATACCACAAAAGTCCTACCTACTAGGTTTACATTTTTTTCAAAAATGTTATGAATCTGTAATAATATTTTATTACTAAAATAGAAAAGAACAGTCTATAAAGACAGTCTTGACGAATATCAATATTGTGTTCACCGTATATGGCCTTTAGGCAAGCTGCGCTTTGGTCATCCGCCTTTTTTTATATGGACAAAGTCCGCAAAAGCGTTGTTTCTTTAGTTCTAGCTCATCATTAGTAATCTCTGGAGATGGCGGTACCAGATTTTTTAAAATATTTGGTATATTGTCACGTACAGTCCTCTACAAAATGGATGCATCCAGTCGTCTTGCATCCAAGGTGCCGGCAAATCTGTGTGTAATTTTTATTGTTGACAACATTGCGACAAATTCGCGTTGGTCCTCTATTTGTACGTATAAAATTAATAGCAGAAGTCCTTCCCATCGTACGTCCCTTTATAGTTGACCACTCACGGTTATTCTTCCACGTATTGACCGCTGAGGCCTCAATGTATAGTGTGAAGTCGATGAAGTTACCTCAAGATTAGCCAATTCCAGATAAGCATGGTTTTCAGGTTCCGCTTGTCTGCTTGTTAGGCTTGCATCCTCAATGTGGTCGATCGTCATGTCTTCGGTACCACTCCTGACATCATTTGCATCTACACAAGCTTCTTGCTCTGAGTCCCAATCCAAGGAGAACAATCGGCGTCATTTTTTAATATTGAAGCTATTTTGTCCTGGTTTAGATGTCGATGGGACCCCATCTTATATTTAACCTACCAGTATAATACTATATTATGACAAATGTGTCTAAACAAGACATACCTTAAATAAATCACAACAAAAGAAATTTGAAATAATTACAAAAGTTACGCAAAGCCCAATTATACGTCGAAATGACGTGCAGCATCATCATTCCACCAGAATGGCGGAACTTACCGAGATGACGCAAACGTGTCCTGCGAGGTCCCGACAGCCACAGAGTTGGTTCGGGAGTTTAAAGCGATCCGATGGTAAACGGAGAGATATTTCGCCGTAGTATACGTCAAATTTACGTAGATTTGGCTTCTAGGGTTAAGCTGTAATAAAATCAAACTTCTATGTCAACGCAATCAAATGAAACAGCAATTAAAGCTGCATTTCAAACTCGCAACTACTCGCAAGGGAATTAAAACCTAAAGGGTACTTCCAGACGATCTAGAATCTTGAATTTTGGCATGAAGCAATGTTTTATAGCACATATACACGCGGCGATAGCCCAGTGGAGTACATAACGGACTGCCAAGACGATAGTCTCGGGTTCGATCCCGAGGTGCCTCGGGCACACACCTCTGACTTTTCGAAGTTATGTGTGTATTAAAAATGTTAATTATAGCTCGCTTTATAATGTACCCGGTAGATGGCAAAATGCTCGCCCCCTATTACATTGCGACCCAAACATAACTGGCGAAGTGTAAGTGTTAAATACACCCCTGCCTACCCCTTCGGGGATAAAGGCGTGATGCTATGTTTATAAAGGAAAAATTTGCGAAATCTTTAAATTTTAGTTATATTACATTTTTTTTTAATAATGATAAACTTACTAGCTGACCCGGCGAACTCCGTATCGCCTTTTTAAGGTCTTTTTTCTCATTCCTTTTTTTCCATCCATCCATCCATCAGCGCTTAAGAAATTGACCAAAAAAATATTATTTCGGAGGTGTATTGTATCACTAACACTGTGAAATTGCTGAATTGTTTCACTAACGCAGCTGTAAAACGATTTATTAACTCCAGTATGCGACTGGCGCGTATGACTGATCTAGTGATATGATTAACTTACTAAGAAGGGTGAAAATTAAGAGTTGTTTGTATTTTCAATGCCATATCATAAAGAAAAATACTGCCTCCGTGGTCCGGTGGATAGCGTATGCGACTGCAGATCGGAGGTCCTAGGTTTCAGTTCCCGGGTCGGGCAAAAGTGTTACTGGGTTTTCCGAATTCTCAGTAGCAGCACGGAGTGGATGAATTCATGGCGAAATGTGGGTGTCATATTACACTTCTGCCTACACTTTCGGAAATATACAGGTGTGAGTCAATTTAAAAAAGTAAAAGTAAATTAAAGTTGACACAGTAAAACGATGCCAAATGATAATTGGACCAATTATATTATGATGTTAAAGATATTAATTTTACAAAAAATGTCCCGTCCGCCATCTTGGATCCCCAAATAAATCCCATTGTCAGCTGATTCTCAGACCTAAAGAATATACGTTTAAATTTTCATACAACTCAGTCCAGCCGTTTCGGAGGAGTATTGTAACTATCACTGAGAAATGATTTTTTAGACTCCGGTATGCGCGCGGCGCGGCCAACAGGATTGATCTAGTGATAAGATGAAATTACTAATATGGCTATAAAAAAAACAAGTTGGTGATAAAAGGGTGAAAATTAAGAGTTGTATGAATTTTATACTGCCATATCATAAAAAATAAAAATATAAAAAAAAGATTTTTTGGGCTGGTCACCCTTATGACTTGGAAGTTTGAGAAATGGATTACGACCGATTCTCAGGCCTACCGAATATACATACAAAATTTCATACAAATCTGTCCAGCCGTTTCGGATGAGTATTTTAACTAACACCATGACACGAGAATTTTATATATATAGATAGATTACAATTTTCCTCATTAGCGATTTAGCGACCTTCAAGTTTGTACGGAACTCGCAGTGCGCGACATCTCCATTCATTCTTAGGCGATACACTTCTTTCATATTTTTCTTTCATCCATCCGTTCCAAATGTCCAAACCATCGCAACATTCCTTTTTCAATCTTTGTCACTACATCTTCTTTTAGACCACACTTCTCTCGTATCACACTGTTTTTTTCACTTTATATATCAGCTTTACTGCGCACATAGGTACTCCTCAAAGCTCTTATCTCCACAGCATTGATTCTACTTTCATGCTTATTCTGCTATTCCTATGATTCGCTACCGTACATCAGTGTTGGCGCCAAAACTCCCTGCAGTACAGCAAGGCGAGCCTAACTTGGGAAAATTTGGTCACTGTAAGGAGCCATTCCGTGTGGTGACGGATTAAGAATACGGAATGTCACCACCCCATATCATCCCATGGGTGTCGTAAGAGCCGACAGAGGGAGCATATTATACATAGAACAGCATTGTAAGAGAAGGAAAACTTGATACAAACTCTATACCAACCCGTTTAGCCAGCGTGGTATAGTAGGCCAATTCCTCCTTTCAAAGGAGAGGCCTAGTCCAGCAGTGGACTGTTAAAGGCTGATGATGAGATGAAGGAGCCATTCACACTAAAGCCTGCTTTCACTCTCCTTTCAACATCTCCCTCACATTTTCCATCTCTCGTAAACTAGGACCCTAAATACACAAACTCATTCACATGTGCAATTTTTCATCAATAAGTTACATTCAGATTTATACATTCACATACTATCTTCTCTTTCTATGACCATGACTTAAAGGTAATTGATCACACTGGTTCAGGGTCATGAAAAGATTCATGGAAATAGGCAAAATTGTTCCCAGATCTATAAAGCCCCAAGATACATCACAGGAGTTGCATTTCGATGTCGATTTCTTTTTGCAAATTAATGAAATCGTAACTGCTGCTTCATAGTTTAATATTGGCAAATATTGACCTTTTGTTGTTCGCACTCGGCAAAGAGTTTATTTAATTGTTACATACATACATAGATAGACTCACACCTGTTTCTCGGAGGGGTAGGCAGAGACTACGGAACGCCATTTGCTACGATCCTGACATACCTCTCTTGCTTCATTCACCCCATCAAGTTTCTCATGCATGCTCTTCTGTTTAGGGTACTTCTGACCTGTCCGTTTTTAGGATGTCTCCAATCTGGTCAGAAAACGTCTGCCTAGGTCTTCCCCTTCGTCCTGTTCCATTCACATTTGCCTTATATATCTTCTTTTTCAGTCTTTCGTCATCCATCCTCTCCATGCGCCCAAACCATCTTAACATGCCTTTCTCGATACTCATCACTACATCTTTTTTTACCCCACACAACTCTCTTATCACATAATTCTTTACTCTGTCGGTCAAAAATACACCACACATACTTCTCAGTGCTCTCATTTCTACAGCATTCATTCTACATTCAAGTCTCTTCTGCAATACCCAACTTTCACTACCATACATAAGGGTAGGCACTAACACCCCTCTATGCACAGCCAAACGTGCCTTTTTTGACACGTTTTGCTTTTCATAAACGCCTTCAGAGCTCCATTTACTCTAATACCTGCATTAACTCTTCTTTCAATATCTTCTTTATTCTTACCATCTCGTGTAAACAACGTACGTAAGTAAACAAACTCATTCACTTGTTCCACTCGCTGTCCAAATTTCAAGTTTCGAGATAATCGCGATTCACTGCTTTTTTGACACTTTTTTTTACATCACTAAGAAATAGAGAACAATTTTATGGTCGCCGATTTTATATGATAAAACTAACTTTTATCATGAACCATAAAAAATATAAAAATAAAAAACCAAGCCGAAGTAAACAAACTCATTCTCTTTTTCCACTCGCTGTCCATCGATCAAAACATTAAAAGCCGTAACGCAGTCCTCCTTTTTAAAAACCATAATTTCGTTTTATTTACATTCACTTTCATTCCTTTCCTCTCTAACGCACCATGCATGATTGTTACCATCTCCTGCAACTCCTCCGCTGAAGACGCAAGTATTACCTGATCATCAGCATAAAGGAGGCATTAGACGAGTAACCCATTCATCCTTAATCCGCAGTCACTATGTTTTAAATCTTGCAAACAACTGTACATGAAGAGGTTAAACGGCCGCGGCGACGCTACATATAGTAGCGTCGCCGCGGCCGTCTAACACCTTTCTGGGTTCCAGGAAGATACCTGACTTGCAGTATCCCGCTGTATGCGCCGACTATTCTTCGACACGTGTTTCGCCTCTGCACGAGGCATCCCCAGGAGCGATGGGCAACGACTGAGCTCAGTTGTAGCGTATCTTCCTGGAACCCATACCATTCCTATATCCCTTATCCTTTTAGAGGATTTCGGTATTGTCAACCTTTTTCTATTGCAATTGTTGAGGTAGTCAGTCCGAGGGTGCGTGGTGGGTTCCTCTTTCCTTCCATTAGGTTACAATGGAGTTCCGCCAAGTAACGCCTGATTCAATCAACTATATGAAAATACATGTGTCCGCTCGGGTTCCACCAACTATGTTGTGCGGTGAGGAGTTGCAAAGGGTTAGCAGTTTTAGATATCTGGGGCATATTGTAACCGATGGCTTGTCCGATGATGCCGATCTGGAGCGCGAGCGCAGCGCATTGGCGGTGCGAGGGAATATGGTTGCCCGCAGGTTCGCTCGTTGCTCCTCAGGTGTGAAAATTACTCTGCTTAAGAGCTTTTAATCCGTCGGAGGCGATTTTGCGGGTTTTTATTGTTCTATTACGTTACGGATAAATATTAATTACTGAAAAAGATATAGAACATATGAAAGTTCAGTTCTTTATCAAGAGAGTGCTAAAGAAAAATATATGGGTTACTAAAGTAAATATTTTAAAACGGATGAATTTAAAAAAGTCATTTTCGTAATTTCTGTAGTTTAGGCCAGCATTAATGGTCGCTAGTGGTATGAAAACATATCGTTCTATAATTTTGTAAATGTAAACTGTATGAGCAAAAGCTATACAAGCGAGTCCTTAAAAAAGAAATTGTACTTTCATTCATAATTTTCAAGAAAATCGGAGATCAAAACAGTGCATTTTGCTTAATTTTGGCCCGCAAATTTGCATTTATATCTAAAGAACTACTGTGATTATTAAAAAGATATATACATATTTAGAAACCTTAAGATTCATTTTAAGTCATATAAAAAAATTGGATTCTAAACTTTTCGTTTGTAATTAATATGATTTTTTTTAAAAGACCTATAAAGCTCGAAGCGCGATGCTATGTCCGCCATTCAGCGCTGAGCGCTCTCAGAGGACGGACCTGTCGCTCGCGTCCGCGTCCGCCATTTTACGTAAATATTGCATTCCAAAACGTTTATAGCGCGGCTAAAGCTTCTTGATCCTTATTTTTTTTCTCAACGTATTTTTTTTATAAATATGAAAAGTTGATGTACTTAACTTTATTTATGTATTACGTATTAAACTAGTGTGTTAGTCAAGACATCTGGAGTCTAGTGGTTACTGGTTAGTATAGTAGCGCAGTCAACTAGGGGCTGGGCGAGACTGACAGAAACGGACCGTTAGATATAATACCTTGCTGCAAAAATCAAGTGGCAATATACAGTATAAACAGGTACAGTAGTTAGACGCAATTGATCTTTGATGGGTGACCATGGGATTAGCTTGCAGGGCCTATATAGCAGGTTTATTTTCGTACAAACTACATAAGTTAAGGTAAAGTAATTGACATCACGGTCATAGTATGGATGGGTGACCGACCGATGAATTTACAGAGCCCATGTAAGAGGTTCTTAAGGGGGGCAAAATTATGGTTATTTTTAAGCTAGGACGCGCCGCCGTTAGCATGATACCAATGTAATAGGTATTTACCTAAAACGTAATATGCAATGCAATTAAAAGCACACTTGAATCGAATATTATTTTACAAACCGCCGCAGCTCAGCTGATCCCCACGAGCTCGCATTGCAGGTACCTAACACACACAAGCCCACGAACGTACTGTGCAGTCTTATTCTGCACCAGTTAACAGTTTATTTTGAGACTCAATTCTTCTAACTATATTTGTTCAAAATGCAGTTTCGATCTAATGTCAGTGTCATACTCATGTCACAAATGGTATTCTCCTAAATAAACTGATATTGGAATGTTATCGTGACTAGATCGTTAATTGAAAAATGTCATCATCATCGTTCTAGCATACCGTGGATTCGAACCCGATACCTTCTGCATAGCAGTCCGTCGGTATCTCCAGTAGGCTATCGCTGCCTGTTGTTAATTAAACAATGTGTCAACGTCAGTGAGAACAATAGAAGTCAAATTATAGTTGGTGCCCCGAGAAGATAGACTTTTTGTAAACAAACATTCAGAGCTTCACAACCTTTTTTCAAACAGTTGCGTTTTAGATTTTATGCTTTTGAACAGTTTTTTTTTTCAATGCCTAATTATGCCACTATGTTTTTAAATTTATATTGTTAAATTTTACTGAAATAAAAATATTTGATACATACATACATATCGTCACGCCTTTTATCCCCGAAGGGGTAGGCAGAGGTGTATTTCTACACCCACTTTTCACCAGATATATTTTAGTCCCACGTAATAAGGGGCGAGCCTATTGCCGTACCGGGCACATTTCCAGACTCCGTGCTGCTACTGAGAATTTCGTGATAGAAAAACCCAATAACACTGCCCGACCCAGGAATCGAACCCGGGACCTCCCGATCCCACGCGCATATTTATGCCGCGAGACCAACGAGGCAGTCGTATAGGGTTTGATGTCGAGTTTTCCGTCTCTACGCAAACATGGTATTTGCATCGTGTTATCCCTTAGTAGCGACCCCAGACGGTAGCGGGACTACAATCACCGGTTGAAGGAACCAGGCTGACCGTCATCAGGCAGACGGATCTCGCGAAGCGCGTACGCGCATCGCTCTGGCTGCCGAGGTCGACCAGCCTGGACCTCCCGAAGATTCACCAACTCCTAGCTGCCCAAAACCCATGGTACGCTGTCCAAACTTGGCAACTATACAGCGCTACCATGCAAGAACACGGCCTGTACCTATCTCTGGGCATCCCGGAATCGGAAATGCCGAAAATCGAGGCGCGCGACCGCCGAGTCTCCTTCTTCACCGGCAGCGTGTACGTAGTGTTCCACGCTGCTGGGGCGGGAGGTGGCGGGGCGGCTGCCGCGCCCGGGGAGATGCCGCTCGCCAGTAGGCAGAGACAAGCGACAACACCGGCCGAACCTTCCACGTCGGGCACAGCCCGAGCACACACGACGCCCGCAGCGACTAACATCGCTGTGACGGACGTCGACGACGAGCACGACTCGTCTGACGGGGAGTCCGTGGACATCAATGTTCTCGGATCTTCGTCAGACTAGAGTCGTACAGACGAACCTCCAGCACAAGCAAATTGCAACGGCTACCCTACGCAGGCTGCTGGAGGTTAACCACCACACAATAGCCCTAATCCAGGAGCCGTGGATTAGAAGCGACACCATATGTGGACTCAACAACATCGGAGGTAAGATATTGCACTGGAGCTCGGCTCCTAAGCCGAGAACATGCATATACATTCCCCGAACGATACCAGCATTGCTGCTGACTAACTTTTGTTCTAGAGATCTCACAGCCGTGGGAATACGAACAGGGCCCAATGATCAGATGCTAGTACTAGCTTCGGTCTACATGCCCGGTGATGAGGAGATCCCATCGAAGGAGCTGGCCGAGCTAGTGCAGCACTGTGAGGACCACGGCTGGCCAATAATACTCTCGGCAGATGCTAACGCCCACCATCCATTGTGGGGAAGCCCCGAGGCAAATAGACGAGGTGAGGTCCTAACTGAATACATCTACACAACAACACTAACTGTAATCAACAAAGGCTCAGAGCCCACATTTGTTAGCTCCAGATATCAAACCATAGTAGACATTACACTGGCATCGGATGGGGCCGCGGAACTTATCACGAACTGGCATGTGTCCGCCGAACCATCCTTTGCTGACCACAGACGTATCTGCTATGACATACGAGTGCAAGAGAGGGTCACACAACCAAAACGCAACCCACGCAATACCAACATTGCGAGCTACAAGACCCTGCTCGAACAGGAAATAGCCATGTCAAATTTCAACGACATGACCGCAAGCACTACAAACATAGAACACAACACTAACTTACTAACAAAATGCATACAACGCAGCTACCAACAAGCCTGCCCCACCACACTACCGAAAACGAGTAGTAAAACCCAATGGTGGGGATCGGAACTGGAGAAGCTCAGGCGCAATCTGAGAAAACTCTTCAACCGGGCCAAAAACACAAGGAAAGACACAGATTGGGACAAATACAAAGAAGCCCAGTCGCACTACAAGAAACGCATACGATTCCGCAGGGGAGAGTCATGGCGAAATTTCTGCACCAACATTAACTCCACATGCGAGGCAGCCAGGGTAAAAAAGATCCTATCCCAGGACAGAAACAAGACCCTAGGCTCCATCAGAAAGCCTGATGGCACCTACGCAATCACAGACATGGAAATAAGCCAAGTGCTAATCGAAACACACTTCCCAGGTTGCACTGTGACCGACGACTGTGACTGGGAAGAATCAGAACACAAACCACCGACCCAAACAGACTGGACGATAGCCAACAACATGGTTACCGTGGACCGGCTGAAATGGGCAATTGATAGCTTCCAGCCGTACAAATCTGCAGGCCTGGACGAAATAACACCAGCACTTCTACAATGGGGCTGCACAACGATTGTGCCACAGCTACTCAGCATATATAGAGCATCTATAGCGCACAATTACATACCACGAAGGTGGAGGGAAGTAAAAGTCATATTTCTCCCAAAACCAGGCAAAACGGATTACACTCAAGCAAAATCGTTCAGACCTATCAGTTTAACCTCCTTCTTGCTGAAAACGCTGGAGAGGCTCGCTGACAGATACCTACGGGAAGGCGCACTGCTACGCAGACCACTACACCCGCAACAACATGCCTACAGAAGTGGCAGATCAACGGAATCAGCGCTTCACTGCGTAGTGGGGACCATAGAGACAGCGCTATCTGACAAACTTATGACCTTAGGCGCCTTCATTGACATAGAAGGCGCCTTCGACAAAACTAAATTCACCAGCATTAGCCGAGCCCTTGACAAGTTCGGAGTTGAACAAACCGTCAGTGGCTGGATTGATCAACTCCTGAAACAAAGGGCTATTCAATTCACGGTTAACACCACCACAAGGGGGATAGTAGCAAAAGGCTGCCCACAGGGAGGTGTCCTATCACCCCTGCTTTGGAACATAGTGGTAGACGATCTGTTGAGAAGCCTGAATGACAAATGCTTCTACACGGTCGGCTACGCAGATGATATAACCATCCTAATCAAAGGAAACTCGGAAGACATGATCCATTATCGGATGCAAGCAGCCATCAGGATCATGGAACAATGGTGCAACCACCATGAACTGACGGTCAACCCTAATAAAACGGAGCTAGTACTTTTCACTAACAAAAGGAACACCCGTATGACCAGAAAACCAAAACTTTTTGGCACGGAGCTTAACCTATCGAGTGAAGTCAAGTACCTGGGCGTAACACTCGACCACAAGCTCAACTGGAATAAACACATCACCACTAAAACCACAAAAGCATGTACAATCTTCTGGCAGTGCAGGAGAATAATAGGCAAGAAATGGGGTCTCAAACCATTCATCACCCTATGGATCTACACTGCCATAATACGCCCCATGCTCACATATGGTGCAGTAGTGTGGTGGCCACGCACTGAACTAAGCACAGTCAAGAGCAAGCTGCAGAGCATACAACGCCTCGCCTGTCTGGCCACAACAGGCTGCATGAAAACAACTCCAACGGCGGCATTGGAGGTGCTTCTCGACTTGCGACCATTGCACCTCATCATCCAGCAGGAAGCGGGTGCCGCCGCGATCCGGCTCGATAAGTTCGGGCTTTGGAGAAGAGACGACCGTATAACCCATGTACGCCTGAAAAGGACGTTAACTAACGAGATCCCGATGCTAGATGCAACGTGCGACCTCATACCTAAAACCTTTGTCTTTGACAAAAAATACCGCATACAACTGCATGAAGAGCACAAGGATAGCTCTGGTATACACGAAGTTAGAGTATACACAGACGGCTCAAAAACAAAGTATGGGACAGGTGCCGGAGTATTCTCCCATGACTTGAACATCAATCTCTCAACATCGCTTGGTAAACTCAACACCATCTTCCAAGCTGAATGCGTTGGGATTATAAGGGCGGCGACGGCGATCGCGGCCAGAAACGTGAGCAACCTGTCAATACGCATCATCACAGACAGTGCCTCAGTACTACAAGCTCTCGATGGCAACTGCTTTAACAGCGGCTTAATTATGGAGTGCCACCAAGAGCTGCAGAAAACTGCAGCGAGGAATCGGGTCACGCTCCAGTGGATACGAGGACACAGTGACTCCACGGGCAATGACGCAGCAGACCAACTGGCAAGGAAAGGATCGGACACAACAACTCTGGGACCCGAACCAACTGTTCCGATACATTTCAACCAACTAAAAACGTGGTTACGCGAGAGAACCCTACAACAACATGAAAAAGAGTGGGCAGAATTAAAAGAGTGTAGGCAATCTAAAGATGCCTTTCCCCAATTAGATAAACGACTCTCGCAAAAATTGTTGCACTCCAACAGGAAAACACTCAAGCATCTGACTGGCATAATAACCGGCCACTGTCCACTAAACAAGCATCTCTACAACATCGGCGTCACGGACAGCCCACTATGTAGGGGCTGCATGGAGACCGAAGAAACACCCGCTCATGTGATCCTACATTGTACCAGTGTGAGCGACCAACGGACGAGGTTCCTGAACAACCCCAGAACCATGAGGCCTTCTGGAAGGAGCTTGCATGGTATGAGTAGCAGGCGACAACCGTGTCCCTGCTAACGCACAATGGCCCAACTAAGCGGCTAAGTGCGGAAAACACCTGTCCAACTAACTAACTAACTATCCCTTAGTCGCCTCTTACGACACCCACGGGAAGATAGGGGGTGGTGACACTTGTATTCTATGCCGTCAACCACACGGCCTTCAACCACACGGCCATTAAAACACAAAATATTTGATTTTGTGTTTTAATGGCCGAATTTTCATAAATTGGCCGATTTTTTTGTTGTTTTACACGTAATAATCTGTAAATTAATGAAAAATAGAGTACCATGTATGTTAATTATAGAGTACGTACATGTTACTTTTTTATTGACACGATTTTTTAAAAATCAATACGCAATCAATAATATTGCTCAAAGTAGCATATCTATTCTAAAATATTAAATTATTGACCAACAATGAATAATATAACAGATAACTAGCTAATACATTGCATAAACATTTCTAGGCATAGAGATTTTACGTTGTCTGTGAATGAAATCGTCAGAATGAACTTAAACAAAAACCATTAAACGTTACGGTAGTCTGAAAACGCAATTTCTTTTTTAGGTATAAATAATTTTCTGCCATCTGATATTCTGCACGTGCTTCTTCGAGATGCCGGCAGCGAGAAGAACGTTGCGATCCTATAAACTAGTATTTAGCTTAACACCAACCCCTTCTTGATAACTAAAAATTTAATTTTGTCCTCCGATAAAAAGATGTTAAGCCCAAGAATGTATCATTTCAATGAATTAACGCCAAATGTTGACACTCTAGGCGTCAGTACCTCAAAACATTAAAAGATCCTGTTAACAGCGCATAATATCGATAAAAACCCGATCCATTGACATATTAGTTTCCAATGACACGTATCTATGTACCGTTGCGCTCATTGATTTGAAATTATTTGTTTTTGACAAACTATCGCTAAGTCACTTAGTAAAAATTCTTTGTTTACAAAATGTCTATGTTCTCGTGGCACGGCCTCTAGTTGATAATGACATTTAAATTAGAAGAATACCAATTCTGAGTCAATTAAAATCTAATCCCATTTCGTTCAAAATATAATTTCAATGTCATATAAAATACGAGAATTGGCCTTATCTATGTAAAATTTTATAAAAAGAGGGATTTATATTATCGCACACTGTGTGAAATAATTTTAGGTGAATATATATTGTATAATTACAATATTTTGTAAATACAAATCAACATATTGCATATTTTTTTCTTTCTTTTAATTAATTAAGTATTTTCTTTTACCCGACTCTTTTGGTTTTGTATTTAGTGTCATCGTGGGTTTTCATGCATAATTAACAAAATAGATGTATATTTGAAATGAAACAATTATGTAGATGACAATTATAAATTATTTCTATCATATAATAAAACTGCGCCAAATTATATAAAAAGTCGTTGTTATCCTGAGGAACATCATCCTACTAAACAAATATGTAATATCTATCTTTATTTGATACCTTTATGTGCATTTGCATTGAAAATAATTAATTTGAATACTTTCATATCATAATCGACGTATTACATAAACGAATACTGTTCATGTATGGCAAGAAGGATCAAGATTATTATTCCACGCGACACCGTCATAGTGCGCTGGGTCTCGCATCCGCGGTGCGCGGGCGACCGCGGTTCTATAAAAACCTAAACTCGAGCCGCCGCTCGAGGCGTATACGCTCTTAAGGCATACTGACAGTCTTTCTACTCGAGCAGCCTGTGGGTAAATCATACCCGTCGGGCCGCCAGTGCCCTGCGTGTACAATATAACAATATTTTCAGGATGCTGATGCGGCTGCCTCCCTACTGCAGCGCGTCACTAATGTTTGCCGAAGCTCATACGGATGGCTATCAAGCTATTATACGTAAAAGAGTAGCTTCATTACTAAGGCAATTGAGAGGCAGTAGCAATGGCACCCTGAAGATTGATTGATGATTGGATGTGTATAATGACCGGACGAAACTGATATTATTGTTATTGTAAGAATTGACTACGAATGACTATTATTATTTTCTTATATTTATTTTTATTGACATTTTATCGAAATTTTACTTTGACTAGATTGAACATGGATCTATTGACATATGTATTTTCATTTTCATTGACATTATAATTGTATATTATTATGATGTATTAATTTATCATTTCTGTACCATTTGCTATAATATCTAAATGTATTCTTGTTTCTCTGTGCTGACTGTATACAAACTAACTTTTATTTTGTTTTAATATATGGATTGATGTTCTTAATTCAGATTAAGAACATCAATCCATATATAAATAAACGTTTTACATTTATTATTTTTGGTTTTTGGCAATTTTTATGTTTTCCTGCTACAATTGTGTCCACAGTCTCTGAGATGAGCCAGGAATTGGCTCAGGGCCTAAGTAAGTGCCGGTATACAATTTTTGATGAATAAATTTAGAGGAAAGTCGCTTTTTTGTCGATAATTCATCATTTTTCTTTATGAATTTTGATGTCTCTAATAATTTTCTTGCAGGAGTCCCCAGAAAATTTAGGCATTGCAGAACACATTGCAGTATCCTCCGGCTGGGCAGACAAACAACTTGAGATGCCCAGAGATTGGTTTTTTTTTCAACCTCAGTTTTTAGAGTCATTCTTATGAGTGAAAATTGGACCCTATGGTACTGCAGAGTCTTAATTTGGAAGATCGGGTCTTGTTTGGAGGAAGAAAACACAAATTAAATGTATTATTTATTGCTGACGACGAAAAAATTATAAAACATTGAATAGAAAATTTGTTGCAAATTTCATTTGATTTTCGTTTGTAACTTTGTTATCTTTCATTTTACGGCTAAATGCTACGGAATCAAAGTTGTAGAGAATTTAGTTTGTAACAAAAGAGATTTAATTTTTTTGCCAATAGTTTGTCAGATAACCCAGAAAACCCATTTGTACCACTCTCTTCAAGATGGTGGCCGCCGGACAAGGGCTGCGACCCCACAAACTTGGATTTAACATTGTACTAACCCTAAAATTGCATCCTCTGACAAATTCACGCTAAGCCCAAAAAAATGTAACATTTCAATGGACCATGTGACGCGTCTCCCAATTCAACATTTTTGATATGATAATTTAAATATTACTATGTCATCGTCATTGTAAAGTAAAAAGAATCACTTTTCCGAATAATCTTTCACAACATCTACCACCTAGTAGGACTTGTTGTTCACAGTTTATTTTTCTATGAGAAACGTATTTTGGATATTGACACGCGTATCAAGGTAGTAGCACAACACTACGAGAGAGGCGAAGTAAATACAGCAATAAATACTTGAGAAGATTCACATGGTATAGAAGGTAGATAACGTTGTACAGAATAATGAAGTGACGATTATAAGTTAGTTTTTACTGTAAAAACAGTAGCTAAGTATATACAAACAGTTATTTATGCACTTAATAGAAGTAAACAATAAATCAGGTTATGCAAGCAAATCAATTGTGTAATAATGTGATATAAGGCATATTGGTATGAAGATACTAAGTCATGATATGGGTATTCTAGGTAAACTTTCAGAAAAATTGCTAAATAATAAAGCAGCATGAATTTTAACAAGTAAGCAGTTTATTTATAACTACTACTGTGATGTAAATTCTATTGTTATTCTTCTCTCCCTAAATGCACGTGTCTTATTATAAACATTCAAATTATGCGGATTGTTCACAATACGACTTAAATCCTTTAATACTTGATAGATGAAACAATAAAAGAAAACGACTGTTCAAAATGTTTATTATTATCATTACAATGGAAGTCATGAAAACAGATGTGAAATGTTATTTATACAATTTTACACCGCCTTACCATTAATTTATCCTAACAATACCGTGTTGTACTTTTGAAGACATCATTAGTAAGAACAAATAACTTATGCCACTTGTCAACAGCGACGTTATGGGAAGACAGTTCCTGTACTCACGTGTAAATAACCACATTCCTAGATACACTTTATTACTTTTAGACTAAAATAAAACTCCAAATGTTCTCTTACGATCAAGAAAAATCTCAATATCTTTTATGATACCAAATGTCAATATCAGTAAGACGGTGCGATGTAAGTTTACAATTATTGAATGAACCGAGCACGTCTGTATCGTAGTAAGTAATACGTCCAATCGATTATGTACAGGGTGTAGTAGTGAACACTTGTGTGTGAATTTTGAACTAACAGCGGTACATATGTACAGGGTGCGCCACACACGCCATCTGATGGCGCGCGCGCGCTCTAATAAAATAGTAACGAACAATAAAATATAAAGGGACGAGTCTATCACTCAACTTCGTTCATTGAATACCAAAGTTCACATGTACGGCACACACGGATCGAATGAACAAAGTTATGTGACGTTACACTTAACCATAATAAAAGTATTTACACTATAGACTCTTCTCACAAGGACGCAAGCGTCTCCGAGCATCAAATATTTATTTATCTACAATGACAACATCACTATCCTATAGGACCTTTGTTACCTCAAAACAGACAGAATTGGAAAGAATATTCCACGTCGCGTTTCAGTCGTCTGGGATAGTGATAGTTGTTTCTTTTAATAACAAACGCGTCGCCTGAAGAATAACAGGTTTGTTAATATTTACAGGGTAATTGTAATTATTATCTAGTTGTGAGCGTTGTGGACGAGAGTTTCACGCGCACCACGGCACACGCGACGCCAGTATCGCGCAGTATGCGGCCACCAGAGCCGTGACGGCCGCGTCGCTCCGCGCGCCGCTCGTGTTGCGGCTCAATGTAGCCGCCATCTTGTCACCTGTACAGTGATACTCCTCGTTAGTCAACAGACATTATAGAAACGACGCAGTACAGAAATGCTTGAGAACAGTGAAGTCTTTGTTTCAGCATAAAGGAAACTTGGCATTTTGCCTAGAAAGTATCTACATAGGAACTATATTTCTCCTTTACATATAACTAGGAGCTTATGTTGTAGATAGATAGATAGATAGATAGATAGAAAATTCTTTATTGTACACCAGATATAATACAAATGCTACATAAAACATTATACAATTTTACAAATGTACAATAGGCGGCCTTATCGCGTAAAGCAATTTCTTCCAGGCAACCTTGGGAGGGACTGGAAGAGATCAAAGAAATAAAAACAGTGGTGTAGTCATAAAATGAAGTAAGGATCGATATATACATAAACAATACATAAAGACATCAATACATAAATAGGTAAATACATAAATAAATATACATATAGCTTTACAAAATATATAGGTACACTAAATAGAATATAAAAATTCAGTTGCATAGCCAAGTAATGCTGTTTTAACGCGCTTTTGAATATGCCAAGCGAATTTGCTTGCCTAATTTCTATCGGCAATGCATTCCACGAGCGTACTGTTTGCACAGTAAAGGATTGTTGAAGATTATTTCCGTCTTTGTGATTATTCTCCTAGTACAAGCTAACTATAACCACACAAACATCAATGAAGATATATCTGTGGTATCGTGTCTCTTCTATTGCTAATAGTACATATATTATGTAGATACATGTCTTAAAGCTAAGATTTTGTCATCCATATAATTAACAAAGAAATCAAGAAAATTTGCATGCATATTAATTCTAAAGATAGGTTTTAGGCGACGCTAGCCAACAGACTGCCATGCAGAAGGTATCGTGTTTGATCTACGGTGCACACCACTGACTTCGAAGTTATGTGCGTAATAACTTGTTAATTATAGTTTGCCCTTGTGCCACGGAGGGCACGTTAAACCGCCAGTCCCAGCTGTCATGACAATCTTTGACAGTCGTTACGTGGAGTCAGCATGATCAAATAAACTAATACCAACTTAACTATGGAATTTCCCTATCCCTTTGGGTTGCGGCGGTCAGACGGCAGTCACTCTGTAAAAAAGCTGATATTCTGTTATATCTGGTTGGAATTGTAAGTGGACCCCGGGTTCCCAGGCATGTTGGATACGACTGGGATAACATTGGGACAATCATAATAGTTGTGTGGATACTGACTGCCCTCAGAGACGTAGACGTAGATGTGTGCGGGCTCGGTGTTGGCGGCGGCACACGTGTAGTTGCCGGAGTGCTGCGGCCCGGCGGAGCGGATGGCGAGTGCCGACTGCGTCTTGGGCCCCGGCTCCGTCACAACGGTCACGCCGCGGGAAGCGTCGTAGTTTATCATACGCGCGTTGTGGTACCAGAACACGTACTGTGGTGGTACAGGACTCTAGAATAGTTCATTGTAGTAGCATTATTAGATTTGTAATGGAGATTCATTGTACTAAGAGTAAAGGTCTCATTAAAACTATCGAATTTAGGAAAATGTATGTACATTTTATTTCCCGGGCCCTGCTGTTGCAGTAGACTGCAGTACCATTCAACGATCCAATGGGAGTAAGACATGATAACGTAATCTCTTTCTGGCTGGACTAGAAAGCGAACTCCGGGCTCCAGAAACTTTTATATGCAACCATGATAAAGTCAGGGAGATGTTGATGATGATAATTATTGCTTATAAATGTTGCGTCGAAGAAAATTGGACTGATATTATAGTGGTGAGAGTTGACTAGCAATAGTAAAAAGAACAGTATAATTTACCTTCTCTATGATGCAGACGAGGTTAATAGTAGACCCTGCGTCCACGTGGTGCTCATCAGCTCCAAGGATGAATGCCTCCGGCACCGCAATGTGTAGATGCACCAATCGGGACAGTGTACCTGAGCCCGTTGATACCTGCATACACACATGCATATTTCACTCGTGAAACGTCACTAATATTTTGGTCTAAGTCGTGAAATGTCGCTTTCGCTTTAGGTTATAGAGGTTTGGTGGCAGTCACCTTATACGTGTAAAATGTATATGGCAAAAAAACTAATATTCTACCTAATCCGGTTGTACCGAAGAGCAGGCCCTGAGCTTTAAGACGAAAGGGATTAGATGCTACCGGAATATGGCGTTGGTATTTTTTCTTTTTTAGGGTTCCGTACCTCACAAAGTAAAAAAGGAACCCTTATAAGATCACTTTCTTGTCCGTCTGTCTGTCTGTCTGTCCGTGTGTCACCACCAATTTTCTCAGGAACGGGTGGACCAAGCAAATTGAAATTTATACCAGATACTGAGGTCTATGGTTCCTATTAGGTGTATAAAAATCAAATAAAAATCATCATAAAAAGATAATTATGGTCAACATTCGATTTTTGCGAAAACTGAACCTTAATTTTCAACTTATTTTAATTTTCGGAATGTTTCCTTTACTTGTGCTTACCTTGTACCTTGGTTTTAACCAAAATTGACAATTCCAGGTCAACCGTAAGTACCCTATAGGTTTTGAGTCGAAAACCTATATGGTAGTTACTGTTGAACTAGAATCACGATATTTGGCCAAAAGCAGGGTCTTACCGCACAAATAAAGGAAAATTACAAAAAATAAAAAAGTGGAAAATTTAAGGGTGTCCCCATACATACATAGTAGACTCCATTTAAGATAGTCCTCTAAGTTGTATGGGAGCTCATACTGATTTAGAGGACTAGCGCCATTCTATTATTCTCGTCTTCTCAAATCAATGCAGAGGAAAGTATTAGAAACGCAAATTCAAAATATTATAAAATTGTCCTTACGATTTGTGGTAGGACAGTTCATTATTTAACACATCGCATGGCGCCACGGCCACTGTGCATTGCACCAAGATTATCATCGTATTATGAAGTAGGTTCAGGTAAGGGTACCTAAATTTTTAGCTAACCTAGAGTTATCAGGGCCATAGCTCAATTCACGCTTAGTTAATAAATACTGTTAATTAAATAGCGTTAAAATATAGCCACCAGTTGTCAAAGAACAGGTCCTGCTCAGCATAGCATCACAGTTTACTAATAAAAAGCAGTACTTACGTGTACTTGACACTCGTAGGTGCCATTATCGCGTTTCTGTACGTACTTTATCTGCAGGATCCAATCGTCTGAACCCTCACTGTGAAGCACCTAAAAATATAATGTCAAATTGTTAGAGTAAAGTAAAAATATTTTATAGCCCATATTTCAGGTATGTTACTACTCTAATAATAGTCAGAATCGCTTAGCTTGGTAATGCTAATATTACAACATTGTGTATTGAGTGTTAGCATATTTTACATCTATCAATGTACAAACTATGCTGGGACTCTCAGAAGAAATATTTATCTCTCTTCTTTTTCTCTGCTACTTTTACAGGCAGCTCCAACATGTGTTAATAGCAATAGTTTCAGTTAGGTACTAGACATTATTATTTTTGTAGACAAATGAAAAGTATATAAAGTTACAAAGTCGTTCACCTGGAAGCGTTCATCATTGGTGTACATGAGCATCCCTGAGCTGATGATGTGCCAGTCGCGACGACGCACCCACGACACCTGCAACAATAGAAGATAGGTATAAATATCTACAGTCGTCACTCAGAAAGCGATTATATTAGTGCTCTTCTATATATAACATATTTTTTATAGGCAGATAGACAGACCAACATACGGACGTGCATGAAGCGAATTTTATATGATCTATGATTTATCTTTCATGTTATGGTACCCTAAAAATAACGCACTCATGTGATGCGTGACTGTATCCTAACCTCATTGAACGAAAAACCTTACGAAGAATGAAAAAAGCATAATTATGATAAAACCAATCTCACAATACTTCCTTTACCGATACTGTCTATGCATAGCGTACGATTAAGATCGTACGTAATGCGAAGTCATTTCTAAACCTATGGATTTTGAAATTACTTCGCGTTTTTTAATGATTCTCCACACAATAGGGATACTTATAATTATTAATGTTCATGATTGAAGACTGCTCTATGTACATAGATTAAGCCATATTTTTAGTGGCAGAGGGACTATAACAAGTATTTTAAGTTAGTTGTAGTGACAAAGTTGTAATAACTGTTAATTCGTGTAACAATTTAATAAAGGTACTAAATAATCAAGTGTGTGCATGTATAATAATAGTTTACTTATTCATCTTGTCTAGTATAATATGTATAATTCTAAGAGTAATATGATCTAAGTTATATTAATTGCATGTACTAGGTGGGACTTTTGGTACCAGCGCACCCAATACGTATTACTGCCTATACTATTTAGAAAGTAACATGTGTAAAACGGCTACATACCCCTCTTTCGCCGAGGTTGCGGACCGGACAGTGCAAGAATGCTATAGCCCCGAGCTGCACCAGCACATCTTCATGAGTGTTATTGATAGTCGGCTCCCGATGCAGGGCATCAAGCGAGCCGTACCAGAGCTCTCTCCACGCCGGCACCTCTCCGACCTCTGCTAACTCCAACTCAGCCGCCTCTATAGCAGCGGCGTCCAGTGCATGGTTGGAGTATAACCCTGGAGTTGCTGACGGTGGAACTTCTACAGCCGTTGCGTCGCGGTGAACTCGCCGTGAACGCGCTGTCGACAAATGCAAAGTGTTATTTATAGTAAGTATACACAAAAATTTACATTTTTTTTTATTCATGCCTGAACATAACAGCAGAAATTTTCTAGGCATTGAAATCGTCATTATCTTCCAAGCGTTATCTTGATAGCGGGCAAGACCTTAACTTTGTGCCCAAGGTCCACTTACTAGTTAAACCAGATTTGACGGAATTTTATATTTTCCACAGAGTGACTGCTGTCTGACCGCCGCAATCTAAAGGGATAGCGATATTCCATGGCTATTATTTGTGTCACTGTGTCCGTATTCAAGTAATTAAAGATGAAAGAGAAGAAAGAAAAGAAAGAAAAACTATTTATTTGTCACAGACAGAACAATTACAACATTTAACAAGTCGCAAGTCTCTCATAACATTAGTCTGTGACAGAAAGGTACACACTCAGCTATTGTTGCATTGTGGTAGTGACCACAATACAACGCTGGTATTCTGTGTGTACCTTAAATGCCGTAATCAGTACAATATACTTAAAATACGAAAAAGAAAATAATAATACATAAACAAATTTTAACATAGGGACATGAATGAAATTATATCTAGCACATACAATATAGAGATGAATAAAATTATAAAAGAATGTTATAAAATAAAGTAACAAAATCGACTTCGTTACTAGTACAAGTATTATATTTATCTATGCTAGTACCTATTCAAGTCGGCGGCGCATGCATCATTCATTTACAATGCAAAATAATTATGCAACGGCGAAGCGCAGGCGTGCGCGCGAGCGAGCGGGCTGGCCGCGGGATCGACGCGTCGCGTCACAATACTCGCAATGTCGCAATACAGCCGACACTCTCGCCCGCGCGCGGTGCGCGCGATGTAATCATTGTTTACATTTGGTTTACATCATTTATCAAGTATAAAATTGACAGATTATTAATTAAAAAAGTAAAAGTTTAAAAAATGTTTACCAGTGTATCGTTTAACAGTCACAAAACATAGCATCAACAAGGTTCGTCACACTTTTAACCATCAGGCCTGAGTGAAACAATGGTGATAGATAATAATAATTGACCAATTAGCCACCTCGTTTGGCCCGAACGTCGTCATACATACCTGCCTCGTCTGCAGATCACAACCATAACGTAAGTAACACTTTGTTTTTTTTTTACGCTTAGGTACCCATTAGGTACCTATTATAACTTTTGTTTTGTTAAAATATATTTTTTTAAGTGACATTTAAAACTTGCTTTCGTTTTCAGTGATCTCAATGGAGGAGGTAAATCGTTCCAGCAGCGAGTGGCGGCATATTTGAAACAGCCCCGAAATGCTGTTGTTTTATATTTTGGCATTGTGAGCGGGTTGGAAGTGGAACGAGTGGAGTATGTATAGTGATCCTGTCTCCAACTTAACTTATTAAAAAGGTACAACGGTTTTTGTGTGTTTACAATGCCAAATAATAGCGTAGCCAAATGAAGCTGTCGTCGTGCCGCCATTTTTAAAATATTGGCTTGATTTAAGTACGGTGTGACATGGCTACGACGTGGGATATCGAAACAGAACCGGGCACAAGCATTTTGAACCCGCTGTATCAGTCGGCCGGTTCGAGACAGTAAACATGGACCATACACAACATCCATATAGTTAAATTTTGCTAGTACCAGGCTGTCTACTAACCTCTTTCGCAAAGCAACACTTAGATAATTTCTAAACCTATATAATAACTTTAATCTATAAAAACAATTTTTAGTAACATTGGTAATATATGTTTCAAAGTGAAGTTCTGGGTCAATTATCAAGCCTAAGTTACTTGCCGATTCTACTCTTGATATTTCAACCCCTTTAACTTTAATAACCGGCTTAGCTAACAAAATGTCCTTTATTTGTTTTTTACTACCCAGTATCATGAAGTTAGACTTCAGTGGATTCAAAACCAGGGCATTTTCCTCAGACCATCTGACCACCTCCTTCAGAACTTTATTGATTCTTAAAACCAAAGCAGTCGTATCTACCGCTTTAAATGACACATATAATTGTAGGTCATCCGCGTACATATGGTATTGAATATCTGTCAAGCATTTTGTAATGTCTGCAGTATAGATGACGAACAGCAAAGGTCCAAGAATGGATCCTTATGGAATTCCTCGGGATACAGATTGAGGAGGGGATGATATTGAAGTACCATCTTCCCTCTTTATCTCAACGTACTGCGATCTGTTTGTCAAATAGCTGTTGAACCATAGGACTGCACTTTCACTAAAACCATAATATTTTAACTTTGAAAGTAGCAGTGGAACATTTATGGCGTCAAAAGCACGGGAGTAGTCTAATAATGTAAGAATAGTACCCTCCCCTCTGTCCCGCGCTTCAATTATATTACCCACAACATCCGCCAGAGCCGTTGCCGTACCGCGTCCCCGTCTGAAACCAGACTGTAGTTCAGGGAGAATGTTGTTTGTTTCAAGATATTCCATCATTTGCAAATATACAACCCGCTCGAGAACCTTGGATAAGCAAGGCAATATGCTTATCGGTCGCAGGTCTTTGTAAGTTCGAGGCGTATTATTTTTTGGTAATGGCAAGACCTTTGCACAGCGCCAAAGCTCAGGAAACGTATTTGTACTGATAGAAGTATTTATGATGTCTGTTATTGCGGAAAGACTTTGGGGTAGTGTGAGCTTTAACATCTCAATGGAGATACCATCTATTCCCTGCGCATTTGTAGTAATACCTTTAATTATTTTCAGAACAGCTTCATGACCTACAGTTTTAAGCGAGAATGTAGATTTGCCGTAACTATAAAATTCAAAAAAGGTTAATTGAGAAATGGATACATGTGGACTGCCGGGAACGTCCAGGAAAGCGGTATTTATTGCGTGTGGGTCGTGCAAATGACAAGGTAAAGTAGTGCCCTGATTTGATTGATAGACGTGAGTCTTTAAATTATTCCACAAGCTTTTGGGATCGTGTATTTTATCATTTATATTCTTATTAAAATAGGCTCTTTTCTCGGCATGTAAGGCTTCCTTAACTTGACGTTTTAGTTGGAGGTAATAGTCTTTGTGGCTGTCCAATTTAGAAACATGATACCGATTACGCGCGTCATTACGCAAACTGAACATTAATTTTATTGTCTCTGTAATCCAAGGGGTTGCAGGGCCACGGAAAACCCTAGCCATTACAGGGGCATGTGCGTTAAATAGTTGTAGAACACATTGAGTAAACACAGAGACAATACTATCCACACTCCCTGTCCCACACATATAATCCCATTGAATCGAATCTAGGTCACTAGCGAAGTTTTCAAAAACTATATTTTTGAATGGACGATATTCCACTATTCTTGGCTGTGGTTTGTCTTTTTTAATTATAAGTTGACATGTCACAAAGGAGTGATGGCCCAGCTCATCAATATGATCCACACATACATTCTTATAACGGGCATCTGTGCAAATTATGTCTATAAGTGAACAGCTCTCCTGAGTGAAATGTGTCGGCGTGGTCACTATCTGCTCAAAACCAGAGTAATTTATAAAATCTACCAGCTGTCTATATTTAGATGTATCCTTATCCAACATATTGACATTAAAGTCCCCTAGGAGTATAATATTGTCATATGGGGCCAAGGCGCTAATGCTCGCTGTCATGGAGTCAATAAAGCAAGTCAGATCTAGCCATGGTGGCCGATACGCGGTGCCAACAAGAAGTTTCTTTTTGTTTAATGTTATGCTCAACCACAATTGCTCGACCCGTGCATCCTCTGGATGAGCCAAAACACGTACACGTACACCATCCCTAACATAAAAAGCTACTCCCCCACCACGTCCCCCACGTACACTCAGCGGACGAGGTACATGTTTAAGGTCGTAACACTGCACAGCCGGAGCTCTACCCTCCTCTCCCACTCGTAGCCATGTCTCATTTATAGCCATTATATCCACCGAGTGGCAATGCATAGCCAACATAAATTCGTCTTGTCCAGTAGCAAGAGAGCCCGCATTGAAAAGACCCAACTTAAGCAATTTATTTTTCGTCATTGATACATGATATACAACCTCTGCAGTTGTAAATTATGTAATTGTAAATAACACACAAAACCATAATGTAATGTATATAATAGTACATTTTCGGAGCATAGTGCTCATAAATACACGTGACCCTACAAGGCGCCTGCACACAAACAAATAGGTAAAATAAAATAAACATATATGACCACATCAAATGTACCCTGAAATTGTTGAGTAATTTATTCTTGGTAATTATCTTGTTAATTATGTGTAAGTCCAACAATAACCATATTTGTATGTAACTTATGTTATTATAGTAATTAAAAATCTGCAAATAAAAATTATACAAACTATTAAGTTGTTTTACTTTGCGTTCCAGCTCCGGCGCCAAACGTGGACACGATGTCAGCCTCGCTACGTATAGGACAGACGTCATCGCCGGGTGTTTTCCGGGCAAATATTCGGCCTCTGTTGGTCCAGACAAACTTCCACCCACAACGCAACCCGGCTTCCCTCGCTTGACGAAATAACGCCCTGTTTCGCTTGGTAAGGCGCTCGTTTACATAGAATCTCTTTGGCTGTCCGGGGAGATTCAGACCAGATGTGTCCGCACTACGACGTACTCTAGCAGCTCTTAAAATGGTGTTCCGCAGGTCATTCCGTACAAGTCGGACGACTACGGTACGCGGGCGGTTTTCTATAGGACCCGATGAGTCTGTCGCATTTAGATGTCGCCCACCAGCACGATGAATGCTCACTATGTCACGGTCCTCAATGGCTACGCCCAGTTTGGTAGCTATGAGACCTACAGTGTGTAAAAGGTTTTCACTGTTGCTCTCCGGTATGTTTGTAATCTCAATGTCGTTGGCAAGGAGTTGTTGGTCTCGTTCATTGAGATCGAGCTTCAGTTGTGTCACGACCTCTTCAAGCTCTGTCGAGCACATCCTTCCTTGGCTACTATTTGATTGTTCCAGGAGTTCGACGCGCTTCTCCAGGCTGTCAACGCGACTGCTAAGAGTCCTCAGTTCTGCCAGCTCTGCTCGGAAAGCCTGAAACTCTTCCCTTACAGAACGCAGTTCCTCTCGAAAGCGGTTCAGCTCTTGCCCGATGCCGGTGACTGCCTCCTGTGTGACAGATTCATTTACGGATGGCTCCTTACTCGACGAGGGTTCGTCAAGATCAGAGTCCCGTATACAAGGATAATTACTCTTCATAGCGGTTGTCAAGACATCGATATATTATTAAATGTTTTCAAAGGAACGGAAACTTTTCTAACTTAATTAATTCAATGACACGATATTGGCTAAAACGTTCCTTGTCAAATCTAATTAAAACGAAACGGAATTAGTTTTTGCCATTCAATAATAAACATTATTCTCTAAACTATTTGAAATGATTTAATGCGACGTTGTTCACCGGGCGCTTTTAAACAATTTGACCTAGGATGCCACCATAATTGATTGCCTATTATGAGTCAAGGGAAAATAACTAAGTATACTATTATGCAGTAGTTATAACAAAGTACGATGTGACCTAGTTGTAGCTTTTTAAATATTGACTTTCATAAAAAATCAGCTTTCCAAACCGCCAAACTATAGCCAAAATAAAGCCTGACTACAGTCATCGCGTAGTGGCTGATTCATTACAATCTACACTCTCTTCACCTAACGTTTCCTTAACTATAAGTCAACATGCTTTTCGCCGTTGAATGACAGAATTTTTTCGGCATGACCTCTTTGAAGGAAATGTTTAAACTTTGTTATTTTGTGTTAGGCTGAGTTCATACTACACCCACATTTCGCATTATGAATTTTAGGTGCCACGTAATAAGGTGCCCGTTACTGGGCACATTGCTAGACTCCGTGCTGCTACTGAGAATTCGGAAAAACTCAGTCACACTTTTGCCCGACCCGAAATTCGAGCCCGGGACCGCCCAATCAGCAGATGCATACGCTATTCAGTGGACCACGGAGGTAATCATAGAAATAAACAAAAGCTAATATTCCATCAAATCTGGTTAAATTAGTAAGCGGACCCCAGGTTGGAACTATAATAACGCTAGGACGATGATGAGTACACCCTTCATTATCAGCCCTGTAAATGTACTGTCCCACTGCTGGGCACGGGCCTCTTTTCACTATGAGAAGGGTAAGGCCATAATCCACCACGCTGGCCAAGTGCGGGTTGGCAGACTTCACATGTCTTCCGAGAATATTTTAGAGAACTCTCAGGCATGCAGATTTCCTCAGGATGTTTTCCTTCACCGTAATGAAAGCGATAATTAACAATTTAATACACACTTAACTTCGAAAAGGTATTGGTGCGCGCTGTGGATCCGAACCCGAGACCTTCTGCGTAGTAGTCTGACGGTGTTTCCACTAGGCTATCGCTGCTTTTTTCATTTTATCAACACGCTTATTTATAACAAAATATGATAGGTGACTCACGGAGGTTATCGGGCGGCTGCGCGGGCCCGGCGGCGGCGGCGAGCGCGGCCAGCAGCGCCACGGTGAGCGCGGGCGCCGCCATCGCTCTGCCGCACCGCACGCACACTGCTCCACCCTACATTACGTCACACAACCTGCAACACAACACACACTAGTTATAGACATATCTCTTTATCATAATATTAAGAAATCGTATTTATTGTAGGTATATCATAAGGTCGTTTTTCAAGAAGCACCAGTGGATTGTTATTTTATTAAAATAAAGACAACGCACGCACTTAATATAAAGCCTGTTTTATGATAAGACATCTCTCGTATTAAAAATAAATCCTGTGTTTCAGGTGACTCTAAATAATAAAATACGTAGACAAAGATCATCAACTTCGATTCGTGGATCGCGACTCAGATTTAACGGTCTTGAAGCGTTTTTTTTAAGATTGGCTGTCAAGTAAATAAAGTATTTATGACATTGTTGTACAGTCATGTTAATTTGATGTTTCTTGTACATGTACATATATGTTTGTTAATTTAATCTTATCTTAGACCGAGTTAATTGCGAGCAATCATAAACCAAGAAACTTGACATCCAAGCTACCATTACCTAGAACAATAAAGACAATTACAGAAGCCAAATTAAAATAATAAAGTGTGCTTGTTATCCACGTTGTTGCGTGTTATAACTAAATATTTCAATCTATTGTTGAGATTAATGATAGACAAACACAACCACTACCTATCAACGCCTACAGTGATAGTGAAAACAGTAAGGTAAACGGAGGTGACATAAAAACTTCGTTTTTTTATATGTAATGTGTGTAACGCAGAACTTGATATCCTTTGAGAGAAATATTTTACAGGTAAAGATGTTATTCAATATTACCTGTGCAGGCAGCTTAACTCTATTTCACCTAAACTTAATCAACTAGAGTTCAAAACCACCAGCATACACAATCATAAAATGTGTCTAAATAATGCATACCTACTGCGAGATGCGCAGCAGCCGTTATACATGAAAATAATATTAATTATTCACAAAATCTTACCAGTCATTAAGATCTATTATATTCAATGGAAAGTAAAAGATAACCGTAAGGTATGAATGCTGGCAATACCAGGGTTTAGGGCAATATTATGTTAAGAACATCTTACATTATCGGATGCACTCGCTTTTGTATCTGTTCAAAACAACCAATAACCAAAGCACTAAATTTTAGTATTTTATTTTTGTTCTCCGATACATCACGACATCAAACGGGTGCCTGATTAAAACTGGATTGTTTTAATCAGAATAAACGAAAATAGCTTGACTTAAAAATTTCTAACTCAATTTGGCAACTAACTGCGTCCCGTCATGATGCCGTATTCGTATCCCAGTTGGATGAATCCTTTCAACTATTTAATCTATGAATGTAATACTAAAGAAGTAAAATTATTTAACCATTCATACATGGCCAAGGCGAGACAACACGTGCGGCATTGTGTGTTCCAAAATAATATTTTCTCTCTCTATTTTACTGATTGGCAGATCGTGTTCGCTTTCCTTGAATTTGAGCTGTGATTCGTTAAAATATGTACTATAGCTTTTTTTCTGTGGCTAACGCTGGCGATGAATTAATTTTATGGAAAACGATTTCATTGATTTTCATGAGACCGTCACAAATTAAGATTTTTTTATTTATCAAGAAATTGCCCGCTTTGTTGTTTGGAAACATTCAAACAGTGAACTGGTTAATTATCCAGATAACTTACAACCATTTGTGGATGGCACAACGTTTTCCGTTGGCCGAAATTACAGTGCAGTAGTGAAGGTAAATAATCCATCAACGACTGCGATTTTATTACATCAAGAATATAAATGCTAATCGAGTATGAAGCCTAAAACTAGGCTAATTTATACTGGTCATTAATTCAGTCAATATGCCGCATGCTAGGAGACTTCAGGAATGTTTTTAATTGGTTTCAACGCTACGCGGAAACAAAAACAAATCATACAGCCCGCATCGAGTGATGAGAACGGTTATCCTTCACAACATGGAGCAAATGGCTAGGTCAAACGTATGTTGAAATTCATCGGTAGCTTTACACACATTTTCAGTTTCATCATCATCATCCATAGCGTTGTTCCAGTTGCGATCCAAGACACTTGACTTGAAAGGGTTCGCTACATCGAAAGATCTTCAATTTACGCAACGTGAATTAAAACTTTATTTTCTATTAGGCGCTTTCCGATTCTTTATATAATATGTCTATAGAAATGTGATTCCTTTCATAATCTTGAAAGTTTTCCCGACGAGAAATTTAAAATAATTACACTTGGAAGAACTTTCTGAAGAGACTACAGGCAAGATAAAACAATGTTTCTAACTAGCACAGTTTTTAAATTAAACTACTTTATTCTTACTGTATTCAAGTTCTAAAGCGATTTTGCAGTTTTTCATATTTAAAGTATGGTATTAAATTTATGTTTAAACTGTTTCGTACATGTTGGCTGGTTTTCGGTTACGGGAAATCCACTAAAACCGAAATAGCACAAAGTTTGCGAGTAAAGTAATCCAAAATATTCAAAACAATATGAAATTTTTGCGGTAACGGTTTACCCAGGATATGTTACATGAAGCTATATTATACCTTTACCGTACCTTGCTTTTCCTTGGAATATTACATAAATTAATTACTGGGTAGGCTTACGCAAAACTGCTTCCTGAGTTTGAAGCTCCTTACTTCAAAACGGTCTTAATCAAACTAGGGTCAATGTACATTTCAATATTTTATCTATTTTAATATTTTTTATTGTTTTTAAAATCCTATTTATTAAATCCCTTCTTCGTAAATTTTGTCTTTGGTGCGAAATTTTGGCTATATGCTACTATCTGAAATGGAATGGCGTCCGCTTTGAACATCTATGTAATTGGACTTTTATAATTAGGCATCAAGCCTCGAAACATTTAACGTTATAGCATTTGATTGTTAACTGCTTTTTACGCATCAAGTATTTTTCGGTTGAAAAGCTAATTATGTATGCTAATTATGTACTTCGGAGTTTATATGATGCGATACTTATTTACTTAGTTTCGCACAACTACCGTTTCATATGCGATTAGCGGACTTGTTAAACAAGCTAATGACATCCATTAACATTTTGGTACCGGCTATTTGTTCGCTGTAGTTCTAAGTAACAATGACGAATATATTATGAAAAAATGTGAAGATCCATCCATTTATAGTCTTAGTTCTGCAATAGAAGCTCCTATTTGACACATGTATCTTTTGACGTAAGAACTTGGGTGGTTAAGCTGGTGGCATTGATAAGGTTCCTAGAAGGGCTTAAGTTCAATTACTCCTTTATGAATATCCTTTCTTGTCTTCAATTTATATTTATACAAATAGATCGTTGTATATAAGTTAATTTAAATAATCTGCACGCGTAGCTATTGCAGCATATGTTTTTTTATATTTCACACTAACATCTGCGTGATAAGAAATAACACGATATTTTGAATAAATAAGGTCGTTTGTGTGTGCATTTTATGAAAATATGAATTTACTAATAGCTAAAGAAATGGGAGATATTATATGCATTTGCTAGTATGAGTTGGTGATAACAGTTAGCACATATTACAAAGATGAATATAATCTGACTAAAACCAAAATAAAATTACAGAAATAGACGGAACGAAGGCAAAAGAATCGCAGGCAATAATGCGAATTGACAGAATACTTTACGTAGTGAACATAGACTACATTAATTGATTGGTGTTTTCTCTGAGGCTCTTCTAAATTTATATTCTTTGATTTAAATCAGACTGATATATCCGCCGATATTTTGAGTAAATTGGAATAAATGTATTTTTTATCGGTTAAGTTTAACCAGCCATATGAATTGAAATACAGTTGTATATATCAGGATTAGAGCCATTTTGTTAAAAAAAATAAGTTGTACCTGTGTGTTGTGTTCCTAACAAATTTCAAAGTCCAATATTTTAAAAACCAATATGAATGAAACTTTGTAGGCACAACGGTAAACGGCTGTATCTTCAACTATGCCACCATCAGTACATCCGTAGCTGTAAACCATAGTTTAAAGAATAATCCTCCAAATGGGCTGCAATATCTTACTTGAAAATTACGGAATATGACACGACATCTATTATAAAATATCGGTAACATTAAAAATGTTTTGTTTGCTGGTAAAAACGAGTGATTCTCAATTAAAAAAAAACAAATTCTAAGACTAAAGAACACCTTAACATTTAATTCTGTGTCACCAGAAACAAACATTGCCTTACCGTCTAACATTTGTGATGCGCGCAAAACTTTGTCCCACGTGGGGATCGATCAACACTCTACATAGTTCTAAACAGCTCTTAAACCACTACACTATCAAAACAGTTTAAGTTATTAAAATGATTGTAGTTCGTATCTGTAGTTCCAGTTACCAAAACTCGATACTGTGATTTAATGAAAGCTTGCTAAGCTCTGAGCACCCATAAACAATTCCTTCACTATAACTGCTGTTCGCTTGTGGAATAAATTAAAGCTACACATAAGGCGAGCTATGACGGTAGCTAAATTTAAATCTTTAGTGAAGGAAAATTATCTTTCATTATAATTAACTTTCAATTCTAAAATGTTCTAATAACTAAAAATTTCATACATACATACATAGACTCACACCTGTTTCCCGGAGGGGTAGGCAGAGACTACGGAACGCCATTTGCAACGATCCTGACATACCTCTCTTGTCTCATTCACTCCCATCAAGTTTCTCATGCATGCTCTTCTGTTTAGGGTACTTCTGACCTGTCCTTTTTTTAGGATGTCTCCAATCTGGTCAGAGAACGTCCGCCTTGGTGTTCCCCTTCGTCCTGTCCCATTCAAACTTGCCTTATATATCTTCTTTGTCAGTCTTTCGTCATCCATCCTCTCCATGTGCCCAAACCATCTTAACATGCCTTTCTCGATGCTTGTCACTACATCTTCTTTTACCCGACACCACTCTCGTATCACACAATTCTTTACTCTGTCGGTCAAAGACACACCACACATACTTCTCAGTGCTCTCATTTCTACAGCATTTATTCTACTTTCAAGTCTCTTCTGCCATACCCAACTTCCACTACCATACATAAGGGTAGGCACTAACACCCCTCTATGCACAGCCAAACGTGCCTTTTTGGACACGTTTTGACTGTTTATTAACGCCTTCAGAGCTCCATTCACACTATTACCTGCACTAACTCTTCTTTCAATATCTTCTTCATTTTTACCATCTCTTGTAAACAACATACGTAAGTAAACAAACTCATTCACTTGTTCCACTCGCTGTCCAAATTTCAAGTTTCGAGATAATCGCGATTCACTGCATTTTTGACACTCTTTTTTACATCACTAAGAAATGGAGAACAATTTTACGGTTGGCGATTTTATCTGCTTTAAGCATATTTGCTGTCGATTCTATGCTTGATAAAACTAACTTTTATCATGAACCAAAAAAAAATATAAAAATAAAACCAAGTTATCCAATTTTGCCACACCAAGATATTGCAAACATGCCGTAGTTAGCTAATTCTATATTGTAGTTATTCAGTTTTCCCACACATTAAATGAATGTGAATACATGAATTTAGGTCAACTAAGTACACTTATTGAGTTTTGAACCTAAAGAAATATTTAAACACGAAAGTGAAAGTTTATTTGTGAAACTTTATCACTGATAATTGATCTCACATGAAATAATTAACTTAATTAGGTTTGAAAACAACATACACTCATCAAAAAAATTGGTTGCCTGTAAAGTCGGTATACGGGCGAAAGTTTTACGTGACAACGACTTATATAATAAATAATAATTTTAATGTGAATATTCATTCGTATAGTAGGAAGAAGGATGAAAGACGCGTGCCTTTCACTTTTTATGTCTGTCTCTCTCGCTCTTAGGCGGGACGCGTGCCTCTCACTCGCTCTCATTGTGAGCGCATAACGTGAGCGGAGCGTAACGCAGTTTCTTGAAGTGTCACCCGGCAAACCAATTTATAAGACGTTGTCACGTCAAAAGTCTAAGCAACACATACTATTTCAAATGATTGCATACTATTTCTAATAATTAATCAATTATTATATCATTTCTTACCAAGTAGGTAATATGTAAACTTTTTTGATCAAGAGGACATACTGGCTGGTTGTAAAAAAAATCGAGTATCATATCTGTTTTTTTTCACAAATTCAAAAGCGAATGCATTTTATAGCGTTTTCTTTGCTTATTAAAATTTAGTATTCTGTAACAATTTTATGATTTGAACAATCATTTGAAAATAATTTGAACAAATTTAGATTTTGAGACATTTTTTACGTCACGGAGCGACGTCATTTGAACGCAGATGAAATTCTGTAGGGATGTTGCTAGCGGGAAGAAGTCAATCTCAGGTATCTCGGTATTTTGGTATCAACAGAAGCGTTATTTGCCGTCTTCATCAGCGTTACACTAACACGGGAGATCCTGCTGAGCAGCACCCAGGTCGAGGTAGGTGTACAACCATACGGCAAGTTCGATACATACAACTGACTGCAAGACGCCAGCCGATGTTAATCGCCCGAGAGATAGGTTTAAGGCTACAAAATTCAAGTGGTATTGTTGTTAGCTGCCAAACTATGCGAAATCGACTGCATGAGTATAGCCTACGAGCACGATGGCCAATTAGGTGCCCATCGATGCGTCACGGGAATCGCGCTCGTCGAAATGAATGATGTAGGGAACACATTACATGGACCCGGGAACAATGGGATAAAATTTTGCGATGAGTCTCGATTTGGGTTCAAGCCTGATACTAGAAGGGTAAGAGTGTACTGACGTCCTGAAAATACTGAAAGACTGAGGTGTGTTCAGGAAGTGCATCTATACAACGGCTCAACAGTAATTATGGTATGGGCGGGTATTGTGAAGAACCGACGAACTGAGCTCGTTTTTGTAAATGGTAACATGAACGCTGTAAATTACGTTGAGGATGTTCTAAGGCCTTATGTCCGTCCATTCGCGCAAACGCTTGGCTCCGATTTCATGTTGATGCATGACAATGCGCGGTCGCATACAGCTTTGCATACACGGCAGTACTTGGCAAGGTAAAACATCCTTACTTGACTTTTTTGATGTGTGTATTACAATTATGTAATAAAATCAAATAAATTATTTATTATAAATCTTCTAAAATCAACTTATACAAAAATATCTTGCTTTTGCATTAAAACATACTAGGGTGTTCTGAAGAGTTTCTGACCTCAACCTGAAGGAAGCAGTACTCGTCAAAAAAGTGTTGTGGATGTAATTGTACTTCTTGTGGCAGTTACCCACCAACATTTCAGCTATTTTGTACCAGTAGTTGCTATTTGACAGCCATACGATTGTGTCGATGTGAGTATTTTTTTGTAAAAATGGGAAATTTTGTTTCGAGCTGGCATTAAATGCTTGTTTTTAAAAGGCAAAAGGCCGACGCCATTTAAATTTGATTTAAACTCTGTTTATGGGGACTCTCTGCTCCAACATCATCGCCCTAGCGTTATCGCGGTTGCGGCGACTTACACGTCTTAGAGCCCGAGGTCCGCTTACTGATCTAACCAGATATGACAGAATATCAACTTTTCCACAGAGTGATTGTCGTTTGACCTCCGCAACCCAAAGGGATAGCGATATTCCATGCTTTAGACCAGTATAAGTTTATTTGAGGGTACTGACTCCCCGTAACGACTGTCAAAGATCTTCCTGACAGCCAGGACCGACATTTTAACGTGCTCTGAGGCACGGGGCAAGCGATAATTAACAATTTAATACGCACTTAACTTTGAAAAGTAATTGGTGAGTGCCGTGGATTCGAACCCGATACCCTCTGCATGGACTACTTTTGGTACCTCCACTAGGCTATTGCTGCCTCAGTGCTCCATCATTTACCACAATGAAATTTTGGGCAGCTGAATTTAAATCTGGTCGTAAGAGCTAGGAAACAGATGAAGGTCCGGGACGTCCAAACACTGCAACCACTGACGATAACCTCGCTAAATTTTACCAAATGGTAGACGACCGCTGAATTGAGTAAGAGAGATATCAGAGAGTATGAAAATGACCAACAAATGTATTAGTTACATATTAAATCAAGATTTCAGCATGAGCAAGCTCCTTGCGCGATGGGTGCCGAGTTTGCTCACGTTAAGACCAAAACCGCGTTGACCCGTCGAATGAACATTTTTTAATGCTCTGTTTGCGTAGTTTGGGCCTAATAAATCCAATATTTGGTCCAATTTATGACTGTAGATGAAACCTAAATACACCATTATACGCCCAAATAAATAATACATTCCAAACAGTAAATTGCTAAGGAGGAACCGACTCCAAAGCACAAAGGCCGTTTTTTCTGCTAGGAAAGTGATGCTGACTGTTTTTTGGGATGTTCATGGAGAGAGATCGAAAGGGAAAACTATTACTGCAGATAGTATGCTGCTTTATTACTAGACAAATTGAAGGTAGAAGTTGTGCAAAAAGGTCTACATTTGCAGAAAAGAAATTTATTATTACTGACATAAATCTTCGTATATTTTATATTTATTTTGTCTCTGATTGCCTCCATGGCTCAGTAAATAACCTATGCGTCTGTTGATCGAGAGGTCTTGAGTTCGATTCCCGGGTTAGGCAAGGGTGTAGGTAACTGATTTTCTGAATTCTCAGTAGTAGAACGAAGACTGGCAATGTGCTCGGCAACGTCAATAGACCCCCTTTTTACGTAACACCTAAAAATGCATGACATGGCCAAATGTGGATGTAACAATTACAACTTCTGTCTACCTCTTCGGAGGATACTCCGAAGAGGTAGACAGAAGGTAGACTGAATAACGAGCAAGCTTGCTCGCTATCTCGCAAGGTATTTTCTCACTTTTAGGCTTTCATAATAGGAAAGGGTCATGCAATGGTCAAACAAGTATATTAACTACTTCTTCTCATAATTGACTCATTTCTTCAGCCTATGATATAATGGGTCTTGTCTAGGAGTGCCTAGACAAGACCCATTCTGGCGGCCAACACTACACTTGCTGAGGCGTGGCCTTAATTTAAGAACCTGCTTTTAAAACGACAGACCATAAGTTCCCCCATTCAATTTGCTATAACTCTGAACTATGTCAGTTACTTTAGTCTTCTGCCGGATAATCTCGTTTCGGAAATTATCCATCAGCGAAATCCCTAGCATTGTCCTTTTCATAGTTCTCTTAGAAACATGTAGTGTAGGCAGTGCATTGCAGGATAGCCCAGTTTTAATGGAGTTGATCCACAAAAGCCAGCCATAGCGGCTGGTTTTACTCTTTGGATTTCTAAATAACCTATGAAAAATTATGCTCAGTATGGATTTTGCCCACGGTACTAAAGCCTTTAAGAAACTTAGCCTGCCCGGTGGCTGGAAGACATCAAATCTTGATGTCGGAAAAAAAGTAGGGAGGGGTGTCCACACCACCCAGTCTTAAAGAGCTGCTCTTTGAGGTACGAGGCAAGCCATAATTAACAATTTAAACACATTACTTCGAAAATTTACTGCCTAGAATTCTAACCCGAGCCCTGTGAATGGCAGTCTGTAGATATCGCCACTAGGCTATCGCTTCCTACCTTAAGAACATAGCATGTCTAATAATAGTATATCTGTTTATACTATAATTATCCGATTGTAATAAATCGCCGGTAAAAACATAGCATATAGCACGTACTACTACTTTAAGTAGACTGCACGGTTGGCGTAGTGGTTTAAGCGGCCGCCTCGCCGCTTGGTACTGCGCCGTGTGTTGTGGGTTCGATTTCCACACGAGACAACACTTTGTGTGGTCCATAAATTGTTGTTTCGAGTCTGGGTGTACATTGTGTCCGTTAGTTGTATGTTTGTAAAGTCCCCCGCGATACAGGATATATTCCTAGTGCGGGAGTTGTCTTTTTAATAAAAAAAAGAAAAAAAGATTTGTCTTTTTTAATGATAAAAAAAGTTGCAGTGAGTTTAGAATCTAAATCGATCATTTTGCTGTATTCTGTCACCTAGTGATTTAATTACATTTAAGTAATTTTATTCTAATTGGAGCAAAATTTTCGTAGAGCCTCTAGAGATGCTTCGTGGAGCCCTGGCGCGTGGCGCTCCGCGGAGTAAGTACACTTTGAGAATGGTTGATCTATAGGTTTACATAATCTCGCGCTAATTTGTACTACTGAATTTCACGATAACTTTGCTTACGTGCGTATACTATAAATATAAATATTAAATAATTTTACCTATTGACATTTATTTGATTGGAATCTCTTATAAATTTACATTTTCTCAAAAAAGAAATAAATAAAAATACTTATTTAAAAACGAAAGAATGCTCATTAATGCCCTAATTAAATAACTCAACTTGTTTAGTTTTTCTTCAACTTGACTAGTTTCATTAAAATATTTACGTGCGCGAAAGAACTAAGTAACTCAATTTAGCTAATTTATTTCATACTCAAGTTATCAGAAGTCTCAGTTGTTCATTTATTCATAGAGTTAGTAATTTTTTTAACTAATATTTAATGTTAATTTATATATCTATGTCTACAATTGAAACACAAAAATGGCTTTATGTTTGGACTGGGCGGTGGGGAATGTTTGTTAGACCAAAAGATGCGGCACATTTTGGGGTTCACGAAAATGGTAAAATGTCAATTTGGCCAAAATCTGAGTTATATAAGTTCTTCCATTATACCCACGATATGTATGTTATATATATATATATATATATATACCCATATTGTTTTTTTTTTAATTTGCCGTCCGCAATCTTTGATCATGCAATAGATGGTGTTTTTGAATTCCCCATTCCTTAAAATATCAGAGACGATACCCATATCGACTTAAAAAAAATCCCGTCTGCCATCTTCGATTTCCTATCCGCCATCTTTGATCACGAAATAGATGTTGTATTTGGATTCTCCATCCCTGAAATCATCAGAGACGATACCCATATTGATATTTTAAATTTTCTCATCCGCCATCTTTGATTTCCCGTCCGCCATCTTGGATCACTAAATAAATTTCATATTATTAATCAGCGTCCTGTAAATCTCGAAAACGATACCCATATAGATTGTATCCTATTCGTTTAGCCATTTTTTGCCTTTGACCCAACTCTCCCCCTTCTCGTTTGACCATTTTATTATTTTTGTCTGCCCCTAAAAGTCATGGCGTAATTTTAAATAGCCTATAGCCTTTCGGAATAATTGGGCTATCATAAGCAATAATAATTTTTAAAATCCGACAGCTATTTCCTGAGATTAGCCGACATTATCTTTTAGCCTTTTTAGTCTTTTGCCCGGCCCCAAAGGGTCGAAGCGTTCTGTTATATAGCCTATAAGAATAACTGGGCTATCGTATACAAAAAGAATTTTTCAGATCCGACCGGTAGTTTCTGAGATTAGTGCGTTCGAACAAACAAACAAACTCTTCCGCTTTTCTTGAATTCCCGAAACGATACCCATATCGACTTTAAAAAAAAACCCGTCCGCCATCTTTGATCATGAAATAGATGTTGTATTTGGATTCACCATCCCTTAAATCATCAGAGACGATACCCATATTAATTTTTAAAATTTTTCCATCCACCATCTTTGATTTCCCAACCACCATCTTTAATCACGAAATAGATGTTGTATTTGGATTCCCTATCCCTTTAAAAATCGGAGACGATACCCATATTGTTTTTTTTTTAATTTCCCATCCGCCATCTTTGATCACGAAATAGATGGTGTTTTTGAATTCCCCGTTCCTTAAAATATCGGAGACGATACCCATATCGACTTAAAAAAATCCCGTCCGCCATCTTTGATTTCCTATCCGCCATCTTTAATCACGAAATAGATGTTGTATTTGGATTCTCCATCCCTTAAATCATCAGAGACGATACCCATATTGATTTTTTAAATTTTCCCATCCGCCATCTTTGATTTCCCATCCACCATCTTGAAACACGAAACAGATGTTGTATTTGGATTCCCCATGCCTTTTAACATCGCAGACGATACCATTGACTTTTTAAAAATTTTCCTATCCGCCATCTTTGATTTCCATCCGCCATCTTTGATCACGAAATAGATGTTGTATTTCGATTCCCCACCCCTTAAAATATCGAAGGCGATACCCATATTGATTTTTAAAATTTTCTCATCCGCCATCTTTGATTTCCCGTCCGCCATCTTGGATCACTAAATAAATTTCATATTATAAATCAGCGTCCCGAAAATCTCGAAAAAGATACCCATATAGATTGTATCCTATTCGTTTAGCCTTTTTTTGCCTTTTACCCAACCCTCCTCCTTCTCGTTTGACTATTTTATTATTTTTGTCTAGCTCCTAAAAGTTGTGGCTTAATTTTATTATAGCCTTTCGGAATAATTGGGCTATCATAGGCAATAACAATTTTTAAAACAGCCGACATTATCTTTTAGCCTTTTTAGCCTTTTGCCCGGCCCCAATGGGTCGAAGAGTTATGATAAACAGCCTTCCGGAATAACTGGGCTATCGTATACCTACAAAAAGATTTTTTCAGATCCGACCGGTAGTTTCTGAGATTAGCGCGTTCAAACAAACAAACAAAAAAACAAACAAACTAAGTACTAACTAAGTACTAAGTAATAACTTCCGCTTTATTATATTAGTAAAGATAAAGATATTTAAATTTTTTTTTTATATTTGATACAAATCTCCTTTATTGGGCGGATACTTCCATAGTTGTCGTTTTAACTGTTTAAGAAATATAACTGCAAAAAGTATTTACACATACAAACTCTAGTACAAACTACTTAGTAAAGACTGTGTTATCCGGTATCTGTGACGTTTCGCTAGATCGGCCAATATGGCGACTGTGATTTGTCCGTCAGAACCATTACAATTTAACAAAATACTTGACAATCCAAATTTTGCGGATATATGTTGTCGACTCGATATCTTTGTTTTTTTAATGTTTTATTATTCAGGTAGGGTTTCGATGTACTCCTTGACGAAATAATTATTAGGTATAAGATTTGACACTGCGATAGCAGCGCAGTCCGTCGGTTTCAATGTGAAACATTCCAAAATCCACAACTACTTACAAATTAAATTAATAATTTGCAATAAAATAAAATTGCGACTGTAATTAAACATCTAAGCTATCCTATCTCTCAAGTTGGACCAGACTGCTCACGGTGTGCCAAATTAATTTAAATCGGTTAAGTAGTTTAGGAATCCATCGCGAACAAACATCGTGACAGGAGATTTATATATATTAAGAAGAAGATGTATTTGTATGTAGGTATATGTATATAAAGTAGAGTTTATGAACATATGTATGTGTTTGGAGACTATGTATTATAACTGTTACACCTACAACTACCACTATTTTCCTATCAATAATATTTCCATGCAAAGGTTGCCTGGTAGAGATCGCTCTAAGCGATAAGGCCGCCCTTTGTACTTTACTCATATTATAAAATCTCCAAAGTTATGTTCCTGGTGTACAATAAAGTCTATATAAATAAATAAGTAAACACGTTCATCACTTGACGGCGATTTCGAAAAAGCAATCTAAAGCAAACAGTAATATCCGTGATCATAGCGCACGTCGAATGCCGAAATAATCCGATATTCGAGACAAAGGAACGTGGTAGATAACTCGAAAAGCAATTTAAAACAAGCACAAACAAAACCAAATTGCCAAAACACGATACAGTATCCATTAACTTCGATATAGCCATCGAAGATAGAAAATACTCTAAATGTGACGAAGTTTCGATGATGTTGACGATGCTCTTATTGTACATTGATTGGTGCTTTGGATTTGGTTGACTTATCAGTTGTGCTTTGCTATTACCAACCCAGTGATATTCTTACTAAGCAACACTACAGCGGTTGTTTTCTATAGCTTTCATATTCGGTATATTTCGGTGACTTGGTCAAATCACTGTAGAAACAAGCGCTCTCTATTGGAACTGGTCACCAAATTACAAACAATATCAAATAACAGACGCTCTACTATCACAACAGTCTAAAATTACATAAAAAGCTATTATTCTCATCAGTATATTAAGTGAATGCGAGACTAGCTGAGCAGTGAGTAAAGAAGACATTTATCAATATTACCATATTATTAAGCTTCGCTCGCTCATTAGCTGATTTTTTTCTCGCTCATCTCAGTTTATCACGTCCATCGCAAGTGAATACGCAGTCGAAAATCTACGAGATGTCACATGACTCCAAGAGCTATTACTAAATAGAATTAGAGATGGCCAACATTGGCCCAATTACTAAGATGTAATAGTTGGGTCATACACACAAGCTAATTAAATTGAGTTGGTCTTTAAAAGACTTTTGATGCGTGGCTATTGTGTCTTAGTTTTAGTAAACGTCATCGTCTTCGGTGCAGTTACACAGAACAGCGAGCATTGGCCGTTTTTGTTTTGTCGAACCGAACAACGAACAGAGCCTAACATTGCTACCATGGAGTACAGAATATATATATTATCTATGATTGCTACGAACGTTTTCACGATCTTTCTAGCGAACACTCTAGGTACTCAGTAAAAACGTAAAAGGTCTTAATTCCAACTCGCTACTTTCTTGTATTCAATTTATATTTTAACAAATAGATCAGTGTACATCTTTGAAATAAAAAATTGGTTGCCTGTAAAGTCGGTATACGGGCGAAAGTTTTACGTGACAACGACTTTGAGTGGTAAAATAATTTTAATGTGAATATTCATTCGTATAGTAGGAAGAAGGATGAAAGACGCGTGCCTTTCACTTTTTATGTCTGTCTCTCTCGCTCTTAGGCGGGACGCGTGCCTCTCACTCGCTCTCATTGTGAGCGCATAACGTGAGCGGAGCGTAACGCAGTTTCTTGAAGTGTCACCCGGCAAACCAATTTATAAGACGTTGTCACGTCAAAAATGTATACATACAACCTCAAGTTAATTCAAATATTCTGCAGGCGTAGCTATTGCAGCATATACCTATTCAATACAATTGCAATAAATCTATCTATACATCAACATTTGGGTGATAGAAATAAACAAGCTATTTTCATCATATATTATGAAGCTACATCTAACACATTTTTAATACATAGAATCGTTTGTGTGCGCAATTTATGACAATATAGATTACCAATAGTTGAACGGATGGCAGAAATAACAATTTAAATGCTGCATAAATTAATTTTGTCACTTTGCATGCCATGTCAAATGACCAATAAAGCCATCTTATAACTAAATCTACTCAATGATTATTATAAATTTACATTTGCGAGTATGAGTTGATGATAATAGGTAGCATATATTTTCAAAGCTTTGTAAATATATGCTACCTATTATAAATATCCTGAATATAATCTGTCTCAAACCAAAATAAAATTACAGAAATAGACGGAATGACGGCAAAAGAATCGCGGGCAATAATGCGAATTGACAGAATACTTTACCTAGTGAACATAGACGACATTGATTGATTGGTGTTTTCTCTGGGGCTCTTCTAATTTTATATCCTTTGGTTCAAATCAGACTGATATATCGGCTAATATTTTGAGTAAATATACATTTATTAGAGTTCCGTACCTCGAAATGAAAAACGGAACCCTTATAGGATCACTTTGTTGTCCGTCCGTCTGTCAAGACCCTTTATCTCAGAAACGCGTGGAAACTGAAATTTATATCAATTAGTCAAGTCTACTGTCTCTTGAAGCTGTGAAAAAATTAAACTTCTAAGCCATCTCAATCAAAAGATACAGTAGTTTATGCTGCAAATTGCCACAAATTTTTGAAACTCACAAAGGAATTAAAACCTATAGGGTACTTCCCGTAAACACAGAATTTTGAAATTTGATACAAAGCAACGTCTTATAACACATATAAAGGAAAAATTGCGAAAACCGTAAATGTTTAGTTACATCATATAAAAAAAGATTCTTATTAATTTTAAAGTTACTACCCCATTCGTCATGAACGCATAAAGTTATTAAATTGAAACTCATATCAAATACTTGGGTCTATAATACCTTTAAGCTGTGACAAAATTAAACTTCTACTTTAACGCAATCAAAAGAAACAGCAATTTTACTATATTTTCACAACGCAACTTCTCGCAAGGTAATCAAAACCTACAGGGTACTGCCCGTAAACTCAGATTCTTGAAATTTGGTACAAATCAACGTCTTATAGCACAGATAAAGGAAAAATTGCGAAAACCGTAAATTTTTTGTTACATCATATAGTAAAATATTTTTAATAATTTTTGAGTTACAATCCCTTTCTTCATGAACGCGTAGAGTTATTAAATTGAAATTCATATCAAATACTCAAGTCTATAATATATTTTAGCTTTAACAAAATCAAACTTCTAAGTCAACGCAATCAAAAGAAACCACAATATAAGCATATTTTCAAACTCGCAACTACTCGTAAGGGAAACAAAACCTACAGGGTACTTCCCGTCACTCAGAATCTTGAAATTTGGCACGAAGCAACGTAAATTTACAGTTACATGTATGTATAATTAAAATATTTTTAATATTTTTAAAGTTACTACCCCTTTTCTCATGAACCTCATTTGTAGAGGTATAAAATTGAAATTCATATCAAATGCTCAAGTCAAAACTAAAGGTCCAGTCAGTCTAGAATCTTGCAATATCGCATAAAACAACGTAGGAAAAATTTTGAAAACCTTACATTTTTAGTTACATCACTTATTTTTTTAAATAATTATATATGCCTCCGGGTACTGGGCATCAAAACAAGCCCTTCTACTATTTGCCTGCGGAGGATTCTGGAATTCTTTGGCCATATTGCCTGAAAAAAAGGTGACAACTTGGAAGAACTTATAGTGACTGGTAAAGTTGACGGCAAACGCCCAAGAGGACGTAGTCCCATAAGACGGTATGACCAGGTCTGCGCAGCGTTGAACACCAAACTGCACGACGCTCTCCATGACGCCAAAAACAGACACAAATTGCGAAACATCGTGAAGCAAATAGTTGCATCCCAGCAGTCCCCTGCATCACGACCCTCAGTCGTGAGGAGAACGACTGAAGGAGGAGGATATATATACCTTACAGGTTTGTACGGAACCCTCAGTGCGCGAGTCCGACTCGCACTTGACCGGTCTTTTTGATTTATGTTCAAAACCATTATTAAGGTGTACTAAAGAGCGTTTATTCCGCACTGCTTTTAGCCAAACAAAGTCTAAAGTACAATAGTAAAAAAATATTACCCTTCTTTTTGCTTCACCGTAGTCGGGTAAAATATCAATAAACCAATATGAATGAAACTTGGTAGACAAAAAGGTGTAGCATCAACTACGCCACCATCAGTGCAGCTACGCTTGTTTAATCTTTAACTGGTGACCTATTATTAGTAGTGTATAGTTAGTGACGTGACGTTTTAGAAACGTATGTGGAAAACTGAGGGTACACGAAATATCGTAAGCAGGAAGAACAGTATAGCTCATGTATGTGACAAATTATACATTAAGGTATGTGATTTATAAGAAAAGGTTTAAAAAAATATGGGGTTTTTAAAATAATCATTTTTTATTTTAAAAGGCATTTTTTAACTAACAAATAGCAACAAACTTAAAATAGGCCCTTTAGCACACTAAAATAAACTTTGGCAACTTTTTTTACTTTATAATTATGTTATTTAGATACTAATTAACAAACTATAGTTGAAAGACTTATCCTAAAATACAGAAATAAAAAATCTGCACACATCAAACTTCAGTTTCTTAGGAATGGCTCTGTACACAGACATCACATAATTGCTTACTACAGTTTAGGCACATAGGTTTATCACAGTAAGTACATCATAATCGAATGTATCTTTTTAGACGGCTAGGACATATGGCACATTTTTTTTTAAATCCAGGAAGATTTTGAGCCGTAGCACTGGTTGATCGAGGTGGTAGGAAAATCCTCAACACCAATTACACTTTCTATAGTCAAGAGCATCTCTCGCGGTAACCTCTCATAATAAACCCGGAGTTTTACTTAAAGCAACCTTAAAGATCTAGCCAAAGACAGCAATAACTTGTCAGTAAGCGGGAGACACGTGGCTCACAGAATCGTTTTGTTGTTGTGATTCTGTGGGATTTTCAAGCAACGACTCATCACTGCTGCTTGTATTCCTAAGGTCACGATTTATTTCAGAGGTCATCTCTGTTACGTCAGTGTCAGTCAGTCCTGTTTGACAGTAGCCCTGTTGTTTTCGTCTCCAGACTGCTCAGATTCGGGATCGTGGTCACTTTCTAAGACGAAGTTAGGATTGCGTATATAGTCGTCAAAATTACTGAACTCGCCATCACACTCTCTTCCCAAGTCGTGCAGTCACTACGACTAAGAACAATTCTTCTTTTGGCAGAACTCGGCTGATCATTGTGAGACATTCTAAATTAAAAATATAATTCGTTAGTATCGCTGTGACGTTTGCCAAACTCTATGAAGACGTGACCGCTAACTGTGACGTGACAAACAACAGACACATGGATAAAATACACATTAGCACTCACCTGACGGCTGTGAGACGATAAAGCTCCACAACAGCAATGTAGGTGTCAATGCGCGGGCGCGCCTGCCACTGAGCAAAAGGTTGATGTAAACGCGGAGGGTACTGAGGCGCAGCGGGGCTAGTACCAAAAGCGCGGGGAGAAATAGCGTAGTAACGAATCACGGTGTCTATAAGACGAGTACGTCACCAGTTAAAGGTTAAAGAAAATATCAAAAAGGCTGCAAAATATTGCTCGAAAATGGCGGAATATTACACGGCATCTATTATAAAATAAGCGAACTTGTAAGTTTGCAGGTAAAATAAATTCTAAAGAACAGATTAAGATTCAATACTGTGTATGTGTATATGACACAGAGAACGCTTAGCCTTGGCGTAAACATTTGTGATTCGCGCAAAATTTTGTCCCACGTGGGGATCGAACAATACGTAACATACCTAGTTTTAAACAACTACAGAACTAGGTTTTAACAACTACACTATGCAACCAGTGAAAGTTATTACAATGATTGCAGACCGTATCTGTAGTTTCAGTTACCAAAACTCGACACTGTGATTGCATAAAAGGTTGCAAAGCTCTGCAAACACTTTCATCACTTGACGTCGATTTCGAAAAAGCAATCTAACGCAAACAGTAATATCCGTGATCATAGCGCTCGTAGAATGCCGAAATAATCCGATATTCGAGACAAAGGAACGTGATATATAACTCGAAAAACAATTTAAAACAAGCACACACAAAACCAAGTTGCCAAAACACGATACAATATCCATAAACTTCGATACAGCCATCGAAAATAGAAAGTACCTAAGATGTGATGAAGTTTCGGTGATGTTGACGATACTCAATTGTAAATTGATTGGTGCTTTGGATTTAGTTAACTTATCGGGTGTGCTTTGCTTTAACCAATTCTGAGATAGTTTTACAAGACTAGTATACGAAAAGATGAGCATGACAGCGCTATAGCAATAGTTTTCTTTTGCTTTCATGTTCGGTGACCTGGTCAAATCACTGTTAAGGCATGTGTTCAGTGTGTTACACTATTGTAACTGGTCACCAAATTGCAAACAATATCAAATAACGTACGCTCTATTGTCACAACAATCTAATATTACGCACATAATTATTACACTCAAGAGTAGATATAACAAAGGACTAGGCTGCAGCTGAGCGACGAGTGAAGAAGACATTTATCAATATTATAATTTTTATAGCTTTGCTCGCGCTCGTTTTTCGCGTTGCTCGCACAGGTCAGTTTTCCACGGACATCTCATATGACATTTTGTTCAAGCGTTTACCCTGTTGCAGGCCGTCCCTTCATGCACTCTGTGGTTCCAGTTTGGAAATAGTGAAGGATATGTCTAAGACTCTACCCTAGAGTCGTTCGAGCCCTTAAATCTGCGCGGTGTCCTTGACGTCCCATAGAGGTGACGAGAATCGCAGTTAACATACTTTTCTGTATTGAGTTAAATGATGCTGACTTGAGAAATATTAAACAGATATAATAACTTTAAGGGCCATTTTTTAATGTAGGTACATAACGTTGATTATGTCCCTGTTTACATAATATTCTTGATGCATCGAGGCAAATCAAAAAAAAATCATTTATCTTTGATTGAAAACCTATCTTATAAAATTTCATTCGACAGTCACGTGAATCTGATTGAAATGCAACGTTGTATAGTTTCAGGTCACAACGTTTTGAGTTTATTGATCACGAACGTAATCGAAAAAAATTAATATGAGACTTTGACCGCGGCTACGACCGCATCAATTGCACACCTAAACCCTCCTCAGGAATGACAATATTTATTTGTAAAACCGTACAAAAATCGTTGGGTAGTTTTTTAATTTAACGTGTGCATAGAGACAGACAGAACGCCGCGGGGATTTCATTGTAATAATATGTATAGATAAAACATACATGCATAATTTCGATAACTTTTTGGTCACTACGTTATTGCACGCTCAATAGTGTCATTACTTTACGTAATTTATAATACGATTTGGACTTGAATAAAAAAGAAGGACACAGAAATGCTGAAGACTCAGTTGTTTATGTAACTTAACCAATTGATTAATTTGTATTAATGTAATAAGGATAGTACTTTATGAAAATAGAGTATAAAAACTATATTAAATCACTTGTGTTACTGACATAGTAGAGCTTAAACTTCTGAAGCTAGAAACATAAAGTTTGATAAGTCATTGGTTTCCTTTTAGTAGGTACCTAATAAGATTTTTGATATTCCACCCTCATAAAGGTATAATTAATTTTAAATTTCATTTTGAAAATTTTATTTTGAAGCTGGCACATTAATAGTAATGCTGGCAACAGATTACGACACTGTCTTCTAAAAATCTCAATTCATTCGTTTACCCATATTTTAGTCAAATGAGACGTAAGAATCCACGAACCATGCTACAAAGGCTGTGAAACTCTTGCATTAGTATATACTGATTATAGATAGTAATTTGAGAGAATAGACTTTCTACAGAATTGCCTGTGATTTGGTTAATATTCATAACTAGCTTTTGCCCGTGTCTTCACGCGCGTGGGGCCGGTAATCGCAACAAAAGGTAGACCGTTACTTTTCTGCTGTACCTATATACTGTATTATTGCAAAATTTTATAAAAACCCGTTCATAACTTCTTGCGTGACAGAATAACAAGAAATAAATTTTGCTATATCCATCCATTCTCACAAACTTACTGATTTATAGTAGTATAAATACGAGTTGGTATATTATAATAAAGAAATATGAATTGAGACAAACAAATGAGTCACATTTGAAATTATATTGCATTAAAGTATTTTTCCAATCTGATAAGCAGTGCTTGTGACTTTTTATTTTATCAATATATTTAACACTGGAATTTTTTTGCAGAATAAGAAGAGATAAAGGCAGTCATAGCCGAGTGGAGAGACTATAGAATGCTATGCAGAGGATATTCAGTTCAAAACAGCACGCACCACTGAATTTTTGAAGTTAGGTGTGTAATATATTATAATTGGTGAAGGAAAACATCATGTATATCTGAGAGTTCTTCATAGTGTTCTCGATAGACATGTCTGCTAATCCAGACACAACCAACATGGTGGGTTAAAGCATTATGCTTCTCATTATGAGAAGAGGTCTGTGCCCAGCAAAGGAGCAGACTATAAACAAAGCTGATAATGGACAAGAGACATGACAAACAAAATACATGTAAAATGGTGACAGAGATGTCATCTGCTAATTAAGCCAGGATTGACATATCACGATTTATCGGCGTACAAAAGCGACGGTAATTAATTCCGGGATTAAATTAATGTTTTAATAGGTCTGATCTAACGGACCACGTAATTTTAACATATTTATTAATAATGTGCCATCTCATCTGTGGTTGTTTAAATAACGGTTTTTGTCAGATTGAAACTAGGCACAGGATCCTCTAAGGATAGAGACAGGACAGGAGATAGGACTTTACTGTGACTCCAGTTGGGCACGGCCAGGGATCCACTAGGTCACTAGGTCTTGACTAGAGCTCGACAAAGGCTCGTCTGGGACCCGTGTGATTATTCACAGTATATCCCTTAGATAAAGTAAAATAATTATAGTTATTTGCACTGAAGTGAAAGTATCCCTGATGTTACCTTACTTTATGACTGCGAGCGTTAAGGGTTGCTATTTCGCATGGCTTTAGATATACATTTTCAGCTTTTCTGTTTTGAAAATTGATGAACCAATATTTATTAATTATTCTTGGTGCATATAATTAAAATGTTAAGCACATTGCAAACAAGTTTGAAATATTAAGAACTACTTTCGTTCATGTATGGTAATTTATATCACAACTACATATTTAACTTCAGAACTCTTTTACGAAAATTTTATGGTGTACAGATTTATAGTTTAGCATTTCATTTATGTATACTTACTGAGCTTAATTTAAATTAATTTCGTCAGAGTAAATAGAGGTTCTGAAATATATTTTGTACTAAAACAGTTTAATCACCAAAATCTTTATCTCAACATATTCTTCTCTTCTATATATAAATTCTATCTATAGCCAAATAGTACATTGCCGGAGTGCTTGTTCTATTCCAATTGATAAGCATTCCACAAAACACAAGATTGTTTAATTTAGCTTTTTTGGCACAAAGCCTTCTTTGTTGTCACTTTTTACGTGAAGATGGTAACTAGAGCGCAACAGAACAAACTGAAGGGTAAAAACAAATATAACAAGAACACTAGAATACTGTAGTCTGTATTACATTAACATAAACGTAGGTCACAAGTAAAAAGAAAACATGTAAAGTCCTCGCTAAAGACAAAGGGTTAGATAAAATCAAAGATTTTATTGGAAACTTGGTTTGTTTAATGTAACTTGGTCTTTAACAAAAACATATCTCACTTATATTATTTCACAAGCTGTACGAAAATTTTGAGTCCAAAAACAGCTTTCTAGTTTAAACTGATTTGGCAAAATATTGGCATGTCCACGGTTCGACTTTTGACTGACTTCAGCAAAGTATAGAAATTCATAATTTTATAGTTGAGGACCTTATCATCCTGTTTAGAGGGTGCTGTAGCTTAGGTTACCCAAGAATATCCACCGTCAAAATCTATATGTCAACCGAGATGGAAAGCAAAGCTTTTAAGAAAGAGGACACATATTGCTTTGCAAAGATAATTTGTAATAGTTACGCATTGTTTCTAAGAATTTTGATGTAGAACTTGTAATATTGCTTTACTCGACCTTACTACAATTGTATATCTTACAATTCTTAGAAATGCCGCCCCAAATTTTATATATAATATTATAACATTGCTCACAAACCAAAATACTATTTACGTTTTGTTTTTGGGAAATACAACTTGAGACTTGATGTGTGCCTTGCTTGGTTTTTACGCCAAATCGTTTGGTACGTTTTTTTATGTTTCATTGCCGGTGAAGTAACATTTGATCGCGATTTCGCATGATGCTAAGCGATGATACGGCCGAAGATGGAGTACGTATTTCTTGCCCAGTAGATACCGAATACACTGAAATTGTACTCATCAGGCAACAAAGACTCAGGCAAAGAGTGCCACAATCCACACACGAGCAATACGCATAATAAAATGAATTGGGGTGGAAGCAAAACGCTTCATGCTTACGGATGAAATGTCAAACATATAACATTGACGCAGGTTGATTAGTCTGATCATCCTGTGGTACAGATTTCCCTGCTTTGCTTTCACCGTTTTAATGGAATACAATTGGTTTGTTTGGGACAGTGTTATGATTTTGATATTCTTATCGATCTATCAAACCTTTGGCTATGGATTCTAAAGCTATGAATAATAAACAAATTAATAGAATAGTTTCTGTAATAAAAAAAACAGGACAAGTTAATAAAATTACGAGAGATCTAACTAGAAATAAACTTTCATAAAGCCAAGCACAATAAATTATCCCATAAAAACAATACTTGTCAAAAATACCCAGTCTCGCGACCGTATAGTTGTGAAATCCATGTAATACCAAGTCGGTTAATAAAAAATCCTTAATGTTTTAAATAAATAGATTGACTCGGCCATTGCATGAAAACACAATATATCTCATAAGTAATACATATATAAATTAGATTGTTTAATGCGATTGCCAAGTCAATATATTTATTTAAAACATTAAAGATTTTATTTCTTAATATAAGCTCTAACTGCAAATGTAATATTGTAATCTTTTATATTTATATGAGATTACAAAGTTATTTATGCAGTTGATGTATCTCGAAAACTGGACAGAAATTTAAAAAATATTTTAATTTTTCCTTGATTCATATACTAAACACTAGTCGTATTTTAAATTTGAAGCTTCTCTGTCTGCTAGAAGTGCCTTAGACTTTTGATGATCGGTCAGTGAGTGACAAAATTAAGAATTTTGACTCGTTATAATTCTTAAACTACTAGTTCAAATTGAATGAAATTTGAAATACACCATTTTTATACAATGCCTGCATGGTTACTAAAAAATCAGGCTTCTAGCTTTATCCACAACTAAGTTATAGGGGGTCGAAAATGGCCTGAATTGCTTCGAGAAAAGGATGGTATGGCCGTGCCGCTTTTTTGCTCGCGGTGGGAGCACTGCCGTGCCCCCAGATCAATATCGGTTATTATTAGTGTCATGGCATAACGGAAATAGAATGGTAAGTTCATAAGGACGTTGTTCTAGTGCAGGTGCTTTGTAAACTATCGACCCTAATTAGTCTAATTAGCAATGAGCTAGTATCCATTCATACTGAGCCAGCGATAAATAATCTAATATTTGACGACCGGTTGGCGCAGCGGGAGAGTAAGTGACTGCTACGCTGAAGGTCGCGGGTTCGATTCCCGCTCAAGTCAAAAATTTGTGTGCATGAACATGGATGTTTGTCTTGGTCTGGGTGTTTCTATGTATAATATGTATGTATTTACAAAAAAAAAGTATATAAGTATGTTTATCCATTATCTAGTACCCTACCCATAACACAAGCTCTGCTTAGCTTGGGACTACATGGTGATGTGTGTATGTGGTAGAATATTATTATATATTATTATAATATCCATAAGCATTATATAGGAGGCACACGAATGGATCGCATAATGGTAAACGACTACCGCCGCCCATGGACACCTGAAAGCCCAGAAGAGTCACAAATGCGTCGCCGCGTCGCCGGCTTTTTGAGAAAAATATAGAAGGAGGAGTGAAAGAGAAAATTTTATAGGGCCTCCAGCATTGTCACTTATCGAACAAAACGCAATGGCATAACTACTGTGACTGTACGCCGATATTCTATGAGACGGTAGTACTTCTGATACTGATAGCAGCAAGGCTCTAACCTAGTAATTAAAAAAGACACAAGTTTCACTGCTTATTTCTGCTCCGAGTTTTGTTGGTTCCACACTAAACAACTTTGTGTACTTAATTCGGTATTTTTAATTTCAAGTTGTGGTTGATTTTGTGTCCATTGATTGAATGTTTGTAAAGTTCCCCAATACATAGTCTAGTGCGTCAGTCCCTTTTATAAAAACTGGACTTGTAGTTTCGATTCCCTTTAAACACCAACCTCCTAGCACAAAAATTAACATTGCCTGTGGCAGCAAATAACTAGTCATTTGCAACTCAAATTGCTCAGGTTTAAAATATGTAATGTGTAAGCAAATAAAGTAATAGGTATTTTCTTAGTGATGTAACACTAGCATTGCGGGCAACTGCTAGTGTTCTTCGTTTCTTCGCCTCCACTAAACTTTTAACCCTATTTTAGGTGTGGCATATTAAAAAATACTTCCTAAGTATGTGCCAACGTAATAAAATTAACTCGTTGTACAAAATAATTTGGGCTATGCGATGCTATGTCAGTTAGGTCAAGTAATTGTATATATCATTCTGGTCTTGTATATAATTTATCAGGCAGAGAGAGAGAGAGAGATCTATCTATGAGAAGGGTAAGGCCATAGTCCACCACGCTGGCCAAGTGCGGGTTAGCAAACTCCAAATGTCTTTTGAGAATATATAAGTATCTAATAAAATAGTTTTATAAATATGATTATGTGAAACCTTAAGTAGTTGTTGATACACGCTGTGATAGATATGCGTATGTGTGCACATATAAAAGTGTGTGCCCGAGGTTCGAGCTAATGCGTGTGATGGATCACCGCCCACGCGTCGAGATTGATGTGTTTTTTACGAGCCGCCATCGCTCGCCTACCTGTCGCACTTCCAACCGCGTATGGGTCCACATTCACATGCAAATCGAATACCACTTCGTATGTAACGCTCAGACATAATAGTTATTGAACCGCTTGGAGCGAAATATGAGACAATGATGTCGCAGGTTGTTTTTATAGTACGCCATCAGATGTCGTCAAACATCTGCTTGTGCGGAAATGAGTAGCAGAGAAATCACTTAGAAATTCTGAGTTCAGATTGTGTAAGTCTTGGTGCTGCGCCTGAAGGTGGAGTAAAAATTCCATGCGTATATGCATTTTAACACTCACGCACGGAGGAAGTCAGTGTTATCCAAATTAGCCAAGGAAATTTTCAGGTCTTTCAGCCGGGGTGAGTTTTCAACTTTGATGCATTCAACATCAAACTCAAAGCGCGATAAGTACCCGCTACAAACTTACTTTCTCGCTTTAAAATGTCTATGTGTTTCACTACTAACCAGTCCATTACCATTCTGTGAAGTAATAATGTACAAAGAGTATTCATCCAAGTCACTTATTCCAAACTCAAGCGGATTGACCTATTTCATATCAAACGTTTTGGTAGCAGGTCTGTTGCTGACACAAATCCTAAATACACACCAAAAGGTTTCAATTCGCTGACAGACATTGATGAACTTGTATAGCCCTCAGTTCGCCGTTTTCAAGGGTGCACGCCATAATATCCCTCGGTAAATGTATTGTGCCAGTTATTTAAGCGTTTGTGTACACGCAACTACTAATTTGATTTAGCTTTGCAGCAATTGACCTAAAACCAGAAATGAACAATGGCAAACTGAGCTTAATGACGCTTTTCAATGGTTTCAAGGCTTTTACAATGTTATGTACGAAGCTTGTAGCTTGTGCTTCGTATTTAAGTTCTTGACATAGCAAGTTGATTATGATTTTCTGGAATTCAACAAGAAATGTATTGTTATTGATTTTGGTGGTGTTTGAAACTATAAATTTTTTATACACTGATTAACAAACATGGCGCACTCCCTTTTCTAGTTTTAAATAGGTATGGATAGATTATGTGAATTGAGGATATAATTTAAGTAACGATTTCGTCATATTAAATATATGTAGTTACGTGTTGCTTTAACTCTACTCAATTTAAGTATTTCGTAAAATTATTACTCTTGTTATGTCTGATAGATAGATAGAACTAATAGAACTTATCAAAATTAAATCATCTACTAACGGTTGCAATGAACATTACTTCAGTGACTTTCTTTTACTTTCAGTCACGTGTTGCTTTAACTCTACTCAATTTAAATATTTCGTAAAAATATTACTCTTGTTATGCCTGATAGATAGATAGATAGAACTAATAGAACTGATCTAGATTAAATCATCTACTACCGGTTGCAATGAACATTACTTCAGTGACTTTCTTTTACTTTCAGTCATTGCAATATGATGAATTTGAGGCGGGTCATGTGTAAGTACAGATAAATTTCAAAAGCATTGGAAGTAAAAAATAAGCACAAGTTGGCCGTAATTATCTTGTCAGACTCACTAAACTAAAACGTGTCTTTTGTTGTCTTTTATGAGCACATTATGTGAAAAATGGTAAAGTAATAGACCACAGACTAAATAGCGAGCCATTTGGTGGTAATTTAGGCGTGTCTAAGTTCGCATGTCTCGAAGATTCACATAAAAGAACAAAGGAAATGTAGGGGAATTTAATTTTACAGATTGTTTCCGACTTTCTTCTGTATTTATCAAAGAGAACAAGAAATCAAATGACTACATTAAGGCCCACTTTCATAACGTTTGATTTAAGTCACTCCTTAATTTAAATTTGTTGAACATAATTAACAGCATAAAATAATTTAAGTTAAAAGTATTTAGCTTCCTCTTGCACAACGACAACAACGCTTAGATTTAGTTAAACATTTTATGAGGTCGGTAAAGTAGTTTCTACGTTTTGTTTCATGGCATGATGCCTTTTTTTACGATTTTAACCATTAAATGCGTATGCTTTCGCATAAAACCTTAGACTATATATATATACTTTGAGCATAAAACAAAACGCATTTTCGTCGCCTAGCAACGAAATGACAATTGACAAATAATAACTAGAAACTTTTGAGCATTAACCCTAGAACCCTACATGGGGTACAGGTGCACCCCACAGCGATTTGTTTTCTAAATATCTCAATTTCTTTAATATCCACGAATTCGCGCATCGGAGTATTTTAGTTTGGTGTCAACCGCTCGCGTTACGTCAATACCGTGACGAGGGCCGCGTTGTGTGGTCGCCTGTATAAGTGCTGTGGGGTACGCCAGTACCCCAGTGTAGTAAAATCGTAAGATTATTTATTTATTACGATTGATGCATTTATGTGTAATAAGTTATTAAATTTGATTATTTATTAAAACTATAGTCTTATATGTAATACAGATATTTTTAAATAATTATTATGAAGGTAAAATTCAATGAAATTTATTTATTTTGTTTCCGATGGCTGTCAGAGGTTTGAATTACGAAGAAATAAGCTCTATTCTAGACCACAAATCTGGCGAGGAAGAAATAGAAGTTGGTACCAGTTGTAATACCTGGGTTCTTTACAAGTGTTCAAGATCAAATAATAAGCCAAATATAAAGTTTCATCAGACAGTTTTGAAATTAGGTTTGGAACTGATACATGAACATTTGGAGGACCGTTACCGGATGCCAACTTAGTCCATTGCAGTGATCCTCAAAAAAGGACCAAATCCTACAAGCGCTGTTACTCAAACTACATTTAACTTTGTGTAATAAGGCTGATTTGTGATCTCAAGTTACCGATTATATTCAATAAAACGTATTTTCATGAATTGTTTTATTTTTATTTTAAGGATTACAGTCATTTTAGTATGGGGTGTTCCAGCACCCCAGTGTAGGAATAACATGTGCGCCAAATAGTGTAGGATTCTAGGGTTAACAATAACACAAGTAGGTACATTGTTATCAGTTATATCATCATCATCATCATATCAGCCTAGAGACGTCCACTGCTGGACATAGGCCTCCCCCTGCTGCGTCGTCCGGTCCAGTTATATAATTATAGTTATTTCTCGTCGCTAATAACAAGATACCAACATCAGTGTGACAGTTCTTAAATGAAATTAGGCACTAAACAGCCGATTTTCGGTGATTAATTTTGACAGTTCTTAAATCATATTACTCGACAAATTTTTCGTTGTGCAAGACGTTTTTCTCGTTAAATACATCTTAATTCAATTTAAGAATCGTTGTGCAAGTTGGCCTAAGACTGCTAGCTGAATAAAAAGAAGACGAAAAAAATTATTATCTTTTTCCTGCCTGCTCTCGGTTTTTTCATATAATAATTAGCATCATCCTAGCACTATCCTGGTTCTGGTTCAAGACTTTCTAACCGAACCAAATTCGACAGAAGGTCATCTTTTTAAAACTACCACCGTCTCATTAAGGTAACAGAGGACAGTTGCATCGTATTGTTGAGTCGTGTATTTGAAAGTGACGCCTCTGCGTAAGGACAGTCAATCAAAAAACCTTCGTGACAAAAGTGTCCGACGGCACGCGAAAATTTTCAATTTTGAACACGCATTTCAAAAATCCAGTAACATGCGTCGTAGATCCCGACAACCTATTGCTGTCCACACAGAATCAGTACTATATAATTAGAACTACTATCACGATATCAACTTTGAAAAATCTCCCCCGCTGAAAACTGTACCCTACTATTTGTATACTGACAACACAATTACTGGATATGCTATTTTGGAACATTCCAAATGATCACTAAGTAACTGCACGCATGCGATATAAGATTATTTGAGATCGATTCGAGATCTTTCTGCTTCAATTCGGGCTACTTTCAATTAGGTTAAGCGAAAATATATTTTTGTAAGAATATACATATTGTTAACAGGTTTTGAAAAGTTCAGTAACCAGAAATTTTAACTGTCGTATACCTCGCCTCATACATGTATACCTCAAAAGCGTCTACGCAGCATTTCGGAGCCCATACAAATTTTTTGTATTCTGAAATAAATGAATCAAATTTGAAAGCAGTTGGTACTGTATGTTATTAAATTTAGTTCGTTACTGACTACGGGTATGTACTCGTAGGATATTAGGGCGCAAAAAGTTAATTGAGAACATTTTTAAAGAGCTCGTACCCCTAAAAAGCGCAGCAATCTTGGTCAGCCAGAAGAAAATTTCACTACTATCAGTCCATTAATTGCTATTATCCTATCGGTATCCCAACTTAGAACCTAGATCATCCTATGGGAATCCAAGGTCTACATTCTATGACATTATTTTTAGTTTTGAAATTTAAAGTTTGTATAAATACTGAATAGGCTATGCAACATAAACGAGAACTTCCTGTAATCTGAAAGTACGGAGAGTGTCCGCAGGTAGAGACCGTGGGGAGTGCCACGGCAGGACTTGTAGCTGAACCCTGAGCTAATACTAAGCAGCGCGTGTTCTTGCATTTTTATGAGGTGTTCGTAATCGATACGTGTCCAGGCCGTAGCCAAGCCGGCCACCCGACGAGCTAACTCGACCGCACATAATTACATTTATTAGACGAACTAGAAAGATTGAAACTTTCCCAAGTTCTGAGGGCGAACAATCTTCACGAGCCGTTTGTCTACTGAAACATTCATATCACAAGAAATAGAAGCATCAAAGTTTGAGTAAATAAGAAACATTTAAAGTAACTGGAGATATAAAGTATTTGCGAAAACATTCCAGGAACTTAGTAACAGTTTCTTTCATAAATTATATCATGCCACTGAATCGTTTGATTTAATTTGACTATATTATATACGTAGTCAAGCATAAAAAGGCTTTATTATTATCCATTAGATACACTAATATTATATTGTCAAAAAAGGGCACCCATTATATAATCAAATAAAACCTCATTATTCATCAGGAAATTGAAACTATGACTCTTATAGTAACGTTTCCGGCAGCGTGCACGCTGCGTGCAGCGCTCACTGTTGTGTATGTCACATCGCGTGCTTACTTGTTATTTGTATGGGTTCATTAGACCAGTGAGCAGTCGTAACCCTGAACGTTTAGCTCTTAGAGGTCGGCGCGCTTGTAAAACGTCGCACGCTGCTCACTTATAAAGTTCAGGAGTGGTGTAGAGCAGTTGATGGCATGAGGCTAGAATAACACAGAACACTGGCAGCACTGAGCACCACACCTGGTGAGTATAGCGCGTGGGGCACGTGGTTGGTAGTTGCACCGCAAACACAGTCTTACATGTCAGCGGGCACGGTACACTCGCGCACACGGTTTCGCGGCGGCACGGTACTGGCGCGGTACGGTCGCGTACAGCTCGGTGTCGCGTGAGGGCCGAGTCACGCTGTGTACTCGGCGGCGGGCGCGTGGCGACTGTCGCGGCCGTGCTACCCTCGCCGCGGCGGGAGAGCCCGCGCCGCGCGCTCGCGAGAGCCGGGACTATGCCTCCTGCTCGCCTTTACAAGCCTTTACGTTTTAAATGACGTGATGTCATTATGGCATACACACGCTGATTGTACGTATTGATTCTTTGTCTTTGCGGCTAACGATCCAATTTAATAAAGATTGCTTGAAGAATTAATTTAGCTCATAATAATTGAATTTTTGAAATTGGTGGTTTGTTACGATGCACTTAGCTAATCTTGATTCTGTATCTCATATTATAAAACTTCTAAGTAATAATAGTTTTAAGCAGCATCTCGTTCCCGTTTCTTATCGAATTTGTTGAATTTGACAGCATCCTATCTCGTTTCATGTTAATATTTAAGTTAAGGCTTAGGTTTAAGTATGAAACTGGTGAAATTTTTAAGAGCTCGGTAACGATCACCAAGTCTGTTCTAAAACAATAATGACATATTGTACCCTAAATAAATATCACTATATTTTAGAATTGATAACGGTAAATATGAAATATGGCTTATTTAGAAAATGTATAAATTGAATTTACGTTTTTCTATAAACAATAATGCGAGACATACTTGATAAAAAATATTCTAAATATAGACCCAATAAACGCTATTCTCAATAGTGAAAGCTGCATGAGAAAATCTGGGCAGCTCCCGGCCTAGCGGGGTACACTTATCGACTGTAACGCTGAAGTGCGGCGCGGGGGGAGCGGCGCGCGGGGGCGGAGCGGGGCGAAGGGCCGTGACGTCACGAGCCGTACAGTCAAGCACAGCAGTCGGCCACCAGCCACCGATCAGATCTCGTCACGCACGTCGTGCGTTCTGTACGCGAAATACACGCCAGGACGTGGAGTTGCGAAAACAGCTCGTGCTACGATGATCGTTCTCGCGCCAACGTAAAGCGCTGGTCTATCAAATAAACACATTATTAAAAAAGATCCTTCAGCTGAAAAAATACTGAATAGTCTGAAAAATTCTTGCGCCATTATAAAGCTACCTTAGCTAGAAGTAGCATGACCATTTTATTTAAGTTGTTAATTAAAATGGTCATGCTACTACTACGAGGGAGTTAATCAGTTTGACGCAGGCAAAATTGCCCTAATAGTGTGGTAGTATTTTATAATAGCCATCGATGTTTGGTATAGGAGCCCAGATTTTTTTAAGCTTTTGTACTTTTGAGAACGCGGATAATTATTTTCCACTTTGTTCTTTTTCTGGATATTTTGGAACGATGACGCTATAATTTAAACGAAGCTATTTTACTCTTGTAATTTATACGAAGAAAAAACTGACCATAAAAGTAAAGTACCTATTTGATCTTACAATGACTCCCTAAAGGGTCATTTCAGCATTCAATATTTTAATATGTCCCAAATTTGAATTTATAAAATGTCGTTAAGATATGACGACATAAAGAGCCAATATGACTTACAAATCTTGATCGTGAATGCCAAGTGATTTTATCAGTTCAAATGGTTTTTGTCGGCACAAATTGCCTATTATATACATAATGGGTATGATAATTGATAGACGCAACTCTAAAGCCACTGCGCAGAATTATGATGACTAGTGTGGAAGGCTTGTTCTAGATTTGCGCACATCTGAATGCCAAGATAAAATACCAATAGATTGCTACGCAGGGGGTCTTGGGTTCAACTCCCACCCAGTTGAACCCAAGAAATGTGCGTATTAAATTGGAAATTATTATCGTTAGCTTTATGATGAAAGTAAATCGTGAGGAAATCTGCAGGTCTGAGAGTTCTCCATAAAATTCTCGTAAGGCATACGAATTCGTAAACGTGAAAATTCGTGAACATGGTGCATGCAACAGTGCCGAAATATCGGTTACTCCAAATAAAGGTATATATCAGAAAAAAATATTTAAAATACGGCATGTAAAGTTTGCCAAACCGCAATTGCCTCCTTCATAGTGAATCTCGTGCCCAAAATGTGACAGGTTATATTGAAGGCTGAATAATAAAATAAGTATTTCGACGAAAAGATGGAAAGTTTTCTTCCATCGTGTGAACTATTCTGGAACTATCACTATAAATTATACGTTTTCTCAAAAACGAGACATTTGAACTTGTGACATCACAAAAAGTGACCTAGTTCTCGGCCAGATTGAATTGAAACGCTAGGGACGTGAAATATCTATTGTTTTGGTGTGAATTTGGCAAGGCCTAAATTCAACGATAGAGAGAAATACAGTGATCTACCTTACTAGAATATAAAGATAAGTTTGTTGTTATTTAGACGCTGCATTACACATATAAACATGAATAATAATCACCTACTGCTTTACATATTGTTTGTAAAGATGAATCCGAACTTCAATCATATTATTAACTGCATGTATGGCAAAGTGGCTTCAGGGTTTGCCTCACGTTTTAACGTTGGGTCGATAAATGTGTTAGATCTTGACGACAACTTTTTGTGTGATCCCCAAATTGTTGTCTGGGTATACTTGGTGTATAATCTAATCAATAAAAAAGGCTGCCTCTCGTTCAGGCAGTTTAAATATTTAGTACGCGCCCGTGTTTATAGGTTTTCCAATCTACGAACAGGTGAAACATACAGTAACCGTTTTCAATACCAACTGGTGATTTAAACTTTTCGGCGGGTGTCGCGTCCGAACACTTCGTTCCAGTTACAAAAGCCAGCGTTTTTAGCGGTAGACGTCCATTTCGATTAAATTGATAGAGCGCAGGCGGTCGTTAAAATGCTACCAATGCTGACGCAGAGTTTTGAAATTCTGAATTCAGATATTACAATAGTACCTATTGTTTCTCGTCACTATAATGCAATCCAAATTTGTTTAGTCTTTAACTTATCAAATACAATACGAGTATATATATAACTAGCCTGCATTCGACAGTTACATTATCAATCACGCCTTTAATATCACGTTGTTGTCTAAAACGATTAATCGTAATACGTTACAGTAGAACAGGCGATAGCTAAAATGCTATTAACACTGATGCTGAGTCCTGCAGTTAATTTATTACAATAGAATAAGTTATAATATTTTACCTGTCCACTTTAAACAACTGAATTACCGATTTCAAGAAAGGGGTGTTTTGACAAGAAAAAATAAAGACATGGGCTATAAACAGCAAATAATGCCGCGTTACCTCGCGTTGTGTACGTCACGCGTCACAACTCCACAGTTTGAAGGACGTCACCAACTTCTTTTCAATGTTGTTCGTTTGCTTCGTGCTTTAAATTAAATTGTTATAATTTATTCCGTCACATTGTTTTGATTGAGCTAACGACTCAAATTTTGGATGAGGGATTCTAAACACAAAAAAATATCATTAAATGTCAATAATATTGTTTTATTCTTATACCAATGGAGGAACAATAAGAGTTTCCTCCTATCGGGACCGATAGGAAGCACTTAAAATGTCCAGAAAACGCTGTAATATATCATCGTCATCATCATCGCCCGAGCGTAATTTCGTGTGCATAAAAGACTTATTTTTTGTCTTAGAGCTCGGGGTCTGCGTACTCGCCAAATAAGATTTGGCAGAATATAAGCTTGTCCACAGACCACCTGCAGTCTGACCATAGCAACATTGCCGGTGTTTAGAAGAGTTCTGACTCCTCATAACGGCTGTCAAAGATCTTCATAGCAGCCGGGACGGACTTGGAATATGAATGTAACTTTAAAATGTCAGTGGTGCGCACCGTACTTATTTCTAAGCCAGATACTTTCTGCATCGCAGTGGGTTGACATCATCACTGGGCTATCGCCGCCGTTGTCGTTAAAAGCCATAAAATATTGTTTCAATTTAGCCATGCAAAAATGATTTGTCACGTAATTAGAAATGAAATAAAGCTGTACAATGGCCGGTGTGGACGCGGGCACGTTCACAATAGGAAACATAACGCTAATTCGTTTCCGTAGACTGGTCGCGGGACGTGCAGCCTAGCTCATGTACAATCGACGCGTCCGTGGGAACGGAGCCCGCTTCTTGTCACGTACTTATATTGGCTTTAATATCCGCAAAGAGACAAGTTGGTATACATTAAATGTATACAAGATTCTGGCCATGACTCCGCTCGCGCCAAATGGTTGCTTAAGTGTCATTTTCATACCTATGTATATATGACATTCTACCGTTACTGACTGATTAAAAGACTACGCACAACCGAAACTACTCGACTGAAATTCAGCATATATAATATGTTGGAAGTAACAACGAGCATCTTGCAACGCAACAAAATGCAGTCAGGATTTTTTGCATGAGAGCATTACAAACCATCCATCTATTCTCACAAAAGTTCGAATTAATTGTTGTAAGAAGCACGATTACTCAAGCTTTAATAAACCTTTATATAAAGAGAGGAAATGTCATGACTAAAATAAAATTACGGCATTTAACAATAGAGTTTGTAAACACATGGGGTCCCAATACGAAAATTTTTAGTTTTGAAAAGTGATCACAGATGGCGTTACGGGCATGATGAGATGGCGTTATGGGCAAATTTGTATGGAGCTTGGGCGGTCCGCGGCCAAGTATGATTTTGTTATTAATTAGTGTGCTTTAGTCCTACAATTATTGTGGACAAGTTTTATCAATGTGGTGTACTTTTAAAACAGATAAAAGACATTTTTGTTTTTGAATCTTTTTATCGTTGAAAAAAATGAAAAAATATAAAAAGACAGTGAAACAACTAATCTAGATAGTCATTATATAATAAATCACATATCATTGTATCATTAATAAGCACAGTTACCATAATATGTATTATTATAAATAAAATATAACTTTTATTTTGTTAAAGATAACAAGCATATTATCGTCAACATTTATATTAAACTACTATAATGCATAATTACTGTAAGTATATAAGTAAAGGTATGAAAGGACTTAATGATTTTATAAAGGAATTAAATATGATTTTAAGGTATGTGTAGCCTAGTTCCTCCTATTCATGCTCTAAAATCCCACTTAATTCTGCAGTTGGTAATCGTATCTCTTCGGGTTGATTTCTTGCCCAGTCATTTATATTATGTATACCATATCATCATCATCCTCTTAGCGTTATCCCAGTTTTATTCTGGGGTCCGCTTACTAGTCTTACCGGATTTGATCGAATATTAGCTTTTCCACAGAGCGGCTGCCTATCTGACCTCCGCAACCCGAAGGGATAGCGATATTCCATGGTTTAGACTAGTATCTGTTTATTTAGTAGGTACTGACGCCCTGTAACGACTGTCAAAGATCTTCATGACAACCGGGACCGACGGCTTAACGTGCTCTCCAAGGCACGGGACAAGCATGAATGGGCCGGCTCGACCGGGGAAGTACTACTCTCTCACAGAAGATCGACGTAAAGTAACAGTACCTAAATTGTTGCGTTTCGTTCGGTGAGTGAGAGTGCCGGAGGCTCTATCCCCTATTCCTTCTCGCTCATCCCACTCCTCATCCTATCCCTTTTACCAACCCCAAGGGGCGGCAACGCAGTTGTGACTCCTGTGGTGTTGCTTGTGTCCATGGGTGGCGGTAATTGCTTACCATCAGGCGAGCCATTTGCTCGTTTGCCGTATATTACCATAAAAAAACAAGCGATAATTAACAATTCAATACGCACATAGCTCCGAAATGTAATTGGCGCGCCGTGGATTCGAACTCGATACCCTCTGCATGGCAGTCTGTTGGTATATCCACTCGGTTATCGCTGCCATATATATATACCAAACTACGCACATAATATGTGCGCAGCATCCGACCGTGCGCCTACAACTCGGTCAATAACAATATATGAATAATAAGTCCTATATCTTACTTACCTAGTTAAGTGCGTATTAAATAGTTAATTATTGCTTGCCCTGTACCTTGGAGAGCACGTTATACCGTCAGTCCGGTCTTTAATGAAGATTTTTAAAGGTTATAGTGGGGAGTCCCCTCAAATAAACCGATACTGGTCTAAGCCATGGACTATGGCTATCCCTTTGGGTTACGGAGGTCAGACTGCAGTTGTTCTGTGAAAAAACTGATATTCTGTCATGTCTGGTTGGACTAGTAAGCGGACGTCGAGCTTCAAGGCGTAAGTCTCGGATGCAACCGGAATAACGCTAGGACGATGATGAATAAGTCCTAAAATCTTACGTGCCTTGACTGTATTCGAACGCGTAACAACCAATTGTCTTCTTCTTCTATATATTTGCTAAGACGCCTTATTTGTTGTTCTCGGTGCACTTCAATATTTTACAATTTAGATTTGATTCGTGCCGAGAGCAAACAAAATAAGATTGCGTGCGGTAGTTTATTATACATTGATGATGTGTTACCGTGTCACAAAACGTTTATCTATCCAATCAGGTTATATTGACATTCAAATATTTCTTTTATTAAATGGAATACAGTGTATCACTCATAGTAAAAGATGTTCCTAATTACCAGTACTTTCATTTGACATTAAATTCATTGATGGCCGCTGACATGGCCCAAAACCGCAAACATGGTCATACTTACGAAGATTGTAAATGAATCGAATGCAGTTATTTAGAAGACGGTCAAGTTTATCAAGGAGATCTGCATTCAGGTCAAAGTAACATACATGACCATAGTCGATAAGGGGGAAAATCAAAGTCTGCACAAGCATTATCTTTATCTCGGGTGGTAAAATGTTCCGGAGGCGGTAGAGAGCACGCACCCTGCGTGCTCTTCCCGGTGACCTTTTGACTTACCTGGGTTACTTGGGCTTGCCATTTCAGCGTCGTATCTATGTGTAGCCCAAGGTTTTTCACAGCAAGATTCAAATTGATGGTGGTCCCGTTAAAGGTTATAGGCGGCAGGGACGATAAATCAAGTCGTTTTAACAACCATTGACTACCCACAATGATAGCTTGGGTCTTGCCAGGGTTTACTGTTAGCCCAAACTTCTGACACCAGGACAATATAGCAGTCAGATCGCTGTTGATTTTGTCGATCGCCTTATTGACGTGTTCCACACATATTTGGGAGTAAATTTGCAAGTCATCGGTACAAATGGTAAGTGCACTGAACATTTCGAGTAAGGAGATTTATAAAAATAGAAAATAAAAGAGGAGAAAGAATGCCGCTTTGAGGAACGCCCGCAGTAGTATCAAATTATCTCGACGATAACTCGTTGACGTGGATCGACTGCTGGCAACCTCGAAGATAATTTGAGAACCAATCCAAATCTCCAGCCGAGACCTTGAGGTGGGAGAGGATAGATAACAGGATATCGTGACTGATGGTATTGAAGGCATTTGAAAAATCAATTAACACCAGGACAGTGATTTTGGTGTTTTCCATGCCTTCACGAATATCGCCAGTCATTTTATGGAGGGCAGAGGTTGTGCTTTGACCAGGCCTGAAGCCTGATTCGAGAAGACTCAACAACTTGTTGTGTTGGATAAAATGAGACAGTTGCTTGTGCGCACAGGCCTCTAGTACTTTAGAAATAAAGGGTAGGATAGAAATAGGACGTAAGTGTTCAGGGAGGATGGGACTTTGGATTTTGGGCAAAGATATTATATAGGCCTTGCGCCACAGGGAAGGAAAGGTACCAGAGACTAAGGTAAATTAATGATGTGGGATATCACCGACAGTATCCAGGATCGTCGTAATCATACGACGACTAATATTGTCACATCCCACAGCATTAGATTTTATGGATAGGATGACATTTCTGATATCGTCGGGAGACGCTGGAGAAAAGCAAAAAGAATCAATGTTGGGTTGAGGTAACCCCTCTAAATAATTAATAGTGTGACTCATGACTTGGTGATCCAGCGAAGCAGTAGTGGTGAAATATCGGGTGATATCATCCAAGTCAAGAGTCCCATGAAAATCAAGATGCCACTGTTTCCCAATGCCTAGTATTCCAAGGAACTTCCAGGTACTAGCAGGCGATGAGCAAGAGATATTATTAAGAATATGTTGGCGTTTGGCATTGCGCACCATCTGGTTGCACCGATTTCTTTATTATCCTTTCTTAGGAAATTTATTTTACGGTTCTTATAATTTTATATACATTTTTTACCTGACGGTGACATATCATAGCTTTTAGAAGACGAAGACAAAGAATCTGGCTCAAAATTAATTCAGGATGCCAGAATACCTGCTTGTAACCAGAAAATTATCAGCGATTGTGAGGAACAAACAGATAAATTGTTTTATATAGTATTTTATTTTTATCATTCCTGATCTCACAGGAAGTTTCTATCTTTTGTTATATTAGTTATCAACAAAAACACATGCAAAATGTTTTGTTGTGTTATTTTTTACTTTTTATATAAATAAGAATACCTAAAGTATAGTCTTAGCTAATAAAAAAATACTACCTTTTTAATTATTAAACATGTGATGTCTTGTTAAAACATGATAAAAATTTAATAAAACATTACCTATAATATAAGCCTTACATGCCTTTTTCCTTAATAAAAAAAATATAATGTACAGTTATATCACGTTTATAATTATGCACAACAATCTGGGGTCCATTTTGACCCCCTATACCACCGACGTTGCCTTTTATAGCGATACAGCCTGCAGTGGATATCCACATCCTCCAGCCTCAAACATCTGTTCTAAAATGGACGAGACAAGCGAATATCCACAACGTAATACACATATTACTTCGAAATGTTCCCCAGAAGTAAGAATATTAAGAACCTTCTACGTGGCAGTCTGATGATGTCCACACTAAGCTAATGCTGCCTTAAAGTAACATACAGTTCAGAATGTAAATTGATCAAAATTATAGATTTATTTTGCTGTAGTCTGCTATCTAGTGATTAGCTCAAATTATCAATTTTATTCGAATTTGAGCAACATTTTCGTGGAACCCCTAGAAAAGCTTTGGGAAACCCTAGAGCTCCGCGGAGCACACTTTGGGAATGGCTGACCTACACAAATCAACTACGTATCTACATAATCAACGAACTAATTAGGTAATTAATATACAAAATGCTTATAAAATCACGGCAGTGCAGTAACAAAATGAAAAGACTAGAATGAAAGTATACCTACCGCGAGTGGCCCGACACGCACTTGATCAATCAATCAAATTAGTTTATTTGCCAAAATGCAGTGAATTAAGATGTCATAACAAGTTAAGTACATTTATATTCAGCATTTGCGAGCGTGCAAATATATTAAAATTATTTTACAATCCAATACCATGTCCATTTTAATCCTAATAAAAATTATTAAGTAGGTACTATTTCAAAATAGTAATCTCAATAATTATCAAAATCCCAATGTCAAAACGATAAATGGTACGTAGTCAAATAATACATTCCAAATAATCCTTAACACTCTAGTAACATCACAGAGTACCTTTTGTAACATTTGCCAGTTGACCGATTTTTATTATCGTTTCAAAATTGTTCAAATACCTACTCGCGAGTCTATCACATTATATTTAATAATAATAATCATAACATAAGTCATAAATGTTTAGTTTTTTATGTCCTTTATACAAATTATTTTAATATCAAGCCTAAGCATAGCTTAGGCTTTATATATTAAAATAATTAGGCATATCGAAACGAACGAAATAGGGAAATGCATTTCAAGTTACGCATCTTTGGATCGCATCGCACCAGTACCTTTTATCAGTCGCACGAATCGCATCCTGTCTCTGCATGGTCAAGTCTGTCACCTCTAGCACAGATAATAATTATAATACTATACTAGAACCTCTAGCGCAGCATTGGTTTTATTTTAAGCGCCATCTCCCGGTACTTTTGCGTAGCACCTATAAAATTTTCGGTGTTTGCCCTGCGTCCACTGTCCCCATCTAGTGCAGATTTAACGAAAACAAAATAGCCCTCGGAATAGCCAAACTTAGGCAGGTCGCAGATTTTTCATCACTATGTATCTGTTAGTATAGTAATATATTATCTGTGGTAAACGGTTATAAATGTTTTATATTCAATAAATTAAAGTCTATTTCATATAAAAACTTTTTTAATATTTTTGAGTCTAGAAGACTCACGCCTGTATCCCCGAAAGGGTAGGCAGAGGCGTAATATTACACCCACATTTTGCCATGAAGTTTTAGGTCCCACGTAATAGGGGCGAGCCTATTGCCGTTACCGGGCACATCACCAGACTCCGTGCTGCTACTGCATATTCGGAAAAACCCAGTTAACACTTTTGCCCGACCCGGAAATCGAACCCGAGACCGCCGATCAGCAGTCGCGTACGCTATCCACTGGACCACGAAGGTAGTCTACTGGACCACGGAGGCAGTCATATGAAAACTGTGTATTAAAATAATGAATTCATAAAACAATCCACTAAACGTCAGAGAACAAAAGCACATTAAATAAAATCAAACACTCAAATGTTTATTTATATAATTTAACAATAAACACAGTTTTAATAGCGCACAACAGTTTTATTTTCGATTATGCGTAGGTGTTCTGTGTTAGGGTGACTACGATTCTAGCGTTCTTCTGAAGTTCTTGCCTGTACGGCATTCAAGAAAGGGCCTCCCTATACGTGCTTATAGAGTTGGTAAAGCCCACCGTTCACTCTTCTTGTATCAGAAGGTAAGTAATAATAATAACAATATCCTAGGACACCTTACACGCAGTCATCTGATCCCAAGCTAAGCAGAGCTTGTACTATGGCAACCACTCAACCAGATAACTACTTTTAATATTATTAAATACGTTCATATATTAGACTAGCTACTTAGATTTTGCCCGCGGCTTCGCTCGCGTGTAACTATAAAAATAAAGGATATATTTTCACAGAAGTATGAAATTTTATTTCTGGTTAGGAAAAGCATAACACAGCGTTCTTTAAATTTAAGATTGATTATAATTTTGGGGCTAAAATAACAAGGCTACTCGCAGAGCTCACTCTGGAGCAAGCTACTTATAACTGTCCATGTGAGAAACAGCCTTCACTTAAATCAATGCCGTCCACTTTTAATGACTGGCCTTGGGACTTATTGATTGTCATGGCGAAGCACACCTTAAGAGGGAACTGTATTCGTTTAAATTCGAAAGGAATAAATAAAATATTCTGATGGAATCAATGGTATCCATGGTATGAAAACGACTTCTCCTCGAGCGCATTCCGTAATAAATGTTGCTTCTATGATGTTTTTGTGTAGAGCTTTAATTTGTAATCTGGTGCCATTGCACAATTTAGGCGGATTGAGATTTCCCAATAGCATCACTGGAGCTCCGATTTTAAGGCTAAGTTTATGAGATGGCAAACCAGAAGGATTTAGACTGTTGAGAAATTCTATAGGGTAATGGAAGGCATTATCTGTTTCAATCACAGAATCAAAGAACTTGTATTCAACTTCTTGTTCTCTAAATGCTTTTATGAAAAGGTCGTTAATTAAAGCTGCTCTATCATTTTCAGGTGTTAAGATAGTACGCTCGCCTAGCCATTTAATGGGATTTTCCTTAATACTACTGAAGTCGAGATATATTTTAGCTGTTAAATCGGATATGGAGGTAACTACTGTGGCCAAATTTGAAGGGATTGTAATTTTGCATTCGAGTAATGGATAATTTCCATCACCTATTTCGAGTAGTATCTTAGCAAAAAGCCCAGCGGATGCATTACCTCTTAAATAGACCCGCATATTTTTTGTAAGTGCTAGTTTACGAATATGTGACCACAAATAAGAAGTTATTAAGCACGATTTTACTTTATCTGTCCGTATACCTCTAGGTACGACAGGTAAGGTTTGTGAAAAATCTCCAGCTAAAAGCACGGTGACGCCGCCCATTATGTTATTATTTCCTCCGATGTCTTTTAGTGTTCTATTTAGCGCCTCAAACCCACCCTTATGCGCCATTGTGCATTTATCCCAAACTATTAACTTAAATTCTTTTAAAACTTGCGCCATATTACTTTGTTTTGAAATATTACAAATAGGCGTCTCTATTCGTGGTAAATTCAAAAGCAGTTTGAAGGCAGAATGAGCTGTTTTACCACCTTCCAGCAAGGTCGCAGCAATGCCCGAGGAAGCAACTGCTTCCTTTTGGCAGTTGCCAAAAGGCTTATTAACAGTGCCACTGCAAAAAGGCTTATTAACAATGTTTTCTTTGACCAGGAGCGTTTAAGAAAAATATTTATCTGTGCTTTTTTCGATGATTTTTAAGATTTGGTGATAAACCTTGAACAGTTCGTCATTTAGTGATTTTTCATTAGTAATGATGACTTGCTCTAAAACATTTGGGTCGTAACTGATTCCCCGAAGACAGTCTCTATTTTGTTTTGTAAGACAGCTTCATACCTTTGTGGCTGAGGTAAGCCATATTGTTGTAGACATTGGCCTCCTAACGATAGTACTGTGTCTTCAATACAAACTAAACATTCGTTGTATAATTCATTTAATATTAAATTACCATCACCTTGTTGTAACTCTATTTCTACTTGATGTCGTATATCTTCCGACATGCTAACTTTGTGCTTTGCCCAAAGACTTAATGCATCTGACAATTGACAAAATATTAAAATAACTGAAAAAAAGTCGCGTAATTTAAATGGAGAATCACAAAGTGCTACTTCTTCCATTGTTGCATCCCAGTTCCTACCGTCTCTTAGGAGGCCTAAAGCCTTGCATGCCAACTGATATGTGGGATGAACCGTTCTGTTATATCCCTAAAATGTATCGCTTTGTGCTTACCCTATGCAGACCAAACGTTTCGTCAGCAATCCGCGTTCTAATCTGTATTATGATGCCCACTTTCAGACAGTCGGTCTCTAATCCCCAAACGTTCAAGACGTCTACCGAACTCGTCTATTTGTATAAATAATCCTTAACATTAAACTAAACGAAATAAATCTTTTTTTTTAAAGTCTATCGTTTAAATCCGGATAACATTTGGTGGCAGCGGTGGGATTCCGAAGGAGTCCCCTATACGTCTCTGAAAAGTCCAAAATATACGCGAGTGTGTATGTGTTGAGTGTACTTGCCGATTCCAACTACGTATATACTTACCGTGCTGTTGTTCCGGTGATTCTTTGTACGTCGCGACCGTGTTCTCGAAAGGCCCATTGCTGCGCACTGTTCGTGCTGCAGCCGGTCTCTAAGCTTGAACCTGCAAAGTATACCCTCTGTCACGCGTAGTCTAACGCTGTGACCGGTGTACCATTCCCGACGAGAAAATACCAACCAGACGGCGATATTTTTGCGGCATCATCCTTACATCCGGTCCAGGAATCCAGGACTTACCAGGGAGTGACGAGAATGAGGCGTGGTGAACTATTGCTGTAAGTGAAACTATTCCTTAACTTTGATCCTGAGACTGCGGTGAAATCGTCGAAATATCCTGAAATCAAAGTGTTCATTTGTCCGCTCCGTGTAACATTCGTGTTTTCAGTGTTCCAGTGTAGAATTTATATTACGTTAAATAACTTTTATTCATTATAACGTTCTTATAATTATAAAACCAAATAAGTTGCATCGCAGTGGCTCTTATCTAAGTCACAGTTCTACTCAGACCGTTCCCAGTAACGCCTACGCACATCATACCTTTGTTATCGGCTCTGTTCAGAATACTATACAAGCGTTTGCGTTCGGGTTTGGTTTCGATTTATTTTATTTTGGTTATATCATATTCTTTTCTTTTAAATTAACATGGCAAAATCAGATTCTAAGAAAGATGTCAAAAAATTAAGATCTGAAGAGGAAATTTCCTTAAACGTTGTGTTGAAATTCATTAAACCTTTTAACGGTGACAGAGAGAAATTAACTGCTTTCCTGAGAAATTGCGACAGCGCAATTTCCTTAGCGTCTTCATCCCAGGAAGATTTAGTTTTTAAATAAATTTTAAGCCAACTAGAAGGGAAAGCCGAAACAGCCTGTTCAATTAAAGATTTTGAGACGTGGTCATCACTTAAAGAATTCTTAAAAAATCAATTTGGAGAGCGCAAGCATTACGCTCATTTACTTACCGACTTGCAAAACTGTAGACAAAGCGCTCAGGAAACCGTCAGCCAATTTTCTCTACGTGTAGTGACCTGTTTACAAAAACTTTTAACAGAAGTAACCGTTTCAAATTCCAAAAAGAGCGAACTTGTTGGCAGATTAGCCGCTATGGAGGATCTAGCCCTCCATCCTTTAACTTTAGGATTGCATCCTAGAATAGCGAACCTGGTCAGAAGTAGAGATCCTAAGAGCCTGAATGACGCAATAAACTGCGCCATATCCGAGGAGAAAATACAACAGTTTTCTTACCGTAACACCTCCCTAAACTTTAACAAAACAAAAACTACTGAACCTTTTAATAAAAGAAATGACTCTTATAACCGCGTCCCACAAACACATAAACCTAATAATAACTACCAAAACACATCTTCTTCTCGCGATTCAATGTTTTGCAGATATTGCAAGAAGCAGGGTCACCTTCTTGAAAACTGCAAATTACGTGAATATAATAATAAAAGATTCTCTAATGGCCCTCGACCGTTTACCCCAATGCAACCTTCTACCTCTAAACCTTATCCTCGTGTGAACTTTGCTGAAAATGATGAAGAAGATGGTAAAGATGAAGTGGATGAATGCGTTGATAATAATTTAAACTAATAAATGTCCCGTCTAGGTATCGCGCGGGGCAATTCCCTATTACCCAAGTCGATACTATTTCCAACGGATTGACCATTGGACCGGGTAACCAGCCCCAAACTCAAGGTCATCCAGTCAAATCGACCAATGGACAGGGTAACCAGCCCCAAGCTCAAGGTCATCCAACCAAATTGACCAATGGACAGGGTAACCAGCCCCAAACTCACGGTCATCAAATCAAATCGGCCAATGGACAGGGTAACCAGCCCCAAACTCAAGGTCATCCAACCAAATCGACCAATGGACAGGGTAACCAGCCCCAAACTCACGGTCATCCAATTAAATCGACCAATGGACAGGGTAACCAGCCTCAAATTCACGGTCATCCAATCAAATCGACCAATGGACAGGGTAACCAGCCCCAAACTCAAGGTCACCCTAATCCATTGAAATCTGAACAGATCTATGAAATTGTTACTCACAACAGATACTTACCCTATGTCAAAATTCAAACACCTATAAATCAAAACCCACTTACCTTTCTCATTGACTCCGGTGCATCCATCTGTAACCTGAAAAATAAATGTATTAGTAACAAAATAACGCTAAATGAAAACAATATTAAAATTAAAGGAATAGATTCAAAAAATGATCCTTTGAAAAGTATAGGCAGCCTAATGTTACAATTCCAATTTAACCCACAAGTAAAACTACTACATACCTTCCATATTTTTGACAACATTAATTTACCGTATGATGGCATAATAGGTAACGACCTATTCATGCAACATGGATGCCGAATTAATTATAATTTAGAATCTCTTGAAATAAATGATACCAATATTAAATTATCATTTGATGAACCTTCCTATAAGGTCGAACCTCGCACTGAAAAGGTAATTGAGTGCTCGGTTAAAAATCCCGAACTAAAGGAAGGAATAATATTTGATCAACACATATCAAATTCTATCTTAATATCCAACTGTCTGGTTAGAGTAAAAACTAACAACAGAGTTAACCTTACAGTACTTAACACCTCTGACGAACCAGTTCAAATAAATTCTAATTTGTTACTTACCTTACATCCTATTGATTATAATCAACAATTTAATGCTAATGCCAATCCAAATAACAACAACGTTAATAATAGTATCGAAAGAACACAAAAGTTATTTGACCTCTTACGTATGTCTCACCTCAATGAAGAAGAATCAGAACTTCTGAAAGATATATGTAGTCAGTATGCAGATGTATTTCTTTTACCAGGAGATCAATTGACCTGCACAGATATTATCGAACACGAAATTAAAACAACAACTTCCCAACCTATAAGTGTACGAATCCGAATCTTACAGATTCCCCGAAATTCATAAAAATGAGGTCAAGTCCCAAATTTATAAAATGTTAAACGAAAATATTATTAAACCCTCCAAATCTCCATGGTCTTCGCCAATTTGGATAGTTCCAAAGAAGTCAGACTCATCCGGGCTGAGAAAGTGGCGAATTGTCATAGACTACCGGAAGTTAAATGACATTACAGTTGGAGAAACTTAACCAATTCCTCAAATAAGTGAGATATTAGATCAGCTAGGTCAAAGCAAATATTTCTCAACATTAGACCTGGCATCTGGATTCCATCAGGTGCAAATAGATCCCGCTGATAGCCCTAAAACCGCATTTAGCGTCCCAGACGGTCATTTTGAATTCAACAGAATGCCGTTTGGGTTGAAAAACGCCCCTGCAACGTTTCAAAGAACAATGAATGCTGTACTATCGGGATTACAAGGCACACACTGCTTTGTGTACCTTGACGATATCGTTATATACTCCCATTCCTTGATTTCAAGCATCGAAAAGATCGCTTTAGTTTTTGAAAGATTGAGAACCTATAAACTAAAATTGAAGCCAGAGAAATGCGAATTTCTCAGAAAAGAAGTGGCTTACCTAGGTCATATTATTAGCGACGAGGGAGTCAAACCTAACCCCGAAAAGATAAAAGCCGTAGGACAATTTCCTGTCCCTAAATGTCCGAAAGACATAAAGTCTTTTCTTGGACTAGCCTCATATTACCGACGCTTTATACCCGAATTTTCTAAATTTGCTAAATCCCTTACAGCTCTTCTAAAAAAGATGTCCCATTTATCTGGACTAATAGTCAACAATTAGCTTTTGAACAGCTTAAAGATAAATTAGTTATAGCCCCAGTACTTATATATCCCGATTTCACAAAACCCTTCATTTTAACTTGTGATGCTTCTAATTATGCAATTTCTGCAATATTATCTCAAGGAGAAGTCGGAAAAGACAGACCTATTGCCTATGCCTCCAGGACACTAAATAAAGCGGAATGCAATTATAGTGTCACTGAAAAAGAGTGTTTAGCTATCGTCCACGGCACCAAGGTATTCCGCCCATATATTTTTGGCCGTCGATTTAAAATTATAACAGACCATAAACCTCTTAACTGGCTGTTCAATTTTAAAGACCCCGGATCTCGCCTAATACGATGGCGTTTAAAGTTAGAGGAGTATGATTATGAAATCCAATATAAGAAGGGTAAAATTAATACAAATGCCGATGCCCACTCGCGATATGTAGTAAACCCAGTCCAACAGAATGATAATACTATACCTGATAATGTTCCATCGCAGCCTAATCCTGAAAATCCTGATGACTTACCTGTCGAAGAACCCGTAGTTAGTAGAGAGCGTGAACGTCCTCCTCCTCCTTTAAGTCCTGAAATTATAATTAGGGAAAACCCCGACTTACCTGAAATACTCGAACTACCCGATGACTTTGAGATTCCAGAGGATGTAGAACTCCCAGAAGATTTTGATATTCTTACTCCACCATCCAACGAAACCATTAATATTAATAATGATACATATTCTAAATGCTTAAAGACTATAAATAACAAATCAATTACATTTAATACCAAGATCCAAGAATATAATGAAAATTTGCTTTAAACTAAATCTAAATGCATCGTCATACCGACTTCTATTGATTTAGATGAGTCAAACCATTACGTCATAGATGTTCTTAGTAAACTTTCTGATTCTAAAGAATTTTTATCGAGAGAAAGAACACTCTATTCATACATAAAATTTGAAAAAGATAATATCACCTATTACTTTCTTTTTGTTAAAGTATATCACTACGATTCCAATAGTTATGAAGATATTTTTAAAAGTTTTAATATGTTAAAAAACGAGTTAATATCACAAAATGTCAACGAATTTTGTATCTCAGACTTCCGAAATCCTTTTGACTCTCATACTTTTATGAAAATATATAATATAATTATGTACCTATTTCATGACACTAACATAACGATAAATATTTATAAAAATACCGTAATATATCCTTCTATGAGCGAAATTATAAAAATTCTAAGAGAAAATCATGATCTCCCAATTGCAGGCCACCTAGGGTCAAATAGAATGTTAGGCAGAATCCAAGAAAAGTATTATTGGCGAAATATGCGCAGTGATATTGAAAATTATGTCCGCAAGTGTGAATTGTGTCAGACTAACAAAGCTTTGCGCAAAACTAACCGCGCTCCCATGCAAATCACTACAACTTCGACACAACCTTTTGAGCGAGTGGCTTTAGATATTGTGGGCCCCCTACCCGAGGCTGGCAACGCCAAATTAAAGTTCATTTTAACATTGCAAGATGATCTCACAAAATATTCGGCAGCTTATCCAATTTCAAATGCAACCGCAGAAGAAACTGCTGAATGCCTCGTTCATTTTATTGCTCAATTCGGTATTCCAAAGACCATCTTAACCGATCAAGGAACTAATTTCACGGCCGAATTGTTCAAGCAAACATGCACATTTTTGAAAGTAAAACAACTTTGGTCTACCCTTATCATCCGCCAACTCAAGGGGCACTGGAAAGAAGCCACTCCACTTTAAAAAAGTACCTTAAATCTTTCATAAACGAAAACCAAACCAACTGGCCTAGATTTGTCTATACTGCAATGCTCACCTATAATACAACTATTCACTCAACTACTCATTTCACCCCTTACGAGCTATTATTTGGTCATAAAGCCTCTATCCCGTCCTCAATATATGAAACCCCATTGGAACCTAGTTATAATACTTACGTTAGAGTTTTACAGCAACGATTAAAACTTTCCCGTGAGAAAGCTATAGAAAACATTTTGAAATCTAAAACTATTTCAAAAACCTATTATGATAAACATACAAAACCAGTCCAATACAAAGTTGGAGATATGGTTTATGTGAGGAACCATTTACGTCTACGTAAAGCATTATCACCTATTTGGAAAGGCCCCTTTAAGGTTGTTCGTATAAATGGCAACAATACCCTTGCTTTACTCATGAATCGTAGACACGTAAAGTATCATTACGATGAGATTAAGTTGGCAGAAGTCAACGTAGAATGATAAACTTTTATTTTATTTTACTACCAGATATACACTTTTATTTTACATTTTACTATCTAACTATACAATTAACATTTATACTATTTAATATACAAGTTTTACATTATTAGATTAAGTGATAGAATATGTCGCCTTTCAAAATTGCCGCAACGAGCATCTGCGTTCTTGCTGCAGATGTTATACAACAGATAGACAAAAGCCCAGGCATCTATTTCGAAACATCAGGCACCGTTAAAATTTCTAATGAATATCTACATGTTTTAGTTGCTATTGACATTGGGTATATGAAACCGCATATTGATAACATTAAAACTGTTTTAGGAACTGCTAGATTCATTTGCCAACAAAATGAATTGAATGTTTCTAAATGCCATAACTTTCTTCAACCCTTACTACCGCGTCTTGATAGTATTCTAAGAGATTACAGTGCCATCTCTCATCTCATTACTGAAAGAGATAAAAGGTCACCATGGTTTGCTGGAATTGGTACTATGTTCAAATAAATTATAGGAACGATGGATGAAGATGATGTGATGAAATACAATAACGCCATTCAAACTTTAAATGATAGCAATAAAAAATTGGCATCCTTAATAAAGGATAATGTTTTAATGACTAATACAGCATTACACCATTACAATGAAACATTAAAAATAATAAATATTAATGAAGCCCGTTTAAATGACGCTATTGATTCATTGGTCATAAGTTTTAAAAACGCATCTGAAATAAATTCAAAATTGTATTCCGAAATTAAACTAAATGAAATATATAATGAATTATCATCCTCTTTACTTACCTTGTCATTCAGAATCGAAAATGTTGTTAATGCTATAATGTTTACAAAAAGTCATTCTATACATCCATCTGTGTTAACACCTAAACAACTGTATGATGAACTAGTAGACAATATTAGACACTTAGATAAACATAAAGAACTACCTATCAGCTTAAGTCTTAATAATATACATACTATAATTGATGTAGCCAAACTGTCATGTATTGTTCAAGGTTTTAAGGTTCACTTTGCTATTGACTGGAGTGGTGTTATTGATGAATAGAAAAACGAACGTCCTCTCTGCGTAATATGTTTATTGAGACTGGTTTATTGTAAATCGTTCACATCTTTATATAATGCTTTAATGAATTGGACATACCGCCCACCAAAAACAACAGTTTTTAAATTATTCCGAATCCAAAGTTCCAATTTACAATATAGTTGTATTATAAATATTAATTTACCTATTAACAAATCTTCAGTGGACTGTAACAATACAAGTATCGAATGAATTAACTATGTAGGCATCATTATTGTAACAACAACAATAGATGTATATGACAATCACTGCACGTGAAAAATACAACTGTAATAATATTCATAATTATGTTAACAATCAAAATATACATTAATCCTATCACCTAACCGCCCACCGTTCTCAACTATCTTTTGCTTCTTTCGGCAGTGGTATTAATTTGTACAAAGGTCGCTTTAACTGATTGTTGCCTGCAGTCTGAACAGTGACCACTCTTACCATACCGTCTGCACCGGGATGCAATTGTATGACCCTGCCAAGTAACCATTTTGTTGGAGGCAAATTTTCTTCCTTGACGATCAGTATGTCTCCAATGTTAGGCGATGGGACTTTAGTTTGCCATTTATATCTCTGTTGTAATGTATGGAGATATTCGGACTGCCATCGCGACCAGAAATCTTGTGTCAATCGTTGAATGAATTGCCATCTTGTTAATAGACTGATCTTATTGTCTTCGTAACTAATATCCGGAACTCCAATCAGTGGTTCTCCTATTAAAAAATGACCGGGTGTTAGCGGCGTTTCGGTACTGTTTTCGATTTGACACAAAGGACGGGAATTGAGCATTGCCTCAACCTGTGACAAAAGGGTGGCCATTTCTTCATATGTCAGCTTGGTGTCTTTGTTTATGCGGGCTAAGTGTCGTTTCGCCGACTGAATTCCTGCTTCCCATAAACCACCACAGGTTGGCATCTTTGGTGGTATAAAATGCCACGTTGTGCCATCATTTGCTAATAGCGCCGCTGCTTCTTTAGCCACATTGTCCTTGCCTGCCTGAAACATCTCTCGCAGTTCTTTAGCAGCACCAACAAAATTAGTCCCGTTGTCGCTCCATAAATGTGAACACTGGCCTCTTCTTGCGACAAATCTGCGAAACGCTGCAATAAATCCTTGTGTGGTTAGATCTGTAACCGCTTCCAAATGAATGGCTCGTGTGACCATACACACAAACAAGCATATATAGCCTTTAGTCGCATGGTAACCACGACCTTTAGAAGTTCGTAAAAATATGGGTCCAGCGTAATCCACCCCGCTGTTCTTAAATGCTCGGTTTTGAGTTACTCGAACAGCTGGTAACTGGCCCATGAATTGATGGCTAGCTTTGGCCTTATCGACAATACATGTCTTGCAGTTATGAACACACTTCCTTACAGCCGATTTTAAACAGATAATCCAATACTTGTTTCTCAAAAATGCCATCATGACTTGAATGCCACCATGTAGCGTACGTATGTGCGCTTCATAAACTAACAATTTAGTTATATGCTGGTTTGCAGGTATAATCAGAGGATGTTTAGTGTCATCTGGTATAGATGCATTTTGCAATCGACCTCCAACCCGCATTAAGCCATTCTCGTCTTCCACCTTTTTTTAATTCTTCAATCTCTCTTTGGTAAATTAAATTTTGATAATATCTTATACATTCTTCTAATATATTGTTAAGTTCTGACACTGTTAAATAAGTTTCCTTTTTCTCTAATTTGTTTCTTCTTACGAATCTTTTACAATATGCCAAAACTCTTTTCATCTTTGAGATAGACGAAAATCTCTCCCAGATAGGTTTTTCCTCTAAAGTAACATGACAAGTTGTCTTAAGCTCTAGTGTAGTCTCTGGATAATCATATCTAGCCATTTCTATAGTCTGTTCCTTTAACCAGTCAGGCCCAGCCCACCATAACTCATGTGATGCTAATTCCCTTGCCTTGATTCCTCGTGTTGCAATATCAGCAGGATTGTCAGCGGATTGAATATGATTCCACGCCTCTTTGTCTAATATTCGTGTTATGTCTGCTACTCTATTCGCAACAAAGGTACGCCACCGATTAGGCGATGATTGTAGCCAAGACAGGACAACAGTAGAATCAGTCCATAAGTAGATGTTGGTTTTAGGTATCTTCAAAACATCTACTATATCAGCTATCAATTCGGCCAATAAGGCTGCTGCGCATAGTTCTAGTCTTGGCACTGAGAGTTGTTTTAATGGGGCAACTTTAGATCGAGACGCAATCATCGTGACATGGACTCTGCCATCATCAATCACTCTGAGGTATGTAACAGCTGCATATGCTTGAGTGGACGCATCTGCAAAGCCATGTAGTTCTGTTATCCTGAAATTAGCCGGTGTTGTTCTAAACCATCGTGGTAATGTAAGGTTTTGCAAATGTATTAGCTCACTTCTATAGCTCAACCAGTCTTGTTTTACATCAGCCGGCAGTTCATCATCCCAATCTAAAGTAAGTAACCACAACTTCTGAATCAAAATCTTAGCCATTATAATCACTGGTGATAGCCAACCAAAAGGATCAAATAGACGGGCAACGTCAGAAAGAACAGATCTTTTTGTTATCGGGCTCCTGAGTTCAGGTAAGTGCACAGTAAATTTAAATATGTCGTCTTTTCTATCCCATGTTAGACCAAGAATCTTTACAATCTGATCTAGTTTTATAACCATGCTGTCCTTTGTACATTGATTTCCTTCTTGTAGATTTTTCAAAACTTCTTCAGAATTACTAGACCATTTTTGCATTTGAAACCCTCCTCTTCTTAATATTGTTCTAATTTCTTTACACATTTTTATTGTCTTCTCTGTGTTTTCATGTCCCAGCATCAGATCGTCCATAAAGAAAGAATTCTTGATAAGCGGTGCTGTTTCAGGAAAATGCAAAGCCTCGTCATCAGCTAACTGGCTCAAAGTGCGTACAGCCAAGTATGGTGCTGCCGCCGTTCCAAAAGTAACAGTAGTTAACTTGTAAGTTTGTAATTCCTCTTCAGGGTTGTCACGCCAGACTATACTTTGAAGGCTCATGTGCTCTTCTGTCATTTTGATCATTCTGTACATCTTAACGATGTCTCCAACCACACATATCTTATGGGTACGCCAAGAGATGATTAGGCTGCGAATATCGGGCTGTAAAGTGGGTCCAACCATCATAGCTTCATTAAGAGAATGTCCATTAGAACCCTTCGCAGATGCATCGTAAACTACACGAACCTTAGAGGTTTCTTTGTCATCACGAATAACAGCGTGATGAGGAAGAAATATCGAATGTTTGTCTTCAGTTGATTTTACCATGTGACCCATGTTTATGTACTCGTGAATGACCTTTGTGTATTCTGTCTTTAATTTTGATGATTTTGTGAATTTTCTTTCTAATTGTTTAAATCTATTTATTGCTGTTTGTTTTGTGTCTCCACATAACTTCACTGTCTCTTCAATATTCTGTTTTAGAGGTAAGTGTACTGTATATCTTCCATTGATTCTTTTAGTTGTGTTTCTATATATTTGTTCACATTGTTCTTCTTCCTGTGTGAGTACACTCCTTTTCTTGTATAAGTTCGTCTCGATTTCCCAGAACTTCTTTAACATATTGTTGTCATCTGACACCATGCTCGTAATGTGTAGTGTAGTAATGTTGTGTTTGTCTTTAATTGATTTGTCTTCGCTTTGACCTGAAAGTATCCAACCCAATGTTGTCTTCTGAGCTACTATGCCATCTGACAATCTCATCAAACCGACTTCTATTATTTTACAAAAAATGTCTGAGCCGAGCAAAATATCTATTTTACCCGGTTTGTTAAACATTGGGTCTGCCAGTAATAAAGTTTGGAGTTCGGGCGACTTCATTACGACGTATTTTGAAGGTAATGTTGTAGACACCGATTTTAATACGTAAGCTTTCACGTGAATAAACTTCTCCCTTTCATGGCGCGATGTTATAGTCAGGTCAACTACATGTTTGATGGGTATCATATTTGCCTCTCCAACCCCTGAGACTGCACCATTTATTCTCTCCTTCGTCAGTCCTAAGAGTTCAACTACTCTAGAAGACACGAATGAAGCCTCTGAGCCTTGGTCGATCAATGCACGAAGTAGATGTGTGTTACCGTCGCTTGAAATGACATTTACTTGTGCTGTAGCCAACAACACTTGACGACCAGGTTGTTTCTTGAAGTAGTGCGCGCTCGTAACCCTTTGTTCTGGTTGTTCTTGTTGTTTATCACTCTCCGGTGTTGCTTCCTTAGCTTGGTGTAAAAGAGAATGATGCTTCCTATTGCAAACTCGGCACGTTTTCCTTTGTTTACAGTTATAAACATTGTGATTCGGTACTAGGCAATTGTAGCAAAGATGATTATTTTTTACGAATTCACGTCGCAGTTGCACTGATTGTTTTGCAAACTCTTTGCAGTTAAATATATAATGTTCACCCTTGCAGTATGTACATGACAGCGAAGAATTGACATTGGTGTGCGCAGATTGTAATATACCGTTTGCATTATCCTTTGCTGTGACGTGATATGTTTTGTGATGTTGTGTCTTCTCTCTTGTAACTGTAGAAGCCATGGGGGCTATGAGTTCGAGCGTACGGAACTTAGACTCGAGAAACTTTTTAAACTCCTCCCACGTAGATAACTCGTCGCTATTGTCCTTATAAGCTTGCTCCTCCCAACATTTCAATGTCTCTGAGTCCAGTTTCTGCCCAACCAGAAAAACGATTACAGGATCCCAAGAGTCAGTGCATATTTTCAAATTACGTAGGTTGTTGATACATTCAACCGTGGTATCTAGCAAAGCTTTTATTTGACTAGCCGATGGATTGGTTATCTTTTTTTGACTAAACAATCTTTTGAGGATAGATGACACAATCATTTTTTTGTTGCCGAACCGTCCCTTAAGTAACTCCCAAGCTTGTGCATAATTGTTTTCCGTTATTTGGATGTGACGCAATAACATTTCAGCTTCGCCGGAAACGCTTGTCTTTAAATAATGAAGTTTCTGTACATCGCTAATGGAAGTATTGTGGACAAGAGCTGTAAATAAATCTTGGTATGTGGGCCATTCATCATATCTCCCTGAGAAAGTTGGTAATTGTATTCTTGGTAGTTTCGCGAACGGTAGCTGGTCATTTTGTGATAAATTAGACGTATTAGAAGTTTCCGCTATTCTCTGTTTTGACTGCATGCTTGATAACAGATCGGATAAATCTGCATGTAAACAGAGATACATTTCTTCATACGTGTAAAATTCTTCATTGAGAAAGTAAGGCAACACGCCGCGCTGCTCACGTGGAGTAATCTTCATAAGATTGTTATTAGTTTGCTTGAACGAATCCCAATACTCGTCAATACATTTTATTCTCGCCTTAATATAACCTTCCGTCAGTCGGTGTTTCGGGCACTTTTTCATGTTAACTTGCGCTTTTTGTAACATACCAGCCGCATCTTCTAACGCCGATAAATATTTTGCCTGTTCCGGAGTAGGTGACGTCATTTTGCAACCAAAAAATGTCCAAATTCCACAGAAACACGTTCACTTCAATGTCTTATAATCAGTTTTTATGCACAAAGTCTTTATTATGTTATAAAATGTATTCACTAACTCACTTGTAAACAAGTTTGCATTCAATAAAAAGGTATCTATTGTTTTCGCGCGACCGAGTCCGCCGGCCACTCCAATCAATGATCCGGCTCGAAGGACCATATGTTCAAGGTTTTAAGGTTCACTTTGCTATTGACTGGAGTGGTGTTATTGATGAATAGAAAAACGAACGTCCTCTCTGCGTAATATGTTTATTGAGACTGGTTTATTATTAATGAATTGGACATGTATCTTTGTAAACAATAAAATAGTATACATTATAAAAATACCCTTAGTCAATAGAATAGAATATAGTTTATTTAAACCTATACCTATACCAATTCCACATGACAACCAGCAACCAAACTCTTATGCAATGGTGTTACCTAATTGTAAATATGTAGCTATAAGTAGTGATAAGAATACATATATATGTTTTAGTGATTTAAGAAAATGTATTATAGCGGGTAACCAAATATTCATATGCAACGATATTGATATACATTCAATTCAAAATTATCCGATTTGTGAAACAAAAATGCTATGTAAAATACCCATTAAATTGCCACTTCAATGTAAATCCAAATTAATTTTCGGACAAATTGATATCTGGCAAGAATTGAAAGGTAATAGGTGGCTATTCGTTGAAACTGAACCTCTTAAACTAATAGTCGAGTGTCAGACAACAACATCAGAGTACAAACTTTTGGGTACAGGAATAATGAACCTAAAATCAAATTGCAAAGCTTACAGTAATAATAAAGAATTTATAACTAAATCTAACATTACGATAACAATAAAACCAATATTATCAGACTTTAATTTAATTGATGACCCTTGTTGTGATAAAGATAAATTTAATTTAGTTAAACGAAAATTAGAGCCTGTAAAGCTTTTAAATGCAAACTTAGATAAAATCACAAGTATTACAAACAATCAGTTCATGACAGATATCAATGAAATTATAAATAAACCTAGCCCGCTAATAAAATATAAGTCTTACTATCCTATAAAGACTATCTTTGTGACTATTATAATTATAATCATTGTATTGTATAAGTTCTTAAACGGATTCGGTAAATGTCTCAAACGTAAACAAATTGATATAACAGATTCCGGCATAGCAACAGACGATAATCAGGAATTGGAACAAATACCAATTCCGCGAATTAGAATAGATTCCTAAAACTTAGCACTAAAATGTGTAAGTTTCCTCTTGTTGGGGGGGTTGTTATATCCCTAAAATGTATCGCTTTGTGCTTACCCTATGCAGACCAAACGCTTCGTCAGCAATCCGCGTTCTAATCTGTAGTATGATGCCCACTTTCAGACAGTCGGTCCCTAATCCCCAAACGTTCAAGACGTCTACCGAACTCGTCTATTTGTATAAATAATCCTTAACATTAAACTAAACGAAATAAATCCTTTTTTAAAAAGTCTATCGTTTAAATCCGGATAACAGTTCCATTAACAATTTTCAAATCTAAGAAGAAAGTAGGCCCACGAATTTCATGAAGCAGAAGGCAAAGATAATAACACTCGGTATTATTTGGGTGTATGGTATATACCATACCTAACGTCTGGTCTTTCTTTATACCCGGCCACCCATTGGCGTCATTGCCACGTTTTATTCTCTTGAAATAATTATTTTTCCATACGTAAAACGATGGAACTTCAACATAAAGAAGTGTTGTAGCAAAATTATCAATTTTACACAAATAAAAAAATGCTAAGAATGTCGTTTTTGGTGGATTTGTGATGATATTATGTGTTAAATGGTTGGCGTTGCTAGGATTAAAATAAATACGTCGCCCGTTTTCCAAGTCCACTGCCAGGTGAAAAACTGCCGGAAACCTCTCATGTATGGGAAAAGCCAGGATCAAACTGACTGTCCGTTATAATAAGAGAGCTTAGATGGCACTTATGCACGAATTATGGAATTTAAAGATATTTTCCTGAGGGCTATTTTTACTACGCCGTGTAACAAAACTATAGCGCGATTCAGGCAGGAAGTACAACGCCATCTATCGAGTATTTGGTGTAAACTTATGCAAATAGAGGACTTCCTATATAAATATTTAGCCCCTATTTCACCCTCTTAGATTGGTTTAAGTTTGCAAAAATTATACAATGCACGTATATTTATTTATAACCAGTAGTTCGTATATGAAATGGCATGCTTAACATTAAAAATGACGGACTACGCATATAAACTTTCAACCCCCATTTCACCCTTTCCAAAGTAGATATTTACTAACGCTAAAACATGTATTTGTTTATTTCTAACCAGAAGTTCGCACCCAAAATTTCTTGCTTCTATCTTTGAAAATGACGGACCTCCCATACAAACTTTCAACCCTTATTTCTCACCCTTAGAGGGTAGATTTGCAAATTTTTTTAAATAAATGTATATTTATTTCCTACCAGAAACATACATATGAAGTTTCATGTGCCTAACTTTAAAAATGACGGATTTCCATTCAACCATTCATCCCTTATTTCACCCTTTTAGGGGTGGAATTTGCAAAAATCCTTCGTTAGTGAGTGCTTACGTCATAAAATGCATCAACTGTCAAAATTTCAAGTCTCTAGCCCCTGTGGTTTAGGCTCTGCGTTGATGAATCTGTCAGCCCAAGCAATTTTATATATATAGATAATGAAATTCAGTCACGGAACAAATATTCGAATCGAACCCACGATCTCCGGCTAAGCAGTAAATTTTTATTGGTCACTTCGAGGCGGATTGAACTAACGAGACAGTCTATGTTTGGCGGCTTATAACCGAGTACGCAGTGGATCGCTGCGCAACAAGTACGAGGTTTACACCTGAGCAAAGGTTTGTGTGCATGGACAGCGCACGGTGGATTTTGACAGCTACGAGGACAACAAACGTTACATACGTTAGTTCAGCGTGACAACATAGATGGCACTACTGGTCGGATTAATGTGAAGGTGAATTTGGTGATTCCGTGAGTACATTCAACGATAATAGTGTTTTAATAAACAGTTTAAAAGTAACTTTCGTTTCAAGACATTTTGAACCTTATATAAAAGAAGATTTTTACTTGAAATATTAATTGTGAAGATTATTGGACTTAGAATATTTTAGTGATAGTTCAACTTAGTATAAATTGCATGTTTTTACACATAATTTTTTTTTTATTTATTTAGCTTAAGATTGTGCATACGTTAGGTTAAGGACATAGCATAATTTAAACAAAAACGGGGGAACGAGGAGTCTATGGGCATAGACTCCTCGTTCCCCCGTAGGAGCATCTAAGACGCATTTTCTGCCCGTAGAGAGAGCACAGAGAGCTGTCTTAAAAGTGATGACTAAAAAACCATACAGGCACCCAACCAAAAATCTATACACTGAATGCCAAGTCTTAACTGTCCGACAGCTGTTTGTACTCAAATCTACAATGAAAAAACAACAAAATATCTCACCCAATCCAAATAGGCGCACTGGAATGCCAGTTTGCCCAAGAGTTTTGCAAGACCTCTTTTGCCAAGAGACAATTTACCAGCTTAAGTACTAAGCTATATAATAAAATAAATAAAGCTTTGAATATAGCCGACAAAAACAGCTATGACGCCAAAAGGAAAGTTACCGCTTGGCTCAACCCACTAAATTACGAGCAGACTGAAGAGATACACAAACACACACACACACACACACACACACACACATACACACACGCACGCACGCACATACACAAATACTTAGACTAAAAACCAATTCTTAAAATAATTTAAATCGTTTGTTCTATTAATTCTATTCAAATATCGTCGGCTTTCGCCGCTTTCCGTGTCAAAGGGCATGCCGCCTTTTTAAAATAGTGCAATTTTAAAGTCAAGCGAGCCGCCGTACACAAAGGGACCGCTCTAGTGATGTTTACGATCAACAGGTAATATCGATTTATTTAATTTTAACGTGACATGTTACAAACTGGTAACGATAGCCTAGTGGCGATACCAACGGATTGCCATGCAGAGGGTATCGGGTTCGACTCCACGGTGCGTATCAATAATAATAATAATACATAATAAGTTAATAAAACTTTTCGAACTAACCTACGTGCGTAATAAATTGTTAATAAACGCTTGCCCCGAGTATCGGAAGAGGACGTCAAACCGTCGGATCAACAGTCATTAAGATCCTCGACAGTCGTTACGGGAGTCTGTACCCTCAAATACAGTGATACTGGTCTTAACCATGGAATGTTTTTATTGAATAACAGTACATAAAAACATGCAATTACACAAAGCTAACATTTTAGGGGTTTACCTAGGTACCGATATTGTATCAGGTAAACAATAACATAAAATATCGATAAAAAAAATTGGTTGCCTGTAAAGTCGGTATACGGGCGAAAGTTTTACGTGACAACGACTTTGAGTGGTAAAATAATTTTAATGTGAATATTCATTCGTATAGTAGGAAGAAGGATGAAAGACGCGTGCCTTTCACTTTTTATGTCTGTCTCTCTCGCTCTTAGGCGGGACGCGTGCCTCTCACTCGCTCTCATTGTGAGCGCATAACGTGAGCGGAGCGTAACGCAGTTTCTTGAAGTGTCACCCGGCAAACCAATTTATAAGACGTTGTCACGTCAAAACATTCTCCAGTGAATATCATTGGTTACATCACTAATTATTTATTTGATTTACGAATTAACAATTTGCCTACTTGACCACTCAGTCTATCACGAACATTCCTTGTGTTTAGACTTCCGGATCTCTTTAAATTGTGAAATAGTAAATTCTTTAGGTATGTCTTATTCAACCCCTGAATATTTTAACATGTTGATGATATGTTTAGGTAGGAGTGAATGTAATTATGCAGGAGCTCGTAGGGAGTACGAGGAACGGTATGTTAGACCACGGGGTCTACACGTGCCGTCGGGACGCGCGTTTTAACGGCTTCAATGCGGTGCTCGCATCGTTACAGCTTTTCAAAGTGCTAGGAGTGTTAAGCCCAGGAGTGCTAAGTAGTGTGTGTTCAGAGATGGTGCAAAGGTGCCGTAAGTGTCTGGACGTGAGCGGAGGACATGCGGAGAATGACCGTCGCAACTTACAGCAAGTTGATATTTTTATCAATTTAAGGTAGGCACCTACTTACGTAAGATTAAACCAATTAAAAAGTAGTTATTGACATAGGTAAGTACCGTAGCGTCATAGCCATAGCGCGACTTGGCTTACCGATCGTAATAGGTCGGCAAAGTTGGCAACGCTAGCACAAGTCTTCTCTTAGATGAGAGACCGCATGTGACATTACATGAGAGCGCTGCCGGACTTCCGACGGCACGGTAAAGCCGAATCCAAGAATCGTTTGGCCATGTGGTAGGCCTTCGTGCAGTCTGAAAACACTGACACCAGAGTTGGCCACGCACGAAACAAATAGATAACCTAAATACTGCGTTTTGTTTTACCTAAACCATCGAAGCAAGAGATCAGCTGTTGCATCAAGCGCATAAAACTGCTATACCTAAAATAATACTTGGCACGTGTAAAGGACGATGACTCGCGACGGCGGCTTTTGTCAAAGGAGGCGGTCGGGTAGCCTATGCACTCAGAGGCACCGCTTTTGAACTTTATGAACTTTACGTAGATACCTAGCTATTACGATTTATGAGTCTTCAGTGTTGCCATGGGTAATCTGGTATGATATTATTTAAAATTAATTAAATTTACATGGGAAAATTTTATCTTTGATTTCCGGGAAATAATGACAAATACCTCATAATTTTACGATACTCTACCACCCCTTCATTGATCGGACGGAGGGTTATGAAACACCCTGTATGTAAAATAAAACAAGTTTTGTAAAAGGATCATGCTAGACATGATCCTTTTACTGGCTGAACACTGACCCCCAAATACAGGCACTCGCCTAGTTTGGAGGAACAGCGTCAATTTAGTGCAATACAACAATAATGTTCTATCTGTGATAAAACTGTTATGTGTAACATGTTTGTATTAATTTGAGAAATAAAGATTATTATTATTATTATAAATATAAATGTAATGCACGCACAGATAGAAGACAGTTCGAAGAAATTTTGGGAAATTAAAGAGAAGGTATGTACAAAGAAAATGTTAACGCAAGAAGAAATAAAATGTGAAGAGTTCTACAAGATGACCACGAAGAAAAGTGGTAACGGTCATTATATAGTTAAATTGCCATGCAGAGTTACACCTCCGCCTTGTACGTCAGGAAACTCTCGTTCTATACCTGAAAAGAGATTTAAAGCATTAATATTAGAACGTGCTACTTTAAAATGTATAAGACTTGATTTCTAATATTCATAAATTCATTTTAATATTCTTATCAAAATTGCGATTCGTATTATGAGTGGTCTTAACACTTTTAAGACGGATGAAAAAGGGTAATAATCATGGCGTTTAGTAGTACCATCCACGCCAAGTTAATTACATCATAGATTGGAAAAATCTACAAAAAATCTCTACAATAATTAGAAATATTAATTTCTCTTGACGATAAAAAGCTTTAAATGTCAAAGCGTAGAGTCCGAAGTTCTCTAGAATTTCTCAGACTTGCATCCCTAAGTTTAGTCTGTATTTAAATCGTAGTGTTAGATGGTAATACCCGAGGCGTAACTATCACTGCAGTAAGACTAAGACTCAATCGTAATATCTACAGTATGACAAACTCTCCACTGTCAATGAAAGGTGCTTCAAAGGAATATTTTATCAAGAGCCATTTCGCAGTACGGGTAATAAGGCGTAATTTTGTGTTTCATTAAATTGGCATATTTTGTAATCAAATTAAAAGCTGGTGAAAAGCGTGTTATTATGTGATAAGTGCAAAAGTTTTATCTTTTTGTCATATTATAAATAAGGTATACTAAAAAACAAAACTGCTTAATATTTTACGAAATGAATACGTATCCTATCTGGTGAAGCAAATACAAATTTAAAAGTTAATTAGAGCGCAATATCTTTGCTTTTTTTCTTTAGTCGTCTTGGTTTAATGTACCTGCGAGCGAAAACTCTCAGACACAATCACTGCGGTCTATTGCAAACGATTAATTGGAAAACTATTAAACTTATTTAGTTTCTCGTGATTTGTATACGTTATTCTTTTTCACAAGATTGATTCCAGTGACCATGAATATGTGAGCCTTTCGAAATGTCGAATAAAATGACGTATTTATGCTTGTATATTAAGATCCTTGTAAATGACGTATACAATTTCTGTCAATTCTTAATTTACGTTTGATTTAAAGCTTTCTGATACTGAATGGAACGGTTTAATATACTTAATTCTTTACACATACAAGCTCATTACAGTGTCAATCGAGATGCTATTGGCAATCTCGACAAGTTGTCAGTGAACTTTAAAAGTCATGTGAAGGTTGACAGAATCTCTCATTAGTCATATCTCAACTAGGAAGAGGAGGAAGAATCAAATGGACTCGACATTTGCGTACACCCGTAAAGGACGGACATAGAGTACAGCCTGAGTTGGTGTTACCAGATGTTGTAAATGTTTACCCTACAATTCTACGAAGTACATATTAACTTTTAAAAGTAACATTGTATAAAACCTGAATTATAATAATAATAATATTACCTGAATTATAATAATAAAAAGTACCTATAACCGACGCGCATGCATGACGAGGTTAATGAATGTCGATGAAGCGAAAGAGGTATGTTTGAACCGAAGCATGTGGCGTTCCATAGTCTCTGCCTACCCCAATGGGAGACAGGCGTGACGTTATAGATAGATAGATAGAATAATAATATTCTACCACATTCACACAACACCATCTAGTCCCAAACTAAGCAGAGCTTGTACTATGGGTACTAGATAATGGATAAATATACTTATATACTTTTTTTTGTAAATACAATACATATTATACATTGAAACACCCAGACCAAGACAAACATCCATGTTCATGCACACAAATGTTTGACTTGTGTGGGAATCG